>OX638372.1:86508248-87757248 GCA_951812925.1 Calliopum simillimum
AATGTTAACACAATGGTTTTAAATTTTATATTTTTGGCCACGTCACTTAAGAATCAGATTAATAACTCAGGCTTACAAAACAAAAAAATGCCATGGCGTTTTGACCAGACTATGTATTTCTTAGGGGCTTTGACGTTCTGAATCCGAATCCTGGGTCCGTTTTTTTCCAGAACATCTGAGGAAAAATATTTCAAGGTCATATAGAGGTCATGTGTCGTTTGGTGATAAATTCGCTAAAATGTTGAAACTAATTTTTTATAATTGAGTTCTGAGTCTTCAAAAGAATATGTGATGAAAAAGGGTATCTCGGACCCAGTTTCGGAGATATAGCCATCGGAACATCCGGATATATCTTCTATGAAGACCGCTATAAGTTGGGAACCCCTGGATGGATTTGTAAAATATTTGTATCACATGAAAGGTATTTTGACAGCCTATAAAAAAGTTTCGGGCATATCTTCAATTGGATTCATAGTTTTTGAGATATGAGCTTTTTTGAAATTTTGTGAAATTTTTCAATTACAACAACAAATAAATCAACAACACTAACAACAACAATAATGACAAGAACAACGAAATACCTTTCATATGACACCGATATTTTCCAAATCCATTCAGGGGCTCCCATAGAAGATATATATTCTGATTTTCCGATGGCTATATCTCCGAAAATAGGTCCGAGATACCCTTTTTGATCACATATTCTTTTTAAGACCTAAGAGCTCAATGATTAAAAATTAGTTTCAGAATCTTAGCGAACCATGAACCCCATTTTGACCTCCATATGACCTTGAAATCTTTTTTCTCAGACGTTCTGGAAAAAAACGGACCCGGGACTCGAATTCAGGACGTCAAAGTCCCTAGAAAACACATGAATGCATGTATTCTCCTTTAACTCCTAGGAGGAGCATAGGGCCAATATGAAACATCTCCATTCGTTGCGATCCCTTGCGATGACTTTGAGCTCTTGCCACGACTTTCCCAATTCTTGTATTTCCATTTCCAGCGACCTTTTCCAGTTGGTTTTGGGTCTACCACGTGCTCTACTGCCTTGTGGATTCCACTCAAGAGCCTGGCGACAAACTTCGCTATGTGGTTTCCGGAGAGTGTGACCAATCCATCCCCATTTGCGCAGCTTGACCTCGTTTGCTATAGCCCTCTGATTGCATTTCTGATGTAGCTTGGCATTTGATATTTTTGTGATTCCAAGACAAGGTCTTTAATTTTGCTTTGCATATCTGAATGTTTGGACGATAAGAGGCAGATGTCGTCAGCGTAGTCGAGATCTTCCAGATGTTCGGTAAAGTTCCATTGAATACCCCTTTTGGCCTTATTAAGAGCTTTATCTAGGATACTTATCATCAAGAACGATAAGGAAGAGTGATGGTGATAGTAAACACCCCTGCCGTACGCCTGAATTAGTGGTGAATGTCGATGCTAACAACCCGTTGTGTAACACACTGTATCTAAAGCCTTCATATTGTGCACGTACTAAGTTTATGGCCTTTGCGGCAATATCTCTTCGTTGCAGTGAAACCCAGATGTTTTCTCGGGAGACACTGTCGAAGGCAGTGCTATAGTCTACGAAGACAAGTTGAAGTGCAGAACGCCACTCGCATGATTGTTCGACAATTATTCGACAATTATTCACATAGTCTGGTCAAAACGCCATGACATTTTTTTTTTTATAAACCTATTTAATTTAAATAATTTAAAAAAGATTTATTTTGCTTTCCGTATGTGATCGTACTTATTTAGTTTTTGTTTTTGGTGAGATTAGGGTCAAGGCCCTACTTTATTAAGATTATCCGACTCTTAACACTAAATATTTTAATTTTATTTTCTGATCAGAACCTGAGCAAATATGAAGACAATTGGTGACCACGGTTCAGTTCAAACTGATCATTTCTATTTCGTATGAGATGTGACGTTTATACATCACTATTGGATCGGAAAGCTTGATCTGATACTGATCTGAACCTGAATTTATTTCTAGTTGGGTAGTTAATGCGTTCCTATAAGCCCTGGTAAGTCAGTCCATCTTTCAAAAAATGTGTGAATCCTCTATAAGAGAAAATAGTATTATGTGTTTGGTTCCCACAAACCTCAACCCATTATGTCCTGTTTTTATGGGTCTTTTTCACCCCTTTTTCCAAAAACTGTGTTAAAATGAGTTAAAGAGTTCTACAAAAATATTCTACAAAAAATTTAAAAAAATGCTTAAAACCTAAGGATATTCCGTAAAAAAAATGTAATAAAATAGAATAAATGAGGAACACAAAAATTTCGTCGATAACCTTTTACGCATTATTCGTAAGTTTTAATAATTTTTTGTCTTTTGCGACTCCTAGTGAAATTTTCTGTAAAATATTTTTGTAGAACTCTTTAACCCATTTTAATCCAGTTTTTGGAAAAAGGTGTAAAAAAGACCCGTAAAAACAGGATATAATGGGTTAAAATATTTTAAAAAATTGTAACCTTGGAACAACAAGTTTTATGAAAACACGGAAAAACTATAAAATTACTTACATTTTTAGTTTTCATAAAAAATTAACTTTCAACCTTCTCTAGGCGGTAATAAAGGGATGCTAAGGGGTGACTTTGTGGGTAAAATCATTTTTTATAGTTCTTTCTGATTACAGCGTACCCAAAAACCTAATAAATACACAAATTTTTGAATGTTTATACCAAGGAGAATTTCGACCCACAAGGGGGGAAGCGCGAAAATGGGATATCAGATCGATTTTTTACTGTCATATTCGGGCTCGGCGCTACAAAATACATTGGGGCAGGGGGATCTCCACTCTGGCATATACCCTTTTTTTTGTGTGCCTGTGATATCAATGAGTTAACAGTCCACGGAAGTTAGAGCAATACTGTTTGTAGCCGAAACTATTGTTAGTCACTAAATCCGAGCGGAGATTTCTTTTGTACTACAGAAGTCAGCAGTTCGTCGAAAGATCCAGCTTCCTTGGAGAGTCTAGCAAACCTTCGGAGAGATCGCTGGCTATGGCTTGGAGCTTAACCACAGGGAGCTTGATGTGGAGTTTCGTTGTAAATTGGCGTCATAGCCCAAAGAATAATAGAAGTTTAGATGGGCCTTACTTTCCACCATTGAGGTGCCTGAATGATTAATTAATAAAAATGGATCATGTGTGAAAAACACCGTAAAATTAAGCCATCTTGGTAGGTGTTTATATAAAACACTAAAGAAATCGGCTTACTGACACATACTGGGTACACTGTATAAGTAATATTGGTGGCTCAATTTCATTAGTTTGTTGCCTAATTCTTCAAATGTAATTCGAAGAAAAATTATTACTGAGCCTGTAAACTATAAGCCAAAATTCAAATGGATTGCTTATGGAATTGCCCATTCTAATACAAAAAATCATAGGCATACACATACGTTAATTTGTCTACCTTAGTTTAAATCATAAGCATAAAATTGACAAAGCTGTCATAAAAAAATCAAAGAAAAAATAATTTCCCATCACGACATATTAAATGGATTTTCTTGGAAACATTGTGTCAATTCCGCATGAGAAGCAGCAACACTTTACATCTGCAACAAATCAACAAAAAGGAGAAGCAATTTATTAATAGCAACAACAACAACAAATACACAGCAACAGTAACAACAGTTGTATAAACAAATCAAAAATGAAGAAAAAAAACAACTTGTTGCAAATACTAAGCATTCAACTTTGCGGCAACATTAGCAGAACATGCAACATGCTGCTGCAACTCAGTCAGTCAGTCAGCACGCACGATTACCCGGAAAAGTAAACCACGATCGCAACGATCGATCGATCGCGTTGTAATTTAATATGCAATCAGCGCGGAAAACGGCGGAAAATTGATGCGCTCAAGTGGAGGAAAGTTGAAAAATTAAAAGGAAACAAAATTAAAAAAAATTATGAAGTGCTCTTTTAGGCAAATACGCGTATTGAATTACATTCCCAGGGAAAATTTTAAGTGGTGTCGTCGTTTAATGATGAGGAGGGATGATGGCGATGATGACTTTCAAAATGATTAAAATATAAATTCACTCATTAGTTTGGAGTACCATGCGGCAATACCAGGATGGCGCTGCTTTTGTTGTTGATGCAGTTTTTGCTTTTTGTAGCTGATGTCTGCTGTTGACGACGACGATCTTTTATACATTTCCAGGGAAATCCTCTTGATTTGTCTCATGTTAAAGCGGTCGCGTCTGGTGCTACAACATGTCAACACTTTGTTGATGATAAACATTTTTTTTTGGAATACACATGTGAAGGATAAGGATGCGCCAATTAAGAGTTATCACAAGATATTTAATGGAAACAAAAATTTTTAATGAATTTTTTTTCGGTTTTTTGGTACTATGCACTGCAATGTATCAAGGAATTTAAATTTTTTTCAAGTAACTATTTGAACATGACCACATCTAATCTAAAACTAGTAAGGGTGTAAAATTTGGCCTGGCCAAACATTAAATACCCTACACTGCAGTATTTTCAAAATTTTGCTTATATGGGAGGTGCTACGCCCTCGTGTCCAAGTTCACCCAGTTTTTGTTCAGAGATTGCATTTATAGTTTTTAGTGTCTGAGTGAAAAACGTTTTCAGTACAGTGTTTTGAAGCTTTTGCTTATATAGGAGGTGCCACGCCCTCTTGTCCGAGTTCGTCTACAATACATTTAGCTAAGAGCGTGCATTTATAGTCTTTAGTATTTGAGTGAAGTTTGGTTGGATTATCTCAAAAAACTCTTTCAGTATAGCATTTTGAAACTTCTGCTTATATGGGAGGTGCTACGCCCCCTTGTCCGATTGCACCCAATTTTTGTCGACGGCTTTCATTTATGATACTTAGTGTCTAGGTCGAATTTGGTTCGAATATCTCAAAAAACGCTTTCAGTATAGCGTTTTGAAGCTTTTGTTTATATGGGAGGTGCCACGCCCTCTTGTCCGAATTCATTAAATTTTTTTTCAGAGCTTGCGCTTATAATTCTTCTATTTATGCGTATGTTGGTTGCATTGTCGTGAAAAATACTCCTAAGATTGCATTTTGAATATATTTTTTGTGTGGGCGGTAGGCGTGTCCGTTGACCGATTTCGCTCATTTTCAATCCCCCAAGCTATCTTTGACGACGGAGGCAATATACCAAATTTCGTTGAATTATCTTACTCAGTTTTCCCAAAAAGTGTATTTTAACACACAGCCAGCCAACCACCCAGCCAGCCACCCAGCCAGCCAGCCAGACAGACGGACATGGCTATATCGACTCAGGAGGTGACGCTGATCAAGAATATATATACTTTTCTATATCTGCCACGCCTCCTTCTCTGCGTTACAAACGGAAGGACAAAGTGAATATGTATACCCTGGGTGTAGGGTATAAAAATGTCATTCATACTCGTAGTCCTGACAAAAAGGGGGATTTCTCTTATACTTCCGGTTCCAGTGATTTTTGAAGGTTTCAAATTTCACTAAAAAAATTTTTTTCCTGAATGAAATTTGTAAGTTTTTTTTTGCAGACTTGTGTAAATAATATTTATTCACAACTTACAGCGTTCTAATAAAATTTCCTGCACTGATCTGTGAATAACTCATTTTTATTATCAGTAATAAAAGAATTATTGGCAAAATTGTATTCAAACAAAGAACTGTTTAGTGTCAGTCAACTCTACTTCTGATGAAGGACACATAGATCAATTGACAGTGCTAACGAGATAGATGGAAGGAGCCTGCCCAATTGAATGTTTCTTGATGTTGTAACTGAATTGTAAACATGCTGATGAAGAAATGACAACAGCTCTGCCTAAAAGTTTCGAAAATCTTGGAATAGAAATCAAAATCTGCTGAAATCAATGATTTTTTTTCCACAAAATGAACTTCCCTATTCAAAATTTTACATGAAAAACTCACAACTTTAAGTATAACACGTTGGTCATGCAACACTCTCATGGCTATCATCAAAATCTGACTGACTCTTGTTGTAAACTCATTGACCACGACTTTATCACTAAAGAACTCAAATTGAATTCAAACAATTCCCAGAAGTTGTAGAAAAAACTCGACTAAAAATGAACTGGCTCAAAGCTACCAATTGGCTAAGCTCTATGAACCGCTAATCGGAGAATCCTGGAGAAATTAAGTATCTTTATCGTACAATATTAAAAAACAATTTGTGCTTAGCTTTTGTACACGCAGAAACAGTATTTTGCATTGATGAAAGGTCAAATTCCAAATTGAAACTAATTAAAAATAGAGCGTGTAAGTATGAGACAGGTTCGACTTACACAAGCGTCATGGTTCTGAGAACTTAAATCGACGTTCTCCGTGATATATCTTTCGAAAATGTGACTGAAAGTGTTCGTTTCAATAAAATCCCGTAAAGTTTATTTCAAAAAACCTTTTTTCAAAAAATTATTTTAAATATAAAATAACTAGCGTTCCCTGCCCGCTTCGTTAGGCATGTTTTTTTTGTTTTTTCATTCCCAATAGCTTACAAGATATAGACAAAAAAGTTAATTTACGCCCCTGCCATGTCACAAATAAAAATTAATGTGTCATGGGAAAGTTAAATTTATTTTAAACCATCTCTTAATTCCCAATAGTTTAGCTGTGGTGTCCCAGAAAACTATCAATTAACCCTTGTTGGTAGTCCACCACAAAAGTTTTCTCATGACTATAAAATCTTTGGGTGACCTTTGGAAAACTTTGGGTATCCCAAAAAACTATCAGTCAAGGCTTGTTGATAGTTCACCATAGATTTTTTCCCTCTAGTATATCAAGATATTCTTCGTTTTGATTATGAAGCCTTCGGGTAAGCTTCAGGAACCTTCGAGTATTCCAAAAAAACTATCAATTCAAGCTTATTGATAATCCGCAATTGATTTTTCCCCCCTAGAATACCTAAATATTCTTCGTTTTGACTATCAAGCCTTCGGATGACCCAGAAGGCTATCGATTAAAACTTATTATGGATAATACATATCTGTGGACTTTTGACAAAACAACCTAAGTCGAGATAAGACAATTCTCCAGGATTTGAGTCCTAAAAAAATCAAATTTAAATACGCTTCTATTGGTAAAATCGCCATTTCTCTATGATTTCTTGCTTCAGAGATATACATATGTATGTCCCATAGTTTACGCAAGATTTGAACTAAGCGCCATTCGTGCGGTGAAATGTTATGAACCAAAAAAAAAAAATAATTTGACCGCTGACATTTTAAAATTATTAAAAATCTATGGAAACAGGAAATTCAACGCTGCATCAACGAAATTGAGCCACATTATTGAAAAGTAATTAATCAGTTTTTAGGCTCTCCTGAAAAGTTGCCAATTTAGAGTTAGGTTGTTTTGTCAAAAGTCCACAGATATTTTCTTTCTATATATATTCTTCGTTTTAACTATGAAACCTTCGGGTGATCTTCGAAAACCTTCTTGTATAGCATAACAACCGTCCCATATCTGAGGTACACTCATTGCCAATTTTCAGCTTAATTGGCCGAATGGTTCCTAATTGATAATGCTTCACACAGTCATTTTTATATACAAAGATGACAATAAAAAAATAAATGATGAGGTTTTATGGCCAAAGACTTAAACTATCATTTGCAATCCAAAAATCAACACTTGTCAATACCTAATAGGCCCAGGTATGAGTCAAAGTTAGTGTTCGATTAATCGAACGTTCGTTGTTAGCTCATACCACAAGTTCCCCTACAAATACGACCAAACATGGTTGGTGTACACCTTATAATCTGCCAGCCCGAAGTTAAATATCGTCGATACCAGCTGAAAGGAGCTGTCTGTAACACTCGTGGTTCAAAAATTCGCAAAAATGTACGCCCTCCTTCCCGCTATTGCATCGACGATATTTAACTCCCAGCTAGCATATTCTTAGGTGTTCACCAACCAGGTTTGGTCGTATTTGTATGGGATCTTGTGATATGGGCTAATGAACAAGGATCGGCTAATCGAACACTTGATTTTTTGACTTCACGGTAAAATGAGTGGGAGTGAAAATTTTTTGATGATGGATTTGGATTCAGAGGGGCCAATTATTATAAAACTATACTTTATATCAAAAAATAAAATATTTTTTGCAGCGTGGCTGAAAATGGGATTCCGTTGCATATCCATCCTAGAGCCCAATAGTCCCAAGTCCAATTTTTTTCAAACGAAAAATAAGTTTCAAACGGTGATTATTTTAAAACTGCTTGATAGTTTTGCATATAAAGTTAATTTCTACAGTCTGCCATTCAATATTCTAAAAAAAATTGGTGGACAGTTGTGGTAGTGTACTCGCTGAATAAAGCCACCACTAAAATTTTCGCAATATTTCAAGCGATTGGATATGACTATTGAGCTCTTAGATATCGAAATACATATAATGGCTGTGTTTTAGACGGCACCGTGTTAATACGTAGTTATCACTGTTCTTCTAAAACGAGCTTGAGTGCTATCTTCTTATTTTGTTTACTTTATTCTGCTTTTCGTTTGCCAATACAATAGATAAAAAAGTGGTGCCACTATACATATTAAAATCCTATTAAAGATAGCTAATATTCAGTGTTGTATGGCAACATCAACAGTCTTCTTTGTGCTTAATAACTGAACAAGCAAATTTATCTGTGTAAAATTAAACACTTTAGTTGTTGCTTTCCAATACGTTTCAGCTTTTGTCAAACCCTACTTCATATGTGAATTTTTTTTTTAAAGTAGCACTCTTAATTAAATTTCAGTATTAATCATTTTCAAACAACATACCATACTTGAACTAATTAACAGCGAATAATGCTTTTTGTGTCATTCTTGTTTCTTTTTCTCTCCTCCAAACAGCTGGACTTAGCACCAAAGATTTTACCATCGACGGCCTCAATGGTTTTGGTAATAAGAAAAAGAAAAAAAAGCGACGACACAGTCGTACCATCTTTACGAGTTATCAACTTGAGAAGCTCGAGGAAGCATTCAAGGAAGCGCATTATCCTGATGTCTATGCGCGCGAGATGCTGTCATTAAAGACAGAATTACCTGAGGATCGTATACAAGTGAGTACAAGACACAGACAATCAACTACCATAGAAACTAAAGCAAAGGTTCAGCTTAATATAAGTGAAATTTAATACTTTTTTCGCAAAGGAAAAGGATCTTAATTGTGCATATACAAACATATGTACCCATATGCCCAAGTAATTGCATTAACAAACTAATTATATTATTTTCATTTTGTTTAAGAATTTCTTAAAAAAAAAGTGCTCAAATGAATTTTAATGTCTTTGAATTTGCTTTTATTGTGAAGTATATCCTGTTTGGTTGTTTCAGGTGTTTAATGTTGGCAAAATATTTTCCTACCTACTCGGTGGTTACGTTTTGTACGTTTTTATGATTTTTACAATTTTAACATGTTTGGATTTTTATTTAGTGATTTTCACACCTTTTTCGACTTAATATTTCATATGCAATGAAATATTGGGGATTAAAACTTTTAGTTGGTCAGTGGAATTCAAAGGGAGTAGTGCAATACGTTAGCGAAGCGGTACATTGAATATTAAAGTGCATAATGGTGTCATTAAATTATAACTCCAGTACTTCGTGTTATAAGACAGTACGTCCTTTGAAGGTTTACGGTGAAGTTAAATAAATCAAAATGATTGAATTCACTCATTATATAATATTATTGAGCGTTCCGTTTAAAATTCTTATATAAGGTATGATATTTATCATTTATATGATTTCTCCAAGAAAAAGTCACGAAAACGGAATTTTTTAAGGTACTGGATGCAATAACTCAATGTTAACTTCAAACTTCAGAATAACAAAGTAAAGTCATTGCTATATATAAATAAATAGAGCTGTGACAAAGTTATTACGAATCGCGAAGTCCATACAAATTTTGAATTTATTACCATAAAAACAATAACATTTGCTTTTGATTGTAGCGAAAATTCTTTTAAATCAAATAAAAAATTCTTTTGAATTTGTGAAATTTATTTCCAATTCAATAACATATAACACTATAAGTCATACTCTTAAAATCGTTTTTTCTTATGTAGTTTTTGAAATTTATTTTTTCATTGTGATTGTAGTCTAGTCTAAGTACTAAAAATATTTTCTTTGATATTTTCACAGTTGAATAAAATTTTTTAGATTGGCTTATGTCCTAAACTACAAATGGTACAAAAACCATTCTTGCATATTTTCGTAGGTATTTTCCTGAGTTACAAATTTACACTGCAAAATTTTTCTCTTGAACTAACCGTTAGAATAATATTTGCAAAAAACTGATTTTTCTGACCTTTAACCTTGAAAAACTTTTTATATACAAACGATGTCGCAATGAATTTTTCACACTTTATTTTTTAAACATAAATAAAGTCTATTCCGGTAAAAAAATTTAATTGGAACAACAACTAACTTTGCGTCTTTCCTTCATGCGGTATAGGTCTTTTCGGGAGTTAGGGCTCGATTTTATCATAGATAAGCCTCAATGGCTTCACAATTAACAATAAACTAACTACACTTTTTATAATCTATACCCAGTGTATATTCACTTTGTCCTTTCATTTGTAACGCAGAGAAGGAGGCGTGGCAGATATAAAAAGGATATATATTCTTAATCAGCTTCACTTCCTGAGTCGATATAGCCATGTCCGTCTGTCTGGCTGGCTGGCTGGCTGTGTGTTGAAATACACTTTTTGGGAAAACTAAGCAAGATAATTCAATGAAATTTAGTACACAGCCTCCGTCGTCAAAGATAGCTCGGGAGATTGAAAATGAGCGAAATCGGTCAACGGACACGCCTACCGCCCATACAAAAAAATATACTCAAAATTCAATTTTAGAAGTATTTTTCACGACAAAGCAACCAAAATACGCTTAATTACTCAAAATTGTAAGCGCAAGCTCTGAGAAAAAACTGAACGAATTCGAACAAGAGGGCGTGGCACCTCCCACATAAGCAAAAGTTTCAAAACGCTATTCTGAAAGCGTTTTTTGAGATATTCGAACCAAATTCGACTCAGACACTAAGGGCCAATTTCACAGTGTGCGCTTAAGCTTTAGCTTAGCTAAACCGTTAGTGAAGCTTAAGCGGCCCTTAAAAAATTTCCAATTTCACAGTTGACTAGCCCACATTTGTCATTAGCATAGATTTAAACCGAAAATACTGGTAAACTAATTTGACAATAAGCAATTTTGACGTAAAAAATTGTTTACAATTGATAAAATATTTTAATAAACTTTCAAAAAGATTTTAATCTTTTCGCTGCTTTTGGGAAAATTCACGCACACAATAGGTTTTTGGGAAAAATTTTTCTCACATTCAAGTGGGCGGAAACGAAGTCACACGAAAAAGAGTGAAAAAAGCATTTGAGGACGTTGAATTGCCAAAAAGAAGCGGAAAAATCTGCGAATGAAATTATCAAAGAAACAGCGAAACATAATTTTTGATTCAAAGGCCAAGCAGTTCGGAATTTTATGTGAAAACACAAAAATATTGGCCTGTAGTGCGAGCTTGAGTCATAGGCTTGGGTTTATAAGCATTTTAGATTGTTGCTTTGTCATAAAAGTTTTTTATATTTGTAAATTTCAAAACAATATTCAGTTCAAATGCAAAAATTTCAAAAATACAAAAAATTTAATTTATTTATTTTTAATTTTTATTTATGACAACGTCAATTGTGACATAAACCGCCCTAACTATTTTGAGTGTCGAAAGACTGGCGCTTAAGCGGCCCTTAAATTCAAATGACTGTGAAAATAAAATTTTTACTTAAACTACACTCAACAGATAAACTACGCTTAAGCTCACACTGTGAAATTGGCCCTAAGAATCATAAATGAAAGCTCTCAACAAAAATTGGGTGAATCCTGAAAAGGGAGCGTGGCACCTCCCATATAAGCAAAAGTTTCAAAATGCTATACTGAAAGAGTTTTTTGAGATAATCCAACCTAACTTCACTCAAATACTAAAGACTATAAATGCACGCTTTTAGCTAAAACTAGACGAGCTCGGACAAGAGGGCGTGGCACCTCCTATATAAGCAAAAGCTTCAAAACGCTATACTGAAAACGTTTTTCACTCTGACACTAAAAACTATAAATCCAAACTCTGGACAAAAACTAGGTGAACTCGGACAGGAGAGCGTAGCACCTCTCATATGAGCAAAATTTTAAAAATACTGTAGTGTAGGGTATTTAATGTTTGGCCAGGCCAAATTTTACACCCTTACTAGTTATAATCTACACCCAGTGTATATTCACTTTGTCCTTTCGTTTGTAACGCAGAGAAGGGGGCGTGACAGATATAGAAAGGATATATATTCTTAATCAGCTTCACTTCCTGAGTCGATATAGCCATGTCGGTCGGTCTGGCTGACTGGCTGGCGGGTTATCTGTGGAAATATTTTTTACGAGAAAACTAAGCAAGATAATTCAATGAAATTTGGTACAGTAGCGTTGCCATAAAAGCTTATTTGAGGGATTGAAAATGAATGAAATTGGTCAACGGACACGGCTACCGCCCATACAAAAATATATTCAAAATGCAATAATAAGAGCATTATATGCAATAACAGAAACAAAATACGCATAAATACGAGGGATAGTAAGTACAAGCTCTGAGAAAAAATTAAACGAATTCGGACCAGAGGGCGTGGCTTCTCCCATGTAAACAACAGTATCAAAATGTTATACTGAAAGCGTTTCTTGAGATAACCCAACTAAATTGCACTCAAACGCTCAGACCAATAAATGCAAGCTATGAGAACATACTAGGCAAACTCGGACAACGGGGCGTGGCATCTCCCATTAAAGGAAAATTACAAAATTCTGTATAGAAAGGGTTTTATGAGATAACCCAACCAAGTTAGGGTTATCTCAAAGCTTTTAAAACTAGCAAACATTTTTCTTAGCTTGTTCCA
This sequence comes from Calliopum simillimum, assembly GCA_951812925.1. NCBI lineage: Eukaryota > Metazoa > Arthropoda > Insecta > Diptera > Lauxaniidae > Calliopum > Calliopum simillimum. The sequence continues at coordinate 86,521,166 of OX638372.1, forward strand.
GTTAATATGTCATCCACATTTGGACAAGCATCGGTCAAGGCGTAACGCTTGAGTAAGTAGATTTTTTGAAAAAATCCCATGTTTGATCAACTTTTTTGGGGTTATACCAAAAAAAAATTTTCCAACTTTCATATTGTTCCCTAATAGGCTGATGAATAAGCTTTTCAGAGCCATTTACTAAAAGTCTCTAGAGTACTTCTTTCTACGATTTATACAAAAATTTCATCCGAACCTTTTATTGTGGGGCGTCACGGTGCCAGCGTTTCTAAATCACTGAGCCAAGCGCAGTCAGCGTAGAATTTTGGTTCGCCTACAATATTTTAACATTTTAATAAGTTCTCGGAAATACAACACCCATGAAAAATTGTTTTTGTTGCTTCATACACACTAGAATCGAACTCAAAGTTGATGCGAAGTAGTGGATCGTCAGTCAATTTTTGTAGAAGTGGCGTACTTTCCTTTACTTTTTAATTTTTGCTGTTTCTCTCGGAGAGTACAATTCCTAAAAATTTTTATGTTTTGAATCGTGTGACACTCAAATAATTTCTTTCTGAACTTAAAGAAAGGATACTAACTAAGTAACATATACCTACTTATATGAAAGCGATTTTTACTGTGCTACTTATTTAATACTTTATCTCAAAAATAACCTATTTTGCAGATTTTTTTTTTAAATCTCCCGTTTTTTCTGCAATTTAAGCAATTTTCTGTTCAATATCTTCAAGATATACAACATTCATTGGCAAGTACTCGTACGCAGTACGTACTTTTTTCATTTGCTTTACTGCTGCCGCTGCTGAACCATTCAAGTGTGCATTGTTTCCAACCAGTAACGCAACCATTAAGCCATTCAACCATTTAAGCATCCATCATTAGCATTTTTTACGCCATCATCACTCAGTGACTCACACACTTAAGGGTGGTAATTTTAATCGCACTCAGCCATTAAAATGCTTAATTATGAATGCATGAAATTCGCTCGAATTCTCTTGCCCGCTGTCAATGCCGTTACACTTTTTTTTTTATGCCTGCCCAATAATCAGGACGACGCACAGTGGGGCAAGGAGCTCTCATATGTGGCATCAAATAAATGGAGCTAGGCACTGCAACCAAATTACATATACATACTTAGGATGGATCACTTAAGCTTTCAACAGAATTTGGTCGAATTTGAACAAGAGGGCGTGGCACCTCCCATACAAGCCAAATCTTAAAAACTCTATATTGAGAGTGCTTTCTGAGATAATCGAAGCAAATTTGGTACAATTGCTACGAATAGTAAAAGTCAGCTCTGATAGGAAATTAAGAGACACGCTTTCAGGTATTTTGAACAATATTGGGACTTGAAATGAGATCATTTCTTACTTAAGTGCTCGTGATGACCACCTGTCCTCTTTTCCATCTGTTTTAACAAAAAACCGAATTACTGTTCAAAATTATCCTGTCCAGAACTATACATAATGTTTATAAGTTCTTGACTCGTGACAAATAATAAGTTAGAGGCCATTTGTAAACAAAATTAGAAATTTTGAATAATGTCGGCAATGCAAGAAAAAATATTTTATTTTAGGTTACGTTCTAAAAATCGATGTAAATTTTAAAGTAGCAAAAAGTAGCAAAATTTTCTTGTCGCTTCTAGAAGGCAATACTTAACGGAATATTTTTGAATTATTACTAATGCTTGGAAAGGCTTGGACCCCAATTAAATTATTTATTATATATTTAATTTCGTAAAATTTTTCTTCTCCATTTTATTTAACTTGCCTACCTAAATGTGTAAACATTTTTAAGGAAAAAAACATGTTTATATACGGTTACATACCTGAAGATGAAAGCTCCATGGTCAAATAATATTAAATGTTAATAAACTTTAGCAAAAAACTGCTTTGATTGATATGGAAATAACTTATAAAAATTATTTCAGTCTACAAAGTTAAAGTTTGGCGTGCTGTAGTGATGAAATGGGTTTGTTACAAGTCATTTGAAAAATGGCAAATAGTACGTTGGTTAATATTGTACTTAACCAATATAAAAGGATATTCTGAAATAACATTTAATTTTTTGAATTATCGCCAGGTATTGAGAGAATCTGCCCCACTGTGCGACGTCATCATAATTAAATAATGTTGTCGTCATTGTTTTACAGCGCAGTGCAAGTGTAAATAGATGTATTATTTTTATATATCATTTTAAATATCATCCCATAATCTTTTGCAAAACAATAGCAGTAATTTTGCAATTGTCTCCAGTAATAAAAAGTGTTGCATATTTTAAGGCATTTAAGCCAATTTCGTTTTGATGCATTTCCTTTTTCGCTCGATGAGTTTTTGTTTTATGTGACAATGAGGAGAGAACAAAATTCTAACATGTGAGTCGCTTAGAAGACAATGCGGCTAAGTACAAAAAACACAAATTGAGAAAGTTTTTGTTTTTAATTATATCTTTCTTTAAAATTCTTCTGAAATTATATAGGAAAATTTTCAGAAGTTTTAAAAAAGGCTGTTTGACCTAGAAAAAATTAAGAAGAATATTAAAAAATTTGCAAAAATCAGAAAATATCAAAAAATGTACTTAACCACATTGGCTTCTAGGCGACTCACATAAAAACTGTCATATAATTAGTGTCGAAATTATAACCAATTATTTTCTAAGGAACATATTTAAACGCTCTTGATTTTGTCTTTAATTATTGGCAATATTTTAAAATTAAGAAATAAAATGTCGGCTTTTTAGCAGAATAAATGCATTTCCTCTTCCAAGACTCCTAGAAGGCAAATGACTCTGAAAACAAAAATGAAGAAAATCAACCCATTCGGACTGAATGAATTCATATAGGTTCGTGGTTTTTGAGACAAGTTTGAAAAGCTGTAAAAACGCATGTATTTAGACTTTCTTTCAAGCCTCTGGTAGGCCATGAATTCATGATTTAAAAGACTTTCCTCTAAAAAATCATCACTGCAACCTTTAATTCGATAAAGTGAAACAAGTAAAAACGAAATAAAAAATTTTGCGTTTTTTGGACCCTCTTACAATTTATTCAACATTATTTGAATTACTAGTCCAAGTGCCAGCGCTTAAAAACAACTTTGCGTTTCTAAAAGCTGAATTTTTTACAGTTGGTTATAGTAATTGTGTACATCAATAATCTGTCGGTCAGTCAAGCGAACTGTAGAACAGGCGGCTGCTATATGGCCTCAAACATGTAAAATTTCGATTTTTCTGCAATCAATTTCTAAAAGCTGAAACTTCTTATACACGTTATATAATGCATACAAATAACATTTTTGTCGGTCAGTCAATTGAACGTTAGAACGGGGCTAGTCAGCACGCCCCAATATATGTGCATTAAATGAATCAAGTCAAAATTATTTCTAAAAGCTGAAATTTTTTTTAGGGGTACTTTATTGTATATTTACCACAAATAAATCAGTCAGTCAACTATAATGTAGTACAATCTCCGTCAGCAAGTTCAACAAAACAAAAAACAATGGTTTTTAAAAGCTGAAATTGTTTTTTGTTTTGTTGAGCTTGCTGACAAAGTTTTTTCTCCAATATAGTTGACTGACTGGATTATTTGTGGTTAATATACAATCAAGTACCCCTAAAAAAAATTTCAGCTTTTAAAAACCATTGTTTTTTGTTTTGTTGAACTTGCTGACGGAGATTGTACTACATTATAGTTGACTGACTGATTTATTTGTGGTTTATATACAATAAAGTACCCCTAATAAAAATTTCATCTTTTAGAAACCATTTTTTTTTTAGCCCTAAAAAAATTTTCAGCTTTTAGTAACCATTTTTTTTGCTTTGTTGAGCTTGCTGACGGAGATTGTTCTACAATATAGCTGACTGACTGATTTATTTGTGGTAAATATACAATAAAGTACCCCTAAAAAAAATTTCAGCTTTTAGAAATAATTTTGACTTGATTCATTTAATGCACATATATTGGGGCGTGCTGACTAGCCCCGTTCTAACGTTCAATTGACTGACCGACAAAAATGTTATTTGTATGCATTATATAACGTGTATAAGAAGTTTCAGCTTTTAGAAATTGATTGCAGAAAAATCGAAATTTTACATGTTTGAGGCCATATAGCAGCCGCCTGTTCTACAGTTCGCTTGACTGACCGACAGATTATTGATGTACACAATTACTATAACCAACTGTAAAAAAATTCAGCTTTTAGAAACGAAAAGTTGTTTTTAGGCGCTGGCTCTCCGGCTATACGTAAAGTGGTGATATCTTAAATTTTTTGGACACTCATAGTAGTAGTATAGTAGGCCCTATGCTCCTTCTAGGAATTAAAGGAGAATACATACATACATAGTAGTTTAGTTTATTGGTATAACAAGTTAGAAAAGGCGAAGAAATAGGACCCTAATGGTACAAATGGTTGAATTAGAAAAAAACTAGTAAGAAAGTTAAATTTGACCTGGCCAAACATAAAATACCCTACACTGCCCTATTTGGAAACTTTTGCATATATGGGATTTGCCACGCCCTCTAGTCCGAGTTCACCACGCTTTGCTCATAGTTTGCATAGACAATTCTTAGTGTCTGAATGAAATTTAGTTTGATTATCTCAAAAACGTTTTCAGTATAGCATTTTAAAGCTTTTGCTTATATAGTTTCTGTTCAGAGCGTATATTTATAATCCCTAGTATTTAGGCGAAATTTGGTTGGATCATCTCAAATAACGCTTAAGATTATTGTCCCTAGTTATAATGTGTGTTTTGCTTGCGTTAGCGCAAATAATGCTCGTAATATTTCATTGTGAAAATATTCTTTGTATGGGCGGTAGGCGTTCACCGATTTCACTCATTTTTGATCCCTCGAGCTAACTTTGACGACGGAGGCTGAGTACCGAATTTCATTGAATTATCTTGCTCAGTTTTCCCAAAAAATGTATTTCCACGCACAGCCAGCCACCCATCCAGACAGACGGACATGGCAATATCGACTCAGCAGGTGACGCTGATCAAGAATATATACACTTTTCTATACCTGCCACGCCTTCTTCTCTGCTTTACAAATGGAAGGACAAAGTGAATGTACCCTGGGTGTAGGGTATAACAATACTTGTGTAAAATTCTCAAACTTGAAGACCAGAACCAAATGATTACACAGGTTTACAAAAAAAAAAAAAATTTCATGGCGTTTTGACCAGACTATGTGTTTCCTAAGGACTTTGACGTCCTGAATCCAAATCCGGTGTCCGTTTTTTTCCAGAACGTCTGAGAAAAAAGATTTCGAGGTCATATGGAGGTCAAAATGGTCATGTGTCGTTTAGTGATAAATTCGCTTAAGTTCTGAAACTAATTTTATATCATTGAATTCTTAGTCTTTAAAAAGAATATGTGATCAAAAAGGGTATCTCGGACCTAGTTTCGGAAATATAGCCATCGGAAGATCCGGATATATCTTCTATAAAAACCGCTATAAGTTGGGAACCCCTGGATGGATTTGAAAAATATTGGTGTCATATGAAAATTATTTTGTTGTTATTGCTTATGTCATTGTTGTAGTAATTGAAAAATTTCAAAAAATTTCAAAAAAGGTCATACCTCCAAAACTATGAATCCAATTGAAAATGTGCGCATAACATTTCTACAGTTTGTTAAAATACCTTTCATACGACACCAATATTTTTTAAATCCATCCAGGGGTTCCCATCTTATAGCAGTTTCCTTAGAAAATATATCCGGATCTTCCGATGGCTACCTATGTCTCCGAAACTATGTCCGAGATACCCTTTTTGATCACATTTTTTTTTTAAGGACTAAGAATTCAATGATATAAAATTAGTTTCAGAATTTTAGCGAATTTATCACTAAACGACACATGAACCCCATTTTGACCTCCATATGACCTTGAAATCTTTCTTCTTAGACGTTCTGGAAAAAAACGGACCCCGGATTCAGATTCAGGACGTCAAAGTCCCTGAGGAAACACATAGTCTGGTCAAAACTCCACGACATTTTTGTTTTTTGTAAATCTGTGTTATTAAGTACGCAGAATTAAAATTTGCCACTAACACTAGTAAAACTATCAAATTTCGTATAGATTTTGACAACTATTACGAGTTTGCAAGGTTTTCGCGGCACTAACGCGTTTTAAGGAATACTCTAAACATAATTAGTTTCTTATGACAAAACGTATAAATCTATTCTGCATTCTCTTAGTTTATATTATTTCGAGATTTGTGCCTGCTGCTCAGATCAGAAAACAATATTCTAAACTTGAATCTACTAAAGTTGATTATTGCGATTACAGATTAAAAATTATCGAGAATTCATGTTGAGCAGCTTTAGAGATAATTTGGATTCAAAGGAACTTACGAAAAAAGTGTACAACAAATACTTCGAATTGTCCAAAGAATACGTGTGAATTTTTTGAGCTATTTTATGATTTTCAAAATTTTCCAAATGCACATCTAAGTATAGTATTTTTTGAAGGATTCTAAGCATTTTACGTCTAATGCAATTTTTTCGTAAATGCCTTGGCTGACAAACGTAAGCTTAACAGCTGAAAACTCAATTTGATAAATTTTTTGAAAAAATAAATTAAAAATAAAAAAATTCACACTTATTCTTTGGATAATTCTAAGCATTTTTTACTGTACACACTTTTTTCGTAAATTCCCTTGCTTTTGAGTAAAAAATCGTTTTTCCGACCTCGTTATTAAAAAACGTAAAAAAATCAATTTTTGGAACCAAATATTATCTATACCCCACAAAAAAACAAAAAAAATTATTTTAAATGCCAAAACTTTTGTAAAAATATAATCTTTATTTCTAAAGCACTCTTGTGCATTCATTTTCTAAAAAGTTATGACCAAAAAATATGTTTTTTTTAGCCAAAACGGGCCTTCAGTAGAATCAAAAGTGCTCCATTGGTTTTCCTCAGAATGACAAAAGAAACAAAATAATGCAGATATCGTTTCTAAAAGTTTCTCTAACTTTTGTGTCGGTTACGGGATGATTTTATTTGGCTTCATACAAAATCGACCTGGTCTAATTTGGCATTTCCTCCAAAAAGTCCACCGTGAGCCAAAAATTGAAATTATCATATCTCTGAAACTACAGGGTGGCTGATTCGAACTGTTACCAACTTCAGATAGACTTATCTGACAGATGGAACATGACAGCTGTCTAAAAATTGGCATGATGTTAGTTCATTCTATTGTTAATAAGTAACCAAAAGCATTTGCGCGTCAATTTATTGAAAATAAAAAATTTTCGAAATGGAATTCAAACGTAATAGTGTGATTGCTCTTTATTTGGCTGGAAAATCGCAACCAGCAATTGTTCGTGAGCTGAAACATTTAAAAGTGAATAAAATGTTTGTGTATCGGACCATAACACGTTACAATGGTACCGACAGCGTTGCCAAACGACATGGTGGTGGTCGGAAAATAACTGCAACATCACCAGAAATGGTTCGAAAGGTGAAGCCCAGAATTGAGCAAAATCCGAGACGCAGTGGCAGACAAACGGCTGCCGAGCTGAAAATATCGCGTGAACGAATGCAACACATATTGTCAAACAAGCTCGGACTAAAGGCCCTCAAGTTCCAAAAGGCGCATGATCTCACTCCTGCTCAAAAAAAAGTTAGGCTCGATAGAGCCAAGGAGTTGTTGCGCTTGAACGCCGCCGGAAAACTGTCACAAATTGTCTTCTCTGATGAGAAAAATTACTGTATCCAGCAATATGCAAACAAACAAAATGATCGGGTTTACTTGACAGAGAGGTCCTACGAAAATTTGAATGTTCGTTTGGCCACCAGGACGCAGGCACCACCGCATGTGATGGTTTGGGCTGCAGTGACTGCTGATGGGCGCTCACCACTCGTTTTTTTGGCCGCTGGCGTCAAAGTAAACGCCCAGGTGTATCGTGAATCAGTGTTGGAGGGTGCTTTACTACCGTGGGCACGCAAACATTTCGGTCGCAAGCCATGGACATTCCAACAAGACTCGGCACCGTCACACAAAGCTCGTGTGAATCAAGAATGGTTAGAAAAAAACGTTCCTAGCTTCATTTCTGCTCAACAATGGCTCTCAAATTCGCCTGATGCGAATCCGTTGGATTTCTCAATCTGGGGCATGTTGGACAGGAAGGTCTTGACTAAAAACTACCAGAGCGTTGATGTGCTAAAGGTGGCCCTTCAACGAGAATGGCGCAAACTTCCACAAAATCAAATTCGTGCAGCATGCGACTCGTTCTTCGACCGTCTACGGGCCATAGTTAAGGCCAAAGGTGGCCATATCCAAAATCTGAAGTAGATTCTTAAATTATGAACATTTCCCAACAATTATAGCGCTTGATCAATAAAATTTGTTCGTGGAAACTAAAAATATAGTCTTTTGAATTGGTAACACATCGAATCAGTGTATATTGACCTTCAAAAAATGCATTCGCGTATCTTCTCTTCTTATACGAGCTAAAATTGTATGTTTGTTTTTTTGTTTTTTTGTTTCTTTGTACTTATTTCTGTGCCAAAATTTTTTCTCGAAAACGGCTACAGCGATTTTAATGAAACTTGGAATAGTGTTAGATATTAGCATACAATTAAGAATGAGCTAGGTTTGAACTTTGTAAATGCTCAGCAGAGGGCGTGGCACAGCCTTAAATTTTAAATATGATTTAGTCATAACTCGCAAACCATACAAGGTATTTGGATGAAATTTGGTGAGCGGGTACGGACTAATAATACCTTGTTACAGACAAGAAGTGGGCGGGATCGAAGAAGTGCCACGCCCACTTTTTAGCCCTTGAAAATTTTGATTCAATATTACTCGAAAACTACTCCAACAATTTTAATGAAAGTTTAGGAGATGTTACCCCTGCAAACAAGGATTATTATGTAATACGCCGTTATATTGGAAAAACTCGTCGAAGGGCGTGGCACAGCCCACAAAAATAGAAAACGGTATAAAAAGAAAACTAATGAAGCAAACATTCTGAAATTTACTGTGAGGTGCGTAATTGCTAAATGGCATCTCTGTTCTGAAAGTGGGCGAAATATTGCCGTTGCGCGTGGAACCTCCCATACAAGCAAAATACGTTAAATGCTATTTCTCGCAAATGTTACAAGATATTTTAATGAAATTTGGTATGTAGGTACTGCTTGTTAATGCCTTGTAATAAACGAAAAGTGGGCGGTATCGAAGAAGAACCACGCCCCCTTTTTCGCTGTTGAGTATTTTGATTCAATATTACTCGAAAACGACTCCAACAATTTTAATGAAAATTTAAGAGATTGCACCCTTGAAAACAAGTATTAATATGTGATATGCCGTTATATTGGAAAAATTCGATGAAGGGCGTGGCACCGCCCACAAAAATATAATACGCTATAAATAGAAAACTACTAAAGCAATATTTCTGAATTTAACTATAGGGAGTCTGCTTGCTGTTAGACACATGCGACCTGAAAGTGGGCAAAATATCGCTTGTGCGCGTGGATCCTCCCATACAAGTAAAAACACATTAAATGCTATTTCTCGGAAATGGTACAGTATATTTTGATAAAATTTGGATCATGAGTATCTAAAGCATAACGAAAAGTGGGCGTTGTTCAATAATTGCCACTACCACTTTTTACCAAAATAAAAATTTTAGTTAATAACTCAGGCACAAAACAAAAAAAATGAAATGAACTTTTTATTTCTTATATGCAGACTTATGTACTTTTTGACGGTGAATCCGTCATCATCAGCAGAATTGTCATTATACCTGTAGGATTTTGAAATATCCTTGTTTGAAGTTGAAGAAAACGCTGTGTTCAGTCTTACAGCATAGCTACAAGAAAAGCTGAAATTCTTTTTTATCAATGGCATGAAATAGCCACTCTCTTCCTTATTAAAATATCTTTTCGGATTTTTCCAATGAAACTTTGATCCTTTGAAGATAAGATATTTCAGCCTCCATACAAAAGGCGAAATATTTTGGGTGTGTGGCACATAGGGGAGGGGGGGCTAGTGTGGACAATTTTTATATAATTACAAAATTATATATGTAAATATATCATTTTGTGAGGAAGGATGAATTATGGCCTATATTGTTCAATAGCGTCTTTGCTGATTTTATTTAATTTTTCGTAGTCAAAATTATGATATAAAAGTCTACCCTTTGTTTCATAGACATAAACTTTATCGTTGGGGATATCGTAACCCAAAAAGGTTGTGACATTCGCTAAATTATAGCATCTCGAATGACCCGCACGTTTTCGAGTTTGCAGTCCGCTGTTTAGTATTTTGCGTTTCTCTTGAAAGTATGTAGCAACCAAGTTGAGATATATATATGCAATTTTTTTGCTATGCGTTTTGGTAAAATAAACTCCGTTGCATTTGGGATACCCTACAGCTGGCACTTTGAGTTTTTGTTGAAAGTTACAAATGAAAAAGAAAATTTTTACTGATGGTTTATAAAATTATATGCATATTATCGTTTATCTCGTTAGGATATTGTCACTCTTGGGTGGGATTTACGACATGGAAAATCATGGAATTTGAGCTTTAGCTATTTTAAATTTCTTATGCAAAATTAAATTTCATGCATATTATTCACTTTTGTCATATAAACTTTGCATTTGCTAGATAAATAACTTCAGACATTGCTTTCATACTTCTGACATAACTAATTGAAAACATTTTGCAAAAGAAAACCGCCGTAGGGAACACTGAAAATGTTTCGGAAATATATTATAATCGGTGTAAAAATAAAGTTTCGCATAAATGGGTATGGGCATAGTACTTAGTAGTCGGTGTGACCGATTATAAATTCGGATCAAACCGAGTACCGTACGGTCATTTGGTCATTTGGCAAGTTGCACATGCATAGCCTTAGACCTTCAGAGAAAATTATTTCTCTGCCATTTGGCGATCACCTCGAAAAGCTTGCAGTACGTGTAATTTGGACGTGAGAAAATTCAAAAAAAAATACATATATTTCAAAAACGTGGTTTTCTTCACCAAAAGGTGACACGCGTTATACTAAAAAGTTGATTAAAATTCATCACTATTGCAACTAAATTTTACTGGTTATTGAGGACCTCAAATTCATAGCAGTGGAATTTAAGAAAATTTGCATTGCTTTTCTACCAACATTGGTAAGTCATCATGAATTTACTTCAGTGAACAACCTAGAAACTATCGTTTCCCCTCTTGATCGTTTCAGCGGAGCGCCCTGTGTGTCTTGCGTAGCCACAGGAGTCGCTCCAGTGTTAATAAGATCCATTTCGACACTTAGCGTCCAGCAAAATTCACGCTGTGCAAGAGCAGTCACCATTTTGTATGCTGAACATATATGCATGATAAAGCTGTCCACAAATTAAATTTCATGTCAAGGCGGTCTACAAATTTAAATTTGCAAAAGTCACACGGATTTTCATTGTTAAAAGAATCACCACAAATTTATGGTCTTAGATGATCTTGAAACTAAAGATTACATTAGTTAAAAATTAAATTTTATCCATCACTCGTTTCAAAAACAAAAATTGGAAGTCAGAAGAATATATTAACATCTTGATACGGTGGGGCATAAAGACTCGCTTAGCCTATTCTTCTGAATCTTCGTAAAAAAATAGAGAAATATCTTAAAATTAGAATTCGTCAAAATATTTTAATGTAAATACTTACTGGTTCTACAGAGTCCTATTAAACTTAATTGTTACCGCGATTTAGAATCTAACTTAACTTAACTTAAACTTAAAAATTATGCATTCATAAAGTTGTTTAGATTTATAGAATATTTCGTATTGGTGATAAATATGAATACCCTAAAAAAAAAAAAAAAAAAATAAATTAATCTTAGAATCATAATTAATATTATTGTAATTAAAACTTAATTTGGCTAAAGAGATTACTCAGATAAAAAAATGAATTAATACTTAAAATATTAATAACTTACTTAAATCTAATGAATTTAAAATCGAAAAATCTAAATCTAAAATTACTCTAAGAAAGGTTAACGTACATTAATAGAAAAGGTGTATTCCATTTCATAATGTGGTAATTGCATTGCATCTAATAATTTGTAAGATACTTTCATCTGTGCCAATCGTCAGTTCATCGTGCGGATCAACGAAGGCCTTCAGAGATCAGCAGAGAGCAGAGATTAAAGGTATGAATTGGTTTTATATGGTGAAATTCTAAATTAGTTTATGTTTTATTTGCAATGTTTCAATTCAATCATACCACCTAAGTGTTAATCAGTGTTTGCTTGTTTCGCGTAAGAAAAGTAAAGAGAGAGGTGAATATAAGATTTCCACTCTCACTGCAGTAGCTTTTGCTATTCCATTTTACACTAGTTCCTAAAGATGTAAATTCACCTTTCGTTGTCTATGGCCCATGCTAGTAAAGTTTTTTTTTGTTGATTTTAGTAACAAGTACAGTAAACGCTGGTTAACGCGATTCGTAAATATAAGTTAAATACTTTTTCTTACAAATTACTCGCAATTTTTTTTTGAATTCATTATTTGTATAGAATTAAGGAATAGATAAGAGCATTATTTCAATCTTCAAATGCAAGGAATTGCGAATATAGGATATATCTAGAACACCCATTTTAAGATTGAAGTAGTGCAGTATTTATTAAGATTTATGTATTGTTATAAAACACTTACTGTGGTAACTTTCATTTTGAAATTCACACGAGCTATTAACTTTAAAATATGTGGCTAATTTGTACTAATGTTTATTAAATTTTTGAATATGAATTGCTAAATTTTTCATTATTTTACCATCTAGAGGCTATGTAGGTTAGGTTGGGAGAGGATCTTACGATCTCACAAGGGTTATTGAAATTAACCATTTTTATTCGATAACAGGATGGGCGGGTTGAGACGAAGAAGACAACAACACCAATGTTCTTCTTCTCTTTTCATACCAAGGTCGCGTGTATAAGATAGTTGTGCAGATACGAATGTTCAGTTTTAGTTTCAGTTTCTAGTTCAGTTTTTCATCATAATCACTAAGTTTAGAATCGAATTTTTGGATTTCCCAACACTTTGCCTATCTGCACCTTATCTTGATTATGTTTCATTTATTTCGTGAATAGAGGCAACACCCACCCCCATTTTCCCTGAGCTAAGCTGAAGCAGAGCTAGGCGTGCAGAGCCCGCTTCGACGTCACGGAACAAAAATGTTTATTTATCTACTCAAATCGTTACATAATTAATGGCGCCCAACGTGGGGCATAGGATATCGCTTTTAAAAAAATTTTTCCAACACCTGGAAAACTACTATTCTCGCCCCATTGCTTAATATCCCATCATATTTTCCTTTTCCCTCGTCCAAAATTCCTTTAAGTAATATAATATTTTTTTTTTTTCTCTTTGTTCTCCTTTAAAAACATTTAGTAAATTTATCTCGATTAGCTTTTCTTTTTGGAAATGCAGAGGTCTGGCTAGCTCGGATTCTGACCGAAAGAATACTTATTATCGTATACAAATGATTTTCCGGTTTATTTTGTTTAAAACTTAGTACTGCTTGTTTTTTTTGAATCTGCATGACTAGTGCCTATTTGGTCATGTACGAAATACAGCAACGTTCTAATGTTTTTCTACTTTTTTTTTTGGAATTGGCTCTTAAGTTTTTTTACTTTGAGATTGTATTGTATCTGTAGATTTACGGTTATAAACTCGTTAAAAATTTTGACCAATTTCTAATTTAATTTTCCCTTTATAGTTTTTTTGGTTTAACTTCTATGTCCACACAACTTACAGTGATCTTGGTATGTTAATTTTGTGTCCTCCTAGATTACCTACAATTAAGTCCTCAAATGATGGTAAAATAAATTTTCTCTTGTATATTAAACATTTTTCTTTTTATATATCGTTCTTGAAATTTACGTTTGACGGAAATTTTAAGTACGTACAAAAATTTTGTACTCTTACATTTTACGTTTTCTCGAAAAATTTTATCGTTGATATTCAGTTTATCGGGGTTACTCAATAGTTCGCTTCGGTACGTCTAAATGATAATGCCAGTCACTCGCAGTTCAGAAGATATTCCCAGTCAAGTAGCAGAAGCTTCTGCTAATGAGACTCTGTGTCCCATTTGCAGTGAGATACTAGGGAGCGATGGTAATAAAGTAGAAACTCCATGTAGACACAAGTTCCACAGCATTTGCCTTAGCACATGGTTGGAAAATAATTCCACTTGTCCCGTTTGTAGACAATTTTGTAATACATCCGAATTGACAGATATTCGGGTTACAGACCTTAATATGCCAGTTCAATCTAGCGGTGCAAATCGGAGTAGAGGTGGTGCAATTTCGCGTGACCGACCTCAGACTCGAATGTATGCTCGTATGCAAGCTTCGAGTGCTGCAAGCCATCAAACTCAAGGATTTCCACACCAAAGTCCACGTCCGAGGCGCAATGATTCACCTGGACGTTTACATCAAAACCAGATTAGTGAAGATAGAGTTCACGAACTTATTTCAAACTCTTTGCATAGTTTTCGCAATGAAGTTGCTTCAACTATTTCTAACGAGTTGCAAACCTTATTCAGAAATTTAAATTTGAACGCAAATTCACGTCCGGTACCAGCCAATACTCCTCAAGAGGATCCCCTCTCATTTGAACGAAATGTTCCTCCCAGAATTTATCAACCTAATGACCAACCAAACGAATCACACCGGCCAAATCGTTCTTTTGCTGCTTCTGATCGACTTTCCATGTCCAACGAACGCATTTCGAAAATAATTTACAATTGGCACATACAATTTAATGGCTCGTCAGATGATATTAGCGTGGACGAATTCATTTATAGAATAAATATGTTAACGTCAGTTCACCTAAACGGTAACTTTAACGTCCTTTGCCAACATGTGCATTCCCTTTTCGAGGGTAAGGCCAAGCAATGGTTTTGGCGCTATCATCGGCAAGAGGATAATATAGACTGGTTTGAGTTATGCGAAGCATTACGTAGGCAATACAAACACTTTACGACCGATTTCGATATAAAAGACGACATTCGTAAACGAAAGCAAAAAAGTTCAGAATCTTTCGATGTCTATTTAGACGAAGTAGTAGGTATGTGTGATCGTCTAAGGGTTCCTATGAGCGAGAATGAACTGGTAGAAACAATAATTCGAAATTTAAAGCCAGACTTACGCCACGAGCTACTGCATTTTAATTTTAATAGCATTTCGGATCTAAGGCGCGAAGTTTATAAGCATGAAAAATTTCTGAAGGATATTCAGTTCACTTCTTTTCCACGACAATTTGCTTCACGGAAACACGTTTCAGAAATTTACCACGAACCAGATTCTTTAGAAAATTGTTCGACTCATGCAGAAAATGTTTCTAATGATGATGTCGAAATCAATGCGATAAGCAAATCCCCTTTGAAATGTTGGAACTGTGAAGAAGATGGTCACGGTTACCAGGAATGCCTTCAACCGCGGCGCATATTTTGTTATGGATGTGGGGCAGTAGATATTTATAAACCTACTTGTCCCAAATGTTCCCCTAAGGCGGAAAACTTCTTAGCGGATGTTCGACAGCGGAAAAACGGACGTCCGCCGATGCGTCCTCGGATGTAAATAGAATAACGATTTTAAAAAATGATATTGATCATCAACAAAATTTTGCAAATTCTTTGCAGCCCAATAACCATTTTCTTCAATTTAAACCATTTCATGTACGCCTTCTTGAATATCAAGAGGCTCGTGCAAAAATTTTTTCACAACCATCAAAGTCACATTTACGCTCGACACTTCGTTTACGTAAATTTTGGCAACGTAAGAAGTCTCTACGGAAATGTGTTCTTTCTTGTGTTGCGTTTCAACAATCGGATAATCGACCATACGCTAAGCTCAACATTTTCGATCAAAATTATTTTGCTCTTTTAGATAGTGGAGCCAACAAAAGTTGTGTTGGTGGAAGCTTGGCACAGGCCATAATATCAGATCACAAATATTGTAAATTTTTAAATAACGTTAAAACTGCCGATGGACAAAAACAGCAGGTCGTAGGTTCGATTGAGATTTCAGTGTTATATGATCAAATTACTAAAAACTTTGAGTTTCTCATTGTTCCTTCCATAAAACAAGATGTTATCTGTGGTGTCGATTTTTGGAAGGTATTTGGGTTAAAAATTAGTTTTGATAATTATGTTAGCGAAGTCGTCGAGGCAGAATCTTCTGATAAATTATATTTTACTGCAGATCAGCAGAAAAAATTAGATGCAACCATTGCGGTTTTCCCATCTTTTGAGACTGATGGTCTTGGATTAACAACCATGATTGAGCACACTATCGATACTGAAAGGGCGGCTCCTATAAAGCAAAGATATTATCCAATATCTCCCGCCAGAGAGAAGTTGCTTTGCCAAGAAATCGATAGGATGCTCAACATGGGAGTTATTGAAGAGGCTGAAAGTTCTCCCTGGTCTTCGCCTGCAGTGTTAATTGTTAAACCAGATAAGGTCCGCTTTTGTCTAGACACACGTAAGCTTAATGAAGTTACGATAAAAGACGCGTACCCTATTCCAAACTTAGACGGCCTGATTGCTCGATTACCCCCTGTGCAGATAATTTCAAAAATTGACTTAAAGGATGCCTTTTGGCAGATCAAACTCGATTCTTCTTCACGCCAAAAAACTGCATTTACTATTCCAAATAGACCGCTTTACCAATTTACACGCATGCCATTCGGGCTGTGTAACGCACCTCAGACCATGTGCAGGCTCATGGACAAGGTGATTCCATATAATTTAAAAACCCATGTTTTCGTTTATTTAGACGATCTATTGGTGGTGTCATCGTCTTTTAAAGAACATCTTGTTCATTTGCTAGAGGTTGCGTCACAGTTGCGTAAAGCAGGTCTAACGATTAACGTGAAGAAGAGCAGTTTTGGCTTAAAAGAAGTAAAATATCTTGGTTTTGTGGTGGGTTACGGCTGTCTTAAAGTGGATCCAGATAAAGTTAAGGCGATTACTGACTACCCTGTTCCGAAAAGTATTCGTCAAATGCGGCAATTCTTGGGAATGATTGGTTGGTATCGTCGTTTTATCAACGACTATTCTTCTATAACTTTTCCCTTGACAGAACTGCTTTGTAAAAATAAAAAATTTGAGTGGAATTCTTCGGCTCAAAGTGCTTTTGACTCCATTAAAGACAAGCTCTCTTCAGCACCCTTTCTAGTGCATCCCAACTATGAAAAAGAATTTATTGTCCAATGTGATGCCAGCCGTCATGGAATTGGTGGTCTCTTAGCTCAAATTGACGATAATGGCGATGAACGCCCAATCGCGTTCATGTCGCAAAAATTGAATAAAGCTCAGAGAAACTATTCCGTGACGGAGTTGGAGTGCCTTGCAGTGGTACTGGCGATAAAAAAATTTCGTCCCTATATCGAAGGACATAAATTCCGAGTAGTGACGGACCATGCTAGTTTAAGGTGGTTGATGAGGCAGAAGGATTTAAATGGAAAATTAGCACGATGGGCCTTAAAACTACAAGGATATGATTTTAGTATAGAGCATCGAAAAGGAACTGAAAATGTGGTGGCAGACGCTCTGTCGCGAGCATTTGACGACGAAGAAAATGAAGTTGGAGCTATAGAAATTGAAGTGTTACCTGAAATTGACTTAGATTCACCAGCTTTTGAATCAGAAGAATATAAGCTTCTTAGGAAAAAATTAAACTCAGAAAACTTGCCAGATTTTCAAATCAGCGAAAAATTTATATATCATCGTGATGATTTTTCTTCAGATCGATCTGATAGTTGGAAACTTGTGGTCCCTGAAGAGCTACGTGAAAAAGTGATTTATGCGGCTCACGATACGCCAAGTGCAGCACATGGTGGTATCGCGAAAACTCTTGACCGAATCCGGCGTCATTTTTATTGGCCAGGACTTGTGTTACAAGTGAGAAATTACGTTCTTGCATGCGAATTATGCAAAACATCGAAAGTCCCGACACGATCTCTTCGTCCGCCTATGGGTCAGATGTCAGAAAGCGCAAGACCTTTCCAAAAGCTGTACCTCGACTTAATTGGACCTTTCCCTAGGTCAAAGAAGGGCAACATAGGAGTCTTTATCATACTAGATCACTTTTCAAAATTCACATTTTTAAGTCCTCTTCGTAAATTTTCCTCTAAAAATATTATTGAATTTCTTAAATCACAAATTTTTGATTGCTTCGGTGTGCCTGAAGTGATTGTATCCGACAATGGCAGTCAGTTTAAAAGCCATGAATTCGAGTCATTCCTAAAAAAATTTGGTGTTAGCCATGTATGTACAGCGGTTTACTCCCCTCAGTCAAACGCGTCTGAAAGAGTCAACCGTTCGATAAATGAAGCGTTACGTTCTTACCTACGCAAGGATCAACGTGACTGGGACTACTATTTAAGTAGCATCAATGGCGCTCTTAGAAAGAGCATACACCAATCAGTAGGCCAATCTCCATATTATATTGTTTTCGGCCAACATATGGTAACGCATGGAGATGACTTCAAGCTTCTCAAGAACCTCAATTTCGTGTCTGAAAATGATACAAAACTAGCACGCGAAGACGAGTTCAAAATATTGCGAAATTCAATTTTATCCAAATTAAAAAAATCTTACGAGAAAAATGCTCAAACTTATAATCTTCGAGCAAGACCAAGAAATTTTGTCGTGGGCGAGGAAGTTGTTCACAGAAATTTTGCACAAAGCAGCATGATTAAAAACTTTAATGCTAAACTAGCACCAACAGGCATAAAAGCCAAAATTAAGAAGAAATTGGGAAACTCCTACTACATACTAGAAAACCTGCAAGGTAAAGAAATTGGAACATATCACGCAAAAGATATCTGGTGAAAATAGTGGTCTACTTCAGCTTATCAATTTTTAGAAAAACCAACCTAAGACCTTAATGATGAAATTTTGAGGTGAATTTTATACTAAAATTCAAAGGCAATAAAACATTTGCTAGAATTGCAAATTTCGACTTCCTTTTCCAGTTTCTATCCTTTGGTAATCCGTGGTTAGCACCTGTTTTGTGAGGAAGGATGAATTATGGCCTATATTGTTCAATAGCGTCTTTGCTGATTTTATTTAATTTTTCGTAGTCAAAATTATGATATAAAAGTCTACCCTTTGTTTCATAGACATAAACTTTATCGTTGGGGATATCGTAACCCAAAAAGGTTGTGACATTCGCTAAATTATAGCATCTCGAATGACCCGCACGTTTTCGAGTTTGCAGTCCGCTGTTTAGTATTTTGCGTTTCTCTTGAAAGTATGTAGCAACCAAGTTGAGATATATATATGCAATTTTTTTGCTATGCGTTTTGGTAAAATAAACTCCGTTGCATTTGGGATACCCTACAGCTGGCACTTTGAGTTTTTGTTGAAAGTTACAAATGAAAAAGAAAATTTTTACTGATGGTTTATAAAATTATATGCATATTATCGTTTATCTCGTTAGGATATTGTCACTCTTGGGTGGGATTTACGACATGGAAAATCATGGAATTTGAGCTTTAGCTATTTTAAATTTCTTATGCAAAATTAAATTTCATGCATATTATTCACTTTTGTCATATAAACTTTGCATTTGCTAGATAAATAACTTCAGACATTGCTTTCATACTTCTGACATAACTAATTGAAAACATTTTGCAAAAGAAAACCGCCGTAGGGAACACTGAAAATGTTTCGGAAATATATTATAATCGGTGTAAAAATAAAGTTTCGCATAAATGGGTATGGGCATAGTACTTAGTAGTCGGTGTGACCGATTATAAATTCGGATCAAACCGAGTACCGTACGGTCATTTGGTCGTTTGGCAAGTTGCACATGCATAGCCTTAGACCTTCAGAGAAAATTATTTCTCTGCCATTTGGCGATCACCTCGAAAAGCTTGCAGTACGTGTAATTTGGACGTGAGAAAATTCAAAAAAAAATACATATATTTCAAAAACGTGGTTTTCTTCACCAAAAGGTGACACGCGTTATACTAAAAAGTTGATTAAAATTCATCACTATTGCAACTAAATTTTACTGGTTATTGAGGACCTCAAATTCATAGCAGTGGAATTTAAGAAAATTTGCATTGCTTTTCTACCAACATTGGTAAGTCATCATGAATTTACTTCAGTGAACAACCTAGAAACTATCGTTTCCCCTCTTGATCGTTTCAGCGGAGCGCCCTGTGTGTCTTGCGTAGCCACAGGAGTCGCTCCAGTGTTAATAAGATCCATTTCGACACTTAGCGTCCAGCAAAATTCACGCTGTGCAAGAGCAGTCACCATTTTGTATGCTGAACATATATGCATGATAAAGCTGTCCACAAATTAAATTTCATGTCAAGGCGGTCTACAAATTTAAATTTGCAAAAGTCACACGGATTTTCATTGTTAAAAGAATCACCACAAATTTATGGTCTTAGATGATCTTGAAACTAAAGATTACATTAGTTAAAAATTAAATTTTATCCATCACTCGTTTCAAAAACAAAAATTGGAAGTCAGAAGAATATATTAACATCTTGATACGGTGGGGCATAAAGACTCGCTTAGCCTATTCTTCTGAATCTTCGTAAAAAAATAGAGAAATATCTTAAAATTAGAATTCGTCAAAATATTTTAATGTAAATACTTACTGGTTCTACAGAGTCCTATTAAACTTAATTGTTACCGCGATTTAGAATCTAACTTAACTTAACTTAAACTTAAAAATTATGCATTCATAAAGTTGTTTAGATTTATAGAATATTTCGTATTGGTGATAAATATGAATACCCTAAAAAAAAAAAAAAAAAAATAAATTAATCTTAGAATCATAATTAATATTATTGTAATTAAAACTTAATTTGGCTAAAGAGATTACTCAGATAAAAAAATGAATTAATACTTAAAATATTAATAACTTACTTAAATCTAATGAATTTAAAATCGAAAAATCTAAATCTAAAATTACTCTAAGAAAGGTTAACGTACATTAATAGAAAAGGTGTATTCCATTTCATAATGTGGTAATTGCATTGCATCTAATAATTTGTAAGATACTTTCATCTGTGCCAATCGTCAGTTCATCGTGCGGATCAACGAAGGCCTTCAGAGATCAGCAGAGAGCAGAGATTAAAGGTATGAATTGGTTTTATATGGTGAAATTCTAAATTAGTTTATGTTTTATTTGCAATGTTTCAATTCAATCATACCACCTAAGTGTTAATCAGTGTTTGCTTGTTTCGCGTAAGAAAAGTAAAGAGAGAGGTGAATATAAGATTTCCACTCTCACTGCAGTAGCTTTTGCTATTCCATTTTACACTAGTTCCTAAAGATGTAAATTCACCTTTCGTTGTCTATGGCCCATGCTAGTAAAGTTTTTTTTTGTTGATTTTAGTAACAAGTACAGTAAACGCTGGTTAACGCGATTCGTAAATATAAGTTAAATACTTTTTCTTACAAATTACTCGCAATTTTTTTTTTGAATTCATTATTTGTATAGAATTAAGGAATAGATAAGAGCATTATTTCAATCTTCAAATGCAAGGAATTGCGAATATAGGATATATCTAGAACACCCATTTTAAGATTGAAGTAGTGCAGTATTTATTAAGATTTATGTATTGTTATAAAACACTTACTGTGGTAACTTTCATTTTGAAATTCACACGAGCTATTAACTTTAAAATATGTGGCTAATTTGTACTAATGTTTATTAAATTTTTGAATATGAATTGCTAAATTTTTCATTATTTTACCATCTAGAGGCTATGTAGGTTAGGTTGGGAGAGGATCTTACGATCTCACAAGGGTTATTGAAATTAACCATTTTTATTCGATAACAGGATGGGCGGGTTGAGACGAAGAAGACAACAACACCAATGTTCTTCTTCTCTTTTCATACCAAGGTCGCGTGTATAAGATAGTTGTGCAGATACGAATGTTCAGTTTTAGTTTCAGTTTCTAGTTCAGTTTTTCATCATAATCACTAAGTTTAGAATCGAATTTTTGGATTTCCCAACACTTTGCCTATCTGCACCTTATCTTGATTATGTTTCATTTATTTCGTGAATAGAGGCAACACCCACCCCCATTTTCCCTGAGCTAAGCTGAAGCAGAGCTAGGCGTGCAGAGCCCGCTTCGACGTCACGGAACAAAAATGTTTATTTATCTACTCAAATCGTTACAATTTTTGTAATAAAGTAATTTTTAGCGATTACTTATACCTCTTGCCTTTATAATTGCATCAATAGTTATGATTTTTTATTTTCATAAATGCTTTATTAATGCATTTTAAAAAGAGCTTACATTTGTCCACACTAGCCCCTTATACGGGGCTAGTGTGGACACCATAAGAGACTTGATAATTCATACAAAAATGTTAAGAAAGAGTGCAGATACATGTTTATTCAAGAAAATAATGATGTAATACAAATAATAATACAAATAAAAATTTAACTGCTATCCCATGTTGTATTTGGAGAAATTTATATCAAACTTCATATAACTTGCTGATCGAGATGTTCCCGGCAGTTGTTGTGATTGTGGCAGCTTTGCCACTATTTCATTTCGGTGAATTTGGCTGGTGTCCGGTATATCGGGATACGTGAATCTATCGTTCTTTCTTTTTAGAAACGTTATGTCGAAATCTTCAGAACCGTGGATCGTGACAATTTGGCCAATATAAAATACTTTTTGTCTATGTTGTTTCAAACTTCATATAACTTGCTGATCGCGATATTTCCGACAGTTGTTGTGGTTGTGGCAGCTTTGCCACTATTTCATTTCAGTAAATTTCGCTGGTATCCGGTAAATCGGGATACGTGAATCTGTCGTTCTTTCTTTTTAGTAACGTACTTTCTTGGAACTGCTTTTAGAAATGGTCTGACGATTTCTGGAGTCATTTCAGCTGCTGTGGACATGTCCACACTAGCCCCATTTCAGTTGTCCACACTAGCCCCTTCATGTCTTTTTAAACAAAAATAGTTTTTTTTTAATCTTACGGTAAAGTTCTTCAAAAATAATTTCAATGGTTTAAATAAACACTATTTTAAGTTATATTATCTATTAACACTGCAGCAGAAGAATAATTAGTTTAAAAGTATCACTGAAATTACGACACAACAAAAAAATTACTTTTTGCTGCGTAAAACACGTTCGGTCACGTTATCATGGAAAGCTGAACTCTCAACACATGAATTTTTTTTCGGTGATGCAGAGTGCAAATACCAACTTGAAAAATATAAAACAGAAACAAAAAATTCAAAACGGCGCGAGAATTTGAATTTGTCCACACTAGCCCCCAGTCCACACTAGCCCCCCCCCTCCCCTACCATTTATTTATTTTAGGGCATTCTATTTCACCGAAAAAAATTTTGAGATTTTGATATTTTCCTGTACTGTTTACGTTCTTACTATTGTTCTCATTGGTAAATTAATCATTTTGAAAGCATGAAAATTGGAGGCGAAAAGATCCGAATTTCTTCACAAAATATGAATAAAAAATTATCATATCAGATTTTCGACCGAGCAGGGATCGGTCTCCAGGTACTTGTCGATTATATTCGACAAAACACGGAAAGGGTTAACTAAGTTAATTGATATTTATCAACAATTTTCGTAATATTTTGACTTATGTAATATAAATTTCTTAACTTTTCAACTTTTCGAAATCTTTAAAAACTTTTTTCGACATTTTCTGAGTTTTTTGAAGCATATTGACTTTTTTGGTAGCTATGAACTACTTATTTAAGATTTTCAATATCCAACAAAATGCTCGACAAAGCAATCACCATTTGCTTTGCATCTGCCCCTCCTCCGTACAGGTATAAAATACATATCCCGGTAGCTGTTTGAAATCTACCTTAACGTGCGTTTCATTGTCCATTCAACTGCACTCAAATTTAGTCAGGAATCCTTCTTAATTCTGATTTAAGAGTTGCTTCACCTTTTTCACCTATTGCGTCTAGAAGAAAGAGCACCTATATTTCGATCAATACCATGTTCTGGTAAACCAGAATTTTAAGAAACAAAAGGGACAATCATTTCTGGGACAGTCCTCATCAACAAAGTTACAAAAGTACTCGTACTTCAGTCCAGAATGAGAACAATTCATTGTGATAAAGCATCTGCATATTTGACGCGGTTAGTCGGACAGTGAACAAAATTTTACCATTTTACAGTACATAATCAATCAGAGCTTAGTTGTATGAGAAAGAAAATTGAGATTATTTTGGCCACTTCGCGTCATTCGACTGCTGCAATTTTTTGTGCTTTTGAAACCTAGCACCAACTGACACGAGCTTATTATGGAAAATTCCTTGTACTGGAAACAGAAATTTTTTGAAAAAAATTAAATTAGGTATTTATCTCGTACAGCTTTTTAAAGAAGGGAACAACATAAGTACACAGTACCTTCCGTATAAAATTCAATTATTGGAATAGATCCAATTGATTTTGCACCCAAAATGATATCAGCCACTCGATCTGTACTGTCAATATTTCGATTTTAAGATTCACCTCGATTAACTTCAGATGCCGTGACAACATATTTCTAGACTTTTGTCTAAAGTGAAAAAGTAAAAAACAAAATAAACACCGACTTGGGAAAAAATATCCATTTAAAACAACATGAACAAAACAACAAAATCCCCCAATTATCCCAACAGTCAGTGCAAAGTTCTAAAATTAAACCCAAAAAAAAAAAGAGAAAAACAAAAACTACAAAAAGGACCAAAATTGAGAAAGACAAAAAAGAAAACAACATCGAAATTCAACTCAACTCAACACAAAATTGCTCACCGAGCGAATCAAAAGAGGGTCCAATTAGTAGCATGACTAACACTTCAATTTTGCATAATAGCACCACTAACACTAACGCATCGACAGCAGGAGCAACAACAACAGCAGTACACATACATATTTACATACTTACAATGAGCTATACCAATTTGGCAATTTTACTACTGCCAAATGTACATACAAAAACTTTACTTTATGCATCGCACCACCTACCCCAGGCCACCCTATTCGAAGCTAAAGAGCGACGATTCCTTTCAATCCCCAAAAATGCAAAACTGCGGCACATCTGTTCGTTTGTATGTTGTTCAGGGCAATTTGCATTGAGGGGGTACAAGGAAATTTTTAAGTGCAATGAGTGAAATTTACATTTCAACGCAACGCATTGCAAGAATTTACTTGAATCCCTATCGTAACAAGAGCAGCGCCAACAACAACAACAACAAAAGCAGCAAATATACTATATGGCTTGATAGTGTTGCCTCCACTTCACTTGCTGTTATCCTTGCAGTCATTGCCACTTTTTAACTACCATAACTACAATACTACTATTGCTGCTACTACTACTACTTACTATAACTATTTTGCATAACCATTCAATATCTCCCAGTAGGAATTGTCTTAAAGACTAATAAATTCATTAAAAGTTATAGCACGGGAAAGTGTTAAAAAAACACTAGCTACTTAAATATCAAAAAACTTAATCTGATTTTTGAGCTTATAATATTAGGACAAACTGAACGACTGGTCCAAGGAATAGAGCTGTATATGTTGCTTTTCTGTAAAAAAAGCTGGCTATCGAGCTGTTTCTGCATAGCCAAACTTTGATTTGTCACCCTGAAAATATATTCACGCTGATGAAAGATATCAGCACAAGCAGAGCAAGTTAAGGGAAGAATTTTTCTCCCTCTGTCTTCGATGTTTTTTCACCAATATGTTCCGAGTGGTATGAATTTCCGTAGGCCCCTTCGTTTGATCAGTTTATGGCCACGCTTCACAAAGTGCGGACATTTTTCTTACTAATGGAGTGAGGAAAAATGTTCTCAGAAGTTCACTACAGTCCCTGAAACATTTGTTCAAAATTTGTTAGCGCTCGTAATCACATTGGAAAGGAGTTGTAAAAGGTTTTAATAAAGCCCAAGCAGGGCGAACAATACTAAATTTTAGAGCGAATACATGCGGAATCGCGTAATATCAGGCATAAATTTTAATTGGTAAGAAGTTTACTGATACATCTATAGAGAAGAAGTAAAATTTCTCTACTCTGTGCTAATTACCCATTGAAAAATGCTGGAGCAGATTTTTGTATTGAAGTCCCCGTACTTGTCAATGACAATCTCGCAGGTCGGAACTTCATGATTTCTATTGAGTAAAATAAAGTCTGGCTAGTATAGATTGACTAGTAATCCGCAATTTGTAGCCCATTTAACAATTAGAAAAAGACCATATCGTAAGCGTTATTTCAGTGTAGGCAATTATCCTTCTATTTCCAATTCAATCGGTAGGTGATTAACTACCAGAAGCCAGGGAAGAGGTGGCAAACAAAAAATCAATTTAGTTTGCCATGAGTCTTATAAATATTTACTATTTGGAATTTAGCCCAGTTCATAGCCTTGGGCATCCGTACTTTAAGAAAGTGACTAAGAATTTTATTTATTACACTGCACTGTGATTGTTGCAGGGTGGTTTTTTGTCAATTCCAAATAAACTTTCCGCGTGGAATCCGAGGTCAGAATTAGCCTATCAGCTCTAGATTTTGAGATAAGTGAGGTTAAAACGCGACAACGGCAATTTTTAAGGTAAGATTATGACTGCAAAAATATTTTTTTTTTACCAAATTTATCACGTAGTGCCACTCCTTTTCTTCAATATGCGTTCTTGAAAAGTATTGTACGATGCTTTCTTCAAAAGTTATGGTAAGATCATATCATCAAATCCAATAAAACGACTAACCTAAAATAGCCCATGAAGTTCGTAATGTCATCCTTAATCAACTATAAATTTTGAAGGAAGTACTGTACGACACTTTTCAAAAGCTCATTTTAAAGAGAAAGATGGATTTGGACAAATAAAAATAAAAAAATTTTTGTGCAGTCAGCATTTAACCTCAAAAATAAAAATGTTCGGGTTATAAACCTCAAACATCTCAAAATCTAGAGCTGATGGGCCAATTCTGACCTCGGATTCGGATTCTACGCGGAAAGTTCCTTCATAAATTAAATTCAGTTGCCCTGAAACAAAATCATTGTTGTGCTTGGTCTTAGTTTTGATATTGAGTCTTGGTCTTGATCTTGCTCATTAAGTCTTGGTCTCGGTCTTGGTTTTGAAAAAATTTTCAGAGATATTGAATATTCAAAACCATTTTTTTCCAAAGCAGTTATGTTTTTAAGATGCCAAAATTCAAATCGAGACATGATTTTATCTTCAAAACTGGCGTGAAAAAACTTTTAACTATAAATTAGCAAGACTGAAAAGCAGTCTTGGTCTTGACAATTATCGTGAGTTAGACCAAGACCAAAACCATAGCAGTCTCGGCCTTGCAAAAATATCAGCATCTTGGTCTTGGTCTTGCAAAATTAGCAAGACCAAGAACAAGACACAAGACCAAGACTAATTTTGATCATCACTTACCCTAACATTTAAGAGAAAACGTATTTATAGAAAAGTTTAAGTTTTAGTTGGAGCTTTCTAAGAGAGTATTTAGTATAGGGCTTAAAAGGATTTCGCCAAGTTCTGGACCTACTCGTATGAAGTTGATATTTTAAATTTATTTTTCCCAATTTTTGACATTTGTCAACCATTTTAGTACGAAAAAGGTTCTAGATATTAACATATTCTCTTAGACCCCAGTTAAAAAAATTGGCATGACAAATTTACAACCGAATTAAAGGAAATTTAATGAGAATTCAAAAAAAAAAATAAAAAAATTTGGAAAAAATTTAAAATATCAACTTCAGAAAATCTATTTTAACCCTATTACTCCTCAGAGGTACATTTAACTTCTATGAATGAAATGTCGTCCATATTAAGACATTTACAACGACTATTCTTGTTGATCGGACGTCAAATGGCGGAGAATAAAAACAAAACCGCATCGAATTTAGAGGCCGAAAAAAAAAAAATGTTTTTCTCCTTAAAATTCTTTCAATATTAGCTTTCAAACTGGGGGTGGTCAATCGAACTTTTTTTTTGTATGGGGGTCGATACTATCTAAGGACCATAGTCCTTTCCTTACTGGGTACATTTACATAAATATACGACTATGAATGTATGTATATACCACAGCCATATTGCGCAAAAATGTTTGAATATTTCAAAAACCGACAAAATGTGGTTCTAATTCTATTGTTTAACAGGGTGTTGTATTCTAAATCTTAAATCTAGCATACTTTGAGTTAATTTATAGCATCTCTTACTATTTTCTATAGAAAGCTGAGACATTCGCCATTGTAATATTTTATTTTAGTGCATACCTCTAAGAAATTTAGTTTTTAACAGTTCAAACACTGCAATCAAAATCACAATTAATACCAATCTCTTCTTAGCTTAAAATCTTCACAATAACAATAGCCTTTTATGGTTTTAATTAATTTTTTTAGAGAGCAAACATTTTTTACTTTATTATCAGCATTTCAACTTTATTGCACTGTAGTCAAACCAACAATGAACTGCTTTACCATGCAACATGTCTTTTACATAAGCTGGTAGCGATATTTGAATCTTGAAGTTACATGTCGAAACTGCTTTAGCTTCTCAGTGTTTCTTATCGTTACTTTCGAACACGCGCTAAATTTCTTTCTCGTTGGTTTCGATTGTAGCTAAGTAGTTGGCATAGAAGTACAGTAAGGTTTTCTCGTTGTTTATTTCCACCACATTCACCGGATGCACTGGAGTTTTCTTTTGGATATAATATTTTCGTAGCAGTTATTTATAATGCTTTGCATGCTTTTAGGCTTTGGTTATTTTGTGTTTATATCATAATATGCTGTAGTAAGTTTAGCTAGACTATATAACAAACCTATTATTAGCATAATCTTGAAATTACAAAGTTGAACCAAATACTTATTTCTATCAAGCAGGCAGTATCTTTCTTGTTATAACAAAAATGGCTTCTAAAACTTGCATATTTTCAGGCGCTCTAGCTATTTTAAATGAATACTCGTACATAAGTGTGTAAAATTGTATGTGCGGTTGAACACACATTAAAACACATACGCACACATAAATATTTGCACTACGCTTGAGAATTTCTATCCTCTCCACCTAAAAACCATTCTCGTATTGATTTTAATTGAAATATTGTTAATTTTCCATTTTCCCGCAGCTTATAAACCCAAAGTGAGGTTTATTTTTCTGTTTTGGTATGTAAATTTTTGCACCACCCCCATTGGTTTGCGTGTGTGTGTGCTGCTTGTGGTAGTATTGTATGTCGGGTTAATTATGTATGCATGCATGAATTGGACTTTTGAAACCTCCCGCGTACACTTCGACGGTATACTATATATTGGTGTGTACGTGTGTGGAAAAACATGGCTATGGAAGCGGAAATGTGCTTTTAAACAAAAATCTATGAGTAATTTAAGCCATTTGTACGTGTGTATGTGTATATGCGTAAAAGCCACATACCAACTTTTTCATAGTTTGGGGAAAAAATGAGTGTGTGATGGCGTATGTATGTTTACAGAGCACGTGTATGAAAAGTTGCTGCAAAATATAATTAGGGTTGAATATTCACTTTCGAAATTTTACACGTTTTGAAAAAAAAAAAAATCAAAATAATTTTACAAAATTAAGTTCTCAGAATTATCGTTAACGTTTTGTAACAGTGCGACTTTTCAATTGTGATGTAGTCAAAACATATTTATTTATTCATAATAATATTACTTCAAGTGCAATATCCCAATGGGGAATGGAGCGCATCAATAGCGCTTCTGAAGCGCTCTAAAGCAGCAGTGAAGCGCATCTCTCTCGTTTCCAAAAGCGCTGAAATTAACATTGGCATGCCATTGGAAGGAAGCGCTTCGTTCTCGCTACCAGAAATGCTCTTTGGATGCGAATCGCTCTCGCATCCAGAAATGCTGTTTGGATGCGCATCGCTCTCGCATTCAGAAATGCTCTTTCGAAGCGCATCATCATGACAATAAAAATATTTAAAAAATTAATTTTTAATTGATTCATCATTTTGATGTAACTATAATTATTTTTATTTTACTAAATTAATTATAATTTAAAAACTGCAAGTTGAAAAACTTTTGTGTTAGGTCTGGGCCGGAGTTGAACCGACGACCTCACGGTTGCTACGACTCTCAATCGCATTGCCAGTCGCTAGACCACTGCTCCATCCTCGCGCTCTTACGAAGCTGACTTATGGACTTATTTTGTTTTGTGCGTAAATACGTGACCGAAAGCGCTTCGTTCTCGCTACCAGAATTGTTCTTGGGATGCGCATTGCTCTCGCATTCAGAAATGCTCTATGGATGCGCTTCGCTCTCGCTACCTATAACGCAGAAAATATGCGCATATAAATCAGCTCTTTAGATGCGAGA
The DNA here is from genome assembly GCA_951812925.1 of Calliopum simillimum. Lineage (NCBI taxonomy): Eukaryota > Metazoa > Arthropoda > Insecta > Diptera > Lauxaniidae > Calliopum > Calliopum simillimum. The sequence continues at coordinate 86,551,458 of OX638372.1, forward strand.
AGGACGCGCATCGCTATTGCATCTTGGGGATGCGCATCGAAATTTTCTGTTGGGATGTAAAATCCTACTCGCAAGAGTTTCCTTAAATTGCTTTTCTAAATTCTTTGCCCAGGAGCTATGGCACGGCAGAGAATGGTACTCACGAACCACACTAGCGCTAGAAGAACGCTATACATTGCAACTACTATCTCGACGAAAAGCGCTGGAAGGAGCGGTATGGCCACAGCGTTAGATGAAACGCTTTGTGAAAGCTAGTATGATGAAAGTAGTGGTTACATCAAAATCGGATGAATAAGTTCCGAGCCCATAAAGGCCAGACAAGCAAACAAAACTCAATTTGTAGGTATATAATAGGTTACCTAGAAACCAATGGTATTAACTCGCAAGACGCAAAAATAATTCAGAATAGATCTAAAGTTAAATAAACTTTCTAAATAATGAAAAAAAATTCCGTCCAGACTGTGGCAACCCTATATACATAGTAGCGCACGCGCACAAACGACTCATGATAAGCACAACATTATATAACTTCAAAAACTCATAACTTGAAAACCGTAAAACATACCACAATTTTGAGAAAATAATTGTTTTAAAATTTACTTTTAAATAAAAATTTTTAAAAAAAAAAAATAAATAAAAAGGGTGCAACAAGCCATTGTGGGGGCTTAGAAAAAGAGAAAAGTTATTTATCCACCAAAATAAATTTTTTTCAGTGCATTTTTTTTTCAAAAGCTCATATTTTTCTACAAAAACCCTGAAAATTTCATTAGAATCGGATATGTGAGTATCCAAAGATTGGATCGAATTTCGTATGGCCGCCATCTTGGAAATTTTCGGAATTTCGGAAAATCATTTTACCACAGCAATATGTGTGTTTGTCGCCAGCCTCTGGAGTGGAATCCACAAGGCAGTAGAGGACGTGGTAGACCCAAAACCAACTGGAAGAGGTCGCTGGAAAAGGAAATCCAAGAATCGGGAAAGTCGTGGGAAGAGATTAAAGTCATCGCAAGGGATCGTGACAAATGGAGAGATTTCATATTGGCCCTATGCTCCTCCTAGGAGTTAAAGGAGAATGCTAACTTTCCACCAATTTTCATAAAAATCGGATAGTCAAGTCGAATCTTGGTCGGATACGCAGAGAAAGACTCAGTAGCCAGTAATCAATACTTCAATAATACAAAACAAACCTAAGTATACCACCAATACCAGCACTTACTGATCCACTAAGACATACAGCTAAATAATTTGAAACAGCAGGCTCCAGAAAGTGTTTTCTCATTTTCATGATATTTCCGATGCTTTTCATCTATTTGGCAACATTCACATGACTCAATCACAAGTTTTCACTGTTGAATACCACCCTGCCGGCAAATGGACTAGTTAAAGAGTAATCCATTAACTAGTCCTCTACCGACCAGTACTAGTCCGACTTCAATCCCTTTTGCATACAAGCAACTGTTCTTTTTTGTGTGTTGATGTCCTACAAAATTTCAATTGGCCCCTTCTGCATTACGCTTACACCAGTCCGTGCAAAAGGGATTGAAGTCGGACTAGTAGGGTAGGGGGGGGGGCTAGTGTGGACAATTTTTATATAATTACAAAATTATATATGAAAATATATCATTTTTGTAATAAAGTAATTTTTAGCAGTTACTTATATAAATAAATTATTTTAAAAAGAGCTTCTAGCCCCGTATAAGGGGCTACTCTGGACAAACATTGATTTTACTGGGGGCTAGTGTTGACACCATTAGAGACTTGATAATTGATACAGTTTAAGTTGAACCAAAACCAAAACATCTTGGACAATTAAAAGAGGTGGTTCCTTACTGTCGTCACCGATTTCATCAAGTCCAGGCTCCTCCTCTGATTCCAATATATTCTCATTGGGAACATCGCTATCTGAATCCGACGATGAATTTAATATTTTTTTTTTTAATTTGTTTCTTAAAGCGAATATTTTTTGGAGGTGCATTTTTTATTTTAAGCGTTTCTTCATTTGTCTTGTCAGGTGTTTCGGTAAGAATTGATGACTTTCTACGTTTTTGTTGATTTTGATTTTGAAACGGCGCGAGAATTTGAATTTATCCACAGTAGCCCCCAGTCCACACTAGCCCCACCCCCTCCCCTAGTGGTAGTTAGAGGACTATTTAATGAACTTCACTTGAACTAGTCCGTTTGCCTGCAGGGAGACTTAAAATGTTTTTCCCAGTGCAGTCAGTACATCGGTAACAATACAGAATTTAGATATAAATGCAATTAACTAAAAAATACACAGGAAATTTATACTAAAGCATATGTACGAGAGAGTCTGAATAGGAGTTGTGAGTTGAGTATTTAAATACCCACCTCAGCGACTAATTATTACCAGGAAAAGCCCTTGAAATTGACGTTTCTTCACTTGTTCGTTGATTGTTGAAGACGTTGATGAGGATGATGTTGATATTGTTGTTGTTGTTTGTAACGATGCACATCATGTGCAACACCAGTGCATACAAGACAACAACAACAACAACAACAACAACAACAACAACAACAACAAAAAGAAGGGGTGATAATGATAATAATGATGATGACAAGTTAATGCTGATGGTAAAATTGTTACAACTACAGCAACAACAACAGCGAAAAAAAAATTCAAATTATGAAAGAATAATATTTTTCTTAGAATTGATATCTTTGAGAATTGGTACTTCAAGGTATGCACCAACAACAACAACAACAACCAGCTAAACAGATTCTTAGTAAGAAGGGGCCTTTAAATAGAACACTTGCTCACTCACTCAGTAGTAGGCTGTTTAAGTTTTTGGTTTCTTTTGGTTGGTTGGCCAAGAAATGCGATATCATTCCAACTTCGATCGGCAGACTGCATAGCGTCAAGTGGCAAATATTGAGAAGAGAATACGGAAGACAGACGAAAATTAAACTGGAAACTAAAAGCCACTTGCGCATTGTCTGTCTGTCTGTCTGTTGTCTACCCATCCCATTCAAGTGGGGCACAGTTCCCATACTTTTGTTGAATCCAACTGCACAATTCTTGGTAAGGAATTGTTGTTGTGGACGGCATACAAAGTTAGCACTCATGTTTGAAAATTAGTTTCATGGAATTTAATAAGTTTTTTGTTAAATTTATTATTTTCATATAAATTGTAATCGTGCCAGACAATATGAGTTAATTCTTAAACAACAACGTCAAGCCAACTAAAAATTAGATTTTTTTGTATGTGTTCTGTAAATGGTTGTAAAAAAATGTGTTCCCGGATTAAGATTTGAACAAATTTTGAATTTCTCAAATGTAACAATATATATTCAAAATTTTTGCGAGCAAAAATTTGCTAAATAATAAATAACAGATTTAGATACAGGAAAATGTGTGTAATAGCACAATCTTTGCACAATGAGCTCGGAAAAAGTTTTGGTGATCATCAAAGTCCACTGATTGAAATTCAGCAACTTAAATACGTCCCCCTTAGTTTGTAATTTTTGAATATAATTTCTGATTCTGCACAAATCTTCGGGAGCGACATTATGACTCTAACCATATGGATTCAGTAGATGATCATTTGTTCTTGTGAAACAAAAAAAAAAAAAGGTCATGATTTGTTCAAATAGGTAAAATTGAGAATGTAGGCAGAAAACAAACTATGTAAATAAAGTCGAGCACTGAGTCTTATCATCAATAGACGACACTCGAGAATTTTTTTCTCCAAACCTTAGCGTGCAATTTCAACGCTATACTACTTTTGTTGCCTATCGATCTTTCGCCCAAGGAGTAGCCTACAAAACTATACTTAGGCTTAAAGGATCAGGAGGCTGCAAATATAGACCTTATGGGCACAGTAACATAGGTGACATCCAGAGTATTATTACTGATTACATGGTTTTCAAACTTTAAAGGGGGACATTTTTTTGGTCCCGTCTAGGGAATTCTGGAACTCTCGAGGTGACGATGCAGCAGAAATTATTAACGCTTACACAGATGGCTTTAAATCAGAAAATGGGGTTGGAGCCGGCTTCTATGAATCCAACTTACGCGAAGAACAATCATTTAAATTACCAGATGAATGCAGTATTTTCCAAGCGGAAATTTTCGCGATTAACAAAGCGGTCGACTATCTTAAAGAAAAAGTAAACAATAAGCAAATTGCTTTGTACGTCGATAGTCAAGCCGTCTTAAAGGTCTTAATGCAACATGGTTTTTTCGCTGGTCGTTCTACAGTCACTAATTTGGCTGTTTTTTCTGACTTTTATCTGGCGGCTTTCTCAAACTGTTTACAAGTTGATACAATTTATACTGATTTTTCAAAGGCTTTTGACAAAGTCTCACATAAAGTTCTTATTGCTAAACTGTCAAAACTTGGATTTCACTCGAAAGTTTTGGATAATCGGTTGAATTTGGTGATTGTTGACAGTGTTAAATCCAGATCGTTCATAGCAAGCTCGGGAGTTCCTCAAGGTAGCATTTTGGGTCCACTTCTTTTTATATTATTTATAAATGATATTGGATTTTGTCTAAAGAATGCGAGTTTCTTACTCTATGCTGATGATCTAAAACTATTTTTTAAAATTAACAGTCCACTTCAAAATGATTTAAATAATTTGTTTGTTTGATGCTCTCGAAATCAATTATTTTTAAATATTGATAAGTGTTGCCATGTGTCTTTTGCAAACCTTCAACATATCTTCATATAAATTGAATTCTACTACTTTAAAATGTAAAAGTGAAGATTTAGATCTTGGCATTTTGCTCGATTCGAAATTTTCTTTTGTAAGCCACATAAATTACATCATTCCTAAATGCTATTCAATGTTGGCTTTTGTTAAGCGTAATAGTGATGAATTCTGTGATCCTCATACGTCAAAAGTATTGTATACTGCGTATGTTCGTTCGAAACTTGAATATGCATCAGTTATTTGGTATCCATTATTCTTTGTGCACTCTAACAGATTAGAGCAGGTTTAAAAAAGGTTTCTGAAATCTGCGCTTAGATCTATTAGGTTTTCAGATACTGTGCCACCCTATACTGCAATCAAGGAGATTGATAGCCACTTTGATGTTTGTCTATGACATTATAACAAACCATATTGATTGTTCATATTTGCTTGAGCGAGTAACATTTAATGTTCCTTCTAGAACTTTGCGGCACTGCAATTTGTTTTCAATTCAGTTGTGTAGAATTAACTATTCATTAAATGCACCAATAACAAGGGCTCTTATTTAATTTAATAAAATTAATATAAATCATGATATAGATTTTTCGATCTCCAGGGATCTATTTAAGAATCAATTGATTAGTTTGTATTCTCGATAGTACACTCATTAATAAACAATTCAATTAATAATTCAGATATGTAACTTCCAAAGCTTTTATCTTAAGTATTGTTAAATAATCTTTATTTAATTAAATTGTTAATTTCATTTTAACTTGTAATTTTCTTAATTATTGCCTAGTCTGTAAGGAATTGTTTATCCAAAGACTTAATAAATAATAATAATAATAATAAAAAAATCAGACAGTTTTAAATCAAAGACAGTTTTTCAACGTTATACCGATTTAACTTACCTCAGCGAAATAAATCAGGTATCTCTAAAGTAGGTGCCATCGCATTTCAAAATTTTGAGAAAAGAAAAGGCAGATCTATCAGCAAAAAATGGAGCTCTACAAGAAGCTCAGCCCATTAAAATTCCAGCCCCGCTACAACATTTATTCTCTTTGAAGAACTCGCAATTGCTAACAGTAGCAAACAGACACTTGGAACAATCCCCTGATAGCGCTATAACAAAGCACTTTTGGCCTCGTTTTCACAAAGCAGAATATTCCAAATATATGCTATCCTTGACGCGGAGTGAGTGCAGTTTGCTGACCAGAATTGTGACTGGACTTTGTCTAATTGGGCATCATGCTTTTAGATTGGGCATAGTCTGGAACAACGAGCCTGAAGAAGAAGAAACAATTGAACATCTTCTATGTCTCTGCCCTACTTTAGTAAAAACTAGACTAAAATGCTTTGACAGCCACTCTTCAACTCCATAAAAGAACACACTAAAATTCACCTAAGTGACATTAAAAGATTCGCTGTACTGACAGAATCCTTCCTTTTAATAAGAGAGTTTGTGGTATCACTATGGACCCTTGTTGTCTATCAATGGCAGTATTGCCGCCACCCTAACCTAACCTAGCGTGCAATAGGAATTTTCTGGATGGCATAAATTTACATACCAAAAAATTGGAAAAAAATTCAATAAAACTTGGAAGTGAAAATTATGTCTGCTAGAAATCGAGTAACCATCCTCAGAATATTCTGGATTGCAAATGCTCCCTATCGAGAAAGGAATATATATTCGATGTAAGGGCTACTGTATCTACCAAATAAAAAAATACACCTAAATTTTGAAGAAATTTTTGTATCAAAATGGCACTACAGTGGCCTATGTGCCTAGTTTCAGTGTGAACCCTTAGCCAAGTGAGTCCTGAAGGCAACTACTAGTACTTTATTGCTAACAATTGTCTGAGTCAAATTTGGTTCGATTATCTCAAAAAACGCTTTTTTAACGTTTTGAAGCATTTTCTTATAAGGGAGGTGCCACGCTCTCTTGTCTGAATTTGCTGAGTTTTTGTCAGAGCTTCCGCTTACAATTCTTAGTATTTATGTGTATTTTGGTTTCATTGTCGTGAAAAATACCCCTAAAGTTGCATTTTGAATATATTTTTTGTATGGGCGGTAGGCGTGTCTGTTGACCGATTTTGCTCATTTTCAATCCCACGAGTAAACTTTGACAACGGAGGTAGAGTACCAAATTTCATTGCATTATCTTGCTCAGTTTTTTCCAAAAAATGTATTTCCACACACAGCCAGTCAGCCACCCAACCAGCTAGCCAGACAGACGGAAATGGCTTTATCGACTCGGGAGGTGAAGAATATATATACTTTTCTATATCTGCCAAGCCTCCAAGCGTTACAAACGGCAAGACAAAGTGAATATACCCTGGGAGTAGGGTATAAAAAAGTTATCGATACATCATTATAAATTTTGTGTAATTGGATTCTGGAACACCTTAAATTTTGGAACATGGCTGGTAAACTAAATTTTATAGAAACCCAATGATCTAATTTTTGTAATATTAATCTTTAATAATTTTTGAGAAAATTTTTATTTTTCCGCTCGAAAACATACGATTGCAGCTTTTGCCATCTTTGCACAGATATAGATTACAAAATACACGAGACTTGTTCGGATGCCCGCTCGTCATCTGAGCAGTGGTTTCTAGAGTTTGACTGTAGTTGGAAATTATCTTAATATAACTTTCGAAATTAGTGACGCCAGCTTTTCTTGGAATTTTAGTCTTTATTTTTTAACTAATCTAAAGTAAACATTTTAAGACTTGGCCCACGAATAAAAATAATGGCTCCATGTAAAACTATAAAAGTTGCCTTAAGGTTCTCTTTCTAGATGCGCAGTTTTTATATCAATAAAGGCCAAAACTAGACAAAGTGAGCTTTTATTAAGCTGTGTGAACTTGGCACCCAAGTTTAACAAAAAATGATTTTTTTTTTATAAATCGATAGCATATTTGTTGTAGATGTTTGTAGTGATTTGCATATCGTTTGTAGTTTAACGGTTTTCGAGAAATCGAAGTTTGAAAAAAACGTTAGCACCCCACTTTTGAAATCGGTAAAACTGAAAACGCAGTTTCGTTTGAAATCGTTTGTAGATGTTTGTAGTGATCTTCATTTCCATTTTGGGCCAACCGTTTTTGAGATATCGAAGTTTAAAAAAAAAGTTAGCCCCCCACATTTCGGAATCATAAAACTGAAAAAGCAGTTTTATTTGCAACCGTTTGTAGTTGTTTGTAGTGATTTTCCTTTCGTTTGTAGTTCAAAGGATAAAAAGTTACAAACGATTTTCTAAAACTCGAAACCGGTTTTTTTTAATATTGAATTGACCCAAAAACTAAGTATGCAGTTCGCTTAACAATCGTTTGTAGTCGTAGAAAAACACTTTTTTTTCGTTCGTTGTTCAAAGAATAAAAAACTACAAACGATTTTCTAAAATTTGAAACGGTTATTTTTGAAATATTAATTTTATCCAAAATCCAAGTATGCAGTTCGCTTAACAATCGTTTGTAGTCGTAGAAAAACACTTTCTTTTTGTTTGTAGTTCAAAGAATAAAAAACTACAAACGATTTTCTAAAATTTGAAACGGTTATTTTTGAAGTATTAATTTCATCCAAAATCCAAGTATGCAGTTCGCTTTACAATTGTTTGTAGTCGTAGAAAAACACTTTCTTTTTGTTTGCAGTTCAAAGAATAAAAAACTACAAACGATTTTCTAAAATTTGAAACGGTTATTTTTGAAGCATTAATTTTACCTAAAATCCAAGTATGCAGTTCGCTTAACAATCATTTGTAGTCGTAGAAAAACACTTTCTTTTCGTTTGTAGTTCAAAGAATAAAAAACTACAAACGATTTTTTAAAATTTGAAACGGTTATCTTTGAAATATTAATTTTACCTAAAATCCAAGTTTGCAGTTCGCTTCAGAATCGTTTGTAGTCGTAGAAAAACATTATCCTTTCGTTTGTAGTTCAAAGAATAAAAAACTACAAACTATTTTTTAAAATTTGAAACGGTTATCTTTGAAATATTAATTTTACCTAAAATCCAAGTTTGCAGTTCGCTTCAGAATCGTTTGTAGTCGTAGAAAAACATTTTGCTTTCGTTTGTAGTTCAAAGAATAAAAAACTACAAACGATTTTTTAAAATTTGAAACGGTTATCTTTGAAATATTAATTTTACCTAAAATCCAAGTTTGCAGTTCGCTTCAGAATCATTTGTAGTCGTAGAAAAACATTATGCTTTCGTTTGTAGTTCAAAGAATAAAAAACTACAAACGATTTTTTAAAATTTGAAACGGTTATCTTTGAAATATTAATTTTACTTAAAATCCAAGTTTGCAGTTCGCTTCAGAATCATTTGTAGTCATAGAAAAACATTTCGCTTTCGTTTGTAGTTCAAACAATAAAAAACTACAAACGATTTTTTAAAATTTGAAACGGTTATCTTTGAAATATTAATTTTACCTAAAATCCAAGTTTGCAGTTCGCTTCAGAATCGTTTGTATTCGTAGAAAAACATTTTGCTTTCGTTTTTAGTTCAAAGAATAAAAAACTACAAACGATTTTTTAAAATTTGAAACGGTTATCTTTGAAATATTAATTTTACCTAAAATCCAAGTTTGCAGTTCGCTTCAGAATCGTTTGTAGTCGTAGAAAAACATTTTCCTTTCGTTTGTAGTTCAAAGAATAAAAAACTACAAACGATTTTTTAAAATTTGAAACGGTTATCTTTGAAATATTAATTTTACCTAAAATCCAAGTTTGCAGTTCGCTTCAGAATCGTTTGTAGTCGTAGAAAAACATTTTCCTTTCGTTTGTAGTTAAAAGAATAAAAAACTACAAACGATTTTTTAAAATTTGAAACGATTATCTTTGAAATATTAATTTTACCTAAAATCCAAGTTTGCAGTTCGCTTCAGAATCGTTTGTAGTCGTAGAAAAACATTTTGCTTTCGTTTGTAGTTCAAAGAATAAAAAACTACAAACGATTTTTTAAAATTTGAAACGGTTATCTTTGAAATATTAATTTTACCTAAAATCCAAGTTTGCAGTTCGCTTCAGAATCGTTTGTCGTCCTAGAAAAACATTTTCCTTTCGTTTGTAGTTCAAAGAATAAAAAACTACAAACGGTTTTTTAAAATTTGAAACGGTTATCTTTGAAATATTAATTTTACCTAAAATCCAAGTTTGCAGTTCGCTTCAGAATCGTTTGTAGTCGTAGAAAAACATTTTACTTTTGTTTGTAGTTCAAAGAATAAAAAACTACAAACGATTTTTTAAAATTTGAAACGGTTATCTTTGAAATATTAATTTTACCTAAAATCCAAGTTTGCAGTTCGCTTCAGAATCGTTTGTAGTCGTAGAAAAACATTTCGCTTTCGTTTGTAGTTCAAAGAATAAAAAACTACAAACGATTTTTTAAAATTTGAAACGGTTATCTTTGAAATATTAATTTTACTTAAAATCCAAGTTTGCAGTTCGCTTCAGAATCGTTTGTAGTCATAGAAAACATTTTCCTTTTGTTTGGTTGTACGTATGTAGTTGAAACAAAGCAAACGTTATTGTTACAAAAGAACTGGGCAAAGCGCAGTCAGCGTAGAATTTCTCGGAACTACGATACTCATCAAAAAATGTTTTTGTTGAGGTTTGAATTGAAATATTCACTTTAAATCCAACTATGCAATTTGTTTTAGAATCGTTTGTAGTTGTAGCAAAACGTTTTTTCATTTGTAGTTTATAAAATAGAAAGCTACAAACGATTTTTAAAACTTAAAGCGGCTATTTTTGAAATACAGTGAACTCGCGATATTATTAACATTTCAACATATGAACATCCCAATAAATGAGCACTTTTCGTACAAAATATGAACTTCCTTCAAAAGCCCTAAAATATGAAGATAATTTTTTTGTCTAAAGTTTGTTTTGAGTTTAGAAATAAAAAGATATTTTTTTCGAAATTATTGAAACTTAATTATTTTTTTTTTAATTCATACGCCTTTTTAAATATAAACAAAATAGTAGTTATATTATCGCGAGCACACTGCAATTCGTTAATATGAACATTCTCGCAAAAACGATTTTAATTAGTTCATATTATCGTGGGCCAACTGTAAAATTTTTTCGTAAATTCCAAGTATGGAAATCCTATTAGAATCATTTGTAGTCGTAGCAAAACATTTTTTTAGCGTTTGTGGTTCAATCAAAGCTAGCGTAACTGAGCCAAACGCAGTCAGCGAGGAATTTTTCGGAACTACAACACCCATCCAAAGATGTTTTTGTTGGTTTTTGGATTGAAATATTGAATTCACTTTAAATACAATTATGCAATTTGTTTTAGAATCGTTTGTACACAGTAAAAAATTAAAGATTAATTTTGATTCCATTCGGTATTGATTTTAAACTGTTTTGGTATTAAATTGAAAATTTATTCAAAACAAGGTTGAAATTTCGTCCGGTAGGTTTTAGTGTTATCACAAAAAGGAATTGCTTTTAAACCATTTAGTTTTTTAAATTTTGTAGTACCAAAGTGGCTTAAAAACAATCCTAAATGACTTTAAATTCAAAAAACTAATCATTTTTAGATTTAAAATAAGTCCAAGAAACGTATTAAAATATTCTCTGCGCCAATTGTAATACTTTTGGTTTGAAACTTATGCCATCAAAGTTTTAATTTATAGTACAGTAAAGTTGTCAAAAAATGTATGAAGACCTAGGAAAAATTGCGCACTGCAATTTTTTTTGCTTAATGTTTTTAGGACTACTATAAAAGCTTAACGTCAAAAAGGTGACCTCCCCACCCTTGCGCATTAGCCGACATCTTGAAATATGTTTGATTCAATTTATCTCGGACAATAAAATTCTACGTTATTTTGATCTCGGACGCGATATCCATAAGTTGATATTTTGGGCGGTAGAGGCCGCCAAAGTTACAAAAAATCAGTTTTTTCGATTTGCACCCACTGGGTGTTGATTTTTCAAAAAGTTGTGATGATATAATTTGTAGCGCTTGCAAAAGCAAGCGAAATAATTTTTAAATGAAATCATTATCTCAATTGGTTCTCGAGTTATAGTAAGTAAAAATGTAAAAATTGCAGTGCGCAATTTTTAAATAAAATGATTATCTCAATTGGTTCTCGAGTTATTACAAGTTAAAAATAAAATGCGTGCAAAAAATTTATTGTTTATGTATTTGAACATTGATCACATAATACTTAATAACTCGAGAACCAATTGAGATAATCACTTCATTTAAAATTTATTTTGCTTGTTTTTGCAAGTGCTACAAATTATGTTATCATAATTTTTTGAAAAATCAACACCCAGTGGGTGCAAATGGAAAAAACTGATTTTTTGCAACTTTGGCGGCCTCTACCCTCAAAATATAAACTTATGGATATCGCGTCCGAGATCAAAAAAACGTAGAATTTTATTGTCCGAGATAAAATGAATCAAACATATTTCAAGATGTCGGCTAAGGCGCAAGGTTGGGGAGGTTACCTTTTTGACGTTAAGTGGTCCTAAAAACATTAAGCAAAAAAAAATTTCAAATTTTAAAAAATCGTTTGTAGTTTTTTATTCTTTGAACTACAAACGAAAGGAAAATGTTTTTCTACGACTACAAACGATTCTGAAGCGAACTGCAAACTTGGATTTTAGGTAAAATTAATATTTCAAAGATAACCGTTTCAAATTTTAAGAAATCGTTTGTAGTTTTTTATTCTTTGAACTACAAACGAAAGGAAAATGTTTTTCTACGACTACAAACGATTCTGAAGTGAACTGCATACTTGGATTTTAGGTAAAATTAATATTTCAAAGATAACCGTTTCAAATTTTAAGAAATCGTTTGTAGTTTTTTATTCTTTGAACTACAAACGAAAGAAAAATGTTTTTCTACGACTACAAACGATTCTGAAGCGAACTGCAAACTTGGATTTTAGGTAAAATTAATATTTCAAAGATAACCGTTTTAAATTTTAAAAAATCGTTTGTAGTTTTTTATTCTTTTAACTACAAACGAAAGGAAAATGTTTTTCTACCACTACAAACGATTCTGAAGCGAACTGCAAACTTGGATTTTAGGTAAAATTAATATTTCAAAGATAACCGTTTCAAATTTTAAAAAATCGTTTGTAGTTTTTTATTCTTTGAACTACAAACGAAAGCAAAATGTTTTTCTACGACTACAAACGATTCTGAAGCGAACTGCAAACTTGGATTTTAGGTAAAATTAATATTTCAAAGATAACCGTTTTAAATTTTAAAAAATCGTTTGTAGTTTTTTATTCTTTTAACTACAAACGAAAGGAAAATGTTTTTCTACGACTACAAACGATTCTGAAGCGAACTGCAAACTTGGATTTTAGGTAAAACTAATATTTCAAAGATAACCGTTTCAAATTTTAAGAAATCGTTTGTAGTTTTTTATTCTTTGAACTACAAACGAAAGAAAAATGTTTTTCTACGACTACAAACGATTCTGAAGTGAACTGCAAACTTGGATTTTAGGTAAAATTAATATTTCAAAGATAACCGTTTCAAATTTTAAAAAATCGTTTGTAGTTTTTTATTCTTTGAACTACAAACGAAAGGAAAATGTTTTTCTACGACTACAAACGATTCTGAAGCGAACTGCAAACTTGGATTTTAGGTAAAATTAATATTTCAAAGATAACCGTTTCAAATTTTAAGAAATCGTTTGTAGTTTTTTATTCTTTGAACTACAAACGAAAGGAAAATGTTTTTCTACGACTACAAACGATTCTGAAGTGAACTGCATACTTGGATTTCAGGAAAAATTAATATTTCAAAGATAACCGTTTCAAATTTTAAGAAATCGTTTGTAGTTTTTTATTCTTTGAACTACAAACGAAAGAAAAATGTTTTTCTACGACTACAAACGATTCTGAAGCGAACTGCAAACTTGGATTTTAGGTAAAATTAATATTTCAAAGATAACCGTTTTAAATTTTAAAAAATCGTTTGTAGTTTTTTATTCTTTTAACTACAAACGAAAGGAAAATGTTTTTCTACCACTACAAACGATTCTGAAGCGAACTGCAAACTTGGATTTTAGGTAAAATTAATATTTCAAAGATAACCGTTTCAAATTTTAAAAAATCGTTTGTAGTTTTTTATTCTTTGAACTACAAACGAAAGCAAAATGTTTTTCTACGACTACAAACGATTCTGAAGCGAACTGCAAACTTGGATTTTAGGTAAAATTAATATTTCAAGGATAACCGTTTTAAATTTTAAAAAATCGTTTGTAGTTTTTTATTCTTTTAACTACAAACGAAAGGAAAATGTTTTTCTACGACTACAAACGATTCTGAAGCGAACTGCAAACTTGGATTTTAGGTAAAACTAATATTTCAAAGATAACCGTTTCAAATTTTAAGAAATCGTTTGTAGTTTTTTATTCTTTGAACTACAAACAAAAGGAAAATGTTTTTCTACGACTACAAACGATTCTGAAGTGAACTGCATACTTGGATTTTAGGTAAAATTAATATTTGAAAGATAACCGTTTCAAATTTTAAAAAACCGTTTGTAGTTTTTTATTCTTTGAACTACAAACGAAAGGAAAATGTTTTTCTACGACTACAAACGATTCCGAAGCGAACTGCAAACTTGGATTTTAGGTAAAATTAATATTTCAAAGATAACCGTTTCAAATTTTAAAAAATCGTTTGTAGTTTTTTATTCTTTGAACTACAAACGAAAGGAAAATGTTTTTCTACGACTACAAACGATTCCGAAGCGAACTGCAAACTTGGATTTTAGGTAAAATTAATATTTCAAAGATAACCGTTTCAAATTTTAAAAAATCGTTCGTAGTTTTTTATTCTTTGAACTACAAACGAAAGAAAAATGTTTTTCTACGACTACAAACGATTCTGAAGCGAACTGCAAACTTGGATTTTAGGTAAAACTAATATTTCAAAGATAACCGTTTTAAATTTTAAAAAATCGTTTGTAGTTTTTTATTCTTTTAACTACAAACGAAAGGAAAATGTTTTTCTACGACTACAAACGATTCTGAAGCGAACTGCAAACTTGGATTTTAGGTAAAACTAATATTTCAAAGATAACCGTTTCAAATTTTAAGAAATCGTTTGTAGTTTTTTATTCTTTGAACTAGAAACGAAAGGAAAATGTTTTTCTACGACTACAAACGATTCTGAAGCGAACTGCAAACTTGGATTTTAGGTAAAATTAATATTTCAAAGATAACCGTTTCAAATTTTAAAAAATCGTTTGTAGTTTTTTATTCTTTGAACTACAAACGAAAGAAAAATGTTTTTCTACGACTACAAACGATTCTGAAGCGAACTGCAAACTTGGATTTTAGGTAAAATTAATATTTCAAAGATAACCGTTTCAAATTTTAAAAAATCGTTTGTAGTTTTTTATTCTTTTAACTACAAACGAGAGGAAAATGTTTTTCTACGACTACAAACGATTTTGAAGCGAACTGCAAACTTGGATTTTAGGTAAAATTAATATTTCAAAGATAACCGTTTCAAATTTTAAAAAATCGTTTGTAGTTTTTTATTCTTTGAACTACAAACAAAAGGAAAATGTTTTTCTACGACTACAAACGATTCTGAAGCGAACTGCAAACTTTGATTTTAGGTAAAATTAATATTTCAAAGATAACCGTTTCAAATTTTAAAAAATCGTTTGTAGTTTTTTATTCTTTGAACTACAAACGAAAGCAAAATGTTTTTCTACGACTACAAACGATTCTGAAGCGAACTGCAAACTTGGATTTTAGGTAAAACTAATATTTCAAAGATAACCGTTTCAAATTTTAAAAAATCGTTTGTAGTTTTTTATTCTTTTAACTACAAACGAAAGGAAAATGTTTTTCTACGACTACAAACGATTCTGAAGCGAACTGCAAACTTGGATTTTAGGTAAAATTAATATTTCAAAGATAACCGTTTCAAATTTTAAAAAATCGTTTGTAGTTTTTTATTCTTTGAACTACAAACGAAAGCAAAATGTTTTTCTACGACTACAAACGATTCTGAAGCGAACTGCAAACTTGGATTTTAGGTAAAATTAATATTTCAAAGATAACCGTTTTAAATTTTAAAAAATCGTTTGTAGTTTTTTATTCTTTTAACTACAAACGAAAGGAAAATGTTTTTCTACGACTACAAACGATTCTGAAGCGAACTGCAAACTTGGATTTTAGGTAAAACTAATATTTCAAAGATAACCGTTTCAAATTTTAAGAAATCGTTTGTAGTTTTTTATTCTTTGAACTACAAACAAAAGGAAAATGTTTTTCTACGACTACAAACGATTCTGAAGTGAACTGCATACTTGGATTTTAGGTAAAATTAATATTTGAAAGATAACCGTTTCAAATTTTAAAAAACCGTTTGTAGTTTTTTATTCTTTGAACTACAAACGAAAGAAAAATGTTTTTCTACGACTACAAACGATTCCGAAGCGAACTGCAAACTTGGATTTTAGGTAAAATTAATATTTCAAAGATAACCGTTTCAAATTTTAAAAAATCGTTTGTAGTTTTTTATTCTTTGAACTACAAACGAAAGGAAAATATTTTTCTACGACTTCAAACGATTCTGAAGCGAACTGCAAACTTGGATTTTAGGTAAAATTAATATTTCAAAGATAACCGTTTCAAATTTTAAAAAATCGTTTGTAGTTTTTTATTCTTTGAACTACAAACGAAAGGATAATGTTTTTCTACGACTACAAACGATTCTGAAGCGAACTGCAAACTTGGATTTTAGGTAAAATTAATATTTCAAAGATAACCGTTTCAAATTTTAAAAAATCGTTTGTAGTTTTTTATTCTTTGAACTACAAACGAAAGGAAAATGTTTTTCTACGACTACAAACGATTCTGAAGCGAACTGCAAACTTGGATTTTAGGTAAAATTAATATTTCAAAGATAACCGTTTCAAATTTTAAAAAATCGTTTGTAGTTTTTTATTCTTTTAACTACAAACGAAAGGAAAATGTTTTTCTACGACTACAAACGATTCTGAAGCGAACTGCAAACTTGGATTTTAGGTTAAACTAATATTTCAAAGATAACCGTTTCAAATTTTAAGAAATCGTTTGTAGTTTTTTATTCTTTGAACTACAAACGAAAGCAAAATGTTTTTCTACGACTACAAACGATTCTGAAGCGAACTGCAAACTTGGATTTTAGGTTAAACTAATATTTCAAAGATAACCGTTTCAAATTTTAAGAAATCGTTTGTAGTTTTTTATTCTTTGAACTAGAAACGAAAGGAAAATGTTTTTCTACGACTACAAACGATTCTGAAGCGAACTGCAAACTTGGATTTTAGGTAAAATTAATATTTCAAAGATAACCGTTTCAAATTTTAAAAAATCGTTCTTAGTTTTTTATTCTTTGAACTACAAACAAAAGGAAAATGTTTTTCTACGACTACAAACGATTCTGAAGCGAACTGCAAACTTGGATTTTAGGTAAAACTAATATTTCAAAGATAACCGTTTCAAATTTTAAGAAATCGTTTGTAGTTTTTTATTCTTTGAACTAGAAACGAAAGGAAAATGTTTTTCTACGACTACAAACGATTCTGAAGCGAACTGCAAACTTTGATTTTAGGTAAAATATATATTTCAAAGATAACCGTTTCAAATTTTAAAAAATCGTTTGTAGTTTTTTATTCTTTGAACTACAAACGAAAGCAAAATGTTTTTCTACGACTACAAACGATTCTGAAGCGAACTGCAAACTTGGATTTTAGGTAAAATTAATATTTCAAAGATAACCGTTTCAAATTTTAAAAAATCGTTTGTAGTTTTTTATTCTTTTAACTACAAACGAAAGGAAAATGTTTTTCTACGACTACAAACGATTCTGAAGCGAACTGCAAACTTGGATTTTAGGTAAAATTAATATTTCAAAGATAACCGTGTCAAATTTTAAAAAATCGTTTGTAGTTTTTTATTCTTTGAACTACAAACGAAAGGAAAATGTTTTTCTACGACTACAAACGATTCTGAAGCGAACTGCAAACTTGGATTTTAGGTAAAATTAATATTTCAAAGATAACCGTTTCAAATTTTAAAAAATCGTTTGTAGTTTTTTATTCTTTGAACTACAAACGAAAGCAAAATGTTTTTCTACGACTACAAACGATTCTGAAGCGAACTGCAAACTTGGATTTTAGGTAAAATTAATATTTCAAAGATAACCGTTTCAAATTTTAAAAAATCGTTTGTAGTTTTTTATTCTTTGAACTACAAACGAAAGCAAAATGTTTTTCTACTACTACAAACGATTCTGAAGCGAACTGCAAACTTGGATTTTAGGTAAAATTAATATTTCAAAGATAACCGTTTCAAATTTTAAAAAATCGTTTGTAGTTTTTTATTCTTTGAACTACAAACGAAAGGAAAATGTTTTTCTACGACTACAAACGATTCTGAAGCGAACTGCAAACTTGGATTTTAGGTAAAATTAATATTTCAAAGATAACCGTTTCAAATTTTAAAAAATCGTTTGTAGTTTTTTATTCTTTGAACTACAAACGAAGGCGAAATGTTTTTCTATGACTACAAACGATTCTGAAGCGAACTGCAAACTTGGATTTTAAGTAAAATTAATATTTCAAAGATAACCGTTTCAAATTTTAAAAAATCCTTTGTAGTTTTTTATTCTTTGAACTACAAACGAAAGCATAATGTTTTTCTACGACTACAAACGATTCTGAAGCGAACTACGAACTTGGATTTTAGGTAAAATTAATATTTCAAAGATAACCGTTTCAAATTTTAAAAAATCGTTCGTAGTTTTTTATTCTTTGAACTAGAAACAAAAGGAAAATGTTTTTCTACGACTACAAACGATTCTGAAGCGAACTGCAAACTTGGATTTTAGGTAAAATTAATATTTCAAAGATAACCGTTTCAAATTTTAAAAAATCGTTTGTAGTTTTTTATTCTTTGAACTACAAACGAAAGGATAATGTTTTTCTACGACTGCAAACGATTCTGAAGCGAACTGCAAACTTGGATTTTAGGTAAAATTAATATTTCAAAGATAACCGTTTCAAATTTTAAAAAATCGTTTGTAGTTTTTTATTCTTTGAACTACAAACGAAAGGAAAATGTTTTTCTGCGACTACAAACGATTCTAAAGCGAACTGCAAACTTGGATTTTAGGTAAAATTAATATTTCAAAGATAACCGTTTCAAATTTTAAAAAATCGTTTGTAGTTTTTTATTCTTTGAACTACAAACGAAAAGAAAGTGTTTTCTACGACTACAAACGATTGTTAAGCGAACTGCATACTTAGATTTGAGGTGAGTTCAATATAAAAAAAACCGGTTTCGGGTTTTAGAAAATCGTTTGTAGTTTTTTATTCTTTGAACTACAAACAAAAGAAAAATCACTACAAACATCTACAAACGGTTGCAAATAAAACTGCGTTTTCAGTGTCATGATTTCGAAAAGTGGGGGGCTAACTTTTTTTTTAATATTCGATATCTCAAAAACGGTTGGCCCAAAATGGAAATGAAGATCACTACAAACAACTACAAACCATTTCAAACGAAACTGCTTTTTTAGTTTTGCCGATTTCAAAAGTGGGGTGCTAACTTTTTTTTTAAACTTTGATTTCTCGAAAACCGTTAAACTACAAACGAAATGGAAATCACTACAAACATCTACAGAAAAAATGCTATCGATTTTTAAAAAAAAATTAAATTTTTTTTAAAATTGGGTGCCAAGTTCACACAGCTCTTTTATTATGCTTCTTGTAAAAAGTCTGAATAAAATGGTAAATGAAGCATTCAGATGTAAATAAAAATGACAAAGGTTGTAAATGTTATGGAATGGGAATTGAAACACCTGGATATATACGTATGAAAATTTAACTAGAAATATATGTAATTCTGCACGTCCGCATCTTCTACACCGTTAGTATTTTTTGTTTTGTCATATTTATCATCAAAACTGAACTCAGCATTACACAATAAATTATTTACTACAGAATTGCTAACAAGCTACAAATATTTTATCTGCTCCAATTTAAAAATTCCTCACCCACAATTTTCTCACACTACATTCACAACTTTTCTTAAACACAATAACACATTATATGAAACAAATTATTAATAAAAATCAAAATAATTAATTGGAATCACTCACCGCGAGCAACAAAAAAAAAAAAAAAGAAAAAAAAAAAAATACTTTTGACCATTTTTGATATGTCGATCAAGCACTTGAACTTTGAAGTGGTTGAAGTAACAAAAAATGATAAAAGTAACGATTTTTTCCAGCATATGTGAATCATGTAATACGCTACAATGTAATAAGGAAACCATTTCACAGCTACAATGGGAATGGTCGATTTAAAAAATAAAAATATTTCCAACACATGGTCCGAATTCTGAAATTTTTGAAAAAGCGCAACTATCCCGAAAAATACGATGTATGGATATTTCCCTAGCCTTTTGCATCCAATATTAAATAACATTTTGTGTCCAAAAATTTTTGAAATAGTCCATCATAAGTGGATAATCCTTTCTGGGCTTCGAAATTTCGTCGAATATTTAAATTCATTTTACTAATGTTCAAAAATTATTTATGTCACAGCCGATTCCAGTCTTACAAATTTTGATAGAAAACTTAATCGATATATCAATACGCAAGACATAAATTTATCCTACCTTTTTACTATGTAAGAAATGGAACACGACTTTGAACTATGCACCATTAGAAAGGCATTTGTGTGTAAATGTACACAAAGTTAAAATTACTTTTTTAATTTTGCCATTAAGCCAGGTAAAATTAAATGCAAATTTTTCATTATTAACAACGACAAAATATGCGGTCACACAGAACACAGAGTTGAAAGGATACAGCACAAAGAGAAAGACAAAAGCTGACTGACAATGACTTCATGTTCTTTTCGTTTCACATTTGTCATTGTACCAGGTATAATGAAGGAGCTTTTCTATTTTGTACGAAATACCAAAAAAAGTACTAAAACTATCCAAAAAGTACCAAAATTATTTAATTCATTTGTGGTCAAATTTTGACCATTCGTTGCGATTCTAGTATACCATTAAAGTAGTGTACCACAATACCACAAATCTAAACAAACTTATTAACGCTTAGCCAGAAAAGAAAACATCAACAAAATAACAATAAAAATTACAACAATTTTATAGAGGAAGCTATGAAAACATTATTTCTTCTTTTGGTATCGAATTATGATGATGCCGATCGATGATGTTGATTATGATGATGACTTGGATGAAGCCTATTATACGCATTTACCAATTATTCATCATAATAAAGTGTTGGCTTACATTTTTCAACACCTTCAGTGCAGTGTTTAGAGTCGTACGTACCATTTTAAATTGAAAAATTGATTTGTCATATTTTTGGAAATGTAGCAATTATCATAGTGAAGAGAATTGATCAATAAGGGTAACAATTAAAATATCTAAGTAATTAAATCAAATAGTGAGGTGTTGGTAATTTGCTGCATTTTTTAATTTTTTTAACTTACATAGATGTGGGTGATTCTCCAAAAAATGAACCATTCAATGTCCCGGGGCTCAAAACCATGTTTAAATTTTAAATTTGATATTTTTACAGATTCTGGACAAAAATATAATTTTTAATATTTTACTATTAAATTATAACATAAAAAAGTGTTAAAATTTCATTCTCCGTCCTGTCCCTAACCGCTTCTTAGTGTTCGTTTCGTATATTGAGTTATTTTCTAAAGCTTCTAAAGCTCAGCTTCTGTTTTTCTGTATTAACTCTTCGAAAAATTTTTTCTATATAAGTACATACTTTGAATCGACATACATAGTCTAAAATGAGAGGTCAATTTCTATCTTCGCTCAGTTTTTCTTATTCTAACTGTAATAGAGAACTGAAAGTAATGAGAAAGAGGAGATTCAGTGTATTTCCAGCTCAGTCAGATTTGGTTTTTCGATAGTGAGTGTTTGTGTGTTTTTTTTTAAAAAGTTCGCAAATTTTGTAAAGTACGCAAGTGTGCATCATTCTCCGCGTAAGTTTTTTTTTATATTATTAAACATTTTATTTTATCTTTATATAATTAAATTTATATAAACAATTTCAGGAGATATTTACCAGTTTAAATTTTTTTTAAAAAAATTGCTATTTCATTGGGATATTACTGTTTTTGCAACATTTCGTCATTCTCCGTAGTTTTTTGCAACATATTCTACGTTTACTAACCCTCCACCTGGTTTTTATACCCTACACCCAGGGTATATTCACTTTGTCCTTCCGTTTGCAACGCAGAGAAGGAGGCGTGGCAGATATAGAAAAGTATATATATTAGTGTGTATTGAAATATATGGGCGAGTTTTAAAACCCAATTCCACACTCAAATTATGAAAGAAGAAAGATAAACAACTCAGGAAATATAAATTTTTTGACTTTAAAATAAATTCCTAGCTGGCCAAATGGCCATTGTTTATAAAAACTGAGTGATTTTACACTGGAGCCTATCTAACGGTAAATTTTTTTCCAAAAAACACCATAGATATCGATTTGTGGTCTAAAATAACTTATGTGTGCAAATTTTCAGAGAGATCGTATGACGTGCAGGAGCGTCAGCAAAGGAATAAGAAACGATTATCTTCAATGAAACGAATACTTTTTGTACTGGAGCCTATCTAACGGCAGATTTTTTTCCAAAAAACACTACAGATCTCAGTTCGTAGTCAAAAACAACTTATGTATGCAATTTTTCAGAGAGATTGTATGACGTGCAGGAGTGTCAGCAAAGAAAAAAAAGCACTTATTTTCAATCAAACGTTTAATTTTTGTACTAGAGTCCATCTAACGATTCATTTTTTTCAAAAAAAACTTGTGGTACTTGATTCGTCATAAAAAATAAACTATGCACCCAAATTTTAAGATTGGAGGAACGACGTGTGTGAGTGTCAGCGAAGGATTAAAAAATGGTATACAGCCATTTCTTGCCTATCGTAACAAGATCTGCCACACTCCTTCCGATTTCGCTGAAATTTGGTACATGGTAATCGTATTGCAGCACGGCGTATTTCATTTTCAAAATCTTTCGAGGAATTTAAAATGATGTAAATTACAAAAAAACCTACATTATACGAAATATTGCATGTACTGAAATGTTCAAAAAATCATTACTCCTATACCATTAATGGTAGCATCCAAATTTTAGATTCATTTGAAAGGTAATTTTGTCTTCTTTTCTAAAAAATTTTTTTTTGGAAGGTCGAAAATAGGTACTATAGCGTTTTTAGTAGTTTATTATAAAAATAGTAGTAAATTTAGTAATTTTTACCAAATCAAAACACTTTTACTTGTGCGCATAGAATGATTCAATCCCTTTCTAAAAATGATCCAAACATTAAAATGAGATAAGAAATGTTCCAGCTATGGGCCATTTTCTAATCGGACCTTTTTTTAAATTTTCAAAAAATCATAACTTCTAAGCCTCGAGACATACCAATTTTCTCTCTTTTTTGACTGAAAGATTATTTTTTTCTTCTTTCCAAAAAAAATATTTTGTAAGGTAACAAAAGTGTACTCGGGCACGTTTTTTGTAGTTTAGTACTAAAATAGTAATAAATGTAGTACTTTTTAACAACTACAAAAAATTTTATTTTCAGCTTATAGCCTGATTCAATGCTTTTCCAAAACAGGTCTAAACATGAAAATCGGTTAAAAAATGGCCAAGTTATTGGTAATTATTTGAGGAGAGTTTGTTACATTTTACATATTTTTCGACTTTTTGCATCCCTCCACAAGCCACAAAAAAAATCGGGAAATTTTTTTTTTGCCATTTTTCAAAGTTTAAGCATGAAACGAAACCATGTACCAAATTTCAGCGATATCGGAAGGGGTGTGGCAGATCTTGTTACGATAGGCATGAAATGGCTGTATACCATTTTTTAATCCTTCGCTGACACTCCCACACGTCGTTCCATCAATCTTAAAATTTGGGTGCATAGTTTATTTTTTATGGCGAATCAAGTACCACAAGTTTTTTTTGAAAAAATGAATCGTTAGATGGACTCTAGTACAAAAATTAAACGTTTGATTGAAAATAAGTGCTTTTTTTTCTTTGCTGACACTCCTGCACGTCATACAATCTCTCTGAAAAATTGCATACATAAGTTGTTTTTGACTACGAACTGAGATCTGTAGTGTTTTTTGGAAAAAAATCTGCCGTTAGATAGGCTCCAGTACAAAAAGTATTCGTTTGATTAAAGATAATCGTTTCTTATTCCTTTGCTGACGCTCCTGTACGTCATACGATCTCTCTGAAAATTTGCACACATAAGTTATTTTAGACCACAAATCGATATCTATGGTGTTTTTTGGAAAAAAATTTACCGTAAGATAGGCTCCAGTACAAAATCACTCGGTTTTTATAAACAATGGCCATTTGGCCAGCTAGGAATTTATTTTAAAGTAAAAAAATTTATATTCCCTGAATTTTTTATCTTTCTTCTTTCATAATTTGAGTGTGGAATTGGGTGTTCGTTTTTCGATACACACTAATATATATTCTTGATCAGCGTGACCTCCTGAGTCGATATAGCCATGTCCGTCTGTCTGGTTGGCTGGCTGGCTGTGCGTGGAAATACATTTTTTGGGAAAACTAAGTGAGATAATTCAATGGAATTTGGTGCACAGCCTTCGTCGTCAATGCTAGCTCTGGAGATTGAAAATGAGCGAAATCGGTCAACGGACACGCCTACCGCCCATACAAAAATTATCTTCAAAATGCAACTTTTGGAGTATTTTTCACGATAATGTAACCAAAATACACACAAATACTACGAATTGAAAGCGCAAGCTCTGAGCAAAATTTGGGCAAATTCGAACAAGAGGGCGTGGCTCCTCTCATGTAAGCAAAAGCTTCAAAACGATATACTGAAAGCGTTTTTTGAAATAATCAAACAAAATTTTACTCAGACACTAGGAATTATAAATGCAAGCTTTAAGCAAAAACTGGATAAAGTCGGGCAAAAGGACGTGGCACCTCCCATATAAGCAAAATCTTCAAAACGCTATGCTGAAAACATTTTTTGAGATAATCATCCAACCAAATTTCACTCAAATACTAAGAACTATAAATGCAAACTCTGAGAAAAAACTGGGTGAATTCGGACAAGAGGGCGTGGCACCTCCCATATAAGCAAAATTTTCAAAATACTGCTGTGTAGGGTATTTAATGTTTGGCCAGGCCAAAGGTAACACCCTTACTAGTTTTTTTGTTAGTTTTGCTTTAAATTTAGTCTTAAAATACTTAACCAAACTTTTTAAAAGTTCAACATTAATTTTTAAGGTTGCCATCTGGTTGTTTTCGAAAATCTTATATAATTCTTACTTTTTTGACTTAATTAAGTTTTTGCTTTCAAAAACGCACAAGTAAACTTTTTTAGAAAACTTTCGGTGCTGCCACCCGTTTTTTTTTTTTTGTTTGTTGCTTAAGACATTTGTTTAAAAAAAAAGGATAAATTTACATTTTGTCTTAAAACACTTAAATAAAGTTTTTAAAAATCTAACATAAATTTTTAGGGTTGCCCCCTCGTTATTTTCGAAAATCTTATACAATTCTTACTTTTTCAGACTAAATTTAAATTTTTGGTTACAGAAACGCTCAGATAAACTTTTTTAAAATTTTACAAATCTTTCGGTGTTGCCACCCGTTTTTTTTTTTGTTAGTTTCGCTTAAACCATTTATTTACAAAAAAAAATTTCATTAAAATAAAAAAAGATATAAAATAAGCAAACTACAAAAATAGGTGGCAGCACCAAAAAATTTTGTTCTATTTTTAAAAAGTTTAGTTATATGTTTTAAGACACACAATATATTCATATTTATTGTTTTCTTAAAATATATGATTTAAGCAAAACTTAAACTAACAAGCATATGGCGACCCTGAACATTTTTGTACAATTTTAAAAAGGTTTATCCGTGCTTTTCTGAAACCAAAAATTTAAATTTAGTCAAAAAAAGTAAGAATTAACATAAATTTTCAGCCATGTGGTAGCCCTAAAAATGTATATTGGTTTATTTAAGCGTTTTGAGACTAAAATTTAGTTTTAACTTTTTAAATATATTGTTTAAGCGAAACTTAAAAAAAAACACATATGGCAACCCTGAAAGATTTTTCTAAAATTTTTGATCGAATGTCAAACTAATGGAGCCGGTACTTCCTTTGATTGAGAAAAAAAGTTGGTAAATGAATAACGCACTCTCAAATGATCAGTTTGGATTGTCTCAGAGACGAGTAAATTGTCTTCCCCGCCCATTAATATGGCCGGCATAGACATTATGAGATCAGCAACTCTTGACGTTCTGGGCATATCGATTCAAGCTGACCCGAGGTGAACAGATCATGTAAGTATTTGGTGTGTCAAAAGAAACGGCGAAGTGCTTAGGTTATCTTAAGTGGTGTAAGAAACACTTCACTCCTATTGATCTACGGACTGCCTATGTATTTCGTCTAAGTATATTAGACCTAAGCTGGAGCACAATTCGCACATCTATGCCGTGGCTTCAAAAACTATCCAGGAGCTGCTAGATAGAGTTCAACGTCGTGCGATGAAGTTGATAGGGGATGCGGAAAATGTTTCCTCTAGGGACTCTCTCGAACACAATGATATCATTGGGTGTGCTACTATTTCTGATAGATATTATGTAGATATGATAGAATTAATTATCTGGTCTGAGCAGTATGTATATTCTCTCACAATTCTCGGGCGTCTCATCAGGCCTATCTCTATTGCGCAACAACGGTGTTAAATAGAACATCATAAAACTAGAATGGTTATTTTCGATGTTTTTTTGGGGTACCATATTTATACAGTTTTTTTCTTCTGGGGGACAGTAATGACAGTAACAGAAATGGCATGTCGCACGGAGTTCTCGTGGCACAACGGCATAATTTTCAGTGCTCTAGCTGCCTGTGCTGTTCTGAGCTATTAACATTTTTTGCTATGTTGCAAAGACCAAACGATAGCAGCGCATAGAAGGGCTTTGACAAAGCAAAGCCTCCTTAACATGTCTATTCAAAAACTTTAGAAAACAGTTACTCTAGTTAGGAAACTTATCTTTTTTTAAGCTTAATGGCATATGTCATTAGACAAAAAAAAAAACACAATAAATGTTGGCAAATTATCAACCTTAACAAGCCGTTCTTCTTCCACTAAGACCCTTAAGGCTGCTAAAAGTGTGACCCACTGCAACAAACAAATTTCATGCTTAAAAAGATGACTAAACAAATCCGAGCACTCATCAAAAAACAAAACAAGGATAATAAGTAACAAATAACAAGGACATATAATGGGCTAAGGTCACGTTTTCACGCGATGGGTGGTAACGAGTGTCTGAACAAAGTTCACAGAATGAAAAAAAACGAGCAAAAATTATTGAAACAAATGAAAGTTGCATATTTTCGTAAATGAAACAAAATAGTACACACCAAACAAGGATAATTGTTACTCTAAGGATTGCGCACAATATTGACGCACTAACACGTGCAGTATTCGCACAGTAGGCCTGTTGCTTGGATATGGTGTGAGTTACATTGCTTGGTACTTCGTGCTGGTGGTTACCACCCACAGAAGTTGAACACCAAAACGTGGCCAAGCAGTTAGTTGTGTTGTAGTAATGCGAACTCGCAAACATCCCTAAAATATCCTTATTTGTATGTTATGGTTTGTTCGTCATATCGTATCGCTTTGTATACAGAGGGGGTTACTTTTACTTTAACCGCAAGGACATTGGTACATGTTTGACTTTTGCGTTTTATTTCGATAGAGCAGTAATCATTGTGCTCGTAAAAAATTATGGTGTTGCAAATAATTTGGAATTTATTATCCTGTCTATTTGCAAATGTTGTTGTTAATAATTTATGAATTATATTGTCAATGTACGGAAACATTTTTTGGGTTAGTTGAATTTTTAGCAAAAATTAACTGAACTGGAAATACTTTAATATGCATGTATGTACATTAAGGTGGGCCGATTTGAAAACTGATCTCGGCTACCCCTTTATATGAAAGTTCATTCAATTCTATGAATATTTGCGTTCAACTTTAGTTCGGCGCATTTTTGATCGAAAATTGTACCTTTCATCAATATTTTTTTTTATTTTCATACTAAATTTTAAAAATTTTTATAAAGACAAAAGTAATGTCATTATATGATTTGGCTGGTATCTTGTCAGTAATCAATTAAATTGGGTTCTGTTTACATAAAAAGTTTACTTGATAGTGTGGAATTGATGCTATATATTTTAAAAATTGATATGGGTCAAATAGCCGATTATTATGACCGACTTTCAAAATAAACGATTCATATTTTTGGATGAATCTTTTCAAACAAAACACCAACCTAGGCTGAAAGTTCATTCAATTCTATGAATATTTGCGAAAGGAACCATACCTCTACGTTCAACTTTAGTTCGGCGCATTTTCAATTGAAAATTTTACCTTGCGTTTAATATTTATTTTTATGCTTAATTTTCAAAATTCCTATAGAGACAAAAGTAATATCATAATATGTTTTGGCTGGTATTCTGTCAGTAATTAATAAAATTGGGTTCTGTTTTTACGAATACTTTACTTGATAGCGTGGAATTGATTATATTTATTCCAAAAAATTATATCGGTCAAATTATATATATTTATTATAAACGATTCATATTTTTACATAGATTTTTGGTATAATGTTCTGTAAAATTAAAAAAAGCGGCTAATTTATTTCCTAAAACTGCCACTAGATGTTGCCCTGGAAAAAAAAGAATGTCAGATTCGGCATCTTAGCATCCAAAAACACTTGAGTTGGTGTTTCGATTGAAAAATCCATGTAAAAATATGAATCGTTTATAATAAATTGGATATGTGACCGATATAATTTTTTAGAATAGATATAATCAATTCCACGCTATTGAGTAAACTTTTCGTAAAAACGGAACCCAATTTTATTGATTACTGACAGAATACCAGCCAAAACATATTATGATATTACTTTTGTCTCTATAGGAATTTTGAAAATTAAGCATAAAAATAAATATTAAACGCAAGGTAAAATTTTCAATCGAAAATGCGCCGAACTAAAGTTGAACGTAGAGGTATGGTTCCTTGGGCAAATATTCATAGAATTGAATGAACTTTCAGCCTAGGTTGGTGTATTGTTTGAAAAAATTCATCCAAAAATATGAATCGTTTATTTTGAAAGTCTGTCATAATAATCGGCCATTTGACCCATATCATTTTTGTATATATATAGCATCAATTCCACACTATCAAGTGAGCTTTTTATGTAAACAAAATCCAATTTAATTGATTACTGACAGAATACCAGCCAAATCATATAATGACATTACTTTTGTCTTTATAAAAATTTAGTAAGAAAATAAAAAAAATATTGATGAAAGGTACAATTTTCGATCAAAAATGCGCCGAACTAAAGTTGAACGCAGAGGTATAGTTCCTTGGGAAAATATTCATAGAATTGAATGAACTTTCACATAGGGGGTTAGCCGAGGTCGATAAAATTTCCTCCATACAATTTGGCCCACCCTAATGTACATCCAACTACATATATCATGACATTCAGAAGAATTGGGTACACGGAGAAAAATACGTGTTATTAATTTTACTCCACTGGAATGGTAAAAAATTAAAGTCATTAACACTAAATTTCAAGCATAGATTACTTTACGTCATATAACCATTTTAACTTTATAATTCTGGTTAAAATATTTATACATAATTGGACAGGCATTTGCTTAATATTCAAAAAGTATTATTTATAACTCAGATCAGAGGTATAGAGGTCTAACAAGTATGTAATTGTATGTAAAAATAATATTTTTCTTTATATCACACAGACGGACACCGGTTCGAATCCTAGTGTGGTCAGTTCATTTTATTTTTGTTTTTTTTTTTTTTTTCTTAACTTTAACAGTTCTTGTACGGTTCGTTATTTTTTTATGTTTTGTTGTTTGAACTTTACAGTAAGGTGAATATCACATTAGTATTTCAAAAAAATTACAATACTGAAAGGTTATTCGAAAATTCTGTATTTACTAAAACAGTAATTTAAATTAAGTAGTACGTACTATTTTTTTCTCTGTGTGGAGGGTAAATATTTTTTGTGTAAAAGAATAAATGATTTCTGGGAAAGCTTTGAGCGATTTAAAGATTTAACCTTTTGTTTTTTATACCCTACACCCAGGGTATATTCACTTTGTCCTTCCGTTTGCAACGCAGAGAAGGAGGCGTGCAGATATAGAAAAGTAAATATATTCTTGATCAGCGTCACCTCCTGAGTTGATATAGCCATGTCCGTCTGTCTGGCTGGCTGGCTGTGTGGCTGTGTGGCTGGCTGGCTCGCTGTGTGTGGAAATACACTTTTTGAGAAAACTAAGCAAGATAATTCAATGAAATTTGGTGCACAGCGTTTGGCGTCAAAGTTAGCTCGGAAGATTGAAAATGAGTGAAATCGGTCAACGGACACGCCTACCGCCCATACAAAAAATATATTCAAAATGCAACTTTTTGAGTTTTTTTCACGATAATGCAACCCAAATACATATAAATACTACGAATTGTAAGCGCAAGCTCTGAACAAAAATCAGGAGAATTCGGACAAGAGGGCGTGGCACCTCCCATATAAGCAAAAACTTCGAAATACTGCTGTGTAGGGTATTTAATGTTTGACCAGGCCAAAGGTAACACCCTTACTAGTTTTTTTTTTGAAGTGAAGATTCTCGAAGTGTAAAACTTCAAGGTTGCTTCCTTTTTTTCAAATAATCAACTTTAGATCAATGTTTAAAGCAAGGTGGGGCAGAGTAATGTGAATTGGTTCCTATTTTGTTAGAAATGAAAAACATTCGGCTCTATTTTCACGAAAAATTGCTCTGAAGGTCTAAAATTGATGATATTATGTTGGAAAAACGATGTCGTACAAGTGAGTGTTCTACGGCATTTTGAATAGTTGCGCACACAATATCTGGCTGTAAATAGCGTGGCATATTACACTGTTCGACAAAAAAAATAAACACATGAGAAAATCAAAAAAAATTCTTAAAATAGACGTTAAAAAAAATACCCGTGTCTTGTGGTTTTTCTCAAGCACATTTTTTTTAATCGATTTTTGAAGTTTTTAACTCCACTGTACATGAAAAAACAAAAATAACGTATGTATTTAACTATATGATCTTTACCCCCTGCGGATAAGGGGTCAGAATATGCCCGAGGTAAGCATGCCTATCGTAAGAGGCGACTAAAAGCGGGTGACCAGTCAGGGTTTGTAAGGGCGTAGCGTTGGACAGCGTTGCGCCTTGAAAGAAAACCCACAATACCCGTAACTGGCACTGACAAGGCGAGTCGATGCCGCCTTAAAATAAGCATCTTGTCGAAACCCTGAAGCGTCTGACCCAAAGTGGGTGGTCCCCAGGTCAGCGTCTCTTCCAGATTGGGCGGCTGTAATTGAAAGTGAATTTGACCACTATATTTGCAGCGCTTGCTGGATCCAGCCTTGAGCTTATAACTTACTGCGTGGGGCGTTGCCGAGAAGATTATACTAATGTAGCATGAATCGAAAAACGATGGAAAATAACTCTCCAAGTGGTACCCACGAGAATGTGGTTAATCCACCTGCCTCGGCAGCATGCACATCGGATTTAAAGGTGCAAGAAACATGCATAGTTAGGAATGATTCTCCTATAATCAGAACCAATATGGTTCGCTAAAGTTTTAAAATCCTTTCGATGCAAACTCGAACACGAATCGGCTCTTGGAATGTCCGTACTCTTAATGATACAGGCAAAATACATCAAGCCGTAAGAGAATTCCACAAACTTTAAAATATTGGGACTAAGCGAGTGTAGATGGAACGGTTCCGGCGAATATGTACTACCTGACGGCGAAAAGTTTCCATACTCCGGTAGACTACAAAATAACATCCACAGGGATGGAGTTAGTTTTTTGTTAAGTAAAAATGCAGTAATGGCAGTTATGGAATAGAAACCTGTAAACGAAAGGCTCTTGTGGTGCAGATTTCGAACCCCCGCTAGAAATATTACCATCTTCCAAGCATACGCGCCCACTGCGTTGGCAGAGAAAGAAACCAATGGTGAATTCTACAGTCAGCTCGCTGCAGCGATTAACAGTGCTCACAAGAACGACATCATAATGGTTATGGGTGATTTGAATGCCAAAGTTGGTTCAGAATACCTTAACATTGAGCACGTGATTGGAAAACATGGTTTGGGTACGAGAAACGACAATGGGGAGCTTCTCATTGACGCCTGCAATATATCCGGTCTTGTCGTTGTAGGTACGCTTTTCCCACACAAAACATGCCATAAAGCTACTTGGGTGTCTCCAGACAACATAACTGAAAACCAAATCGACCACTTCTGCATTAGCAGAAAATGAAGAAGGAGTCTTCTGGACGTACGAGTAAAGAGGGCCGCTGACATAGGCTCCCATCACCATCTTCTCGTCGCTGTCATTCGACTAAAACTTGTCACAATTAAACGTCCCAGTAAACAATCTGTGGCAAGAAAACTCGATGTGCTTAAGCTAAAGAACGACAAGATCCGCAGGTCTTTCGTTTCAGAACTTAAAACAGCCCCTATCGATTGTGATTGAAACATCATGAGTGCCGCTTAGGCTGCGTTCTTAAGCTCCAGTGAAAAACCGACTCTCGAATAAGAAACACTGGATGAGCGAGGAAACGAGGAAGAAGAAGCGCGAAAAAACTGAGAGATGACGCTACAACTACCGGTTTGCAGTTTGAGGTGGAATTCAGTGCTTAGACATGCACTCAACATTTTACATTTGATTTGAGGTCGATTATCAAAATACAAATATCAATAAAAGCGGTCTTACCGAACCTCTACCCTGTAAAAATTGATAATTGATACACTTTGAACTTCGATATCTACAAACTTGAGTTTTTTATTTTACGATTTCAAAATGCCATTACTCAGTCAATTTTTGTAATTTTCCCGTGCTCGAGGTGTCATTTTATTGAAAATCGTATATATTTTTATAAAATGCAAAAAAACGATTTTTTATTTTGTGAAGATAAGGTACCTTTTCCACTGGACGGTCACATATGTGCGTTGTATGCGATGCCCTTTTCCTGTGGGATTGTTCTTGAAATAATTTGACCTCAAATTAAAAAATGGGTATAAAAAATGTACTACCGAATTTAAGAAAATTTAACGAGGATTCAAAAAAAAAAAAAAAAAATTATAAAAGAACTTTTTAGATACAAAAAAATAGAAAAAAAAAAACTGAAAATATCAACTTTAAAGGTCCAGAACTTTGCGAAATCTTTTTAAACCCTATAAATCAAATAACATCATAGAAAGCTCATACAATTAGATAAAACTTTTTTATAAAAATGTTTTCTCTAAAACGTTAGTGACCCAAAAAAATTTTTTTTTTTGTAAAACAAGTCAGAAAATCAGTTTAAGCCTTCCATGTGCATTTTTTGGTTAGTCTAGGCCTCCTCTATCACCTCCCAGAAGTTTCGTAATCTTCTGTGATACAACCTGTATTGACCTAATTTACACCACTTTTTCCATAAAATTCCGTGAAATGCCTATTTTTCAACAAAGCTAAACATATGTACATACTTTTGTCAATGACTATCAACTTTTCTCACCCAAAAGAGTGAATCCTTACTCCAAATTTTCTTCATACCACTCATTCTTATTTCAATTGCGATTTATTTTTGATACATCGTACTCATACATAGGCAACAACTGTTCACACCAAAAAAGGAACATTAATTGGTCATCATTTTGTTGAACACCATGAAATGCTAAAAGGCAACCAACTGACTGACAAGCATAAAATTACAAAAACAACAATTGTACAACAAACCAATCCATACCAAAAAAATTACAACAATTTGAAGTTAACGCGGCAAATTATCCCTCATTAACTTATCAAATGTCAAAAAATGGTCGCGTCGTCTTCGTTGACTTGAAGTGAATTATTAAATTTTATTTTGATTTTTTGAAAAAAAAAGAAAAAAAAATTATAAATTTTGGTTTAGTGTTGACGTTATAGTGAGTTCTTAATATTGTTTAAGCGTATACTCAGTGTGTACTCAAACATTTTTTAAAAAGGATATATGCTGAGCCCATCAAATCAAATTGTATATCCAATTCTATCAGGGTTGCTTGTACTTTGTCGCTTAAAATTTATTTTTAATAAATTTTTGCTTGGGGCGAATATCAAGAATTTGAAGACCCCATAAGATATTGAAGCCCGAATTTGATATGGCAAGCAACCATACTTCTGTCTCCTTTGAGATTAAGAATGTGAATGGATGTGATGCATACGATCACAAAAAATCATCGTTGTTTCGAATTGCACAAAAATATCAAAAATCTCAATGAATTGGCACTACATAAAACACAGTCAGGGATCGAAATGGTTATAGAAGTTTTATTCAGGCCCTATGCTCCTGAGGAGTTAAAGGATGTTAGTAGTGCATAAATACTTCTAAAATATTTGTGACAAGATTTGTAGATTTAATTGAGGAAATCTAGATTACCTTTCAAATTTTCTATTCTTAATCCATATTACAACTATTACTGCTAGAGTTCGCCTTGTGACCGAAATTCGATCATTTCAATTTGACTTTAAATAGAAGACGCAACTGCAAATTTAAGCAAAAATCTCTATTAAGTAACCAAGTCTGTGTATTTCTTCAACACTGCTCACTTTGAATCAAGAAGCTCCCTTGGGTACACTGAGAAAACAATATGATTATATATACCAAAATTTGGTAATAATTAACAAATAATATATTTGATATAGGCGAATTAAATATTTGATATTATTTAATGAGAGGCATATTTGAGCAATTTTATTGGTTCAATTGTATATTTGTTTATAATTACCAAATATATGTTTGAATATAAAGCCTTTATTATTTTTTATTAAGGCCTTTATTATTAATAATCTTTTTATTAATTAGGAACTAACATATAACACATAAAAAAACACTTTCATTTCTGGGATTCGCACCTACGACCTCCCGGATATCAGTCAAACGTCTTATACACTCAGCTTACTCTGTCTATATATTCTAGAAGTTTTTCATTACTTCGTTAAATCATTGTAGATGGAGTTAGCTCAGTGTATAAGACGTTTGACTCATATCCGTGAGGTCGTAGGTTCGAATCCCAGACAAGAAAGTGTTTTTTTTTTTTTAATAACGCAGGTTTACAAAAAAAAAAAAATATCATGGCGTTTTGATCAGACTATGTGTTTCCTAAGGACTTTGACGTCCTGAATCCGAATCCGGGATCCGTTTTTTTCCAGAACGTCTGAGAAAAAAGATTTTAAGGTCATATGGAGGTCAAAATTTTCATGTGTCTTTTAGTGATAAATTCCCTAAAATTCTGAAAATAATTTTTTATCATTGAATTCTTAGTCTTTAAAAAGAATATGTGATCAAAAACGGTCTCTCGGACCTCGTTTCGGAGATATAGCCATCGGAAGATCCGGATATATCTTCTATGAAAACCACTATAAGTTGGGAACCACTGGATGGATTTAAAAAATAGTGATGTCATATGAAAGGTATTTTGTTTTTGTTGTTGTTGTTGTTGCTGATGTTGTTGATGTATTTGTTGTTGTAATTGAAAAATTTCTCAAAATTTCAAAAAAGGTCATATCTCCAAAACTATGAATCCAATTTTATAGGTTGTTAAAATACCTTTCATATGACACCAATATTTTTAAAATCCATCCAGGGGTTCCTAACTTATAGCGGTTTTCATAGAAGATATATACGGATCTTCCGATGGCTATATCTTCGAAAGTAGGTCCGACATACCCTTTTTGATCACATATTGTTTTTAAGGACTAAGAATTCAATGATAAAAAATTAGTTTCAGAAATTTATCCCGGATTCGGATTCAGGACGTCAAAGTCCTTAGGAAACACATAGTCTGATCAAAACGCCATGACATTTTTTTTTTTGTAAACCTGTGTAATTATTTTATATTTTTACTTTTACAGCGTATATTATATTTTATGATGTTCTTTTTTGATTATTTTATCTATATATAAATAGGCAAACGAAATCGATTCAGTCCCTGTTTCTATACCTAAATCTCAACCGATTTGATTGATTTTTTTTTTGTTGAAAAGGTTGTAAGAAGGAGCAGTGCATAGGACTATGTCTTTTTTAAAAGTGGGCGGTGCCACGCCCCTAAATAGAAAAAACGCTCTCACGACTAAACCACTGCATCGATTTTTACGAAGTTTGATATGGAGATATGGTAAGCTCTAAGAAACGATAACATAAGCATTATGTTTTTCAGTGGGCGGTGCCACGCCCATAAATGGAAAAAACGCTCTCACGGCTACGCCACTGCAGCAATTTTCACGAAATTTGGTATGGAGATATGGTAGGCTCTAGGGAACGATAACATAAGCATAATGTTTTTCAGTGGGCGGTGCCACGCCCCTAAATGAAAAAACGCTCTCACGGCTAAACCACTGCATCGATTTTTACGAAATTTGATATGGAGATATGGTATGCTCTAAGAAACGATAACATAAGCATTATGTTTTTCAGTGGGCGGTGCCACGCCCCTTAATGGAAAAACCGCTCTCACGGCTAAGCCACTGCAGCGATTTTCACGAAATTTGGTATAGAGAGAGGATTAACGCTAAGGAATAATAACATGAACATTATGATTTTCAGAAGGTGGCATTACGCCCCTAAATGGAAAACACTTTCACGGCTAAACCACTACATTGACTTTTCTAAAATTGGGTATACCAAGGAATGAGAATATGACCTTTATGTTTTTAAGTGGCTGGTGGCACACGCTCACGGCATTGACTTTGGTGAATTTTGGCATGGGGACAGAATGAGAAAAACTTTTTGCTCTTTAGTAGGAATTACACGGCTCTAAATGACAAGCACGCAATTGAACTAAACTGCTGCACCAATTTTTATGAATGCAGATAACCAGAACCCTGAGGAAGAATATTAAAAGCTTTTTGTGTTTTATCGACTTAAGCTTTATAGTCAGATCGATATGGTCGAATTTCGGCCACAAGGCGAACTCTAGTTATTTTAAATGCACTCGAACCCCAGACAAGAGTTTTTTCTTTAAATTATAGCAAATATTTGACATTCTATCAAACAAATACCATGTTTGGCCCAATCAACAACATTTTAAGGTCCAATTACAGTCATATTAATATTAACCAAAATTTGTTAATTATTAACAAATATTTTATAAAATATTTAACCAAATATATTTCTTTGAGGGAAACATACTCTTTTCTCAGTGCATGTGATAAAACAGAGTTTTTAATATCTTCGAGTTCAGTTTCTCTCCATTCCAAATTTCATAAAAATCGGGCGTGGCACTACCTACAAGAATCATAAAATCATTATTATCCTACCTTAGTGTTCAGCGAACGCGGCTGGCCTCTATTTCTGGGAATACTTTCTTCAATATCCAATAGTGTTGAACAAAGTATAAACAATACCAAGAATATAGCAGTCTTGATCTTGGTCTAAGTTTTATGCCATGAGTTTTGGTCCTGATCTTGACCTTAGAAATAAAGCACTTAGGTTTTTAAGATCCCAAACTCTGTATTTAGATGCGATTTTATGTTCAAAAAGGGCGTGACAGCCTCATTAACTATAAATGACCAAGACCGAATAGCAGACTTGGCCTTGATAAACATCTTGACTAAGATCCAGGACAAAGCAACCATGGTTTCGAAAAATAACTAAGACCATGACTTACTAGACTAGACTCAGTTTTTGGTTTGTATCTTAGTCTCCTTTCAAACTCGCGGCGCAAAATGTTCAGAGTGCAAAATATAGTATATTGAACACTCGAGTATAGAAGGTGCCGCCCGGGCTATTAGCCCCCTTTGTCCCGTTTGTAAATTCTTTTATGTGCGGAATAGTTACTTACAACAAAGAACATTTTTTGTGCTAAAGCGAAAGATGCCAGTTTACGTTTAGTTGTCTTTTTTCAGAGTAGACATGGAGGTTGTTTGGATGGTCTCCTTATAGCTTCGTGCCACTTGGATGTATAATATCGTTTATGGGTCATTTTGCTTAAGCTTTATTTAAAGCCAAAAAACGCTATTGAATTTTCTCTTTCTTGCGACGCCCCTGCTTATTCATTCTCCTTTTGCTAGAGTTTCACCCACTCTTTTTTTCTCCCTGTTTTTCTTTCTCCCACTTTACCACATTCACAATAATTTCTGGCAACACGACAACGCGACGCGATGCTCTCAAGTGGCGTGTAGTTGTAGCCGTAATTGGTCTGACTTTTGGGTTTGTTATATGAACCAACCAAACCTTTAATTTGATGATTCTGCAACATTTTTCCCGCCGTTTACATTCACTTTTCCTCACCATTCTGCTGCCACTATCTCACCGCTCTTCGCAACACTCAAGCCCAATCCATGCGCTTTTGTTATATGTCTCGTCATATATGTATCAGCGTAGGTATACCAGCGTTGAAAATAAGTTCGTCACATTCAAGTGTGACATGACGTGCGGATTTTTATGTTTTTTCAGTCCCCGTCTCCAGAATGCATTGTTCAGCGCGCAAAAAATTACGCTCAGGCGTGAAAATATAATAAATGCCACAAAAAAAAGAAGCGGAACACTTATCAACAAGCAGGTAGTTAAAAATCTATTTTTCTTTTATATATACGTGTACAGGGCCCCCTCACCTAACGTGTAATACAATGGTTCGACATTTGATGAAAATTAACTATTTTCGTTGTGCGCACGTGAAGGAAACTTGAAAATTATTCATAAATTAGACTTATCATAACTTAATTAACCATCTAACGCAATTGCTAAGTGAACAACAAAAATGTTCACAAATTATGGGTTGAACAAACTTTTTTTAGTTGTCAGTTTTGAAAGTGTGTTAAAATTAACGAGGCGTTAATTTGTGAAAAATAATTTGAAAAAATGAGCAGAAAAACTCATGAAATTGCAAAATAATACAAAAAGAAATTTAATTGCAAATAGCGCTCGCTTGTTTTAAGACAGTCTTAATTAAAAAAATATATTTCGAGATAGAAATTACCGCCAATTCATATTGTTCGTATCTTTGCTTCTCAATGCTCAACAGTTTTCTATTAAATCTTCGAAAGTATTTCGAGTTATGGCATTGTTGTTAAAAAAACAAATGTTGGTGGATCTTAATTTTAAACTAGTAAGGGTGTAAAATTTGGCCTGGCCAAACATTAAATACCCTACACTGCTACGCTCTCTTGTCCGAGTTTACCCAGTTTTTGTCCAGAGCTTGTATTTATAGTTTTTAGTGTCTGAGTGAAAAACATTTTCAGTATAGAGTTTTGAAGTTTTTGCTTATATAGGAGGTGCCACGCTCTCTTGTCCGAGTTCGTCTAGCTTTTGCTTAGAGCGTGCATTTATAGTTTTTAGTATTTGTGTGAAGTTTGGTTGGATTATCTCAAAAAACTCTTTCAGTATAGCATTTTGAAACTTTTGCTTATATGGGAGGTGCCACGCCTCCTTGTCCGATTTCACCCAATTTTTGTTGAGAGCTTTCATTTATGATTCATAGTGTCCGAGTCAAATTTAGTTCGAATATCTCAAAAAACGCTTTCAGTATAGCGTTTTTATGCATTTGTTTATATAGGAGGTGCCACGCCCTCTTGTCCGAATTTGCTCAATTTTTTTTTCAGAGCTTGCGCTTATAATTCGTAGTATTTATGTGTATTTTGGTTGCATTGTCGTGAAAAATGTTCTTTAAATTGCATTTTGAATATATTTTTTGTATGGGCGGTAGGCGTGTCCGTTGATCGATTTCGCTCATTTTCAATCCCCCGAGCTATCTTTGACGACGGAGGCAGTGTATTAAATTTCATTGAATTATCTTGCTTAGTTTTCCCAAAAAGTGTATTTCCACACACAGCCACCCAGCCAACCAGCCAGCCAGACAGACGGACATGGCTATATCGACTCAGAAGGTGACGCTGATCAAGAATATATATACTTTTCTATATCTGCCACGCCTCCTTCTCTGCGTTACAAACGGAAGGACAAAGTGAATATACCCTGGGTGTAGGGTATAAAAAACTTTATTATTTGATAACACAGTGCAACACAAAATTGCCTAAATGCTTAAAGGATAATGTTAGTGTACTAAACAGCAAAAGTGGATGCTCTCTCGTCAGAAAACCAACTCCTTAAGATGGAAGTTGATAAGCTGAAGCAAAGCCGTGATGATGAGAATAATCGTTTGGAGCAAATAGAGACCAAGCAAAGTGAAAGTGAAATTGGTATTGAATTAGACGCAGTAAATGTTTTGAATCCTCTTCTCAGAAAATAATTTATTGTGATGAAAATTTTTGTTCACATAAAATTCAAGTTTGACTATATAAAATCCTTGAAAACTTAAAACAAAAATACAAAGTATATCATAACATAGTGAGAAAATGAATCTAAACAATATATTTGAATGCATTCATTCAACACTCCTCCTCATTCAAATGATGTTACGCCACATTTTCCCCGTAGTAATTTGAGACGAGCTGCTGGCAATGGTTTGGTCAAGAGATCTGCCAACATAGTTTCGGTTGGACAATAAATGCATTTGACAATATTTTTATCAACGTAATCTTTAACAAAATGACATCTTACGTCAATATGTTTCGATCTACCTGATAGTTTTTCTTCTTCAATAAGTTTAAGGCAGCTTTGATTATCCTCGAACATTTTTGTAGGTGTTTTTACAGGTCTATTGAAATCTTCTAATATTCTATGAATCCATATTGCTTCTTTGCACGCCTCTGATAGGGCAATAAACTCTGCTTCAGTTGACGATAGTGACACACAAGTTTGCCTCTTGCAACTCCAACTAATCACTCCGTCCAGATACATGAAAACATATCCACTATTTGACTTTCTGTCAATTCTGCTTTCTGCCCAATTCGCATCTGCATATCCGATGAGATCGTTTTCACTATCAGTTTTTCCCAATAGCAATGATAAATTGGCAGTTCCGTGTAAATATTTTAATACGCGTTTAAGTTCATTCCAATCCTCTTGATTTGGACATGAAACCTTTTGTGCCAGAATCGATACACTTGCCGATATGTCTGGCCGCGTATTGACCGAAATAAATAAAAGACATCCAACTAATTTCCGATATTGCTCGTTATTAATTAGCGGATCTGAATTTGCACCTTTTTCATACGAAACACTGATAGGTACGTCTGATGGTTTTGATTTATCCAAGCCAAAATCACTGACGATTCTTTTGATGTACGTAGACTGGTTAAGTGCAAAATTACCATCTTTACTTCTGCTAACCTTTAGACCAAGGTAATTTTGAATGTCTCCCAGATTCCTTATTGTAAACTTTGATTTCAAAACCTTTTCACAAGCCACTAGTAATTCCTCAAATTTGCTTGCTATAATTAAATCATCAACATATATCAAGACATAACAAAATTTACCTTTGGTCTCACATGAATACAAACATGGATCATTTTTACTTTGTATGTATTTTGCATCTATTAAAACGCGATGAAGAGCTTGATTCCAAGCTCTTGCCGATTGTTTAAGCCCGTAGATGCTCCTCCTCAAGAGGCAAATATGATCCTCCAATCCCTCAGCTTCAAATCCCGACGGTTGTTTCATGTAAATTGTCTCTTTAAGTTCTCCGTTGAGGAATGCAGTTTTCGCGTCAAGATGTTGCACCTTGAAATTTTCTTTCGCCGCAATTGACAGTAGAATCCGGAATGTTGTCTGTTTAACAACTGGTGCGAATACTAAATCATAATCGGTTCCAAATTTCTGTGAGAAACCTTGTGCAACTAAACGCGCCTTGTAGCTTTTGACAACATCTTCAGCATCAGTTTTCAATTTGAACACCCATTTGCTTCCAATTGCCTTTCTGTCTGGTGGTAGTTCACAAAGCACCCAAGTACCATTACTTTTCAACGACTGCATCTCCTCCTTCATTGCAGCAAGCCATTCATTTTTCTGTTTACTTGCCAAAACTTCTTTTAAACTTTTCGGTTCAATTACCTCAGCATTAATTAAATTTGCTTCTTCAACTGGTTGCGTCTGTACCTTATAATTGACCATTTCATCACTCCATTTTACAGCACTGATACCCTTGTTGGGCCTAGTTGATCGACGAATATTTGCTCCATTACTTGCACCCACTGATTCTGATTCTCCTTCGTTTATATTTTGAAACAAACTGGCATCATCAACACTTTGATCTTCATTAGTTTCGCCATCATCCGCACTGAAGTTCTGATTCGATTCCTTATAATCAAGGATAACTACATTTTCTTCATCTTTCGGAGTAATCTTCCATTCGCTGTCCTTATGAACGAACCTGACATCACGACAGATTACTACTTTACCAGTCTTTGGAACATAACATCTGTATGCTTTTGATGCTAAATCATAGCCCACCAAAATGGATTCGATTGCTTTCGGATCAAGCTTCCGTCTTCTTTCCTCTGGTATATAGGCATAACATTTTGATCCAAAACGCCTGAAATGCTCAATGCTCGGTTTTGTTCCATACCAGCTCTCAAATGGTGTTTTCAGTATGTCTCTAGCTGGTAATCGATTCTGGATGTAATTCGCCATGACCACAGCTTCGCCCCAAAACTTCTTTTCAAGTTTTGCCTCAATTATCATGCATCTCGCCATTTCTATTAATGTACGGTTTTTCCTTTCAGCGATACCATTTTGCTGCGGACTGTACGGTGCTGTTCGTTGAAACTGTATTCCATGTCTTTTTAAATATTGGACAAATTCTTTTCCCATGTACTCACCACCTCTATCTGTGCGTATTACTTTAGGTTTTCTGTTAAACATGGTTTTGCACATTTCAACGTATTCTTGAAATTTTGTGAAGGCTTCTGATTTTTCCTTGATCAAATAAACTGCTGTATACCTGGAAAAATCATCAATGAATGTAAGTACATATCTTTTACCTGATGGTGTCATAGTTTGCATTGGGCCGCAAACATCCGAATGCACCAAATCCAAAACCCCTTTTGCTCGATTATGTGATTTTTGAGGAAATTTAATTCGACTCATTTTTCCTTCAAGACATACCTCGCAATTCAAAATATTATTGCATTCACTGCTACAATTGTCAAATTTGACTCCATCAACGAGTGTACCAGATGACAATGTCTTTACTACCTCGAGGTCCCTGTGTCCGAGCCTTTTATGCCATTCATGGATGCAACCACTATGGTTTTCATTCTCAATACTTTTGGCAACACAAATTTGATTGGATGTTCGCAATTTATATAGATTTCCACTAATATCTGCAATACCCACTTGTTTTCCATCTTTGCTGATTTCGCAAAATTCATTTGAGAACTGAACTAAATATCCTTTTGCTGCAAGCCGCTTCACCGAAATCAAATTTCCGCTTATTCCTGGAACAAACAATACATCAGTGATGCGAACCGCCACTTTGTTGCCAGATTTATTAATAAAGTTTACTGCAACCGTTCCTTTTCCAATAGCTATTGAATTAGACGCAGTAAATGTTTTGAATCCTCTTCTCAGAAAATAATTTATTGTGATGAAAATTTTTGTTCACATAAAATTCAAGTTTGACTATATAAAATCCTTGAAAACTTAAAACAAAAATACAAAGTATATCATAACATAGTGAGAAAATGAATCTAAACAATATATTTGAATGCATTCATTCAACAATTGGTACTTTGAGAAAAAACTATCTGCAACTTCAACACAGGTTAGAGCAAGTAGATAGAGTCAACAGACGTGGACGACTGATAGTGAGTGGCTTGTCTAACAAGGATGTAAATGCAGCCGCCGACGAATTTTGTAATTTATGCTCTAAAGTGCTGAAATCTGTGGTAGCCGTGTCAAAAATTGTCAAGCTTCCGTACAATAAAGTTAAAATACAAAAATGCTCATTACTCAAAACTACGATTTTCGAGTTACCAACTTTTACGTTGGACGTATCGATTTGTATTGTTTTCGTTAAAACAAGAAAACAAAAATTGTAAAGATACTTTGGAAATCTGTAGTCCAAATAAAGGTTTTTCGACTATCAAATCGTTGTCACTATTCTAAATTGATATTAACAACAACTTATAACTTGGATAAAAATGAATACATATGAGTTGTAACTCTAGTTACAACTTATGTTCTGTTTGAGTAACCTAATGTTCCATGAGAAAAGTTGGTAAATTTACTTGCAAATACCATTAAAATATATTCTACAGACATTACGTTGGTATGTAGGACTTACAATCACTATTTTTTAAAGAAAAATTAACTAATAACTTTGTAAGTTAAGTTACCAACGCAATTTGTTATGTTTGTCCAGTGCATAAGTTATCAACTTAAGTTGCCAAGGTTTTGTATAGAGACCTCACTAAAATATACTTAGGTTGTTACTTCAAAAATTACTCCCAACCCTTTAAATTTCAAGCTAGAAATATCAAAATTTGACACCAGATAGAGTCGA
Source organism: Calliopum simillimum (assembly GCA_951812925.1). Taxonomy (NCBI): domain Eukaryota; kingdom Metazoa; phylum Arthropoda; class Insecta; order Diptera; family Lauxaniidae; genus Calliopum; species Calliopum simillimum. The sequence continues at coordinate 86,595,645 of OX638372.1, forward strand.
ATACGCAAATTTCGAAAATCATTGTCTAGTAAAAAGTTGTTAACTTGAGATACAAACTTTTACGTTGGATGTATTGATATGTTAAAGATCCAAATTCAGATTTATTTGGTGAAATACGTGTATTTTTATTTTTCATAACCTATTAGAAAAACTTTATGAGACCCCAGGTGCAAACATTTTTTTCCATTTTGTCGCACTGTGTAATATGACTCCGTTGGTGATATTTTTCAAGCGAATCATACTTGTCATTCAACACACCGAGAAAGCACTTTCCTATTATCCAAAACTCTTCCAAGTTTTTGAGCTTAATTTCCAACGCGTGGTTCCATTTTAAAAGTCTTGTTGCGGAACCTTCTGCAATGCAATTATTCTCTCAAAATCGTGGCTATAACTTTTCATGGGAAAATTATGGATGAGCACCCAGGATATTTTTGGAAAGGGGAAAAGCATTATGTTCTTTTGCACTTTTTGGGATAGAACAGCAAAAATCCTTGAGCTTTTAAGGTCCAAAACTTTGCGTAATCCTTTTAAGCCCTATAAGTCAAATAAACTCTTAGAAAGCTCATACAATTAGCTACAACTTTCATATAAAAATAACCAATTAATTTTTTTTTCTAAATCAAGTCAGAAAATCATTTTTAACCCTATAACTCCTCAGGGATACATTTTAGAAAGGTGCAATTTCTTATTAGTCTATGCTTCCTCTATCACCTTCCAGAAGCTTTGCAACTTTATTGATTACACTCTGAATAAGAGTTGATTGTGATTATTGTATTTGTAAATACATACATGTGTAGTGTAAAGATTAATTTAGTGCCATTAAAAAGGAATCACAATGGACCACCAGAATGGTCGTACCTAACTTGAGGGGAATAGAAGCAAAGGCGACAGTCTCCATTTTTTTTTATGAACGTGTTTGATCACAAGCTACCATCAAATGCAACTAGATGTCACTATCAAACATGTCCATGATCAAAGAAGAGACTGTCGTCTTTGATTCTGTACCTCCTTGATCGTACCATCTTCTTGCATTTGATGATGCTTTGTGGTCAAACACTAAGAGATACGCTCAGAAAAAAAAAATGGAGATTGTCGCCTTTGCTTCTATACCCCTCACTTAATGATTAGTTCGGAATTTTGAATTTTCCAAACAGCGCTGCAATTATCTGTATACAAATTTTAATTCGAATATGAATAGTTCTCAAAACCCCAAACATTTTTCATTACATGCTGCATGTAAAACTCTCGCATTATCAAATTTGATGTTGTGTAAATCACTTTTTTCTTGTACTTATAATTTTTTCTAACACTAAACGGTTGATTTTCTATGCTAAATACTAATTACGACAACCCTTAATGGATGCGACGCAACAGCGCTTGGTGTGTTACGTCAATAACCAAGGAAAACAATAACAAAAACCTATAAACCGAAAACATTTTAACCCTTTATTTTTAAGGATTGTTAACAAAACCAATAAGCGTGTAAAATTAGTTGAACTTGTTTTTACAACAAATGCAACTAAATTGAAGCGCTTTCCTGGGTGTGCGTTCAGAATAACATTGTGTGCTTTAAGGCGCAGGGCAATTTGTTTCCCTGCCTCGAATATTTGACAGCTTTGATAAATATAATGTGCCGTGAGTGCTTTTGTTACTTCAAACTAGTTTGGAACTAGAACATTCATATACTGACTAACTCGCACCTTCCGGCAGCATACTGATACTGAACTAATTGAAATGTGTAGATTTTCGTTGTTATTTATGAAAATTTTAATAAATGAATTACAGAGGTGGGACACACAATTTTTGATAACACCTTTAGGGGCGCGCTAGAGGTAAAATTTATATTGCTTTATTTCTCACAAACTATGCAAGCTATTTTGATAAATTGTAGTGAGTAGATGCCGAATAGGCGCCAAATAAAAATACCATACACTGGTCTTAAAGTCCAATCAGTACCATGCCCACTTTCATACTATTGAAAATTTTAACTCGGTATAAATCTATATATTAATACGCTAAAATTAAGGACGACATTGAATTATATATAAAGTAACCATTTTGTTTTTTGGTTCAAAACGGGACACCTTATAATTTTTCTTGCTTTTAAAAAGTGAATATGAAACAAAAAAAAAGATAAACTCTCATTTCAAAATTTTTCTCTCAAAGCAAAAGTCCCCGGAAAACAACCCAGCAGAAAGTTTGACACCCAAACATTGCTGTTTGGCACATTCCTTTCTTTGTTCGAATCATTCCATTGCCTCATCAGAAAACACTTTCCTTTTGTTCAGCGCTGGCCGCTCATTCCTTTGTCTCCTTTTACAAGAAGGCGCAATCGCAAACAGTAGAAGATCTGGTTTCTTCTTTTCAGCTATGGAAAACGAATGTGTGCCTTTGAATTTCTTTGCGATGAAACATCATTTTATGCCTTCGATTAGAAGGTGCGATCTGAACAGAACATCATTTTGTATCGTCGATTGGAAAAATGATGAAATGAAAATAAAAACACGAGCGCTGTCGGTTACCGAAATAAGCCCCAAATCAAACGAAAACATTGTGTACATCGTTTTTGAGTTTCTTAATCAATCCCAAAAGGAGTATTTCGGTTTTTCACTACTTTTCGGAACATCCAACAATCCACTTCTGAATGTGGTCGTTTTATTTTCTGCTGGGAAATTATCAGGCAATCTCAATTCCGATTCCGATAGAAATTAAAATTGAGGACAGCCGTATATATTGGGTGTTGGAATTAATTTTAAAGGTTTCTTTTCGGTTTTTGAGCATTTTTTTAGAAACAACGGTACAAAGTATATTATTCAAAGTATTGTCCATCGTTAGCTACAACATTTTCCCATCTTTCATCGGAAGAACGACTCGTCTTTTGAGGCAATCCACGAATCGACCCATTTTTTGGTATCCTCGTAAGAAGTGAAGCGCTGCTCAGCCAAGCCATGCGTCATCGATCTGAATAGGTGGTAGTCGGAAGGGGCTATGTTGTAAAGTAGTAGTAAATCATTTATTTCTTTTCCATTACTTACATTATAACCTTAAAAATAACAATTATATAAAAGCTTTAAACATTATAATGGAAAAAAACCACAATCTGTAGTTCACAGGAATTAGTGACGAAAGTGGTTTATAAATTACACAGTGCAACACAAAAAATGCCCCTGGGGTCTCATACAGTTTTTCTGATAGGTTATGAAAAATAAAAATACACGTATTTCACCGAATATGTGTATCAGTGATTTTTTTCATTTTATGGCTCCTCAAAGCTTAAAATTCGCGTTTTATATGAAATTTTGAGATTTTATGAAAAAACCAACTGATTATGAAATGTTGCTCGTGTCTTTACCTTTAGTTTAAGATATAGCACTTGAGATTCCGCATGGTAGATTTTGTTTTATAAGTAAAACTGTAAAAATTTTGCTATTTCAATATTAGAAGACTTTGTGATAATTTTTTTTTTTTATTTTCCGAAATATATGAAAAAAAAAAAATACATTGCTTATAAAACACAAACTACCATGCGGATTCTCAAGTGCTATATCTTAAACTAAAGGTAAAGACATGAGCACCATTTTTTATTTTTCATAACCTATCAGAAAAACTTTATGAGACCCCAGGGGCAAAAATTTTTTTCCATTTTGTCGCACTGTGATATTAAATAAATAAATAACTTCTTAATAATAAAATTTTAATAATATTGTTCAAAAATGTAATAATACTAGAGTGGTCCAAATTTTGTATGGAAAAACCAAAAGTGTTAAAAAGTCAAGGTGCGCGCGACTTTTCTGAATCCTTGGATCTTGCTGATTACAAAAAGTGCTTTGGAACCAAAAAAAAAAACTGCGTTTAGATATTCCGCAACGAGCTTGAAGGTACTTTTTTAGGAATTTTTGAGTTTTTGAGTACTTTTTTTAATTTAAACGCTATATCTTTTTAACCAGATAAGGTATTTGCAAAAATTAAATTGCATTTTTGTAAGAATATCTTGGGCCAAATTCTGCATTAATAATAAGAAATCTGCTCTTTCCCAATTTTTTTTAGCAGCACTTTAAACTTCAAAATTTGTTAATTTTTTGAGGTGTTTGCACATTCACGAACCGATTTTTTTTCTTATTTTGCTCTAGCAATTTTTTTTTGATATTATTATTTTTTTATGGATTAATTTATCTATCAACCGACTTCAACAACTAAGCCATAGGCTTCACTTTACTTACTAAAAACCGTAAAATATAATCAAATTTGACCAAAAAAAAGACTTTGAGTTTAAAATTTTCATGGTGAAACAGAAACAACAACAGTCATTTGCGATGTATGTGTTCATGAAAATTCTAAATCCGGTCTCAAAATTGCTCTTTATCATATGGTTTTAGAGATATCCTAACCTAAAAATGCAAAAGACACCGTTTTTGCTATTTTTGAAGCTGTTATATCACAACATGGTAACTTTCAGCCTGGTATATAAGTTAAAAGTGACAGCCTTTTTCGTCAAAACCCAATTTAAATTGTATCGATATTTCTTTATTCCTCTAAAATATCGAAAGCAGAAATAACAAAAAAAAGTGTTTTTTGCATTTATTCAACTTTTTAGGTTCTGATAACTCAGAGGATAAAAAAGATATCGGTATAGTTTGAATTGAATTTTAAAGAAACAGACTGGCACTTTTAACCACTATACCATTTTTTGTGGCTGAAAGTAACCTTGATTTGTAATATCACTTTTAAAAGAGCAAAAACGGTGTTTCTTATACTTTTATGTAAAAATATCTCCTTAACCGTACAAGATACAGCAATTTTGAGACCGAATTCGGAATCAACATCAATAAATACATCCAAAATGGCAATTTTAGTTTCTTTTTGATTTATTTATTTTTTTAGTTTCCTTAGAAAATCTATGAAAACTATCTGTTAACCTATTTTGCCAAAAATAACACGAAGTGCCAAGGTTTCAATATTGCGAAGGATGTGGTTTTTTTTTAGAAGATTAGGAACTAATGATTTTATAAGAAAAAAGTGGTATCTTACGTCATCCCATTAAGATATCTTATTTCAATGCCGTGAAAACATTAAAATTAATTTTTTTTTTAATTGAATTTAATTATACTTAATTGTTTTTTGTGAGTAAAACTGTTACAAAAAGCTTAGTTGTTGAAATTATTTTAGAGATAAATTAATGCATAAAAATATAAAAATTAAAAAAAAAATTCGCTTGAGCAAAATAAAAAAAAAATCGGTTCTTGAATGTGCAAACACCTCAAAAAATTAAATTAAAATTGGGAAAGAGCATATTTATTATTATTGATGCAGAATATGGCTGAAAATATTTTTAAAAAAATCCAATTTTATTTTTGCAAATACCTTATCTGACTAAAAAGATATAGCAATTAAATTAAAAAAAGTACTCAAAAACCCAAAAATTCTTAAAAAAGTAACTTCAAGCTCGTTGCGGAATATCTAAACGCAATTTTTTTTTTTTTGGTTCCAAAGCACTTTTTGTAATCAGCAGGATCCAAGGATTCAGAAAAGTCGCGCGCACCTTGACTTTTTAACACTTTCGGATTTTGGACCACTCTAATGTATACAGATTAATGAATAAATAAGCAGTTACAATATATAAATAAATAAATTAATCAATAGATAGTGGAATTTTGAAACTAAAAAACATTACAAATTAATGAATAATTGAAACAAGAGCATCAATAGCACTATAATTCAAGGTAAACAGCCATGATTTCACCCTCTTTAGGAAAATTGATTTAATACGGATAGTTCTAATTTCGATAGGTAAACTATGTATTAAAAAGTCTTGTAGAAACTACTGTATTTAAACTAAGGAATTACTGTGAATTATGCTGTGGAATTGTGACTAAATTAATTTAGAGTATTACCCCTTAAGTTGTAATTATTTGAACTTGTCTGGGCTATAAGGCGGGTGGGGTAGCACATCCCAATTCAGCGCCTCCGACGTTTCCTTGACGGTTCTTGCAACATGTGGCCGTGCGTTGTCATGTTGAAAAACCACTTTGTCGTGTCTTTTGGCATATTCCGGCCGTTTAACCTTTAATGCTCGGCTCAATTGCATCAATTGTTGTTGGTAGCGTTCCCCAGTGATGGTTCCGTTAGGTTTTAGCAGCTCATAGTACACGACACCCTTCTGATCCCACCAAATACACAGCATAAGCTTGGCGCCAAGAATATTCGGCTTGGCCGTCGATGTTGATGCATGGCCGGGTGGTCCCCACGATTTTTTTCGCTTAGGGTTATCGTAATGGATCCACTTTTCATCGCCAGAGCTTCATCGTTGTGCTTCAACCGCTTTTTTCTTCAAATGGAAGCACAAAAGTAAACCTTCGACATGTTCACAGAGAAAAAAATATATGTTGTTTACACTTCAGTGGAATGACACATACTGAAAAATGAAGCTTAGACAATGTGCTTTGAAATGAATATAGTCACAGGTGTGCCCGATGCAATCTATTGATAGTTACGCCATCTCTTAGAAAACCTTTAAAACTTATTCCAACACCCAATAAATAAAAAGAATATAATGTAATTTAACTTGTTAGGTTTACTTCTTAAATGAGTATGCTTTTGACAGACATGTTTAAATAATATTATTTTTAACAGTTAATATTACACTGTAATATTAGCACTGTAACTCCAAGTTGTGTTTCATCATTGGTCCATATTGTATTCATTGCCAAAAACACTCTTTCTACGGGCGCATCACTTCATGGTAAACATTAAATACTTAAATTCCAATGAATAACGCTCGAAGTAAAATTCGAAAAAAAAATTAATGAAAACGGGACATTCTTGCGGGACATCGGGACAGAAGGCTTGGAAACGGCACTGTCCCGTTCAAAATGGGACTTACATGGTGCTTATTAACATCAAAGAGAAGCTTTGGTGCCGTGGGAGCGCAATTCCAAGAAACTTGAACATTTTAGACCGCCTTAATACATAGATTATACCACACCCACTTTTTTTTAGACACTTAAATACGTTATATCTCGCAAGTTAGAGGCCGTCCATTAATTACGAAAGACGTTTAAAGCATATTTTTGACCCCCCTCCCCCACGTAAGAAATCGTAAGGTTTAAAATGTCGCAAAAAATTTTGAAAAAATTCACACGTATTTCTTGGACGATACTAAGCATTTTATATTTACTAGTATCGCGAAATTTTGGGGTTTTACTTAAAGTTAAGTACGCTTTTTCCGAGAACCGTTTGGTAAAAAAGAAAAAGCCAGAACATTGAGTATTATTAGTAACCTTTTTTGGATGCACCAGGCTCAGTGAATCTCCAAACCGAATAACATAAAAATTGGTGAGGTGCTTGTGCCGGAAAATATCGAAAAACTTCATAAATATCGGTAAGAGACAAAAAGTATCGTGAAACATTCAAATTATCGATAAAAGCCCAAAAGTATCGAAAAACATCCAAAATATCGGTAAAAGTGCAAAAGTATCGAAAAACATCCAAAATATCGATAAAAGTCCAAAAGTATCAAGAAACATCCAAAAGGTAAATCCAAATATCGGTAAAAGCCCAAAAGTATCCAAAAACATCCGAAATATCGATAAAAGTCCAAAAGTATATAAAAACATCCAAAATATCGATAAAAGTGTCGAGAAATATTCAAAATATCGGTAAAAGTCCAAAAATATCGAAAAACATCCAAAATATCAGAAAAAGTGCAAAAATGTAGAATAATATCAAAAAGAGCTCAAAAGTATCGAAAAACATCGGTATGTATATCGGTAAAAATCCAAAAGTATCGAAAAACATCCAAAATATCCGTAAAAGTGCAAAAGCATCGAATAACATCCAAAATATCGATAAAAGTTCAAAAATATCGAGAAACATTCAAAATATCGCTAAAAGTCTAAAAGTATCAAAAAAAAAAACATCCAAAATATCGAAAAGAGCTCAAAAGTATCGGAAAACATCGGTATGTACATCGGTAAAAATCCAAAAGTATCGAAAGACATCCAAAATATCGGTAAAAGTGCAAAAGTATCGGGAAACATCCGAAATATCGATAAAATTCCAAAAGTATCGAAAAACATAAAAAATATCGAAAGGACCAAAAGTATCGAGAAACATTCAAAATATCGATAAAAGTCCAAAAGAATCGAAAAACATCCAAAATATCGGTGCAGAACCTCAACAGAGTGCAATGGAACAGGTTCTTTTCAAAGAAGAGAAAAACAACAACAACAAAATGTCTATCACTCCACTGTCTCATCCACTTTCTTAACAACACAGCATAACAATGTGGGTGCTGTTGTTGTTATAGTTATGTTGAAAACTTTGATCCTGTTTTTAAATGCCTTAATGGCAACTTATAAGGATAATTTTTGGTTTTGTGCATTCTACACCACAGTACCTTTCATATAAAAAAAATATCGAAAATCGGTTAAATGGTTAGCCCGTAAAACGGGTGCAAAGAAAACTGTTCGCGTATTTTTTTTATATATATGTAGATACATTTTTTTCGTACAATGCTTCGCTTTGAGCAAAAAATACGTTTTGCCAGCCACAGGCGTTCAACGGCCGAAAATTCTCATTTACCGACCGAATCCAATCTTAAGTATTTAAACAATTCATGTATTTTAAAGTCCAGTAAAATTTTGCATCAGAAAGCTTTTTTTGTAAAATTGATATTTTGTGAGTTATGGTCGAAAAACTAAAAAAACCAAACATTTTACATCGAAATACCCACTGTACAAAATTTTTTTAATAAGTATGTTTGGAAAAGTTACTTGTTGGACATTAAGGTACAAATTTAATAGAATAAAATAACGATTCCTTTAATCGAAGCTTTGATCGAAAACTGAAGAGTCTCTAACAAAAATTTCAGAGGTCGATAAAAATCGTTATGCAGATAACTTTTAAATTGTTGCACTGTGTAATTTATAATTAAATTAATTATTGTATATATGCGCTGCGTTTCATTTGATGATAATATTGTGGATCTTACGTACACAAAAAAAAAAAAAAAAAATGACGGTAAAATTAACTATAAATTTTGTATTTTATAGTTTTCCAATTTTCTATAGGAAACAAAAACAATAATTCAAAATTTCAGAATCAGCTTTACTTTTCTACAGTTGAAATCAACTGCACATTTTGTATTCCGTACATTTTTTTTTTTTTTTCATATGAATAAAAGTTTAAATGGAGTTTTTAACAGGTTCATAAAATTCTCACATTGTTTAAGAATAAATCAACATAAGTTTGCTAGAGTTGTACTGATATTTTGCCATTTGAAATGGTGCCGCCGTAGAAGTTGTTTTCTACAATTTCTACGGCTTTTTGGGAACGGCTAGTTACAGCCCTTCTGGGGTGCTAACTATTAAACCGTTGCAAAATAGTTTTAACTGTATTGTAACAGTTTATATTGTTAGCTGACCTATCTAGAAGGTTATTTTTACTGTAACTGCTTTGAATGGTTTCTAAACCGAGCAAACTGTTAATTTACAGAGTTCATCGGTCCAAATACAAAAACTCCGGATTGGTGCAATTTCTATCGAAAATCAAAGTTAAATTAACTGTTTTTACAGTACCTAAACATTTTAGCAGTAACTGTACAGTACTATTTTCACAGTAATTTTACTGGACTGCACAGTCAATTTAACCTTTACTGCGGGTTGGTGCAATTTCTATCGTTGAAATCGGTTGGATTGAGCGATATTTTTTTTTCTGTGTAAGATATTGTGTAATTCCCTCCTCTCCCACGTAAGAAATCGTAAGATTTTTAACTTAACAAGATCCATGTTCCATTATATCTTTTTTTGGCCGCTGATCGATACAAACCCATCCATTGTCCCATGTTAAGTTTTCATTAAATTATAAAGTTTTAAAAAAAGTCTTACAATATACCAAGAGATATATTTCAGTTATTACCAGAACATAGCAAATTTCCACAAGAGAGCGTGGCACCTTCCTTACAAACAAAACTTTAAACAGCTTTGTTGAGAGCATGATTGAAGATTTTTAACCAAATTTGGTAAAAACATCCGACATAAATCGTCCAATGAAATAAAAGTCGTACATTCAGTAAAAAAATTATATTGTACATAAATAACTTAAAGCCGTAATACTGATATACATATTTTATAAGTAATTTTAGTGCTAACTCACACTTCGACGACGGTTTGTTCAGTTTTTTGCAAAAGCAGATCCCCAGCAACAGAAATTACGCCATTTTCTCATATGCTCTACACATTGTTCTCTCTTAAAGATATTTGAACCATTGATTTTTCGTTGAGTTCTATATTGTCATCTTCATTACGCCTACGTAGAGGAGGATTTTGGACTAAATTATTCAGCTTTCTTGATGGATGTGGCATAGCATATCGTAATCTATCCCAAAACCATGGATTACCCCATTCCAAGTAAGTTGTCATTTTTAAGTAGGCCTGCAGATCCGTATCCAATGACTTCATATCTCCAATTTCTCCATAAACAACAACTATGACACGCGAACGTCCTTCATTTAAACCAGCTTTATGCGCTAGACGGAATTCCAGAAGTGCCCACGCTGAATTTATAAAGTTCTCTGACAACACTATAACCGTTCTTCTTGAGTCGTCAATAGCGCGAACGATCTGATCTGGTATATAATCGCCTATGACGAAATCACGTACGTGCACACATAGCTTAAAGCGTATGGGACCCTCTTCTAGTTCAGGCACTAGCTGATGTGCAATGAAATGTTCATCTTTATGTGAATAACATATGAAAGCATCATATGTCTTATCCTTATCCAATTCTACTTCATTAACCAAGCGTGAAAGGATAGGGTATTTATACAACCAGATTTTAATTTCGGTCTGATATTTGTAATAGAATGCAGCGCAGAGACCAAATGAAAAACCCAGAAATAGAATACTTCCGAAAAGGGTGTTGATGCCTGCAAACTCGTGTTCATCTTGGCATATATCGTGATAGAGCAGATAATCAGTCATCCTGTAATTTGTGGGACTTGTACAATTTATATTGTCAATATCCAAAATCGTTGTGTTAATTTTATGGCTATTCGTTATGAATGCCATTAAAGGTCTGCTTTCACACGTGCAATTCCAAGGATTTTCGGAGAGAGCGACCTTTCGCGGTGAAGTACTTTGATTAAAAAACTGGAGCACTTCATTAGTGAGTCCTTTAAATTGATTTCGCGACAAGTCAAGATACCTAAGGTTACGGGGCAGATTGTTAACAGCAATCTGAGAGAGATTATTAACAGCGGCATAAATTTTCGTAACGTCTGCATAACCAACTGTTGTGGAAACTGTGGGTAGGCTAGACAACCGGTTATTTTCCACATGCAATTCAATGCTTTTGAGTGCTAATGCCTGTACACGTGGAAGTGGTGGTACCACAGTCAAATTGGCGTTGCTGCAATTCACAATAAGCACCAAATCATAGGCACTTTCCCAGCATATACAGTCGCTTGGGCAACGTTCAAAGTTCCGAAAGCTGAAGGAACAAAGTCGCTCTTCTGGTGCAATATTATGGACACTCAAAAGCTTCATGTCTTCAGCCTGAGCATAGATCAATTCATTGATTTTAAGCTTCAACTTCGCTTGTGGTATTTCACGTATATAATGTATACTTTGCAGTAGATTGCAATCACATTCTAAGGGATTGTCAGTGAGCTCAACGATGGTTGTCTTTCGAAGTGAGTCAGTCAACATTCTTATGTACCGGAAGTTGACTTTACGTATATGGTTATGGCTTAGGTTTATGCTGAGCTGGTTTTTCGTTTGGAAAAGTAAGCTATCGGGGTTGTTCAGCGTTGTAATATTGTTATGGCTTAAATCGAGTTTCAACAGTTCTAGCATTTTATACAAGTCACTGGGGATATAACCCAATGAGTTGTTGCGCAGATCTAGCTTTTGAAGACTCACAAGAAATTGGAATGGCGAGCTGAGCTCATGTTGGAGATAGTATGCTTTTTTTGTGTTGCTCAGAGTATCGTCACTTAAGTTAAGACGATTATTTGCCATATGAAGTATTCTTAAGCTTGTGACATCAAAAAATGCAATGGGGTTGATAATCTTAATGCAATTGTTTTCCATGTAAAGTTTCTCAAGACGAAAAAGTGTAGAAAAGATTTCACTTGATATCACCGTCAATTGATTGTATGATAAATTTAATTCGACTAATTGTTTTGTAGCGCGAAAAAGTTCATCCGGCAATGTTTGTAATCTATTGTGACTCAAGTCTAGAAGATACAAATTGAATTGTTGCACAAACAAAGTTGCATCCAATTCGACAAGTTCATTTTTGTTGAGGAAAATTTCGCTGAATGTGGGAGAGTTAAGAAATAGGTCGGCTGATATATCACGCAAGCCACAGTTTATACGTATAGTTTTATCAACCGACTCGCTTACCGCATATATATAATCGAATACGGGTCCACAAGTTATGTCGACCAGTGCCAAATTTCTCAAGTTACCAAAAAATGCAGTTGGTAGCGTTTTAAATGGCACTCGATTACCCAGAATATGCACTTTCCGAAGTTTTCTATTAAAAGCGAAAAGCTTTGATGGCAGTGCCTGCAGTGCATTGTAACTAAGATCAATTTCCTCTAAATGGGTAAGCGTTGAAAATACATCTTGTTGGAAACTTTCAATTGTGTTGTTCTTGAGGTCAAGTTTTCTGAGTGATGTTAGGCCTTGTAGTAAATCCTTGCTTACGCGCTGCAGTTGACTGTGCGTGATGGCGAGCATTTCCAATTTCTGCTGGTTACAAAAGATACCCATAGGTAGTTGCAACAAATCCGCACTATTCATTTCGATTATAAGATTTTCCATATCAGTAAAAACATTCGGATTATATTGTATATTTGCGGAGCTCAATGATAACCATGTAAGATTTGGCAAATCCATAAAAATATCCGCTGACACATGTGACAAATCAATGTTATGAAGTGTAAGAAATTTCAAGTCTGTTAGCCCACTTAGCCGTGTTGGGTTGCTGACTTTCAAATCATCAGCTGGTAATGTTATATAAACCGATTTCACGTGTTTTAAACCCAGATGTTGGAGTAATTGTGTTATGGGTACACTAGAAAGTGGATAATCTAACAATTCTAATTGATCTACACTGCCAATATCCATTACAGGCAGAAGTTTATACGAATTGCTGCTATCAATATCATTGTTTTCTATTGTCACTGTTGTAAAAATAGAATCACTTCTTAGACGCACGGTTATTTGTGGTACTGCTACCTTGGCAGGGCATTTTATAAAATGTTCATATGATGAAGACAAACAATCGCATTGTGTGTTATTTGACATGATACGTTCACACTCCTTTGCCGAAAATACTGCCATAGTTGTTGTGATAAATGAAAACAGGATAAGGAGGGTTAGCAGAAAATAGCTGCATAGTTTTGTGGATATTATTTGACACATGATACTCCAGATTTTTATTTTAAATTTTTTTGATGTGATAATTCCCCAATTACAAATTTCTGGGTTTTATATATGCCTTAAACAAGAGAAATCTGAAATTATAATTTGAGCAATTTCATAAATATATATTTACTTACCTCAGTTATGTACATAGGTATAATATTTAGCAAAATAAAATTTTTCCAAAACTTCAAATATTCGTGCAAATTCTTATGCCTGATTCAACTGTTTCAAATGATAGCATCCCAATGATAGAACATTTTGTAAGCATTCAATTTATGTAGTCAATTTCACAAAAAGTTGTTGGTGCATTTAGCATGAATACAGTGTTCTTGATAAGGTTTCTATAGCTTAATAGTCCAGTTAAATTAGACACAAAAATATTGTTTAAATACAAAATAATGCGCATAAAATGGAAACAGTTCTTAGATATATCATTACAAAAAATATCAAAAGTCCTCTCCGATCCCATGTGAGCTAAAAGGCTTTAAGGTTAAAGTTAACAATAATAATTTTAGACAATGTTTCCAAAGAAGTAGGGGTTTTTAAGAAAAATACTAGTTCCCAGTTAGTACTAGCCCGAAACAAGTGAAAAAGAGATGCAGTGGGGGACAGTAGGGGCAAATAAAATTGAATCGTAACGAAAACAAAATACAATTTTCGTCGTTACTTTTGAAAAAATTTGTGTTTTGTGTCACTTGAATTGTGTGTCAAAATAAATTGTAAAAAATTAATGAATTCATTTTTGTTAATGTTGTTATGAATGTAATTTAACATTTTTAATTTATTTTAGGAAAAATATGTAGGTATGTATAGCCTACAAAAAAAAAATTATATTGCTATAGGTTGACTACACACGAAACCACTGGTTGAAGACTAGCTGTTAAAAGACTACTTCACACCACAACTAGCCCCGGACTGGTGTAAAAGTAATGCAAAAAGGGTCAATTGAAATTTCGTAGGATATCAGCACACAAAAACGAACAGTTGCTTATATGTAAAAGGGCTTGAACTTGGACTAGTACTCTTTTATAAAGGTATACTTAATGAACTACACTTAAACTAGTCCGTTTGCCTGCAGGGTATATCTGCATTAGAGCGGATCAATTTGTTCGAAACTATATTTTTGAACCTGGTAACATCTAGTTTCGGATTCTTTGTCAAATTTTGAGTTAAAAACTCCTCGGAACCATATATCTGCGGTGAATTTCGAGACACCTTAAAATCGTTTGAAGTTTTGAGTGTTTTTTTCTATTGCGAGATTTTCTTTGAAAATTTAGATCTTCCAAACAATTTGTTGCAGTACAATGTTGGCTTCGTTGGAAAGATGTTGTTGCATTTTATCAACTTATGGCTAATTTATTGAAAAATGTCATCTGGTTCAAAAGTTATGACCTTTTGAATGAAGATATATGAAAAATTTAAATTGATCCTCTCTAATATGTATAACTATAAATGCTCAGGACCGAAGAGCAGTTTTGATCGTGGTTATAATCTTGACCAAGACAAAGACCATAGTAGTCTTGGTCTTCGTCTTGACATTATATCAGCTCATCACTGGGAACATTTTGCAGGAGTTTAAGGTGAAATTCAGTGATCAGAAATGTTCTGAATATTTGACAATTGATTTGAGGTCGATTATCAAATAAAAAATGCCAATAAAGGTGGTCTTGTTAAATCTCTACTCTGTAAATAGAGTAGTGCAACAAATTAAGAGGAAACCAATCTGAATTTTATCTCGATAACTTCTTTTGACTAATTCGGGTTCGCTTATTCTGAATTTGGCAACCATTTTTTCCTATCACGTCTGAGGTCAGAGTTATTCATTGTTTAAAGTGCAGAAAACGTTATTTGCGGAAATGTAGTATCCATGCAGGAAGTTGTGTAGTTCACGTTTGTCAGCGGCATTGAAAAGCACTGAACTTCTTCTTTCAACAATATTTTTAGCTTTTCCAATTGGATCATTACTTTCTGCGACATCATCCATTGAAATAAAGCTAACGCATATCTCTGTAAAGTATCATAATTATTCAATGCCGCTGACAAAAAGGAAATACACTACTTCCTGGATGTACGCCATATGTCTGAAAATAGCGTTTTCTGCACTTTAAGTCAAGGATAACTCGAATCTCAGACGTGATAGGAAAAACCGGTTGGTGGACTCGGAATCAGCCAGCATGAATTAGTTAAAAAAAATTATTGAGATCAAATTCAGATTTTTGTGTTGCACAGTGTAATTGATAAACTTTCTACAAAGTTGAGTTTTTCATTTTAAGATTTCAAAATGCCATAACTTGGTTTAAGAATTTTCCAGTGTTCGAGGTGTCATTTTATTCAAAATAATATGGGTTTTTAAAAATGCCGATAGATTCTGTGAAGATAAGGTCCCTTTTTCTGTGAAGGGTCACATATGTATGTTTATTTTGAAATTGCAATATTTCATGAAACGTACGGTTCAAGTGGTAGCATTTTTACAATGCCTCACATAGACCAAAAAGGTCCATAGCGATGCCTCAAACATCTGGAACTTTTGGTCAAGCAGATGCTTATTTTAAATTTACCGTATATTGTTCTTAGTTCTCAAATGGCTTGAGCGAAAAGGCCCTTGCAAAGTCTTTGAGTGATTTAAGATTGACCTCAGATAGTTCTTCTATATTGTAGAAAAACATTTATGCAAGAGTTTTAAATCTTGTTCTGCCGTGGGTAAATATTCCAAGTTCTCCTCTTCATCGTCATCGCACCTGCGACATCTGTTGTGCTCCAAGAGGCATATTCTGTGATATCCAATCAGGCAGTGTTTTACGAGCTAGAGAGAGAAGGTACTCTGTTTTATCTTTGGAAAAAGTTGCCAAACATTTTTGGTAATTTTGCTTGTAAATATTTGAGTTATACCATCTCAAGTCAGCCTCACTGTAAAGATCTTTCTGAAATATGATATTAAAGTGTTGTAAAGGAAATGGTACGATTAAACGGTTCCTCTTCTATGAGAACCCCTGCTTTTGCTTGTTCATCTGCTATTTCGTTTCCATCTATTCTGCTATAACTGTGTACCCAGACGAGGTGGGCTTGCAGTACTATAAGTTGTAGCATCGAAGGACTGACTTGGATTTAATTGTGCAGTTCATAAAAAACTTGAGAGCAGCTTGGCTGTCTACATAATGCGTTCAAAGTCAAGCCAGCTTACTTTGGAACGGTTGGTCGCACGAAAAAAGTAAAAAGACTTGCTTATAGGAAATTGCATGCTCTACGAACTGCATGATATTTTTTATATGACACATGGCTTCGGAGATACTCCTCAAAACATATTTTTTGAAACTTTGAGAATTTCTAAAAAAATCTTCTAGTAGAACAAGTGAGTAACTTTTGCCATTTTTTTAGTTAGGATATCTCCTAAGCTACAAGTTGTATGAAATTAAATCTCATGATTTTGTTATTAGAAATTTTCTCAGCTACCGAATTGTGTAATAACATTTTTCTGTTAAAGCAACCATTAGCGAGATATACATATGCAACAACTTACGTAGATTATAGAGGGATTTTGACATTTTATTTGTATTAGTGTTTTAAAGACTTGTACCAATTTTGAACTCTTTGCGAATTATTGCAATTTCAAATGTTTAATTTGACTGGGCTACAAAGCTAAATGTCAACTCATCTTCAATCAAAAGAGAAGATTACACAATGCTACAGTGATTTTAGGCAAGCATTTTTTATTAGTTAAAACTATAATTTCGAATAAAGTAAGATTTTATAAAAAAATCTTAAATTTTCAACTAATTTTGATAAATATTGGTTAATTTTATTTAAAAATGTATGCTCTTTATGAACAAATTGAAATATAAATGCCTTACGCTTTAAAGTGTTGCTTAAAAAAGACATTAAACTGTAAAAAACGAAAATTTTTTTTTTCAAATTCTAACTTTCTTTTAAAATATCTCCACATATTTCCATTGGACTAAAGTATATATCTTTAGAATGGTTATAGAGTTTTCTTTCAAGTCAGTGAAAAATTGCAAAATCGCTTAAGAAATAACAGAGCCATAGATTTTTAGCGCACAAAGTCACCCAAAAACAGTTTTTTAAGGGTGACTTAAGATTTTGAGGGTGTGTATTACAATTTTTAAGTATATTCAAGTTAAGTACTCGACTAGACCTACAACATCTACTGGGTCTCTTCAAGAGTGTATGAAATTTTTGGGATTTTGTAGCACTGTGTTATTATTTATTTTCGGAAATTCATATTCAACCATGGGTAATTTCTTATTTCATATCACTACTAGAAGTCAATGAATGCGGCTACTTTAAGTACTGGGTTATCTGGTTATCTTCTGGGGATTTCCATTAAAATGTGAACACTTTAGAGTAAAATAAATCATTGCTTTTTAACCTTTGGCTACATCCAAATTAATTTAAAATCCATTAAATTTAAAAACATTGCCATAAAGTGCCAAATGATGTGATAATAATACACTAACACAGTCACAAAATTCAAAATAGTCCCAATTGATAGATTTTTGTATTCTATAAATCAAATCTTTCTCAATTGATATGAAATTTACGATGTTCCCAATGACAAAATTAAATTGAAATTAAGGGGTTAGTTGTTTTCAGAGTACTCGTCTTATTAAAATAAACATTTTTTCAATCAATGATAACAGCAGAAAAATACCTACTTATAATCCAACAAAAACTAAATTACCTTTGGGGCTGTTCATAAACATCGTGATAATTCTAGGGGGAGGGAGTTCGACCAGCAAGCGTTACGCTAGTTTTTTTAATTTACGGTGCCGCCACATATCGGAATCAATTTTAGAGTCACAACGTTTATGGACAGCCTCTTTTGTATACTTTGAGCAGGAGTTCTAAACTTGAATCAAAATGAAATATCTATTATATTATCTATGCACAGAATTGTAATTTGAAAAAAAAAAAAAAACTGAAAAGTTTCTTAAGCGCCTTAAGTTCGTGGAACTCCCTAATTTATGCGTCTGTTAATTGTTTTTGGAAATTTCAATTGGTCCAACGGATCCTTTTATGGAAGCCAAGGTGTTTAAAAAAAAAAACGTGTGCTATTGAGAAAGATGGAAGTGGGCCAAACTGTTGTTTTTTGCTCCAATTAACAATTTATACTTTTAATGATATCAATACTGATTATTGAATACGTTCAACCTGTTAATCAATGTCTTTAATAAAACTTTAAGGGGTAAAAAATAATAAAATTTTCCCATTTTTTTATCATTATGCCTAGTAAGAAGTTTTAAATTAAAGATTTCTCTCAAAAGTAATTATTTTAGCACAATAGTCAATGCGTATGAGACGTAGTTTTCACAAGTAAAAATTAGTCCATAATCAGAGAATTTAAATTTTTAACTAATGTTCAAATAACTTTCGAAGACCACCAATTTGTTAATTTAATTATTTTTCGCATTGATTTTATATTAATATGAAATAAAAAATCGAACCCATTAAGCCCAGCGTGTAAAAATAGTGTTTAATTAACAATTTCCTATATTATACCCCTTAAGGTAAAGAATTGCGACGGCCCAGAGTGCTGCGATAGTAGGCATTTGCGTTAAAATTTTTTGTTTAAATTTTGTTTATGCCATTCTACAGAAAATAGTCCAATTAAGAAATCCCATGAAAATTTTTGAAAACAAGTTTAATTTGTAAGTGTTACAGCTTGTTAAAGTCGAACTTTTTCCGAAACAAAATCGATTAAGAAAATTTGCTAATCACAAAACTTTTTAAAAATAATTATTGCTCCTAAACCACAAAAGTAATTGTTATAAAATAAAATGCATACAAAAGCCTACATACCAATTTATTTTTAATATTTTTTTATGTAAATTTTTTTAGCCAAATTAAAGTTATTTTAAGTTATAAGAAAAAATTTTCTTTCAAATATCAAAAACCGGAAATTGCTTAGTTTCTTTTGAGCAGAAAAAAAAGACGGGAATTGCGGGCATTGTTCAAAAACGTGCAGGTAGTACAGATTCCATATTTTAAGATACGAAAAATTCACAACCCCGTTTTTCCCCGTATACTTTAAATATTTATCTGAATAAGCCGTATTTACATAAAAATCATTGATTTAATAAAACTTAAATCAAAAAATTTTTTTCAAATGCTTTTGAAAATGCCTGGTAAACGTGTAAGCGAAAACGTAATACAGCTTGTGTACTACAATTACCACAAAGGTAAATCTGTCAAAGAATTGGCGGAAATGTTTTCATTAAAACTAAGAACGGTGTATAATATTATAAAACGCGCAGAACATGAAGGAAGACTCTAGTTGAAGCAAACTACAGGAAGGCCTAAAAAGCTTAGCATGAGAGATGAGCGTAAAATAATAAAAAATGTCAATGAAAATCCATTTACCAGTACCAGAATGTTAGCTGCATATGTGAAAAAAAATTGTTGTGTTGAAGTTTCTCATGAAACCATTAGAAAAGTGCTTTTAAAAAATAAATACTCGTCCAGAGATTGCTTTCCAATTAAAATATTTTCAAAAGGTTAGCTTTTGCTACACACGTTTCTTTTTTTTTCACATTTCTCTGTCGAAAGAATACTGGGACCATGTTGTCTTTTGTGACGAAACTAAAATAATGCTATATTACCTCGAAGGTCCAAATAAAGTTTGGAGAAAGCCTCTTGCAGCCTTCGAAAACAAAAATATTATTCCCACAGTAAAATTTGGTAAACTTTCAATTATGGTGTGTGGATGAATTTCAAGTAAAGGAGTAGGAGAAAAACGTGTTTTCGATGAAAAGCTGGACAAAATTTTATACCTGGACATTTTGAAGAATAACCTAAAAAGAAGTGCGCAAAAATTCGGCTTTGTTGACCCAAATAATCGAAATAAATTGAAGTTTAAGCTGTATCAAGATAATGATCTGAAACACAAATCACATTTGTGCATCAGTTGGTTGCTATACAACTGCATCAAAGCTCCTGCACAAAGCCCGGATATTAACCATATTGAAAATTTGTGGACGTATTTAAAAAAGCAAGTGGGCAAAAGAGGCCCTACTTCTAAGAAAGATCTGATAAAATATGTGAATGAAGAATGGAAGAAGATTCCAGAAGGATACGACATAAAAAAGCTTATAGGGTCTATGCAGAATAGGTTGCAAGCCGTTATTAGAGCTGAAGGAAGGCATACAAAGTACTAAACTGAAATAGAAAAGCTGCTTTATACATTTCTTTAAAACCATTAATTAAATTGCAAAGAATTTATTGACAGTATGTGAAGCGTTGTTTTCTTGGTTTTAATTTGTTTGCTGTTCTTTTTGAAAAATATTCTTATTTTTTGCATGTCATAGTTTAAAGGCATAGAAACACTATAACAATAAAAATTAAAAAAAATTTAAAACTGCATTTATATCGTTTTTATTTGCATTTAAATTCATTAAATAGATTTTTTTCGAGTTTTGCAAAGATTTTGTTGACAAACTGTATGTCAAAAACACTTTGAACTTTTAAAATTTTCATATGCCGACCAGAAATTTTTTTATTTTTTTTTTTGATTGGAGGCAATAGTTCTCTTTCGTGTAGGTACATTTGAAATAAATCACAAATTTTAATGATTTTCTATTGTAAATCGAAAAAATTTGCACATTCAATATCTAAAATGATTTTTTTTTTGTTTTCCTATGGCAAACAAACAAAACAAATCCTACCAACTAAATGTTTAACCGACACTTTAACTACTTATCCACCTGCTGTGAATGAAAAGAAAACCCCCAGCTCTTAAATGCAAACAAAACGGTTTTTTTCTTTTCGAAAATCTTTTATTAGGGGTTGAAATTCGTTACAAAATTTGTGTTTTGTTGTTTCTGTTTTTGTGTCTACATTTTAAATTTGCTTTATTTTTCGTCTACGCAACGGAACTTTTGCCTCCTCAGCGTAGTGTTGTGCAAGTAGGCGTAACCAATGCTGTTTTTGCACTTTTAGTCCAGTACCGATGAGGGAGAGGGGGTCAAATTTACACCCGCAACTAATGCCAGCCTAATCTAGAAAATTAATTTTCTCAAAATCTTTTTAAAGTGCTGTTTCCATTGATTTTTCGGTTTGTGTATTTGTTTTTCTTGCTACTTTTTTCAAGCTGTCCCTTGGGAGCTTTTCAACCGTTGGCGTCTTTGTCAGTTAATTTGGTGAAGTACTTTAAAGCAAAGTATGAGAGATAAAGAACGCGGCACAGTGGTTGACAGCGATCTAATTTAATTTCTAATCAGCAGTTTTTTTTTTTTTTTTGCATTCTACATACAAAAGACACTTCGTATTCTATTTGTTCAAGCGATTTTTGAAAATTTCAAATATGGGCTTTTGTTTTGGGATTTACGGAAAACCTTTCATACTGTTGCTTTTGGCGAAGGATTAACTTAAAATTGGGAATTGACAATTTGTGTGGGTAAATTGAAATTAGATTTTATAATGTCAATTATATGAGGGGATTAGTTAAGCTTAAGTCACTGCTTATGAAAACAATATGACTTATTAGAACAAGTAAGCATTTTACACTATAATGTATTATATACCCCAGTTGATAAAGTGTGTGTGAGATATCATCTAAATGTTTCATTCTTTTAAAAGGCTTATCGGTGCCATTAGGTATAAAATATTACATCGTTCGAATGTCCGCCGCAGCTTCTCTGGGCGGCGCGCATCCGAAATGTCCAATTTTCCATGACTTTGGAGCATAAATCAGGCTAAATTGACCGATGGCATGGATTATGTTGGCTGTGGGGGCCGCTCTGGTTCGTGGCTTACACTCATAGACCTGCGGTTTTAGAAAACTCCAGCCCAACAGGGTCAAATCGCACGGTGACCATTGCGCATCACCTCAAATCGCTCTTGCAGAATGTCTAATGTGGCATGAGCTGTGAGCCATATAGCGTCGTCCTGTTGAAACCACATGTTGTTGGTGTCCATGTCATCGTTCTCAAGGAAATATGACGCCTTCAGCCCAAAATCCACACCAAAGAGTGACATTTCCCGGATGCATTGGACGCTCTTGGATCTCATGTGGATTGGTATCGTCTCAAATTCGACAATTTTGTTTGTTGACATACCCATTCATACAGCACTGTGCTTCATCGCTGAAGATGATTTTTGATGAAAATTAGGGCCAGTTTGCAACTGCTCCAGAGCCCATTCAGCGATCACACGTTGTTGGCTATGGTCGTTTTTCTTCAGCTCCTGGGTCAGTTGAATTTTTTACGGGTGCAAGCCCATATCACGACGCAAAATTCGACAAGTTATGGTCTGCGGAGGACCGACTTCTTATGAGCGACGCGAAAACGACTGCCTCGGATTCTTCTGCACACTCTCACAGACAGCGAGGAGAGCACCTATTTTGATCAAACAATTTTATCATTTAGACGTGCCGTTGAACACTATAGAGACTTTCTTTGCGTTACCGACCAAGATTCGACTTGACATCTCCGATTTCTATGAAAATTGGTGAAAAGTTAGTAAAATGATTTCCCGAAATTCCGAAAATTTTCAAGATGGCGGCCATAGGAAGTTCGATCCAACCTTTGGATACTCCCATATTTGAAAACGTATAGCTCCTCGGCTTTTTAACCGATATTAATGAAATTTTCATGGTTTCTGTAGAAAAGTATTAACTTTTGAAAAAAAAAAAAATTGCACTGAAAAAAAAATTATTTTTGGTAGAAAAAAACCTTTTTCCTTTTTCAAAGCCATTTTGGGGCTTGGAGCACCCTTTTTATTTTTTCTTAACTAATTTTATTTGACAGTAAATTTTATTAAAATTATTTTTCAGCCCTCAAAATTGTGATAACCCAATGTGCACAAAAACGGATGAGGATCCGTTTCGAATCCATTACGAGTTCATAAAGGTATAAAAAACGTAGTCCGCGGTAACGGATCCATTTCGAACCCGTAACGTACATCAAAAACGAATTCAAAACGCTTTGTTTGGATAAAAAAAAAGTACATTTTGAAGCGCTAATTAGCGAATGAAAAAAATTAAATTCCGCAGTGCGGGCCCGTTTCGAATCCGAAACTTATGTAAAAACGAATTCAAAACGGATTTGCTTTTAAATATGTTAATGCTGTATATTTACAGAAAAAAACCGTTTTGATGCGCCTATTAGCAATTAAAAAATAATAAAAAGAAAAAAAAGGAAGACAAATAAAGGGTAAAAATCCACCTCTGGTAGGATTCGAACCTGGGCAAATCCGTTTCGATTCCGTAAATACTTCAAATACGAACTCAAAACGGATTTGCTTTATTTAATTTTTATGATAAAAAAAATATTTTTGATTTGTTTTTTTTTTCTTTTTATTTTATTGCGTATGATTTTTTGTAAACTTTTCAAACTCTGTTTAAAAAAATGTTTTTGATTCCAAATTTGAGTATATAACATTTTTTATCAAAAGAAGGGAAGAAAAACAACACAGAATACTTATAAAAAAACAACAGAAATTTGTTTAATATACAAACTTTAAATCTCAGCATCAAATAAGTCTACATCAGTTAAGTAAACATCATATCGGCCAATAGCCTAGTTGTCTAACGTCTCGTGTATGAAAGAGTAATGCCCCGGGAGCCTGAGTTCGACTCCCGGCCGGGCTAGTAATTTTTTATTTTTTTTTGTTATTTTGTTTTTTTTAATTAAAAATAAGCGCTTCACCCTGTTTTCTTTTTTTTTATAAGCAGCATTATCATTATTAAAAGCGAATCCGTTTTGAATTCGTTTTTGATGTACGTTACAGGTTCGAAACGTATCCATAGAAGAAGAAAAAATGATTCGTTTTTTTTTTTAGGAATCCTTCCCGCAAACGGATCAGTAACGGATACGTAACGGATTCCGTAACGGATAAAAAGAACGAAAATATGAACCCGTTACGGATCCGAAACGAGTCCGTTTGGCACACTGGGAAGTTTTACGGTTATCAAGTTATGAATTTTTGAATTTGTATAGTGTTGTGTTTATCATTAGTCGTTGGTGCGCGTTAGCTACCATACAGGGCTGCCACCTTCTGGACGGTATTTTTTTTTTTCAATGACCCAGTGTGCCAAACGGACTCGTTTCGGATCCGTAACGGGTTCATATTTTCGTTCTTTTTATCCGTTACGGAATCCGTTACGTATCCGTTACTGATCCGTTTGCGGGAAGGATTCCTAAAAAAAAAACGAATCGTTTTTTCTTCTTTTATGGATCCGTTTCGAACCTGTAACGTACATCAAAAACGAATTCAAAACGGATTCGCTTTTAATAATGTTAATGCTGCTTATATAAATAAAGAGAAAACAGGGTGAAGCGCTTGTTTTTAATTAAAAAAAACAAAATAACAAAAAAAAAAAAAAAATTACTAGCCCGGCCGGGAGTCGAACTCAGGCTCCCGGGGCTATTGACCAATCCCAATGTGCACAAAAACGGATGCGGATCCGTTTCGAATCCGTAACGAGTTCATAAAAGGATAAAAAACGTAATCCGCGATAACGGATCTGTTTCGAACCCGTTACGGGTCCGCCAATGCTTCAAAAAAACGTAATCTGCTGACGGACTCGTTTCGGAGCAGTTACGAGTCCGGTATATTTATGAATGCTGAAATCGTGAAAATTAAAGGCAATTTTGAAGACTTTGTAATATTTTTTATTTTATTTTTAATGAATTAAGGGTAGAAAATACAATTTTTTACCTATTTTTAATTTAAATATCTTGCTAATATCGTTAGCCACGTGCTCCTGAAGCCCTCCTTCGAACCGAATAGAACTACTTGTCATAATTTTTAAGTGATGAGGGAACAAGTTGCGTGTAACTATAGGATACCCATACACAATATATTTTCCTGAAACTTTTTTAATTGAGTTTATCATGTATACTTTTTTATTATAAATGTAAAAGTTATCCGGATGTTTCAAAGAAAAAAATAACTATTCGTTTGATAAAACACGTACGACCCTTCCTTAAACTCACCAACATGTATTTGATCTTTTAAGTTAATATTTTCAACATTTAGGCTTGCTTCTACTATTCGTTTGTATATTTGATTACAAAAAAATTTTTTTTGTTTCAATTTCCGTTTAATTTGTTGCAAAAAGTTTTCGAATTTGAATGCGTCAAATTTGTTAAGGGAACCTATATTTTTAACATCTGTAGAAAGATGCGTCAAACAATGTATATTATACGTTAAAAATAGTTCGTTGTACAAAAGCGGAATTTTCGCAACAAAATCACGTAATAATTGGTCAGCTTCGTCAATGTTATCGCTTTTATCCGAAAGAAGGATTTGTATTGCTGCACTCAAAGTTAAGAAATGATTATATCGATCAGAATCTAAAATGTTTTGTAGCACAATCGGTCCAGTATATAACAGGAACATTCTAAGCTCTGTGGCCTTCCATCTATCTATTTCAGCAGTTGTTCTGGGCTTTCTACAAAATTCGCGTGGAACATCAGTTTTTACTCCGATGAGACGTGAATTAAGAACTTTAATTTTAGAAGAACTAATGGAATATGGCTTATTACGATGCTTACACCAAGCTTTTATCAAAGCTTTCATTACTCCCAAACATACTACGTGCATATAATCCATAGGGAACTGGTTAACCATGTCAAGCTCAAGGAGCTCCAAAACATTTTGTTCCTGCTGCGTATGATGTTCGGGGTATTTTCTGCACCTATATCCTTCATTGGTACGAACTTCATTTTCGCTAAGTTCAAATACTATTTTGTGTTGAACCCACATCCCACGTTGTATACATTTGTGGCAACTGTAAAATCCGGTATGACTTTTTATTCCCAGTACCATCGCTCTTGCTGGCGCATCGCACACAAAATAACCAATTTTAATAACAAAATATTGGTCACAGTACTCAAATCCGTCTTCTTGTAACTGCTTTAGTTCTTCAACAAAGTTTTTCAGAAATCTAAAAATTTTACTACTTGTAATTTTTAAATAAAATTTATTTTGCTACAATATTTACCCTGACATATGCTTTGGCTTAGAGTATCCTTCAAATACACCGACGAGTAAGACTACTTCCGTCTTTGCTACATTCATCAAAATAGGCCACACCTGAGCTCCAGAACTTTTAGAAATGGGCAGGCCATCTATATTAAAATTAAGTTCTAATTAATCCTCTCGAAAGTTCGTTTGGGACAACAGATCAGACAAACTATCTTTTATTCCATAGTGAATATATTTTCCGCCTTCCATTTGTGTTATCGGAATATTCCTTGGAGTTTGTTTTAGTGTTCGGACATCGCTGGGCAAATTTGGGATGACAGGTTGCAATATTCTTAATAATTTATTGACAGACCTCTGTGGAATGTTACACTCAATTGTCCACGCAACAATTTGCTGTCGAATATTCATATCGTGCCGTTCTTCACCTTGAGATATGTTCGGAGTTTCAGCTTCAATTTCTGGTGGAATAGGACAGTCGTTTTGAAATGAAATGTTGGTGTTCGGACATATCTCATCTAAACTTTTATACCAAATGAGAATTCCTATTAAATAAATTTCTTTGGGGTAGGTCTACAAACGAGATTAATAAATCTCGTCACAGCTAAAGCTTCAGTGTAAAAGTATTACGGCTGTTTAGTAAAACGTCCATAGATATACATAAAATTGGTGAAATGTACTTAAGAAAACAAGAACTCGGCAGCCCTTACACTAATTGTATGAAGACATACAATAACTACAACCGTGCAAGTTAACTGCGTCACAAAAAAATATAGTATACAGAATATTATTCAAGTGAAATTTGCTTTCTGTTAAACTGAATTTTAAAAACTAAAATTTTCTATCTGATATATAAAATACATAATGGCTTCCAATCGTTTCAAACGCCAAATAAATTGTATATCTTCGAGCTCCGAGGAAGACGAACCAAAGTTTCTAATTCGCAAAGGTAGGTTTTTGTTGTCATAAATTAACTGTATTTGGAAATTTTTCAACTGTAAACTTTCAGCTGCCGACTCAAACGAAAATGTTGTTCACATTTTAAAAGAACTTAAAGAAGAAGCTGTCAAAACGCGTAACACCATTGGAAGATTAACCGAAGAACTTTTTTTACTTAAAGCAGAAATGAAAAAGCTCCATAAACATGAAGAGGACATTGAGCCAGCATTACATTTTTTGCGTGAACCTCTTAAAGATGAAGAAAGTTTATTAGATTTGGAGGAACGTTTAAAACAAGAAGACTATTTTCAGGGAATGGTAAGATTGTTTTCTTTTGTTCAAGCCAGCCAACCAATATTTTAACGTTTCTTTAAATAGATAAAATACGCGGTTGGCCTACATGGTAAAAATCCACAAGCCTTTTTAAGGAAGTGCCTAAGGAGTATATTGACAGATGAGTTGGCACAAAAGATGACCTGGATAGGCACAAAAGACAAAAAACCAGCCAAAAACCTTATTTTCGTTGCCGCTATCCGAGGTAATAAATGTTTACAAATATAATTACATCATTGAGCTTATACTTTACTTTTTTACATTTGTAGGTGCCTTTCAAAGAAAATATAAAAATGAAGCTGTTTCGATAGTGGAGGACGTTGGCAACAAGTTCTTCCACTATGCCCATGATCGCATAACAAAAAGACGCAAATAGAAATGTAGATATGTGTTCGTATTTATTTGATTTATTTCATATTTTAACTCCACGCTCTAACTTAATTAATACATAAGAATAAAACTGAATTACGCACTGAACTTAAAAAAAAACAGATGTGTATTTTTTCAATAGGTATATATTATTAAATATGCAATATTGAAAGCGATTCCGTTTTGAATTCATATTATTTATGAAAACGATTCCGGAACGGATTCGTATATCAAGTACGTTACGGGTTCGAAACGGATCCATAAAAGTAGAAAAAACGATTCGCTTTCAACTCATATTATTTAAGAAAACGATTCCGGAACGGATTCGTATATGAAGTACGTTACGGGTTCGAAACGGATTCCTAAAAGTAAAAAAAACGATTCGTTTTTTTTTTAGGAATCCTTCCCGCAAACGGATCAGTAACGGATCCGTAACGGATTCCGTAACGGATAAATAGTACGAAAATATGAACCCGTTACGGATTCGAAACGAGTCCGTTTGGCACACTGGGATATGATGTTTAATTAACTGATGTAGACTTATTTGATGTTGAGATTTAAAGTTTGTATATTAAACAAATTTCTGTTGTTTTTTTATAAGTATTCTGTGCTGTTTTTCTTCCCTTCTTTTGATAAAAAATGTTATATACTCAAATTTGGAATCAAAAACATTTTTTCAAACAGAGTTTCAAAAGTTTACAAAAAATCATACGCAATAAAATAAAAAGAAAAAAAACAAATCAAAAATATTTTTTTTATCATAAAAATTAAATAAAGCAAATCCGTTTTGAGTTCGTATTTGAAGTATTTACGGAATCAAAACTGATTTTCCCAGGTTCGAATCCTACCAGAGGTGGATTTTTACCCTTTATTTTTCTTCCTTTTTTTTCTTTTTATTATTTTTTAATTGCTAATAGGCGCATCAAAACGGTTTTTTTCTGCAAATATACAGCATTAACATATTTAAAAGCAAATCCGTTTTGAATTCGTTTTTACATAAGTTTCGGATTCGAAACGGGCCCGCACTGCGGAATTTAATTTTTTTTTATTCGCTAATAAGCGCTTTAAAATTTTTTTTTTTTTTTATCTAAACAAAGCGTTTTGAATTCGTTTTTGATGTACGTTACGGGTTCGAAATGGATCCGTTACCGCGGACTACGTTTTTTATACCTTTTTGAACTCGTAATGGATTCGAAACGGATCCTCATCCGTTTTTGTGCACATTGGGGAGCCTTAGTAAAATTTTTCATAGAATTTTTTTGTTGAATATTTTAACCAAGTTTTTGGATAAAGGGGTCAAAAAAACCTATAAAAATAGGATATAATGGTTTAAGATGTTCTAGAAAATTGTTCCTCGCTTAAACATATTAACCCATTACATCCCGTTTTTATGGTTCTTTTTGACCCCTTTATTAAAAAACTTGTTTATAATGGGTTAAAATATTCCACAAAAGAATTCTATGAAAAATTTTACCAAGGTTCACTTAAAAAGAATACCGTCCGGAAGGTGGCAGCCGTGTATGGAAGCGCACGCGCAACGACGACTCATGATAAACTCATCATTATACAACTTCAAAAATTCATTACTTGCTTATCGTAAAATATACCACAATTTTGAGGGCTGGAAAATAATTGGTATAAAATTTACTGTCAAATAAAAATATTTTTAAAAAATAAAAAGCATGCTCCAAGCCCTAAAATGGCTTTGAAAAAGGAAAAAGGTTTTTTTCGACCAAAAATAATTTTTTTTTTTCAGTGTAATTATTTTTTTTTTTTCAAAAGCTCATTCATTTCTAAAAAAAACTCTGAAAA
Source organism: Calliopum simillimum (assembly GCA_951812925.1). Lineage (NCBI taxonomy): Eukaryota > Metazoa > Arthropoda > Insecta > Diptera > Lauxaniidae > Calliopum > Calliopum simillimum. Next base: position 86,625,470 of record OX638372.1, read on the forward strand.
TTTCATTAAAATCGGTTAAAAAGTCGAGGAGCTATGGCCGCCATCTTGAAAGTTTTCAGAATTTCAGAAAATCATTTAACCACAATAATATGTGTGTCAAATACTAAGTTTTAACCAATTTTCATAGAAATCGGAGATGTCAAGTCGAATCTTTCTCGATAACGCAAAGAAAGTCTCTATACCCATCATTAGTGATTTGGCATAACAGACTTAATAAATGAAAGCCAATTTGACAGACGTAGCTTCAACAACATGGCCGTTATCAACGCTTAGAACGAGTTTTATAGATCTCATCACAGCTATCAGCAAAGATGTTACTCTCTTGGCATCGTTTTTATCACTCAACCCGAACAGACTAACATAGCGTGATACAACTAGATGGAGATCGGAATCATACGTGGTTTTAAAACTTTACACTTCCAATGGAATGATAGAATTTAGAGTGTATTCTTTTCGAAAAAAAATATACGCTTTATCAATATTTGTGTGTGAAATTTTGTATGCACCATCATTGTCACTAATAAATTAATTGAAAAAGGATAATTGCGTGCTAACTATAGGCGATGTGGGAAACAAAAGAATTCGACTGCCTCTTAAACGGTCACCTGCCGTGCAAACTGATTAACGAATTTCTCTGCGGTCGACAGATTTTCAGGCTCACGCCAACAACCAACGTGAACGTAAACAATAGAGTCACAGTGTGCCCGGCCACCCACCAAAGCAAAGATCCATTCACTTACCATACTCAGCCCCCTGGCAGGCAGGACCCCACCCAACACCCACAATGACATTTTACCGCGCAAGTTCCAATACACGTAACTGCACACGGGTTATCAACATCACATTTTGGGGTGGCCAAAATGCGAATGTGGACATTGATTGAAAAATTGAAAGAAGAAAATGAAAATTGAGGAACTGAATGAATGGTGTAGCGAAAGAAGGCTGAAATTTGCACACAATGGTTGCATTAAACGCGTATTTTTGCTGTTGTTCACTTAAATTTTGCGTGGTGAAGAGGAAAAAAAGCATAAAAATGTGTGGGGGATTGAATCTTCCCGACTTTATTTCTTTTTCGTGTTTTTTTTCTTCTTATGAATGTCCTTGACAGTTTAATTGGTTTGAAGTTGGGTTTGAATGGAAAACAGGTAGAAAAGTTCGATATAACGCCCACTGATTGTGAAGAGCTATGGCGAATAATTTAACCGCATGCTGCGAGTGTAATTGGAAAATTATATGGTAGTGGTATATGAAGTTAGTTGCTCTTGACAAACCTGTAATAAGCACAATTCAGAGATAATTAGGAATAAAAGTGTTAAGATTGAAATATATTCTGGTTTTCTATAGATTCCTTTTAACCCCTCAATTGAAAACGTACGTGTTTTTTTTCGCGGCCCGCGGGCCTTTGCTCTTCAGCAACGGGCTCGGGCCTAGAAATGCGCCCTTTGTGAGGGCTCAGGCTTAACCCCAGAGCCCGGAAATTAGAGGCCCGTAGAGGCGCGAAGGTTGAGAAGTATTAACTTGCAGTAAATTCTTTTCTTATTTAAAAATATGTAAAATTATGAACAAATGTTAGGCTGTGAATGACAATGGAGTAGTCAAGTCAAAACTAGTAAGAGTGTTACCTTTGGCCTGGCCAAAAAATAATATACCCTCAACTGTAGTATTTTGAAAATTTTGCCACGCCTTCTTTACTGAATTCACTTAGTATTTGCTCAAATCTTGCATTAACTATTCCAAGTATCTGCACAAAATTGTGTTTCATTATCTTAAAAAACGCTTTCATTTTAGCTATTTGAAACTTTTGCTTAGATAGGAGTTGCCACGCCCTCTTCTCTGAGTTGACTTTGTTTGCGCTTAGAGCTTGCATTGACTGTTCTGAGTGTTTGAGTGAAATTTGGTTGGGCTATCTCTACACTGAGAAAACAGTATGATTATATACATCAAAATTTGGTAATAATTAACAAATAAAATATTTGATATAGGCGAATCGAATATTTGATATCATTTAATGAGTGGCATATTTGAGCAATTTTATTGGTTCAATAGTATATTTGTTAATAATTACCAAATATATGTTTGCATACAAAGTCATTTATTGTTTTGAATTTAGACCTTTATTATTATTAATCTTTTCATTAATTGCAAACAAATATGACAATATTTGCTAGGATCACAGCGACATCATAAAATATAATATTTGCTATAAATCATATCTGGGTGGGGATTGAACTCATACCCCCGGGGCATTTTTTGTTCTTTGTTAGATGCTACCATATATTTACCAGCTACATTTGTTACCTTGGTTCATTGCAATCATAAGAGGGAATCCATGTATAGCGAATTGGAACTATGCCGCGCGTATTGAATTCTTTAAACCTCAGGACGCAATGACCGAATGTAAATTACTGAATCTTACAGCTTAACAATTAGAACTATATTATAACTATAGATTAGAGTGGTCCAAATTTTATATGGAAAAACCAAGAGTGTTAAAAAGTCAAGGTGCGCGCGACTTTTCTGAATCCTTGGATCCTGCTGATTACAAAAAGTGCTTTGGAACTAAAAAAAAATTGCGTTTAGATATTCCGCAACGAGCTTGAAGGTACTTTTTTAGGAATTTTTGAGTTTTTGAGTACTTTTTTTAATTGAAACGCTGCATCTTTTTAACCAGATAAGGTATGTGCAAAAATTAAATTGCATTTTTGTAAGAATATATTGAGCCAAATTTTGCATCAATAATAATAAATCTAGTTTTTCCCAATTTTTTTTATCGGCACTTTAAACTTCAAAATTTGTTAATTTTTTGAGGTGTTTGCACATTCAAGAACCGATTTTTTTCTTATTTTGCTTTAGCAAATTCTTTTTTATATTATTATTTTTTTATGCACTAATTTATCTATCAAATGATTTCAACAACTAAGCTATATGCTTCACTTTACTTACTAAAAACCGTAAAATATAATCAAATTTGGCCAAAAAAAAAACTTTGAGTTTAAAATTTTCGTGGTGAAACAGAAACAACAATAGTCATTTGCGATGTATGTGTTCATCAAAATTCTAAATCCGGTCTCAGAATTGCTCTATCTCACACGGTTTTAGAGATATCCTAACCTAAAAATGCAAAAAACACGGTTTTTGTTATTTTTCAAGCTGTTATGTCACAACATGGTAACTTTCAGCCTGGTATAGAAGATAAAAGTGACAGCCTTTTTCTTCAAAACCCAATTTAAATTGTATCGATATTTCTTTGTTCCTCCGAAATATCGTAAGCAGAAATAACAAAAAAACGTGTTTTTTGCACTTTTTCAACTTTTTAGGTTAGAATAACTCCAAGAATAAAAAAGATATCGGTATAATTTAAATTGAATTTGAAAGAAACAGACTGGCACTTTTAACCACTATACCATTTTTTGTGACTGAAAGTAACCTTGACTTGTAATATCACTATAAAAAGAGCAAAAACGGTGTTTCTTATACTTTTATGTAAAGATATCTCCTTAACCGTACAAGATACAGCAATTTTGATTCCGAATTCAGAATCAACGTCAATAAATACATCCAAAATGGCTATTTTAGTTTCTTTTTGATTTATTTATTTTTTAGTTTCCTTAGAAAATCTATGAAAACTAAGTGTTAACCTATTTTCCCGAAAATATCATGAACTGCCAAGGTCCGATATTGCGAAGAATGTTGTTTTACTCAGAAGATTAGGAACTAATGAATGTATAAGAAAAAAGTGGTACCTTACGTTATCCCATTAAGATATCTTATTTCATTGCCTTGAAAACATGAAAATTAATTTTTTTTTTAAGCCCAATTTAATTATACTTAATTGTTTTTAGTGAGTAAAAGTGTCACTAAAAGCTTAGTTGTTGAAATTATTTTAAAGATAAATTAATACTTAAAAATATAAAAATTTAAAAAACAATTTGCTAGAGCAAAATAAAAAAAAATTGGTTCTTGAATGTGCAAACACCTAAAAAAATTAACAAATTTTGAAGTTTAAAGTGCTGCTAAAAAAAATTGGGAAAGACTAGATTTATTATTATTGAAGCAGAATTTGGCTCAATATATTCTTACAAAAATGCAATTGAATTTTTGCAAATACCTTATCTGGTTAAAAAGATGTAGCGTTTAAATTAAAAAAAGTACTCAAAAACTCAAAAATTCCTAAAAAAGTACCTTCAAGCTCGTTGCGGAATATCTAAACGCAATTTTTTTTTGGTTCCAAAGCACTTTTTGTAATCAGTAGGATCCAAGGATTCAGAAAAGTCGCGCGCACCTTGACTTTTTAACACTTTCGGATTTTGGACCACTCTACTATAGATGTTCTACATATACAAATTGAAATACGAAAAAGTTATATCAAATCAAAAAGTCAATCAAAGTGAAGTAAAAAAATAAAATAATTAATTTAAAAAAAAAAAAAACTTTCTTGTCTGGGATTCGAACATAGACCCCACAGGATATGAGTCAAACGTCTTATACATTAAGCTAACTCTATCTACGTTTGTAGTGATTGTTATTTTGAATTTATTTTAAACAAAAACTCAAACACAAAATTTAACAAGTATTGATTGCTTTTTCTAACTTTTGAAAATAATGTTTTGAAAATAATGTCAGTATGTTTTTGAAATTTTTCAATACTTGTTGAATTTTTTGTATGACTTTTTGTTTAGAGTTGAAATAGATAGAGTTAGCTCAATGTATAAGATGCTTGAGTTATAACCTTGGGGGAGTAGGTTCAAATCCCAGACAAGAAAGATTTTTTTTTAATTATTTTTTTTTTTTTTAGGGTGCATTCGAATCCCAGACAAGGTTTTTTTTTAAGTTAAAGCAAATATTTGACATTCCATCAAACAGATATCAGTTTTGGCCCAATCGACAATATTTCAAGGTCCAATTAAAGGCATATTAATATTTAACGAAATTTGTTAATTATTAACAAATATTTTCTAAAATGTTCAATCAAATATAATTCTTTGATGGAAACATACTCTTTTCTCAGTGTAAAAACCCTTTTAGTATAACATTTTTAAAGTTTTGCTTACATGGGAGGTGCCACACCCTCTTTTCTGACTTCGCCTACTTTTTGCTCAGAGCTTGCAATTAATGTTCTAAGAATTTGGGTGAAATTTAGTTGGGTTATCTCAAAAACGAGTTCGCCTTATTTTTGCTCAGAGCCTGCAATTAATGTTCTAAGTGCTTAAGTGAAATTTGGTTGGGTTATCTCTAAAAAACCTTTCAGTGTAAAATTTTGAATTTTTTGCTTGTGTATGAGGTGCCACGCACTCTTGTCCAAATTCGCCTAGTTTTAGATGAGAGCCTGTACTTACTATTTCTAGTATTTATGAGTATTTTACTTTCATTTTGAATATACTTATTTTTTGTATGGGTGGTAGGCGTGTCCGTTGACCGATTTTGCTCATTTTCAATTCCTCCAGATAACTTTTGCAGCAAAACCACTGTACCAAATTTCTTTTACTTATCTTGCTTAATTTTCCCAAAAAATGTATTTTCACGCACAGACACCCAGCTAGCCAGCCAGACAGACAGACATGGCGATATCGACTCAGGAGGTGACGCTGATAAAGAATATATATATATACTTTTCTATACCTGCCACGCCTCCTTCTCTGCGTTACAAACGGAAGGACAAAGTGAATATACCCTGGGTGTAGGGTATAAAAATCTTCTTATTAGATTCATTCAAAAAACTCAGCTTCAAGTTCATATGAAAATCATTTATTTAGCTTCATCAATAAGTTCTAATTTTTTTAAATCATATAATAAGTGTGAATATGTAATAATATGGTAGAATCGGACCGGGCCGGGCCGTGATCGGGCCTCGACAAAAAATATTCATGCGGGCCCTAGCTTTTTTTTCAAGTGCTTGTTTCATGTCCGTGCCGGGCCTTGTGGAGTGGTGGAAAGAGCCGAAAAATTGTTAAATTGTGGCAAACTCTCCTCACATAATTCTCTATAACTTGGAGATTTCTGATCCGATTTTTATGTTTAGTTCATTTTTGGAAAGGTATTGAATCAGACACAAAGCAAAGTTTTTCGTATGTGGTAAAAAGTACTAAATTTACTACTATTTTAGTACTAAACTATTAAAAACGCTCCGTTACCAACTTTTTTTTTTCATTTTCTGACCTATTCCGGAAAAGTAGTGAATCAGGCTATTATAAATTAAAGTAAGTTTTCTGCCATAAGACAAAAAGTAATATTTTTACTACTTTTTTAGTACAAAGAATAGTAAGAACGGTAATATGGCAGTCTCCGATCTTTCAAATGGAGTGAAGTGTTTGAAAACGATTTTTGGGAAAACACTCATTCAGGTAGTGTTTTAGTACCAGTGGGAAATGCACATGAATACCGAATATCGCCTCATACAAGTGATGGTTTTAGTGCATTTTAAAAAAAGAATTGATGAACCAAGTGAAGCAAGCATTTTGAAAATTGATTTTATACAATACACCCTACAATGGGTACCACTTTTGCTCATTCCTATGGGTATAAGAATTGCTAAGTGCTTATTATATATGCGTAGAAAATTGTTCGGCACCTCGAATGCTTAATTGACTAATTCGCAAATTTATTTCTTCGTTTTTCTTCCTAATTCTCTGTCATATAAATTCATTTTTCTTGCGTATTAAAACTTTTACTTTACTTAATACATGCAAGTATTTGAGGAATTTTCCCTCATTTTCCATCATGACTGGCTGTTTTCCTTAACTTTCTATTTCATAGCAGTGTGGAAATGCGAAAATTCTTTGCTTATTAACTTGTGTTGATCTCAATAGAATTTTACTTATCGGATTAGTTGTGGCAGTGGGTGGGTTGTCCGCGTGGAACTAAAGAAAGCTGACTGACGACTGCTGGGTGTGAGAAATTCTTTTGTAGAAATTGCAAATAAAATAATGAGATTATTAGTTCGTGACCAACATTTAAGTGGGTTTCGGAGGGGATTTGGTATGGGGGAAAAATTTCAATATGAATCGAATGGTATTCTAAGAAAAAGTTTAATGTTTAAGTCAATGATATTTTATGCAAAAGTTAATTTCATCCATTATTACAGAGATGGAGCATAGCCATTTAAATGCCAAAATTCGCCCTTAATAAACCTTTACATATAAAATTTTCTAATTGGTTCCTCATTTTCTGAGTTATCATTCATTGAAGTAGGGGGGACTAAATTATAAATCGAATTTTATATAACATCAACACACCAACTATATTTTCTGCGAAATATGCGAATTGTAGCAGCAAAACTTTCATTATTTTGTAAATATTACTCAGCAATGAAAACGCGTTCTTCTTTCATGTATTGCTCCATCTTTAGTATAACCCTTAGCTGTCAGCTGTCAAACCGTTTTCTTTTTTTGATTGGCAACACTTTTACCGCACAATTGGCGGCACAAATCTTGCGTGAGGTATGGTCATAGAAAATTTCGACAAAAGTGTCGTGGTCTTGCGCATAAACTCTTGCTCTCGGTTTTAGTCTTGGTCATTATTTTGATCTTAACCTTAGAAATGAAAATTACTGAAAAAATTTCCAAACAAAATTTTTTCAAAGCAGTTTGTTTTAATATGCCAAACTCCATACTGAAGATGATGTTCTTCGACAGGCGCATGACACCCCTAGTACGTGATCGAAAAAAAAAATTTGGTCTTGGCCACAAAAAATTCTCCAGACCAAAAATGATTTTGCTCAACACTAGATTATTAGTAAAAAATGTCTGAATGAAAACCTAGTAAGTCTAGTTCGGAAATCAAAGATTATGTAAAACCTTATCAAACGCTTAAGATATATCAGAGTGTATAACAGACATGCATACGCCGGTCAACCATGCGGACCAAAAATGATAATTATCTGTTTTTGCGGGCCATTGCAAAGTCAAGTTATTGGCAGTTTTTATTTTTACATGGGTCCAGTACTTTTTATCCGCGTTTTACATTGCCATATCTGAAAAATAAAACCGAATTGGATTATGTATGTTTATCCAATTTATATACCTATCTATGCACTTTTACGTAAAAACCGTTTATAAAGAGTGTCCCATAATTTACGCAAGGTTTGAATCTCCCGTCACTTCTGTGGTAATGTGTTGCCAATCAAAAAAAAAAACCGTTTGACTGGATTAGTAAGAATGGAGCACTTTACGAAAGAACAACGCGTTTTTAAGAATAGCCGTGTTTCTTTTATATATATAATTAGAAAAATATTTGTGTGAAGCGATAGTTGGCGAAAACAAACGTCGCACTATGGTTTTTTTTTTGACAAAAAAGTGTACTCAAAAATAATTCACTACAAGGACACATTTTCTTTAAAAAAATTAAACGCGAAATTAAAGTTTATACATTCACCTTTCTGAAAAGATGCCTGCTTTTTCCAGCATCTGACCCACAAAATAGTGACACGGGTCGAAATCTTTTGAATTTTGAAGAAATCGATTTTTCTGTTTAAAATGTTAGTCGCATTAAACGCAGGAGTGATATACTCGTATGAATAAATTTATATGCATTCAATCAAATCAATTAAGATGCAATCAACTCTAAGTGAAAATGGGCGGTGCCACGCCCCAAAAACAAATTCGTCATATCTCCAAAACTATTAGACGCAGATAGATAAGATTCGGTATGTTTGTAATAGCCAAAGAGAGAAATAATATCCACTAGAAAAGTGAGCGGTGCCACACCCCAAAAGTATAAAACACACCATATCTCCGAAACTATTTGACCCATGTGGATGAAATTCGGTTTATACACAAAAGTCATCAAGACAAATAATGTTTGCTGAAAAAATATGTGGTGCCACGCCCACAGGCGTGTTAATAAGGATATGTTCATTGTTGGGTGTGGTACCGCTCTTTTTTTTTTTAGCAAATGTTATTTGACTCACTACCCTTTATATATATACCGAAATTCATTCCTGTAGCTCAAATAGTTTCGGAGATATTATAAGTTTTATATTTGTATGGCGTGGCACCGCCCACTTTTTCAGTAGATGTTATTTCTCTCTGTTTCTGTTACAAACATACCGAATCTTATCTATCTGCGTCTAATAGTTTCGGAGATATGATGAATGTGACGAAATTGTTTTGAGGCGTGGCACCGCCCATGTTCACTTTGAGTTGATTTCATCTTGCTTGATTTGATTGAATGCACATAAATTTATTCATATATCACTCCTGCGTTTAATGTGACTAACATTTTTAAACAGAAAAATCGATTTTTTCAAAACTCAAGAGATTTCGACCCGTGTCACTATTTTGTGGATCAGATGCTGAAAAAATCGGGCATCTTTTCAGACAGGTGAATGTATAGCCTTTAATTTCGCGCTTAATTTTTTTAAAGAAAATTATTTTTGTGTACACTTTTTTGTCAAAAAAAAAAACCATAGTGCGTCGCTTATATCATAATTATGGATAAATATAAGCGCGTCAAAAGAAACACGGCTAATATTTAAAAATTTAATTTAAATCTTGCTTGAATTATGAGACACCGTAAACCCCTACCAAAGCATTAGTGGACGAAAGTTAACATAATCAAATTTTTATGTGTGAAAATGTGAAAATTTCACCAATGCTCAAATCCAATAAATAAAACACACGCTCTTGATTAAAACCAGTGATCAACAACATGCCGACGACAACACGCACATTGAATTCTCTTGGGATGCTTATTTTGACTGTGAACGTAAATGATTTAAATGCCCGGATGTCAGCGTTAACCCTAAAATTTTGTTACTTCTAACAATAATTGGACACTAAATAATGTAAACAGCAAAACAGAAACACATAAGGGGTGTTTTACGCATAAATTGCAACAATTCACACGCGCCTTAGCGGTAAGCGAACATTAAGTTTTGTGCAGTCGAACGAACGTTGAAGTCTGGCAACACTAAGCAACAGTGGCGGTCTGACACGCGTTTGTTTACTTTCGCACTTGATGCTGCTGCTGATGCTGTGGCTGATGATGAGTTGTTAATGTTGCTGTTGTTGCTCCGGTTATAGCAGATGGATATTGGTGCTGTTGTTATTATTTGGTTACTGTTTGTTTGCTGTCGCAGTGGATTCATTTATTATTAACCCCCATTTGAATGTCGAAATAAAACTTATCTCATCAATGGCATTTTGCACCCTTGAGCAGGTTTTTCTTTTTTAATTTTTTTCTATTCGAGCAGTCTATTGAGAATTGTAATCGCACTTGTAAGTACGCGTTTGTTTACAATTACAATTAGTTATCTATTTTATGATGGGAACTTTAGTGGGTGCATATGAAGGGGGTGTAGTTATATATATTGTCAGTACGATGTACTTAATTGAAAATAGTAGATTCATTAATCATTACACACTTTAAGTCGAAGAAGTTCCTAATGATATTATAAAGTTTTATTTAAAACTTAAGTTTTTTTTTATTTACCAAAAAGCATCATTTATCTAACTACTTAAGTCATTTACAAAAATCTTAAAATCTTTTAAAATTTAAAACAATCAATTATTTATCAAATGCTAAATACTTATGTTATATTAGAGGACAAACAATGAGGTTAAAATTGATTTGCACCCAGCTATCTCGGATTTTATGTTTTGAACATTTGCAGGTCTTCGATGGGACTAACAATACCCCATCATCCCTAAGTAAAAACACAGAAACGCAAACTCAAAGCGTGACGCATGCCCAGACTCTTCTGCTTTTTAGCGTCACAAGGTTTATGGACCTCCGGAAGAAATATTTCGCCCTATAAAAATTGCAAAAAACCTACATCTGGAAAATGTCATAAAAATATTCTTCAAAACTTCCAACTTTTGTACCAAAACATTAAGCAATTTTATTTGTAAACCTCAAGCTTCTACGAAGGTAATATTCGTAAAGTCATTTCTAATTAGCTTTTCTGATGCTTAACTCGCTAGTAATCTTGTTTTTGATGTTTTAGATTTTTTTAGACCCTGAATTGGGAAATTTTCTTTTAGTCAACATGTATTTAAAAAAAGCCTAAAATCATGCATTTTTGAGATTGCTGATAAAGAATATTATAGTTTTTGTAACTCGAAATGGGGCATCCAAGAAGGCGGACGCAATATGCCAAACGACATCTTTTTCTACAAAAGTACAAACAAAATAGTTTGTGTGTCAAAATTCAAACGAAATTGGAATGAATACAAATCCACACCAAACTTGGTATAAAATCTATGCTACAAATTGGTATACAACGCGTTTATACTTGTTCGAATAAAATTTATACAAAAAAAGTATTATTACAATTTCAATTAAAAAAAAAGAAACGACCGCAGGAGGATTCGAACCTACGATCGTTCATGTGATACAATTACAAACTCGTTTACACCATTGAGCGACATGGTGAAGAGGCATAAAATTTTTAGATTAAGCAAACGTTGTTTAAACAAAATTTGATGTTTGAATGCTTCCTACAGCCTCATATAGAATAATTGTGTTATCAATTTCAATCCAGTTAAACAAAAGTAAATTAATTAGAGAAAGGAAAATAGAAAAATGAAATTAAAAAAGTTACATAAAGAAATTATAATAAAAAAAAACAACCGCAGCAGGATACGAACCTACGACCGTCTATGTAATACAATTACAAACTCGTTAGACCTCTACGCTATTGACCGATATGGTGAAGAGGTAAAAAATTTAAATTTTGACGTAACTTTGAAAAAACCTTTTAAAACAGTTTATTAATTTTAAGGACTGAAAAATGTTAAAACCTAGGTTAGAATTACAGTATACATTTCAATTTAATTTAATTAGCCATTTCAAAAATTCGTTTGTTTTGTATTTTATTAAAAGAAAGTTTCATCAGATTCCTCATCTAAGTTGATCCGATCGTTGTAGCATTCCTTACAGCCTACAACTAATAGTTTTCGTTTGTATTTAAATCAAAATCGTGACAGCATTGGTTCAATGACTTCAGGCAAGATTAGATTTGTATAAACGAAGGCCAATTCGGTTTCGGATTTTGTTTTAATTACATTCATAATGATAAAAACTGTTCCCTTACTGCATTTTTAAAGGGAAGGACCAAAAATCTTATGGGAAATATTCCTATTCCTTCAAACGGAATTTTTATTTGACCTGGTACAAATTATTGAGTTGATTTTAAACCTGCTCACAAAGTGGTTTCATACAGACTTCTATGAAATGTTCTTAATTGAATGCCAAAAAGTACTTTTTGTAAATCGAAAGTTATTTTTCAATAAGACATATTTATCAGAAAATAACCTAATATTCCGTGACACCTTGTATAAACTCCTGGGTGTCACAAAAATCTAATATTTTTGCGGTGTCACAGCCGAAAAATAAGTGTCACATATGACACCGAAAGTGTCACAATGGCAACGCTGCTCAGAGTTAATGCGAAGTAGTGGATCATAAGTCCCCAACGGGAAGAATGAAGCTGCTTCCAAAAAGAGTGCAATAGAAGCACACTCTGGTATCATACAAAATTTTTCAAACTCTTTATTTTTTTATTGCTTATAAAAGTTAATAAATCTACCAAAAGTTACAGAAAAAAATAATTTTTGTAAAATGGAACCTAAAATTTTGAAAAACTTCCACGGAAGCGTATTTCACATGCTGCCAAATATGTGCTTCCACGGAAACGTATTTGAAGCGTATTTCATGTGCTTCTGAAGATGTGCATCTCCGCTAGGACATGCTATGTTAAAAAAGGCAAGAAGTGAGAACAGCAATGGAAGCAGCTTCTTGCTTCCCTAGAAGCGCAACTGAAGTCGTTTCAATGCGCTTCCGTTTCCCGTTGGGTCGTAATTGTTGTTTTATATTGGTTGGTCGTAACAACAACATAAACAATTTTTCGAGTATGCTGTAGTTCTGAGAAATTTGAGATTTTTTGAAATGTTGTGTTTTTGTAGACGAGCCAAAAACAATATTGTAGCTCTGAAAAATATGCAAAATACTGCGATATTGTGGTTGTTATAGGCGAGCCAAAATTGGCTCCTTTTTGTTTTGCGCTGACCCCTTGCCCTAAATCCCCCCAAATGCATAATATTTCATCATTTCTCCGACAAAATTCAACAAAAAGTATTAAACTTTAAAATCTGCTTTAAAGTAAGAAATTCCTCAACTTGTTTGCTGCATATGCCATGCCGTAAAAGAATATTAAATCCTATTTCCATAAATGAAATTGAACCACAAAACAAAAGTGAACACCAAACCACAACTAACTGTAGGTATTTCAAAAGCTCCATTCGAGCCATCAACGAAGCCATAATCAACCACACAAATCCATCCATATGTGCGAGGGACGGTGACAAAGAATTTTGAGTACTTTATTAATCAAAATTCCCCATTTGACATGCAATTCGTTGATTCAATGCAATAAAATGGTTTTACCTCGCATACGGTATGTGTAGGGAATTTCCCATAGGCTGAGATGAAATGAAATGAAAAAAAAAAACACAAAAAAATTCAATGGGTTGTAATTTTTTCATTTTCCAAACAGCTAAAGGTTGATATTACAAACTATGAAATGCTGGGAAAATTTATCAACAACATCAACGAAGAGTCTTCATCATTGACAACATGGAGTGTGGATGCCACAAAAGTATTGCTATCTGTCTGTTTAGCCATAGATATACCTAGATATCTGCCTATTTCAACCTCATGCATTGGTACTCATATGCCAACCATATGAAGTAAACCAATAACGCACCTGTACAGCCAACCAACCAACCAACCAACCAACCAGCCAAGCAAGCAAACAGGCAACAATCTATTCACCAAAGTCTCAAAACGCATTTCAATTTTGCAATTTACAAATTTGCATCACTCGAGTGCAAATATTTGATGCAATTGAAAAGTGAGTTTGTATAAGTGTCAAAATGTATGTACACTACACTGTATATGTTAAGTGTATAAGTACTGTATTTGTCTATATACACTGGAAAAAATTGATTACAATTCTTGTTGATTTGATTCATAAATTTGGAAGCTCCAAAACAAAGAAGTTCGCGTCATTCACGACCTCCAAATGCACTAAGTTTTTTGTTTAGAGCACGCCTTTACTATTTCTAGTAATAACTTAAATTTTGGTTGCATTTCCTTATTAAACTCTCTTAATATAGCGCTTTACTTTCTAAATCAAATTATGTGATATTTTCACAAATCCTGTGTAAAAAGGGAGCCACATTAAAACAAAAAAGTATGATTTAAACATAATTCTAAAAATAACATTCCCAGAAAGAAAAAAACGAAGAAAAGAAAAGAAAAGAAAAAAAAAAAGAAAAGAAAAGAAAAGAAAAGAAAAGAAAAGAAAAGAAAAGAAAAGAAAAGAAAAGAAAAGAAAAGAAAAGAAAAGAAAAAAAAAGAAAAGAAAGTATATAAAATGCAGAAGCCAATGTTGTTGTTCAGTTTAGGTAAAGAAACAGTTCCCGTATAAAGTAGGTATGGAAAGTCAAACAGCTTTGAACAAGTCAAAAAGTGTCGAAAAATTTCGTTTAAAGTCGAAAAAGTATTAAAACGTCGACAAAATCAAGAATGTCAAACGTATAAGTATCAAGAAAATGCATCAAAATGAAGAGGTATAAATGATGCGTGCATTGCTTGAAATTTCTTCCTAAAAGTATTGTTTGAGTTTCGAAGGAATTCGTTAAGTAGCTGGAGGGATCGCTTCATTATAGGAAGAATTCGATTGATTTTTATTATACGGCCGTAATGTGTGGTTCTGATATATGTATTCAGCAATTTAGGTCAATAAAGTTAGCCATACAGGTGTGACGAATTTCGATGTTTTTTGGTTGGGAATTTCGAGCTATTTTCGAGCTTTTCAACAATAATTTCGAGCTGTCTGGGAAATTTTCCATTTTCCGGAAAAGCAGAAAAATTGTTCTGCATAGCTTAGTATATTTTTTCAGCCAGACGAATCCGCTGGAAGAGTTAGCGATGAAATCTTTTAACGCAGAAATTTCGAGCTACTTTCGAGCTTATTTTGAGCTAAAAGCCTTTTGCGGAGAACTCCAAATTTTCCCGGAAAATCCCAAAAACCTTTTTTTATGGCTAACTTTATTTTTTTTCAGCCAGACGAATCCGCGGGATGAGTAAGCGATGAAATCTTTTAGTGCAGGAATTTCGAGCTAGTTTCGAGCTGACCTTGAATGAGGTACATGGTGCTTATTTACATCAAAGAGAAACTTTTGCTCCCGTAAGAGTGCAATTCCAAACAACTTTAAATTTTTAAACCACCCTAATACATATATTTAGCTGTACACGCAAAAAATGATCCGCAAAAATTGATTTTCAAACAGCACAAAGTCAGTAATTCACGAAAGTAAAATAGACGGTTTAAACTTCAAAAAGTACTGTGGCAAACAATAAAAAATGTTAAATGGAAAAGTAACTAGTAAGGGTGTTAACTAAATACCCTACACAGCAGTGTTTTGAAAATGTTGCTTATATGGGAGGTGCCACGCCCTTTTGTCCAAATTCACCGAGTTTTTTCTCAGAGTTTGAATTAGCAGTTCTTAGTATTTGAGTGAAATTTGGTTGGATTATCTCAAAAAACGCTTTCAGTATAGCGTTTTAAACTTTTTGCTTATATGGGAGGTGCCACGCCGTCTTGTCTGACTCTATCCAGTTTTGCTTAAAGCTTGTATTTATAATTCTTAGCGTCTGAGTAAATTTTAGTTTGATTATCTCAAAAAACGCTTTCAGTATAGCGTTTTGAAGCTTTTGCTTATATGAAAGGTGCCACGCCCTCTTGTCCGAATTCGCCCAGTTTTTGCTCAGAGCTTTCGTTTACAATTCTTAGTATTTATTGTATTTTGGTTGCATTACCGTAAAATATACTCTAAAAGTTGCATTTTGAATATATATTTTGTATGGGTGGTAGGCGTGTCCGTTGACCGATTTCACTCATTTTCAATCCCCGAGCTAACTTTGACGACGGAATTATCTTGCTTAGTTTTCCCAAAAAATGTATTTCCACACACAGCCACCCAGCAAGGCAGACAGACTGACATGGCTATATCGACTCAGGAAGTGACGCTGATCAAGAATATATATACTTTTCTATATTTGCCACGCTTCCTTCTCTGCGTTACTAACGGAAGGACAAATTTGCCAAATTTAAAAATAACGTTTAAAATGCTATAAGAATTCAAAAACAAAAATTAAAAAAAATTATTTTGACAAAATGGCGGGACTTAGGAAAAAAATTGCATCTAAAGTTCCATTCAAAAAAAAAAATTTTCGCAAAACTAATAATGAGAGGTCTCCATACTTAGCACTTAGATCAGCTCTGTGAATTTTTATAAAAATCTGAGAGCCCAACTGCAAATTTCAAAAAATTTGAGATGAATTTGAGGTCGAATTTCAATAAAATTGCTTGAAATAGCAAAGTTAATGCGAAATTGGTACCAAGGGCTCAGAAAAAATTTGGGGAACACTTGTGTATCTTTCAAAAGCCAGGTTTCGGAAAAAGAGGCGTCCGTGCACCATGGATGACAAAAAATATGTTCAAGCCGATAGTCGAAATTTCCTCGTAAGTTCTTGGTTTGGCAAGCACTCTGAAGTTGTGACAAAAGAAGCAACTCCTTTGTAACCACTGGAACAATAAACTCCGAATTCTTCATTATGGAATTCTTGGAAAAAAGACTTGAGTCTTTCTTATGAGATAATGAGGTTTCCACTTTCTTTTGGTCAGATCTAGCGTCTTGTCCTTATAGTAAAATGGCCTTTTAGTGGTACACAAAAAATAATGTGATTTTGGTGCCTCGTGAACAGGCCTGACGAGAGGGGGGAGTAAGGGGGGGATTCCCCCCAGGCCCGGAGTTTTTTGGAGGGCCCGGACTCAAGCAGAAATTAATAAAATTTGTCGTAGTTTATTACAAGCTTGAAAAATAGATTTTAGAGGCCCGGCATGAACATAATACAAGCACTTGAGAAAAAGTCCGGGCCCGCACAATTATTATTATTTTTTTTTTTTTTTCAAAAGATTATATATTGTCTGCTTTTTTGAGCTTTTTGGTTAAATCTAATAAGTTTTTTTTGTTTAAATTAACTTGTTTTATTTTCATTCTAAGTACTACACTTATATGTACATTATTTTCAATAATTTTTTTCAAGAATGTGCTTCTAAGCTTGCTTGTGATTTTCGGGCCTTCACGGGCCTCTAAGCTTAAGCCTTTTCTGGTTAGGTTAGAAAGGCCGAGACCGTCGCTGGAAAGTAGAGCCCCGCGGGCCAAGGAAAAAACCCGAGCCGGTGCCTTTTACACGCTTAATAGCTTAAAAGCTTAAAAGCTGGAAGGTACCGAATCCTGCCTTTTTTTAAATATTAAATTTAATTTTTAAATTGCTGTATTTAAGAAAAAAAAATATTAAAAAAGTTATCTTTAGTTCTTTCTTATTCCATCTTAAACTTAAAAAGGCCTTTTTTCAAATACAGATGTAAAATTGGCGTTATGAGGCCAAAACGATAAGGTTTCAAGAAAATTTCGAAAATTAAAAATTTTTTTAGTACATTTTTCAAGCTTTGATTGCAGACCGGCTCAAACCTTATTTTATGAATATGACCGGGAAGCAAACAAAATCAAAATGTGATAGTCTCAAATAAAAAAAAATCTAGTAGTGGAGGGGGCCCGGTACATAACTACCCCCGGGCCCGGATTTTCTCTCCACGCCCCTGCTCGTGAAGCAAATCCGCCAAACTGTCCGGAACTCAGGCCAATTGAAAGATACTGGGCTTTGATCAAAATAGAGATATAAACAAAAAAGTAACCAAGAATGCTAAAGATTTTCGAGAAAATTGGTGTTCAACTGCTAGAAAGGTATAAAATAACACCATTAAATCCTTAATGGAAGAGGTGCCAGAAAAGTTACAAAAATTGTAAATAAAAATAATATTAAAATTGAAGGTACGCAATAAAAATGGTAATAAAATTGACTACTATGTAGTTCCAGAGATTTTTTGAATTTTGTATCGGACAATTTTATCGATCGCTGTCCTTATGTAGTCGAAAAATATTTAACATGTCGAGTAATCTTGAAATATTGAAAATTGTTAAAAAAATTAAGAAGTCGGAAAAGTTGAATGAAACGAAAACGAAGTTGAAAACGATTGAAAAAAATTAACAAAAGTTGGAAATGTTCGAAAAATTTGGAAAAAACAGAAAAAACGAAAAAAAAAATATTCAAAATGCAAGCATTGTTGAAACAAACATAAAATATTTTAAATGTTGAAAAATACTAAGTAAATAAGTTGAAAAATGCTAAAATTGTCACAAAACAAAATCGAACTAATAGAAAAAGTCGAAAAATTCTGATAAAGTTCAACTATCCGAAAATTCTATAAATATTAGAAAAATGTCGAAAAAAAAACCTGAGAAACCTAATAAACTGTGAAAAATTTGTAAAATTGTTAAAACCCAAAATTTAAAAAAAATTAAAACAAATTAATTTCTCAGTGTACCTTATGAGTCAAATGTACCTACTAATATGATGTAGCATTATGATTCGATTGATGTTGAATATATGGAAAATATTTTTCGATTGGTTACCAATATTTTAATTATGATGCTTTTGTATTTGTTCAGTTAACATTAAGGATTACGTACGTACTCGTACATACACACTTCGAATGTATGTATTGTATATTGGATGCAGACTTTTAGACTACAAACATAAGTGGATTAAATTGTGGGATCTAATGCAAGAGCATTAAAATTAAAAGCAATTTTACAGTAATAGATAATAATAAATAAATGAGAAAAATCGAATCTCTGAGTTCGACACACAGCAATCCAATAAATACGGAGTTGTTGTCAGTGGTGGTTGACTTTCCTACTCCGCAAATCAACGAATGAATAGCACTTTTAAGTAAATTAGAAGGAATCACCAACCATGACCAATTGTCGGTAATAAAGAAATCACGACGATATCAATTTACTGATTGAAAATTTATTTCAACATAAAAGTCACCAAAACCACAACAACAACTGCGTTCGAGGATATCATCCATCCATCCATCCATCCATTCAACCCAGTAGCATCTCCATTTATGTTGCCTTTTAAGCGGTTGAGCAACATCTACAATTAACAAGGAGACAACTACGGTAGATGGAGGTGGTCGCATAGATAGAGGATACGATCCACAGCATTTGTACTTAGAAAGCAAATGTGGTTGGTTTTCAATCATTTCTACTGGAATCCACCCACTTAGTGGGTGTGTGTAGTGTATGCAATTGAGTTATAGCGACGGAAGTTAACATATGTATGGTTGACATTTATTTAGAAAGATGTGCATTGAAGAAAGGGGAACAATTGATATAATTTACTAGTCTTTTTTATATGTTTTGAGATGCATATCATCTGATGTTTTTGCATCAGTTTTACTCTTCTTAAAGAAAAAATATTTTGTTACTTTTTCAATATTCCACATATTTTTACATTTACCACAATTTTTTTATACCCTACACCCAGGGTATACTTTTTATACACTTTTTCCTTCCTTTTGTAACGCAGAGAAGAAGGCGTGGCAGATATGGAAAAGTGTATATATTCTTGATCAGCGTCACCTCCTGAGTCGATATAGCCAAGTCCGTCTGTCTGGCTGGCTGTGTGTGGAAATACATTTTTTGGGAAAACTGAGCAAGATAATTCAATAAAGTTTGGTACGCTGCCTCCGTCGTCAAAGCGGTCAACGGACACGCCTTCCGCCCATACAAAATATATATTCAAAATGCAACTTTAGGAGTATTTTTCGCGACAATGCAACCAAAATACACATAAATACTAAGAATTGTAAGCGCAAACTCTGATCAAAAACTGGGCGAATTTGGACAAGAGGTCGTGGCACCTCCCATATAAGCAAATGTTTCAAAATGCTATGCTGAAAGAGTTTTTTGAGATAATCCAACTTAATTTTACACAAATACGAAGGACTATAAATTCACGCTCTGAGCTAAAGCTATACGAACTCCGACAAGAGGGCGGGGCACCTCCCATACAAGCAAACGTTTCAAAACGCTATACTGAAAACGTTTTTTGAGATAATCCAACCAAATTTCACTCAGACACTGAAAACAGTAAGTGAGATTTGAGCAAAAACTGGGTAAGCTCGGACAAGAGGGCGTGGCATCTCCCATATAAGCAAAATTTTCAAAATACCCTAGTGTAGGGGAGATGTGTGTACCTTGGTCCGCTTTTCAGTTTTTTCAGTGTGGTGGATTTTCCAAAAAAATTTCTTTAGTTTTTTGATTAAGTTATATTTCTACAATGCTTGCAGCATCAAATGACGTGACAATGATATTTCTATGTCTTACCATTGGGTAGAAATATTACTTTTTCCGTTGCAATCTCAAACGGTCCAAGGTACACCATGCAAGTGCACCTTGGACTATTAAAAATAAAAGAGAATACATTGTATTTTGGTAATAAATTATGAAAGAACCATTTATTATGTAATCAAAAGTAACATTTTTTTCAATAAAAAAAAAAAATTAATCATAAACAAAAACTATAACACAAAAAAGTGCATTTAGTAAAAAACAATTAATTAAACAAAAAAGGTTGCAAATAAATACATTAATCGCGTAAATAATAATAATAATATTATATTGAGAGGCGATTATGGTTTCCTGGTTGTCCGTCAAAAAAGGCTCGCTGGTCAATAAGCTAGGTCCAAGGTACACACAGACAGCATGTTTTAAAAACTGCCAACACCCATAACACATGTTAATGAAAATACATCTAAAACATACTAAAAGCTTAAAACAATAACTAAACTTCCTTCCTGATGTTGTAAAACTGAAATATTTCAAGTAAGTTCCTCACAAAACGTTTCGTAGCTTACTCCAAAAAGAAATTTTTACACACAAAAAACACTTTTTCCGTCGCTTTTTATACACGCGTACAGCTTGACGGTCTGAAGTCTATTTATATGAGTCACCGGTATGAGTGGAAAATTTCATAGAAGAACATTATCGTACACGTTCAACTGTTGAGTGGCAACCGGCACTTGGACCGAGGTACACTCGGACCAAGGTACACACATCTCCCCTAGGGTATTTAAGGTTTGGCCAGGCCAAAGGTGACACCCTTACTAGTTTTTTTATTTCCCTAATATTTTGATTTTTGATGCTTTCCTATACGAAACGTTCTCCATTTACAATTTCCAAACCAATTTAATTAAAAAAAAAATTTTTATATTTTTGAAAATTTTTTAACTACCTATCAACCTTCCTCAACATAATTCGATTTCCAAACCTTTGGTATCCACGAAAATTTTTCAATGTATTTCTAAGTTTTCATAATTATTCCACAATTTCCATAGCATATATAATATCATGTTTCAAAACTTTATTCTTAATATTTTCATTATATAATTTTAAAAAGGATATTAAATTAAGCCTTATCAACTGTTCATACCAATAAAATAATTTTCTTCAATAGCAACTCTTTCATTCAAGTACGAGTACATACAATGTCATAGAAACATCCACACTGAATATAATCCGTTCTCAATATTTAATTCATAATTGAATGAGAAAAACACTTTTGTATGACAATTTTTGATTAAATAACCAGAAAATGAGTTTATTTGTCTTGTTGTTGAGCTAAATTAATATCCAACCAATGGCAATATGGACAAAAGGAAAAAAGCCATCAAAGGAGACAAGGAACATCAGAGTGTCTCGTTGCTTAAATCAAATTAATACCGGTTTGTTATTTCATCAACAACATTGTTATTGTCGTCAGTTTCATCAACACTGAACTGTAATAATCATTATCATCAAAATAGTCATCATCATCGTCATCGTCATCATAACCATCAACATCAGCATCAATAATTTAAACAAGCAGTTGACAACAAAAACAATAACAACAACATACCCTGTAACACTACTATGCTGTATCAAGGTAGATTAAGTCCAGGAGTTGGCAATCTGTTTTTAGGTTTTTAAGAATTAGAAAGCACTGTGTTCACATTTCGTCAAATAAATACCGCGAGTTTTGTCATACTGAAGAATGGTACGAAGCTTAATTTCCTAAATGTGACTTAATCAATTTGCCGAGTGACCTTGAAAAATGTAATTTTACTCAAGAGGAAAGCATCTTACGAAAACAGTGTACTAGGCAAATTCTTAAAATTGTCCAAGCAATACGTGAGATTTTTTTGGAAACTTTTTTTTTTTTTGAATAATTTTCTTAAATTTTTTTTTTTTAAGTTTTTCAAAAATTATTCAAAAAAAAAATTTTTTAAAATTCCAAAAAAATCACACGTATTGCTTGGACGATTCTAAGTATTTTATGCCTAGTACACTTTTTTCGTAAGATGCTTTCCTCTTGAGGAAAAAAAAGATTTTTGCCTTCCGCAGGCGTTCAAAAGCCAAAAACTCCTATTCAGCGTCCGAATCCCATCTTGATACAAAGTAAGCTTCGTACCATTCTTCAGTATGACAAAACGAATATCCTACTTTAAGAATTTTTATATATCGATGAAAATTGCGATTTGTGGGTGGTTTTGAACATGGGGTCCCCAGTGTGCGGCGGTGGAATGGCGCATTTGATCCAAACATGCGTGCTCAGTTAAAATTCTTGTGAATAGTTTTTCTTTGGGGTTTTCTGAACACTCCGTCGGGCCGTTTTTGAACCATTATATTGTACTAAAATTTCCATATAACACAAAAAAATTAACCAAAAATAAAAACAAAAATAGTTATTTAAGATGTATTTTTTAATGCTGAATCCGAATCCAGCACCAGATTTGCGCTAACTTGTCAGGATTTTGGGATATCCTAACCTAAAAGTGCAAAAAACACAGATTTAAGCTATTTTCGAAGTAATATAACAAGATAGAATAGTTCCTGGACATGAATCTCGATATGGCATTAAAAACAACTAATCTTATCTTGGAATTCAAAACCCATTTTGAAGTACACAATAAACATCTATATTTTTCTCTCAAAAATCCTGAAGTAAAATAACGAAAAACCACTTTTTTTGTGATTTTTTAACTTACCAAGGTAATTGTAATAAATTTTTTCTTAACTGAAATCCATGACTTTGTGATAGCTTCAACGGTAAACGCCCCACCACCATACTTCCCCACTCTCAAAATTTGTCCGACTCGATCTGAACATTAACTACACGAAGTCTCAGCAATGTGTTTATGAATATTTTTTTTGTACGCGGGCCCACGGACTATTATGTTCATGTCTTGTCCGAGCCAAACAGCATGAAGGGTAAATTTTTTCAAACATTCATTCAATCTTTGGTGTGTGGATTTATATATATAGGTACAAGAAAATATACTTGTAGATATATATATTTATTCCTAGACTAAATGGGTATTTAGTGAAAGTGTGATACAGCTAATGGAAAAGAAAAACAATATATCATAATTATTACCCAGCATGTGTTTCCTTTTCCTTATTCTATAAATTTTAATAAGCTATAAATTTTATTTATAGCTGTTTATTAGCTGCAGTAGCCTACCCGATTATTATTATAATTAATTCTAAATGTTAAGTAAAACTGTAAAAATTTGATAACCTATCCTCTATCTTAGACCAAGGCTCTTGGCACATTTGAAAAAAAAAGCAAAACAAACCAAAACAGTTGTTTTCGATGTATTTATTGGTGATGAATCCGAATCCAGTCTCGGAATTGCTATATCACATATAGTTTTTGAGATATTCTAACCTAAAAGTTTAAAAACACGAATTTTAGGGTTGTATAGATGACGTACGAAATGTTTTTGTTCTTTTCTACTAAATACATCGCTTAGTAGAAAAAAGCAAAACAATTTCCTCTTTTAGGTAAGAATACATCAAAAACCATATGTGATAGAGCAATTCCGAGACTGGATTTGGATTCAGTACCGACAAACATATCGGATATGCATATTTTGGATTTGGTTTGTTGTGTGTTTTTCAAAAGTATCATTTTTCGACCTCATTGTAAAAAAAACGGATCTCATTCAGAACAGATTTCAGAACTGGAACTAGAATAAGATATCATGAACCGTTCCATTACTAACCGTTTTTTTTTTTTTTTTTTTTGTGAGCGATAATTACTTACTTGATTTTTGACAATTTAGCTTAAATAAACATTTCTTTTAACATTCCGAGACTTAAAACGTTCAAGTATGCAATTTTGTGCTATAATATTGTCGGCAACCATTCAAAAGTATGAGGGATTTATGGGCTGAAAAATATCATTTAGTAAAAAATATCTTAAAAAAAAATATGTAAGAAAACAGGTCGCAACTTTTTTTTGGCAATCCATAAAATTTATTTTAGCGCTGTTTTCTTTGAAATTATTTAAAGAGAGTTCGATATAAACAAAAAAAAATTTAAATTTGCAGCAAACCAACTCAGGGCTTTCCCTTTATTTCCTTTTTGGAATTAAATTTTTATAAACTTTTAAATAAACATTTGAAAAAACTTTATTCAGAAGAGTTTCAGAGAACTTTTATACGCCCGACATTTTGAATAAAAGTATAAAATTGTATTGTTGCCAAGTTTTATGACCCCAATATATTGGGAACAACTGAATTATTTTATTTTTCTCATAGAACTTGTCTTCATACAAAATACCAAGACTCATCAACAAAAACAACATCAACACCAATAGCAACAACACGGTAGTACATACCGCTTAACGTAGGAGTCATTATTAACATCAACATCAACTTCATAAACGTAGATCATTATCATCAACACCAACAACATCAGCAACAGCAACATCGTCAACAACATGATAATATAATCAACATTCATTGAATTATTCCATTTCGTAATTTTGTACGAGTTAAATAGGCGCTGGCAGTAACTGGCAACAGCAGGCAGGCGGCATAGGTTAATAATTCATCAGAACCTCGTTTCCGTATCCTTTTACACCAATACGAACAGGAAACGTACAAAATTGCAAAGGAAATGTTGATAGCTGTACCTATTTCCTATACTCCTACGTATGTTGTCTGGCAATGTATGCACGAGTATATGTTTGTGGATGTGAACGTTGTATATAGTTGGCAATTGCAAGTTTACCAGTTCAGGAACTTTGGACTAATTGAGGTTTTCGCTTGCAGCAGGTTGCATTACATTGATGGATGCAACGGAAAATCAAAAGGAAATTTAATCATAATAACAAATAGATATCCATTGTAAACACTAAAGTTGGATAAATACTTTACATGAAAAAT
The DNA here is from genome assembly GCA_951812925.1 of Calliopum simillimum. Classification (NCBI taxonomy): domain Eukaryota; kingdom Metazoa; phylum Arthropoda; class Insecta; order Diptera; family Lauxaniidae; genus Calliopum; species Calliopum simillimum. Next base: position 86,650,662 of record OX638372.1, read on the forward strand.
GTTATTCTTTTTTAAAATTGATTACTTATAACACCAATAATGAAAACCAAAAAACAACCAATTTATGTACAAGAGTAATAATATTTAACAAAATTTTGCATGAGCAAATTAAGACCAAAAACTTAAAATATTATTTGATTCCCACTTTCATAAAGGCTATGCCCCACATTAATCCGTTCTTGTTTTTTTTTAGTAATTCTTCAACAATAACGAGCATTTATTCATTGATTCAGTGCTTACCTCAGCATAAACGAAACCCCATATCCTCTACATGAATAGGGAACTTTTCTTCTAAAAATCAAAATGAGATTTTTTTGCATTTTGCTTAGAAAACCTGTGCAAATTTTGATACACCTATCCTCAAGCATAAATAAGTTTCATGGCATCTTATTTCAGATATTTCGTAGTTTCAAAATCTTTTCCGAATAAAATCCTAGCTGATCGTTTTTTTACTATAAGGTCGAAAAACGGTACATGTGGAAAAAACACAACCAACCAAAATAGATATTTTCGATATATATGTCGGTGCTAAATTCGAATCCAGTCTTGAAATTGCTTTATCACGTATGGTTTTCGAGATATTCTAAGCAAAAAAATTCAAAAACACGCATCGCTTAGCACTATTTGTCTTCTTCAAAATAAGCTGAATTTATCATTTTCTTTAAAAAGTGATGACCATTTAAAAATTACACTATGGAGTGGAAAATCCTAAGTGGATTCTCATACAAGACCAATACATAGCTTATATTGAAGGCAAAAAAAGTGCTAAGCGTTGCATTCAGTAACAAAGAGCAAAACAATTTCGTGCGTCCTCTATATCACCTCAAAAATCGTGTTATTGAACTTTAAGGTTAGAATATCTCGGAAACCATATATGATAGAGCAATTCTGAGACTTGAATACGAATACATTGAAAATTACTTCTGAATTCCGTTTTCGATCGGAATAGAATCAATTTAAAGATGCTCTGTGTTTCGATATTGAACATTACATCGGAATTACGTTTCAAGAAGTCGGATTGAAACCAGTAGCCATACTAGCCGCTTTTATCCACCCGCTAAGTAGCCTCCCCTAAATCTCTTAACATCTGCGGACGACCAACTAAGTAGATGGAAAGAGTATTTTTGTAACATACTGAATCCCATGTCTACCACATTCCCGCAACCGGAATCACCAACTACAACTGTCGCAGTGACTCGCAGTAGTAGTCGAATACAAACACCACCGCCTACAATCGATGAAATAGTGAAAGCTATCTAAAGCATGAAAAACAACAAGGCCGCCGGTATAGATCAAATAACAGATGAACTGCTAAAAGCATGTCCCATTACATCAGCTAAGATTCTTCATCCTCTGATTTCCAGAATCTGGAGCGAATAGCATTTGCCAGAAGATTGGCTACATGGCATGCTAGTCAAATTGCCGAAAAAAGGTAACCTAAGCGAGTGCCGAAATAATAGAGGAATAACTTTGCTCTCAGTACCATCAAAAGTACTGACAAAAGTGCTTCCAAACAGGGTACGCGAAAAACTTAATTCGGCCATCCGAAGGCAACAAGCAGAATTCCGGCCAAACCGATTATGCGTGGATCAAATCATCACCCTTAGAATAATTGTCAAGCAATCATGTGAGTGGCGTGCTGCACTTCAACTTGTCTTCGTAGACTGTAGCACTGCCTTCGACAGTGTCTCCAGAGAAAACATCTGGGTTTCACTGCAGCGAAGAGGTATTGCCGCAAAAGCCATAACCTTAGTACGTGCACAATATGAAGGCTTTAAATGCAGTGTGTTACACAACGGGTTGTTGTCGCCGACATTCACCACTAATTCAGGCGTACGGCAGGGGTGTCTACTATCACCATCACTCTGCCTTATCGTTCTTGATGATATCCTAGATAAAGCTCTTGATAAGGCCAAAAGGGGTATCCAATGGAACTTTACCGAACATCTGGAAGATCTCGACTACGCTGACGACATCTGCCTCTTATCGTCCAAGCATTCAGATATGCAAAGCAAAACTGAAGACCTTGTCTTAGGATCACAAAAGGCCGGCCTAAAACTCAACGTATCCAAGACTAAAAGCATAAAGCTAAACGCAAACAGGAATGACACCACGTTTAGAGCTGGCAGCGATGACATCGAAAACGTCGATAGCTTCACGTATTTAGGCAGCATTATCTCCATGGATGGTGGAGCAAAAGAGGATAACAACTCAAGAACAGCAAAAGCAAAAAGCGCGTTTGCTCAACTGAACAAAATATGGTCTTCTTCCGTTACATCCACCAAAACGAAAGTGCGCGTTTTTGATTCGAATGTGAAATCGGTTTTGCTATATGAGTGCGAAACATGGCTTGTTACTGAACAACTAACGAACAAGCTGCAAGTATACGTCAACAAATGCTTAAGGCGTATACTAAAGGTTTGGCGGCCTCTCACTATGTCAAATGGCGATCTACATCAAAAATGCAATCAGAAGACTATAGCAAACGAGGCCAAGCTACGCAAATGGAGATGGATTGGTCACACTCTCCGGAAATCACACAGCGAAGTTTGTCGCCAGGCTCTTGAGTGGAATCCACAAGGCAGTAGAGGACATGGTAGGCCCAAAACCAACTGGAAAAAGTCGCTGGAAAAGGAAATATACGAGTCGAGAAAGTCGTGGCAAGAGATCAATGTCATCGCAAGGGATCGCAACAAATGGAAATGCCTCATATTGGCCCTATGCTCCTCCTAGGAGTTAAAAGAGAATACATACATACAAGGGGCATCCCATACAAAATAGATATTTCTATCTAAATTTTGTATGGGAGCTCCCTTATGGGGTGCAAAAAAGTGAATAGTATGCTCGAAAAAAAATATTGGGGAGGAAAAATTAATGGGGGTCTGTGAAAATTTTTTTTCCTCTCCAATGAGGAATATTTTTTTTTTTTTTGATATTTTCATCAACATTTTGTTTGGGAGCCCCCTTAAGGGCTGGATAAAACGGGTTAGTACATTCGAAAAAAATGTTGAAGACGACAAGTTAATGCGGGTTGATGAACTCAACATCACAAAAACATCATATAAATACAATAAGTTTTTACCATAACTTCAAATTTTCCTTTAAATTAATACCCCTACCATGGTTTACAACATAGTTCAGTGTTGTGTTGTACTTTTATAATTCGTACTTTCGATAACGACACAACACGTCATACGATCAGCTGTTGTTGTGTATGTAATTTGGCAATACTCCATACTAGACAACATGAAATCGCTGTAGACCATAGTACCAAATAAAATTGATGTTGTGTTGTTTTAAATAGTACACAACCTGCATATGTTGTAAACCATGGTAGGGGTATAAATTACATATGTGACTTGGTCTATGAAAAGGGGGCTTACGTGTCAAAAAAAAAATTTCCAATTTTTTGCCGATTCGCATAAATTGACCTTTAAAAGTTGTTTTCCAGGTGTTTTGACAAAATTTTTTTTTCGCACGTAAGCCCCCTTTTCATAGACCAAGTCACATATAATGAAACTTAAATTGAATAAATAAAAATTTTAATAAGTGAATTGCATAAATAAATATTTAAATATAAAATTACTTTTTATGAATTTACTCTACATTATTCAGTACAAATATGTTACGATCATATGATTATCGCTGAGCCATACCGGTAAAAATATTCGACACATCCTAATATAAGCATAAAATATCTTATATGGAGAATAATACATGAGAAATCAAAGAGAGAGGGAAATAATTTTGGAGAAAGTTTAAAAAAACTGACCGATTTCTGTAATAAAAACCCGTAAACGTCTTACTTCCTTTTAAAATGACCTAATCAATAGACTATTAGGAGATCAAAATACACCAAAAATACTTTCCACACTTTGGCGTTTTTAAAAACTGAAATGCTTTGCGTTTTCTAAAGTCATGGAGAGCGGAGTAAGGTCCGGTAGAGCGTCCTGTATACAAATCGGGCAAAAGGCGAATTTTTCTGGACTTCAAAGAGAGTATTGTATACAAATGGTAGTTTAAATACGAAAATTCTGTTTATTAACAAAACTCTTTAACCAAATATTTGAAACCATTAATGCATTTTCTAACACATAATTATGACAAGTTAAGGAACGGATTAAAAACACGGCTATAGTGACATATGTGTTTCGTCTTTCCCCACAAAGACTCATCAGATTATTTTTGTGCAATCTAACAGGACATGTCAAAATCCTCGACGTGTTCTGGGATACACCATGTCTTACAGTCTCCGATAAGTTATGTAAAAAGTTTGTTTTCTCCAGAAAATTCAAAGTGGTCATAAATGAACGCTCCGAATGGAGGAGGAAGGATCTGAATGTAATACAGGGCTCACAGTTGTGGTTCACTGATGGGTCCAAAATGGAAGATGGCAGCGCAGGAGCTGGAGTCGTGGGACCAAGATTCCAAAAAGCAGTTGCAATGGGAAAAACAGCTTCTATTTTTCAGGCGGAGGTCCACGCTTTAGAGTTGTGTGCCAGAGAATGTCTAAGAAGGGGCACTTCCGGGACCGACATATACATTTACTCGGACAGCCAAGCGACTCTAAAATCACTAATGGCTTTTTCAATACACTCAAAGCTTGTCTGGGAGTGTTTTGAACTTCTTCAAGCCCTAGCCAGAGGAACGACGTTACTCTTGTCTGGATACCAGGACACGAGGGCCATGAGGGCAATGAAAGGGCTGATTGCCTGGCTAAGAGAGGGGCACTCAATTCTTTCACAGGCCCAGAACCCTTCTGCGGAGTGAACAATAGCTTTAAGAATAACTTAATTCGGGAATAGCCTGATCGATCACTGGAAAGCCCAGGAAGGCATACAACAAGCGAAAAGGCTAATCAATCCACAACATGTTAAGGTAGAAGCGGTTTTAAATCTCAGCAGAAAAGATATTAAAACTTACAGTGAAATAATGACAGGTCACTGTAAACTCAATTATCACATAAAAAAGATGGGCTTGGTAGACGATGATTCCTGTAGACTCTGCTTAGAGGACTTGGAAACAGCAGAGCATGTGCTATGTGCATGCCCTGCTGCGTTTAGATGCAGAATTAAGTACTTAGGTGCCGAGATTTTAGACCCAGGTGACATAGGTAAAATTAATCCCATTGCAGTGACAAGATTTATAGATAGTCTGGAACTGTTTTGATAGGGAGAGAGGCTGTAAAAAAGATCTTTAAGGTCGCAGTACAATCTAGAGGCTTTTAAATAATAATAATAATAATTTTTGTTGTAATTATAATTATATTTATTTCACTAAATTAATTATGATTGCAAAATTGCAAGTTGAAAAACTATTGTGTTTTGGCCTGGGCGGGAGTTGAACCAAGGACCTCCCGCTTGGTACCGCAAGTCGTTAGACCAGTACACTATCCTTGCCTGGCGAAGCCGACTTTTGCCAGTTTTGTTTGTGTGTTAATACGTAAGCCTTGATGTCATAATTGTTGTTTGTGTTATGTAACACACTTAAAAATTCTTAAATTTTTATTAATCGTGAAAAGTTTTATAAATTGTATTCATCCAATATTATACTTTTTTGTCAGTGCATTCTGCAAAACATTTATGCTTTGTGCTATTTTTTTTTTTATTTTATTTTTTTATTCGAAATTATGCAAAATTGAAAAACTTAATAGCAAATAATATTCACATTCGCATATAAGTGACCAAATTAGATTATCTTCCAGGACATTTAACCGATTTGCAAAACGTTGAATGTTGATCACATTGTATTGCCAACAACAACAATAACAATGCAACAACAACAAATGTGGCACAACCATTGTCGTCAAGTGAAAGGCAAAAGCCAAAGCTGCTCGCCCATAACAAAAAAATTCAAGAGCCAAGACCAGATACCCGTAGAATTGTGTTTTTTTTTTTATTATTAAGTGAAAATCTCACACAACAAGGCACGCGCTGCAGAATCACAACTATAACCGAAAAAGGATTTTTATCCCGACTTGCATACAAGATACAACGAACATCCCCTTTTCTACGCAATTCACTATCCTTTCGATATCCGCGTTGTCTTTCTGCTTTTCTTCAAAGAAGTGATGCCAGATTTATGAAACAAAACAGAGTTGCATAAACTTACGGGAATGTCGTTAAACTTCAATGAAAAAACAAAGTTAAAAATGTTCATTCAAAATATTTAAAAAAAAAAATAAAAAATAATAATAACGGGCTGTCCATAAACTCCGTGATGCTAAAATTCGCTATATTGAATATGTGACGGTAGTTTCATATAAAAAATAAGTGAAATACACCAAGCGTGACGCTTGCTCGAACCCCCGCCCCCCCTTAGGAGCGTCACGGAGTTTATGGACAGCCCCTAAGGCGATTCCTGAAAACGTGTAAAAGCCTCGAAAACCTCGTAAACTCGTAAAACTGTCAAATTTTGTATTGATTTTGACAACTTTTACGAGGTTTTCGAGGCTCTTACACGTTTTCAGGAGTCCCCTCAATGCATTGTTTTGATATTTTAAAAAATCAAATGTCGTATTGTTTAACATTTTTCGACTTTTATCACATTTTTTAATATTTATTGGCTAGTGCAACTTTTTTCGGTTTTTCAACATTTGAAAATGGTGCAAGTCCAAAACGGAGCAAAAGTAATGTCATATAAGTTATGTGCCATAATGACCGGTTATTTGGTCGATATCAGTTTTTCAACTTAATCTCAACAACTCCATATCATCAAGTGAATTTTTCAAGAAAACAGAAATCAATTTTATTCATCCCTAACAAAATGTCAGCCAATTAATAGGATAGGATACTTTTGCCTCGTTTTGGACTTGCACCATTTTCCTTTTGAACGGCTTTATTACTTTCTCACATAGTTTCCGACTTTTTAAACATTTTTCTACCTTATCAATATTTTGATGATATTTTCAAAATTATTTTTTGACTTTTACAACAATTTTCAAAGTACCTATTCGAACTTTCTTTGATATCTCTGACAGTCTCAACATTTTCAATTTCCTCAATATTTTTTACTGTTTCCTGACGGTTTCAACACTTTTTTTTTTGATTTCAACTAATTTCAATATGCGTGTTTCGATTTTTAAAATTTCATTACACTTTTCGAAATACTTATATTGACTATTTCAACATTTTTGACTTCCTCATTATTATTGATTACACTGTACAACAGTCAAAAACCATAAGAATTTTCAAATTGTTTTCGTTGTATTTTGATCTCCTAAACACGAACATCCTATCCGTTTTGTTGCGTCAGGTTTTTGTAAGTCCGGCTTGGAAGTTATTATTTAACCGGTGATATTTACCACTATTCCCAACTGCCGTTTCTATTTCGTTTTTAAGTTGCTTAAGTTTTTTTCGTTGTCTCGTTTCTAAATTTGTAGTCTGGAAACATATTGAAGTGACGAGTAGTGTATATCGAGCAAAAATATATAAATAAACAAGATGGCCAAACTTCAACGAGTAAGCTACTCGTGTTTTCGCGAAATGACGGCCAGCTGCAAATAATGTCGCAGAAAACGTAATGAAATTTTGCTGCGTTTAAATATTGTATTTTGAAATTTCATAATAAACACAATACAAATATTCTGAATTCCAAAAAAAAAAAAAAATCCAGCAATACACTTATCGTCTTGTCGCTTCGCGTGACATTTTTCCGAATGACCCTGTTCTTCCGAAAATCAAGTAACGAGCTAACTATCTAATTATTTAGGGTAAGGGAGGGAAATATGGACCACCCATCTTTCTTTTTTAAATAAAACCCAAAATACATAAAATAAAACTATTAATTTTATGTCATTCAGTAAAGGAAACAATTTACCTTTATTCTGATTCACTTTTAGATAAATATCTCATCAGGATAAAGAAAAAATATTAAAAAACTGAAAATACTCAAAATGAAGATAAAAAAAAGTGTAGTGTAATATGGACCATATAGTCCATTTGGTACAGAAGTTGCATATAAAAATGTCACTTCCACATTCGGCACATTTTTCATGACTCCAAGAACGTCAGATTACACATTCAACCCAAAATTCGCCACGTTGATCTTCTGAGTAAAGGGTGTTACATTATATGCATTTTTTATAATTTTTTTCCTTTGTAGTTAACGAATTACATATAATAACCATCAGACTTATCATGAAAACTGCGACTAGATTCCCCATCTGAAAAAGATGATAAATACATTTGTTTTTGAGGCTTTTTTTTTGGTGGTCCATATTACCCACAGCACGTGTTGGTGAAATAAATGGTTTTTTTTTATCAAAAACTCTTTTGGTTAATGAACTTATTTGTGCTAATAAATTATAAATGGTATTCACTGACTTTATATAATTAACCATTTATTTAAAAACGCGATGTCTTTAAAGTGAAATAATGAAATATACTCAATAGAAAAAAATTATCACTGAGCTTTTTTTTAGAAAAATCAACTTTACAGAAACATGCGACTTCACCGAACGCTAAAATCGCCCTATTATAAGCTTTAGGTATTAGCGTTAAGTTTGAACATGAATAACGGTAAATCCTATGTATGCAGTGGGAAATAACAGTGTGGTCCATATTACCCACGTAGTCCATATTTCCCTCCCTTACCCTATATATTTTTGTATCGAGGGTTATAGAAAGACGAAGCAATCACACTGATGCTTCATTTTCCTGTCTCCTTGATAGAAACTACTTGTCGTTTCAATATATTTCCAGACTCCTAACTTAGAAACGAGGCGACGATAAAAACTAAAACGGCTCAAAAACGAAAAAGACACTTATAAACATGATATAATGGGTCAAAATATTAAAGAAAAATTTAAATGTTGGGGTTTTTCTTTAATGTGGCGATTTTTTTCTTTTTGTTTTGATCACGGACTCTTTTTTTTGCGGAACCGGGCTTTCGAAAGATTTCCAAAGTCTTCCCCAAATTTTTTTAAGAACTCTTGATACCAATTTCACATTAACTTTGCCATTCCGAGCAATTTTATTGAAATTCCACCGCGTGTGGTTTTGAAAAGTTTTATTATCGACTTTCGAACTTCTAGCTTGTTTGTTATTTTTAAATAAATAGGGAAAAAAATTTAAAACAATGATTTTGGTGCATTCATTTTAAAGCCTACTGTGAAAAAAATTTTAAATTGAGTAATTGGAAAACAAGTTATTGGATAAAATGCAGCGGAAAATTTTATCGATCGCAGTCCTTATCCTATTTTTATACCTTACACCCAGGGTATATTCACTTTGACCCTTCGTTTGTAATGCAGAGAAGGAGGCGTGGCAGATAAAGAAAAGTATATATATTCTTGATCAGCGTCACTTCCTGAGTCTATACAGCCATGTCTGTCTGTCGGCCTGGCTGGCTAGCTGGGTGTGCGTGGAAATACATTTTTGGGAAAACTGTACCCCCATCGTCAAAGTTAGCTCGTGGGATTGAGAATGAGCGAAATCCGTCAACGGTCACGCCTACCGCCCGTACAAAAAATGTATTCAAAATGCAGCTTTAGAAGTATTTTTCACGACAATGCAACCAAAATACACATAAACACCACGAATTGTAAGCGCAAGCTCAGCTCTGAGAAAAAATTGGGCGAATTCGGACGAGAGGGCCTGGCACCTCCCGTATAAGCAAAAGTTTAAAAATTCTATACTGAAACAGTTTTTCAAGACAATCCAACTAAATTTGACTCAAATACTAAAGACTATAAATGCACGTTCTGTGCTTAAACTAAACAAACTCAGACAAGAGGGCGTGGCACCTCCCATATAAGCAAATGTTTCAAAACGCTTTAAAGCTGAAAGCGTATTTTGAGATAATCAAATTAAATTTTATTCAGACACTAAGAACTATAAATGCCAGTGCTCAACGAAAACTGGGTGAAATCGGAAGAGGGCGTGGCACCTTCCATATAAGCAAATGCTTCAAAACGCTATACTGAAAATGATTTTTGAGATAAGCCAACCAAATTTCACTCAGACACTAAGAAATATAAATGAAAGCTCTGAACAAAAATTGGGTTAACTCGGACAAGAGGGCGTGGCACCTTCCATACCAGCAAAATTTTCAAATTACTGCAGTGTAGGGTATATAATGTTTGGCCAAGCCAAAAGTTACACCCTTATGGATTCTTTTGACCCCATTTTCCAAAAACTAGGCTATAATGGTTTAAAGTGTTCTACCAAAATACTACAAAAAAAAATGTTCATTAGGGGTCACCAAAGACGAGAAATGTTGAAGAAAAACTGATAATTTATTCGTGTTTAGAAGGCCAAAATACATCAAAAACACTTTACAAAACTCTTGGGGTTTTCAAAAGCGTCAAAATTGTTGCATAGTGTTATTTTTTGAGTTTTTCAACCGATTTTTTATTTTTTCAATAATTTTAATGCTTTCAAAATTTTTTACCAATTTTAACTTTACTGACTTTTTCTAAAATTTTCGATATATTTTTTGACTTTATCAATATTCTCGATTTCCTAAAAATTTTTCCTTGTTTTCCGATATTATTTTTTTTTTAACCTTTCAACTATTTCGATATACGAATATGGACCTTTTCAAAATCTTTCGAATTTTTAGACGTTGTTCGATTTTGACTTGATTAAGTAATATCGTTTATTTAACTAAAATATCCTTAAGACCGAAAAATCCCACAACATGTAAAAATCTCACACAATCTGACCTCATTGCCCGAAATACACTTGATAGAAAAAATATCCAACAAAACAATAAGAAACTAGTAAGGGTGTAAATTTTGGCCTGGCCAAAAAATAAATACCCTACACTGCAGTATTTTGAAAATTTTGCTTATATGAGAGGTGCCACGCCCTCTTGTCCGAGTACACTCAGTTTTTGTTCAGAGCTTGTATTTATAGTTTTTAGTGTCAGAGTGAAATTTAGTTGGATTATCTCAAAAAACTTTTTCAGTATAGCATTTTGAAACTTTTGCTTATATGGGAGGTGCCACGCCCCCTTGTACGATTTCAACCAATTTTTGCTGAGAGCTTTCATTTATAATTTTTAGTGTCTGAGTCGAAGTTGGTTCGAATATCTCAAAAAACGCTTTCAGTATAGCGTTTTGAAGCTTTTGCTTGTATGGGAGGTGCCACGCCCTCTTGTCCGAATTCGCTCAGTTTTTTATCAGAGCTTGCGCTTACAATTTGTAGTACTTATGTGTATCGTGGTTGCATTGTCGTGAAAAATACTCCTAAAATTGCATTTTGAATATAATTTTTGTATGGGCGGTAGGCGTGTCTGTTGACCGATTTTGCTCATTTTCAATCCCCCGAGCTAACTTTGACGACGGAGGCAGTGTACCAAATTTCATTGAATTATCTTGCTCAGTTTTCCCAAAAAGTGTATTTCAACACACAGCCAGCCAGCCACCCAGCCAGCCAGCCAGCCAGCCACCCAGCCAGCCAGCCAGCCAGACAGACGGACATGGCTATATCGACTCAGGAGGTGACGCTGATCAAGAATATATATACTTTTCTATATCTGCCACGCCTCCTTCTCTGCGTTACAAACGGAAGGACAAAGTGAATATACCCTGGGTGTAGGGTATAAAAAGGATGAAAAACTAATAGAGAAATAAATGTAGACAGCAGGAACAAACAACGAAAAAATAAGTCATCATTTTTCTGGTCCATCAAATCGTTTAGTTCTGCTATTAGTTATGGAGAATAGCATTCGAGTCCTTTTCGCAGCACAAAGCGACCCACAAAGGAGGAAAGGCAACGGCAGACAAAAATATTTATATCATAGCACAGCTATTCCTTTCGAAAGGATTTTTTATTTTAAATCGCAGTGAAAAGTCAAAAGTGGTGATGGGTAAATGGGGTGTGGGAGGTTGCATGAATTTGCATAATTTGTTAAAGGCTGCCAACTTTTTTTTTTACTTTCTGTGTAGAATTTTACATATTTATGTATGTGTATTCGAATGTATATGTTTGTATTAGTATGTGTTTATGTAAAGCGGATAGCACAAATAGCAAAAGATAATAAATTTGCATTTAACGTCAAGTGGAGCGATATTTATGTTAACTGCAAATTATAACTGAGTTCAGGTTTTAAATATTAAAAGCAAATTCCACCATTGGACTCAAAACCGATTGGGAGGTAATTTGAAGAAAACCTAAGTACGCGCTAGTAGTGACGAATAACTCAAAACTAAGACCACAGCAGACTTATCATGGTCTTGGAAGCTGAGTTTTGGTCTTGGACTTGAAACTAAATTTTGGTTTTGAGCATTATGTCTTGGTATCGTTTTGGTATAATAAAGTTATCGAAAAGGTTTGTGTAAGAGTGAATCTCTGAAAAAAGTACCAAAACATGCCTTTTTTTTTGCCCGCACCTATTTTTATACCCTACACCCCGTTCCGTTTGTTACGCAGAGGAGGAGGAGTGCCAGATATAGAAAAGTATATATATTCTTGATCAGCGTCACCTCCTGAGTCGATATAGCCATGTCCGTCTGTCTGGCTGGCTGGCTTGGTGTGCCTGGAAGTACATTTTTGGGAAGATAATTCAATGAAATTCGGTACACTGTCTTCGTCGTCAAAGTTAGCTCGTGGGATTGAAAATGAGCGAAATCGTTCAACGAACACGCCTACCGCCCATACAAAAAATATATTCAAAATGCAACTTTAGGGGTATTTTTCACGACAATGCAACCAAAATACACATAAATACTACGAACTGTAAGCGCAAGATCTTAGAATAAACTGTGAGAATTCGGACAAGAGGGCGTGGCACCCCAAATATAATCAAAAGCTTCAAAACGCTATACTGAAAACATTTTTTGAGATAATCCAACTAAATTTCACTCAAATACTAAGGACTATAAATGGACGCTCTGAGCTAAAACTAGACGAACTTGGACAAGAAAGCGTAGCACCTCCGATATAAGCAAAAGCTTCAAAACGCTATACTGAAAGCGTTTGTTGAGGTAATCGAACTAAATTTTACTCAGACATTTTTTGAGATAATCCAACCAAATTTCACTCACGCACTAAGGACTACAAATACAAGCTCTGAGCAAAAACTGGATGAACTCGGACAAGTGGGCGTGGTGCCTCCCATATGGGCAAAATTTTAAAAACACTGGCAGCGTAAGGTATTTAATGCCCAGGCCAAAGGTTACACCATTACTAGCTTATATTTTTTATAAATTGATGATCTGGATCTTTTTTGAAAAATGATTATAAACTTTCAGGGTTGCCATATTATTTTTTTTGTAAGTTTCGCTTAAGCAATACATTTAAAAAACTGAAATAAAATTTTAATCGAAATTTTATATAAATCTTACTTTTTTTGACTAAATTTAAATTTTTGACGGCAACCCAACTGAAATATGATTTAAGCAAAATTTACAAAAAAAAAAAACTTTGTGGCAACACCGAAAGTTTTTGTACAATTTTAAAAAGTTTACCTGAGCGTTTCTGAAACCAAAAATTTAAATTTAGTAAAAAAAAAGTAAGAATTAAACTATGACTAATTTTTTTTTAACTAAGAAGAAACCCATTTAAGTAAAATAAAAAAACAAACAGGTGGCAGGCCTGAGAAATGAAATTATAATCGGCATTTGCACAGTTTCTCATATAATTCCTCTCTCTAATAGCGTCGCAAGGCTTATGGGCAGCCTCTAATCATAAAAAGGAAAAAAAGTTTAACGAGTTTACTGAATTAACCAATCAACAACAATCTCTCGTAAGAGAACGATACTCCCGGAGTAAGTTTGATGGGAGAATGACTAGACGGGAGAGTGATTAGATGAGAGAATGACTAGACGGGAGAATGACTTGGTGGGAAACTAACAAAATGTTGCAAAAACAGTAATATTACAATAAAAATAGCAAATATTTTGAAAAGCCTTGAAACTGGTAGATAGCAATACAACCAAACTATTCACGTTTTGATTTAATAATATTCAGATAAAAAAAATGTATAGATATATAAAAAAACCTTACAGGAAGAATGACACATACTTGTATTCTTTACAAAAATTTAAACTCTTTTTAAAAAAAACGCACTAGCCACGGTGCTCTTGAACAGTCGATAGGTTTTTTGGCTATGTGGAGAAAATCTGTGAATGGGGTTTCATTTGTATTAGTTTAGTGGTCTGGAAAATGCAAACCCCGAAATCGTAGCTTATCATCCCCGTGAAAACGCAACAAACAAATATAAAAATAGTTATATTTAATGTATTTTGCAATGCTGAATCTGAATCCGGCCTTAAAATTGCTATATCTCATATCTCTTAGCCTAAACAAGGAAAAAATACCGTTTTTGCTATATTTTGAAGCTATATAACTAGAATATAGAACATTCATACGCAAAATTCGATACATTATCTGAAAGCTTCAATCTTTTTCTTTAAAATCGCATTTAAATTATGTCAATAGCTTAATTTTTCTCTGAAATATCGTAGACTGAAATAATGACAAAACACGTTTTTTGCACTTTTTTAACTTTTTAGGTTAGGATATCTCCGAGAAAAATAAAGATATCGATTTTACTTGAATTAGGTTTAAAAGATTAATTAAAGCTTTCCATTTCTACATCAGAATTTATGGATATACGTCCTGTTATATAGCTCCAAAACACAACAATAAAACATAGCGTCGGCTTTTTTTCCTTGTTTAGGCTAATATATCTCAAAAACCGTATAAGATACAGCAATTCTAAGGATTCGGATTCAGCATTGCAAAATTCATTTAAAATAACTATTTTTATATTTGTTTGTTGCGTTTTTTTTTTCTGAATTTTTTTTATTTTGTATGGGGTATGTATTTTTGCGATATTTCGCGGGGATGATCAGCTACAATTTCGGGGTTTGCATTTTTAAGACCACTAAACTAATACAAATGAAACCCCATTCACAGATTTTCTCCACATATTCAAAAAACCTATCGACTGTTCAAGAGCACCGTGTAGCACTCACTATGGAAAAACCAAAAGTGACTGAGTTGAAAAATAAATTGAGTCTCTTCTATTTCTTTATTTTCAGTACTCTTTTTACTGAATATTGTACTAGAGCCACCCAGTGGTCAAAATTCGATCACAAATGTATTAAATAATTTTGGTACTTTTTAAATACTTTTAGTACTTTTTTTTTGCTATTAGGTACGCAATAGAAAAGCTCATTTATCATCCCTGGTATAATTCAAGCGAAATGTAAACAAAACAAAAAACATGAAGTCAGCGCTATCCTTTTTGTCGTTCTCATTGTGCTTTTTCCTCTCTCTGTATCTCTGTCTGACCGTGTATTTTGTTGTTGTTAATATTGAAAAATTTGTATTTAGTTTTAATTGCCTTAAAGGCAACGTCTTAAAAAAATTTTAAGTTTGTGCACTTCTACACTTTAATACATTTCTAATGGTATATAACTCAAAGTCGTACTCCATTTCTAACATAGTAAAAAAAGATGGACAAGTTTTTGTATTTCGTATTAATATATCGATTTAAAAAATTTACAGTTAGAATAAGAAAAACTGGGTGCAGATAGTCTATGCCAATTCAGTATAAAAAAAAATTTTTCGAAGAGAACACTGAAAAAAAAAACAGTAACTAAAAAATATTTACAAACAATGCTGTATAAGTTTTTTTGGAAAATAACGAAATATGCAAAACGGGTAAATTAAGTGCACTAAGAAATTAAGGACAGCAGAGAGAATGACTCTTTATGTTATAATTCGTACAGAAGCTCTTCTTAAGTATCTGTATTAAATAGTTAAGTTATCAAAATTTATAATCGAACATGCTTTTGAACCCCGGTATAATAAATGGTACATTTTTCGGAGGATCACCCATAAATACTTACCCAGAGTAGTATTCATTTGATTGTTATATTCATTATGATTTACAATTCTTTTTTTCTTAATTTTTTTCTAGGTTTGGTTTCAAAATCGTCGCGCCAAATGGCGTAAAACTGAAAAATGTTGGGGACGCAGCACAATCATGGCCGAATACGGACTATATGGCGCAATGGTACGTCATTCATTGCCCCTACCAGAGACAATCATAAAATCAGCCAAGGAAAATGATGCAGTGGCACCATGGCTACTAGGTATGGACAATAAAAGTAAATGCAATAATTGTATCAATTGCTTTCACTTAAAAAAAAAAAAAACAGAAACAGAAACGGAAACAATCATGATATTTAAAACGAAAAATCGAAAAAGTTTATATAATCTAAATCTTTTATCTGAAAAATTTATCCAGATTTGGCACAGCTCCATATTCGCGTTAAAAAAATAATTATAATATGTACGACACAAAAAAAGGAATTGCTTGATAGGTACTTAAGTGTCAAAGGGATAATCATATCCATATGACAAATATTGAGCATATTTTCATTGCATGTTTAAGAAGCAATTGACACGCTTATCAGCTACACATCATATGGCGTAAAAAATACAAAATGTACAGAAGTCGAGTCCTTCGTTTTTTATAGAGATTTGAAAGAGAAGCGACTTTCCACTTTTGCAGGGTTCAAACTACATAGCTACAAAACAAAAAAGATGCGCACTCGTAAAATACCACAACAAACACACAAGCAATGACTTTGCGGATTAGCACTAACGCTATCTAAGGGGTATTTTTTGCATTAAATGGTACAGGGCGGCTGTAGGGTGTACTCTGGTCATAATAATTGTATTTTCAATGTAGACAATTGTTCAAAAGTTCAAATGCTTTTATTGCTGTAATAACTGTCGTTTTTGTCTTCATCATCATCATCGATTCCCCCACCACTCGCTAAACTCAAGGGGCGTTTGTTTGATTCAAGGACAGGGTGCAATTTTAATTTACCACTCTCGTTGTATGATAAGGCACGGCTTAGTGCGGATTAAGTCATTGTATTGAAATTAACTATCAAAACGCTTTTTCAAAACATAATTAATTTGCCAAAATTAATTTCCTTTTCTTACGTTCTTCTTTAGATTTATGATCTAGATTATAGAGGCATATGGCAGGGATATAGTTTGATATATGCAGAATGAAAATTAACCAAGGTTTTGTAAATTGATTTAATTACTTAAGCAGGAGTTTTTTTGCATGCATTTATTAAATACAGGGTTCACGTTTCTCTTTTTTTTTTTTGTAAGCGAAAAGTATCACGCTCTGGGAAACTAAAGGGTGATCCAATAAAAGCTTCCTACTCTGTTTTCTAAATAAAATACATAAAAATCAATGTATTAAAGCAAATCTTTATTTGGAATGATAGTTTGGTTCAACGTAATGTTTAAAAATTATTTTGTTCAAATGTTGCCCACGACTAGTCCTTAAATGGTTCATTCTGTGGGTCCGATTTTCGACAACTCTTTCGAGCATATCGGCCGGTATTCCTTGAATAACACGACTTATATTAGTTTCCAAAGCGTCAATAGTTTCGGGTTTGTCGACATAAATAAGTGATTTAACATATCCCTAAAGAAAGTAATCCAATGGCGTCAAATCACATGATCTTGGTGGCCAATTAACATGAGCATTTCTTGAGATGATGTTTTCAACGAACGTTTCCCTCAATAAAGCGATTGTTTCTCCAGCTGTATAGCATGTTGCGCCATCCTGTTGAAACCAGAGGTCGGCTACACTAACATCCTGAATTTTTGGCAACAAAAATACATTGATCATTGCTCTGTAGCGAGCACGATGGCTCCATCCGCATTTTTAAAGAAATACGGTCCGATGATGCCTCTTGCGCATTAACCATACCAAACAGTACATTTATCGGGAAACTCTTGGATTGCTTTTGGTTGTTCAGCGGCCCAAATACTGCAATTTTGCTTGTTAATGTAGCCGTTGAACCAGAAATGAGCTTCGTCGCTAAACACAATTTTTCGATAAAATAATGGATCAATATGTAGTTGTTGTAAGGCTCATAAACCGAAATTAAAACGTACACCAAGATCAGCAGGCTTCAATTCTTGTACGAGCTGTATTTTATAGGCCTTCAGACACGCCACAATGATCCATAAGAGATGAGCCAAGCCTGTGATCGCCGACGAATGGATTGTTCACGGTTTTCACGAACACTCTCTGCTACTTCAGCAATATTCTCCAAATAACGGGCTCAATGCACTCTGGTGATGGTGTTACGAATAGTGCGCTCAGTTGGACGCTCATAACGACCAAAATGATGAGGAAGAACTCTACAACATTCTCTAACTGATGACTGATTTTGGTATTAAGTTTTCACAATCAATAAGCGTTGTTCAGGAGTAAGTCTGCTCATGATTGAGTCGTATTGAATACTAAACACAAACGTCATATGGACAAGTCATTTGACACATAAGAGCTGTCAAAACAACACAGTTGGAAAAAGGACCTCGTATTGGATCACCATTTTACCTACCTATGATTCGAAGCAGAATCTATTGTACTTCATAAAAACGAAACATAACAGCGCTGTTGTATGTGATCGAAATTTTTTGAATTTGGGATGCGTTGAATCGAAGAAAACATAAATTCTCTGATCATTTACATCGAAATATGGCTTTCCTTCTGTTTCTTCTATTAACTTGGTAAAACTAACACAATGGGACCCCCGGGTCTGACACCAAATGAACCAAAAATAATTATTATATTATTGTAATCCAATACTTCGGATTAGTCGAATGGCTTCGAATAGATATTTCATGAACCATGTACAAAGTAATACGATAAGGGTTAGTTTTAAGAGTCGCCAGCAATCGCTTTGGCCAATATACATAGTAAGAATTCTGATTGCTAACCTAGCACTACGGTTCTCATGATCGTAATCTTCTACACCGTCAATGTAATTATCAAAGTGGAGTTACAATTTCAAAGCCATTTCTCCGTATCTCCGTATTTTATGAAAATTTAGCATACGCAAATTCAAAGGGGTAATGTGCTACTGTGAATAACCCGCAGAGACCTTGGCTGATATTGAACAAAACTCTGTAGAGTAAATATTGTTGGTCAAGAACAAGCGATGAGCTTTGGGGGACAGAAAATAAACTCCTAACGCCTTGTCTTCAGCAAATCGCTATATCTTCATTCCATAGGATTGCGACAATTGAGGAGTGGCCGTACCAAAGGGCCTAAGTACCATTTCGAGGCAAAAGTTGTGTCATAATATGAATCGGGTGACATTTTGTTAGAAGTGATAATAATTGTTTTTTGTTTTTACAAAAAATTTACTCGATGGTGTGGAATTGATGGCATTATGTTACAAAAATGATACCGGTCAAATAACTGATTATTATGGCACATAATGTATATGACATTACTTTTGCATCGAAATGGTACTTAGGCCCTTTGGTACAGCCACTCCTCAATTATTTAAAAACCAATTCTTAGCTCATAGTGATACTTTGCCAGGAAGGTTTTCACAAAAGTATTCTACTAACTGCTTCCCCTTCTCTTCAGTTCGATCATGTCTATCTTTTAACGCTGTAGATTCAGCACGAAGTTTTTTATTTTTAAATAGCGAATACAGATTTGTGGGGCGCCCTCCTTAAGAAAAACTTATTTTACCACTATCGAGCACTAAAATATATAAGTTTTCCTCACATGTAGTTGTTTATAATGTAAGCAGCACTGTATATAAAAATCAGGACGTATTTTGGCCAGTCCTGAAAAAATTTGTGAAAGCGAAAAATAAGTTTTTTTAATTTTTATATCATTTTAAGTCCGCCTTGAATAGAAATAAGTAGAAGTAAAACAGTTTCAATGAATAAAAAAAGCCATAAATATTTAATTCGGCATACATTTTGTTAATTTTTTGAACCTATCACCGCACTGAGAATAAAATTTCAAGATCGCGGTAATCGACACTTTTCGTTACATAGATCTGGATGTATGCAAGAGAGAGATAAAACGATTTATTAACATTCAGGTGTACTAAAATGCAGGCGCATTTCTTGCTTTTTAATTTATGTGACTCTGTCCAATTCAAATGCCTCTTACAAGAGAAAATATTTAAATTAATCCTAAAACTGTTTACAAAATTTATTGAAAATTATCCTTATTTTCAAGGTATGCACCGCAAATCCCTTGAAGCACAGGATACACTCAAAGATGATTCCGGTGTCAGCGATCACGAGGACTCGGCTGGCTCTAAGTCTAACGATGAAACACGCCGTCTAACATCATCTACAGAATCACTTAACGTTGTTAGTCCCTCACCGCATCAACAACATCGCAATTCATCGGCAACGACAACACCAACAGCAACTTCCTCATCATCTCCGATGAATTCACATATTGATCTCAGCAGCCCAGGTGCCTTGCACAGCAACAGTCAGCAACAGTTGTCAGCAATGTCGCATATGCAACAACAACAACATGGACAACATTCACACTATGCACCTCCACCACCACATCCCTCTTATCATCCATTGTTGGATGCCGCTAATGCCAGTGCAGCCAATAGCAAAGATCTGCATATGATTATGAATACAGCTGTGGCGGCAGCTGCAGCAGCTGCTGCTGCTTCATCAGGTGGTGGTGGTGGTCATCATTCGCATTTGGTTTCAGCAGGTTATCATCTTGATGCGGATCCTGATGCATTCAGGTGGGTGAACAGCCACAGCAATAACAACAACAGCAACAATTATCAAAGTTTCCAGAAACAGTACGAGCGTGAGAGGTTCTCCTCTATACGGTGAATTTAATTTTGTTTATTATCAAATATATTGTTTTAGGTAAAAGTGCTCCGAAAGCTTATGAATGGTCAGTAAAACGCACTGCACAGAAAAAAAAAATATCGGTCAATCTAACCGATTTCAACGATAGAATTTGCACCAACCCGCAGTAAAGGTTAAATTGACTGTAAAAAAGTCCGCGGAACCGCCTCTAAAACGATGTATTTTTGCAAGAAAAAAATTTTTTTTTTTTTTTTGACCGAACGTAGGGATCGCCCATTAACATTTTTCGTCATATCTTCGGCATTTACAGGCCGATCTTAAAGTTTGACATATAAACATTTATGTTTTGAAGAGACCCCTTTTTTTTGTATAGAAGAAGCATTGACATCAAGTGTCCCGTACAAGTACAATACTTACCCACCGTATCTCAGTTTTTACCATTTTAATGTGCCACCCTAATGTCAGAAAATTAAAGCTCGCAAAAAATCATTTAACTTTTGTTGAGAAAGTAAGTATTTTTACTATAACGGAAATATTTTAAAAAATATTTTTAATTTATTTCTGCCGAGCATAGGTGTCTAGACCTTACCAGAAAAAAAAAGTTCTCCGTACCACATTTAAAGCGATGTATTTTTGGAAGAAAAAATCTCGAAATTTTTTTTTTTTTTTGTGTTTTTGACCGAATGCAGGGGTCACCCAAAAAGGTTTTTCATCATATCTTCGGCATTTGCTGTCCGATTTTAAAGTGTAATATATCAATATATATGAAAAGATAATTTTTTTTTTCCCCGGAGATCCTTGACATCAAGTGCCGCGTTCTAGAACTTACCCATCAGATGTCAGTTCCTTTCATCCTAATGTGCCACTCTAATCCCAGAACATTAAAGCTCGCAAAAAATCATTAAACAAATGACTGCATAAAATACAACGTTCGCAAAAAAACCAAGAGTGATCGGTCTGTTTCCATCTTATGAACATAAAAATATTAATGGTGAGAACCTATTCTTTCAATTTTGATGAAAAAAGTCTGCGACTTTCTGCGACCGCTGAAGAAAGTCATATTGTTTCTGACAAAATTCCATGAGAATAGCAAAATGAGTGATCGTATGCCGATTTACTCAAACTGTGCCATAATGCTTCTAAGGTAAAGTTGTTTATATATGCCAAACTTCGTGTCGATATCTCTTCTGCTTTTTATTTTATAATTGTGGAGCATGACATTTACCATTTAGACCTCAAGCCAATATCCCAAGTACTCTATTGATATGTCATAAAAAACATGGAAATAAGGAACTAGGACAGAAATCGGTCAATAGGTGATTTAAAAAGAAACTAGTAAGGGTGTTACTTTTTGCCTGGCTAAACATTAAATACCCTACACTGCAGTATTTTAAAACTTTTGCATATATGGAACGTGCCACACCCTCTTTTCCGAGTTCAGCCAGTTTATACTAAGAGCTTGCATTTATAGTTTTTAGTGTCGTGAGTAAAATTTAGTTGGATTATCTCAGAAAACGTTTTCAGTATAGCATTTTGAAGCTTTTGCTTGTATGGGAGGTGCCACGCCCTGTATTCCGAATTTGCCCTGTTTGCTCAGAGCTTGTATTTACTATCCCTAGTGACTATGTGTATTTTGCTTGCGTTATTGCAAATAACGCTCTTGGCGGTAGGCGTGACATTATTTTTTTTTTTTCATTTTCAATTTTATGCTTTAAATAAAATTTTTTCTATTTTGGTATTGGGGAGATTTGAACCTGGAACCTGTCGTGTGATAGATGCGGACGATGGCAATTCAGCTACGGGCATCATTATTGTGAAGTTGACTGAAAGTCTATTTGTTTCAAAATGAGCTGATTTGGTTTTAACTACGTTCTGTTGATGATTTGAGTTTATCAACGCTTCGTGAGTGTTTTAACTACGTTTCGTTGCTGATTTGAGTTTAACAACGTTGTTGAATAAGTTTCAACTACCTTTGTGAGTAATTTTGCAACGCACCATATAAATATGAGCTTGGAGCGTTGTTTAATCTAAATCAGCAACGAAACGTAGCTAAAACACTCACGAACGATGTTTTTTCTTCGCTCTGTGTATATCAACTCAGGAGGTGACGCTGATCAAGAATATAAATACTACTTTTTTTCAGAATTTTTTTGGACAATAATACAATAAAGTTTAAAGTATATCGATTGAAAAAACTGTAAAGGATTCATTCCCCCCTTTTTCGATTCCCACCCTCTAATTTAATAGCACTCCGCTGTTTTTTCTTAAATGACCCACTCACCGATTTATGGAATAAAAACCATTAAATGACATAATCATTAGTCTATAATGAGCTATCACAGAATCAAATGGATTTCTTTTGATTTATCATATTGCGACAAATATTTTGTCTGGAAATTTTTATATTGAGATTTAATCTGTACTTTTTATTTCTTTCACAGAAATAATTCAATCGCCTGCTTACGCGCCAAGGCACAGGAACATCAAGCGCGTCTCCTGAATAGTGGACTCTTTTTGCAAGTGCGCTCACTGGCTGGACTACAGAATCCTATCGGTGCAATTAATGGCAGCAACAACAACAACAACAACACTGTGATGTTGAATCATAACAGCAACCAAATTCGTAGCAACAATTGTGATATGAAACCACGCCCGCCAACACCAACGCCAACAAATATTGCAATGGAGTTTACAACAACAACAACAAATAAACAACGTTGCCCAACAACAACAAATGCACCAACGTTAATACCAGATATGACATCACCAATAAATATTTGCAATAACAATGACAACAACAATGAGCTTTATTACCAAACGCATCCAAAGCAACCACAACACCAGCAACAATTCAAAATGGAGCCTGTTGCCTGTGACATTTGATACTGAAATGGCTGAACGGCGATTCATGATGATGTTCAATAGAGCGAATTAGTAATGAATCTGTGAAAAAAGTGGCAAAAAACTTAGGTCTAACATACTTGAGAAAAATGAAATTAAGCTAAATTTTTCATTAGTTCTGGATAAAATGTTTCTTTGACTTTTGGACTTCTTTTCGCCATAATTAAGATATTAATAATCTGTCATCTCATGCCTATCACAATAAGGTTTGGATTGAAGGATCTCACTGAAATTCAAAAAATTGGTTACGTTTCAGGCAAAACCCAATAAAAATTGCAAAACAGATGGAAGATCCCGTCTTGGTTTTGGATATATATAAAAGCTAGTTTTCTTTGTTTATGTGAAAAATATTTTGGAAGATCGAAAAAGTAGGATATGAAGCGTTTTTAATATTCTCAGTAATAAAAAACAAAAAATTAAAAATGGTACATTTTCTATAATACCAGAAAATTTACTTTATACCGTTTTGATTTTGATTTTGTTATGAAATGTAATATGTTTTATTTTCTTTCCATGAAAAATATTTCGGTAGATCAAAAATGTAGGTCATGAAACGTTTTTTATAATTAAAGTACTAAAAATAGTACTTTCTGACAAATACAAACATATTTATCAAAATTGATCTGAACATGAAAATATGTGAAGAAATATCACAAGTTAAGGACAATTTTGTGTTTGTCACAATTTACTGATTTTTCGATTTTTGCAATGCATCCTAAATTCACATCCCACAAAAAAAAAAATCGCAAAAATATTTATTGGGTTTGGCCTGAAGCGAAACCATACAATGAGTTTTAGGTCTGATGAGATGGTCAATCCAATTCTTGTTACTCTAGGCATAAAATGGCTGTAACTCCATTTTTCTTAAGTCAACTTAGTCTGTTTTTCCCTTTTGTCATATAAATATAAGGTCTGTTTCAGTGCACATCCAAAAGTATCTTTATTTACCTAAAGAAAACTTTTTAGTTAACCAAGAGTTCTAATGCCCTAACAAATGATGTGCTTGAATCATAGTAAATAGAGCCAAAAACCGCAAATGCAGGACATTTTACTGTTATTTGTAATACCCCATTCTCAGTGTCTTGGTTAACCAGGCTGGAATATGAAAATCTTTATAATCAAAGATCAGCGTTCACACTTCTTACCTTGATAACACTGTTCGACACAAAAAAAAAACACATGAAAAAATCCAAAAAATTCTTAAAGTAGACGTTAAAAAAAAATACCCGTGTCTCGTGGTTTTTCCCCAGCACGTCACATTTTTTTTATCGATTTTTGAAGTTTTTTATCCACTGTTTATGAAAAAAACAAAAATACCGCATTCATGTGTTAAATCGATGAATTTAACTATATGATCCTTACATTTGAGGTGTCTCATGTATTCAGTAAACTTATGCAGGATATTGCGGGGAATATTTTTGTAGAAAATTTTAACCCTATACAACCCCCACATGTGGGTCATTTTTTCCCTTTTCTTAAAAAGGTACAAGAATGACACCTAAGACGGGGGAATATTGAGTCAGTATGTACTACAGAAATATTTGCTATATAATTTCACTACTAGTTGCTGAACACTAAAAAAGCTAAATTTTATCCCGAAAGCAAAAAAATCCGTTAAAATCAGTAAGCAGTTCTAACAATCAATATGTTCCAAATTTCACCCCACTGTAAAACTTTAAAACCCCATTTTGGACAAAACTCGTTCTGACAAGATCATAACGAATCACACAATTATCATTTTCCTACAATAGAATACATTAACCTATTACATCATGTTTTTATGGGTCTTTTTGACCCCTTTTTCTAAAACTGAGACACAATGGGTTATAAGATTTTGCAAAAATTTCCTACAAAAAATTTCACTTAGAGTTACCAAGAACGAAAAATTCTTAAAACTTGAGGGATGTGATTTATATGCAATGTGAAAAATCCTATTTGATTTTAACAATTTTTTTGGTTTCGGGCTCAAATTTCGACCTTTACGTGTTCAAAACTACTTAGAAGTGAAATTTTATAGCGAACATTTCTGTAGTACATACTGGCTCCATATTTCTCTGTTTTGGGTGTCAATTTTGTACCTTTTTAAGAAAAGAGCAAAAATGACCCACATTGGGGGTTAAATATGGTTAAAATTTTATACAAAAATATACCCCGCAATATCCTGCATAAGTTTGCTGAACACATCATACACCTCAGATGTAATGATCATATAGTTAAATTCATCAATTTAACACAAGAATGCGGTATTTTTTATTTTTTCATGTATAGTGGATAAAAAACTTCAAAAATCGATTAAAAAAAATGTGACGTGCTGGAGAAAAACCACGAGAAACGGGTATTTTTTTAACGTCTACTTTAAGAATTTTTTGGATTTTCTAATGTGTTTTAAAAAAAGTTCGAAATTGTCGAACAGTGTAATTAATTTGTTCACAACAGCATCGAACAGCCCTAATCTTCCTCCTTCAAAAATACCTTTATGTTTTCTAATTAGGTCATTACTTTCTGAGTTATCATCTATTAAAGGAAAGATATCACAAATCCCTGTAAAGGACTTTATTAAATTTGTATACTTTTACCTCAATGGATGATATCTAAGAAAGTAATGATCCAATTGGAAAAGTTAAAGTTTTCGATGCCTTGGCCATAAGTGAACTACACTACATCCTAAAAGTCTGAAAAAAGCGTGTTCTGCACTTTAAAGCAATGATTACTCAATCACAGACCTGATAGAAAAAAACGGTTGTCAGATTCGGAATCTGCTACGCTAAGCTAGTCAAAACTAGTAAGGGTGTAAAATTTGGCCTGGCCAAACATTAAATACCCTACACTGCAGTATTTTTAAAAGTTTGCTCTTATGGGAGATGCTACGCTCTCTTATACGAGTTCACCCAGTTTTTGTCCAGAGCTTGCATTTATAGTTTTTAGTGTCTGAGTGAAAAACGTTTTCAGTATAGCGTTTTGAAGCTTTTGCTTACATAGGAGGTGCCACGCCCTCTTGTCCGAGCTCTTCTAGTTTTAGCTTAGAGCTTGCATTTATAGTCTTTAGCATTTGAGTAAAGTTTGGTTGGATTATCTCAAAAAACTTTCAGTATAACATTTTGAAACTTTTGCTTATATGGGAGGTGCCACGCCCCCTTGTCCGATTTCACCCCATTTTAGCTGAGAGCTTTCATTTATGATTCTTAGTGTCTGAGTCGAATTTGTTTCGAATATCTCAAAAAACGCTTTCAGTATAGTGTTTTAAAGCTTTTGCTTATATGGGAGGTGCAACGCCCTCTTGTCTGAATTCGTTCAGTTCTTTCTCAGAGCTTGCGCTTACAATTCTAAGTATTTATGCGTATTTTGGTTGCATTTTCGTGAAAAATACTCCTAAAATTGCATTTTAAATATATTTTTTGTATGGGTGGTAGGCGTGTCCGTTGGCCGATTTCGCTCATTTTCAATCCCCCGAGCTATCTTTAACGACGAAGGCAGTGTACTAAATTTCATTGAATTATCTTGCTCAGTTTTCTCAAAAAGAGTATTTCAACACACAGCCAGCCACCCAGACAGACGGACATGGCTATATCGACGCTGGAGGTGACGCTGATCAAGAATATATTTACTTTTCTATATCTGCCACGCCTCCTTCTCTGCGCTACAAACGGAAGGACAAAGTGAATATACCCTGGGTGTAGGGTATAAAAATCTAGATCTCAGCATCAACAAGTAAATTGAACCTAATCCCTATGTGAAAAAAGATAAGGAAATGCCTTTCATAAGGAAGGACATAGATTACTTTTTGCTTTGTAGGAAACATAAGAGAAGTCGTGGACAAAAACTAGTATGGTAAAAGTTCGAATTCGTTGTCTCCAGTAGTTATGTTTCTAGCACTTGCTTGGTATTGTAGTTGTTCTTTTTGTGCATTGGAGATTTCACTCACAAAGTTTAGCAGTACAGCCAAAAATAAGAGATATTGTTATCAGTTTAAGGTGGAATTCAGTGCTTAGGCATGTCTGAGGATTTTACAACTGATTTGAGGTGGATTATTAAATTACACATACCAATAAAACCGGTCTTACCGAACCTCTACCCTGTAAAAATTGATAACTGACAAACTTTGAACTTCGATATCTACAAACTTAAGTTTTTCATTTTACGATTTCAAAATGCCATATGTCAAATGTCAATTTTTGGAATTTTCCAGTGATAGAGGTGTCATTTTATTCAAAATTGTATGTGTTGATGGAAAATGGAAAAAAAGGGGTTTTTTATTTTGTGAAGATAAGGTACCTTTTCCACAAATATAGTTCTTGTAGAATTTTGAAACAAAATATGTACTTATCATATTATTTTTCTGGAAGTCTGAAACATTTCAAAAGAGATAGCGCAAATTTTCATGTGCTTGAATTTCCGGGGCCTCATGTGTTTATACAAAGTATGACTTTGTTTTTAGCGACATGGATCAGTCATTCATATCTGCCAAACTGATTATGATTTCAGAAACTAAAACAACTTTTGCAATGAAGAAGATTACACGAATAGGAAATGTGAACGCTTAAACGCCTCAAGTCAACATCTTTCTGGCTAAAGGAAAATCGCTGAAAGGAGGCAGCGGAACATTTTAAGGGCGGAAGGCATCTCGTGATTAAGGAAGCACTACAATCGTTCATGGGATGACAGACAATCTCATCCAAGCTTATGTATTCGGCAGAGTATGGAAAATAAAAATACTAATTTGCCTCTTGACACATAATACTTAAAAATCCTGCATTTGGTTCAAGCACGAACAATTTTATAAAAATTTATTTATTTTTTTTTTTAAAAACCAAAAGAGTACATGAACAGACCATAGAAAAAGAATATTTTTTCTGAAAAAATTGAAAAACGAATTTATTTATTTACCTTAATATAAAAATTAATGATACTTTTTGATAAACTTAAGCCAAATACATGACATAAAATGGTAATTTTTAAATTTAATTAGAAATTAAGTGGATTTTAGCATTCATATTATGTATGTACGAGTACTTATGAAATTCTATATGTGAAATAAAGTTTGACAACATCTTTTTTAAATATTAATTATTGCAACCTTTTCAATATACGTATTCAAATTTTTCTTTCACAGGATCTATCTATTTTAAAGGCACTTCAGACTATCTGAGAAGTCATATGAGTTTTCTTATGTTTTTCTATTTGATTTTTTCTCTGACTGTCAAATTTTTATTGTTTTAAATTTATTTTGTTCAAATTGTTTTAGTTTTTTATTTTTCAAACATTATTCAAAAATTTGAAAACTCCTATGACTTCTCTTTTCAAATAGATTCAAATCTAATGCCAAAATAACTCATACGAGTTTTCTTCTGATAAATCATTTGTGATATAAATTTACATTCACACTATCAGAGTTGCCATATTTGACAACTCATAAGATTTTCTGTATGACTTCTCAGATAGTCTGAAGCGGCTTTTATTTGTACCTATTTATTAAAATATTTTTAATAAAAAAAATTTTATCGCATTTTAATTAAAATTTTCTTAAATCTTTTTTAAGAGTTTTTAATTGTTCCCTCGTTACACTAGGAAATTTTCAAAGGAATTGGTTAAGCGGCAAAATTCAAATTGTTCACAATCCTTAAAACAAGTTTTGAAATTAGCAGACAATTTCTAGATAATTTTTTTTCATTTATTATGGAAATACTTAGGTTAAAAAACTATTTTGGTAAAAAAAAAAATTTTAATAATAATACAGACTTGTTTAATTAGTTGCTTATGTTAAAAAAAAAAATGTATGTCACCCAGATTCTCTCAAGGTAAATTTTCAAATAGGAGGCGGTTTTTTTAATATTTTTTTCGTCGACCCGGCCTAGTGTGTACTTGAAACGTTTTTCCACATTACCTGCTCTGGAGCGTTTTGCGATAAGATGCATAATTTTGGCTGTTTTGGTGTTTGAGCAATGTAGGAGAGTGATATTAACAGCAAGCTGCGAAAAAAACAGGTTTTACAAAAAATAGCTTTTACAGCGTTATTCGCGATCGTAAAAAAATATTGTCGAGAATTTATTCTCTTACTCCCTAGTTTGTAATCGAAAAAAAAAATTCCTGGAAGGGCAAAATTCACTGAAAAAAAAGGGCTATCGGCAATAATTTGGGAGGGAGTATTTTGACGTTTATTGCTAAAATTTATTCCGCAACATTTTACTAGGGAATAATAATGTAAGAATAAATACTAATCAGAAATAATTTTTGAAGAATTAAAAAATTTAGTATAACAATTTTATAGCTTATTGACAGGGGCGTGGAGAGAAAATCCGGGTCCGGGGGTAGTTGTAAACCGGGCCCACTCCACTACTAGATTTTTTTTTTTATTAGAGACTATCACATCGTCGAGTGAATATTGTTTTTCCGTAAACGCAAGGATGCTCGCCAGATATATGTATGAAATGTGTAAAGTTGTGATTTTGCTTGCTTTCCGCTCATATTCATAAAATAAAGGTCAAAAAATAAGGAACTTTTTTTAACTACCCATACCTTCGAAACTGTTGGTTTTTTCGGAGATGTCTTTCAGTGAACCTTTGTAGAGAATATCTTGGCCAATAATATCTTCTTAGAAGATTTCTTTCCAAAAATTAAACTTGTTGCTGTTTTGATACAAAAATAGCAATTTTTTAAGAAAATGTTCATGCCTAGAAAATGATTTTTTGTAAATTTAAAAGAGCGAAATATTTGTTCTGGAAAACCTTTATTGTAGGAAATTAAATGTAAATTAATTGAAAAGAAAAAATTAATTAAAAATATTAATTCTTAATGTATAGAGCTGGTCCCAAAATTGGAAAAATGCGGTATATTAATTTTTTCTACTTTATTGGAAGCAAGAAATTTTTTTGCTAGTTTTATATGAAATGGTCCTTTTTGGAGTTCACTTGATTTAAATTTTTTCCTGGGTGGCGAGCTCGACAAATGAAATTAACGATAGTCTGTGCATGAGCGGTCTTAAAAAAATCGAAAACAAAATCTATTTTCGTGTTCAGCGACCCGATGTTAGTTAAGAAGATGTGACAAGCAAACAAATCAAAAATTAAGGAAAAAAAAAAAAAATAAATACTAAAAAATTATATTTTTTTTTAGCTTTGAGGCTCCATGATATTCAAATTTTATGTATTTAAATATTTCTTTTTAATTAATCTACATTTAATTCCCTTCAACATAAGATTTTCAGGACAAATATTCCGCTCTTTAAAAATTGCAAAAAAACCAATTTCTAGAAAAAAAGTCATAAAATTTTTCTTAAAAAATTCCTATTTTTCTGCAACAAATTTTATTTTCTTTCTAAGATAATGTTGGCCTAGTAACTCTCCATAAAAGTTTATTTAAGAATGTTTCTGAAAAGATCAGTAGAGGCCGCGCGGATTGCCATTTTTAAGTCTATTTTAAAATTTTTTTCAAACCTTATCGTTTTTGCCTCATAACGCCAATTTTACATATTTCGGAAATCGCTTTTTTAAGTTTTAGATGGAATAAGAAAGAACTAACTGTTAACTTTTCAAGTTTGTTTTTTCTTAAATACTTCAATTTAAGGATTAAATTTAATATTTTACTAAAGGCAGGATTCGGTACTTTCCAGTTTTAAGTTATGAAACGCGTAAAAGGATATTAATTTTATGAATTTTATTTTTTTATAATTGAGCGTAAAGATGGGCACGGGCTCGGGATTTTTCTTCGCCCGCGGGGCTCTACTTTCCAGTGACAGGCTCCGCCTTTCTAACTAAACCACAAAAGGCCTAAGCTTAGAGGACCGTGAAGGCCCGTAAATCACAAGCAAGCTTAGAAGCAAAAAAAAAAAAAAAAAATTCTGAAAAATAACACAGGCCTGCAAATTCGACACTTTTTTTTCCTCTCTAGATTTTTGAAGCCAATTATGGTGGTTTGGGACCTCCTAATCACGAATCTGAATTTGGTTTATTTCCATCACGTCAGGATTTTGAGATATTCAAATTTTCATAACCTCAAAAATAACGAAAAATCGTGTGTTTTTCACAGTTATTTAAAAATTTCTCGAAATTCTAAGGTGATAGAGAAATTCTGTAAACGGATTTGGATTCAGCATCAAAAAATACATTAGAAATCACTCTCGTAATTTTAAGAGGGGTACCCTTCTTCATCTGTACAGCATTTGAAAACTTATAAATTCAATCGTTTGAGCTTATGAACTTTTCAATATTACGCCTAAAATACTCAACATATTTAAACCATTCTTGCACCATATATTTTTTTGGTGCTCCCCGTACGATCTAGATAGTTGCTATGCATAATATTCACCCAGATATCAAGTTTCATAATGCAGGTAAAGTAAGTAGAAATGCGGTTTATGTTTTTTATTGCTTTTTGGTATGTTTTCTTTGTATACCGAGCACACCATACTTTCAGTCAATTACCCCCATTATCAAAACAAATCTGTCGGAATATCAGGCATATATATGGCGTTCAAATGGTTTCAATATACCTACTGGTATACGCGTGGGAGCGACTCAAATAAAATTTTCAATTATTTAGAGTTTTTTTTGTATGAGGGGTACAACACCCCCTTATCCTATCGATCCCATATTTCTTATAAATGTTTTGGAGCACCAAAAAAACATCTGGTGCAAATATGGTTTTGATACGTTCAGTAGTACAGGCGTGGTAGTCTTGTTTATACAAAAAAGGCACTTAAGTAAAACTTAAATGATGGAAAATTGTGACGTGCTGGAATTTTTACACTATTTTTCTCGTAATCAGCAAACTTAAATCTATAGAAATCGCTTTTTAAAATTCAGAGAGGAAAACCCATGCAGGACTGTGTAATGTATACGTAGGGTAGAACGGGGTTAAACAATAATTTTTGTGTTTGGTACTCTGTAAAAACTTTGTTTATGATAATAATTTGAAAATTTCAACTATTCCTGGTTTGTTGAACCCTTTGTTACAAAATTCAGACGAACATTTTTTTTCAAACTCGCATAGTTTATCCGATATTTTCATTTGAATAAAAAGTGTGAAATGAAACGTCCTCTTTATAATAAAAGTGACCAACATTGTTATTATACGGGTTTTTATTTTATTAGAATTTTACAAAACGTTACAAAAGAACAAAATTAACTTGAAAAAGTTTCTCTTGAGCTTCATTAATCGCTGGCGTCACTTTCCTCAACGAATATTACTTTTCTTGAATGACCTCTTTTAGAGCGACGAGTATATTTTTTGGCTGCCGTGTCTTGGTTTTTTGCTCGGAAAATTTCTTTAAAATCTTTTTTTCCGACCTTACCATGGTCGCCAATGCCTGTTTCTCCTTCTGGTTATTTAACCCCACGTGCTTTTGTTTATTTTAAGGCGAATAACTTTTTAACAGATTTAAATTTTGTAAAACCAATTACAGATTTGGATTCAGCTTCTAATTCTGCTCTTAGAAAACACTTACCTTTCTTTCTGCACTTCACTGATTTGTGAAATTTTGAACTTTTGCTGACTGAAAATATTGCGGCGAGGACGCGTAAGATCTTTCTTTCGTCAGAACTCAGGTTATAACACACGTGCGGTAGTGGAACCTTTTGCCAAAGTTGCGCTGTATCGATCACTATCTACTGTACCAATGGTCGTTCGATTCGACTTTATTAAAAAAAAATTTGAAGCAATTGGCTGTTTAACACCGTGGTGACTTAACCCCGTTCTACCTTATAAGTGTAGTGCTTAGAATGAAAAGAAAGTAAGTTAAGTCAAACAAAAAAACCTTATTAGATTTGACCAAAAAGCTCAAATAAGCAGACAGTGCTTAATCTTTGTTTTTTTTCCTTCGAAAAAAAAAAAAAAAAAAAAATATTTATGCGGACCTTTTCTCAAGTGCTTGTATCGTAGTTATGCCGGGCCTCTAAAATCTATTTTTCAAGCTTGCAAAAATCCCCCCCTTACCCCCCCTCTCATCAGGCCTGCTTATTGATATAGCTTTCATATGACAGTAATATTTTTAATATCCATTTAAGCGTTTCCAACTTATACCGGTTCTGATAAAACTAATTTTCACTTCGTCACTTTTTTTTGTGAAGGTTTTGAGACTTATTTGGCAGAACTCATTGACCATGACCAAATATGTAGTTTTTTGATTGTTTTTAATAATATGTATTTAGATGCTTATATTTTGTTTGTTTTGTAACCTTAGCTGCAGTGATTTGATTTTGAAAATCCACTAGAATGATTAAAAAGTAATTTTTCAACTAAAAAGCAAAGCATTAACTTAATTTTCACAAATTTTATTCAGATGCATTTGCCATTGCTTGTTTATCTTTTTTTAAGTACGATGTCAAAATCCAGTGGGAAATGGAAGGAATGTCAACGATATTGGCAAAACAACGTTGGCATATATTGTTTTTTTTTTTTGATCAAAATGTCTGCAGTCAGCGTTGCAAACTGGTTGTTTCCGCAAAATGTCAATGACATTGGAAACACTCAGCGTTGCAAACTGGTTATTTCCGGAAATGTCAACGATATTAAAATAAAATAAAAAAACATCTCTGCAGGAAGGGGAGTTTCCATTCATAAAATATTCACTACTTTAGTGCTCCCTCTCGAGAGGGAGTATATTCTCGAGAATGGAAACTCTCTTCAGATTTACGATAAGGCCCAATTAAACTCCTCTTTCCATCTAAAATTTTAAGCAACAAGAAAGAGCAATTATCGGAAATTTTGTTGTTAGTTTGATCTTATTAAAAACATTAAAAAATTGTAGCTATTTTAGACGGCAGCGTGTTAACACGGACCTGTTCAAAAGACAACTGAAGTTACTGAACTAAAATACGACACCATCTGCATTTGATATAGGAAAATTAGCACTGCTATAAAACCTTAAAAAAATATTTGGTTGTAATTTTCTCCACTATGCTGCTATTGTTTATGCCAATTTATAGTCAAATCGGATTCCATGAACAAATTTCTTGATCGCTTACACCATGATTCAATAACAATAGTTATGGCAAGTTGTCAAAATAAAAAAAAATGGAACCCTGATCTTGCCTTGCTATCTGTCAAAAGACTAGAAAATTTTGACATTTTCGTAGTTTAAGAAGCAGCATTTGTGATTGCGTCAACCAGGTAATTCAACCATGGTTTACACCTGCTGGTTCTAATTTTAATTCTGAAAATCCACTAAAATTATTACAAAGTCATTTTTTAATTAAAAAGCAAAGCATTAACTTAATTTTCACAAATTTTATTCAGATGCAATTGCTATTGCTTGTTTATCTTTTTTTTAAGTACGATGCCAAAATCCAGTGGGAAATGGAAGGAAATGTCAACAGTATTGGCAAAACAGCGTTACCATACTTTTTTTTATCAAAATTTCTGCAGTCAGCGTTGAAAACTGGTTGTATGCGCAAAATGTCAATGATATTGAAAAGACTCAGCGTTGCCATATGTGTTTTTTTTGTGCAAAATGTCTACGATTTTGGAAAAACTCAGCGTTGCAAACTGGTTATTTCCGAAAATGTCAACGATATTAAAATAAAAAAAACATCCCTGCAGGAAGGGGTGTTTCCATTCATAAAATATTCACTACTTCCAGTGCTCCCTCTCGAGAATGGAAACTCCCTTCAGATTTACGATAAGGCCCAATAAAACTCCTCTTTTTATATAAAAATTAAAGCAACAAGAAAGAGCAATGATCTGGAATTTCTTGTCAATTTAATCTTATTAAAAACATTAAAACATTGTAGCTGTGTTTTTTTGACAGCGTGCTAACACGGAGTTAACGCTGTTCTTCTAAAACGAGTTAGTGTGTTATCTCCTTCTTCTTATTTTGTTTTACTTTATTCTGCTTTTCGTTTTCGCACCACTTCCCTCCGCTTGTCAAGACAATCGGTAAAAATGTGGTACCACTATGTTAAAATCCTATTAAACAGAGCTAATATTCAGTAGTATGGCAACATCAACAGTCTATTTTGTGCTTAATAATTAAACACGCAAAATTAATCTGTGCTAAATTAAGCACTTTAGTTGTTGCTTTCCCATACTTTTCTCAGAAAGAGCTTGATCAAAAACTTAATTAAACACAGCTAATGAATAATTTCAAAACGCAACTGAAGTTAATGCATTGAATTACAACACCATCTACATTTGATAAATGCTATAAAAACCTTTTTCTTTACTGCCCCTAAGGGTATGCTACACTTTAGTGAATATTTTATATTCTATTACAATCCAAATCTAAACGTCGATAAGGCAGTTACTTCGTAGATTAGCTGTCAAAAGTGACATTAGTGTTCGAATTTTGCAAATTCTTACATAACCAACCTCGAATTTTTGACATTTATCAGGAAAAAATTTTCCTTCAACCAACGACGAAAGCAGTCGGTATTTATTTCTTACTTTTTTGCTGCAAATCTACAAACTAAAACTAAAAAGTAAGTGAAATTCATAATTAATTACGAAAAAGAAGATAAGCTAGTTAATTCTTCCTAAAACTTTTATTAGAAATGGCTGGAGACGCAGGTGTTGATGAATCAAAATTGTCGGGACTATCAAAGCATTTCAATGGCTCCACCATGCGCGGTCGTGCTAATGTAAGATTGCAGATTATATAAACATTAAATTTTTTCTTATTTTTGTAAATAAAATTTCTCAATTCTAAACACTCGCAGGTTGCCAAAGCCACCTACGCCGTACTTGGTCTCATTATTGCATACAACGTATTGAAGCCCAGCAAAAAGTAAAGTGAATAAGACGAGTTGGTGCGTCCGTCCGTCTTCAGAAAGTTGCAGTCTATAAAGGCGCATTGGGATTATGGATGGGGTGCTACTGCTGCTTGTCGTGTGATTTTCTTTATAAATTACTTTTATTTTTTGTTTAACTATTATCACTGCAAATAAATTGTGCGAAAGTGCTATTTATCGCTTTTGCCAATTGGAGATTCCATCTCCAAATGCAATACATCTACAAAATATTAACATGATTTGTTGTAAAGTGGGTAGAACAACATCTGCTACTACGTAGTTTTAAAGTCTAATAAAAAGTTGGAAAACAACACGAATGCTTAATATTATTTATTTATTTAGTCTTATGAATGGTTGGCTTAAGTCCAATTTCCTGATGAATGCGCGTTGAAAAAACATATAAGTTTTTAATTCTCTAGACCTCATAAGCAAAAATGTGTACACTTTAACTTCTGTGTCCCAAGAAGAGTGCACTTTTTTTTAAAAAATAAACACGTATTTTTTGAGCGAGTTGTGATATTTTTTTCCATTGTAAAGTAGACATGTTCCGATTAATTATGGAATAAAATATCCGGAAAATATAAGGGGTGTCGCAATATGAGCGCACTTTTTAAATTTTGTGTTATTGTTTTCGTACAAGTGTGGCCATTTGTCGTAATATTTTATCCTCTCTCTTTTATACGAGCTAAAATTGTATAGTACTTATGTATGTACGTAATGTTTGTCTGTGGCCAAACTTTTTCTCGAAAACGGCTGTACTGATTTCAATGAAACTTCAGATAATGCTAGATATTAGCATGGTTTGGACTTTGCAGATACTTATGAGGGGGCGTGGCACCGCCCTCAGTTTTAAATTTAATCTGATCATATCTCTCAAACCGTTCAAGGTATTTTGAAGAAATTTGGTTTAATACTTTGTAAAAAACGAAAAGTGGGCGGAATCGAAGGATTGCCACACCTACTTCTTAACCTTTGAAAATTTTGATTCCATATTACTCAAAAATGACACCAACAATTTTGATCAAAATTTAAGAGATATAACTCCTAAAAATAAGGAATAATAATATCTTATCTTCAAAGGATTATAACTCGGAAAGTAAGAGTCCTATTGGAAAAATTCGAAAGGATGTTTTTATAAGGAGGAGTGTGGATATTCGTTGCCATTAATAAAAAAGAATTTCAGCTCTCTTTTAACTACGCTGTAAAACTGAACAAAGCGTTCTCTTCAACTTCAAGCTGGGTATATGAACAGTTCTGCTGATGAAGACGGATTCAGCGTCGAAAAGACTGCATATAAGAAATAAAAAGTTCATCCCATTTTTTTTTTGTGCCTGAGTGATTAACCAAAATTCTTATTTTGGTAAAAAAGTGGGCGTGGCAATTATTGTTAAGCGCCCACCTTTTGTTATGCTTAATATACTCATGACCCAGATGCGCATACCAAATTTCATCAAAATATGTTTTTCCATTAGCGAGAAATAACGTTTAATCTGATTTACTTGTATGGGAGGTTCCGCGTGCACCTATGACATTTTGTTCACTTTCAGCTCGTAGGTGCATTATAGCAAGCAGTCAAATTCAGAAATATTGCTTTGGTAGTTTTCTTTTTATTTCATACGTTTCCGATACCCATTAAATATGTAAGTACCTAATCTCATCTATATCTGCCAGTCTTTTTTTATATCGCTGTATTGGACATTTTTCCAGCGGATGTTATTTGTCCCAGAGCCAGAATTTTTTAATATTCCCGGCGGAGCCAAGGGTATTACAAATTATGTAGAGTTTGTCCTTCAACCTCACCTGATACCATCTCTTCGAAAACAAAAAATCATGCAAATCGGACACCAAATTTCATCAAAATACCTTGTACCATTTGCGAGAAATAACATTTAAATTGTTTTATTTGTATGGACGGTTCTAGGCCCAACGGCGATATTTCACCTACTTTCAGGTTGTAGGTGCATTATAGCAAGCAGACTCTCTACAGTCAAATTCAGAAAGATTGCTTTGGTAGTTTTCTTTCTGTAGCGAGTTTTATTTTTGTAGGCGGTGCCACGTCCTTCAACGAGTTTTTCCAAAATAACGGCATGTGACAAATAAATGCTTGTTTTTACGGGCAACATTTCCTAAATTTTCATCAAAATTGTTGGAGTCGTTTTCAAGTAATATTGAATCAAAATTTTCAATGGCTAAAAAGGGTGCGTGGCACTTCACGGCGTGCCTTAACCCTTTTTAAATCGAAGGTCGTAGCACATTGAATTTTTTTCCAGATTTTTTATGGGAAAATGGCCCAACTAGAAAAGGGGTTATCTCAAAATTTAGTCGAGGAATCACGAGCGAAAATTTTTTATGCTTTTTATACGAGCTAAATAAATCTTAAAATTTTATTTCCCAAATTTACGAATTGTGCACTCTGTGGATTATAACTTACAAGTTTTATGGAGTTGCAACGGCTCGATCATTTAAGTGTGTAATATAAGATTCTATCAAGGTTCTGTGCAATTATCAGCCACCCCGTATTTTCGACTACGGTGAGTTTTTTCTCAGCAACTTTCTGTATTCTTGCAACGCTCCAGTTTTGTAAAACTCATAATAGCCAACTGTTTGATGTAGCGCAATAAAATTCGATATCTGAGATAGTATTGGTAGCATCTATATATTTATAAAAAATTAGCATGGCCGAGTCAAGGACACGCCCACTTCTCCTATAGTTCAATTTTAAAAATCACTATTACTTCGTGAATATTTGTAATACAACAATACTATTTGATATCAAAAATACAATTGGTACCAGCTAGCTGCTCGTCGAGAATGAGCGCAATTTTCGGAAATATTTCAACAAGTATATTTGACATCTGAGAAATAATTGCACTGTTGAACGAATTTCAGGTTTTTGTTTTTATCTGAGTTCAGACCATAAAATTATTATTCCTTGCTACTGACATAATAGAACTGCATTTACAAAATTTTTCCATCACGTCTCAATTTTCAGATAAATTGACAATTCCAAAATCACGACTTACATCTGCACGAAAATAAATTAAAAAATTTTTGTCCGTCAGAATTTCAAAAAAAAAATGTCAAACGATTCAGAAAATAGCAATAATTTCTAATCTGAAAAAAATTTTGAAATCGGTCCGGCACATTTTTGTGTATGCCCGATTAATTGAGAAAATTTACTGAAAAAAACCAAAAACCAACCATCTTTAATTACATAAATCTTGCCTAAATCAATACAAAATTAAAAAAAAAAACTCTTCAAGAGCTTGTGGGTCATTATTTTAACTTCATTTTGATACCAAAAACTTAAGGATTGGACCATGAATAACCAACTTATTTCCTTTTGAACAAAAAATTTGGTTTTTTCAGTACATTTTCTCAATTAAACGGGCATACACAAAAATGTGCCGGACCGATTTCAAAATTTTTTTCAGATTTGAAATTATTGCTATTTTTTGTATCGTTTGACATTTTTTATACCCTACACATAGGGTATATTCACTTTGTCCTTCCGTTTGTAATGCAAAGAAGGAGGCGTGGCAGATATAGAAAAGTATATATATTCTTGATCAGCGTCACCTCCTGAGTCGATATAGCCATGTCCGTCTGTCTGGCTGGGTGGCTGGCTGCGTGTTGAAATACACTTTGTGGGAAAACTGAGCAAGATAATTCAATGAAATTTGGTACACTGCCTCCGTCGTCAAAGTTAGCTCGGGGGATTGAAAATGAGCAAAATCGATCAACGGACACGCTTACCGCCCATACAAAAAATAAATTCCAAATGCAATTTTAGGAGTATTTTTCACGACAATGCAACCAAAATACACATAAATACTACGAATTGTAAGCACAAGCTTGGAGAAAAAACTGAGAAAACTCGGACAAGAGGGCGTGGCACCTCCCATATAAGCAAAAGCTTCAAAACGCTCTGCCGTAAAAATATATAAGGCCGCAACTTAAGTTACGGCCTTTTTAACTTTATTTCCCCATCGCATTAAGCAATTTTTTATCTATATTTTAGTCCAATCGTCAATTTTTTACGTTTTCCACTTGCAAATTGCAAATAAAGATATGTAAACTGTTGAAAAAATGTAGTAAATGACAATGCAACTCTGTATTCATTTTTCTTTTACTTTACAAAATGTCATTTATGTATAAGTAAATCAGTTCGTTTCTTTCATTCGCTTTATACACACGTCTTTAATTTTAAATAAAGAAGAATTTAATTTAAAATTTAACCGACATATTTTTTTCTTTAAAATTTGTTTTCCAAAAAGATTTTGAACAGGTTATGGGCCCAGGTACGAGGTTCACAAAATTTTAAGAATAATTTGTCGGTAGATTAAAGAAACGTGCGGTCACCATGAGTTCCATGTATCAGATCGAGAAATTGGATGAAGGAAATTATGATTCCTGGAGCATCCAGATGCGAAGCGTGTTGGTGCACGCTGAGATGTGGAAGGTGGTGGAAGAAGCGCGGCCAGCGACCAATGCAACAGCCTGGGATGCGACAAATGAAAAGGCATTGGCTATGCTTACGTTGAGTGTTCGGCCATCACAGTTGTGTTATTTGAAGGGCTGCACGACTGCAGCAAGTGCTTGGGGTAAGCTCAAAGATGTACATCAACCGAGCGGTCCGGTCCGTAAAGTGTCGCTATATAAAAAACTGCTGAGTTTGCGAATGGCAGATGGTGAAACTATGAGCAGCTTCATCAATAATTTTTGCTCTACGATTGACAAGCTTGCAGAAGTGGACATTAAGCTAGGTGACGAACTGGTGGCGATAATTTTATTATCAAGTTTGCCTAAAAAATTTGAGAATTTCGTCATAGCCATGGAAACGCGCGACAGTTTACCATCTTTAGAAGTATTGAAGATAAAATTGCTAGAAGAAGGAGAGCGCAGAGATAGTGAAGTAAAAACGACAGTTTCCAGTGAACAGCAAGCATTTCATGCAAAAAGTCAGCCTGTACATAAAAAGAAGGAGAAGAAAGACATAGAATGTTTCAAATGCGGGCAGCGCGGCCATTACAGAAATCAGTGCAAAAATAAGGGCAAAGAAGAAACAACGAAAACGCAGCAGCAACAACGCTCGTTCACAATTTTGGCAGCGTCAGATGTGCATGATCTAACATCAACGAATTGGTGCTTAGACAGCGGGGCGACGACGCATATGTGTTGTGAGCGCAGCCTTTTTTCTAATTATGTTTCACAAGCAGAGGACATTGTGTTAGCAGATAATAACATAATTCGCGCAGTAGGCAGAGGCGACGTAAAAATTTTAACCGATTTTTGCGAATTGAAATTGGAAAGTGTGTTGTATGTTCCTGGAATGAAGGGGAATTTTATTTCAGTCAGTCGAGCGGTTGAACGTGGTTGTACAGTACATTTCAATAACGAATTTGCAGTTGTAAGCCAGCAAGGCGAAAAAATATTGAAAGCGCAGAAAAAGAATAAATTATTTGTTTTTGAGAATACCAGCAACGTTTGTTTTGGTGCGGCACAGTGTAGTGCAGATTTGTGGCATAACAGATTTGGCCACTTAAATTATTCCAGCTTGATGAATCTGTCAAAAAATATGATGGTGCTCGGTATAGAAAATGTTAATTTTTCAGAAAAAACGCAGTGTAGGACATGCATGAAAAGTAAAATTCATTCACAACCGTTTCCAGCAGCGTCGGAAAATCGAGCTAAGCATCAGTTAGAGCTGGTACATACAGATGTATGTGGGCCATTTGAGCAGCGATCGCTTGGTGGTTCAGCATATTTTTTGACATTTATTGACGATATGTCTCGCCGTATTTTCACGTATTTTTTGAAGTCAAAGGACGAGGTATTTGATAAATTTTTAGAATTCAAAAATATGGCAGAGCGTCAAACAGGGCGTAAGATCAAGGCAATACGCAGCGATAATGGCCGGGAATACATCAATAAGCGATTTGATGATTTTTTGAAACAGCACGGTATAATACGTCAACTATCGGTTCCGTATAGCCCACAGCAGAACGGGGTGTCAGAACGGGCAAATCGAACCCTCGTTGAGATGGCAAGGAGCTTGCTAGTGCATTCCAGCATGCCACAGATTCTATGGGCAGAAGCAGTGCAGACAGCGTGCTATATACGTAACAGATCGCCAACTACGGCCTTGGTAGGCATGACACCGTATGAAGCGTGGAGTGGTAAAAAGCCTGACGTGATACACATGCGTGTATTTGGATCAGTGGCTGTTGGTTTGGACAAGACACGGCACAGCAAGTTCCAGGCGAAAGGTAAGGAGTACCGTCTTGTTGGATACTCTTTGGTATCAAAAGCATACAGATTGTATGATGATGAAAAACAGCAAATTGTTGAGAAGCGAGATGTTTTATTTGATGAGCCTAACGACGCAGCACAGACGCGTAATCATATTATGTTTGATATACCAGTAAAAATTTCATTGGCTGATGAATCTGACCAGGATAAAGTTGAGCTAATATCAAGCAGTGAAGATGAGCACCAAGATAGCTATAAAAGCGAAAGCGAGTTGGTGAGTGAAGATTATGATACTGCAGAAGAGTCCGAGGATGAGCAACAGGTCGAAAAAATTGGTCCGGGTAGGCCAAAACTGATTCGGACGGGTAAACCAGGGCGTCCAAAAAGGAGTTACAATATTTTAAACGCTTTGCAAGCAAATGAAATATCGTTGCCGCAGACTTTTAAGGAAGCAATTAATAGTAAAAACTCATCATTTTGGCAGGCGGCCATGAACACCGAACATAAGGCACTGGTAGCAAATGGTACGTGGACATTAACTGATTTACCTAAAGATCAACAGGCGATTGGTTGTAAGTGGGTGTATACCATCAAGAGAGACAGCAGTGGTGCAGTTGAACGGTATAAAGCACGCCTGGTGGCTAAGGGATGTTCCCAGAAATTCGGCGTTAATTACACGGATACGTTCTCTCCAGTGTGTCGGTATGAAACGATACGTTTGATTTTGGCTTTATCTGTTGAGCTAAAACTGTTTCTTCACCAAATGGACGTTTGTACAGCGTATCTCAACAGCGAGTTAAACGACGTGGTTTACATGAAGCAGCCCGAGGGGTATGCAGATATGAAATTTCCAAAGCAGGTGTTAAAGCTGAACAAAGCCATATATGGCTTAAAACAAGCAGGAAGGGAGTGGAACTCCAAGCTGAATGCTGCATTGTGCGATATTGGTTTTACTTCGTGCCAGAGCGAGCCATGCTTGTATAAGCAAGACATAAAAGGTAATCTTTGCTTGATTCTAATTTATGTAGATGATTTGCTTATAGCGTGCCAGAGAGAAGATGATTTGATGCGAATCAAATCAATGATTGCAACAAAGTTCGAATGCGTTGATAAAGGTCCATTGCAATT
The DNA here is from genome assembly GCA_951812925.1 of Calliopum simillimum. Classification (NCBI taxonomy): domain Eukaryota; kingdom Metazoa; phylum Arthropoda; class Insecta; order Diptera; family Lauxaniidae; genus Calliopum; species Calliopum simillimum. The sequence continues at coordinate 86,694,259 of OX638372.1, forward strand.
ATTCTTGGGGATGCAGATTGAGCGTGATGGCGATTTAGGCGATATTTCTATGAATCAAACAACATATATCAAAGATATGCTTCAACGTCATAATATGCAGCAGTGTAGATTTGTAGCGACGCCATTAGATGCAGGTTTTCAAGTGGCATGCGATGGCGAAAATTGTTTGACAGTAGATAAAACAGCGTATCAGTCAGCAATCGGTGAATTGATGTGGTTAGCATTGACGTCAAGGCCAGATATCTACCATTCAGTTGTAAAGTTGGCACAACGAAATAACAATCCACATAGTGAACATGTCAATGGTGTGAAGCATGTAATGCGATATTTAGCAGGTACAATAGACATGAAAATAAATTTTTGTGCCAGTGGTCAAGCACTTGAAGGTTACGTGGACGCAGACTGGGGTGGTGACGTGAGTAATCGCAGATCTTATACAGGATATGTATTCTTCTTGGCAGGCAGCCCGATTTCGTGGAAATCAGAGAAGCAGAATTGTGTGGCTTTAAGCAGTACAGAGGCCGAGTATATGGCACTGTCATCAGCGACGAAGGAGGCGCTGTATCTCAGGCGTCTCATTATTGAAATTGGCTGTGGAAAAGCAGAAACACCAACAGTTTTGAATAGCGATAATCTCAGCGCGCAACACCTGGCTAAGAATCCAGTTTATCACGCCAGGTCAAAACACATTGACATTAGGCATCATTTTGTCCGGGAAGTTATACAAAGTGGCGATGTCGTATTGAAATATGTTCCTACCGAAAATATGATAGCGGATATATTTACGAAAAATTTGTCAAAGCAAAAACATTCTCACTTTGTAAATTTATTAAATTTGAATTAATGTAACAGTTACTTGTAATGTATACAGAGTCACATTGAGGAAGGGTGTTGAAAAAATGTAGTAAATGACAATGCAACTCTGTATTCATTTTTCTTTTACTTTACAAAATGTCATTTATGTATAAGTAAATCAGTTCGTTTCTTTCATTCGCTTTATACACACGTCTTTAATTTTAAATAAAGAAGAATTTAATTTAAAATTTAACCGACATATTTTTTTCTTTAAAATTTGTTTTCCAAAAAGATTTTGAACATAAACATTAAACTGGTTTTCATATTTTTCATAATTAAAATCATAAAAGGCAGTAACTCCATACAAAAAAGATGAAAAATGAAATAGATTTTATAAGGAAGAGAAGTTGCTGCCTTTTCTGAATAAAAATAAAATTTCGATTTTCTCAAAACTATGAAAAACGAGTTGCATCTTTTTATAATTTTATGGCAGCGCTATACTGAAAGCGTTTTTTGAGATGTTCGAACCAAATTTGACTCAGACATTAAGAATTATAAATGAAAGCTTTCAACAAAAATTAGGTGAAATCGGACAAGGGGGCGTGGCACCTCCCATATAAGCAAAAGTTTCAAAATGCTATACTGAGTGTTTTTTTTAAATAATCCAATCAAATTTCACTCAAATACTAAAGACTACTTATAAATGCACGTTCTAAGCTAAGACTAGACGAACTCGGACAATATGGCGTGGCACCTCCTACAAGGCAAAAGCTTCAAAACGCTGTACTGAAAACGTTTTTGAGATAATCCAAACAAATTTCACTCAGACACTAAAAACTATAAATGCAAGTTCTGAACAAAAACTGGGTGAAATTTGACAAGAGGGCGTGGCACCTCCCTTACAAGCAAAATTTTCAAAATACTGCTGTGTAGGGTATTTATTTTTTGGACAGGCCAAAAGTTACACCCTTACTAGTTTTTAAATTCTGACGGACAAAAATTTTTTAATTTATTTTCGCGCATATGTAAGTCGTGATTTTGAATTTGTCAATTTATCTGAAAATTGAGACGTGATGGAAAAATTTTGTAGATGCAGTTCTATTATGTCAATAGCAAGGAACAATAATTTCATGGTCTGAACTCAGATAATTTTCGCCGTTGAAGTGTTATTAGCATAGTTATTTTTTTTTTAAATGAGCGTGATCGGATCAAGAACACACCCATCTTCCATACGGCCCGAAATTATAAGTCACCAGAACTTTGGAAATATTTGAAATACAATATTTTATATCTGAGATAAAATCGGTATCATCTGGCTCTTAGCTGAAAATAGGAGTGATCGGATCAAGAACACGCTCACATTCTATAAAGTTCCAAATTGTCTATTTGTTTTTGAAAAATTTTATCCATAATTGGGAATCAGCGACCCCAAAAACCCCCCTAGCCACAATTTCGTCGTGATATAACTATTTTTTGAGAAAATTGTCCGCCATTTTGATTTTTAAAAATTGGTTTCCAGATGTGGAATCAGCGATCCCAAAAACATAAATCTGATAGTTTCTTTTATTAAAAATCACTAGGAAAGACTTATGACCGGCTAGACCAATGTGCGGCGTTAAGGAATGCTATGCTTTATAAACATTTTGTAGCTAGGCGTTTAGGAATGATGATTTTGTATGTTTGTTTTGCAACTGACAATAAGGAAGTCGCCCAAGTATTTACAACAACTGCAACAAGATTTATGGCTGTGTCAAGATATCGCCACCTAAATACTACAACTAGTTAACTCCAATTTTGTAGTTTTGAGATAACTCAATTTTAAGATTTTTAAAAATTTTAATTTGCACTAATTTTCGGCTTTTATTGTTTTTTTTTTTTTTTTCTAATAACTTTACAATTGCGCCACTTTAAAGAACTCTGGTTGGATAGGATTGTACACAAAACCATGAAGAATATCATAGGTTACTTATCTCAAGATGATAATTTAGGAGTTCCTAGTTGTAAGTAGTATTGAGGTGACGATATTTCAAAAACCAAACGCTATAGAGCAAATTTATGGCCGGATTCAGATTCAGCATTGCAATGTACGTAGAAAATTGCTTTATTCTTTTGTTTTTTTAATACCGTGAAATCTGATTTTTTAAATAAAAACTCCAAAAAAATTCAAATATTTCGTGGAGGAGAGAGATTAGGTATTTTCAAATTTTACATACATATTTTTAATCTACAAACACGGAGAAAACTTTCTGCATACTTAATTTTTGTCATATTTTTTTCACACCTTAGAACTTGTACGTACAGTGAACTCTCGATAATCTTAACATTCCAACGTATGAACACTTTTCCCTTACCATTGGCTAATCCAAAATAAATATGAACATTGTGCTCTAAAATATGAAATTAATTTTTCTAACAATTGAAACAATATATGAATTTATTTCTAAATTTTTATATTTATTTTGAGTTTTAAAATAAAAAATATTTACTTCGAAACCAACGGAACTCGATTTTATTTAATTCTTTCGTAAATATGAATAGTTCATATCATCGCAAGCACACTGCCTTTCGTAAATATATATAATAGTCTTGAAAAAAATTAAAAGGCTTGGTTTTAATTACATCATATTATCGCGAGCGCACTGTAATTGATATGAATAAAAATCCTCGAGAATGTTTACTCATTATAATCCTCAATATTTCGTGAAACTTCAATCCAAGTTAATGGGTGCTATTATTGATTCCGTTCGATAAGGAAATTTTCGCGGAAAGAAATATCGTTCGATATGAAAACTACTATTATTGATTCCGACGGTAGAGGAATATCGAACGAGAATATTGGAAACCCTGAAAGAAGAACATTTTGACAGATGACAAAGAATAAAAAAAATTAGAAGTGTCAACAAAGGAAAATTATGAATCTTTGATAATTTTTCGTAAATATCATGTGAATAAAATAGCTTTTTTAGTGCGATTTAAGAATTAATTATTTATACATTTTAGAGTTCGGTGAAGACGCGTGTTTCTCCAAAGTTGTTTTTTGTAAAAAAGTGTTGATAATTTTTTTTTTCCAAGTGATTACATTTCATCGTTTGATCACCGCAGCGAGGATTGGATGTGAAAGTGACTTCTTCTATATGATATGTATATCTAATCAAAGTAAAGATGAATTGTTTCTTTTATTCAATAAAATAAAATGAAATGTATTGCTTTATGAATTTTGAGTTTTATTTTAAAAATAAATTTTGTAATTTTTAATTAAACTGACTATTGTGTAGTAGTAAATTGTTTTAAATTGATATTTAATATTAAGCTCAATTTCTTTATCAAAAAAAAGACCAAAATTATCAAAAAAACATGCATTTTTAACTTTTTATTGTCGTTCCGTCACAAAAATTTCACGGAAGGAAATAACTGAAATATATCTATCCGTCGGAATCAAGAATACACAAAAATGAACGTCACTTCGATGTCAGGGTTGTTAAATTTGTCAAATTATTTGCGGAAACAATAATACCAAATTAATCTGTTTTGCGGAACAGTGATGACAGATGTATCTAATTTTCGGAATCAATAATAGCAAAATTTGCTTCCGCGCGGAAAATGCTTTCCGACGGAATCAAGAATAGCACCCAATAATCATCTACGATCCCGTTTTCATTTTAGTACAACTTATCAACCAGGAAGACCCCACCTTCATTGACGGTTGTTCTCTTTGTTTTTTACATTCAAATCATAGTTTTCAAACTGCATCATTCCAAATTCAATAAAAATTCCATGTTTTCGATTTGAAATGTGAATGCCTTCTACTCAAGTACAAAAGTAAATAAAAGTCGAGTCTTTTTTTTTCAGTTTTTCTGAATAGAAACTTTTATATATATTTTTTTGGGGGCTTTCATTTAAGAGACATTTTTATTTTATAGGTAAATTTTGTTAGCTTTTTTTTTGTTTAATTTTATCTTTTTGATTTAAATAATAATATTCCTTTCTTTAACTTATATAAATCATCTACATAATTACGAAATTCTAAGTTTTTCGTTAATGAAACTTTTATTATTTGCTTTAATTATAAATTAAACATTTAAAATACGTTTCTTTTTAATTTGCTTGTTCTTCTTCAAGTGAGATATTTCATTATTAGTGTTCAGTTTGCTTTTGAAATTATTTATTTACATGAATACAAGGTAAAGAAGAATTAAGAGAAGTATTAAAAAGACATCATTTACGTTTATATTAATTATAAAATAAAATTTAAACAATAAATCTTTTGCATTTTAAATAGATTTTTTTTCGCATATAATTTTAATAAATGTTTATGTTTTTTTTATAATTATATAATAGTAATATTAAAATTAAATGTAGTTTATTAAATTTATTTTAAATATTTCATATAATTCCATTAGACAAACATACATGGTGTATTTTTGCTTTAAATATATATTTAATATAAGTTTTGTTTAGCATCATATTTGAATATTTTGAATACAATTTTAGTGTTTGTTTTTCTTGTTTATTTGTTTTGCATTTAAATTGTGTATTGAATACAACTTCTTATAAAATATTATTTATGTTTTTCTCTTTTTTCACAAATTCTCTGCTTTTACTAATTTTTTTTTTTTCTTTTGTTTTAGTTTGTTGCTGCTTTTATTAATTAACAAAAAATCAATTTTTAATATAAATATGTACTTGCATGAGTGTGTGTGTGTGTGTGTGTAAATTGTGTGAATGTATGAATGCAACAGTGTTGGCTTACAGCATGTAATAGTAATTAAATAATGTTTATAAAATAAATATTTAAAAAAAAAAAGTAAAGATATGTTATTATAAATGTAAAAAAAAAAAAAATTATATTTAGAAACGATAAAAGAAGAGCAGAACTAATGACCGGCTCCAGAGAAATATGCAGAATGAGAGAGACTTGTATCTGAGAGAGAGAAAAAGAAGAGAATAATTGTCACAGTTAAATAATCTGCTACAATTAACTACAATTTAAAATTTATTTGATACGGAGAGAGAGGAATTCAATTTTATTTTTTGAAAAATAATGTAACCCGTAGACACACAAAAAAAATTAAGCGACTTTATCACGTTTAATTAAAAACTAAATACATGTATGACATTGACTTTAGTGTGCGTATTTTAAACAGTTTTAGTGTAAAACGAAAACATGCAATCCATTATTTTTTTTGGACACACCAATGTGAACAAATACAATTAACAAATTCTCTAACCTCTCCTGCCATTTCATTCTAAAAAAAAATCACTTAGGTAATTTTATACACGAACATTTACCACGTTTCTCTATACTTCAAGCCTTAAAATATGCTAAGTAAGTTTAAACTAGACTTTTTTCATAGAAAATCTTAAAAGCATATCTCCAAACTTAATAATGATGCTTGACCAACAACCAAACGAAACATAAAGAATAAATAATTTCAGTAAAATAGAAAAGCTCATTTATCATCCCTGGTACAATGAAGAGCAAAATAAAAAACATGAAGTCACTGTTTTCTTTTTCTCTTTTTGCTTCATCCTATTTTTAGCTCTGTGTGACCCGTGTACATATTTGGTTGTTGTTAATATTGAAAAATTTGTATTTAATTGTGCATGGCTTAAACGCAACGTATTAAAATAAATTTAAATTACAAACTTAAATACCTTTCAATGGTATATAACTCAAAGTCGAACTCCATTTCTATTTTAGTAAAAAAAGTCAGAGGTTTTTGTCTTGGGTATTAAATATAACATGGATTAAATTTTTGAATTAATTTTGGTAATATTTTTTTTGGCGTATTTTTGAGAAAACAGTAAGTCCAGAAATTAGAACTTTTTCGAAATAATTAAATTTTCCCAAAACTCGAATTGATGGCAGAATGTTGTGTAGTCGTCGTAAAGCTCCTTTTGTCATGTTCCCTAATGTGTGACACTCTATTTGTCCGTTTAGCATGAACACAAGGCAGAAATTGCAAGACGTAAATATAAAGTAGCCAACTTATTTTGAGTGAAAATCAGGAGATTAAAATCAACACAAGTAAACCAAAACTTCCAGTTTTCCTTCTTTTCAAAACATTTTATGTTACGTTCATATCTGAACACACGGTGTAAGAAAAAAAAAACTTAATTAATCGTCGTCAATCGATATTGCTTCCGGAACAACATTCATCCTTTACAGTCGTATTTGCCCTGAAATTCAGTCTTCGGTCGGAAATGAGATAATTCAGTAATAGGTTCAATCAGGAGACCAGATTAAAAATCACTAGAGTTGGCTGCTTTAGATTTACATAAGCATGCTATCAATTGTTTTTTTTTTTTTGCGGGATACACCTTTTTTCAGCTCACGCGAAAATTTTAATAATCGTTTTAATATGTTGCATTCGAATTTTTCGAAATAAAACACGTAAAAAGAAACAAATTTCGACACACAACACTTTCGACAAAACATATAAAAATGTTGAAAACGAAACGAAAATACATCTTCAATGCAAAACTTGCCGAAAAGTATCAGTTTTTAGAAAAGATGAAGTCGGTAAGTGATGCTTTGTGCACGAAATTTAGTGCATGCCTAGGTATACAGATAATTTTTCGTTTGTTTCTGTAATAAATTACTTAACTTATTTATACCTTAGGGTACCGATTGTATTTTGAACTAATATCACAAAAAAAAAGCAGTTTATCGTGCATGTTTTATCTCTCAATTGACTTAATCTTTCTTTATATTTTGTTTAATTTAAACTCTCTCTCATAACAACATTTATAAAAAAATACAATACAAAAGCATAAAATAAAATATAGAGAAAAAAAACACCGTTATTTACATAATGTTTCTAACGCATACACGTGCATGTTCAAATAAATTGTTCTTTATTTCTGTTGTTTATCAAATTTTTTCTTTTGCTCTTGCGTTAAGTGCAATTGTATTTTATAAAAATAATATAAATTTAGTATATCTGTGTCTGTGTGTGTATGGGTTCATGATTGGTTTGTGTAAAAGAAAAAAGTCTGTTCACGCTACACGATTTTTAGTTTTATTCAAGTTTTTTAATTAATTAATTAATTACCTCGATTAGCGCCACCACCGCCTCCGCCATTATTCGTATAGTAGGGTGGTTTGTTCATTTGTTGTTGTCCGGTACCTCCGTTTATACTTCCTCCGCCGCCATTATTATTGCCACCAGGACCGCCATTTGGACCACCAGGGCCACCAGCACCACCTTGCGGTCCGCCATTATTGCCACCTCCATTACCTCCTTGCCGCATTGGACGTTGTCCTTGTGGAGGCGCTTGCTGCTGCTGTTGTTGTTGTTGTTGTTGCTGTGATTGTGGCGGTCCCTGTGGATGCTGTGGATAGTTTGTGGGTCTTTGAATTGGTGTTGGATACCGTCCTTGACCTTGCCCCTGTCCACCAGGTGGTCCACCACCTCCGGTTCTATTTCCAGGATTCATATTTTGTGGATTAACACCAGCACCACGTTGTTGTTGTTGTTGTTGCTGCTGCTGTTGTTGTTGTTGTTGAGCTTGTTGCTGCTGTTGAGCAGCTTGTTGTTGCATTACTTGATTTTGCAAGTCCCACTAGGAGAATAAACACCAATTAATACATTAATTCTGCACTATGCTGTGTTGCTACAAAATTTTATTAACATACATAACTATACGAAACATAATTGAAGGAGCACTTAAGCTAAAAACATGATATAGTCCATTCGACTTCTGAAAATTTTATAGTTTATCAATTCTAATAAGAACCCCCCAACGGGAATATGTAGAAGCTAAAATGCAGTATTCCGCCCTGTTCCCAATTCCACTTTCACGTGAAAGTGGGTATAAAGTGGAATGCGAAACTTTTTGAAAAGTCGGCATTATGCTACGACTTTTCAATTAATTTTGCTTTTTTAAAGCTGTTTTATAGATCAAATTGAAAAAAAAAATACACACGTATAAGCTCCAGAGTTTTTCCCTTTTTTAGCGAGTAATTCTTATTTTTCTTGTAAATGTAATATTGTAAATATTGCTGAAATAAAAAACTCTAACTAACTAAAAAAATATTTTTTCCGATGACAAGTAAAAAGTCTTCTTCTTCTTCTTCTTATTATATGCTGAACATTACGAACAGCATAGGTATCAATAAAGGACTATCACAGACTCTAGGTCCTTTTTATAGTCCTTCGCGTGTACCACCAGTACGTATCCGAAAGGCCGATACCAAATCCTGAACGGAAGACTGATGTTTTCCTTTTTTCCCGCGTTATTTTTAATTGGAAAAGTTTATTTCTTTTAAAATTACCCACGAACGGTAAAATTGACCATTTTCTTTTAATGCAAAAAAAAAAAAAAAAAATTAATTGAAATTTTGCGTAAAATATAATCGACCGATATAACTGTTCATTTACTAAAACATAAATATGTATTAAACAAAATGACGACGTTTATAAGGTTAGAAACCGAAAAACGCGTGGCGTTTCGAAGTATAACGCTCAAGGACACATAACAGAATGTTCTTTATTTTTGCAATACAATTAATTACGTCCTCAAAGTCTTTTTTATCTCATTCGGTATTACTCGCGCCAATAAAAGGTCTTTTCCATCTTAAACGCTTCACAGAATCACTACCAACTCAATTGGTATCACACTAATTTTTTAACATATAAAAACGCGTCAATTAAAACTAGAACTAAACTAAAAGACTGATAATATTAATCCACATAACATTAAAAAGTTCCTAAACAAAATAACATAGTTCTTTTTTTTATATATAATTTGAAAGTCTGTTTTAATTTTCCCTAATACTATTTTACGATAACTTATTAAAAACCCGTGCTTCGGCTTACGCGGTCAGCCGAAGACCATCCAAGTAAAAAGTCGCCAAATTGGCATTTTCGAAGTCAGTGTTTGTGTGAATTATTTGACATTTCATTATATCATGGTGTTAGTAAGAATAGTTCGAAAACAGGATGCCACCTGATTTTACTTCTTAAATTGCAATAGAACATCTAATTAACCCAATAAAATGCACTGAGCATAAAAAAAACTTTCTGAAATTCCCTCAAATCAGAGGAAACCCCATAATTGGGCATCTCGCCTAGTACATTATTTTGACAGAGAAAATTGTGAGCATTTATAATTTCAAGTGCATTGCAGCAGCCGTTGTTAAAGTGAAACTCAATTAAAGTTAATAAATTTAATAAAAAGCATTTTGATTCATGAATCTTGTTTACTTGTGTATATTTTTTAACTGACAGCTAAAAAGTTTGCGTTTCTACTGTGAAAAGTTAAACGTCTTGAACAGTCGTTGAATAGGCTTCACATCCACATCGAAAGTAAAAAGTAATCAACAAGTCTTCGAAATTAAAAGTAATTGAAATTACACGGATTACGGAACAGGCCGGATTAGGTAATTTTAATCACTTTAGAGGCATGAGTAACTATTGTTCACACTTGCCATGCACAGGTCTTCTCAAGGAGCGGCAGGTTTTGTTGACTTTGAGGTCGGAAAACCCATGTAGAGTTGTTCTAAATCATCCCCTGATTCAAAATTTTCAAACCTCTAAATCGTACTTGCTTCGCTTCTCGAGAATCATATGAACACCCCAAAATATGAACACTTTTCCCCTACCATTGACTACTCTAAAATATGAACTTTGTTGAAAAGCTCTAAAATACGAATTTATTTCTAAATCTTTCTGTTTCTATGGGATCTGTGTAACGAACAAAATGAATAAAAATGTTCCTTTGAAGTTCTTAAATAACCGCAACCTTTCACTTAGGGTATTCCTTAAAACTTGTAAATGCTTCGAAAACCTCGTAAGCTCTTAATAATTGTCAAATTCGTATTGATTTTGACAACTTTGCATTTATACGTTTTAAGGATTACATTCAGACTTTCGTAAACATGACCAATCTCGCAAAAATGAAAAGGCTTGGTTTTAATTAGTTCATATTACCGCGATCGCGTATAGAGTAGACCAGTTCGATTTTGTTTGAAGAAAAAAAAAAAAAAAAAAAAAAACATCCCGAAACCGACTCAAAAGTTGGAAGTAGGTACTCTTAAAACGATATCTGAATTTTATTTTTTTTTTTTTCGTTTCGAGAAAAACCAATGGAGCGGGTTTGATTCTACTGAAGGCCCATTTTGGCAAAAAGAAAAAAAAAAAAAAAAAAAACATAATTTTTGCTTTTTTTCATTACAAAATGGATACCCAAGGGTGCTTTAGAAATCAAGACTATGGGCCTTATCGTAAATCTGAAAGTAGTTTCCATTCTCGAGAATATATATATAGGGAGCACTGGAAGTAGTGAATATTTTATGAATGGAAACTCCCCTTCCTGCAGGGATGTTTTTCTATTTTAATATCGTTGATATTTTCAGAAATAACCAGTTTGCAACGCTGAGTTTTCCCAATACCGTAGACGTTTTGCACAAAAATAACTTATGGCAACGCTGAGTCTTTCCAATATCATCGACATTTTGCGCAAACAACCTGTTTGCAACGCTGACTTTTTCGAAGACCGTAAACACAAACACAAAAAAAAAAACATGTAGCAACGCTGTTTTACCAATACCGTTGACATTTCTTTCCATTTCGCACTGGATTTTGACATATAGCTTAAAAAATAGATAAACAAGAAACAGCAATTGCAGCAGAATGAAATTTGTGAAATTAGAGTTAATGCTTTTAATCATTTTAGCAGATTTTAACAGTCAATAAATAGTTTGCACCAAAAAGTTACCTAAAAAAAAATGAAGTGAAAAGTAGTTTTAGAATAACCAGTATAAGTTGGAAACGCTGGGATGGATATTAATAACATTAGTGTCATATGAAAGCTATTTCAATAAGCTATAAAATTGTTGTACTAAAGTTTTTAATTTGTCAAACGTTATTTATAAATTATTCATTTATACATTATTATTCCCTAGCAAAGAGTTAGGGAGTAAATTTTCGCAATAAACGTGAAAATACTCGCTCCCAAACTATTGCCGATTGCCTCATTTTTCCCTTCCAGAAAATTTTATTTGCGATTGCAAACTAGGGAGTGAGAGAATGGGGGTTATCGTGAATCAAGATTCCCGGGGAGTTTTCTCGGACTGCCGTGCATTCTGTATTGCAGTTTAAGAAAATTCCCCGGGAATCTTGATTCACGATAACCCCCAATAAATTCTCGAGAATATTTATTTCCGATAAGGCCCAATATTCATGTCCCAAAATCAATTTTTTTTGTTAAGTTTTTTAATTACGAGGTCGGAAAAACGATTTTTTTTTTATCAAAAGCAAAGCATCGTGCGAAAAAAGTGTATATGACCAAAAATGCTTAGAATTGAATGATTTTTTTCAGATTTTTTTGAAACATTTTATAATTCTTCAAAAAAACTCACGCGTATTCTGTACACAATTTTAAGCATTTTTTTTGTCATATACACATTTTTCCGTCATTATACGCAAACTACTTCCAAACAAGGTAGTCCCGCAACCGACTCGTTTCCCATACAATGAACTATGATTTTTTATATAAACTTGTACAGCGACCAACTGAATTGTACCACCCAACATACCATGTAACTAGACGCAAACCAATCATTACAAATATATATATATCAATTGTCATACTATATATTCGCTTGGGCTAGTTTAAAATCAAATAACTATAACTCATAAGCTATAAATCGTATGAAAACAACAGGCTTTCCAACGAGCCGAACTAGTTCGATCAAACTCAAAACCTTTTAACACAATTTCAGTACCGAACCAAGTTCGTTTAGCTCAGCTCAACTCAGTTCGTTGGTTCGATCAGACCGCGACTTTTGAGCTGATCGTTTGATCAATCAGTTCATTTGTTTTGAGCTGATCGTTTGTTAAGCTAGTAAGTTATGAGTTTGATCGTTTGATCACGTTCAGCTTGTTCCATATGAGTTGGATATGATTGCAATCAGCGTTGTCAGAATTGTGTAGGGATTGTCATTTGTCATTCATGAGGATTCCTCTATTAAATATATGCAAAATTTGGGCACGTGTTTTGTTAATTTTTTATATCCAATTCCATTTCAGGATTTTAGTTATAAATATCAAATTTAAATACACTTCAATTGATGTATCCATCATGTCTCTATGACTTTTAGATGTAGAGATATAGTAATCGGCAATTGAACTTATAACGTATTTTTTTTTTTCTTCGCAATAGCGCTTCAACGCGTGAACACCCATTGTATCTTTAAAACTAATACAAATATCATCAAGTTTTGAATGCAGGCTAAGACGGGCATTGCTATATCGTTCATAATAAGCCACCGAGATCATCCGTTTTAACCCGTTAGACTTCTTGTGGGGTTTCCTTAAGTCGCGTGTCTATGCCAACAAGACCCAAACGACCGGTCCCCTCAGTCAGCATATCCCGTGCCATCGCTCAAATTCAACCTGATCTGACCATCGAAAATTTAACCTTTTGGATGCGCTGAGGCCAATGTCATATTCCGCATATTATGTCATTGAAAGCACTTATAAATATCACAAAAGATTCGTAGATATCTCTCGGTTTTTTCCGCCTTTAGCGTGTCGGAATTAATTTTTGTTTTTTGTATGTTCTCTTACTATCTGATCCCACAATTCAAAATTTGATGGTATTATTAGGTTTTCAAGATGGTACTGGATGAAATAATCTGTGCGACACTGTCAATACAATGCTGATATCATTTACATCTACCTAAGGTATGTGCATAATATATGTATGTATATGGGGAAATCTCAGCAAGTGTCACTTTCAGTGTGAACAGATCTCGGTTCGCCGAGTGAGCATCCGTTGCATATCCCATCCATTCTAATATGTCTGGGACACTTATTGGATGATGTTAAATATGAAAACATGCGTGTGCTACCGCCTGGAAGCTTTATTTTTTTTGCCAAAATTCGAGGCAAAACTAATAAATTTTGAGTGTGAATTGAAAAAACCGCTTCAGTTATTGAGCTATAACTTTTGAGGCGATTTAACGGATTGTTTGGGGCTTTCAGGATTTTTAACATGGGTGCTAAGACGTAAGAAAAACTGCATCCCGTTGATGTACCTCCTAACGCTAGATACGGGTCTCTCAAGTTGTGTGAATGGAGGCGATTGTTTTTTCGCAATATTCCCCATGAAATATTATTTCTTAAGGCTATAACTAAAAGATCTGGCCGGGAAGAAGGGTGTGCCACCCCAGTGTGCCAAACGGATAAGAAACGGATAAAAAACGGATTAGTAACAGATAAAAAAGCGGAGGTATGAACCGTTTGGCACACTGGAACCTCTGGTTTGCTAGTAACACACTTGTTTAGACGTAAGAAAACCCGCATCCCGTTGATGCGTCTGAATAGCTAAATTCAGTGCATTACCCTCGAAAAATGATTTTTGAAGATATTGGGGGAGGCGATCAAAAAAAGTCAGTTACGTAGGCTGAAAAATACTTCTAATATATCTAAAATTGATAATTCGCGGTTCAAAATAGGGTGCCACATGTTTGAAAAATATCTTGTTTTTTTTTTTCGAAAAAGTCACACTTGCTGAGATTTCCCCATATACATAAGAGAAACTTTAAATTAAATTAATATTTAAGATTTCTTATTTAAAAATTGAGGATTTAAAACAATATTTATATTTTTATTAACGCTACTTACACTAGCATAATTTTTGTGATGCGGCGGGCTTGGCTGGGATTGCACTTGTTTCGCTAGATTCAAACTTACGTCAGCTCCCAAAGGACTCTTTAGCTGGCGGCCCATCTTAAATAAGAAATGCGAAAATGCTTTATTTTATTGAGATACTTTTGTTTTCAATTCAACTTACCGAATCCTGCATATGGCTTTGTCCTTGATTGGATTTCATATATGCGGCTGCAGCTTGCGCCTGTTGTTGTGGTGTTGGTCCACCACGAAATTGATTTATTGCAGCTGCTGTTAGCAATGGTGAGTTCATGAACTGTGTATTAAAGTTGCCCATTGTGTGCTGTGACTGTGGTGGAGGTCCCTGAGGACCACCAGAGCCTGGTGGCCCACCTTGGTGACCAGCATGTCCACCATAAAGACCGGCGGCAGCTGCAGCTGCTGCCAAGCCATAATTTTGTGCACCTGCACTATTTCCTTGCGGTGGTGGCGGTGCTCCGTAAAATGTCGGTCCATTCGGACCACCTGCTGAGTTCGAGTAATAGCTGTTCGATTGCAATTGATGTGCACCTGGTGGTCCGCCTTGTGGATGCTGCGGTGGTCCTGGATATAGATTCATATATTGCTGCGCAGCAGCAGCATAGGGACCTCCACCAGCTGTGCCTTTAGATCCAATAGTGCCCAACTGTTGGGAAGAAGGTGGTGGTTTTACCGAACCCACCGACGACATTAGCGAATTGGAATTGGATGATATAATCGCAACGGCTGCTGCATTTGGATTGCTTAACTGTTGTGAGTTTGGATTACCGAAAGGTGATGGACCGCCTCCCATACGAAATTGGGAAGTCAAATTGGAGTACATTTCCGGAGTGGGTGCTGTTGGCATGTTGGGTGGAGTCTGCATAGCATATGCATTAAATGGTCCACCAGCAGCTGCTGCCGCGCCATAATGTCCGGGGAAGCTGTGCGCCGCAGCTGCTGAGAACTGCGAACGGCTTGAATGATCAAGTGAATGGAATGGAGCGTAGAGGCCACCTTGCGAAGGAGGTGGAGGCATTTGCGACGAATTGAAGACAACGGCCGGAGGACTGGGTATGGTCGGTATACCCGTAAACTGCGGCGATGCCTGATAGAACTGTTGTGGTGCTGCATGCAACTGTTGTGCTGCAGATTGCTGATGTTGCTGCTGCTGTTGTTGCAAATTAGGTGGCGGCGACATTCCCATGGAAGAAGGATGATGCTGCATTTGCTTTACAGCAGAATTCTGTTGCTTGACGACATCTGGATGTTTTAATACACCACCCATTGATTGAGCTTGCTGCTGTTGTTGTTGCGATGCAGCGGACTGCTGCTGTGGACTCGGATAGCCGCCATTGGAATCATCACCACCAGCACCGCTGACAACAACACTTCCATCCTTGGTGTGCACAACCTGACCGAATTGTTGCTCTAACTGCACCGCTGCATCGAATGGCGAATTGTGGCTACCGTATGCATTCTGAACTGGACCGGGCGATGACAAAGAGTGATGATGTTGTTGCATGTGCACTGCAGTGACTGCATAATGCGGCATGTGCTGCTGTTGTTGTTGCTGTTGTGAAGCAACAACGGCGGCTGCAGCGGCAACAAACGAAGCAGTTGACATGTCGACTACCTCAAGCTGTTGTTGTTGTAAATGTTGCTGTTGCTGGGCAACTGCTGCAGCGGCTGCGACGACAGCTTGTTGCTGCTGTTGCTGTTGCTGCTGTTGATGTTGTTGCTGTTGATGTTGTTGCTGCTGTAGTGTTGAACTCGACTCAGATGTCATTGGAGAAACACTTTCCCAAACCTTCTTAACGCTAGCAATCTTCATATTTAAATCAGCAGTGGAAATAATGTTCTGCTGTTGTTGTTGTTGCTGCTGCTGTTGTTGTTGTTGCCCAGCATTTGTAACATTTGCTGTTGACTGTTGCTGCTGATGTGCATTTTTTACCTTTACTTCATTGTCGGAAATAGATTTTGTGGTTGCGCTTGTGTAAGATTCAGTTGCATCACCAAATGTAAATCCAAGTTTCATGTCTTTTTCGTAATCAGCGGCAGAAACCACATTGGAAGAGCTGCTACTGTCCTTAGAAAATGACATTTGCGATAGCGCATTGCTTAAAGTATCTACTGCCGAAACACCAGAGGAACTCGAAGCGGAAGCAACTACCAATGACTCGTTGGAACGTTTAATTTGCACCGAAGCTGGAGAGGTGGACGAGACAGAAGAGTTTGCGGCGGCCTGCGCCTGTTGTTTGTAATTTGTATTTTCGAAGATAATTGTGTTGACAGGTGCGCCATCTAAGCCAAGCAAACTGCTACTGTTCGATTTTTCTGCAGAGATATTAAGCTTTGATTTTTCCGACTCCAAATTTGTGGTACGTTGCGGCAAAGGTTGAATGCTTGTACTGTTGCGGTTAACGCTGCTGCTGCTGTTTGACGAATTCATTGCGGAGGTGCCGGTCTCAGATTTACTCTTTTGCAAGTCCAAATTTAATTGTTGAGTTGTTGTTATTGCTGTTGTGGAGGAGCCAGATGAGCCAATTGATGTGCTTGTAACCTTATAGCTGCCACCTAAGCCTGGTGGTGGTTTTGTAATTGTTTGCGACAACGATTGCTGTTGCAATTTGGTGTTAGAACTGGATTGTGTAGATGTTGGAACTGATGCCATTGGTAAATCTTGTTTCTTTGCTATGGGGGTTGCGCTACTATTTACTTGAACAGAACCACGTGGCCCAGCACTACTGTTGCTTCGTTGTGGCTGTGGTGATGGCACAGCGCCACTAGGTATATCCTTATCCTTGGAAACAGATTTTTTCTCACGATCAGCTGCTGCTAAGACAGCGTCATCATTCTTTATATTGGAAGTTGAACTACCACTTTCCTTACTAGTTCCAAATTGTTTTGGCGGCGTATTTGTAGAATTTTTCTTCTCCACAGTTGATCCAGATACTTCTACCAGTTTTTTCGTTTGCTGACCAGTTCCAGAAGATCCTGGTTGTGGACTTTGTTGCTTTATTGTTGTGCTTCCTAATTGTGCTGTTTGTGTTCGATTCTTATCGTCAGCGCCTGACACCATGTCCTTTGTTTTATTAAGACCTGCACTGAGCGCCATTTGATTCTGTTTTGTTTTGTCCGTTTCAGCAGCTGCATTAGAATGCTCAGATTCTGATGTCTTCTTATCTTTATGATCGTCATATGATTGACGTCCATATTGGCGTCCACCCGAAATACGTCCGTCGCCACGGCGATAAGATGATGATTGGCGATCATTTGCATTGCCACCACCACCACGTCCCCGTCTCGATGGCTCTCCACGTGGTGCAAATCCTTCTTTCGTGTTGCGATCATCGCTGCCACGTTCACCACCGCTACGACGGTGATCACGGTTACCCCCGATCTGATCCTTTCGAGGTCCTTTTAGACCACGTTCGCTTCGACGACCACCAAAGTTGTCGGTGTCATCGATATCATCTGAATTGTCCGATTCACTCCAATCATTTTGAAAATTGCTTCTGCCACCACCGCCGCCGCCACTTCCCATACCACGCATATTGCTCCCGCCACGTCGACTCCAGCTGCCACCACCATCACGTCCTCCTCCACCGCCGCGATAACTACTTCCGTAACCACGTGAACTTGAGCCACGCATATCACGATCTCTATCACGATCGCGATCACGCCCACCTCCACCGCGAGGACTAGGGCGCTTTGAATCCCCCCGTTGCGTAAGCTGCTGCTGACGATGTTCCTCAACTCCACGCTGCTTCTCTTCACCAGCAATAACTTCTTTACGATTATTTGCAGCTGCACCTCCGCTGCTACCTCCTGTAGCTCCAGCGTTGCTGCTTTCACTTTCCTTACGCTTGCTATTATTAGACGTTACCGCATCGCTATTGGATGTTTCAGACAATTGTTTAGGTGGTGACACGCTCGAAGATTTTTGCGCTACTTCAGGGAGCACCGATGTGCTCAAAACATTGCCTACCGTATTTTCACTGCCACTGATTGTTTTTATTCCAACCAAATGTTGCGTTTTTTCATCGCTTGATTCCGAACGGCGTAAAATTTGTGTAGGCGCAAAATGCGTCTGTTCGCTTTCGCTCTTACGTTGTTGTGGCTGCTGTCCATAGTGTTGCGATTGTTGTTGGTGTGAATGTTGGTGTTGTGTTTGTTGTTGATGTTGCTGCTGCTGCTGCTGTAGTTGTTGCTGAGAAGGCATATTTTCCTCCTCAGATAAGCTTTTCTGCGTATGTGGACGTTGTAATATTTTGATAGGTAAGGATTCATGACTGTGCGAGGATGAGAAACTTTCATCACGTTGTCGTTTTAGTTCTGCATCAGTTTCTTCCGCCCACGATGACACAATCGATGCATTGCCAAAATCTTTGCCGCTGCCAGAATTTAAATCGCCCATATTATACTTGATAGAATCATCGTTCGATGATACGCTTGTTTTACGCTGCGAAGTATCAGAAATGCTTCGCGAAAGTTGATTTTGATTAAGACCTACACCTACTCTTGTGTAATCGTCGCGTCGCCCACCGCCGCCACTATGGTAACGATCATCGTCGCGTTCGCTATCGTTCCGTATACGCCCATAGCCCCCACCACTTGCACGACCATATTCACCACGGTCGCGATAGTCCCCACGTCCACCACTACTACGTTGCATTTGCTGTTGGCTGGACTGGCCGCCGCCACTGCCAGAAACCTTTTGTATATAACGTCCTGTGGCATCAAATGACGCCGAAGAGCTTGAATGTGATTTTTCAATTCCAGACATTTGTGACGCATTATTGGCAGTGATAGATCGCATATTAGAGACTGAGGCAGAAGTCGAAAGTCCTGCACTTCCACCACCTCCATTGCCACTTCCTGTAGACGATTGCAATTGCTGTTGCTGCCGTTGAAATCGTGGCGGTAAATTCGATTGAAAATGAGTCGAAAACATAAATTTAGACTGGTCACTGCCACTAGCCATAGCGGTGCTTCCCATTCCAGGACGTTCACGTTTATAATCACCACCACCACGCGTATCACCCCGTTGAATATCGTAAACTCCACCACGACCACGCTGTTCATAGTCCATACTGCGTCCACCACCACCTGAAGCGCTAATCACACGTTCGTTACGACGCAGCGACTGTTGCGAATGCTGTGATGATGTTTGATAATCATCATCACTTCCACCTGGCGCGACAGGTTGTTGTTGTTGCTGCTGCTGCTCATTAGAATCACCTGCACCACCACCTCCACCGCCAATATTGGTACCACTACCAACCGCATTGGCTTTCTTGCTGTTCATTTTCATTTCGAGTTCCTGAAGTTTTTTATTTGCAGCTTGCTTGCGCTCCATTATAAGTCGTTCTTCTTCTTCTTTACGTTGCTTCAAGCGTTCATATACACCCTCGTCCAATGCAACGCCACCGCTTCCAGCAACACTTCCACGGTGACCATTCTGTTGCTGCTGCTGTTGTTGTTGTTGTAGCTGACGATTGATATCTTCTTTTTCACCAGACTTCTCACGTTCACTACTGTCGCGTTGTTGTTGTTGATCCTTGTTACTTCCGCGTTGCCAATTATTGCTTCCACTACCGCCACTTCCACTACTGTTTGAGTTTTTGCGCTGATCGCTTATTCCACCTTTATTAAATACTGGTCGGTCTCGCTCTTGTACTGGCGTATTTTCTTCCGGAGATTCATCATCGGAGAAAGTAAGCTTCTTGGTGTAGTCGATTTCGTCTTGTTTAGTCCAACTATCATCCTTTGCTATAGCATTTAAACGTTCCAAATCTTCCTCGCGTATTATCGGACGTTGCATCTGTGCAACTTCTGGTTCCACCACATATTCTTTGTCTTTTCGTGCTGCTCCATTTGGCGTTTGGTTGCCAAGTGGTGGAGTATTGAGCAGCGGTGGGCGCTTAGCCATCGTCTGACGATAGCTACTGTTATTGCCACCACTTACGGCTGGCGAATTCGAACGGTAATCCAATGAACGCTGCTGTTGACGTCCAGTTGCAATCGAGCCATCCTTACCAATGCCATTTTGATAAGCTGGTGGTGTCTGTGAGCGTCCAGTGCCAGCCACAGTACCGGCAGTCGAGCTGCCCCCTGCAGGAGGCGGTGCACCGCCTCGCATAAATGATGGCATCAATGCAAGTATTGGCGGTGGCATCACTGTGGAAGCAGTTCCGGTTGCACCACTGCCACCAACTCCTGCTCCACCATTGCCACCCTGGAGGCCCTGGCCCTGTAGGTTCAGTACATTGTCGAAATCGGCTTTTCCCGCTTTCTCCTGTTGTTGTAGCCAAGTCGTGGCATCGGTTTGCGGACGCAGACTTACTTCGCTGAATTCCCGTTGTTGTTCGCGCAATAGATTTTCGTCGACGTCGTTGCCATCTCTGTAATTGTGTTGTTGTTGGTGGTGGTGGTAGTGGTGTTGTTGTTGGTGTTGGTGATGATATTGGTGTTGATGATCGTGTCGTTGATCCATACCTCGTCCATGTTGATAATCTCGTTGATGTGGATGATTTGAATGTTGCTGTTGTTGATGATGATGATGTTCGCGATAGTTTTGATGATTTTGGTGATGGTGATGCTGGTCCTTTTTGTTGGATACTGATGATGATGAAACACCTCCTCCACCACCGCTTCCGCCGACGCCAACTGTGCCATCGAGTGTTGGAAATTCGTGCTGAAATTGTGGACTTTGATACAAGGGAGGAACAGATGATTTCCCACCACTGCCACTGCCTCCCTTGTTGCCAATATCGTTGCCTGTCGTCACGGCCGACCATGTTATTGGCGATTGGTTTGAGTGATTTGTTGTTCCTGTTGAAGATGAATGCCTTTGACTTGTGTTCGATGCTGAATTATTTATCAGCTTGCTGCCAACGCCACCAATAACACTTGTATTGTTATTATTATTGTTGTTGTTGTTGCTCAAAATGGGCTTGTTACTATTTTTTAATGTTGGTGCAGACGAGACTTGTTGTTGATTTGCAGTAGTTGCTGTTCCTTGTACTTGTTGAACTAATGTTTGTCCGCTAGTAGGAGTGCCGACTAAATTTTTAATTTTTGTAAATAGAGGAAGGAGATTAAAGTTAAGGATAATAACAATGGAATAAATGAATCAACTGTTTCTAAAAGAGGCCAGTATAGGCCCATAATATTTCACCTGATGTGTATTTGTATACAATTTACAAACTTGGTTTTTGAGTTAATGTTGTACTTAAAAATATAAACATTCATTTTCATTCAAACTTAGTGGCAGTGAAATATGTTTCACTATCAAAAAATGCGTTCAGTGATATGTATTATGACTTAATTTTACTAACAATTTTCATCAAAAATTCCGCTAAATTTAGTAATGTTGAAATGTCTTTCATATCAAAACATTGATTTGGTGGTAAAGAAAAATTTTTCTGCCTCTAAATCTATTGAAAGTGAAAACTTATTTCATTGAATTTAATGAAACTTTGATGAAAATTCTAATTTAATAAATCTTGTAAAAGCTTCATTAGATTTATTGATAGTGAACAGTTTCATTAAATTCAATGAAATAAATAAAATTAATGAATGATTCTATGGCTGTGGCTTGGTTTTCGATAAAGCAGTTTATAATCCTGCAATAATTATAAAAATATCCAGAGTAGACCAGGAACGTGAATTTTTTCCTAGTTGAAAAAAACGATTCCAATAGATTTCGTTGTGCTGAGTCCAAAACTGACCAAAGAATCACCCTAACTCGTCAGGATTTCGAGATATCCTAACCTAAAAGTGCAAAAAAACTACTTTTTTGCTGTTTTTGAAATAAAGTTCCAGGACGAAAGAATTTTTTCTGCTCTTCCCCTTTCAAAAAAATAGCCTGAGTGTCATCAACGATTTTTCCTTGGAAAGTTATGACCACTCTAAGATAACATTATGAAATACCCATGTAAATGAGGCATCTATGGTGGATAGATCAAATAGCGAGAGTCTGGATTCTTGCTTCCTGGAACTAAATATGAAAATCAGCAAAAACGTGGTTTTTTCCTAGTAGGAGATAAAAACCAAACATCTCTGAAATTCAATTAAATTCCAAGCATAATGAGTTTGCAGTTTTATATGACCGGAAAAAGTGAAATAAAAGATTTGTGTTAAGTTTGGAAAAAATAAGGAATATGTATAAGGATGGTGATCTTACCAGATTTAATGTAAAGCCAAAATTTGACAAATCATTAAATTTAAGCTACCAACTATTCAAATTAAAAATATAATTTACAGCGCCATCTGCTGACAAGTAAATAAAAATTATGACAAAAAAAGCATTTCCATTGGTACTGAGCAACCCAAATATCATTTTAAAAGTAATTTGGGTACTAATTAGCCATATTTATCAAAAAGAATATGTTTATAAACAATATATATCAATTGAACCATGTTAAGATGGCATAGATCAAAACCCTGCTGCTATAACTGTTTTATAACATTTCATGATGTCATCTTAGAGTGGCCATAACATTCCAAGGAAAAATCGTAGATGACCACTCAGGCTATTTTTTGGAAAGGGGAAGAGCAAAATATTCTAGCGCACTTTACGGAATAGAGCAGAAAAAATCCTTGCGCTCTTGAACTTAATTTGAAAAACGTAGTTTTGGACTCAGCACAACAAATTCTATTGGAATCGTTTTTTTAAACTAGGAAAAATTCACGTTCCAGGTCTACTCTGAAATGCTACTGCGAAGTTAAGGTTTCATAAAATGACGACGAAATCAGGGTATGAGGATATTTTTATAATTATTGCAGGATTAGAAAACTGCTTTATTTTAAAATTTAGCCACACCAAATAAGCATTTGAATCCTACACAGAAAAAAAAAAAAAATTAAAAGAAACAAAAATAGCCGCTTTCGAATTGCTTTCGCAGAATTACTCTATCACATCCAAATTTTGAGCATAATAATAAAAAGAACACTGTTTTTCATCTTGTCAATTGTAAACTATCCTATCTCATTTGTTCAACTTTCAGCAAAGCAAAAAAAAAAACTGATTCTAGTGTGATTCTGAAAATTATGTCAAAATATTTTTTTCTGAATAATGTTCTCTTTAGGGCTCTTTTCTTTAAAAGAGCAAAAATTACCTTACAGAAACTGGGGACAAAAGTGAATACGAAGAAAAAGGGCCGAACATAAAATTTGGAAATTATCAAGTATCTTTAAAGATAGCACTGCTTCTTTTAACCAAATACCATTAAAATAAGAAAAAAAAAAAACCTCCAATGAGTGACCGGAGACACCCTTGATAATTTCCAAATTTTACACCCCGCCTCGACGAGCAATATTATGTTATGATTTATGTCAAAATTTCATGTGATTTGATATGAAACTTTTATTTAATAACATTTTGTGTCTCCACCAGATATTTTGCTGTTATGACCTGAACTATTGCATGATTTATTGCTCGTTGAGTCACTGGGTTATGTTCTTCCCTTTTCCTTCGTATTCACTTCTGCCCTCAGCTTCTGTAAGATTATTTTAGCTTGAAGTCATCTGAAAACTATTTAATCAAATGACAAACTACTAAGGGTGTTACCTTGGGCCTGGCCAAACATTGAATACCCTACACTGCAGTATTTTGAAAATGTTCCTTGTACGGGAGGTGCCATGACCTCTTGTCCGAGTTTCCTTATTTTTTGATCAAAGCTTGTACTTACAGTCCTGGAGGCAGTGTACCAAATTTCGTAGAATTATCTTGCTCCCAAAATATATTAAAATGCTTTTAACTGACAGACAGACATTCAGACAGATAAACGGACATGGCTTTATCGACTCTGGATGTAACGCTGATCAAGAATGTATATATTTTCCATACCTGCCACGCCTCCACCTCCGCGTTATAAACGTAAGGACAAAGTGAATATATGGGTGTAGAGAATAAAAAATGAATTCTAAACTATTCAATCTCAACATAGGGTAGTTTACAATCAAAATTTACAAATATTTTGTTTATAGGATAATTTGCTACGATCGTTTTCAATCTTTCCATTAAAGCTAGGACCGTGAAATATTGTCACAAGATTCTCCTGATGGAGTATTGTTATAAAACAAGAAATTTGAAAAATGCGATTTTTGAGATTTGAGAATTGTATACAAATGACACGAAGATACATATGAGCGAACTCAGACAAAAAGACTTAGTACCACCCATACAAACAAAATTTTTAAAATCCTACTGCAAGCATTTTTTGGGTAATCCAATCAAATTTCATATAAATTACTAGAAATAGTATAAAGCTAGCTAGAAAACTCAAAACGGAGAGATGTAGCCTTTAAAGTGTTTTTTGTGTATGGAGGCAACACATCCCTTTTCCTACGTACGCCCCCCTCCCCCTCCACAATTATTTTGTGGCACATGAATTTAAGATCAGATACAGAATCAGGAATTGTTGCTGGTAATTTGGACCCCAACGGACCGTTATTTAAATAGTTATTTATCACATTTTGTATGGTAGAATGCGATATATCAATTTCTTTGCAAATTTCTCGGAGAAATTTTTTACTAAATATAATTTGAGGCTTACTTTTCGCAAATTAAGTGATAAATCAACACTTGAAATTGTACGAATAAGTTTTTGCGTAAATGTCTCAATTTTACATTTTTAACTCATTTTTTAGTAGAGTAAGGGATTAGTAGCGTGTTTCTTTTGACGCGTATGTACAACATATATCAAACGTAAAACTCACCGTCTTGTCCGGATGTTGCGTTATTATTGGTATTGGGCGAATTTGTTGTTTCAGCTTTCAGGGATGGAAGGTTTGCTGGTGGTCGCCTTGCGGACGGCACTTTGCCCAAAATTTGCATACCATGTTTACGGGGCACTTGATTTTTTTGTGCAGATGGTTCAGCTGATTCTCCCTGTTTACAAACCAAACACAAATTAATAATACAAAAGTTCAATAATTTCAAGTTTTTAAACACATAAGATATACTTACACGACTATTTTTGTACATTCGATTTATATCGAGTGCTGAGAACTTGGGCTTGGCATTTCGCTCTCCCCTACTTCCCCCCAGTGTACTCATGCTGCCAGTAGATCCTCATTAGCGTTACCTCCCCTTGCACCGCTCGCACTACTTTTGCACTCACAAGAAATCTTGTGAGAGAGAAAAGCTGGCTAGTCGATTTCTATTAAAACTTTATTAAGAAAAGCTCTCGCCTTCTCTCAGCTTCAAGTTGCAGGAAAAAGGTTTATTCAAAACAATTTACTGCGCCAAATAAACAGTAGACAAAATGGATTTTATTAAGCAATACTCTTTCTTAAGTAATAAATTGCTCAGCTCTTGCGGCAATATTTCAACTTTTAAGCTCTTTTTAATAACTCTTATTCTCTCTTATTAAACTCCTCTGCACTAAAAGTTGTTATTCGCTGCTTCGTTCCTTTTTTTTTTATTTTATTTTTTTTTTTATTTTGCAATATTTTCAAGCAGATCAGATAAACAATTATTTGTATTATTCTGCACAAAACGCTGTAGACGTAGTGCTATAAATTTTATAGAGCAAGGACTTCTCAATATTTAGAGTACAGCAGATTTTCATATAAGCGGAACCTTTATTTTATTGCAAAAATTATGATATCATTTATGTTATTTTTTTAATCAAAAGCTTCTCTTTATTTAAAAGAGAACATAGAGAACAGGATTACTTTTTTTTATTTTTTTTTTTTTGTTTTCCCAAGGGAATCGTTTGGTTATATAGGCAGGCAGGATGTAATGGAGCTTTTCTTGGTAGTTTGTTTAAATTTAAGTTTTATATCTAAATCCTCAGTCTTCTATAAATCCTGAAAATAAAAAAATGGATAGGTTTATTACAAAGAGAAAAATTAATTATAAAAAAACGTTGCAAAAATTCACAAAGCCAAATTTTTCATACAATTGCGAGAAAATAAATTATTTTATTTGCGTTTACATATTTTTATTTTATAAACATGAAAAGTAAAAGTGTGATGCAATAGCTTGGCATAGAGTCAACAGCCTATTTTATACGTCATGCAATTTAATATTTCCTTTCAAAGAGTTCCATCAGTTAGAGAAAAATTCAAATGGTTCACCCGCAACAATTGAAAAGATATGTGAAAAGATAAATTTCAGGTTTTGTTTTTTTCTCTAACTTTTTGGTTTTTATTTGAAAAAGGTTTATGGCTATGATTTTAAATATAATCAACTGTTTAAGGTAAAGGATTGTAGGAACGAAAGACCCTTCTTCTTACCGAATACAGAGGTGGTCTTTTAAGGGGACATTCTCTTTTGTAATTGAAAAGAAAAACACTTTTTAAAAATTTTATTATGAAAAAACTATTATATTTATTGGCAAAATTTCTTTTGGACATTGTTGAACACTATTTAAGAAATATGAAAAAAAAAATTTTTTTTATTTTTAGTTTCCCTTAGCTGCTGTAAAGGGCGCCATCCAAAAGTTACTTTTTAAACAGTAGGAAATATTTTAGACCTCCTGTAACAGATTTTTGAAAAATTCAAAATGGATTTTATTCTTGAGACCCAAAACTATACAATAAGCCTTTAAAATTCATACTTTTTTATATTTTGAAGTTTTTGTATGAATATTTATGAAAAATGCGAAAAAATTTAGGGACTTACCCTCAAAAAATGCCCCGTAAAATAAAGGGGGGGATATTTTTTAAAACTTTCAGAGGCTTATTGTTTAATATTTTTTATGAGTAATCGAATGCTCTTTGGTTTTTTAAAATCGGTCGAGTAGATTCGGAGAAAAATTTCCTACCAGTTTAAAAAGTAACTTAATAAAATTTTTAAAAAGTGTTTTTCTTTTCAATTACAAAAGCGAATGTCCCCTTAAGTTTTTGGAATATAGTACTCCTAGTGCTTTCCCGATGCAAATTTTTTTGACAGACATTTTTTAGGGTAAGTTTCTGCATCTTGTAGATCGCATTGTACAATGTATTTTAATCATTTGAAGAATTCAATTCATAGAAAAACTGGAATCATCTCGTGAAAATATCCATGCGATGATTTTTTAAGATTTTCGAGTCGGTTTATCTCAACAATGGTGTATCGATCGACTGAAAAAGGCTTTTGGCGACGAAGCACCATCCAAGACCAGAGATTATGAGTGGTCAAACAAAAAAGACCAAGCGCAAAGATAAATTTTCAAAATGATAGAGTTTACCATAACTAATTGACAAAAATTGTTTGGTCATTGACTCATAAAAAGGTTATTTTCGAAGCCATTATGATTTAATCCGTACTAAATTTCATTCCTGATGTTAACCATGTTTACTTTAAATATTTGAAACAAGTCGAAATAACGAAACCTTAAACACAGCCAAATAAAGAAGACTTTATTTAAAAAACGACGTTTCGTTTTTCTTCTCATAATAATTGTGCAGTGAGCGGCTTATTTGACATTTAGAGGATTCTTTGATTTCCGTGGCCCCTCGATGTTTTCTTATAAATCGATACAAAATAAGTCGAAAATATTAGATACAATTTTTTCATAGCTCTCTTCGTTTTCGAAATATCAAGGCTTAAAGAATACGGGAAATTTGAAGAAATATTAAGAAATGTTAAATATGACGATGTATTTACATAAAACAACACAAAAGAAGTTGAAAATATGAAATAACATCTTTCGATACCCCTCTTCGTTTTCGAGATATCAAGACTATAAAACACAAAATAATTTGAAAAAATTAAAAAACTTTTTTATGGGGGTTATCGTGAATAAACATTCCCGGGGAATTTTCTCAGACTGCCGTACATTCTTAATTGTAGTTTAAAAAAATTCCCCGGGAATCTTGATTCACGAAAACCCCAAATACCCCCCTGGTTTTGGATATATCGAGACTTATATCATAAAAGAATACGGCTTAGATACAGTTTAGCTCAAAATCGAAATTGATTATAAACCAAATATTTTCTTATGTGCTTTTCAAATCTAAGAATAAATATTTAATCAAAAAGTGTCGCTCTAATCTGGTTTCGGAGGTATAGCCATCGGAAGTTTTCTAAAAATCAATATAAATCAGAAACGTCTGCATTGATTTCCAAAATATGGGTGTTACATGAAAGGTAACTTAAGAAGCTACAATATACGCGTACGCGAAGGCTCACGTAGAGAAGTTCTTTCCCCCGGGGAACTTGATTACGCATCATTAATTTAGTGTTGCAGCGTACGCTAAAAAATGTTGCGTACGCTGCGCGCAATTTGGCTAGCAAACTGGGTGTTGGATATATTATAGACTGATCAGCCGAGAAGCCGGTGTTGGATTTTTGGGAGTTTTAAATCCTGAGCTAAATTACTGCAATTACTGTGGGAAAAAAAGTCGATCCAAATTTCAGAAAAGTCGTAATATCACGAAAACTATGAGCCAGATTTGAAAAACTACTGGATCAATATTTTAGCTTATTAAATTACCTTTCATATGACACCCATATTTTGGAAATCAATGCAGCTATATCCGCAACTACCGATGGCGAGCGACACTTTTTTTTAACAATTTTTATTTATTTAAATAGCACTTTTGTCTTATAAAAAAAAATTGGCGTTTGTGAGCTAAACTGTATCTTTTCCAAGAATGCTAACGAAATTTAAAAAAAAAAAAACAAGAACATCAACAACAACAATACCACCAAAACCAACAACAACGCAACCACAAACAACAAAAATATTAACAATAACAGAAGGCTTTTTACCCCTTTAAAAACAAGAAAAACGTAACAATTTAACTTGCTCTCTAAAAACATTCAAGTCTCGATATCTCGAAAACGAAAGGAGATATCAAAAAATTTTATTTAATTTTTTTGACTAATTTTAGGTCGTTTTACATGAAAATAATTTAACATTTCTTAAAATTTTGTATCGATTTATAAGAAAACATCGTCAAATCGAGGGGCCATGGAAATCGAAGTCGTGCCGACATTTATCTATTACAAGATGACCCGGTGAACTTCGTACCACCTAAAATTTATTTAATAATCGATTATCAATCATAAGAATATCA
The DNA here is from genome assembly GCA_951812925.1 of Calliopum simillimum. NCBI lineage: Eukaryota > Metazoa > Arthropoda > Insecta > Diptera > Lauxaniidae > Calliopum > Calliopum simillimum. The sequence continues at coordinate 86,723,712 of OX638372.1, forward strand.
AATTTTAAAAATATTTTTGTATGAGTGCCAGCTTAAATATCCACCCTAAATAAAAGTTATGTAGCTTAGTAAAGACCTCTCAATATAAAAGCTAGGTGGTGTTGATTTCATGTGAATCGATTAAGTGGCCTTCGATAAAAGAATATTTGAAACATATTTTTGTATGGGAGCCACCCTAAATAGTCACCTAAAATACAGTGCCTTTTAATTTAAAGATTATGTGGTGTAAATTTAATGAGAATAAATTAAGCGGTCTTTGAGATAATGCGGTTTAAAACAAATTTTTTTATGAGGGCCACCCTAAATATGCACTCTATTCCGGTCGTTCGTCTGGCTAAAACTCGAAAATGGCTTAACTGATTTGAATAACTTTTTTTTTTGGTTTATTCTCAACAATACTGAGGTGGTTTAATAGGTAAATAATTTTAGTTAGATTACCAATGCTACACAGTTTCCAAAATTATATACATGTACGTTTCATTGGGCTCAGATGATTTGGACCAGATCCACTGTACCCCAATATAATAAAGAATCTATACCAAAAACTCATACGATCCACGATGGATATCGTGTCGCCAGGATAACATCTTGTACATCCCACACCCACCGAAAAACTTCCAGTAACCTGGCTTCAAATCAGGATTTTTCTTCTTTTTTTTTTGCAAACTGGCAACGTAAAACATGAATTAAAAAAGAGAGACAAATACATTAAACACTTCGTAAAAGAACAAGCATGACTGACAGTTACTAAATGAACGAAAACTAGTAAGGGTGTAAATTTTGGCCTGGCCAAAAAATAAATACCCTACACTGCAGTATTTTGAAAATTTTGCTTATATGAGAGGTGCCACGCCCTCTTGTCCGAGTACACCCAGTTTTTGTTCAGAGCTTGCATTTATAGTTTTTAGTGTCAGAGTGAAATTTAGTTGGATTATCACAAAAAAATTTTTCAGTATAGCATTTTGAAACTTTTGCTTATATGGGAGGTGCCACGCCCCCTTGTACGATTTCAACCAATTTTTGCTGAGAGCTTTCATTTATAATTTTTAGTGTCTGAGTCGAAGTTGGTTCGAATATCTCAAAAAACGCTTTCAGTATAGCGTTTTGAAGCTTTTGCTTGTATGGGAGGTGCCACGCCCTCTTGTCCGAATTCGCTCAGTTTTTTATCAGAGTTTGCGCTTACAATTTGTAGTACTTATATGTATTGCGGTTGCATTGTCTTGAAAAATACTCCTAAAATTGCATTTTGAATATAATTTTTGTATGGGTGGTAGGCGTGTCTGTTGACCGATTTTGCTCATTTTCAATCCTTCGAGCTAACTTTGACGACGGAGGCAGTGTACCAAATTTCATTGAATTATCTTGCTCAGTTTTCCCAAAAAGTGTATTTCAACACACAGCCAGCCACCCAGCCAGCCAGCCAGCCAGCCAGCCAGCCAGCCAGCCACCCAGCCAGCCAGCCAGACAGACGGACATGGCTATATCGACTGAGGAGGTGACGCTGATCAAGAATATATATACTTTTCTATATCTGCCACGCCTCCTTCTCTGCGTTACAAACGGAAGGACAAAGTGAATATACCCTGGGTGTAGGGTATAAAAATTTAATGGGGTTTGGGGGAAATCAACGGCAATGGCCTAAAAGCAAAATGAAATGGAAGATAAAAAGCGAAAATTCTAGCGAACTGCTCCAACGAATGAAGAAATGGCGTCTTGCAATAATGGAAGCGACAACGAAGGCGGCGACTGAAGACATTTTCTAGTATTTTTTTTCTTTTTGCAAAAATTGTTTTTCTTATTTTAATTCAATAAATTTTATTTCGTCAAATAAACGCATTTATTTGATATAAAAATGTTTTACACCCACATAAAATATTTAAAAACTTCATACTTTATGATATATAACCATCGATTTATCAATATAAAATATCTAGAATTGTGAGGAAAAAAACTCACCGACAAATCAATGACGACGTTGCTGCAGTTACGATGAAAAAATTTCCAATTTTTATTAGAAATTTCTGTACTCACGAAGATTCAATTATTTTAAATTTTGTTGCGCTTTGCAGAAGTTAAATTTAATTTTTTGCTTCTCCTTCAATATTACATCAAAAAAATTACTTTTTTTTTCTTTTACATATCAAATTAAAACATCCAGACAATTAACAATTTTATGTATAGAATAGAATTTTCACTTTTTTCACTTAATCGCAGAATGCACGCACACACGAATTTTAATATAATTGCATTTATTTTATAACAAATAAGTAATTTTTGCAATTTTTAATTCAATTTTATTTTGAATAAACCAATTTTCTTTTATGTTCTGTGGAAATTTTTCCAACACGAAAATTTTCAATTCGCCTTCTTGCGACGATAAACAAAGGAACACATCTTCCAGTTGGCTGCACTGTAAAATTTAACGAACTCAAGAGACGAAAGATTGTCGCATCCCTTTTTCTCCAATGCAAAACTTTTTGCAGTTTCGTTCATTCGTTCTCCGGCGTCGTGTCGTTCAAACTCACCACATTAGGGAAAATTCACCACGAACACACGTTTTTGTTTTTTATTTATAAAAGGATATTAACACTTTTAGAACGCATTTGGATACTTTGCATGCTCGTAGGGCGGCAGTTTGCTCTTTTTCAGCACTATTTTTTAATTTAAATAAAATTTCTAATATGCGTATTTTAACGAAAATCCAAACTATAGCGTTCTCATTTTAACGAATCGTTTAAGGAGTGTTAATGAAGAATACAGCTAGAAGTGCACCTGCTTGTGCGTGATGTGTCAAAAAATACACAAGTATTGCCAGACGAACAGAAAACGGAAATTTGTGTTTACATGCGTATCGTGCGGTATTGAGAAGAGATTTTAGGCTTTCTGTGGACCCGCGATTTGTCGATGTTTTCTCTTAAAACGATCAATAATTCGAAACATTACATTACATTTTTCGATACTCCGCTTTGTTTTCGAGATATCTATGCTTAAAGAATACGAGAATATATCGCCCCCTTCCAATAATAAGCACGTAACTATGAACTTTTTTGAATTTTTATTTTTTATTGGAAAATTGTCAGAGGCCTTCATATAACGTATTGATAAATTTTTTCGAAGATTTAAAAAAATTGCAGTTACGTGGTTAAGGCTGAAAGGGGACGATTGATCGAAAAACTTAATACAACTTTTAGATTTAGAGACTTTCGACTAATTTCGATCGTTTTATGTGAAATACAACGTCAAATCGCGGGGCAACGGAAATCTTAGTCGTAAAAATTATTCTTTTATTTTATTGTCGCTAAGCCGTGGCCGTAACTTCTTTTACGTTTTATAGTGCAGCGTGTGATAACATGAAAGAAGGTAGCCAGTAATTCTTCATCAAACTTCATTAAATATTTTACATTTCACAATACCTTTGTCTAAAAGGAAACACTATTAAAACAATTTGTTGGATTTCTTTCCCCATTTTTTAATTACTCTACTGAGCACGTATACCATTTACTAAATGAAAGGTGCCCGGTAGCAGAAGTGCAACACCCGCTTCATAATACAATATTTAAACAATTTGATAACTTATCACGTTATATCTCTCAAATTAATATTAATAACATTTACTACATGAAAAAGGTCTTCGGCGACCAGTCTTTGTTACCAGCACTATCATCTAGACCAAAGGTGTCAGCGTTTTAAAAACACTGAGCCAAGCGCAAAATTTTCGCTTTTACAGCTTCAAATTCGAAGGACAACAGTCACAAAAACTATTTTTTTGTTTTTTTATGTCTCGTTTACAACAATAATATTTCAACAATTTTTAAAATTTTTGAGAACTAGAACACATCAAAAAAAATTTAAATAACGCCCAAAATTTGGGCTTTATTTTGTTTTGTTTTTTTGTGCGTTATTTCGTATAAATAAATAAATTTCGTATAAACAAATTATTTTCATACAAATAAATTTTGGGCATTATTTCCAAAATAATTATCGTCCAAATTTATATGAAAAATAGTTTGGGCGTTATTTCGTTTATGTTTCCGGGCGTTATTTCGATTTTTTTTGGGCGTCAAATGACAGAGCCATTGATCCAGGTAAAGGTATGAATGGTAATTAGTTTTCTTATTTCATCTGGTTAAACAGGCAAGTGCGAATGTGGTATTGAGTTACATTGGATACGAATTCGTACAGAAAGATGAATATTGAAAAATTATTTATACTCATTTTTATTGGATCATGTTGTGTTCGTACGGCTAAATTTTCGTACGAATTCGTATTAAGTTAACTTAAGGTTCCACCCGCCAATTTGGTTAGAACAAAACTTTTCTGTTAAGACATTTTTTGTAATATGGTTTTTTTTTTTTTCAAAAAAAATTGGTCAAAATTTTCGAAAGTTCGCTGTCTCTAAAACCATAACTCGGATTTAATGCTTTTGTGTGTAAAAATATTGAAGGCTGTTAAAATATTTTCATGAAACCAATTTTTACATCTCCAAAACTAGGTCCGAGTGACATTTTTTTTTTGTTTTTTACCTAATAACACCCTTAAGATCTATTTTGCCGAAAATTAAATCGGCTTTGGGACTTGTTCCAAATAAAACATTTAATACGGCAGATTTAAGTATGTAAACAAATTACATAAATTTTGACATTTATGTTAAGTGCAAAATTGACACAAACTACACAAGATATTGAGAAACAGCGTTTTCGTTTCATTGCCTGTTTTAAATAACCCACAATTATTATCCATGAATAAGTTTATATCCTCAATTCAACAAATACAATATTTAATTAAAATTAAGTATTTATATCAAAAAGTTATGAAAAGAAAAACTGTCAAATTATCTATCCATCTCTTTTTAACAGCAAAATATACTATGCGGAAAATAAATTCTTAAAAAAAAATTTCTGAACGATATTTATACATTTTGTATGTAAAATTCATGGTTCAAGTTGTAACTTAAAGTGCATTGTAACATAATTTTGAGAATCCAGATCCTTTAAATGACTAATATTAATTTTATAACCTGCTTTGCCAATGCTAAATGCAGTGTGTGAGAGAGTCAACTACATAAAATAAACTCACCCTTCCAAAAAATGCAGTTCGTTGCACTGTACAGAACAAACGATAAAGAACTCGATGCGAGATGCAAAATTCAAGCGTTTCTGTTGTGCTTTCACTTATGCGTTTTTGTTAGCTCTAGCTGTCTTTACGATACTGCTGCTTCGCTCGTTTTTTCCCAATTTTTTTTTCTTTTTGTCCGACTGCTCTGCAAATTTTTTCTATCAACGATTTGTTTGTAGTGAAAACGATGACAATGAAAATCAAATCTTTTTCTTAATATTTAACCGAGAAAACATTCGTATTTGTATTCAACTCACTTCACTTTAAGTTAGGCAACGTTTTGCATACGTTTAGAGATTAATTAAATTAATTATTTTAGTGATTTTCACATCTACCGTCGCGAACAGGATAGAGAACACTTTTCGGTGTGTGACGATTTTTCAAAATGGCGTTTTCAGTTTGACAGTTTGATAGTTGATTGAATTTGCAGGGCTGCAACATTTTGTATGGGCCATATTACACGGTGGCTATATGGCTATAGGCTTTTTTTAGAGCTGGTTAACACGACAGACAGAATAGTTTCACAACTATTTTGCCTGAATCGTGTTTGTTGGTCGTCGCTATACAACTTTTTTTTACTATTCTATAGGTTGCAATTAGACAATTGTTGGAATGCGGATCAGCTAATGTTGAACCATGGTAGAATTATTACACTGTACAGTCAAAAAACCTCAAAAGGTTTGAAAAGTGCTTTTATACTACGTTTCCACCGGAAATTTATGAAGTCATTTAGCCGTAACTCACCTCATTCATCATGTATTAAACGTCAAATAAATCTGAAAACAGCCATAAACTATTTTATAATTCTGTGGTGGAACGCTATTAGATTTAGATCTAGTTCTGGGTGGAAGTCACATGATTTACCATACAACAATAAATCTATTTCTACCGAGATTTATTTTAAATCTGCGTAGAGCAGTGCTACCGTTTTTGGCTATTTTTGACCAAAATGGACTTGCGTCACTTTCAAAATTAATAAATTTTTGTAATTGCTAATTATCAGGCCTGTTTCTTAATCCATGTGGTTTCAATTACTTTTCATTGAGGAGGCTTTTTGATGAAAATGATGAGTTACACGATAAAAAGCACTAGAATCTTTTTGCGGAGAATTCTAGGCTCTATAAATAATATTGATTTGCATTAACGAAAAAGTAACCGTTTAAGAAATATTCTTGAAAAACTTCAAAAAAGGAGAAAAAATTCGACTTTTTCGAATATTTCCGAAACACTTACTTTTCGTAAATACTAATTAATATTATTTGTAGAACTTGTAACTTTCCACAAAAAAGACTCTAATACTTTTTATCGTGTGAATCACCGTTTTCATCAAAAAGCCTTCTAAATGAAAAGTAATTGAAACCACGCGGATTATGGAACAGGCCTGAATATTTCAGTTGTATTAGACTTTTTGCAGTGAAACCTTTTAGCCACGCTTGGGGTAAAATTTTAAGGCTTCGTCACACATTTTTCATTACATTCAGCTATATCTCTCAAACTATACAAGATATTTTGAGGAAATTTGGTAGATAGGTGCCGAACGTGATACACTGCACAAAAAATTAGTTACACCCCTACTTTTCCATGATCAGACACTTAAATATTTAATATCTCGCAAGCTATACAAGCTATTTTGATGAAATTTGGTAGGAAAGCGCCAATAATGAGTTAAATAAGCTGGTCGCAAAATTTATTTATTTATTTATTTATTCTCATTTCTCCATTGGCATCCTAACAATTTTTATAATATACTTAAATTCTATACATAATTAAAAAAGGATAGAAGGGAGAAAAGGTAGCGGCAAGTTTAGTACCAAAGTACTGTTTCACTTGCCTTATTAGGTAACCACTATTAATTTAAATTTAAAGATAAATGCTCGGGCTTGGATTGAAAAAAGGAATGAGTTTTAAAAGAAAAATAATGCAAAGAAGGTAGGTAAATTATTGGGTAGATAAAAATAAAAATATAAAAAATTTAAATACATGTGTATGAATATGCTTGGTAATAATAAATGAAAAAAAAAATTAAAAAGACCAAAATCAGAATCAGAAAGAAGCAATGTTTCAATTTCTTCATGGTTGAAGGTAAACAGCCAGATTTTAATGGATTTCAAAAATTTCGGTAATGAATTTATATCTTTAAGTGGGTTGGGAAGTTTATTGTAAAGTCTATAAGCTAATATGGAAAAAGAATTTCTATAATTCGTGGTGCGGAATTGGGGAACGTTTACATTACGGGTATTTCTCAAAAGATACTGCGACAAAGCAATGTTATTTGAACTCATATTACTTACACGAAACTTTTTAAATACTTGAAAATAGAATAAATGGCGTATAGGTAATATGTTTAGAGTTTTAAATAAGTTAAACGATGGTGTTAAACGGCTTCTACCGCAAATTTTTCTAATAACGCATTTTTGTAAAACGAGCAATGACTTGATTTTATTTGCATATGCTCCACCCCAACAAGAAATACCGTAGTTCAACCTCGAATGGAAAATGCCAAAATAGATCATTTTGAGTATGCTTTTGGAGCATAAATTTTGTAATTTATAAAAATTTCGAATTACAGAACGACAGTATACTTTGAGGGAATCTATGTGCTCACGCCAACTTAACTTAATATCAAATATGATTCCCAGATATTTAAAATAGTTGACAGCCTCAATTTGAAAACACCGGTCATTGCATGTTTCGTTTATATCATAAGTAGTATATGTACAACTACATAGTTTGAATTTTTTACAACTACAATCATGGTACTTAATATGAACCGCAGGGTTTTCTCTTGGAGCCAGATTAAAAAACATTAGCCTAGTTTTACTGCTAATTATTAGTTTGTGATGCGCAAACCAAACTCTCAACTTTTCCAAGTCATGATTTATGTCAGAGACTAAATCCAGAGAGGTATTAGCTCCATATGTGATTCCGAGGTCATCAGCAAAGGCCGTTATCCTTCCTTTAATTTTTTGCGCAAATACTGAGTTTATATAAATCAGAAAGAGAATGGGCCCGAGAACTGAGCCTTGGGGAACTCCGAGCTTAAGTACAGTAGGATTACTGAAACTCTTTTCAATTTTAACAACTTGAGTTCGATTAAAAAGATAAGACGCAAGCCAATTGTGAAAATGCCCCCTAAATCCAATTCGTTCAAGCTTGTCCAAAAGGATTGAGTGATCAACCATATCGAATGCTTTAGTTATGTCAACAAAAAGGCTGGCACATTGCATTTTCATATCTAAATTTTTATGAAGCCTAGAACTAAAGTCGAGTAAAGCATCTTCAGTGGAGATCCCTTGCTGAAAACCAAATTGGTTAGGGCTTAAAAAATTTATTTTATTTAAAAATTTTAGCAAACGCGTTTTAATGGCTTTTTCGAAAACTTTTGCAATTGTAGGAAGAAGAGATATTGGCCTATAATTTTGAACATTTTTACGATCCTGTTTTTTAAAAAGGGGCGTTACAATAGCGCTTTTTAACTCCTCAGGAAACACTCCACAGTGAACACTTTTATTGAACAAATAGGCAAGTACATCAGAAATGTTATACGCAATTTTCTTAAGCGATTTATTTGTTATTTCATCGATTCCGCATGCATTTGAATTATTTAATGAAATAATGATTTTTACAACCTCCATAGCTGAGATATTTTCGAAAAAAAAGGAATTTGGTTGAGAAACATCATCTTCAATGTTATTGCAAGCACATAACGTAAAACCAGAGCTAGGAAAAGATGCTGCAGACAAAAAGTAATCATTAAATACATTAGCGACTACAGAGTGATCATGGCAAGGAATATCATCAATATTTAAAGTTATAGGGTTATAACATTTAACTCGTTTGTTGATAATACCATTAATTACCTGCCATTCTTTTTTAAGATCACCTCTACAGTTTGAGAACTCAGACCGAAAATAATTATCGCGGATTAATGGGATATCACGTTTAACCTCCGAAGAAACTTTAAGATAGCGATTTTTAATTTGAACATTGCAAGGGTGTTTAATACATTTACTCCTTAATTTATGTTTTAAACGAATTTTTTGCATAAGTTGACTTGTCATCCAAGGTTTGATAGGCATTTCCTTTGAGCCACGGCATGTAATTATTTGAGTTGCTATGTCAAAGTGGTATTTCAATTTTAGTACGAATTTTGTGTAGGCAGTAGATATATGCTCGCAGCTATAAATTTCATCCCAGTTCTCATAAAAAAGATTTGAATTCATAATATCGTAGTTAATCTTTTTAAAACTTGAAGTTGAACGACGCGGTTTCGAATTCGATACGTTATTCTTTAATATAAATCCTGTCATGCAATGGTCACTGACATTTAAATCAAAATTAAGACAGTATTGGAGCTTGTCAATACAGTTTAATCTGCCTATTACATGATCAAGACACGTGGCGGAAAATGGTCTTGTTGTTGTATTTAAAAAAGAACGTAGGCCATTATCGGCAAGCATGGTTAGATACGTGTCTACAGTGTCATTACAACCCAACAAATTCAAATTGAAATCACCAACTAGAAATAAATTTTTAGATTTTTCATTGCTGAGGAAAAATTCGAAGTCTTCAAAAAAACAACTAAGTGGCTTAGCATGCAACCTATAAAAACACACGAATGTAAACGTTTCATTGCACACATCGAAGGAAATTTTTATAGCATCAGCACTATTAAAATTATAATTAAAAGATGAACAATTAAAATTTTCTTTTGCAAAAACTCCCACACCACCTGCAGAATAGCTATCATTAGGAAGAGCGTAAAAATTATAGCCAGGGATATAAAAATCATTAACTTCGAAACTGAAAATCCAAATTTCTGAGACAAATATAAAATCAGGTAATCTATGTAGAGCATTAAGGTTACAAATCAATGTATCAAAACTTTGCCGCAAACTTCTTGCATTCTGATGTACAACTATTATCGAATTTTTTTCATTGTAAGATTCAAAAGTTGGATCTAAAATATCATTTAAAACATTTACATTGAAGTTGTTGTTGTCGTTATCGTAAGTACTAGGCATCAACAGGTAATTGTTTATCTGTTAAACTCTTTAAGTCTTCAAACGAATTCACAACAACAACTTCACTGTTTTCTGTTTCTCTTAAATAACATTTGAAATTTTTATACCAAGCGAACTTAAACTTATGGATCTTCTTATATTTAATTACTTCATTTAAGAGCGCACGATTATAAGTAGTCAAACACTCATTAATGAAAATATCATTTTTATCACCCGAATTTAGTATGGAAGCCTTTAATTTATTGTGTGAAGTTTTTTTTGCTAGTAATATTTTATTCTTAAGAGATAGTGATGAGAGATGAAGAGAAATAACAGATGGATGTAATCAGATGAGTGCTCCCCCACTTTTTTTGAACTACGTTAAGACGTCATATATCGCAAACTAAACAAGTTGTGTTAATGAAATTTGGGAGATAAATACCAAACGAGCCTTCGATATTGAAGTTCTGTTTCTATTTTCAGCATAAGTAATATCACCGGCTTCCTAATAACTTCCAAAGCCGATTTAACTGAAAAACCTGACCAGACGCAAAAAAAAAAAAAAAACGGATAGCATATTCGAAGAAACCAAAATACACTAAAAACACTTTCCAAAACTCTTGGGGTTTTCAAAAGCGTGAAAATTGTTGTACATTGTTAATGCATCATGTTTTTAACTACCTACCTCTCTGAGATTAGGGATAAAATTTTAAAGCTGTCGGAAATTCGCAGATATAGGTATCAATTGGTGCTTAAAAGTATTTTCGAAAAGTTGGGGATAAAATCACATTTTTAGTTAGTTTGTCAGTTGGCAGTTTGAACTTTTATAGGAATGCGGATCATCTTATCGTCGCTCATTTGTACAACGGCCCTAATTGAAATTTTTTTTTTTTTTAAGTGCAGTATACTGTAGACAATCCTCAAATACACCTTCACCCAAAAAATGGAACGGTAAAAATATGTCAATTAGGGTCATTGTACAAGTGAGCGACGTTGTGTTGAATTGTCAACACCTTCGGACTAGGGGACGAATTTTTTCATTTATTTTAAACCAAATATTTCCCATCTTAACAAAATGTAGACTACTTTCTTTAATACTAGGGGGCTCTGGAAGCGAACTTGATGTCGCGTGCGGCGACTCAAAACTATTTTATATAATATTATATATTGGGTGTACAACTAACAAATCGGAATTTGACGGTGGATGTCCGTACTAACAAATATCGTGAAAGCTCGAACTTTATATATATGTCATTTTGAAGGTACATTTGACAGCTGTCAAAATCAGTCAACAAAACAATTTTATCTTGTGTGCATCATTATTATTTTTCACGATGAATAACTTCGAAAATTGGAGAAAAAACAGCATTTGCGGGAGGTTCTGTTGGGTCATTTTTTTGCAAAGAAAACTGCTGCGGAAAGTCATAGTTTGCTTGTAGAAGTTTATGGCGACGATGCTTTAGGAAAAACACAGTGTTTTGAATGGTTTAAACGCTTCAAAAGTGCCGATTTTGACATCAAAGACAAAGAACGCCCAGGACAGTCAAAAAAGTTTGAAGACGAAGAATTAGAGAAGCTACTCGATGAGGATTCGTGTCAAACACAAGACGAGCTTGCCAAATCGTTGGGAGTGACTCAGCAAGCCATTTCGAAACGTTTGAAAGCCGCCGGATACATTCAGAAGCAAGGTAATTGGGTCCCCTATGAGTTGAAGCCGAGAGACGTTGAACGGCGCTTCTGTATGTCTGAAATGCTGCTTGAGCGCCATAAAAACAAATCATTTTTGCATCGGATTGTGACTGGGGATGAAAAATGGATCCATTATGACAATCCCAATCCCAATATCCATGGCACCAAGGTTATGCTGTGTATTTGGTGGGATCAGAAGGGGCCGTTATATTATGAGTTGTTGAAATCGGGCCAGACAATCACAGGTGACCTGTACCGAACACAATTAATACGTTTGAAGCGTGCCATCATCGAAAAACGCCCGGAAAATGCGACCAGACACGAAGCAATAATTTTTCATCATGACAACGCTCTGCCGCATGTTGCAAGACCCGTGAAAAACTATTTGGAAAATAGTGGATGGGAAGTTTTGGCTCACCCGCCTTATAGTCCGGACCTTGTTCCGTCTGACTTTCATTTATTTCGCTCGATGCAAAACGCCCTCACCGGAATACGCTTCACATCAGAGCAAGGCATCCGAAATTGGATAGATTCATTTTTGGCCGCCAAGCCGGCGCAATTTTTTTGGGATGGAATTCATAAATTGCCTGAAAGATGGGGAAATGTTGTAGCTTCCAATTGTAACATTTTTCCACAATAAAGCATCAAATTTCGCTAAAAAATTCCGGTTTTTAAGTTGTACACCCAATACATATAATGATTATCCCTGCAACCAAGATAATAAAACGCCCACCAACCCCTAGGTGCGTCACGTGTTTGACGGACAGCCCCTTACCGAAGCCTCCGATAAATTTTGAGCGAACATCATGAATAAATATTCTCAATAATTTTTCTTCAGACTGCTTTGCAGTCTCCATTGCAATCTAAGAAAAAAATAAAAAATTTTCGAGAATATTTATTTATGATAGGGCCCAATACCTCCGCCATTTAACTTTAAATATTAAGGAAAGTAATCAAAATCTCTCAAGAAAGTGAGCATTTCATTAATAACCTTTATTTTTAATATCATTTTGTGACATGAAACACTTTCTCAATTTCTTTTTATTTAATTATTTATATTTCGTTAATGCATAGAATTACTTTTAGTATGTTCTATTCACTTATAATTATAATAAAATAAATTTTAACTTTAAACTTCGTAATACATATTTTGATAACAGGGCGATTATGGGCTGCAAATGATTTCATTACATAACTCATTGAAGTCCTATAATATAATTACTAGCACTAACAATAAATTTTTGTTTTTTGGAGTCATATTTAATTGAACAGTCTACATTTTTAAAATTACTATCTTTTCTGTGGGCTACATGGATTGAAATTGTTGCTTAAATATGTAAAAGTTATACGTTTCATTTTATATTTTAAATATCTACATATTTCCGTGTTTAATACAAATTATTTTCAGGTCTTAGTATACTAAATATATGTATGTTATTTAATTCAAGCTTTTTTTTAATTCGTTAAGAATATATAAATAGGTATATGTTTATGTATAAAACTTATGGTTTAAAGTTAATTAACGATAAGTTCAAATCACAAATATATAGAACATTTCTACATTGATGTGCCAAAATCAATACATGAATAGCTGCATTCAAAATGTAAAAAGGTAATCGAGAACTTGACACAAACAGTAATTTTTTTACCCATTAAATAATTTTTTTCATAGTTTTGACTGTGAGTTTTAAATAAACTAAAAATTTTTATTTGTTGCTATTAAATATGCGAAAATTTTGTTATTAGGAGCCTGTACCAATCGAAAACATTTCACTCAGCAATTAAAATATCAAATGAAATATGAGGTGAATTTGATGGAATGATGCTATTGAAAAATGTACCAAATGAAAACATAAACATTTTATAGTGCCAGTGAAGATCCAATATTGAAAAAGGAAACTACCCCCTTTATTCTGTATGTCAAAACGTGTGAGAAATTGAAAATCACTCATTAATTATAGCCGATTGAAACTTTTAATAAAGAATTGGTTTCGACTTTAGCGTTCATTTCAACTTAAAAAACAAAGCCTGTAATTTCAATTCATGTCTTTGCTTTAAAGGTAGAAGCGTTTAAGAATCAGTTAGGGGATATAACTTATAGTCTCTTATATAAACTAATAATGAGGAGCCTTAATGTACATATGCATAAGTATCTGTAGCCGTTGGACAAACCATACAAAGTTCGTCTTCTGGAAAATAGCAAAAGCACGTTACCTGTATCAATAATATAAGCACAAGTTATTTGCTTTTCTTTTTTCACGAAGAGCGACTTATTTTGTTTTCTTCAACAGCCGCAGGTATTACCTTCGATGCAATTGTGTAGTATTTTCGAGTTCTTGTCCAAATCAGTCAAAATCCAATAAGAAAACCATTTTTTCTTTCTTTCTGAATTTAAAAAAATCCAAATTGAAAACAATATTATTTAAATCCTTTGAGTGACTTTTTTTCCATTATCCTAATATTTAAACATTTTCTTATAATTAATAAATCGCCAAAAAATCAAAAACAACCCAAAAATAGCTTATACTTAAGTAAAAGAAAATTCACCCATAAATAATGAATAAGAAAGGCGTATAAAAAACTTCATAAAATCGTTCTACAATTTTGTAAAGATTTTTTCGCGTAATTTTCAAAGCAAACAGAAAATTCAACACAAATGAGAATAGATAAAAATGAATGGCAGTTGGTATCACCACATTTGAAAAAGTAGTGCAGTTATGTTGGCATAGGCGTAAATTCTCATGTGGTTCAAGTACCAAGGTTCGGATTAATTGTCAACCCTATTCTTGATAATGAGAAATAGAGGGCGTTATCATGAATGAACATTCTCGAGAATTTTTTCTTCAGGCTGCAATGGAAACTGTAAGACAAACCGTCTTCCTAAACCTCAGTTGCTTTGTATTGCAACAGCATTTTCATGCACAAAATGTTGCATAATCTTAAGACGTTTTTACTATTTATTTATTAGGAGCAAAATTTATAGAAAGCATCAACTTCGTTACAGATGCGCTGATTGCTATGCATTACTTGTGGTTGGACGTTATGAAATGAAACAATGATGCAGTAAAAAATAAGCTCCTAAAATTATACATTTTTTCAATGAAAATGCTGTTTCATTACAAAGCAACTGACGTGTCGGAAGAAGCTCACAGTTTAATAAAAAATCGAGAATATTTATGCAAAATAATTGCCTAACTTGTTGTCAAAGATATCGATTGTTAGTTCATGCATGAAAAAAATTGATGAGAAAGATTTGACATTGTCTATTCCACTAAAGAAAAAGGCATTAAGTTTTATACTAACTTTTCACCAAAATTTGGAAATTCAGATACATGAACCTTTTCACGTATGAATATTCTCGAGATTTTTTCGCAGACTGCCTTGAGTCTTAATTGCAGTTGGTAAAAAATTCTCGAGAATGTTTATTCATGATAAGGCCCAATAATTTTCGTATAAATCGATATGAATTTAAATTTTACTCTGAACTGGTGTCTTTTTGTGATTATGTAGTTGTGATATCCACTTGTGCCCATTCTCCTTTGTACAGGTTTTCCACTCCAAGTTAAGCCTTTTCCACATCATATTGTTCTTTTTTCAAATGAAATTAAACTTACTAATGATAGGAAAACCTTTTGCAAACCAAATTAAACTTTTTTTGGTAGACACATTATTCATAACGAAAACTGCTGTAGGTACAGAGATAAAGCGTTTTAAGTGTATTTTTTGCAAAGCTTAATTTGATTTGGAAAAAATGCTTACTGTTGTAAAAATTTAATTTTATTTGAAAAAAGTTTAATTTGGTTTATTAAAGGTTTATTTTGACATGGAAAACGTTTAATTTGAATTGAAAAAAAATTAATATGATGTGAAAAAGGTTATCTTGGAATGGAAAACCTGTATAATATTTCCGAGGAATTGTGGTGAATTTATCTTTTTTGGACAATTTTTGGGAGATTTTGGGAAACATTAAAGTACTAAAATAAATTGATACATAAATCTTATGCTTATAAAGAAGCCTATTACAAATAAAAAAAAAAAAAATAGGTACTATCAGGCCTGTTCCGTAATCCGCGTGGTTTCAATTACTTTTCACTTAGGAGGCTTTTTGATAAAAATGTCGTGTGACTCACCATTTTCATGAAAAAGCCTCCTAAATGAAAAGTAATTGAAACTACACGGATTACGGAACAGGCCTGTATAATTAAAATTACTACAATAAAAATGGAAGGCACGGGGATATTTTTTTATTTTATTTTATTTTTCTATAACATCATCAACGAAAGCAGTTTGTCGCCCATACAAAAAATTTTCAAAATAAAAATAACAATTAACATCTGCGTGCTCTCGATGATTTTTAAATATGTGATGTTAAGTTTTGTGATAGGCAAAAGGCCACATAAAATTTTTTTAAATGTAAATTAATTTCAACACTGGGTTTAATTCAAAAAATTATATGATAGATGAATAGTAGATCAAGAGGATAGGTAAATTATTATATTTTAAATATTTAGAATAAGTTTTAAGTCGATAATATTATATATAAAGTTTTTCATTTCATGTTAACGATTTTGCTCTACAATTGCGTAACATTAAGGTTTATATTTTTTAAACAGCTAAAATTTATGACCGCATTGAAGTTTTGCTGCAAATTGCTTTGCAAAGTGCCTACTTAAAAAATGGATTTTTTGAAGCTGATGACTTCATGGTGCAGAGTATTTGACGCTCCAAGTGAAAATCATAATCGAGATTTTTCAATAATGCTGAGATTTGTGGCAGTGATGGTAGCTATCGGTGGAAAAATGCATGTGCATAAATAGTTAAGTAAAATCAACATTTAAATATAAAGTTACTTGTGTTTTATTATGCTGCAACAATGAAGGATTCAAAACAAATGGTATTCCATCAAGTTCAGAATAAGCCCCTAGCGTGCCAACGCTGTGTCCGGATGTGTTTGTAGCTGCAGTTGATGTTTGTGGAAGACGTGGTGCTGGTCGCTGTGGTGAATTAATTTGATAAGAAGCCTGAATTTCTTCATAGTCATGATCCGTCGGGGGAACAGGAGGCAACTGGAAATGTATGTATATTTTATTTTATTGAAAATGCTTTTAATGTGTGAAAATTAAACCTACAGGTTGCTTGGGATTCCAATTATTGTTTGATTTCCAATTTTGGTTACCATTTAAATTTAATCGATTCAATGCTTTTTCCACTTCATTGCTATTATGGCTGCTGCTGCTGCTGCTAGAATTTAATTGAGACGTTTCCAATGCAGGTACTGGCGGCGGTAGACGTGTTGGTATGGCACCAGTTTTATAACAAATTAAAATACCATTTATATCGCTAAAATTCGGTTTAAATTGATGCATGAGCATTATAATACACAAATATTTTGCTATTTAAAAAAAAATCCCTCACCCAGCCAATTTAAAACCATCGGGTGTTATTTTTAATTTTGAGCATAAAATAATATCAGTGACTGCATGTGTAACAGTTCCACGCTTAGACAATTTATATGCAATTTGACGTTTACGCCAAGCTTTCTGTTCCGAATCCGCGGTGCGGGATAGAAGTGAGAATTCCTTTGGTGGTTGTATTTTATCGGCAATTACCCTAAGGGAAGAAAAAACACACAATTTGAGTTTATGTAAGCTGCAAGTAATGGTACATACTTCAAAGTATAAAAAATAAATAAAATACCAAAAAGCACTACAGTATAAAACGTTCACTGTCCTTGGAGGTTGTTGGTCATTAACATTTATTTTCTTAACTTAACATCTTCCAATGTTAACTCGACATTACAATTATATTCATTTAACGTGGTCAATATTTTTAGTGCGATAAATTAGCACTTTTATCACGTTGTATTAATAATTTTTGTATGTTTAATTAACATTTGAGGATGCTAAAAGTGATACCGAAATTACTTTTTTCGTACAAATTTAGAGGAAATCAATTTTACTCGATGTTTTCCAGCATATTTCTAGAAATGAGGTTGTTTTAAGTTAGTCAAATGCTGTTGGATTCAAAATTACAGCTGCTTTCGTTCTTGTTTTATGAGCCCGATCAATGGTTCAAAATTTTTAAAAATGAATCTAAAAACTGAGTATACATATGAGGGGGTTAGAAGCAAAGGGGTACAAGTGACAAATCACGAAAAATTGAATTAAGCATGAGAATAGGTAGTGGGAGCTTTGCTTTATTTATGAAACAAATATTCTTTTAACTTTTGAGTTCTTACACCTCTATAGAGCACCATTAAGGTAAGTCAGTTCACAAAATTATAGTTTTGCTTTAAAACAAAATTAAAAAAAATTTTTTCTAGTAAATCAGAATCAAAGTTAGCGCAGCGTAACGTCTAACATAGGTTAAGAAAAAAACAAATAATCAAAAATCCTTGAAAAATTAGCTTTTAAAGGTATTTTTTAAAAATTTTCTAGAGGTCCGTTTTTAAAAGTTATTAGTACTTTAGTAAAAGTCTACCGCACTTGTAGAGTTTAAAATATTGAATAAAATATTTTCGTTTTGAAATGAAAAGTGACGAGTGCGGTAGGACTTCAGTAAAATACTTATAACTTTTAAAAGCGGACCTCTATAAAAATTTTAAAAAATATCTTTAACAGAGAACTTTTTAAGGATTCTTAAAGTTATGGCACTTAGTTTTTTCTTTTGCTATGTTAGTTACTACACGGTGCTAACTTTACTATATTTTTACTAGAAAAAAAAAATTTGAGTAAAATGGTGTAGGCTTTCACTGAAATACTTATAACTTTTAAAAGGGGACCCATAGAAAAAATTTGAAAAAAACATTAGATGGAGCATACTTTTAATGTTATTTAATGCGCAGTGTTCTATTTTTTAGCTCACTCTGGAATTTATGAAGCAACGTTAACTTTAACTCTATTTTACTCAAAATTTACTTTTTGTCACTTGTACCCCTTTGCTTCTAACCCCCTCATATGTGTTCAGAGTAAAAAAATGTAAGCCAAAAAATAGTAGATAATATCCTTGAGGACAAATTATTTTTTTTTTTTTTATTTATTTATTTGAGATAAATAAGGCCCTGTCGTTCTCCATACAAAATAAAAAGTCTTTTTTCCATAACTAGCCCAGGAAAATAAGGAGTTTTCTGCGAAATAATTCCAAGTGAATTTTTTTCACCGGAATTATCTTTATTAATGCATGATCAATAAAGTGTAAAAAGTCCATTGCAAAGTCGTGTGCGCATAAAAAGTTATTAAGGCTCAAAGGTCGCTAAAATCAGTTTTTTGCAAATATCTCGCTAATGCTAAATTTTACAGAAAAATTTTGGTCTCCAATTTTGTAGCACAGGAAATTTGCTACAAAAATACGTTAAAAATTTTTTCGTATGACTAATGGTTTAAAAGATCACCCAATTTTAAAAGTTGTTAACAGTTATGATACGAAATGCTACATATGAGTTCATATTAAAATATCTTACCTTTTAAATTGCGATAACTCTTCAATGAGAAGTCGTACGAAGAAAATTGGAATACCGTTTAAAAGATAATTTTATTTTCTAAATAGCGCAATAATTTTTTTTTTTCGAACAACTCATGGCCTTAAAGATATTCGTGAAAAATCGTAAGATCTCGAAAATTCTGGTTTTTGAAGGATATCTCCGAATCGGTAAGTACTACGATAAAAAGTAATGGGACCAATTTTATAGAGAATCACAAGATCTACAAAACATAGGCCATGTGTGTACACATTGAAGTAACCGTTTAGAAGATATTCCAAAAAAAACCTGAAAATGCCAAAAAACCGGTTTTTATCGAATATCATCTGTACGGTTACTTCTATGTGTACACTTATCGCTTATTTTTTGTAGATTTTGTGATTCTCTACAAAGTTGGTCCCCTTACTTTTTATCGTAGTACTTACCGATTCGGAGATATCCTTCAAAAACCAGAATTTTCGAAGTCAACGGTTTTTCAAAATAGCTCGAAAAAAAAAATTAATACGATAAATAGAAAATTAAATTATCTTTTAAACAGCGTTTAATTTTTGTTTGTATGACTTCTCGTTGAAGAGGTATCGCAATTTAAAAAGTAAGAAATTTTAATATGAACTTATATGTAGCATTTCGTATCATAACTGTTAACAACTTTTAAAATTGGGTGATCTTTTAAACCATTAGTCATACGAAAAAATTTTTAACGTATTTTTGTAGGAAATTTCCTGTGCTACAAAATTGGAGAACAACATTCTTCTGTAAAAGTTAGCATTAGCGAGATATTTGCAAAAAACTGATTTTAGCGACCTTTGAGCCTTAATAACTTTTTATGCGCACACGACTTTGCAATGGACTTTTCACACTTTATTTATCATGCATTCATAAAGATAATTCTGGTGAAAAAAATTCACTTGGAATTATTTCGCACAGCAGCTCTTTTTTCGTCTTATTTTCCTGGGCTACAATGCAATTTTTCCTTATTTCAAAATATATTTATATCAAAAGCTACGAGGGAAAAAATTGCGACAAGATTATACATAAAAAAATATACGTCGGAAATAAATATTCTTTTGAACAGATAATATATTTTGCTACCAATATGCATGTATTAATTGACATATTGGGTTGAGCTTTTGTTTAGTAATCATAAACACGAACAAAATTACAAAATAAGAGGAAATGCATACAAAAAACCAAAAATTGGACCGCTGGTTTGCGTTACGTTTCAGGACCCATCAGAGGTCCATCATCAGATGCAATTGGAAACTACGAGAAGAACTTTTAATAACTATCCTTTAGCATTGAATTGTTTAGAATAATAGCAAAGGAGAAATAAAGTAGATGCTAAAGTTCTAATTTTTTCTTTCTTTTGTTGCGTATCGCACTGTTGATTAGGGTGTAGCAATATTACCATAGAAGACGGTCTTAAAACAATGACTGCATACTTTGTTTTGATCAAAACCCCCGAAAACATGGCCCGCCCGGGGCTTGAATGAAGGTCTTAAAGACAAAAATCTGTGTTTTCTTCCAGTTTTTTTAACTTATCTCTTAAACCACTAAGCTATTGGTAGTAGTTCTACCCAAGTTGAAATGGATTAATTTTCTACATTTTTTGTGTTATTTTGCCTTAACAAAACACAAGAGACGTACAAAACCTTTGGATCCCGATAAAGTTAGGAAATCTGCTATATAGTTTTGCTTGCAAATCCTTATTCCAAAGGTAAACGTCTGTCCGCTAGAGGGCGCCATTTGTTAAAAACAATTGTGCACCATGAAAAAGAGACCTTTTTATACCCTACACCAAGGGTATATTCACTTTGTCCTTCCGTTTGTAACGCAGAGAAGGAGGCGTGGCAGATATAGAAAAGTATATATATTCTTGATCAGCATCACCTCCTGAGTCGATATAGCCATGTCCGTCTGTCTGGCTGGCTGGCTGGCTGTGTGGAAATATATTTTTTGGGAAAACTAAGCAAGATAATTAAATGAAATTTGGTGTACAGCCTCCGTCGTCAAAGTTAGCTCGGGGGATAGAAAATGAGTGAAATCGGTCAACGGACACGCCTACCGCCCATACAAAAATTATTTGAAATGCAACTTTTGGAGTATTTTTTACGATAATGCAACCAAAACACACGTAAGTACTACGAATTGTAAGCGCAAGCTATGAGCAAAAACTGGGTGAGTTCGAACAAGAGGGCGTGACACCTCTCATATAAGCAAAAGCTTGAAAATGTTATACCGAAAGCGTTTTTTGAGATACTCAAACCAAATATGACTCAGACACTAAGAATAATAAATGAAAGCTCTCAACAAAAATTGGGTTAAATCGGACAAGTGGGCGTGGCACTTCCCATATAAGAAAAAGTTTCAAAATGCTATACTGAAAGAGTTTTGTGAGATGATCCAACTAAATTTCACTCAAATACTAAGGACTATAAATTCAAACTCTGAGAAAAAACTGGGTGAATTCGGACAAGAGGGTGTGGCACCTCCCATATAAGCAAAATTCGCAAAATACTGCAGTGTAGGGTATTTAATATTTGGCCAGGACAAAGGTAACACCCTTACTAGTTATGTTTTTGTTTTGAAACATATCCAAAATTATAATAAAAAACTAATAAAGAAGTTAACAGCTTTCGAACATTGTCTTCAAAGTGGAAATCGGTCGAAATTTCCGCGAGATATGACAGTTTTTACATACTTGGTATTTATTGTAAAGTTATGATTTTGGGTATTTCTGTTTCACAGTGTACTTATTTTGCATCCACAACTCAAGCTTTTTTTATGTGTATTACCTTACGTTAAAGGACGATAAACAGCGCAACTTTCAGGACCAAGAATGTCATAATCGGTTTGTGGTTTCCTTGCGAATTTCAGCCTGACTGAGTGTTTGAATTTTCTTAAATTTTTATCAAATACGGCTTTTTTTTTAGTATGAGCGACTGTATACCCTAAATACCGTAAAAAATGTGTACTATTATATCCATAAAACTGTAGGAAATATATTTTGCTATATTTTGTTCCTGATAGTCATCATCATTTTTGAGGAAACTGTTTTACTAACGCATTATTTCTGACGGTACCCATTGAAAAGGCTTTGGTTTTCACTATCATAAAACAGGGTCACACTTGCGAGACGTTCACACTGTGCAATTTACTAAACTTAATACGCGCAACTCTGGGAACGTTGTTTTGATCGACAGTTTTTGTCATCTCTAACATTTCAGTTAAATGTAAATTGCCGCGTTCATTATATTCTTCTCTTCGTTTTTATACAACGACATAAGAAATATTTATAAATTAAAGAAAAAAAAAGGGGTTTTTAAAAATAAAAGGACAATTAAATAAAAAGAAAAGAAAATGGAAAATTGGTTAAAAAATGGAGCGGTCAAAGCAAAGGTAAGATAAAAAAATGTAGCTTCGAATGTTCGGCGCTCTGCGTATTTTTGATATCGGTAATTTTTTCGCTTATGTCTAAAGAACTTAGATAAAAATGGTTTTTATTTTTAGGACTCTGCTCTCGCTGCGAATCCGAAACATAAATTTAACACCCAGTGGCTAAAAGTCTCAGAATTTAAAGGGTGGTTGACTAAAACAACAGAAAATAAGAAGGAATTTGCTTTTTGTACTATTTGCGAGCAGAAAATTAATGCGCATAAAATTGATTTGCTGCATCATAGTAAATCTTAGAAGCACATAAAAAATACTAGTGCACTTGCGTTCACTCAACCGATCGACGAAACTTTTAAAAAAAATACTAGTATAATGATATTAAAAGAGCAGAAATTAAGCTGGTGGGACTTCTAGCAACAAATGACTTGCCATTTCTGCTTCTCGATAGCTTGTTTCCAGTATTGAAATCTACTTATCATGACTCGGTAATTTTAAAAAATTTGCGGCTGCACCGAAGTAAAGCGACAGGAATAATGAAAAATATCCTTGGGGCAAGCTTTTCTAGCGAACTGTTTTCAAAACTTAGAAGCACATATTTTTCCATGATAAAAGATGAGACTAGTGATGTAAGTGGTGTTAAACAATGTGCGTTCTCTGTCATATTTTACGACAATTTGGAAAGTAAAGTTAAAACAAGTTTTTTTTTTGATTTGAAAGAATGTGCAGCTGGAACTGCGTCAGACTTATTTGCGTTACTCCAACAATGCATTGAAGAAAAAAGAATTCCATTCAAAAATATGATCGGATTTTCCGCAGATACGAATAACGTTATGTTCGGCCCAGTCTTATTAAAAAAAGAAAATCCTTTTCTAGTAACAGTCAAATGCTCGTGCCATATGATACATTTGGTAGCTTCAAATGCGTGTCTTAAATTACCAGTTGTTGTGGAAGATCTATTGCGAAACTTAGGTTCGCATTTTAATAGAAGCTATCTGCGTCAGGCAAAATTTAAAGAATTTCAGCAATATTTTCAAGTAGAAATCCACAAAATTCTTTCCCCGACCGTGACGCGGTGGCAGAGTGGTAGAGTCTTAGAACAATATGAACCTCTGAGAGCATACTTGCGGTTGGATGTTTTTGAGGATCCATCAGAAACTACTAAAAAAATGTTACATACAATGGATGATTTATCTACTAAAATTTATCTTGAATTTATGTCCTATTCTTTAGGTATACTTACTGATTTTAATAAAATGTTCCAATCTGAGCGAACTATTCTTTATAAATTAAAGCGTGAAACTACTTTAATTATAAAGACGTTTTTGTCTAATTTTATGGACATCGAAGTTGTTAAATCGCAAAATGTTTGAACAATTGATTACGAAAAATCTTCGCATTTTGTAAACACAAAAGAAGTTTACATAGGTGTTATGGCACAAAGAAGTTTAAACGAACTTTCAGAATGTGAAAAATCTGTTGTTCATACAAATTGTAGAAATTTTTATATAGAGGCTATTCGCCAAATTAAAAAGCGGTTTGACTTTAACGACACAATATACGATATTCTTGATATAGTTGAACCCGCTTTTGCACAGTCTTTCAAATTAAAAACTTTGAGTTTGTTTAAGACTCGGTTTCCATTTGTTGATATCAACTTGCAAGAGCTCGATAACGAGTGGAGGGAGCACGCATTGTTGGATCATAAAAGTCTAAACGTTGATTGTTCGTTAGATCCAGAGTGTTATTGGAGTAAGATTTTTGAGCTTAAAACAGTTGTAGGATCACCAAAATTTCCTAATTTAAAAATAGTTATAATATAATTTTTGTTAATACTGCCTTTTTTCAATGTTTTAGTCGGACGCATATTAAGTAATCTAAAAATATGTAAAACTGACTTAAGAAACAGATTAGGCAGTGATGTAACTGCATCGTTGTTCTTTGCAAAGCAAGGTATAAAAAATAACGGTGAAGCCTTATTTGAGCCAGGAGAAAAAATGTACCAAATAAATTGGGACAACTAAATTTAGATATTTCAAAAACACTTTTGTATTCCAAAGTTATTGAACTGAATTTTATTTATTAATATTATTATAATAAGAAATGTACCTTATATATTTACGGCACATAATATTCTTGAAATTTAAATAAACTTTAAGTTTTAAAACTTAGTACTAAACTAATTACAAAAAGTTTATCTATCGAATTTTTTTTTTATTATATATCTAAGATCAGACAAGTGGTCCCAGTTCAGCTAGGGGCACGGATATTATAGCCATTTTAAAGAAAAATCACCTTAGGGGGCTGAATACCTAGGCAAATTATCTTATAAAGCGCTGTTTGTTAAAACACAATAATTTTTACTACTAAAAAACAAAAATTACATCTTAAGTTTCCAGGAAACTGGGCCCAGGAGGCCTTTTTATTCAATAAATCGTAAATACAACGCTTAACAACGAAATTATGGATTTCTACATCAAATTGAGGAATTTCGTTAAAAATTGAGGATTTTTTCTCGATTTTTAAGGATTTTAACAATTTTTTTTGGCAACACTGAGCAAAATATATTTTCTACAGTTTTTTGGATATAATAGTACACACATTTTTTACGGTATTTAGGGTTTACAGTCGCTCATACTCAAAAAAGCTGTATTTGACAAAAATTAAAAAAATTCAAACTCTCAGGCTGAAATTCGCAAGGAAACCACAAACCGATTATGACAGTCTTGGTCCTGAAAGTTGCGCTGTTTATCGTCCTTTAACGTAAGGTAATACACATAAAAAAATCTTAAATTGTGGATGCAAAATACACTGTGAAACAGAAATACCCAAAATCATAACTTGACGAAAAATACCAAGTATGTAAGAATTATCATATTTCGCGCAATTTTAATCCGATTTCCAGCTCTTAATTTTTTCATTAGTTTCTAATCAAAATTTTGGGTATATTTCAAAACTAAAACAATAAAAGGTCGCTTTTTCATGATACACAATTATTTTTAACAAATTTCGGCCTCTAGCGGGAAACCGTTTACTTTTGGAATAAAGATTTGAAAGCAAAACTAAAGAAAAACAGATTTCCTATATTTATTGTTTTTGTGTGTGTCTTGTATCTTGAGTTATAGCTAAAAAACTGTTTTTTTTAATCTAAAATTTTTAACATCTTCCGGGACTTCCATAGGGCAAAGTTCACTATAGAGCAATGAGAAAAACACAAAAAATGTAGAAAATTAATCCCTTTTAAAGATTTGGGATGAATTACTACCAATAATTTCGTGGTTTTTGAGATAAAATAAAATAACTGCGAAAAAACAATGATTTTTGTCGTTTAGACCTTCATTCAAGGTTTTGAACAAAACTAAGTATGCAGTCTTTGTTATAAGGCCTGCTCCTAAGAAAATCTTTGATGCAACCTTTAATTTTCCCATTATTTCGAAAAAGTGCTGCATCCTACTGTTGATGCATCTTGTTTCTTTTTGTTTCAAGTTTTTTATTTCAAGTACGCGATTTTTTTACTTTTCGATTATTTTTTTTCTTAAAATCACAATTTGGAAAATATCACTTACAAATTCGTTATCATTTTAACAAGAAACCGCATTTTATATTAATGTTATAAAATAAAAGATCATTTGTCACTTTTATTGAACCGGCCTCGTAATTTACATATGAATTCTCAAGACGTTACTTTCTTTTTGCCAACTCAATTGTGGCTGCTATACAGTTATAGCATGGAATATATTTTTCCAAGTCCAAACATTTATAATTAATTTGGTAGTTAACCTCGTGTTGCATCGAAGACATCAATTTCGGTATTATTTGGAGAAAAAAATTTGTTCATACAAATTCTTCACAACATGAGCTTAGGTTTGACATAGTGAACAATAATAAAATGTCTGGCATGTAGCAGTTTTCATATCGAACAAACATTTCAAAAACAGTCTTTTCAGAAAGTGATGCTACTTTTTAACCTATTTAAGCTCCTGATGGTGGTTGGTTAGAAACCGTAGCTAACTTTTCACATACTCTTGGGTTAAAATGTACTTATTTACTATAGTATAATTAAAATTGTATAAGAATTATTCATTATCAATTATAAAATGATTCATGTGTGTATTTACTCATGATTGTCTTGTTCATCTAATCGTATATAAGTCTTTTATTCCTATTGTATAGATAGAATCTTGTTATCTTTTGTTTATATAAAACGTCATTATCAAAAATCTCTTTGCTCTCAAGTGATAAGCACCTATGTATACCCACATTGCGATTTTGTTGAAAAGTGTGCAACTTATTTATAAAGTGTTTAAAACAAACAATTTGATAAAACGAACTTTAATTTATTAATTATAATTTTTTTAATCATGTTATTGAAATGTTTTCTGTGGCTAACATATAGCAATAAAACAATGGTCTTGACTTCTTTTATAACCTTTAAAGTTACAGTACCTGGAGACCGATCCCTGCTCGGTCAACAACCTTATCTTATCATTTTAGTCGATGTTTTTATTCATAGCTATTTTTTTCAATGAAATTCGTACCTTTTCACCTCCAAAGCTTTCAAAATGATAAATTAACCGATGAGAAAAATAATAAGAAAAAACTCGGAAAATATCGAATGGTATAGAAAAATATCAAGAACTCCAAATTTTTTAAGAGAATTAGAATGACCTAAAATAAATAAATGGGATATGCCACGCACCCAAAATATTTCGCCTCTTGTATGGGGGCTGAAATATCTTACCATCATGCCTCGGAAAGTTCATTAAATTTTTTTTTGTGCATGAGTTATTAACTAAAATTTTTATTTTGGTAAAAAGTGGGCCTTACCATTATTGAACAAAGCCCACTTTTCGTTATGCTTTAGATACTTGTAATCCAGATCCGCATACCAAATTTCATCAAAATATGTTGTACCATTTGCGAGAAATAGCATTTAATTTGTTTTACTTGTATGGGAGGTTCCACGCGCACTGGTGATATTTTGCCCACTTTCAGGTCGTAGGTGCCTAATAAAAAGTAGATTTCCTATAGTTAAATTCAGAAAGATTGCTTAAGTAGTTTTCTTTTTATAGCGTATTATATTTTTGTGTGCGGTGCCACGCCCTCCAACGAGTTTTCCTAATATAACAGCACATCACATATTGATACTTGTTTTCAGGGGTAAAATCTTTGAAATTTTCATTAAAATTGTTGAAGTCGTTTTCGAGTAATATTGAATCAAAATTTTCAATGGTTAAAAAAGGGGCGTGGCACTTCTTCGATCCCGCCCACTTTTCGGTTATTACAAGGCATTGATATGTAGTACCTACATACCAAATTTCATAAAAATATCTTGTAACATTTGCGAGAAATAGCATTTAACGTATTTTGCTTGTATGGGAGGTTCCACGCGCAATGGCGACATTTCGCCCACTTTCAAATCAGAGATGCCCTATTGCAATTAGGCTCCTCACAGTTAATTTCAGAATGTTTGCTTCATTAGTTTTCTTTTTATACCGTTTTATATTTTTGTGGGCGGTGCCACGCCCTTCAACGAGTTTTCCCAATATAACGGCGTATCACATATGAATCCTTGTTTTTAGAGGTAATATCTCCTAAATTTTCATAAAAATTGTTGGAGTCGTTTTCGAGTAATATTGAATCAAAATTTTCAAGGGTTAAAAAGTGGGCGTGGCACTTCTTCGATCCCGCCCACTTTTAGTCTGTAACAAGGCAATATTAAGCCGTACCCGCTGACCAAATTTCATCAAAATACCTTGTATAGTTTACGAGTTATGACTAAATCAAATTTAAAATTTAGTGCAGTGCCACGCCCTCTGGTGAGCATTTACAAAGTTCAAACCTAGCTCATTATTCATTGTTTGCTAATATCTAACACTATTCCAAGTTTCATTGAAATCGCTGTAGCCGTTTTCGAGAAAAAATATTGGCACAGAAATAAGTACAAAGAAACAAACATACAATTTTAGCTCGTATAAGAAGAGAAGATTTTTTGTTTTTTTTTTTTCCAAAATAGTTTTTTAACCTAAGTATTTCCATAATAAGTGAAAAAAAAATTATCTAGAAATTGTCTGCTAATTTCAAAAAGTTTTTTATGTATTGTGAACAATTTGAATTTTGCCGCTTAACCGATTTGTTTGAACATTTCCTAGTGTAACAGAAATAAGTACAAAGAAACATACAATTTTATCTCGTATAAGAAGAGAAGATAAACATGTACTGTACATAAAAGATTTTTTTTACGATTTCGCTTTGGTAGGTATTGTATTTTAAAGAACATCTTGCATGTACAATGAACTGAATAAGAGTTATGAAATTGACTTGTAGCTTAATGTGGGTCATTGGAGTCATCAGTTTAATAACACTACTTTTTTAAACAAGTATGCATTGTACTTATGTACATATGTAGATGTATAGTTAAAAAAAAAGAACAAACACATGCACTAAAAGAAGAAAATTAAGTAATAATTTGTAACCTTTCCACGGTGGGGTGGATTTTATGAAAATCTGCAAAATGAGGAAACATTCTGGAGAATTTTTTCTCGGAATCCATAGCATGTAATCGGAAAACAAATTTTCTGGAGGTGCAAAATTCACTGGAAAGAAAGGTTATCGGCAATAGTTTCTGAGTGAATATTTTAATATTTTTTGTAAGAATTTATTCTCCAATTTTTTAAAAGGAAATTCGAAGGCTTGTGTAAACAATCTTTGATAAATTAAGATCTTTTGTACCACAATTTTATAGCCTATTAAAATAATGTTCAAATGACACCAATATTTTTGTAATCCAACCAAGAGTTTACCACTTATACCGGTTTTTTAAATGCTTTTTCCGGATCTTCCAATGCTTATAGCCACCCGTAACTAGATCCGAGCGACACTTTTTGATTACATATTCTTTTTTAAGATTGAAAACTTCATGGATTTTTAAAGTAAACTGTTTTAAACGTCTTTGAAATGTCTTATTGCGATTAGAACGGCTTTTACAGTGTGTTTGAAATTGAGCAAAATCGCTGATTTACGTAATAAGTACAAACCCACTTTTTTAATTTTTTAATTTTCAAAAAGCACTAAATCAGGTGGGAAAATCATAAGTTGGCATTACTGTGTTAAAGTCAAATGGAAAGAAAATTAGTTGAAAAAAAGTCCCTGCTGGAAATGGAATATCCTTCTTCAAAATATTCACGATTTCAAATGCTCTCCAGACAAATTCATGGCAAGACCCAATATCTTTATGTTCTTATGAGAAAAATAAATTTTTTTTTTTTTTTTTTTTTTTTTTTTTTTTTATATGACTAAAAGTTCAATTAAAAAATCAATTTTCTAGAAAAATAAATTTATACATATTTGTTAAGCTTTATGCGAGAACGCAATGAATCCGAGGGGCGCGGGGGTATGTCAGTCAGCCAACACAGAGTCTGCCTGTCGAGCAGTCATAAGAAATTTTAGTGTTCGAATAAATGAGTACCGCGAGGGTTACCATTTGGAAGATATTATTTTTGAGAAGTAAATTCCGAAATTGTTTACTTTAGTAAATAATACACAAATTTTCGATAGATTGCTTACTGCTTTTCAAATTACTCCACTTAATATAAACTTTCTTTCTGTATTAAAACAGTAAGATTTAAATCACCCACACATCCCTTACACTATTTTACAAAAGGGTTATCAATTGTTATATTTGGATTTACTCACTTTAAGGTTTCAACAACGTATTCGGGTAGACCTTCTGTCTTTGAAAGACACAAATAGCGTGTTGTCTGGCGGCCAAATAAGATGTTATTCTCACGCCACAAATCGGCATCAGCATCTTGGTCATAAGTACGATGAACCGATGTGAAATTCTTGGGGCATCTAAGAATAGAAATTAAAAAGTTAATGAATACTCTTAATTATGAGAGAAAGAAGAACAACATTAATAATTGAAGTTACTGCAACAGCAGTAAAATGTTAGTTTTAGGTTGTGAGCTAATTAGAAATTATTGAATAAACTAATCAGCTTTAAAATTAAATAAACTGTTTCACTTACTTTTCATAGTCTTCAACAATTTGTAATGAGGTAATCGGACGATTATCTGGCAAGAAGCTCATAATTGAACTAATCACATTTTTTTGTTG
Source organism: Calliopum simillimum (assembly GCA_951812925.1). Classification (NCBI taxonomy): domain Eukaryota; kingdom Metazoa; phylum Arthropoda; class Insecta; order Diptera; family Lauxaniidae; genus Calliopum; species Calliopum simillimum. The sequence continues at coordinate 86,754,504 of OX638372.1, forward strand.
TGCTTGTGGTGAGGTAAGGACGCCTGTGGGCGATAAAATACTATCATTTCCACCAGGCATTTGTATATGTTTTCCGGCTTTATTCATGTTGGAATTGTTTGTGTTCTTTTTTATCTCATAAAAAGTAAGGTATTTTATTCAAAAACGATGTTTGTTTCAATTTTAATTAATTTTATATTTCCATTTATGTGATGTTACTGCTGCACCTTGCTCTTACTTCGTTCGTCAGTCGTACTTGGTGACTTTCACCCAGTTAATTTATGTCTTCACTTCTTCTTTTGTTTAAACAAAGCGTGCCAGTTAATATCTGCAAAATATAAATAAAAAAAACTTGTTTATAAAACGTTTGCATATCTGCTTAAAAAACGATAAGAGTGACTACGATTGAAACTTTAGCTTCGCATTAGTCATACATTTATTTACGTTATGAAACGTTGTATGCATTGCCGTGAGAAATCCCGGCTTTTCAATTTGCAATGTTAATTAACATATGACAAGAGAGAACTACGCAAACAAAGTTTATATTATAATTGAAACAACTGGTTTTGGCGAATAATTTTTTGGGCCTTCTTTTAACTGGGTTTTCCTTAGCACACTCATAACACACATTTGATTTGCTTGCAGATTTTATAGATTTGTTTGAATAAAGGTAACACATTTATGCATAAAAAAGACGTTTTAAAACAGTTTAATTATTTTGTTTCGTTGGAACTGTTTAAACTGAACTGCTCTACCAAAAAAGCTGCATAGTACACTTTCTTACATTATATTGGCCCATTGATTCCAAAAATGGCCACAATTTGTTTACATAAGTTTAGGTTTTTGAGATATGGGTGATTCTATTCACAAAGGTAGGAAAATACATTATTTTCAGCACATTTTTATTTTCATCTGATTTCAGACAAGTAGTGTAAGTTTAGCTTAGGTCTTTTCTGTACATAAAAATAAGATCAACGGATTTTAAAGCCGTTGAAAGAAATATGAGGCTAGGAGGCTAAGTACCTAAGCAAATGAATCTTATTCAACGCTGTTTGGTAAAACCCATTTATTTTTACTTCTAAACAACGCAAATAAGGCCTTTAAGTTCCAAGAGACTGAGATCAGGAAAATGAGATTTTTTCACCTTTCAGTCAATAAATCGTCAATACAACGTTCAATGATCAAATTATGGAGCTCAATATTAAAATGTCATGGATATGTAACCTATAATCTAACATACATATAAAAAATTAAAGTTTCTTTGTGTGTTCGTTTGATATGGATTCGAAAACCACTCTATCGATTTTAATAAAATTTTCAGAGTAAGTTATTATGGATCAGGGGAAGGTTATAGGTTTGGCACATATGTAAAGGGCGCTAAGCCAAATAACACACATTAGAAAAATGGACGGTGACACGCCCCTAAAAACAAAATTCGACAGATCTCAGAAACTGTTTGACGTATAGGAATGACATTTGGCACATATATAAATAGCACTAAGCCAAATAGCTCACATTAGAAAAATGGACGGTGCCACGCTCCTAAAAAAACAAAATTCGACAAATCTCGTAAATTCTTTGGCGCATAGGAATGACATTTGGCACATATGTAAAGGGCAAATAACATTCAATCGAAAAATGGGCGGTGCCACGCCCCTAAAAACAAAATTTGACATATCACAGAAACTGTTTGACGCATCGGGATGAAATTTGGCACATATGTTAAGGGCACTAAGCCAAATAACATTCATTAGAAAAATGAGCGCTGCCATGCACCTCTCAGAGATCTCAGTGATTGTTCGGAACAAAAAAAATGCCACGGGACAAAGGTGAGGCAACGCTCACCGGGCAATAGCTAGTCTATATATATAAAAATGTAGTGCACGTGTGTTTGATACATTATAACTTTGGAACCGCTTAACCGATCGTCACCATTTTCGCACTATGTTTTTGTTTTGTACTGCAGGTGGTTCATAGCTATGCTAAAAAGGGATTGTGTGAGTAGGAGTTTTAGCCCCTATACAAAACAACTGGACCATATGGGCTAAAACATTCTAAAAAAAATTAAGAAATGCTTGAAACACTATTGATAACATCTAGCGCAAACTGTAGGTATGCACATTTTAATCTTTATATCCTGTTTTATGGGTATTTTTGACCCCTTTTTCCAACAACTGGGCCATAATGTGATAAAACAATCTAAAAAAAAAAAACTAAGGCGAGAAATACTTAAACTTAAGAAAAACTTAACTTAGGAAAAATGCGAAAATATTTAATAAATTCAATTTTAAGCTTTAAAGATTTTTAAAGCGTTATCTGTTAAAATATTTTTTTACCGCTTAAACAAAATCATACTTTCTAACAAAACAAAGATCAAACAAATTGGAACACTTTATTTTAGGTGCATATACATTATAAGTAATATCACCGGTTTCCTAATGACTTCTACAGATAACTTAACCTGACGCTAAAAATGGATAGCATATTTGTGTTTTCCAGATCAAAATACAAGTTATCATAAAACTGTTCGAGCCACTGTACCTGCCCTCATCGATTTTTAAAACGGTTTGCAGCCCTTGTTTTTTGACTGTTGTACAGTCAAATTTAAAAGTAAATGCAACCAACCGTAATTGTTGAACATTGTCAGGTACGAGTTTTCTAACCAAATTTTCTCCAGTTTGAATTTTTTCCACAAAGTTTATGTTATAAATTTAGTTTCCCCGACACTTCCTAAAAACATGTTCTTCTCCTCAACATTGCGAAAAAACCCCAAATCTGAGAAACCTGTAGTGTATCACAAGAGAAATATGAAATAATTTGAGAATTATTTTTTCTTTGGAAGCTTTTAAGAATTGGAACATTGCTGAAAATATAAAAATTATTTAAGCTTCATTTTATTTTTCTTTCATTTCAAAATTACTGATATAGCAACCATCACTTAATAACAAAAAATAAGAAGCATTAAGCTGCGTATGCAATAATGAGAATATCAATTAGTCAACTCTGAATAGCTATCATCACAAATGTGAGTGATACAAGAATCAAATATTAATGATCCAATATGTGTATAATCAAAACAAAAGGTTAGATAATAAGAGATTGTTATTTTAAACAATTATCAGAATTTTAAAACATACATACCTACAAATAAGACTAATAAAATATAAATAAAAAAAATTTAAATAAAATAAAGATAATTCATAGAGAAGAAGTAAACAAATGATGAAAAATGTGCCCTCGCCTATTTAAAAATTAAGTGGCACTACTGAAAGTACTGAACTGCTTATCTACACAATCCATACAACTGATAGTTCTTTGGGTCTTACGTTGCGTCTTGTCGGCCCTATTAATGTTTGTTTATTTTCTTTAAGTAAATTTTAAATTTTAATGTGCCAAGTATAAGAGTAGTAGAGATAGGCAACGAATAAAGGAGAATGGGGAAATAAAACGGCAGCAAGTGTAATTGAAAAAAGGCTACAAAATATCACAATAAGTAAGTAAAACCAAATAGTCACAATCTAAAGTGGTAATGCAAATGGAAAGTAAAGAGAACTTCAAATAAAAACAAAATTCTTTATAAAAGTTTATGCATTGTTGTCTGCCACATGAAAATACAACATACATAGTATATATGTACATTAAGTTGGGTCAATTTGTATGGAAGGAAATTTTCCCGGTCTCGCTTAGCGAAAATCGTAAAATTTGGATAGTTCAGAGAAACTTTGCTGAAGAAAGTATATACATACATATTTGCATTGCAGTTCATCCCCCCGATATTTGCAAAGTAGATTTGTCCTTATAACTACATTTTTTTTAAGACAAGGAAAACAATGAAAACTCACTTTTTTGCAAACATCTCGCTAACGAAAACTATTGCAGAAAAATATTGGCCCCCATTTATAGCTCTAAAAATTTTCTATAGAATGCTGTTGGAATAGTATTCGTACGACTTATAGTTCACGAATAATAGCACTTTGAAAATCAACTTTCATATAAATTTGCACATTTGTGCGCAGCGATATATTTTTATACAAGATATCTCCTTAACTACGAGCTGCACGAAAACATTTCTTACATTTTTTAATAGGTAGATGTAACCGTTAGCGAGATATTTGCAACGAACCGATTTTTGCAATCTTTGACATTGAATAACTTTTTATGCAAACACAATTTCGCAATGGACTTTTCACACTTTATTTTTCATGCATTAATAAATAATATTCCGGTAAAAAATTTACTTGGAATTATTTCATAGAAAATTCCTTATTTTCTTAGTCTTTTTACGATTTTTGCTGAGCCAATCCAGTAAAAACATTCGACCCGTCCTAATGTACATACATATATAAGTATATAAAAGAAAAATGTAAATACATACATAAATGACACAAAAATGTAAAGCAACCATGAATGAAGGGCTGCTGGAGGGAGGCCAATGCCGCTGCTACTGTTTTGTGGTCATTTTATCTAAAAGTTGATTTTATACAAATGATAATAAAAAAAAATAAAATAAAATGCATCACAAAAAATCCAGGTTCAAAGTTTGAAAACAAAGGAACCAACTGTCTAGTCATCGCCAATTTGTTGAGTTGTTTTGATAGAATGCAGCTTGAAAGTCTGCTGCAGTCTTATACCGCACTATGAGTGGGAAATTGCTTTGTGGTTGTTGTGAGTTGGGAAAATCGTAACATAAATATTTGTGAGAAGTTAAGCATTTGTTTTCGAAATTCTTTAAAAAATTTTACGCATAACATCACGTTTTAATGTTTCATTTATTTATTTTGTAGGAGTTGATATCGATTTGGATTTTTTTTGTACTTCGGATCCGATACAACTTTATGTTTTAGAATATTGCATTATTGAATGAGGTCATCGCTCTACATGACTTAATAGTGAATACATGCACTTTGAGGATTTAGTCTGTGGTATTCTCGGTAAAAAAACAATAAGATCTGTACTCTAGTTCTATCCACTTTCTACTACATTTATTTCAACATAAATTTTTTTTTTTTAACTTTCAGTCAAAAATAGCTAAAAAACTACAGAACCATAAAAATCATCAATTTCGCTATACCAGCTACTTTTACCGATTTTTTCGACTTCATCAAATTTTTTAAGGCTTCCAGTTTCGGAGAAAGTGGGATGATAGTTACCTAGAGAATGGGCCACATATCACGGGGGTTCAAAACATTTTTTAACCCTCAAGTTGCATCACTCGGAAAGTTTTTATATTTTCGTGTTCAGGGTACTTTCCTTATCACATAAAAAAAAAATTAAGAAAATCCGTCGGGCGCTTTTTTTTTAAATCGAATTTTCCGTTTTTGGCAAAGTTGAGTTAAGTCAAAAATAACATGCGAAAACTAAAATCAATAAAAAGGAACACGAATAGTCATTTCTAACTAAATTTTGGATGCTAAAATCAAATCCGTTAACAAAATCGATCTATCGCCACAGAATTTTGAGATATCCTAACCCAAAAATTACCAAAATATAAGATTGTTCGTGATTTTTTCCTACTTTTGAGGTTATGTAACACGACAGTGTAATACTTTGTCATAAAACTTGTTATGTTAGTTAAAAGTACATATCTTTGCGTGCAAAACTCTTTTCAATTTATATCAATATCTTTTTTTTTTTCTTGGAGTTATCCTAACCTAAAAATTTAAAAACAAACAAAAACAAGATTTTTGACTACGTTGGAGGCTACATAGAGAACGCACGAAATTTTTTTGGTCTTTTATATAAACTGCATCACTTATAATCATTTATTGTCTTCAAAATGAGCTATCTACGATTTTCCTATACAAAGTTATGAGCTCTTTAATATGACATCAAGAAACACAAAAACGTTATGCCAAAACAAGTAATACACTGAAGCTAAAAAGAAAACAGAAGGCTATAGCAAACGAGATCAAGCTGCGCAAATGGGGATGGATTGGTCACACTCTCCGGAAACCACACAGCGAAGTTTGTCGCCAGGCCCTTGAGTGGAATCCACAAGGCAGTAGAGGACGTGGTAGACCCAAAACCAACTGGAAAAGGTCGTTGGAAAAGAAAATCCAAGAATCGGGAAAATCGTGGCAAGAGATCAAAGTCATCGCAAGGGATCGTGACAAATGGAGAGATTTCATGTTGGCCCTATGCTCCTCCTAGGAGTTAAAGGAGAATACATACATACAAAAAGTTAGTTTGTTTAAAACTGTTGTGACGAAGAAGGGAAAATCCGTAGGTGACCACTCGATGGCTGATTTTGAAGACGAGGGATTGTAGTAAGTATTTCAGTTAGTATAAAAGAGCAGAAAAATTTCGTGCGTTCTCTATGTAGCCTTCAACGTAGTCGAAAATCTTGTTTTTGTTTCTTTTTAAATTTTTAGGTTGGGATAACTCCAAGAAAACAAAAGATATTGATTTAATTTAAAAAGAGTTTTGTAGAGAAAGATATGTACTTTTAACTAATATAACAGGTTTTATGACAAAGTATTACACTGTCGTGTTACATAACCTCAAAAGTAGGAAAAAATCACGAAAAATCTTATATTTTGGTATTTTTAGATTAGGATATCTCAAAATGCTGTAGCGATAGATCAATTTTGTTAACGGATTTGAATTCAGCATCTAAAAGTTAGTTAGAAATGACTATTCGTGTTCATTTTTATTGATTTTAGTTTTCGCATGTTATTTTTGACTTAACTCAATTTTGCCAAAAACGGAAAATTCGATTTAAATAAAAAACGCCCGACGGATTTTCTTAATTTTGTTTTTATGTGACAAGGAAAGCACCCTGAACACGAAAATATAAAAACTTTCCGAGTGATGCAACTTGAGGGTTAAAAAATGTTTTGAACCCCCGTGATATATTGATATACAGCGTGGGCGGGAAACGGTGGATGTAAGATTCCTGGGACTATTCTGAACAACTTTTCGTAATTCTATTTTTCGAAATTCGCAATACCAACGGATTTATTGGAGTAAGTCCATAAATAAACAGAAGTAATGTCAAAATTTGAATTGGCTGACAGTTTGTTAGAAATAAATAAAATTGGACTGTGTATAGTATTCAAGAGAAGTTTACTCGATGGTTTGATATTAACTTGAAAAAATTATATCGGTCAAAAATTGTTCAGAATAGTCCCAAGAATCTTACATTATTCAATGATCTACCGATTCCTGCCCTTCCTGTATATTGTTTGTGATACTACTTAGTCGAAACATTCCAGCTATAATTGTTCTTTAGTAACGACACTAAATGTTCTTCTCATCAATCACTTCTCAAGTAACTAGTAATATTTTTAAGCATTAACTTTTCAAACATCTGTTTTTGTTTACATAATTTATATGAACTGTATACTTGAAGCATACTTTCGTAAAGCATGAATTCGATACTTCGATGCATGCAGGCTCTGTTTTGGTTCTATTGGATTTAAGAGAAAAAAAAATTGAAGAGTAATTCAAGATGACAACATTGAAACTAAAAGGCATTCAAAACAATTGCATTTTCCTGACGCTTGTTTTCATTCTTTATGGGTTTGGATGCTTGAGCGTTTTGAATGCGCCGCGCCAAGATTTATGTTTCACCCTAGACGCTATTGTATATGTCAACTTAAACGTTTCAAACGCAACGTGAATTGTGCAAAATCAGAAACCATGTATAATATTTGGTAAAAGAGGCAGTCGGTTTTGGATTTTTTCATGAGGAATCCATTTGAATTGAAATGGAAAATGGTTCAAGCTCTTGATAAACTTGATGGCAAAGAGATAATGATATTATATTCTGAAATAATTGCTTGTAAATCTACGTGAATTAACTTTTAGATTTTTCGACATGGCTAGATTAAGACGAGATTAAGAAAGGCTATAACTTTGCAAGGAAAAATCGTAGATGACCGCTCAAGCTATTTTTTGAAAGGCAAAGAGAAGTACAGTGTAGTGCAGTGTATACAACACTGCAAAATTTATACATACACAGAGCGAAGAAAAAAAGCATAACTTGCGTTGCTAAATGAGTTTCTAACACGTTCGTAAGTGTTTTAACTACGTTTCGTTGCTGATTTAAACTAAACAACGCTCCACGATCATATTTGTATGGTGCGTTGCTAAGCGCAGTTTATCTGTTGAGTGGAGTTTAACTAAAAATTTTATTTTCACAGTCACTTGTAGGTGAGGAGCCGGCAATACTAAAAGTGCCGTCATCGCGGATTCTGAAATTTTTAATGCAAAATGGTAGTTTACACTAAGACGAATAAGAAAAGCTTGGTCAGCATGGTTGTAGCCTGGCAGAAATATTTTTAAATGGTTTTTGAATTATTAAATTTTCGGAATGTTTTGCCGTCATCGCGGATTTTGATCAATCTTAATATTAATCGATGGTGAATTTCATAACCATTCAGAAAAAATCCGGCCGACCAAATATTTTTTGCCTAAAATGGCCGGCAGACCTATTTTAATGGTGCGACAGTGGGTACTTCCGGCAGTTTCTAAGCTCGCATACCAAGAAATTTTTAAATTTGACATTGAAACACGTAAATTAAAAAAAAAAAAAAAAACAAATTTCCGTGATAACAGAGAAATTGTACCCACCATTAAAATAGGTCTGCCGGTCATTTTCGGCAAAAAAAAAATTGGTCGGCCGGATTTTTTCTGAAAGGTTATGAAATTTACCATCGATTAATATTAAGATTGATCAAAATCCGCGATGACGGCAAAACATTCCGTAAATTTATAATTCAAAAACCATTTAAAAATATTTCTGCCAGGCTACAACCATGCTGACCAAGCTTTTCTTATTCGTCTTAATGTAAACTATCATTTTGCATTAAAAATTTCAGAATCCGCGATGACGGCACTTTTAGTATTGCCGGCTCCCGGACTATTGAATTTAAGGGCCGCTTGAGCGCCAGTCATTCGGCGCTCAAAACAGTTAGAACGGTTTATGTCACAATTGACATTGTCAAAAAAAAAAAATTCAAAATAAATAAAATTACATTTCAAAAATAAATTTTGTTTTTCAAATAAAATAGAAATTTTGGGCTAAAAGGAAAAGTTTTTGTATTATAAATGTGTTATATTCACAAACTTTTATAATTTCCAGTAAGAAGTTTAAGTTTTTACCTACACTATTAGCCTTCACAACTTGACCAGAAATCTTTTGCTGGAGCCATCAACAAGAGTTTGCCAAACGTAGTGCTGCGCAAAGAACCAGCTGAATTCGCCGACAAAGAATAGATTCATAATTCAAAGCCATTTTGTGCATAATAAAACTTATATGTACTCTTAGCTTTTTTCGAGGACAAGGAATGATTTAATAAACACAAATACAAAGTTATTTTATTGGTATTATCTATTTTGTTAGTAAATCACAAATTCAATAGCAATTTGTAATTTTTATGTAGATCTGTTAATATATTTAACAAAAATATGCCAAATATTGCAATTTACTTTATCCAGAAATCGACGAAATAAAGACAAAAGGCCTGTGTCATCCATGTGATTCAAGACAAATCGATTCCAAATAGTTAAGCATTACTAAATTTCTCGTCTTGCTCTACCATATCCAAGAAAAAGAATTGATCCTTCAATATCCAGCAAGGAGTCCGTCCAGCATACCATTGACTGTTACTAATTCAGACCAATATTTTTGCGATTTCACGAAATGATCTTCCGCTGTTCCTTTGATCCTTACGCTTTTTTTTTGGCAATTTAACGATTTTTAACAGCTTATTTCCGTGTAATTTTTTATCCATATCACTAGAGTTTGGATAAAAATTCATCCAAATACCAATACGAATCTTTAAAATATTTTTTTTAAATTTTAACCATTTTAATGCCAAATTTGATTACTGTCATCTTTGTTTACCTGAATTTCGGTTTGTATCTATGCTAATGACAAACGTGAGCTAGTCAACTGTGAAATTGGAAATTATTTAAGGGCCGCTTAAGCGACCCTAACGATTTAACTAAGCTAAAGCTTAAGCTCACACTGTGAAATTGGCCCTAAATCACTCACGAACGTGGTTGAAACTTATTTACCAACGCTGTTTGTCAAGCGTGGTCAAAACACGACGAAACGTAGTAAAATCCAAATCAGCTACGAAAGGTAGTCAAAAAAAAAAAAAAAAAAAAAAAAAAAAAACAGACTTTCAACCTCACAATAATGATGGCTCATCAACGTCCGCATCTATCACACTACAGGTTACAGGTTCAAATCCATACCAAACAAAAAAATATTTATTTAAAGGAGTAGTCAGGTAGTTTTTTTCAAAAAAAAAGTATTTTTTTTTCCCGTTTCGGATACTTTAAACCCTCAAGAATAATGTAGAAACCTTTTTTTCCCTCAGATGTTATCGGAAAGTAATTAAAAACTAGTTTGATAATTTCATAATTGATAATTTGTTGTGAAATCTTTAAACGTGTTTTTCTCAGAACAGTGTTTTTTGAACTGGTACCCACGATTCCGGCTGATCTACTGCACCGATTTACTTCAATTTTTTTTTTTTAAATGTTCGTAATAGATTTGGCTATCTTGGGTACCAGAATCAATACTGTCAATAAATATTTAACAATATTATTAACAAAAAACGAGGTTGAAAAAGACCAAAAAAATTGAAAATTGCACTACTTGTTTATTTATCAATATTTTTTTCCAGTTCTGGTACCCAAGATAGCCATTCACATGTACTTTAAAATGCAATTTGTTTTTTGTGTTTCAGATGATCTGAAATCGAGAAATCGTGGGTACCACATCAAAACCGGCCTACTTCCGGTCGCCCATTTCTTCACCGGAAGTCAACGAAAATTGAAAATTTTTTTTTTTTTGCTACTTAAAAATATGTACAAAAAAAATTAACGGTATTCACGAAGTAGGGCAGCCGGTGTGGCAAAACGGTAAAGGAGCAAATCAGCTCCAAACAAACAACAAAATACATTGAAGAAACTTAGCTACAAGTAAGCTATTTTGCTACATAAAACCCTAGAGTAAATTTGAATAGCTTTTCTACTACAGAAAATGTGTCAGAATTATGTTGACATTTGCGTTCAAATAAAATTCAATTTTTTGTTTTGTAAATTAAAATAAAATGAACCGCCAAAAGGAAAAGCGTAAAGCTGAAGAACCTCTAAAAACTCTGTTGGACAATTATTGGACTTCCGTGGTAGGTATTTTCATAAATTTTGATTCATAAATTCTGACACTAAATTTTTTATTTTTCAAAAGTAAACAAAACCCAGCTGATTTTGGAGCTCTTTAGCAATAATGCTATAAAGTCGTTCACTTACTTAGTTTACACTGTGCTATTTTACTCATCTGCCCCGCCAGCTGCCTTACTTCGTGAATACCACTATTGTTTCGCAAAAACGCTATTTCTACCTGACTACTCCCTTAAGAAAATTAAAAAAGAAAATAATATCATTTCATTGTTGTTGACAGGAAAAAGTTTGAATTAAAAAAATAATAAAAAAAACATATCCGTTTGGTTCATACTTCTTTTTGGTCATTTAATTAGAACAGATGCTGTAGCAGTATTTTGGAGAAAACAGCAAACATGTTGACCGTTTTGCTTCCCACTGTATGGGCTCGTTAAACTATATAACATCAAAAGTTCCAATAAAGAGTTTCCATTTCTGTTGCGCAATGTTTTGAATTTTTGACTACTTCTCTCAGTGTTAGGGAGCTGGTGGCAGAAAAAGTTATGTGATAACATCTCTTGGCAAATGATGATAATTGTGAAGTTTAGAGTAACTCAATTAATATAAGCCATTTCTGCCAATTATTTGTTGCTGATTTATAAAATAGCGACTGGCGACTGGTCAGGCCAACCAAAAACTTCTATCCAATTGTTCTGAAACTTTGTTTAATAGCTTTAGAGGTGTGTGTTCGGATCGTTGTCCTATTGGAACCTCCATTTAAGTGGCGTTTCTTCATCGGCATAAGAAAGCATCACATCATTTGATATGTCAAAGTACATGAAACGATCCATACTCCCTTCGTCTTATGAATTGGCCAACTCCCAGAGAAGCAACCCTAGACCATTACACTACATCCTCCGTGCTGTACAGAGGCTTTGCAAAATTTTGGATTCAGTCTCTTTCCTTTTGGTCTGCGTACTCGCCCTAATTCATCCGAATCCAAACACACACACTTCTCTTAAGTAGCCTGGGAAGAGATCGCAGGACATCAATAATATTTTAATGTCCTCCATGCCTTAAAAATGTGCTAGTGTCATCCAGTATAAAGGGTTTTCAATTTTAATAATTTTTATTAAATGAATCGGCATATGTTATAAGGGCGGAAGTCAAAGTCACACCATTAAATAGCTGTCATTTTGTTAGAAATTTACAAAATTAATTTCTATTTTCACAGAAAGTTTACTTGATGGTGTGGAACTGATAGAATTGAGCTTAAAAAATAATATCGGTCAAATAACCTATGACATTACTTTTGCTTTTGATTGACTTCCGCCATTTTAACATTTGCCAATTCAAATGAAATGAAGGGGGTGCTTTAGTTTTGTCCGATGAATTTTCTAAATTGAAATGTTTATTTAATGTTAATTCTTTATTTATAAAACCCTGCATTTTTTAAAGTTTTTGTTTGTCAATATTAAACGTATATATGTACGTAATAACGTCGCTTTCTCAAAAAAATGTTGATATAAGAAAAACTTACTTAGGGGGTGCTTAAGATTTTTCCGATACTGTATATATAAATAGGCAAACGAAATCGGTTCAGTCCCTGTTTCTATGCTTCAACATATTCGCTTGAAAGGTTGTGAGGAGGAGCAGTGCAGTGGATTATCTTTTTATTAAAATAAGGCGGTGCCACGCCCCTAAATGTTTCCAAACGCTCTTATGGCTAAGCCGCTGCATCGTTTTTTTATGAAATTTATTGTCGGCTTTGCCACGCCTCTTAAGATAAAATGCACAGACATGGTTACAAATGAGAATTTGTTTGCTTAAGTTAACAGTTGGGTGGTCTTTTTAAAGCCAAATCGAAATGGTCGAATTTCGGCCACAAGACGAACTCTAGTAATAGTAGTTAACCATTACTCTTGTTGAATTCCTCAAACATTTTCGTAGCAATAAATACTTTCAAACTGTGCTTAAACTTTTAGGTGGCACAACACATTCGCGAAGCTACTGTATGATATCCAAGACATGGAAGAGATTGGTTCTGGTGTTACTTTTTGATTGGTACATTCTTTCAAGAAGAACCAATATAGAATAATTTCGTTTATTCTGAAAATACTATTGGCACCCAAATCTCTCCAGAGAATGTGTATGAAGATTCACAAAGTTTTGAGATGGGTAATTAATGCTGTATCTCTCTGGCTGTAACAACTGTAAATGAGGTCAACGCTCCATGCAGGGCGAGCAGCAGGTAGAGGGCGTTTGCAGACGTCCATAAATATGAACTTTTTTTTTCTTAGTATTGTACATATTGCATTTGATATACGATGGGACTCCTTCTTTTCTAATTACGAATTCAATTAAAAGAAATTTCATTTGAATTGCATTTTTATCTCGGTTTCTTTTTATTGCTCATTGGGGAAAAATGCAATTTATGTTAATTATTAATTTTTTCTATGATTAATACAAAGTAACGAAGAAATAGGGAATGCGTTGAAGAAACATAGTAAACATGAAATACCAGTTTTTCTCTTTTGTCACAATTGTGGTTGTATAACTAGAGAACAAAACAACAAAAAGAAAATCAAATTTTGTTTATTAAATTATTGCGTTACCTTTTCTCACTTTCAAGTTATGAAGCCAATGCAATTCGCTGCGTTTTCACTCGAGAAAAAAAAAAATCCAATTTTTTTGAGATCAGTCGTCTTATGGTTTCCTTTTTTTGTAATTTATATTTATGTATCTTTGAAGTTATGCTATTATTAGAAATTCTCTTGCAAATCACTCAATTTTTATTACCGGTTTTTACGCAATTCATTTAATTCTATCCTTTGATTTTTATTTTCAATAATACACAGCAAATTTATTTCACTTCACACAGGAAAAAACAAATTAAATTCAACCGCAACGCCAAAATCACTTGCGTCTTTCAACTTCGCGTTCTTTTGTCTACTATTTTTGCTTATTCAATTCTTTGTCTTTTCGCTGGTTGCCATCCGATCCAAATTTTCTGTGACAACAATGTGGTAACACTATGCAAATGCCATTTTTGTACCAATTCCAATCATTCCCTATTTTGGAACTCTTGGAATTGACTTTGTACGTCAAACACAAGCAGCTGTTATTGCAGGGTGTTTCGGAATATTATTTTTCAACTGAGTATCATTTGCAATCAAAAAGATATTGCGCAAATTATTAGCTTTGTTTGATGATTGCTCTAGAGTACTCTAAAGCAAGTTAGAGCAGTCAAAAGTGTTCGATGAAAGTTTTTTCTGCTCTAGCTTGCTCTATTCTACTCTGAATAGATGAGTCTGCTCCAAACTGCTCTGTTTGCTCTTTTCTGCTCTAGATTTTTATGTAGAGCAGGTTGGAGCAGCAAACTTTCATAAGAAAAATCAAAACAAAATATGTAAATATTTTAAAAATTTGTCGTCAATTTTTTATATTATTTTTAACGTAAAAAAATGTGAATATTTCTAAATTTTTGACTGATTATTTACATTTTTGAAATATTTACATTTTTTCACGTTAAAAATAAAAAAATAAATTTTCGTAAAATTTTAAAAACAGTAGGGGTATTCACGATCTGGAGTAACGTCCTGAGTAACAGAGTAACAGGGTAACAGTGCACAATCCCAACAACAAAATACACGCAAGTTACTCTGTTACTCTTTTACCCTTTTAGTCAAGGTATTTTTAGTGTAAAATAATCTTACTCTTTTGCCTTTTTTTTAGTTTTTCTATTTCTATAGAAACGTTTGAACTTGTTTATTATTGAGAGACAATTTTCGTTCATCATAAATAAAAATAAGAATGAGAGCAAAATATTCATTTAAATTTTTTTTTTTTTTGTCAGTTAAAATTATTTTGATAAACAAAAAGAAAATATACTTGAAAAGTATTGAGAATGCTCACAATTCAGAGTAACCGAGTGCACTTTTACCCTGTTACTCAGCTCGTTACTCCAGATCGTGAATAACTGTATTTATTTTGTTTTGATTTTTCTTATGCCAATTTGCTGCTCCAACCTGCTCTACATAAAATTCTAGAGCAGAAAAAAGCAAAGAGAGTAGTTTAGAGCAGACTCATCAAACACTGTTCAGAGTAGAATAGAGCAAGCTAGAGCAGAAAAAAGTTTCATCGAACACTTTTGACTGCTCTAACTTGCTTTAGAGTACTCTAGAGCAATACTCAAACAAAGCTAATAGCTCACACCATATGTTCACACCGTGCTAATTGAATTAAATTATTTTTCTTTTTCTTCAAAGTGTTCAAACCGGTTTTGAATATAATTTACTTGACAAAATTCTGCTTACATTTTAATTCATTGTCAATTCAATATGGAAATAATGTTGCTCAACTTGTAAATTACCTTATGTTTGAATAAATTTTGGGATAAGAAATGACAGAGAATATATAAAACAATTATGTGCATATCTTTATTCATCGAATATTATGTATTTATCTTTGGTTAAATTCATGTATTAAATCTATTCAAGAGGGTCGAACGTTTGATTTTTTTGTCTTTTATGATGAATCAGCCGAATGTTTAATTTGAGCACCTCCAACAGCATAACCGATATTCAGGTGGTGTTCCAAGAATGTCCAATAACTCACATGCCAATAAATATGCTGTTTAGAATCTGATACTCAAATGAGATTTTGTAATCGGCCAACAGCAAATCGCTCGTGTGTTCGCTCTTATATGCCGCAATGGAGAATAAAACTATCGTCCGACTGTTTTGTCTGCCGTCTACACCAGCACTTAAAGCCTGTGGTGTGATTATGTGGGGCTGTCCATAAACACCGTGACGCTAAAATTAGCTATTTTGAACCCCCGCCTATGTGACGGTAGCTTCATATAAAAAAAAATAAAATACACCAAGCGTGACGCTTGCTCGAAACCCCCCCTACGAGCGTCACGGAGTTTATGGACAGCCCCTTATGTATACAATCTGTGCTACTTTTTTCTCAGATTGTTAAGTCATAATGTCGAAATTCTCATCTTGAGTGTGGTGAATTGAATGGGGTATTTTCTACTAATTGCGAAGTTTTTGCCAGCATTATAATCGTTATGATTGAGGTTTTGCGATTGAGAACTTAAATTGAAAAAACAAAGCTTGAGCACAAATATTTTCCCTGATCTGGTTTTGACACTTTTTAAATTTTTGCTAAGAAAAATTCTTCTGACTAAAGCTTTAAAACAAAGAGAGATCTCAATTACTCTTTAATTTTTGCACTCATTTTAAAGTTTTTTTTTTTTGACTTGTACCTGCAAAACGTCAATTTTGGACTAAAAGATAATGGTAAACGATCACTCTTGTTATTTATAATTTAAATATAGTACTTCGCAAACACCCTTTTGTAAAAGAATATTGCTGAAAAAAAGCAAAGGAATGTGACTTGACAAAGGTGCCATATTTTTGATTAATGTCCAACTTGTGAGAAACATTTTCATTTCCTGCATAAAGTGGTTGACTTCCATAGCGCCAATTGCATTGTTCACAAATAGTTTTGTAGCTATGAATATAATGGAAATGCAGTGTTGAACGTCTTCGCAACATTGATACTCGTGGACAATATATTCGATCCATGATTTCACATAGTCTGTACCGGCTTTTAGACGTTTGACATTAATGTCGTTTTCCATTGGGAAATCTAGATTTTGCTCTCAGATCAAAAATTATTCTTGCTGAATGGAACACGAAAACCGAGCAAGTATTTTATTTTTGCTGGGGCGGATGACGGAAAGAAATGTTTTGACATTTGTAGTAACAAATGAAGTTGTAGTAGTAAAATGTATTGGCAAATTATTTGATGTTTGAATTTTCAAAAACAAACCCAATTATTAAATAAAAAGAGGAATTATTAAAAGAGAACGATTATTATTATATTATTTTTTTAAGCAGAGCAATCAAAAACAAGACATCAAAGCCTTGAACGTAATATATGCAAAAGTATATACAATAAATAAATATTTCTTGCCGCCCATATGACTTCTCGAAGCATTGTCCTTTGCCTCATGCGCTGCAGTTCCTGCCTTGCAAAAATGCATTAGTGTAGCAGCTGTCCAACACGATTTTTGGCTGCCTTCAGACTTGTCTTTTCCGCTAGTTTTTTTGAATTTTTCCAAATAATATTGTTGACTTTATATTTATTTATTTTTTAATTTTGAAATGATGCTGCCACTTTGACACTCTTCCTACATGCTTTTAATAGTATGTGTGCGAGAAATGAAATCTGAGAAAAAATCTAGATTTGAAAAAATTGATCTGAGATCAAAAAATTTTGCTCTAGATTTCCCAATGGAACGCAAATTGTAATAGATTTTGATCTAGATCAAAAAAAGATTGCTTTTTTTTGCCCAATGGAAAACGGCATAAGAAAATATCCATTAAATGCTGTTATTTACGTATATGTCAAGGGTGCTGTTATATAATGTTATGGTGTTTTTAATTATGTATAGAAAATGCGAGCTTTACTTCTGTCAGATTTCTGATTTCACTAGCTGTACAAAGATAGTAGTGCAATCCATCGCCTTTCACTTCTCTTGAAATTATTTTTTTAATTTTTTGTGAAGGTGTTAACATTTAGAGGAAATAGAGTCTGGCAGCACATCCGAAAATCTCATGCGATTAATTATTAACACATTTCAACGAATGCGATAAATTTTCGTATCAAGAGAATTTTTCATATGGGAGGTTGTGAAGTTGGAATTTAGAAGTCAAAAAATCAGTGTAATATCGTAATCAAAGTGAAAGTATAAATTTGCTAAAAATTATGGAAATTGTTGAAAAAACAACAACAAAAGATAAAAATTTAACAGGCAAAAGAATTGCAAAGAACGCAGAGCAGACAAAAACAACAACAACAGCAGCAACTGTTCCACCGATTAAAAAAGATACGAATGCTGCAACAACAACAACAATAATAGCGAAATCGAGCGAACTGAACGCCACTGATGCCGCAAATTCAAATTCAATAACAACAACAACTACCACCGCTACAGCAATGGACATGAAATTATCAAATCCTCCAAAACAGCAGGAAACCTCAGTTGCCGGCAAAATGGCAACTTCGTTGGACACAGAAATCATTTCAATTTCAGATGGCGAAGATTCAGCGCCATCAATTGTAACGCCATCTACTGAATCACAGCCAAAGAAACGCAAAAGTGTTGGTGGTGCTGCTATGACGAAATCTGGCGAAGAAAAGCATTTCAAATTGAAACGTCGCAAGATTAACGTTGCCGGTGCACCCAAGATGCCACTCACAGGTTAGGAGTAGAAAATTTAGCTTAAGTTTACTTTAGCAACAACATTAGGGTGATCGTTAAATGTAAGATTATGATCCCTCTTTTTTTCAGATTTTTATGTTGAGACCTGATTTGGTTCATTTGTCAGTGTGCCCTCTTAAATTATGTTTATATATAATATAAACATGTAATTAGTCTGTCATAAACCATTCATAGTCTGTTATAAACCATCGTTAGTCGCGACATTATCAATAGTATCGATAACCTAGCGACATTAATGTTATCTGTACCAAATTTCAGACATTTAGCTTTATCCGTTTAGCCGCAAATTTACCAGAAAGACGGACAAATAGGCCGAATCAGGATTCAACAGAAAAATCTGCAAAAAGTATTGAGTACATTTTTTGACATTTGGAGCCGATTTGCCACCATCCAGCAATGAAATTAAAGAAAAATTTTATAAAAACCTTTATTAGTTGAAAAAAAAAAAAAAAAAAAAAAAATAATGAAATGGGTTTAAAAAATATGATAGGTATTTTAAAATGCTCTGAATTTGTAAAAAAAACATTAAGGCGATTCCTGAAAACATGTAAAAGCCTCGAAAACCTCGTAAGCTCGTAAAACTGTTTGTATTGATTTTACTCCAAAAAATCTATTAACATTTTTAGTATACAAATTTTATCACTTTATAAAATACCTTTCAAGCGGCATCAATATGTTCGAAATCCATCAAGGTATTTGCAAATTGCACAAATTTTTGTAAATATTATGAAACTTCTCCAAGCGACACTTTGGTTATGTTTTTATGTTAAACTTCTAAAACCCTGCTCTAAAAAGAAACTTGCAGATGCCACTAAAGTATACTTGTTCCGATAAATTTGTAAGCAATTTAATTCAATTCTGTTCAATTTATTTTTTATATAACACAACAATTGGTTAAGTATAATAGTTCAAAGAGTTCAAGATTCTTCTTTCTCTACTTAATAATTGATTAATATCTGAAGATACTTAAATACATCAGTACCTACATTAGACTGGTTCAAATTTGTATAAAAAACAAAAAATTTGCTTAGATTTGCGCTCCCATGGCACCAAAATGTTCTCTTTGATGTTAATAAGTGCTGCGTAAAACTTGGTCCATTTCAGATATTATTTGATGCATTCCAACCGATTTTAAAAACCAAAAAGTGGCCCCGAAAATATGGAAAAAATTTGTATTGTAAAATTTAAACTGTTTAACTTTCTATGTAGATTTTAGGTCACTAAATTCGAATCTGCAATTTATTTCTCCATAAGCTCTGTAATTTCGGAGTTATTCAGGCATGTCGTGAAATCCGATTGATTTCAATCACTTTTCAATTGGGAGGCTTTTTGATGAAAACGGTGAGTTGAACGATAAAAAGTATAAGTATCTCTTTTGTAGAGAATAACATGTTCTACAAATAGTATTGATTTGCATTAACGAAAAATTAACGTTTAGGAAATATTCTTAAAAAAACCGCAAAAAGTCGAAAATTTTTATTTATCGAATATTTTCTAAACGGTTATTTTTACGTTAATGCAAGTCAATACTTTTTGTAGAACCTGTTTCTCTCCACAAAAGAGATTCGTATACTTTTTATCGTTCGACTCACCGTTTGCATCAAAAAGCCTCCCAAATGAAAAGTAATTGAAATCAATCGGATTTCACGACATGCCTGATTGGCAATTCAGTTTCGTATCTTAATTTTGCACCTTAAATGAAGAATATCTTCAAAATTACAAAATTTACCGAAAAATAAATTGCAGATTCAAATTTAGCGGCTCAAAATCCATATAAAAAGTTTAACAGCTTAAATTGAAAGGTTGCAATGATAGGTTGCACTAAAATGTCGGAAATAACTGAAAAAGAGACTGTTTAAGGGGTCGATCATAGATAAATTTCAGTTTGAATAAGAATCCTAGCTGCTTCTTTTCACGAGATATTGCATTTTTACTAATTTTTCTTTGGCTGAGTATATTCCCTCCCAAAGTTTGAAAATTTTTTATAAAAAACTAAGTACACGGAAAGTTTTATCCACGTTTCAAATTCTTCCTGATCTCCTTCACGAGATATTGAATTTTTAACAATTTTTTAGAACTTTTTATTAAAAAAAAAAAAATTGTTTTCGCGGAATTTAAAAAAAAAAAAAAAATCGTAAAGAAAAAATTCATTCCCAAAGCTCTTGATTTGATTTCCTATTTCCTATATTTTCATCATACTTAATATTAGAATCAAGAGTAACGTCTATATAATTAACTTTTCGTACCCAAGTTATAGGATTGCTATTAATATTAATGTAATATTGTGGTATGAATTCAAATTTTCGCATTCTTGTAAAATATATTGCCAGAGTTTTTATTATTATTTAACAAAATTTTCCTTTTTAGGCTACGTTCGCTACATGAACGATCGTCGGGAGTCATTGCGTAAAGAGCAACCACAGAAAACGGCCATGGAGCATACAAAATTGATTGGCGAGGAATGGAATCAGTTGTCGGAAGAGCGTAGGACGCCGTACATGCAAGCAGCAGAAGTAGATAAAAAGAGGTATGAAGTTTTTTACATAATGTCCTGAAATCCATTGTATTCGTGATTTTCCTAGCGATGCACTATGGATTTTTTTTAGCGATGCATTATGGTTTTAATTATCACATTTCGTGGCAGAAACCCAATTTTTTAAGTTGTAAAAACTAAATTTTTGGTTATTTGATCATAAAGTACTCATACCAAAGATAACAAAAACACTTATTTTAGTTTTTTTACCATTGAACCGTTAGGCTAAGGTTACATTGGATTTCGTACGAAAACTAAGTAGTACGAACAAAAAATGTATTAAAGACAAAAAGGTCCACTGTGAGCCAATAAAATAAAACCATCATATCTCTGAAACAATTAAACGTACATGGACGAGATTTGGTACATATGTAAAAACCACTACGATAAATATTGTGTACTGGGAAAAATGGGGGTCACGCCCCTACAAAAATCACTTCATCATATCTCTGAAAGCATTTAACGCAAATGAATGAGATTTGATACATGTATACAGAGCGCCGGGACAAATAATGTTCACTGGGAAAATGGCGATGCCGCGCCCGTAAAAAAAAAAAAAAAAAATAAGTAATTTATCAGATTTGGTGCACATATAAAATTGATAGGGACAAATAAAACCCTTTGGAAAAATTGGTGATGCCATGTCAATTTAACAAGATAAGGTGAAGCAACGTTCTCCAGGAAACCCTGATTTTTTTAAAGATTTTCAATTTAAAATTTGTATGGTGCGACCCTGATTAAAATTAAATTAAAAAAAGGTATAAATTAATTTTGGTTAAAATTAAAACAATTTTTAAGAGACATCAATGCACAACATTTTAATATTAGTCACATTGAAATATTGCCTCAGGTTTCCCTGAAATCGTCGTTTGAATTGTTGGCCGCGAAAACCACTTCTGTTTTTGCCCCGTGCGACCGCCTTGGTTTTTGAAATTATCTTGTAAACAAAAAACTGACCAAAATCAAACTTAGCACCAATTATAGAGCGACCGCCTTGGTTTTTGAAATTATCTTGTAAACAAAAAACTGACCAAAATCAAACTTAGCACCAATTATAGAGCTATTTAAGAGCTATAAGTTAATTCATTTTATTTTGAATTTTTGTTAACTTCAAATGTGTTCGACTGTCCCGAGCGACAACATGGAAAAGCCCATATACATAATTAATTTTTCAATATTCACAAATATTATTATTACGGTTCGTATCCAATGAAACCTAAGCCTTAGTTGATACAGAGCTGAACTTTGACTTAAATTTTGTTTACATTTCGCTGTTTTTATTTGAAAAAAGTGGAAGCATTTCTTTAGTAAAATTTTGCAATTTTGAGTCCCAAATTGAAAAAAGGTTATAAATCATTGTAAGTACAAGTGGTTTTAGTGGTAAGTGAATAATTTTTTGTGTCGTTAGCAGTAAAAGTTTTATTTTCCAAAATATAAAATTTTTAATAGTGTGTGCAATTTTTCTTAAGCTGAAACTAATAAAGTTTACCTACGATATCCTTAATTCTTAGTAGTACTAACCCATTTTAGTTTTTTAAGTTATCGTTGTTTTTGTAGATGTCTACCGCTTAAAAAACGCCGATTTATTTAATGCAAGTCGCATAAACGCGTATGGCATTTGCTACCATATTGGATCTGCCATTTTGACTATGAAATTTTTGCAATCAGATTCTAAATCAACGTCTGTCAAAACTCTTGAATACCGATTTTCTTGTAAATCAGAAGATATTTAAAAACTTCTGTCGCCATATTTGATCCGCCATTTTAAATTTAAAAAATTTGACCTCAGATTTGAAATCAGCAACCTTGAAAATCCCCGTGTATTGATTTTCATTCACGTACGGTAATGCCTTATAGTTTTGTCCACAACATGTAAACGAAACCATTGTGCAATGTGTTGATTACAGGATACTTGCAGCGCTTTTGTTGAAAACACAGGACGCATCATTTGGGTCAAAATAACAGGGGTATATTGTTCAAAACGGGATACTTAGCATGCTTACTCTTTAGAAATCACACAACGAAATTTGCCACCAAACGCTTGAGTGAAATTTACAAGTAATTGTGGAAGTAAATCTAAGGCCACTATTGCGGTTATCTTGTGACGATAAAGTGGGTGACCATTAATAGTTTCCATTAGCCCTATCTTCGACGGACAACTTTTGTTTCGGCTCCATTCTCCTTCTTGTAGTAACAGACGAATACATACTTCCATCATAAAACATTTGGTTATTGATCTGCCGTGCATAAATTGCTACGGCATTTTTCCCCTCTACTCCATACAAAAATTCGTTCATATCTTTTTTTATTACTTTTTAAGAAAACGTAAGAAGATGATATACCCCCTGAAAATCTTTCATTATTTATTCATTTCCCTTTACCCCTCATTGCCCTTATACCTGGCAAAGCACTGTGAAAGGAATGTGGCAACCTTACAAAAAGTAAATATGTATCAATGACTTTTTGAAATAAAATATGATGAATTTAAAATTCATCGATTTGTGATTTTGTGAAAAATATTGAAAATCGCGTTGCGTAATAATTAAGCGACGACTTTTGTAAAAAACGGTACAAGTTGGGAATGTAGCTTGTTTCCGACCAGTTAATGCAATAATTGCAAAGATTTTCTGACGAATCCTTCATATCCCAAAAATTTTAACGATTTTGGTGGATTTTGGTACAATTCTACATAAGAAATGTAACTTCAATAGATTTTACTATTTTTGGCTTTGACAAAAAAAAGAACAAGAAAATCAGCTTTAAACTGTTATAAATCCGATATTTCTGAAATGACCAATATGTAATTTGAAATGCAATACGAGGATCTAAACATAATTTAAAATAACTCTGTGTTTTTGGTTTGTTTTTTAAAGGTATCTCACTGAACTTCACGTCTTTCTAAAAGCGCACCCTGATGTGCTCGCACGAGAACTGGCCAAAAATAAGCAACGCAAAAGCACTGACGCTGCAGGTAGTGGCGGAAAATCAGTACTTAAAGAAAAAGCACAATCTAACGGAAACAGCAATTCCACTGATGTAAAAGAGACTTCCAAACAAACGACTAAAGATGATTTAGCCATTACAACAGCTGCAAAGACCGCTCGTTCTGCGACACATACCAGACGTCTTTCCGTAAACTATATGATGCCACCGAACCATTTGTCTAAAGATACTTCACCACCAGCAGCAACAACAGTTGCCGAAAAGATTAAACCGAAAAATAGCACCCCAACTACACAATCAGCAAATGCTACACGCAAACGTACGCCAACGCCACCCTCGAACAACAACAATAACAACAATAATCACTCAGCACCCGTATTTGCAACTCCTGTACCAGGTGAGATTCCCATTTTTACGAATGAATTCCTGGAGCACAATAAAAATTTCGACATGGAATTACGTACGTTGCGCAAATCTAAAGCTGATTTGGAGCAGCAAAACGCTGTCTTAGAGAAGCATGTAGAAAATATGAAATTTGGCGTAGAAAAGATGGCACATGAGAATGATGAGTTACAAGAGAAAAATCGTTTATTAGAAATCTATTTGGATAAATTAAAACGTAAGCTAGCCAATGCTTTATCAGGATTGGCTATACCAACAGAACCGAACGGCGCAACAGTCGAAAATATCGATAAATATATGAATGACCTATACAAGATGTCTACATCAAATACACATGGTCCGGCAAGTTTAAATAAGGCTAAGGACATCATACGGAAATTAGACTTACAAATACAATTGTAAGGCAAGAAAGAAGAAATTCAGTGTAACGTTGTGTGGATTCTAAACTAAGCTTTTTTGTTATTTTGCCAGACGTTATGGAAATAATTTAATTTTATTATATTATTTTTAATTAAACATTTTTGTTCTTTTCCTTATGCATAAAAAATAATATGTAGTTATTAGTTAATTTTAAGGATACTTTACTATTATATTATTTTCAGTCTAAGCCTTTTGGAGACAGATAACCTAAAAAAAGCAAAATTTTCCATATTTGTATGCGTCCATGTGGAAATGTCTACTTTTTTCTTTTTCATAAATATTTTAGTTTTTATTAAAAGTAACTATTAACTATTTAATTTTAATGTAAAGGTTTAGCTAAGCTACAATATCACTTAAAATAACTCGCATAAGACATTCCTTAGGCGTAAAAACTTATTATAAATTTAACGATGAACTTTTTAATGTTTTTTTATTTAAGTATTTCCATAAATTAATTATAAAATATCGAATATAATACAAATAAAATGTGCGATAAAATTTGCTCAATGGAGTGTGACTACAAAATAAAAAATTAGTTGATTCGATTAAAAAATCAAAAATGGTATAAAATATCAAAACATTGATTTTTGGAATAAAAAATAATTTCAAAGAACAGATTTTAAGGAATAAAAACAAACAGTATGTTAATGAGTCTAATTTATACTTTTGTTTAGCCTTTACACAAAGTTAAATATAAAATTAAGGGTGTCGCATAATTCACGCATGATTTGAATTTACCGCGATTTGTATGGTAAACTGTCGCAAACCAAAAAAAAAAAAAAAAAGAAAATAGTTTGAGAGCTGACAGCTTAGGGTTATTGAAAATGGAAATCATTAATATTCCGAGCATATTTTGTACGAAATCTGCGAACTGTAAGCAGCCAAACTAACATTATTTTAGAAATATTCTTCAACAATGAAAACGCAACATTCTTTCGTGTATTGCTACATTTTAAGTAACCTTAAACTGTCAGCTGTCAAACTGTTTTTTTTTTCTTTTTTTTTTTTTGGTTGGCAAGACTTGACAAATTAATTGTGTGCGACTTGCAATTACAACTTGCGCCTTCATTTTGTCTAATACATGTACATACTTGTAAAATAAACAGTTATATTTGTTGAAAAAATAAAATGGTGAACATTTTTACCGTTCGGTTAAATACAAGAAAAAATATTTTTAATAAAAAGTAAATAAAAAGTACAAGAACATCAGTCTCCGGCGCAGGATTTCGTGTCGGTCTTCCGGGTACGTGCTGGTGGATTACGCTAATTACTATAAAAAGGACCTAGAGTTCGTGATAGTCCTTCTCGATACCTGTACTGTTTGCAATATTCAGTACATAAGAAAAATAAAACACTACCACATAAATGGCGAGGAAATTCAACTCTTGCGTGAATTATGGGACACCATATGTGTTTAAAATATCTGAAATGTATATTGGCCAACGACATCAAGTTTTAACTTCCTTCAAAAACTTTAAGCTAATCTCTTAAAATAAAAAAAAAAAAAAAAATTTCTTTAAATAAATAAATATAATTACACTCATGAAATTCAAAAATTTAATTAATTTGCTACACAAAAAAATAAATGATTGAGGGTATTCCACGAGACGTGTGCATTTTTTAAAAGCTCCGTAGCTCGTGAAACTAAAAATTTGTATTGATTTCGACAGTTTTTAGGAGATTTTTTGAGGGCTTGAAATGTTTTGTAAAATGCCCTTATGCTAATAAACTGAAAAAATGTGTTCTTTGATAACTTATGTTCTATTGCAATTGATATATTTTTAAATATTAAGCTTATAACACAAAATTTCTGTCTTTGTAGCCCTACATTTCAGTCTTTTGGTATTGCTGAATTTTTATTTTTACTTTATTTCTGATTTATTTATTTATGTTTTTAAATATTTAATGTTTGAAGCGTCGGTTCGTAACCATGGCGTTAAAACAAAAGTGAATAAGATTGAGCTATTTTAATTTGACGTTTTTCAATTTAATACCCTGTTATTCTTCTATGTATCAAACTAAGGGCCATTTTCACAATCTCCAGTTAAAATTTAACTTCCAGATAAATAAATATTTTGTATGAAATTAAATGTCAAAGTGCCAGTTAAAGTTCCAGTTAAGGCTTGACTGAACATTGTGAAATCGGCCCTTAATGTGTTTATTTATCTTGACCTTGAGTTATTTCTTATTTTTACAATAATTATTTGAGAGCGAATTTGACTCATTTCTTGGTCCCAACGATCAAATTTTACTAGGCGTATTTACTAAGGCATGTTTGATATTGCTACTGAAGACAAAATATATCTGTAATGCCATCAATTCAAATGAAAAATATAAAATAGAAGAATAGAATTTGTGAAATGTTTGAAAATTATAATAGCTTTTTAAGAGCGAAATACACATATCAACGATTGATTTTGTGTCTTGTGTTCATACTTATTAATTGCTTTCCAACATTAAAATTGCTTCTAACAATTTTAGGACTAATGTTCAATTATAAAATAAAGTCTAAACTAAGTACACAAAAAACTGACTTTTATTTACAAATCTTTCCTATATCGCTATATCTATATATTAATACGCATGACAAAAAATTTGTCCTACCTTTTTTAATATGTTAGAAATGAAGCACGACTTTGAATTATACACCATTAGAAAGGTATTTGTGTGTAAATGTGCCCAAAGTTAAAACTATTTTAATATTTTGCCATTAAGCCAGGTAAAATTAAATGCAAATTTTTCAATATTAACAACGACAAAATACGCAGTCACACAGAGCTGAAAAGAGGATACAGCACAAAGAGCAAGACAAATAGCTGACTGACACTGACGTGATGTTTTTTGTTTTCTTTTCGTTTCACATTTGTCATTGTACCAGGGATAATAAATGAGCTTTTGTACCAAATAGCAAAAAAAGTACTTAAACTGTCCAAAAGGTACCAAAATTATTTAATACACATTTGTGGTAAATTTTTGGCCATTAGGCGATTATAGTTCATATAAATTGTTTGTCCTTTATAATAAAACTTTTATATATCTGTGGCAATAAGGAAAAACTGCTTAAGTCGATATTCGATAATAAAGCTAACTAACATAAATTCTATAAATATAAACCACAATTTAAACTGTTTTGCTTTCGACTTTAGCAGATTTTTCTTTTTTCTTCGTGCCACAGATATAAAAGCTGGATAAGCAGTGAAGTATGTATTTCGGCGTCGAAAACTAGATTTAAATCAATTTTTATATAACCCCATTTTTTATTGCATGTTTTCTTTTGAACAAAAACAACAACATAAAACTATTTTTAAAATTATTTGCTTACCATTTTTTAAAAAGAGGTTGAAGAACGGCACACTTAACACAACATACCAAAACAAAAAAAAAAAAAAAAAAAAAAAACCTTTTCTATGAAGTTCTTGGTATTGAATACGTATCCAGTCACGGAATATCTAAAACCTAAAACCATTAGAGCAATTCCGAGACTAGATGCAGATTCAGCACCGACAACTCCATTGAAAATGTTTTTTTTTTTTTTTTGGTTTGTTGTGTTTTTCTTAAGTGTACTGTTTTTCTACCTCTTTTTAAAAAATGGTAAACAAATATTTTAAAAATAGTTTTATTTTGTTGATTTTGTTTAAAAGAAAATATTATGCAATAAAAAATAGAGTTATATAAAAATTGATTTAAATCGAGTTTTCGACACCGTGGCAACATGAGGGTTGAAACATTTTCTTGACACCCGTGAAATGTTGCAACATTATCTGTCTTTAAAGAGAATGATGTTCTAAAAATCAGTATGTAGTTGGAATGCACTTGAATTTCCTTTCAAGTTCACTTTCTCCCCCTATTTGATTGTACTGGTTCATCCCTTCAATTTCTTCATAATTTATGACATTCTGATGATCACCAAAATTATACGTTTTGTAATTTCTTTGTGTATGCGAATTGCAATCATGTGAAAATAATTTTCGACTTTATTTGAATGTTGTTGCACTACATGCAGCATTCTCATTTGCTCAATGTTTTGGACCTTAAATCTGTTCAGTTTTATCACAGCGTGACATATGCGTGCACGTGACATCATTATTAGCAGTCACGTACAGTAAGGTGGTATGTAGAGTTGCCATTGAATTATTAACAATTATTATTTTTTAAATAGTAAGTATGCCACGCCGACATATGGAAATCAGCCTAAATAGTTTTTCTTTTTAAAAAAGTTGTTTCTGCTATTTTTGTTGTCACATGAAAAGTTTGCACTGAAGCGCCTATAAGAAAGTGTAATTTTGAAAAAAAAAAAAAATCTCATCCCTTTTTTGGGCCCTTGTTTAAATTTGCAACAAATCTATGCAAAAAGGGAACAATTTGGTTTTCCAATTTATGTGGTGTTAAAATTATCAGGAAATATTCAAAAACTTAACACAGGGCGCATTTTTACTTTTTGATCTCCGTTTAAGGAAATCTATCCAAACCAAATTTTTTAGGTTAATTGATTTTTTTTTTATTTTAACGAAAACTATTTGTACAGCATTTATCAAATCGACCTTCTATGTGAGATATGTGTACATTTAATGCATTTCTAATTTAAAAATATGGCAACGCTTAGTTCATCCCTTATGGTATTAACAATAGTTTTCTTCATAGTTTTGATCATTGATTTCATTTGACCTCTATTGAGCGTCAAATTTTCTTGGGGTGGGTTGTAGCATTAATTATTGTTATTGGATTTTATTGCTACATATATTATTTTAGTTTATTAATGATATATGCACATACTTATGTACGACCGATATTTGATTTGCACTTTTGTTCTCCTTTTTTTGCAATTAGAGATGAGAGAATATTTTCTAGCAGTACATAAATGATCTATCCCACTAGGGGCCGTTCACATATTACTACGTTACGTAAAGTCGATTTTATAATATAATGCGACAAAATATTCAAATTCAAATTATAGCCCAGGAAAACTAGAATTTTTCTGAGAAAAAATTTCAAATGAATTTTTTTCACCGGAATTATCTTTATTTATGCATGGTAAATAAAGTGTAAAATGTAAATTGAAGTCCATTGTGCTTATTAAAAGTTATTCAGATTCAAAGGTCGCTAAAATCAGTTTTTTGCAAATACATATCTTGCTAACGCAAACTTTTGGAGAAAAATTAAAAAATTGGTAAAAAATGTTTTCGTGTGGCTTATAGTTTATGAGATAACCCAATTTGTGCACAGTAGTTACAGTCTGTTAAATAAGAGCGTGGTCATTGTTGTGAGAAAATGAAAATACCCATTGCGAAAATTCTTTTTAATATTGATTTATTTGATCGAAAACTTCAATGCAAATACATTAATAGCAGGTCCAATCACCCCCAGCATCAATTATAGCTTGACATCTTCGCGACATACTTTGAACAAGATTTTGCGCATACTCTTCTGAAAACGACCTCCAAATTTTGTGAATGCGTCGAACCAGCTGTTTCAAGTTGCAGGGTCGGTTTTTCTGAAGCTTCATCTTCATTTGCGCCCAAACGTTTTCAATTGGATTTGCATCGGGCGACTGAGACGGCCAATCCAAAGTCACGACACCATTTTGTCTTTGGCCCATTCAAGACGTTTTTGGACATGTTTTTCACTGAGCATCGGTTTTTGCAAAGTACTTCGGTATTTCACACTATTTGCAATCAAATGATTACGAATAGTTCCGTGGGAGATATTCAAACCTTTTTGGGACAATTTCGAAGCACCTTCACGCAAAGTTAATGTTGGATTTTTCGAAAATAGAGCACAGATCAGTTTTTCCTGTTTTTCCGTCACTACACCGACAGACCCGCGATTTGGAAAGTCATCGACATTTTTTTCTTCTTTGAAGCGATTCACCCACTTACTAACAAACTGTTTCGACTTCTGCATATACTTCGCAGCCGCCGCTTGGGTCATTTTGGGACCTTTGGGGTGCAAACACAAAAAAACGGCTTCAAAGCGCGACGCGTACGCGGTACTCATTTTGGAAAAATGCTGAGAACGCATTGAAAAGAGTGGTCAGCTGATTCACTTTCACGAAGCATGAAGGACAATACTGCCCTCTGTGTGAGAAAAAAAAATTACAGCATTATACTTTACCGATCGCGAGTAATCGTGACCATGTTCTTATTTAACAGACTGTATATGTAAATGCTATGTATAAGTTCATATTAAAATATCTTACTTTTAAAATTGCGAATACGGTTTAATGAGGGGTCGTACAAAAAAAGTTAAAAAACCGTTCAAAGGATAATTGGATTCTCTATACACCGCATTCAATTTTTTTTTCGAGCTACTCATGGTCTAAGAGATATTATTATAGCGAGTCTTTAAATCAGAGGTGTGCACACAAGTAACGTAAGGGAGCTAAAATATTTAATCGGCTGATTAAAAGAGCTAGCTCACGAAATTTGCAAAATGTAAGTCCCCAAGCATTCTTCGAAAAAAATGAAAACATAAAAATTTCAAATTCGAGGGATGCAATGACAACAACAAATCAATGATAAAATAATAATTCCCGTTGCTCTACGATCGCAACGAAAAAGGCTTTAACTCACTTGACTTCAAGCTGCATGAAATTGTTGTTGCGGTCGCTCGCATTGAATTTTATTTTTTGAAGTTCGTAGAAAAGTAGCGTATGCAACTGTTGTTGCAAATTTTATTGTTGTTGTTTCCTGATATTCATTTTTTTGTTTGCTTCAAAACTAGAATTGGACTGACACTTGCGAACAAGTAGCATATACGACAGGATATTTGTACTTTTTGTTGTTGTTGGCTTGTATTTAGAAAAACTTAACATTTGAAAAAATCAAAAACTCAAGCTTTACGTTTATGACGTAAGGCTTCAAAATCAAGTTTATATGGGAGCAAGATGAACAAATTTTTGCTCCAGGTGCACACCTCTGCTTTAAATTATAATGTACGCAATAAACAAATATGTAGTTCATTATCACTTGCGTGGTTAAGGTTATATAATTAGTTTATCCTTAGTAATGCACATACCGAGTTAGTTCGCCATGTAAGGAGCTTTTCGAATAAAAAAGCATATAATCACATGTATGATGGCGTCAAAATAAAATTACACAGGCCCACAAAAAAAAAAGTACCATGCGCAAAAGATCAGACCACCTGAACTTTATGTTTTCGGGTTCGCTGAATCCGAATATGGTGCCAGAATAGCAAAGTTGGTTCGCATTTTTTCAGAAATCAGCAATAACGCTGAAAATTTGAGATTTTTTTCAGCATTATTTCTGATTTCTGAAAAAACGCGAACCAACTTCGCTATTCTGGCACCATATTCGGATACAGCGACCCCGAAAACATAAGGTTCAGGTGGTCTGATCTTTCGCGCAGGTGATGATGACTTAGTTAAGTTAGTAACATGAAAATTTAACTTGAAACTTTTTATGGTGAACAAGGGTGAGCTGAAAACTACAAGTGAAAAACAAAATCATCCCTAATGCAAACCGTAACGCATTGCTAATACGGTTGAGATTCATTTAAATTGCAATGGCACGAGTGTAAAATATGTCGCATGCAGGAGAATTGAGAATTTTGTGCATTACAATGAAGTAACAGGATTATGTGACGATTTACTGCGAGGTAGCGTAATATGATTAAGAATCGCATTTATATCAAATATATGTGATATGCTCTTTAAAGTGCAGATTTATAGGTTTTAATAGTTTTCTATACCCAAATGTTTCAAAATATTTAACCAAATCATAAATAAGGATTAACAAAGGATAATCGCAAAAATAATAATAATACCTAACGGTGGGCTTGAGCAAATTTCAAATCATGATTTCTCCTCAAAAATTTTTGAAGATATTGCAAACTAGAAAACATGTTATTGGGTTTATTTATTTAACAGCCTCAAATGTCATTAAACTTTTAGTTTTGGAGTGGATTGGATGACTTTAAATGTTTTATATGAAAGCGATATAATCATATGATTCTTATGAATTTTGACGTCTTGAATCTGAATCCAATAACTGGATTTTATTTTGAGATGGTATCCTAATTCAAAAGAGCAAAAATAAAGATTTTTCGTTATTTTTGAGGTTATATTCAAGTTCACGGGATGTTTTCGTGTTTATTTCAAGACTACTTTATTTAATATCATAGATACTTTCACTCACTTATTCATTTGGCTTAAGTTTTCTTTTCCTTAACAAAAAAAAAAAAAAATAAATTTTTCAGAGTCCATTCAAGTTTTAGAAAAAAAATTATAACTTTCAGATATTGTATCGGATTCTGCCAATTTTTTGCTTGCTTAGACTAGGATATCTCAAAAACCATATGAGATACAGCAATGCTAATGCCAGATTCGAATTTAACATTGGAAAATACATTAAATATAACTATTTTTATATTTGTTTGTTCTGTTTTTTTTGTTCATTTTTTTATCCCATATCCCATGTATTTTTTCGATATTTCGCAGAGATGAGCAGCTACGATTTCGGGGTATGCATTTTTTAGGCCACTAAACTAGCACAAATGAATCCCCATTGACAGATTTTGTCGACATTTTCATCACACTTATCGATTGTTCAAGAGCACCGTGTTAAAAGCGTATTAAATGAAGTAAAAAAAAAAAATCGACTGCTTTTACAGTCAAAATGGCGCTTATCTGTCGATTAGTCAAATTTTTAAGGCCCTCCAGCTCATTAACTAGATTTTATACTCTATCTGGATCAAGGACTTATAATCATATATTACTAAAGTCGGAAACATCTTGGTCCCTGTATTGGCAATACAGGAAAAATTGCTAAATTTCTTTAATGTAACTATAAATGACCAACACCGAGTAGGAGTCTTGGTCTGGCTTATCATCTTGACTAGGACTTTGTGCTTATCTCGAAATATATCAAGACTACAGACCAAGACCGATTTTACTCATCACTAGACGGTTCACAAATTTTTTGACGCAATAAAAGCATTGTTAAATGTTCATCATACGTCAAGTTGTGCTGAATCAAGTGTTAGTAAGTAGTTAATCAAATGTTAATAAAGGAACACTGTTATGCAGTAACGTATCAATCTACTCGAAATTAGTATTGAGTTAGTTACCTTTACGATAAACAAATGAGCAGTTTTTTTTTCAAAAGGGCGTATTTCCACGTTAAACAAATTTTCAGTAGGTAATGAGAAAAAACATTAAGGGCCAGTTTTCTGCAGTAAATTTTGGAATTGTTTTCAGTCATTTGTAATAATAATGACAAATGTTTATTGTATGAATTGAAATTATAAAATAAACATAAATAAATATTAAAATGAAGAAATTTAATTTATTTTGGTTTTCTGCCACGACCACCGCCGCTAAATGTTTTAGCCTTCACGTGCTTCACATAAGATACAGCCATAAGAAGCAGCCTCATTTACATGTTTGTTACCCGGACTAATCGACCATTGAATTTCTCTAAATCTGCCTCATCACATGAACCTTCAGATTTCTCAAGCGCTTTCTGAACTACTTCGAGCAGCTCATTTTTGGTTTTTTAAATTTATTTATTTTTTGCTTTGACAGCGATTTTTAAATTTAATTATTTTTTATTTACGACAGCAGCTGTCAAAATCATGAAGTATGTTAAACGATGTTTTAGGGCCAGTTTTTCAGTGCAAGTTTAACTCATTATCTGGTTTAAATTAAGTTTAAACTCAGGAATGAGTTTTTCAGTGAATGTTAAACGTAGTTTAAACTTAGTTTAACTGAACGATATTGGCCGTTTAAATGCCGTTTAACCTACAATTTTATTTTGACAACTGTTGATAAAAAAATCAAAATTGAAAAAATTAAAAAAAAAAATGTAAAACGAAAAAGGAAACAAATAAAAAAATGAAGAAAAATAATTTGGAAAAGAAAAATTTATTTCAGTTGTTTTGAAGTTTATTCTTCTTTTATTATTTTTAAAATAAGAAAATCACAAACTTCACTTCAGATTTTTTTTTTTTTTTTTTGACAAATTGTACATTGTAAATTAAAAAGAATCTAGGTGTTGTTGTTGCAGCTGTAACGGCACCGTCCTCTTTCTCAAGATCCACAACAGACTGTAGTCAATAAAACCAAAAGTAATCACTTATGATCACATCTTTTATGTGAGCACTATTTAAACATTGCAGCAACAAAGATGCCCTTGGGCAAAGTCTTAAACACTGGCCTTCTATGCAACGTCCAAATGTAGCCACCCGCCACTTTATTGTTGCTGATGCTGCTCCTAACATTTGCTCAGCTTTCCAGAGGATTCAGCAGCATTTTAGGGAAACTCTTCTAAAAATTAAAATTTTTCTTTGAGTTGTCACAAAAAATAATATTTATACGTCAACAGCTTGTCATTTTTCAGTAATGCCTACTAAAAATCAAAGTAAAAAGTTTAAATTAAAATCGCACTGAAAAAGTCATTTCATAGTTAACCAAGTTTAACAATTTAAACGAGTTTAATAAAATTTAGTTTAAACGCAGTTTAAACTTGCACTGAAAAACTGGCCCTAAATGGGCAATATCGTTCAGTTAAACGTAGTTTAAACTACGTTTAACATTCACTGAAAAACTCATTCCTGAGTTTAAACTTAATTTAAACCAGGAAATGAGTTAAACTTGCACTGAAAAACTGGCCCTTAGGGGCTGTTTACAATAACTTATTTTTTTTTAAAGTATGCAGTGTTATAGTGAGTTGACCAAAGATTCTAGTCTCCTTAAAACTTTTATTCTAACAGTTTTGTATTTAATGGAAAAGTAAAAAACTTTTTGATTTGAAACTTTTGGAATTAAGCTCTTTAGTTTTGAACTTTTTATAAATCACTCTGATTTCACCATATGGACCTATACAGCCTGCGGCATATAAAAAATATCAAAGGTTCCTGCGGCGACTATACAAAATACTTATTTTTTATCAAACGTTAAAAATTTCTTTTAGACTAAGAGCCAGCGCTTGGCTGACCCTCCTCATAGTATCAAAGCTGAATTTTTTTGTGAGTGTTCTTCCAATAGTAGGTATGAGCTTCTGTTCTAGTGAATTCCTGAGAGGTGGTACCTACGTGAGATATCGGGCGCAAAAGGTCGAGAAAAACAGTTTTTTGCAAATATCTCGCTAACCGTTATATCTACAAAAAAATTATCTTCCACAATTTTGTAGCTCATTAAAATTCATATCGAAAAGTGGTGCGAATTGTTTTCGCACGACCTATGGTTTAGGAGATATGGTCCAGTGAAATTGAACTTTCCAACCCAACATATAAAATCCATAATTTTTTTCTTCTAGTCGGCCTATTTTTTAGTTTCAAATTATGCACCAAAATTCGAGACCGATTTCACTGTCGTACAAAAAGTTATTCAGGCACAAAGGTCGAGAAAATTAGTATCTCGCTAACGCTTATTTCTACAAAAAATGGTGTTCTACAATTTTGTAGCTCAGAAAATTTCATATCAAAAAGAGGGGCAAATTATTTTCGTACGACCCACAGTTTAGGAGATATCCTATTTTAAGGTATTTTCCGCATACAAGTGTACATAGTAATATGAGTGTTGATTTTCAAAGTACTATAACTACGCCTACGTCATAGTATCATGGTTGAATTTTTTTGTGGCTATTTTTGCAGTAATGGGTACCAACTTTTGTTTATGGAAATATATGAAAATAAGCCCTTAGAAAAATGCATTTCTTGTGATGGATTTTGAACAAGTGGATGCAATTTTGGCATGATAATGGCGATGGCATTCTTAGGTTTGTTTTAGGTCTGAATTGAAAATGCACCTCAAATGATCAGCCCAATTCTACATATTCTCTCGGATTTTTTTCTCTGGGGATTTTATTTTCTCGAAAAAAAATAATCCTATTCTGGGAGAAGCAAAATTGGGAAAAATAGTTTCGAATTTTCGAAATCAGCTGTTTTGTTATTTTTGTAAATTTAATGTAAACAGGACAAGTTTGTTGCAAAATAATCAAAATAGTTTTAATTTGATAAAAAGTGACTAAAATGCATAACAATGCATTCCGGCTATTAGTGGACCATAATGAGAAAGAAAATATTCCACCAAAAGTTGTAAGGAGGAATTTACAAGTCTGCACGAACCCACTGGAACTACCGCAATCTTTGTAAGTAGAAAACAGAATTTGGTCAATTGCTTTTCAGCCCAATTCTTAATATTCACTAGGATTTTTTTTCTCGAGAAAATAAAATCCACAGGGGAAAAGCAAAATTAGGAAAGAGAGTTTCAAATTTTCGAAATCTTTGTAAGTAGAAAACAGAATTTGCCAACTGCTTTTATGTATTAATTTGCCCCTTATTTCCACAGGTTTGCATAATATTACAGGCTAAACAAGCCATATGTTCCTTTATTTGATGCCTACTTTTTCTACCGGGAGTTTTTTCTCCCTTTCGAAGTTTATTTGGAATAGGAGGGAATGGAAATGAGAAAAAATTCTCGAGAACTTTAATTTGGAATAGGAGGAATGGGAAAAGTGACAAAATTCTCGCTGATTTTCTATTCAGAATTGGGCTGGATATGAAATTGACAAACAAATTTGCTATTTTTACCCTTTTATACGAAGTTCGACTTTGAGTTCAACTACCGAATGAAGGAACTTTAATGAAGATTCAAAAAAAAAAAAATAATAAAAGGGTATGGTAACGGGACCTTTAAAATACTATACTGGCCGCCAAAGTCAAAGATTATAACTATCAAAAAAAATTTTATATATAAACTTTAAAAGTCTAGAACTTTGCAAAATCCTTTTCGACCCTATACAATTAACTAAAAGTTCGCTTAAAAAAGATTTCTCTAAAACGCTATGGTGACCCAAGAATTTTTTTTTCTAAAATAAGTCATGAAATCAGTTGTAACCTTATAACTCCTCAGGGGTACATTTCACGGTGATACGGAAAAAAATTATTTACGTATAAAAGTGTCGCTAAAATCGGTTGATATGAAAAAATTTGTTTTTTTTTTGCTGATTCAGAATCTGTTTTTAGCGAAATCCTATCAGATCCCTTTCAAAAGTTATACTCAAAATACCTTTTAATAAGTATTTTTGGAATTCTTCAATTAAAAATATGTTGTTACATTTGCATAAGGTTACGAAGCTTCTGGGAGGTAATAGGGGAGGCCTAGGTTTACAAAAAATTGCACCCGGAGAGGGGTCCAAAATATACCACTAAGGAGTTACAGGGTTAAAACTGATTTTCTGCCTCATTTCAGAAAAAAAAATTTTCTTGGATCACCCTAACGTTTTGGGGAAAACATTTCTATGGCAAAGATTTAGCTAATTGTAAGAGCTTTCAGACAGTGTATATGGTTTATAGGGTTTTAAAGGATTTCGCAAAGTGCTGGACCTTTAAAATTTATATTTTAATTTTTTTTCCCCATTTTTTGACTTTGATGACCATTTTAGTATGAAAAAGGTCCTATTAATATAGCTTTTTGTAATTCTTTTTGAAATCCTCGTTAAATATCCTTTAATCCGATAGTGCAAATACAAACATAAATTTTTAACCTCTAATTGACCTTTTTCAGAATATACCTCTACAAACATTTCTATAGCAACAATATCATAATTGCCATTTTAATTTTTTAAGATAAAAAAAAATTTTAAGAACCAATTTAAAACTTAATCTTGTGGCTTAGTGTAACAGTAACACTTTACTTAGCATTTAACAGCAGAACTAAACTGCCAAAACTGTTATTAACAATAAAATGTTGTTAGCATACTGGAAATGTTATTAACAAACTCAACACAGCAGTAATAACAGCGTACTACTCTCAAATATGCACGTGCTTGCGGAGGAGAGCTATAGAGTTGGATATGTACGAATGAGAAAACTTCTGCATGGCTGTTAGCGGTTTTTCCACAACAAAAGATGACAGCGGCGCTCAGTAGTAAAACAGCGGTTGGCCGGTTGACGTGTGTGCAATGTGAAACGGAAGCGTGATACAAACAACAAAGACAGAGAGTGCTCGGTAGCCTTTGCTAGTGATAGATAGGCAAAAAGTGTGCGCGCCGTGACTTTGAATACGTTGATGATGGGCCGTTTTTGAATGTGCGAAGATATTTGACAAAATGTCCAGGTAGGAGGGAAAAATCAAAAGAAACAAAAGATAAAAAATGATAAATGCAATGATGACAGGTGGAATGAAGCTACATAAATATGATATGACATGTTAAAGTGACATTTCAAAATGCGAGAAATATATGCAATATATCTATAAAATATGCAGAGCTGCTTAAAAATCTCTGAATGCAAACAAAAAATCAATAGTGAAAAGATAAAAATAAATTGTTTGCGATTTTTTTGTGTGATGAAGATGATTTGATTTTAATGTGGAAATTAAGAAAAATAATGTATGTATCTTATTTAATAAATTGAAGAATTCAGTGAAAACTAAGAAATGCATTAAAATTGTGTATCGAAATTCCACGAATGAAATAACAGGTGCGGTAGATTTGTTTATAAAAAAAAAGAACAATAAAAATTATTTAAAATAAATCGGAATCTACATTTAAATAATACAAAAAAAACAGCTGTGTTTAATCATCAGCACAAGAGAAAATTCTGCTGAAACAGAAACGTAAAGAAATATTTAAATATTTTTTCAGTTACAAACTGATAGATACGAAAACATGTAGATGTAGCTAGAAAACATAAAGGTGTAAAAAAACGTGTTCAAAAGGTAAAAACTGAAAAAAAAGGTTTTTGCCTGTTTCTTTCTTGTGCTATTTTTTCTCTCATTTTTGTATTTATTCGTTTTGTTTTTCAATAATCAAAGCGTCGCGCCGGTTTTTGTTCTAATACGCCGCATATTGTTGTTGCCGTCGTCCGTCGTTTTCGACATTTTCGTCGGTTTTGTCGATGTTGTTGTTGTATACGTTCGTCGTTTGTTTTAATTGCAAATGAAACAAGTTAAATTAGCAAATATTTGCTTATTAAATCGCGAGCATTTAAATAAAAATCTGAAAAATATTATAAAATAGTAAAAAATATCTACAAGATACATAAGCATAAAGTGAAAAAGTAATTAAAGGTTTACAATGCTTAAAAATACACAACATGAAGAGTGCTATACTGCAGCTATAGTAGTGGAATTAAAAAAAGATACAAAAGTATCTGTTAGCTACAAAATAAAAATTTCACAGTTAACGTTAAAGAAATGAAATAAGCTTTTAAATCACGAGCATTAAAATAAATATCTAAGAAATATCATACGTATAAAGTATCTATAAGATACATGAGTATAAAATAACTAAATGTTTACATTGCGCAAAAACCTTAATGTGTAAAGTAATATCCTGAAGTAAAACTAAACAAAGATGCAAAAAAATATGTTAGATACAAAATTTAAATTTCATAGTTAAATTAAAGCAAACAAACTTTTAAATATTTACCATTAAAACAAAAATCTAAAGAATATAAAGTAACTCCTCTACGAAAGCTGTATCTACATGTAAACCAAAAAAAAAAAAAAAATATCTTAACATATGAAGATGTAAAGATCCACAACCAGCTAAAATTAAAAAGCATTGAAATTAAGCAAATATACAAATCTATCTGTTAGATACGAATTAAAATCTTCAAAATACAGAATAAGTATTAGAGAAAGATATCACATTAAATCAAGTGCATCATCAAAAAATTATTAATCACAATAATATTTATCTACTAGATACATGTAAACCTAAACTGTATCTACAAGCTGCAATCGTGTAAAAATCTACAGCATGAACGGTGATATCGTAAAATTGGAGCATAAGAGTTAAATATGAATACGTAACTTTTAAATACAAACTTAAATCGCGAACATAAAAATTAAGATCTAAAGTAACGCATAATAAAGTATCTACAAAATTAATATCATATAAAAATCCACAGTTCGAAAAAAAATAATATACAGAATCTCATGCAACGGATTTAAACAAAGATACAAAACTATCTATTACTTAAAAAATTTAAATTTGAAAGTTGTAGAATTAAGCCTAAAGTGAAAAGTATCTACAAGTTAATATTGTGTACAAAACCACAGCTTGTTATTAAAAAATTGAAATAAAACAAAGATACAAAAGTTTCTATCAGATGGAAAATTTAAATTTTATCACCTATTAAATATTTCTTATACTCCACTATATCAAGGAAACACAAAAATCCAAACTAACTGCATATTTATCTACACATCTTAAATTGCTGTTTAAAAATTAATTGAAAGTATCATTTGTATTAAACAACAAATGTAATTGTGTGCGGTACATATTTTCAAAAAGATACAATATTTATGAGATTGGTTTCATCGCAATACAACAGTAACTAGTTCCAAT
The DNA here is from genome assembly GCA_951812925.1 of Calliopum simillimum. NCBI lineage: Eukaryota > Metazoa > Arthropoda > Insecta > Diptera > Lauxaniidae > Calliopum > Calliopum simillimum. The sequence continues at coordinate 86,795,512 of OX638372.1, forward strand.
CTGCTTTTCAACACAACAAGCTAATGTATAACAATTAAATTTAAAAACTACGAAATGGATTATTAATGTTTCAAGTGTGTTAACTTAAGCAATTAAAAGCATCTGTGAGATACACTTGTTGAAGCGAAATAAAAAATTTTTAATGTATTTATCATGAAATTGGCAGGTGAAGCATATATATTACGAAAAAATATAAGTAGAAAATTTATACTCAAGGATTGACAAAGCTAGATACAAAGATATTGAAAAATATCTGTGAGAACGAATTTCAAAATTCACTATCTTGTAGTGTTAATTATATATAAATGAAGAGTATTCAATAATAATAAGAGGAAAGATATGAGAAAATGCCAATTTGTGTTACTATTTTGAAATGCATCCGAGAAATATGGTATTATAGCGAAGCGTATCTTGAAGGCTATTCCATTTCAAGCTATAAAATAAATATTTTATGAATATAAAAATTAAAAATTAAACTATTGGTTTGCAAATCTATATTTAAGTAATTAGTAACTATCCGTACGATACAATTAATAAAGTTTAACTTTGGTATCCGAGAGATACGGTCAATAGTGTAGTACAAAAAACATATTTGAGGCAATAAATAAAAATATTTAATAAAACATCTTAATTTCAAAATTTTATCTAACGGATAAATGCAACTTTAATGTGAAAAGTATTAATCCAAGCTTATAAAATCAAAGTTCACAAATTTTTAAGTGCAATAATAAAAACAAAAAGTGTAATCCCTCTTAAAATTTTTAAAGAAAATCCTTCATAATCCACGCATCATCATCTTTAAATTTCATTAAACCCCGTGTCAAATTTTGTGTGGGCTTTTTGGAAATCTATTTTTGGAATATAGCAGCAACAACAACTACAGAAACTCCAACACCTCGTCCAAATTTAACCAGCTACATACATGCATTAATATAAATTCTATATATACGGATACGTATCATCTGCGGAGTATAACATAATTTTGCCTGACAACCAACTCATGCATACAAATCCACCCATTGATTTTATGCTTTGACGGACACCCACAAATTTCGAGTGTTTTCTACGTCGTTGCTATAGCAGCAATTTTGCAGCATCCTTGCAGAATCCTTGCAACAATAACAAAAAGCTAACAACATGGGTCGCCGGCCATTTAACCGCGTTTGCGCTGTAAATTATCCCAGCCGTGTTGAGGGTTGGTTGGATGTTTGTGGTGAGTTTTCTATTTTTCTCAAATATTTTACCCAGTAAAAAAATTTGTATCGACATAAGTCATTTAGGATGTGCCAAAAATTTATTAATTTTTAACAATTTAAAGCCAGTTTAAGGGTAAAATATAATAAATATAAAAATTACATTTGCAAACAAGAGCCAAGGTTTAAGTGGCGGCATATTAGCCACACATAGACCAAAAAGGTCCATAGTGATTATAAAACAAGAGCCAAGAAAATTTCAGAGTTTTAAGCAAAAGTACACGTAATCTAGCCTTGCCTTTGAGAATATGAAAGGAAACTTCAGTGCGGAATAAACATATTTATTCTGTCAGATAGCAAAGCGGTATTATTGGACAATGAAATTGCAGATGAGCTCACTAGAAAAGCATTATCAACACAACTTGTTGAGATTGCTCCTACTCTACTGCCATGGAGTTCTATAAAATTTTTGCCTAAACAATTACTGGGGAAAAAAGTTCAAGAAGGCTGGGGTCACACCCTGGGTAACATAAGACCTAAATAATTGCCTGGTTAGGAAACATCTCTTCAACATGTGTTTCATTCAGTATGAATTCTGTTATGAAGAAGAGGCAACAGTTGAAGTTATTATATAATGTATTTATCATGAAGACTTTATTCGTTAAATCTGATCTTCATGTTTCTAGGAGATATCGTGGACCGAAATATTAAAAAAACTGTTTTTTTTGCACTTTTTTTAATCTATTTTGGTTGAAATATCTCTGAAAAAACGATATCGACATAATTTAAAGTAGGTTTTAAAGACAAAGGATAGGGCTTTCGAGTACCTTACCAGATTGAGTAAACTTTCGAGAAACTGAAAGAAACCGTCCTATTTCTATATTTTTGTGTTAAATGGAGAATTTTATTTAGAAAATATTCTAATGGTCCAAACAAACTAATCTTTTATTTATTTTTCAATTTCTTGTGGGAGTTGTTAGCGTTGCAACACAGCTGACTTCCGCCCTTTTAGCATTTAAAGGGATATTTAAACTTATTTTATGTTGCTTGCAGGGTTTAACTTCCTGGGGAAGTAAAAAAACTTGAACAAGTCCTTCATATAAAGGGTGTTTTTTTTAGAGGTTTGTTTTTCGAATAGAGATAAAACTGGCATTTTGTGGTCAAATCTGGCAACTCTAATGTCATTTATGTTCAGTTTGGTTTGCCATTTCATCATGAACAGGTTGACAAAAGAACAACGCTTGCAAATCGTGCAAATTTATTTCGAAAATAATGGTTCAGTTCGCGAAGTTTACCGCAAGCTCCGTCCATTTTATGGTCGACATAATCGTCCATCAGAGCAATTAATTCGGTTAACCATGGATCGTTTTCGCACTACGTTTACTCTATGTGATAATACGCATCCGCAGAGACGTCGAACAGAGCGCACCGAAGAAACAATTGCCGCTGTAGAGCAAAATGTTGAAGAGGACCCGAATGAATCGATTCGCCACCGTGTACAGCAATTGGAGCTTTGTCCATCAACTTTATGGAAGATTTTGCGCAAAGATCTTGGCTTGCGACCTTACAAGATCCAGCTTGTGCAAGAACTAAAGCCGCGAGACCATGCAATGCGTCGTGATTTTGGTGTATGGGCCGAAAATGAGATTGATCTCGATGCTGATTTTCATCGCAAAATTTTGTTCAGTGATGAGGCTCATTTTTGGTTGAATGGCTACGTCAACAAGCAAAATTGCCGCATTTGGAGTGAAGAGAATCCACATGAGACCCTTGAGACGCCAGTACATCCACAAAAACTGACTGTTTGGTGTGCTTTATGGGCTGGTGGAGTCATTGGGCCATACTTCTTCCGAAATAATGCTGGAGAGTCATGCCACACAGCGCACGTCACAATCGATTTATTGAAGGAACCATTCGATGAGCGCATAATTTCGCGGAATGGACCTGTCAATTGGCCACCAAGATCGTGTGATTTGACACCATTGGATTATTTTCTTTCGGGATATGTGAAGTCGCTCGTCTACGCCAACAAACCAGAAACGTTAGGGGACTTGGAAGCCAACATTCGTGGCGTTATTGCCGACACACGGCCCCATATGCCCGAAAAAGTGGTTGAAAATTGGACCTGTAGAATTGGCTTTATTCGAGCCAGCCACGGCGGCCACATGCCCGAAATCATATTTAAACATTAATGGCATAAATTTATCCTTCTAATAAAGTCAAATTGATGGACATTAAAATGATTTTCTTGTGTTTTATTTCAATTCGAAGTTCTATACCTCTAAAAAAACACCCTTTATTAGTCTTAGGACATTTTTTAGCTATATAAGTAGACTTCTTGATGTACTTTTAAGTAAACAAAATAAGAAGTTACATTTTATTTTTTTCTGGAGAACCACAGGTGGCTCCAAGCTGAAACTTGGAGGATTCATATTTTAAAAAAATGTAATTTTTTCGGTTTTTAGGTTAGAATATATCAAAAACTATACAAGATAGAGCAATTCTAAAGTTGGATTTGAATTCAGCATCGCAAAGCACACCGAATGTGATTGTTTTGATTTTTATTTGTTGTAGTTAAACTTTTTTTTTTTAAGTGGTAAAAATGGCTCAACTAAAAAGAGGTTTTCTCGAAGGGGTCATCGGATCGGATTTTCTGGCCAATGGGAAAGTGATCACAAAAGCTGATAGAACCAACCTCCCTTTTCGGTTTTTGTTGTAATTTGTTTACAATAATGCTGTCGTTTAAGAACACTATATTAGTACAATGTTTAGAATTAGAATCAGATCGAATTGAACGTATTTTAGACTAAGAACTCATATTGTTTTCTTGTGAAATCAGTATAAGCTCAAAACAAAGGTTCGGTCACACAGGACGAGATATCGCTTACTGCTGGATCATTCCGCGTTCTATATGGCCGGGCATTAAATTGTCTGAATGTGATCTTTTGCGCTTACTTTACATTCACACATTTTTTTCGTTTTATGGTTCTTTTACTCCAACTACTTTTGCCAGGAGACGTTTCCTACATCATTGCGCCTTCTACTTGTAGACTTGGCAGTGCACTTCGTCCGGCGGTTTAAGCAGAGTGTATCCATTTCACGCTCATTTGTGAAGCTTGAGCTGTATAAGTTGTTCTCTATAGTAGATTTTATTCGAGCTATGACTGGGTCCGTGGTGAAAGTCGTTTTGTCACTGATGGTTTTGTGCAATAAACTTTAAACCCCATTTAGAGTTGTGGTCTGTCAGATCATTTCGAAACTATGATATATTTTAAGCATTTTTTAGTGATAAAAATACCTAAAAAAATGACATATTTTATTCTTTTGGAATACCGCTACATGGAGGTTTAAGTTTCTTTCTTGAGAGTAAGGAAACATTCCCTCAATGTGATAATTTCATAATTTGACTTTTTCTTGGAATTGTTTGTTGCTGAAAATTAAATAATCTTAATAAAATAATAAAACACAATACGTATGTGCCAAGCATTCCATTAAAATTATTATCGAGTGTTTTTGTTTGTACCACATACACATACGTGTGTTTTAAAAAATAAAAAGTGCGAAATTACACATAAATAAATTACTAACCACAATATAATGACGATATAAAAATAAGAAAAAACTTTCGTCTGTGTGGCTGACGTTATCAGTATTACTTAATTCTTCTTCTTCAAGAACGTGGGCTTCATAAAGTAGCAATATTATTGTTCTTTAGGTCCATGAAAGTAGAGCTTAATATAGATACGACTATGTACCGTATGTGTTTATTTCAAGAAGAAAAAAAGTAATAACTTTCAGATGTATTATTTCAAGTATCTGAATTCAGAAGGTTTGGCTTACGTTGGTTGCAATAACATGCGATTAAAAACAGATGCGTTTGTTTCTTCTTGAAGTCGGTTTTGGTGATTTTATTAACTTTAATTACGTAACATTAAAGGAATTTCAAAAATGTTATCTTTTTGCAAATTGTCAGTTTCTGATCCAGCGACAAAGGCTAGCAAATTTTCTGTTTTTCTATTATGAGTCAAATGAACCACCTCAGAACTTAAACGTAAAAAAGCCTTTGAAAAAAAAAAAAATTATATTTTGCCTATTAAAGATTTTTGAAATATTTTTTTTTATATTTGGCATAGATCAGGGAATAAAATGATATATTTTTTTGCGTGAAATTTTTCATTTATTATAGAAATAAATAAAATGATGTTATTCAGATTGTGCCTTCCAATCATGAAATCTGTTAAACAGATGCTCTTTTATTAGTTTTATATAGATTCACAACTCTGATTAGCGGGATATAAGCTGTTTTGCGTAATGAACCTTGTCCTGATCAATCCGAATAATCAAGTTTTAACTGTATTTACACACTTTTAGAACAAGCTAAATCATCTAAAAACGTTCTAAAATCTGACCAAAATTAAAGCAAAAAATTGCTTTTAAGCTCACAGTTAAACAAATGTTTTATATATTTTAATTCAAATTTTTCTTTTTTGCGAACTTATGAAAACATACAAATTTTTGCATAATGAGCCTATGATGTTTTTATTTTGGTTTATTCACTTCTTTCGCTTCTTTATTTCACTTTATTTTTAATTTGTTTGTTTGTTTGCCTTATAAATTTCATGTGTTAATTAAATAAAAATTTTAAAACGAGTTTTTTTGCATTTTCTGTACCCTACATCAAGGGTATATCGCCTTCACTTTGTTCTTCGATTTACATGCACACCCTTAATGTGCGAAAATGTACCTGATCGTCTTTTTGAATTGAACTAAGTATATGGGCATTACTCAGAAACTTTTAACCTATAGTTGTCGTCAAGTTTTGATGTCAAACGGGTAACGTGCATGGTATTAATTCAGTAATAGTAATGATTTTTTGTGAATATTGGCCCGCGCGCATATTGTTCAAACATTAACAAGTATGTGCATTAATTTTTTTTGTCGAAATATATGGAATTTGCGCCAATTCAGTGGTTGCACGTTACGCGTTTGACATCAAAACTTGACGACAACTATACTTAAAGTTTCTAAGAAATGCCCATATAAGTTTTTCACTTTTAATTAGACTTTTTTCGACGCAAATTCAACTTTTTCCAATTAAAATTAAGATTTTTACAATTCTTTTATTTACAAAACTTTGTGCAAAAATTAACCTTTTTGCAGATCATACTATTCCTTGGTATATGGATGAGTATTATGTCTACCAAACACCTTGCTAAAACTCAGAGATTGGACGAGGGGATTTAGCACTCCACACATAAAATCACATTGCTATAAGTTTTCTACCCCAAGTTAAACCTTTACCGAATCAAATTAGCCTTATCATAATTCAAATAAACTCTTTCGCAAATCAAAAGAAATCTTTTCCAAATTAAATTAACCTTATTTACATAGTTCGCGTTCATACGCACATTATTCATGTTTTTAACTCCAAGTATCTCAAAAGTCCTAAAGTAATGGGACAGTTCTGAAGAAAGTTACTTTGGGAATTACATTCAGCTGCACGAAAAAACTTTGTAATTTGTGTAATTCGAAAAAACCTTCTATTAGTCCAGTAAAACTGATCAAAAAAGTTAGAGCAAAGAATATTAATGTTATTCAGGGTCAAAAATTGGGAAAATCCGTTTTCATTTCAACTATCTCGCTAACGATGCCTTGATTTTTTAGCTGAGTTAATTTTCCATAGAATAGTTCTGAAAACATTTTTTGTGTGATTTAAAGCTTTGGAGATAAGTGAAATTTTAATTTCTGATCTAACAAAAAAAGTATATTCACGACATTTGAGGCTAAATGACGAAAAGAAGGATCAAGTTTTATGGATCGTAAAGTCTAACTTCACTGGACTGTATTTTCTAAACTATAAGTCGTACAAAACCAAATTCTCAGAACTTTTATATTTATTTTCTAGTAATGGTTTGCGAAAGCTCTTCATAGCATATATGCTAAACAATATACTGACAATTATTTAGATTTTATGACCCTCACTTAATACAGTGTAGGGTGTTAAATTTTTGACAAAGCGAAAGATAATACTAACTGTTTTAAACCCTACACCCAGGGTATATTCACTTTGTCCTTCCGTTTGTAATGTATAAACAGAGATGTGGCAGGCATATTCTTGATCAGCGTCACCGCTTGAGTCCACTCAGCCATGTCTGTCTGTCCAAAGCACATACTAATACAAGAAACAGTAAGGTCGAGTTCTGACTAAAAACTTGTTGAACTCAGACAGAAAAGCGTGGCACCTCCCATATAAGCAAATGCTGTAATGCAAGCGTTATTTCAGGTAGTTCAACCAAATTTCCCACATACACTATGATGAAGTTAATTCAAGCATACCGCCAATTTCGACAAAAGGGCAAGACACCTTCCATATAAACAAAAATGGTGTAGGGTGTTAAATTTTTGACAAAACCAAAGGTAGCACTTACTGTTTTTTTTCCGTTGGATTTTATAAAAACTTTTAAGTTTAAAAACGTACGATGTGGCAACACAACGTGTTGTTGATGTGTTGATTTTACAATAATCAGGCATATTGTTGTTGTTTCTGATGTTGCTATTTATTTAGTAAGTGACATTGAACCTTTTAAACGCGGCTTAAAATGGTAAATAATTATATATTGTGTAAAAATCAATGTAAAAGAAGCACAATAAAAAAAAAGAAAACAATTTCAATAATAATAAAGAAATAAAATAAAAATATGCTTAATGCGCTTAAGTAAAGTTTTAGTAGCAAAATCGACATACACACATATGACTACATATATTGACGAGTATGCATGAGTTTGTAGACAAAAGCCCACCGCACCTACTTACTCATATATATATTTTTATTACCTTCTTTGATTACACTTCTTTTTTTCTTCTGTTTTTGAATTTAGCAATTCATTTGTATTCGGCGCACAATTTCATTAAAATATTTTTATACCGAACCGGTGTTTTGCCTTTGCCACCACCCCCCCCCCCCCCTCGTCTTCTTGTCTGCCTTATGGGATAACGTGTGCTTTGTGTTACCATATCTCCCCTTATTACTTACCTGTCTGCTGGAACAACCCGCATGTCTCTTACAAGATTTTTGCTGTAGCTGTTTTTGTTCTTTATTTGCTATTTATTGTGTTTTTTTTTTCGTATTACATCGACATTTCATTTTCTTGGCATAATTTTTTTCGCTTTTTTTTTAAATGTTTTACATTATTAAATTTTGAAATCAACAACAGCAGTATTTTTTTCCAAAAACAAGAATGCTTTTTAAACAGCATCCTGCAGAAACTTCCATACCATGCCAATATGGTGCGTTCGCTTATCGCTGTGATGAATCAGTCACCTGAGGTATTGTAACCTCTGAAAAACTGTTGTTTCGTTATTTCGTGATATTTTGTTCTAGAAACTTACGATTATATTATTCAGCAAAAACTATTTTTAAAAAACAGAGATCTCAAAGAATTTAATTTTATTCGTGTCTTTACTTTTTTAGTCATGAAATATGTAGATGTTTCAGCTAGTTTTACTAGTACTTAAGGGATTTGTGAAGCAGAGTGCCCTCCAAACAATTCCAAGTTTGACAAAAAAATGTATCTAAAAACTTAGTATACATTAAGTTTCTTGTATGCTTGTTATTTAAAAAATGCAAACAGGAAAATTCTAGCTGATCTCCACCATGAGATATTGATCAACAACAACACCACGACCACCACCACCACCAACAACAACAACAACAACAACAACAAAAACGTCTCTCAAATATAGTTATTAGACCAGTCAAATTAGATATGCGAAAATTATGAAAATTAGGGCTTTTCCCGTGAAGTAACAGTTATAAAATTTTGATGATTCCGCTTTTAGTTATATTTGATTATGTTATATATTATATGTATGCATGTCCTTGTTCGAAAATGCAAACTAGCAAGAATCCATTGAACAGTTTCTATGTGACTGGGCAGCTCTAGCTAGAGCTAGGCTTAATTCGCTAAGTAAACCTTTCTTCAATACACTCAGTGAAATTGCTGCCACTGAAATCGCCTCACTGCTCAATTATCTTAATAGGACTAACTGGATATATACAGTGTGGTTGGGATTCGGTAGAACAATGGAAAATGTAAGATTCTTGGGACTATTCTGAACAATTTTTTCTAGTTCTATTTTTCAAAACTCGCAAAACTGACGGAGATATAGCCATCGGAAGATCGGGATATAGTTTTATGAAAACCGGTATTAGTTTGGAACCCCTTGATGGATTTTAATAATATTTGTGTCATATGAAAGGTATTTTGATTGGCTACAAAACCGTTCCAAAAAAATTTAAAATCCGATTCATGATTTTCCAGATATGGTGGATTTTTGGTGTCATTGTAATGTTTTGGTAAATTGCATGAAAATTTCTTTATTTTACTTTTTTGTTTTACTATAAAAAAATATGCTAATGAAGGAAATCATGTACAAATTACATATCAAATGAAAGGAAATAAATTGGTCTTTCATAATTTGTTACTAAAACTATTCATACAGTTTTTGGAAAAATAGTGCTTTAAAAAAGAAACTGATCAAAATTTTTGAAAATATCTCAAAAACCATGTCTCGGATTCGAGGTAAAATCTGATGAAAAATTAGTTAAAAAAAATGATGATGTGAGGTCCTGAGGATATTAAGCTCTAATTTTCTGACATAATTGAAAACCTTTATCGACTCCAATCAATAAGAAAACGTAGATCTGGCAGTAAAAATTCAAATGGGACATATACTTATGTCCTTTTGGTACTGAATTGGTTAAAGTATATAATTGTATCAGGCAGTAACCAAAGCTTGGGCCATTTGCTAATTTTTTATTTTTTGAGGCAAACTGACACTAATTTTCTCAGTATTATTACAAAGAGCCACCGATATTAGTTATCTAAAGTTCTTATATTGCAAGTAAATCAAACTTCAAAAAGTTGTACTTGTACTGTACGGGTACAAAGTACACTCAACTGAATTTTCTTACTAACGCATTTGTCAGTTATAAAGGAAAAATGAGGCAAAAAGATATAAAAGTTTCATAGGAAATTTTAAGCATACAAATACGAGTATCTGTATGCATTCAGTATAAACCGTAATTGTAGCTGAAAACCTACAACATAACAATTTGTAGTTAAAACAGTAATTTTTTATTGTTGTTTTCTTATAAATACGACTACGAGTATCTTTACATATTACGGATAAAACAATGTCGTCTCATGGAAAGAAATGTCCGATTTTTATCGTTGGAAAAATTCAGTCTAAAGTTACAGGTATTTTCGCTTTGTCTATGTTTATCTACGCTCGGCTTAAGCTGTTTGTTCTTGCGGTTTATTTATTTTATATTTGAACTTGTGAAAAAGTGTGGATTTACATAGAAATGTACAAGTTGCAAGTCTTTTTTTTTATTGTCTGGTAAGATCACAAGTGATGATGTAATAACTAAGATAGCAATTTATTTGTTAAGTACTTACTTAGGTACATTTATCTGTGATAAATATGTAATTCTATTAAAAGCGGCATTTTTAGTGTCTCTCTCAGGTCTGAAACATTCCGTTAACATCCGTTAAAAATAAAAAATTTAGGGAAAAATTTTCGAGATTTGGCCGATTGTTGGAAGAATTATTTAAATTTCAAAAGAAAATTAATGTAATTCTTGGCACCAAATCGGAATAAAAGCAATCTCTAAGAGCTCCGCATTTCGATAATTAACACCAAATCGGATTTATGTTTCGGTAAATCAAATAGGAACCATAAGCAAATTTTATTTGTTGAAATACAAATACGATTTCATCTCACAGCCCTTCAAAAGCAAAACCATAGCTTTTGCAGATGATATGGCTTGCACATTCACAAATGAATCTCTTTTTAGTCTAACCTGTGAAATAAGTCATGACCTAGGTCTGCTGAGACACTGGTTTACGTCACACAAACTAGTTTTGAGTGACAAAACTAAAATAATGTACTTTAGTTTAACTGGCAATAACTTGAGCCTCATGAATTTTACGTATCATTGTACTGGGTGTAAAAAACACTTAATTGGTAATGGTCTTTGTAATACTGCTCGTCACACTAAAACATATAATGACTCTATGGTCTGCCCTTCGCAATGTTTAACAATTGAGTGCGTTCAATCATTTAAATACCTTGGTATATTGATTGACTCGAAAATGAATTGGTTTGATCATACAAATGCTCTTAAAAAGTACCTAATGGGGGCTACTAGGCAATTATACATTCTAAAATCTTTTTGCTCCCAGAAATTGATGTCATGCATATATCATGGTATTTTTCAGTCTAAATTGCAATATGGCATAGTTTGCTGGGGAGGTACTCATACGAACAAAATTAATCCGTTACTTATTGCTCAAAAACACGCAATTCGTATAATTTGTAATAAAAATCGGTGGTACAGCAGTTTTCCACTCTTCAAAAACTTAAATGTCTTACCTGTTAAGCATTTATATTTCTATAGAGTGTTGAAGGTTTTCTTTAATAGATCTGGATATTTACTAAACCGCATTTACTCGAACTATAATTTAAGGATTAATAACCAAAACTTAGTCATAGTTCCACCACATAATTTGCATCACTTTTTCTATTTTTATTCATGTGCTGCCCCTAGACTTTTTAACAGCTTACCTTATGAAATTAGGTGTATTCGTAATATCAATAGTTTCCTGAAAGAAGTGAAATCTTGGCTCTTAAATTTAGATTTTAATAGTATTAACTCTCTTATATCTGTTCAATTTTAAACATCTTCATATTTAAACATTTTATCTGCAGCATGGCATTAACTTTTTATTTTTTTTTTTTTGATCCGTATTAAATTTGATAATAACACCAAGACCCCACTGTATACTTAATATAAGATAGGATTACTACTTTCGCCACTTGTTCACTGTGAACAACAGATTGTAGTTTTATTAATCAATTATGTTAATTTATATTTGATAAATATTTAGTTTTATTATACTTATAATGATGTATTGATTAATAAATAAAGAATTGAATTGAAATTGAATTGAATTATTTGCCGCAATGCAGAACTCTTGAAGATTGCTTCAATTCCGATTCCGAAGTGAATCGGATTTCAGAACATGCCTGAATGCAACGTTTTTCGAGTTTTTTAACCCTACCAATTTTTATTTACTTACTTTGTATTCATTTATTACTTTCGAATTTTTTCCTAATTTTTTGATTATTTCAAAAAAAGAACATGGTTTCATAACTTGAACATTTTAAGCTTTGACTAACCCCACAAAGTTGCTGAGTTTCCTTAAAAAAAAAAAAATTCTGTTAATTTATTATGACATTTGATTGATTCGTCAATAACCCTCATTAATTTTCAGTTATCGTATGCATAATTCTTTGATTCTTTCGTAAGCTTCATATTTATGTCAATATTTGCATTAATTCTTGGTAGTGATTTCTGCAAGTCAATCAATTAAATTTTTTTTTCCTTTGCTGTGGTAAAAATTGCTTATTCCCTTATGGTATCACCCCACCACATTGATATGCAGACATAAGCACAATTGGTATCTAATTTTACTATGTCAGTGATTTTGTGTCATAGTTAGCACACAATGAAAGTGGCTGAAATGACGTTATTGCTACTGTTGACCAATTAATGATGAGATTATTATTATTTGCAAACAAAGCGGAAGTGTAGCATAAAGAGTGACTTAAACCTTTTTTTGTTACTTCTGTCGAACAGCAAATGATTTCTCCTTTGAAGTGATGAGCATTCATAATTGCAACTAAATAAACTAAGCTAAACTAAACTGAACTAAATTAAACTAAACTAAACTAAACTAAACTAAACTTAATTGAATTAAACTAAACTTGACTAAACTAAACTAAACCAAACTAAACTAAACTAAGCTAAACTAAATTAAACTAAACTTAACTAAACTAAACTAAACTAAACAAAATTAAACTAAACTAAACTAAACTAAACTAAACTAAACTAAATTCAATTAAACTAAACTTCACTAAACTAAACTAAACTAAGCTAAGCTAAACTAAATTAAACTAAACTAAACTAAATTCAATTAAACTAAACTTAACTAAACTAAACTAAGCTAAGCTAAACTAAATTAAACTAAACTAAACTAAACTAAATTAAACTAAACTAAACTAAACTAAATTCAATTACACTAAACTTAACTAAACTGAACTGAACTAAACTAAACTAAACTAAACTAAACTAAACTAAACTAAACTAAACTAAACTAAACTAAACTAAACTTAACTAAACTAAACTAAACTAAACTAAACTAAACTAAACTAAACTAAACTAAACTAAACTAAACTAAACTAAACTAAACTAAACTAAACTAAACTAAACTAAACTAAACTAAACTAAACTAAACTAAACTAAACTAAACTAAACTAAACTAAACTAAACTAAACTAAACTAAACTAAACTAAACTAAACTAAACTAAACTAAACTAAACTAAACTAAACTAAACTAAACTAAACTAAACTAAACTAAACTAAACTAAACTAAACTAAACTAAACTAAACTAAACTAAACTAAACTAAACTAAACTAAACTAAACTAAACTAAACTAAACTAAACTAAACTAAACTAAACTAAACTAAACTAAACTAAACTAAACTAAGCTAAACTAAACTAAACTAAACTAAACTAAACTAAACTAAGCTAAGCTAAGCTAAGCTAAGCTAAGCTAAACTAAACTAAACTAAACTAAACTTAACTAAACTAAACTAAACTAAACTAAGCTAAGCTAAACTAAACTAAACTAAACTAAACTAAACTAAACTAAACTAAATTAAACCAAACTAAATTGAATTAAACTAAACTAAACTTAACTATACTAAACTAAACTAAAAAAAATAAACTAAACTAAACTAAACTAAACTTAACTAAACTAAACTAAACTAATCTAAACTAAACTAAACTAAACTAAACTAAACTAAACTAAATTAAACTAAACTAAACTAAATTAAATTAAACCAAACCAAACTAAACTAAACTAAATTAAACCAAACTACATTGAATTAAACTAAACTTAACTATACTAAACTAAAAAAAATAAACTAAACTAAACTAAACTAAACTTAACTAAACTAAACTAAACTAAACTAAGCTAAACTAAACTAAACTAAACTAAACTAAACTAAACTAAACTAAACTAAACTAAACTTAACTATACTAAACTAAAAAAAATAAACTAAACTAAACTAAACTTAACTAAACTAAACTAAACCAAGCTAAACTAAACTAAACTAAACTAAACTAAAAAAAATAAACCAAACTAAACTAAACTAAACTAAACTTAACTAAACTAAACTAAACTAAACTAAACTAAACTAAACTAAACTAAACTAAACTCAACTAAACTAAACTAAACTAAACTAAACTAAATTAAACCAAACTAAATTGAATTAAACTAAACTAAACTTAACTATACTAAACTAAACTAAAAAAAATAAACTAAACTAAACTAAACTTAACTAAACTAAACTAAACTAAACTAAACTAAACTAAACTAAACTAAACTAATCTAAACTAAACTAAACTAAACTAAACTAAACTAAACTAAATTAAACCAAACTAAATTGAATTAAACTAAACTAAACTTAACTATACTAAACTAAACTAAAAAAAATAAACTAAACTAAACTAAACTTAACTAAACTAAACTAAACTAAACTAATCTAAACTAAACTAAACTAAACTAAACTAAACTAAATTAAACTAAACTAAACTAAATTAAATTAAACCAAACCAAACTAAACTAAACTAAATTAAACCAAACTACATTGAATTAAACTAAACTTAACTATACTAAACTAAAAAAAATAAACTAAACTAAACTAAACTTAACTAAACTAAACTAAACTAAACTAAACTAAACTAAACTAAACTAAACTAAACTAAAAAAAATAAACCAAACTAAACTAAACTAAACTTAACTAAACTAAACTAAACTAAACTAAACTAAACTAAACTAAACTAAACTAAACTAAACTAAACTAAACTAAACTAAACTAAACTAAACTAAACTAAACTAAACTAAACTAAACTAAACTAAACTAAACTAAACTAAACTAAACTAAACTAAACTAAACTAAACTAAACTAAACTAAACTAAACTAAACTAAACTAAACTAAACTAAACTAAACTAAACTAAACTAAACTAAACTAAACTAAACTAAACTAAACTAAACTAAACTAAACTAAACTAAACTAAGCTAAGCTAAACTAAACTAAACTAAACTAAAATAAACTAAACTAAACTAAACTAAACTAAACTAAACTAAACTAAACTAAGCTAAACTAAACTAAACTAAACTAAACTAAAATAAACTAAACTAAACTAAACTAAACTAAACTAAACTAAGCTAAACTAAACTAAAAATTAAACTAAGCCAAGCTAAGCTAAGCTAAACTTAACTTAACTTCAACTAAATATCAGAAGTCTACAAACTTTCTATAAATTCTCATTTTAAGCCTATTCCTTAGCCATCACGGAAACCTTTTTAAGCATGTAGACTTTTAGAAATAACACAGTCCTGCATGGGTTTTCCTCTCTAAGTTTTAAAAAGCGATTTCTATAGATAGTGAAAAAATTCCAGCACGTCACAATTTTCAGTGATTTAAGTTTTACTTAAGTGCCTTTTTTGTATATACAAGACTACCACGCCTATACTACTGAACGTATCAAAACCATATTTGCACCAGATGTTTTTTTGATGGTCCAACACATTTATAAGAAATATGGGATCGATTGGACAAGGGGGTGTTGTACCCCTCATACAACAAAGATCTCTAAATAATTGAAAATTTTATTTGAGTCGCTTGTACACCCGCGCCAATAGGTATATTCAAACCATATTAACACCATATATCCGCCTGATATTCCGACAGATTTGCCTTGATAATGGGGGTAATTGAATGAAAGTAGGGTGCGCTCGGTACATAAAGAAAACATACCAAAACCAAAAAAAATAAAACTCATTTCTACTTACTTTACCTGCATTATGAAACTTGATATCTGGATGAATATTATGGATAGCAACTATCTAGATTGTACGAAAAGCACCAAAAAAATATATGGTGCAAGAATGTTTTAAATTTGTTGAGTATTTTAGGCGTGATATTGAAGAGTACGTAAGCACAAACGCTTGAGTTAATATGTTTTCAAATGCTGCAAAGAGGAACAAGGGTATCCCTCTTAAAATTACGAAACCGGTTTTTAATTTATTTTTTGATGTTGAGCCTAAATCTATTTACAGAATTGCTCTATCACGTCCGAATTTTGAGAAAATTTAAAAAAACAGTGAAAAACACACGATTTTTCATTATTTTTGAGGTTATGAAAACTGGAATATCTCAAAATTCTGACGTGATGGAAAGAAACCAAGTTCATATTTGTGATTAGGAGGTCCCAAACCACCATAATTGGCTTCAATATTTAAGAGAGGAAAAAAAAGTGTCGAATTCGCAGGCCTGTGTAATTATTGCTTTAAAAACTTAAGTTGTTTGCTAAAGAATAAAGCTTTTCTTTCGGTGGGCTATCTTAAATTCTGGAGCTATGAAGTGTGCGGATGAGAAAGAACTTCCCGTGCACATACATCTGTACTTACATATGTATATCGAATTTTATTTTACAACCAAATAAACATTAATTTTCCTTGTCTACAAATTTTACGTTAATTTACAAATTTTTGTAAAACACTTTGACTTTTCAAGGTGACATCACTTTCGATATCTGCTCTTCACTTCGTCCCTTACTGTCATCTACCTGTCAGCGGCACCTGTGCCTCGGTCTCTTTGTACTTAAGTGACATTTTTTATTGTTTCTGTTGTCATCATCATTTCACGGTTGAGTAGCCGAACATAATTAATTGAACTTTTTTATCGTTGAATTGCGCATAAATTTTAAATTTCGATTAAAGTCTAGACAAAATGGTTTCGGGGGTTTTTGATTCGAATTATAAAATTTTAAACAAATGTTTAGAGAAAAACTCAAAATAATGGTGGATGAAAAGTAATGAAATTTTTTTTGTTTTACCACCGATGATAGTATTACTTGCAAATAGAAATAACTTAAATTTTGAGGTTTTACCACAATGGTTTTCAAATTATTGGTTTGAACTTGGTCTAAAATACCTTTTCCCAAAGTGAAAAAATCGTTGTGGTTGGAAAATAGGCACTGAAAACAAGAAATAAATTAATTTACTTGGCCTTACTTATAAAATAGAAATATTAAAGCTATTGTGGAAAGATTTCAATAACCTTTCAAAAGAATTAAAACAAGTTATTTAAAAATTGTGTCAGTAAAAAAGAGCGAATTGTGTTGTAATTTGGTTAACAACAAAGTAACTGCCAGAGAAAGAATAACTTGGTTTAAACGCTGATTTTTGCGTTTTGGTTTTTTCTGATATCGGTTTGGTTATGAAAAAGCTTTTTTGTTGACACGCGTATAAAATAAGTCATAACACAAAAAAAAAACCAAACAAAAAATTAAAATAAATTAAAATTATTCAAAAATATAAGTAAAAAATGACAAAACAAACTGTCAGAAAGGAAACTAAAACGACTCAATGGGACCGCTGAACTCTGAGGTTTTGTTTAGTTTATTTTGATTAAGTTAACCAATGTAGTGGAAATAAGGCATAAGACGAAAATGGAGACGTATTCTTATAGACGTTAGAGTACATTGTAGTTTTCAATACTTCTCACAAACGACCTATTGCAAGAAAATTCGACGTGCCAAAGCTGTAATCTGAGAACACGTACCAATTCTTTCATCGAAGAGAAATGGTTTTCTTATGAATATGCTTTTGTAGCAACTAAAATATGAACCTACAACAAGAGTACAAAAGAATGACGAAGTAAGGCCATGGTGAAAAAGATCGAAAGAAATGCATAATGATCTTGCATTTGAAGTAGAAAATGTGCCTTCTGGCAACTTTAAGGAACTACCTAAGTATATTTTTATAAAAATTTTGAGACCCGATATTTTCTCAAGCCTGCAGTAAACATACGTACGAATAATGTGATCACAATTTTTCTTTTTTAAATAGAAAATAATTGCTTGTATTACTATATAAACCATGTTAATTAGTTTTAACGTCATACCAAAGTTGTATTTAAAAAATTATCTATTTAATTAAAAAGTTATTAAGTCATTGCAATGACGGCAAATACATAAAAATCCCACAATTATCTAATAACAAAAGTAATAACAATAACATAAGTATTCGCAAATGTGTGAATAATGTTTTGATTAAATCGGACATAAAGCTAAACATAATGAATTAAATATAGACATGGCTAGCATTATCTTAACAAAAGAAATAAAAACAAATGTAACAAGTTGATTCATAACGTAAACAAAACGAAACGCTATGATAATGACATTTGAAATGGTGTATAATTTCCAGCAAAAGACTGGAAATTACTAACATTAAAAATCAATTGTTGATTAATTTGAAAAAAAATCAACACTGTAACGTGTTATAAATTATGTTGTAGAAGTGGGCAAAATTATTTTATTTATGTACATATTCCAAACGATAAGTTTTAGATTTCATGCATGGCGCACACATAAAAGTAATGTCATAATGAAAATTGGCTGCCATTTTGTTAGAAATGCAAAACGTTTGGCTCTGTTTTCACGAGAAATTTATTTGAAAGTGTGAAATTGATGTTAATACTTAAGTTTAAAAAATTATTTCGGTCAAATGACCACTTTAATGCACATTTGTGCTCCAACTCCAACTAAGTGGTTGGTTTATTGTGAGCTATTTCCTGATTGTCTACAACATAAATATCAAAACTCATTGATATTTCATATTTGCAAAAATAATTTTTTAGTTAAGTATTTAATTATTTATTCAGAAAAAACATTTTTTAATTTTTTTAGTTGATACTTACCAAGCAAAAATTTAATTTATATACAAATTTTGTTGCGGACATTTTTCAAGAACTATCCGTTTTGGGGAAAACAATTTTTTTCTTCTTTTGGCGAAAATTAAAAATTTTTATCTAGGAACTCTGTTTGAGGCTTGTTAACCTTTATTGAATCAAATTTTATAGCCATTTTTCTGTATAATGTGGACGTTTAAGAAATTTTGATTGGAATTAATTCTCCAACAAATCTTTTTTTCAATAGCATAGGTCGTCAACTAAGTCTTCTTCATAAATTTCAAATAAATATTGAATAAACAAACTTGAAAATAATTTTTTTTGGAAAACTATACATAAACAACCTAAGAAAATTCATGAGAAAATTAAGTAATTCAAACTGAAATGTGCTGTAAGTCCAACAACAGCGATTATATTTAATTGACTCACAATGCATCATGGCTAAATAATAAAATTTCCACACTGTGTACTAAAGGGCGCTGATCTGCAATTTGCCGCATTTTTTCACATAATCCAAAGATATTAATTTTGCAATGTTCACATTGGAGTTATGTTGAATAAACAAATGAATGTACAGTTTTTTTTTGTAGAAAAAAATTATTGTCCTCATAATTACAAAAGCAACTAAGCGAACGTCTTTAAAGCCAGTAAAAATTTAATTAATAAAGTATTTTTAAAATTAATTGTTTTGATATGTGAACATCTTTCAAGGGATTATGAACGAAAATCTATACTTAATTGTTTGAATGCGACATTTTCAACTCAACTCAATAATATTTGAGTTTTTAGAAATTATTCGACTTTTTTCAAATTTAGTAGGTATTTTAGTTATTTCCAGCATATTTCGAATGTTCCGCATTTTTTTATGTGAGCTGTCTAGGAATCTTGAAGATTAACAATTCTCTGTGACGTTAAAAAAAATACCCGTGTCTCGTGGTATTTCTTCAGCACGTCACATGTTTTTTTAATCGATTTTTTATCCACTGTACATGAAAAAACAAAAATACCACATTCTTGTGTTAAATCGATGAATTTAACTATATGTTCCTTACATCTTTTGTGTATCATGTGTTCAGCAAACTTATGCAGGATAATACAATAATTACATAGTCCGAACTCAGATATTTTTTTCCCATCGAACAGTGTTATCGATAGACTTACTTCCATGGCATGCACAGTATTGTATTCAAATGTCATTGGATGTACTTAGATTTTTTGCGAGCAACAACTTAAATTGTCTCAAAACGACCACTAATATGCATCAACTGAGGTGGTGATCATTTGACCGATAACATTAGCAACTCAATTTTACAGCTTCAAACAAACTTTGCATGAAAACGGAGCCCAATATTTTTTCATTTCTTTCAAAATACCAGCCAATTCACATTATGACACCGTTTTTGCCCAACTAATGGAATTCATTTCGCAATTTGGCAACTTCATATAATAAGCTGAAAAATCATTTTCTTATGCAAAATTTAATTTTTACAATTACAAACCAACTTTTTAATATAAATATTTATTATTATTTATTGCTCAAAATAATTTACAAGTTTTAAAATAATTCTTCATAAGTCTTAACCCTTATATATACCTTACGTTCTACATTATTATTTTCATGCGGTTGCAATGTTTTCAATTGTTCTACATCTGCACTACTTTTCTGCATACATTTTGGGTGCTTTGGCTCAGCAGCACTTTGTTCATTTTGTCGCGCTTCTCTCAAACGTCTCTTTACGGTACTTATCGATAGCGGCTTCGATCGATTTATACTTAGCTCTAAGTATATTGCTGACGCTGTTTTTCTTCTGTCACGCTTGCCAATTGTTCTGATCATTGCATCTTCTCTGCTGGTTGTAACTTTAGGTCTGCCCGATCGGGGCATATCATTAAGACTTCCAGTTTTACGATAACGTTCAATCGTATTGTGAACCCCAGTCTTTGACAGATGTAGTTGCGCTGCAATTTTGCGTTCACTTGTTCCATTTTTATGAAGTTCAATGATTTCAGCACGTTTTTCAATACTAATTTCTGGATATTTTGTCATCTTGCCGTGTTGATTGTTTTCAAAGTGAAACAATTGGAATGATTGCTGGTTTGGCAAAAGAGCGACTTTTATAGTTATTTCAATTATTCTCTTGTTACAGGTATATGATCTGTTTGGAACGAGGTAGTACTTTGAAAGAAAAAGGGACAGCAAGTTACAAAACCGCATGTAAAGGTTAAATCCCTATTTAACAGGTAAAGCTTAATAGAACTGAATCCTTATCCAAACATGTTTTGTTACCTGTTACGAACTCAAATTTATGATCGGAATGTACTTAATACTGGATATGTTCTCTTGTACGGCAAGCCTCTGGAGAAACCACAACAGGTAGCTGCGATGTTCTACCTTTTTATTTGGATAATTTAACCTTCAGCCCAATTTCCTAAATGACTAGATACTCCAGTTTGATCGCTTTAACTTTGAGTTGAACTTTTTCTTCAAAAATTGCCTCAAAACGTTGTGCTGAAACAAGTGATCTTTGAAGGCAATAGTTTTAGGACAGTAAGGTTACAGAAATCTTTCAATGTGAGCAATTTTCTGAAATTTGCCGTCCACTTATTAATTGGAATTGTAATAAGCTTTACATTTTTCTGAATTATATAAAAGATTTAACGATAATTAACTCAAAAATTGGATATGTATTAAGTTTCTCGTCTGCTTGAACATTCATAAAATTCAATTTCGAAAATTCTAGCTGACCAAAATTAAATATTGTGTTCCTAAGGGCAAATGTTAAGTTGACAATGTCAAGTTGAGCCTTAACCGAAACTTTAACCGGCATTTTGACACAAAATTTCATACAAAATTTTTGTTTGTCTGAAAGTTAAATTTTAACTGGATATTGTGAAACGGACCTAAGAATTTTTATTTAAAAACCTAATTTTTATGTACATATATACATATAGAAGAGAAGCAATAATGTGAAATACAGCAATAGATTCATTCTCTTCTGGATTTCGAGAAAAGTGCTGTTTTTCGAATTTTTTTGAGGTTCATCAACCTGTTATTGTTTCTCAGGCTCGCCGTACAAGAGAAAAGTACACAGATTAAAGTACATTCCGATCATAAATTTGAGTTCATACCTGGTAACAAACCATGTTTGGATAAGGATTCCGGTGTATTTAGCTTTACCTCTAAAAGAGGGATTTAATTTTTACATGCGGTTATATAACTTGTTGTCCCTTTTTTCTTTTAAAGTACTACCTTGTCCCAAACAGATTGTACTACCTGTAACAAAATAATAATTGAAATAACTATAAAAGACGCTCATTTGCCAAACCAGCAATCATTCCAATTGTTTCACTTCGAAAACAATCAACACGGCAAGATGACAAAATATCCAGAAATTAGTATTGAAAAACGTGTTGAAGTCATTGAACTTCATAAAAATGGAACAAGTGAACGCAAAATTGCAGCGCAACTAAATTTGTCAAAGACTGGGGTTCACAATACGATTGAACGTTATCGTAAAACTGGAGGTCTTAATGATATGCCCCGATCGGGCAGACCTAAAGTTACAACCAGCAGAAAAGATGCAATAATCAGAACAATTGGCAAGAGCGACAGAAGAAAAACAGCGTCAGCAATATACTTAGAGCTAAGTATAAACCGATCGAAGCCGCTATCGATGAGTACAGTGAAAAAACGTTTGAGAGAAACGCGACAAAATGAACAAAGTGTTGCTGAGACAAAGCAGCCAAAATATATGCAGAAAAGTAATGCAGATGTAGAACAATTGAAGACATCAGAATCAAATAAAAATGTAGAACGTAAGGTATATATAAGGGTTAAGACTTATGATGAATTATTTTAAAACTTGTAAATTATTTTGAGCAATAAACAATAATAAATGTGTACATTAAAAATTTGGTTTCTGATTGTAAAAATTGTGAAATGAATTCCGCAGCATGGGCAAAATAATGTCATAATTGGGCTCTGTTTTCACGCAAAGTTTGTTTGAAGCTGTAAAATTAAGTTGCATATATGATATCGGTCGGTCGAATAACAACCTTTTGAGTTGTTAAATATTTTTTGAGGAAATTTGAGTTGTTGCTCGCAAAACATCTGCTTCCAATGACATTTGAACACAAGTGCGGTGTCACACTTCTTTAAACCATTACATCCCAGTGTGCCAGACGGTTAATAGAAACGAACCGCTTTTTTTTTGGGAATCTCTCCCGCCAACGGATCCGTAACGGGTAAAAAAGCGAAGATTTGAACCATCTGGCACACTGGGATACTTTAATTTTTCCAACTGTATCATTACTTTCCGAGATATCATCCATTGAAAATCAAAAAAACGGTTAATTTATACGTCATTTTTAAATCTTTTATAACTCTTTATCAATGAGTCATTAAAAAAATGTAGAGATCTTGTTAGTAGGAAATTTTGAAAGCATTGTAAATCAACTTTTATCTCTGAAACACAGGGCGAAAAAAAAAAACTTTTATTCCTGCGGCCTTGGTTTTGTGAGTAAATTCAGATTCAACAAGGGCATCCGATGCCTAGGGTATAATTTATTTGTCAGAATTGACTTTAGTTCTTCAGATGTACTAGCTTAAAAGTGCACAAATCGCTGTTTTGAGGCATATTTGAAGAAGTATGACACTCACATCAAACAGTGTAGTTAATTTTTGTCAACGACATCAAAAATTTATAACATACTTAATTAAACTATAACTTTTAACTTTTCCAATTAGATCCTTACTTTCCGAGTTATCACCCATTTAAACTCCATACATGCAAAACATCTTTTTTTGATCTTTTGAGCAAGGATTTCTGGAGAGTCAATTTAGATAAACAAACCGCACCCTAAGTATTTAATAACTGTATCTGGATTAACTCAAAAACCTAAGGACGCAAAAAAAAAAAAAAATTTGTCCTTTGCATCGAGTTGAAATACTATTACTTCAATGGTTGATTATTCGAAGAGTAAGGATCTAATCGGAAAAATAAAAACGTAAGGTTTAATGAGGAAGGTTTTGCCTTTTCGATTTCTTTAACAAAAGTTTATTACACTGTCACTGTAATTATTATAATACTTGCCTCAGAACAGCTATTTTTGCTCCTTTAAACAAGGATATCTGGAGAACTAGAGTTAATTCGGTGAATCTGATATTATTTTCGTATTTAGTAGATCATGATTACTCGTAATCGACTCCGAAACCTTATGCCGCAAAATCAATGCTGCTCTGTGTAAATAACTGTTAGCGAGAAATTTGAAAAAGCAATTTTTGTAACCTCATGTGGATCTTTTTGTCAAGCCTTCCAATAGTCATAAAAATTGTTTGGATAAGTAAACAGCTACATACTCAACACTTTAACTAAATGAATTTAATTTTGTAGTTTTGAGATAATTAAATTTTAAGATTTTTGAATATATGACTTTACACTGATTTTCAAATTTTCTTGTTTTGCAATGTTGCCACTTTGGCGAACTCTGGTTAAACAGGATTGTGCTCCATTGGAGAGTATTTTAGGCTACTTATAGCAAGAATGCTAATTTACGAGTATACTTTTTACCTCATTTGACTTCGACAGAGCCTCATAAACTTTTTGAATTTGTTTCATTAACAATATGTTGATAATTAAAATTAGAATTTCTAACCAAACCTAACGCATCTTGTTGACCATCAAACATACGATTTTCTTCAAATAACATGTTTCAAATGTCAATTTGAATTATTTAAAAAATTAGCGTCAATAAATGATGACAACACACGTCACGCGTCACACTTAAGCTGCAGGGTGCGCTAAGTGAATCAATCAAATTTTGAGTTCAAATTCACCATAAACCCTTACGGCGCGCGCTAACGCAAAATTAATGATATCGTGCAAGTATGGCATAACGTGAGAGAACTGTCATTTAATGACCTTGACACAATAGGCAAAAGGTCAATTAATATGTAAATTGTTTCATAAATTTACATGGCAAACGGCGAAAAAATCCAAAGAAAATTATATGTTGCAACAAAAAATGTGAAAAAACTCTATAAAGTGTAACACGTTTAACTGCAGCGGACAACTTGTGTACGTCGTCGCTACGTTGTTACACTGTTTATCGGGTTACGTTGACGTAAGCCAGTTAAAAATGTTAGACACGCGAGTGTTAAAGTTACACGCAACATTTGAGGCAGATATAGAGTAGGAAGCATTTGCTTCGTTATTATTTTGATGGAGTTGAACTCTTTTGCAAAGCATTCAATGATTTTGCACTATAATAATATGTAATTATATATTATTTTTTATTTTTATTATTTAATACGTATGTATATACTTTGCATTTTATATACAAAATTTAATGTTTCTATTTTGTTACGTTGACTTAATTTTTAAAATTAGTTCAAGGCATAGTTTTGTTCCTTACTTTGACTACCTGATTTTCTATTATTAACCATATAATTTTCATGTCTACAACATTTCTTTTTTTGTATTTTTTCAATTTCATTAATCACGTGCGTTATGTGTACCTGTTCACTAGGTAACACGATATTTTTATCTTTTTAACCTCCATTCCAAAACTTTTAACAGCCACGTCTCACGTTCTCATTTTTGTTTTTGCTTAATGATCCTTAAACATGCAAAAAAGCCGTCGTTCTTTATGTTTTTTTTTTGTTTGTTTTGTATTTTCTTTTTCATAAAACTTTATTCGTCTGCTACTTTTTATGCTACGTATACTAAAAGTCATAAAGGAAGGAATACGATTTATGGTTTTTCTGCTTCCTAAAACATTAAGGAAGTAGACAGTATTTTCCCATTGGTTGACACTGTGTGGTGTATTTGTTCTTTCACTGTGGTGTGGTGAGTTCATAACAGAAAAAAGATTGTTGCAACATTAGAGAAAAGGTTTTTCCAAATGTTAAACTTCCTTCTTCAAAGAACAGGAAATCATATTTATATTGCAAATAACACATGAAATGGATTAATCTTACTGTGTTACTTTTTCATATTGTCATAATTTAATAATAAATATATTTTGTCTTGAGATTTCAAAGAAGAGAATCAATTCCAGTAAGCCGGCAGATCACGTGAATTTGATGTTGGGCATGTAGTCCGGTCAAATAAGGGTTCAACAATACAATTCAAATTAGAAAGAAGAATTTTTACACAAACCTTTATTTAAATTTTAAGTGCCAATTAAAGAGTTGGTAAAAAGTTAATCGTAATCCCGTATCGGTGAGTAAAGATATTCAAAGTCAAAGGTCAAGAAATTCAGTTATTTGCAAATAACTCGCTAACAACTACTTTTAAAGACAAAGGTTGGCCTTCGTTTTTATATGTTTAAAAGTTTACCACTAAAAAGCTTATAAAGTTTTTTCGTACGATTCATAATTTTGGAGACATACAAATTAGGGATGCAGATTTGCGGGACTTTTATGATCCCAGGACTTCCGGGACTTAAAAAAAAAGATATACAGTAGGAAGCAAAACTGTCAACATGTTTGCTAATTTTGACTTAGTACTGCTATAGCGTCCGTTCTGATTACATGATCAACAAGAAATATGAACCAAACGGAAGCTTAACCTTTCCTCTTTTCAAATATGTGAACAATTTTACCGAACTTCCCACCATAAAAAAATAATGAACAAAAAACCATTTCGAAAACATGTTGACAGTTTTGCACCACTTTAAGTGATGTGCGTACAAACCTGGAACGTGAATTTTTCCTAGTTTAAAAAAACGATTCCAACAGATTTTGCTGTGCTGATTCAAAAACTGGCCACGGAATCCCTCTACCTCGTCAGAATTTCGAGGTATCCTAAACTTAAAGTGCAAAAAAACGATGTTTTTGCTGTTTTTCTAATTAGGTTCAAGGTTGCAAGGATTTTTTCTGCTCTATTCCGTAAAATGAACTTGAACATCTTGTTTTTCCCTTTCCATAAAAGTAGAGAATGGTCATCTACGATTTTTCTTCGCAAAGTTATGGCTAATCTAAGATGACATCATGAAATCTTATAAAACGGTTATAGCGGCAGGGCTTGGATTTATGTCATCTTAATATGGTTCAATTGGTAAACATGGTTTATAAACATAACCTTCTGGAACAATATAGCCAAAAAATACCCAAATTACTCTTATGTCCAAGTGAAAATTAGCAAACATGTTGGCAGTTTTGCTTCCTATAGTTACAAAAACAAAATAAAAGTAAGGAATATATGGAAAACGGATCAAAAAAGGCAAATCGCTTTAACTGCCTGTAACTTCGAAACTATTGATTTTTTCGGAGACGTCTTTTTCTGTAAAGAGTTGGTCCAAAAATGAATTTCTTGCTGTTTTGGTACAAAAATAGTAATATTTTAAGAAAATATTCATGACTTTTTTTCTAGAAATTAGTTTTTTTGTAATTTTCGAAGGGAGGGATATTTGTTCTGAAAATATGTTATAATCAATTAAATGTAGATTAATTAAAATAAAAAATTTTTAAAAAAATAAGAAAAAACTTGTAAAAGTGTTTCCTTTGGCCTGGACAAACATTAAATACCCTACACTGCAGTATGTATTTTGAAAATCTGGATTGTATGGGAGATGCCACGACCAGTTCTCCGAATTGTCATAGCTTTTGTTCAGTTTTTTTTGGTTCTATTATCTCAAGAAAGGCCATCATTATAACACTTTCTAACTTTTTCTTATATGGGAGTTGCCACTCCAACGCGTAGTTCTCGATCAGAACTTGCAGTTGCTGTTCTTAGTGTCTGAGTGAAATTTCGATGGATTATCTTGAAAAACGTTTTCAGTATAGGTGCCACGCCCTCTTGTTCGAGTTTATTTAGTTTTTTCTCAGAGCTTGCACTTACTGTTCTTAGTGTCTGAGTGAAATTTGGTTCGATTATCTCGAAAAACACTTTCAGTTTAGCATTTTGAAACTTTTGCTTTTATGGATGGTGAAAATTTATGTGCTTTCTTCTAAAAATACTAATTATATGAGCCATTTATTTTGAAAGTGGGCAAGTCCATTTTTGGAAAAAATATATCGACGGCTTATATTCAATACCCTCTATCTACAATTTTCACGAAAATTAGTTTTTGATGGTAAAATTTTCATTGAGACAAATGGCATCTATGATCTTAATTCCAAACGAAAAATTTGCTTCTAGAGCTACTTTTTTCCATTTAAAGAAATTTACTATCTACAGCAATCGATTTTGTGAAATGCAATATCCTCTATCTACATATGAAAAATGAAAGATTTTTCATTTTATTATATTTATTGGGTGGCCGTTATATACAAGGTCATGACAAACGGTCGTCAATCGGCTCCAAATGGCGAAAATAAATTTTCTTGATTTTTTCAGTTTTGTATGTTGAACCTTGATAGCCCTGCTGAGTCGTGATTGGCCCTTCTGTAAACAAACAGATAAGGCTAGACGCATGAGATTTGGTACAGATGAAAACAATATTATAGGCTATCTGGGATCAAAAATGGGCGTGATCGGTTAAACTTGAGGCAATAATTGTATAATATGAATCAGGTGACATTTTGTTAGAAATGATAATTGTTTTCTGTTTTCACGAAAACATGACTCAATGGCGTGGAATTGATGGCATTATGTTAAAAAAATTATACCGGTCCAATAACTGATTATTATGGCACACAATATGTATGAGATTACTTTTGCCTGGAAATGGTACCTAGGCCCTTTGGTAGGGCCACTCCTCAATTGTATATACGAGTCAAAAGAAACTGGGCATTAGAGCGGTATCCAGACGGACTTGTGAATGCAAAACATGAGATCTGAAATCTGAGCTCAGATTTTTATATAAAGTACCCCAAGTTACTAGAAAGTAGATGTACCCAGGAGCAAGGGTCTTTATTCCCTACTCCCCGCCCAGGCTTACCATAGTCTTGCACCCTTGTTTTTTATAGCAGTTTATGGTGGACTGGGATTAGTGGTGAGCAAACCAAGACCAATATCATAGCAGTCTTGGTCTTGTCCTTGCATATTGTGTCTTGGTCATTAAGTCTTGGTCTCAAAGAAGCCAAATATCGAATTGAGATATGATTTTATGCTTGAAACGGGCGTGACACACCTATTAACTATAAATTCGAAAAACTAAAAAGCAGTCTTGGTCTTGATGATAATCCTGAGCAAGACCAAGACCACAGAAGTCTTGGTCTGGCAATGATATCAGCGTCTAGATCCAATACCAATACCAAGACCAAGACTAATTTTGCTCATCACTAACTGGGATTTCTTTATTAAGCATCTAAACTAGGATTTTTTCTATCATCTAAGAATTCTGAGTTATATTTTCCTAGAAGTCCAAAAATCACTGTTTTAGGCCTACTTAGAGCTATATAGCAAGCTATAAGCAAGGATAACTCAGGATCCTCACATGATAGAAAAAAAACCAAGTTTAGATTCATAATAAGCAGATCAAAGTTCAAAATAAACGGCTATAAAAAATAAGGACCTATAATAATCTGAGCTCAGGTTTCGGTTCTCATATTTTGCATTCTCAAGTCCGCCAGGCGCCTAACCTATTTTGAGTTTTCTTTTGCTAAAAAACCATCTATTAATAAATAATTCATAAAAAAATTGGTTTTTAATATTGTGCAATAGGCTCTATCTGCTTGTTTGAACACTCATTTTATATTATATTTGAATTGCAATATCCTCTATCTGCTATAATAAGGCGAATAACAAAGGTTTTTTTTAAATTTTTTTATTTGAAGGATCTAGTGCCTCTTTTTAATTAATATCCTAGTACTTCGTTTGATTAACACTATAAAAAATAGCGAATAAAACAGTTTTTTTGCTCTCCTGAAAAATTGTGTTTTTGTAGATAGAGTGTATTGAATATAAGCTGTCGATATATAGTGATATTTTAGATACAACTTAGTATGATCTTTCAATCTATCCCCAATCAACTTCATCGCACGACGTTGAACTTTGTCTAGCAGCTACAAAGTAGTTTTTGGAGCCCCGGCCCAAAATCAAAATATCGATTTTTGAGGTTGTATAGAAGTTGCACGAAATTCTTTTGCTCCGTTCTATTCAACGCATACTTTTTACTGCTCTTTTTATTTAAAAATAAATATGATTTCTGTCAAAAAAAGTGTATGACATTTGACTTTCGAAATAACCGACTTCAACTTGTATTCGTAGGCTATAGCACTGCCTTCGACAGTGTCTCCCGAGAAAACATTTGGGTCTCACTGCAACAAAGAGGTATTGCCGCAAAGGCCATAAACTTAGTACGTGCACAATATGAAGGCTTTAAATGCAGTGTGTTACACAACGGGTTATTGTCACCGACATTCACCACTAATTCAGGCGGGGTGTCTACTATCACCATCACTCTTCCTTATCGTTCTTGATGATAACCTAGATAAAGCTCTTAAGAAGGCCAAGAGGGGTATCCAATGGAACTTTACCGAACATCTGGAAGATCTCGACTACGCTGATGACATCTGGCTCTTATCATCCAAACATTCAGATATGCAAAGCAAAATTGAAGACCTTGCCTTGGAAACACAAAAGGCCGGCCTAAAAATCAACGTATCCAAGACTAAAAGCATGAAGCTAAACGCAAGCAATGACATCACGTTTAGAGCTGGCAGTGATGACAACGAAAACGTAGATGGCTTCACGTATTTAGGCAGCATTATCTCCATGGATGGTGGAGCAAAAGAGGATATCAACTCAAGAATAGCAAAAGCAAAAGGCGCGATTGCTCAACTGAACAAAATATGGTCTTCACCCGCTATATCCACTAAAACGAGAGTGCGCATTTTTGATTCGAATATGAAATCGGTTTTGTTATATGGGTGCGAAACATGGCTTGTTACTGAACAACTAACGAACAAGCTGCAAGTATTCGTCAACAAATGCTTAAGGCGTATACTAAAGATTTGGTGGCCTCGCACTATAGCAAACGAGGTCAAGCTGCGCAAATGAGGATGGATTGGTCACACTCTCCGGAAACCACACAGCGAAGTTTGTCGCCAGGCTCTTGAGTGGAATCCACAAGGCCAAAACCAACTGGAAAAGGTCGCTGGCAAAGGAAATCCAGGAATCGGGAAAGTCGTGGCAAGAGATCAAAGTCATCGCAAGGGATCGCGATGAATGGAGATGTTACATATTGGCCCTATGCTCTTCCTAGGAGTTAAAGGAGAATACATACATGCATGTATCGCCTAAAAGTATGTCGTATGAAAAAAAGTTCAGAAACGGTTCCTTAGTAAGTTTTTTAGGCTACAAGCCAATTATATCATAAAGTAAGCATTAGACAGTTATTTATAGGAATTTATTTTTCTGATCTTTAAACTTAAATAACTTGACATGCCAACACGATATATTCGAGACTTCCTTCAAATTTTTTAGAATGCCAAAACAAAGGCTGGTGGAAAAAATCAGCTTTCTAATTTTAATTGGGAAGTTCACCGTTCTTTACTTTATTGAAGTATGTAGAAAGAAAACCCCAGATACGTGAATACATAAAACTGTCTTATTTGTGGATCTGAAATTCAATGGCTTTTACTGGTTTGAAGTTGATGAATTTTCCCCTAGCGACAAGTTAAGCGTTCTTGGAACATGCCGGGAATAATTTATCCTTGATTGGATTCCTACCATACAAGCTATGAAATGAATCAAATTGCTGACTCTCTTACCACGAAGCATGCATCTCAAACATTTATTGAAGCTGTATGTGAGATTCGCAATTTCCAGTTCAAATATTACTTAAAAAATGTACTCTGGATAAATAATGCTGGATATAAATAACTGCACTAAACTTTTCTTCACTGAATACACCAATAAGAGAATACAATTCCTGTTAAAACAACACAAGAACAATCTTAGAGTCTTTAGGAATACTTAGTGAATAAAACAAAGTACTTAAACATATTAACAAAATTAACCTCAGAGAAATGTTTATTCTCGTATTTTTAAAAGGCTGAAATTTTGGGAAGTTTATAAAATGTGTCACAGCACCTCGGGTAAATTTTTTAAATTTCATATTTTTATATTCAACAATAAATATTTAATAAATAATAGAGAATTCTTTCAGCGACATAATAAACTCGCATGTATTTTTACCATCTCAAATAAAATACTTCATTAAAATTCTTCATCCACATACAGCGAAGGAATAGAAAGAAAAAAAAAAAAAAAAAATTTATATACCCGACCACGAAAATTATATATAAAGCCAATAGAATTGTCATATAAACTGTTGTCATTATAGTATTTGACACAATTTTTTGTGTTTTTGATCGTAAATTATGTCAAAAATTTGTTGCAGCACGAAACTGAAAAGAAGAAAAAACACAACAATTTGTTTTTCTTTTATTTTTAGCGTTCAGTTTCCGTTTTTAATATCACCAGATCGGGGTTGGTTAGTTAGTGGCACAATAATTAGTGATGCTTGATGTTTTATTTCGCTCCAGATTTTATATCCCATTTTGATTGGCAAGATCACAACTCTCAAATTTCGTCTTTTTTAACTTTTTTTTTGTTATCTTCGAAAAAAATCTTTTATCTTTTTTTTCTGCTTCAATTCTACTTCACCATGCGCTGCCTTTATCTTTTTACACTCCACCGATCGTGACATGCGGCTGCTGCTGCGGGAGCGCATTTGAGTGGGAGCACTCCAACATCAATTGCTACTTATGTCATAATTTATTTCTTCGAAAAATATTCGCTTTTTTTTCAACTTTTTTGTAATTTTTTTTCTTTTATTTTTTTATTTTTTTCTTTTAAATTATGGATTTCGTCTGTTTTTTACACCAATTGTACACATTTGTTATGCATTTTGTTTATATTTATTTTCTTTATTATTTCTATATTTCTTCTTTTGTACACAAGTGATGTTGTTTTTGTTGTTGTAGCTGTCTCTCAAAGCTTTGTGTCTGCATCCAATTTTATTTCATCGACCTCTTAACGTCGCGTGAGACGTGCCTTTGATGGTATCTTCACTCGAAAAGAAAAAAAAAAAACAAAAATCGTGGTGCCAAATTTAAAACAGCGCGCAAAGGGTTACCAGGTAATATAAGTAGTTTATTTAGGTTTATCTTTTATTTTTCTTTTATTCAATAAAAATAAATAAAATAAAAAAAAACTTTATTTAGGATGGGTGTATCTTTCTAACAAGACAAGCCCATCAACGGATTTTAGGCTTTCATGACAATTGCGTTTTCATTTCATGTAGCTTTGTGAACTAAATTGCTTTACGTGATCTGCCCTAAAACGTTTCTCAAGTTTTTTTCGGGTTGTAATGCAACATGATGACACACTTAGTTTTCCATTTCAACTTTTGTCTACAGCGGTGATTTTGTCTAAACCTTGACAACAGTTTTGGTTGCCATTCATTTTCGTATCTTCATCTGACATATTGTTACAATTTAAAAGATTTGGGTCATGTTAGTTGGATAAGAATAAACAAATCATTGCATTGAGTATAGAAGATTGTGTGCGACAAATGTTTCATAATACATAGGCTATACATAGGCTAATGACATATGAAATTTTATGTATTTGCAATTCCATTCGATTTCTTTAATTTTGTTTGTTGATTTTTTGACAAAAATTCAACCGCTAACTTTGACGAAACTCTAGAAATGATATGCCCTTCTAGAGTAAAAATTACACAATTAAGCCCACACATTAAAACTCATGGCTCCATGTAAAATTTAAAAAAAAAGTATCAAATATTTATAATTACTAAAAACAGGTTGTTACTATAATTATATAGTATATATAATTATGATTCATGATTGTCTAACGCTTTCTATATCTGAAATAGGCTATTGTCACCATTGAGGGAGCCTAGAAGTGATCAAAATGCCTGTGCCGTGCCTAAACGACAACAAATGTATTAAGACCAAGTACTATATAACTATTTTCAAGTTCAAAAACTAGAAAGTTTCACAAGCTTATAAGACTTTCTTAAAATACCACCACAAATCAAATATTACGCTTCCACCGGAGATTTAGCTGTAACGAGATTTATAAATCATGTTGTTAATTTCTACCCGTTACCACCGCTCGAAAGAGATTTATTATTGACAGCAAATGTCATAAGCCGGAAAATGAAAGTTGTTCTTCCATTTGATTTTTGAATGACATTTAATGCCATTTGTCAAAGTTAGGTGGCGCCACTTGGTCGAAAATAGCCACAATCGGTAGCCCTGTTGAGATTTATGTGAAGATTTAAAATAAATTTTGTCCAAAATAGTAGTAATAGCACAAATTCAGAGATAATATAGAAAATACATCAGGGCATATTCACTTTGTTCTTCCGTTTGTAACGCAGAGAAGGAGGCAGGGCAGGTATGGAAAAGTATATATGTTCTTGATCAGCGTCACCTCCTAAGTCCGTCTGTCTGACTGGCTGGCTGTCTGTGCGTGTAAATACATTTTTTGGGAAAGCTCAGCAAGATAATTCAATGAAATTTGGTACTCTGCCTCCGTCGTTAAAGTTAGCTCGAGAGATTGAAAATGAGCGAAATCGGTCAACTGACACGCCTACCGCCCATACGACAATGCAACCAAAATACACAGAAACACTAGGAATGGTTAGCGCAAACTTTGAGCAATAACTTGGCAAATTCGAACAAGAGGGCGTGGCACTTCCCACATAAGCAAAAGTTTCAAAATGCTGTACTGAAAGAGTTTTTTGATATAATCCAACTAAACTTCACTTAGATACTAAGAACAGTAAATACGGGTTCCCAGCAAAAACATAGCGAAATCGGACAGGAGGGCGTGGCACCTACCATAGTATCAAAGAGTTTTTTCAGATAATCTAACTCACCCAAACACTAAGGGCTATAAATGTAAGCTCTGAGCAAAAACTGGGTGAACTCGGAAAAGATGGCGTGGCACCTTCCATTTATAAATACTGCAGTGTAGGGTATTTAATGTTTGGTCAGGCCCTTACTAGTTTTTTTTTTGTTATTGCGAGCTTTAATTTTCTGACATTTGGATGGTACATTAGAGTAGTAGGATTTGAAATATGGTGGGACAGTACTAAAACTGGGCAGTTATTGTCAATGTCTTCTGGAGCAAAATAAGAGGTTTATTCGAGAGATAAATATTGATATATCGTACTTAAAGACCGGAATGTAAAGGCCAAAGGTATGATGAAAAAATGTTAATGGGCGACCCCTGCGTTCGGCCAAAATCATAAAATGTTTGAAATCACCTTGCAAAAATGTTTGGAATTCGATTGTGAACGGCAGACTTTTTATTTCTGATGAGGTCTAGACTCTAGAGACTTACGTTTGTCAAAAGAGTTCAAAATATTTTTTAAAATAGTTGTAATGAAATAAGAGACATGGTTTCTTAGGAAAATTTTAATGGTTTTTTGCGAGCTTTAATTTTCTAACATTAAAGTAGTAATAGGACTCTAAATGCCAAAGATATGATGAAAAATATTAATATCAAAAAAAAAAAAATTTTTTTCTTCCAATTAGCCTTGCAAAAATACTCGGTGAACTTTTAAGTGATATGATCTAGTGCGAAACCATCACTTATAGCCTGATTCACTAACTTTCCGTAATAAGTCAGATCATGAAAATCGGTTAGGAAATGTCCATGTTATGAAATATTTTGTGAAGCAGTATTGATTTGAAAATATAATATTAATCACCCTCTAACATTCAAAAAAAAAAAACCTCAAAATGTTATTGTTGCCATTTTTATTTATTTTGGCCTAAAAAGAATCCACTGAAAAATTTGCAGCGAAATTCGGTAGACTGTACAGAAAAAATTTAAATGTAAAAATGGCTATGGAAGGCGTCTGGAGTACAACACCATCAACGCGAACACAGTTTCAAGTCATCAGATTGTACGATCAAATGTATTGAAAATTTAAAATTGACAAATTTTTAATGTTCGCGAACGAAATATCAATCTGTCAACTAGTAGTGAAATTTTATAACAAATATTTCTCTAGTACATCATGACTCAATATTCCCCTGTTTTAGGTGTCATTTTTGTGCCTTTTTAAGAAAAGGATAAAAATGACCCATATGTGGGAGTTGCACAGGGTTAAAGTTTTCTACAAAAATATTCCTCGTAATATTCTACAAAATTTTGCTGAACATATGATACACCTCAGATGTAAGAATCATATAGTTAAATTCATCGATTTAACACAAGAATGCGTTATTTTTCATTACCGTGGATTTAAAAACATCAAAAATGGATTAACAAAAATCTGATGTGCTGGAGAAAAACGACGAGACATGGCTATTTTTCTAACGTCTATTTTAAGAAATTTTTGAAACAGTGCAACCATGTTTCAATACGGACTTTTCGAAGAAAGGAAACTTTTAAGTATTTTTGAAGGATATAGTACAATATAAGTAAAATATAAATTCTCCATTTCGATGTCCCACGAAATAACCAAATTTGTCCTTTCATCAGACATATTGAACTGAGTTTTATATATTTATTAGTAATTAGTTCATATCAATTTTATATTATTAAATGCATTTAATTATTTGACAACTTTGTTTCAGTGTTCGTTCGTGTGTAATTTAGATTTACAATTTTATTTGATTCTTTTCGATTCGAAAAATGTGCACAACTTGTACTTAATCTCTAATGATGCACTTTACAAGTTGCCTCCCAAAAACATTTCTTTATTTGGCAAATTTTAATGAGCGTTTTGTCACACGCGGTTGAAAAGCGCGCAATTTGACAAAACTTGATCGCACCATAAAAGCACAAAACCACTACAGTTGCCAGTTGTAAATTAAAACACTTTTTTGTGTTTTTTTTTTTTTTTTGTTTGTTTCATACATACATAGGTATGTATATCAAATTGAGATTGTATATTATTTAAAGGCAATTATTTTTATTACAAATCAATTATTGCATCGAACATTTGTACGCATTTTGGCGTTTTATTAAAAAATTAAATAAATTTAAATGTATTGCGTAACCGCATAAATTAATTGCACTGAATAAATGTTTTTAATAAATTTAATATGAAAACAGAAAATATTTATTTTACTTTTGTGTTTTTCAATCCAATACCGTATTTTTATACTACATATTCATATAAAATTGTTTTTA
Source organism: Calliopum simillimum (assembly GCA_951812925.1). Lineage (NCBI taxonomy): Eukaryota > Metazoa > Arthropoda > Insecta > Diptera > Lauxaniidae > Calliopum > Calliopum simillimum. The sequence continues at coordinate 86,832,674 of OX638372.1, forward strand.
TAGAAATCGCATGTGGTTAACGCTTTGGCGCAAAATATGCTGAACCTATTTTAGTGATTTTTTCATCCGGACAATATATTTGTGCTGAAGAAGAACTTGGCATACTAATTTTTTGGACTTTTTAAAGATAAAAACTAATTTTTTGAGGATTTATTTTATGCATTAAAATTTTTACACAAGTAAAAACATTTTTGTTTTCTATTACACTGTTTACGGGTTGCAGTTCTAACACTCTAGCGCAGGAGTAAAACCGTCCCAAATTTCTGCCATACAAACCATACTCCAATTTCCAATGGAGTTTTGAAAAGATAAGATTAAAAAGACGGTGGGTAAATTTGCCGATCAGCAGAGGGACAGAAGCAGAGGTGAATCGCCAAATTATGAAAAATAATAAGTCACAATTCTGAACAAAATAGTACAATACAACACAAAATAATTAGCCAGGGATCGAAATGTGTGTTTACATATCTTTTGTTCACGACATATACTGGTTCAAAATAACTTAAAGCTGGAAAAAGTCGAAAATCTGTGATCAAAATTAGCTAAAACACAGAAATAATTATAAAAAATATCCACTAGGTATTCATGAAAACAAACAATTACGGTCTCTTTGCAATTGTTTGCTATGGCTTATGACATAAGTATTATCGCTTATCTTGCATTACACAGTTTTGCTTTTCCATTCAATTCAATAACTTTGTTTGGGAAAAATTGTTTGCTAAAAGTAAAAGTCAAAAGTTTTGTTTATTTAAAGTTTGGCTCAAATTAATGCACCGTGCGTTATTAGCCATTGTTGCCAGTGTTAAGGTGAAAGTTTTGTTGTAAGTGACAAATGCAATGTCTATGATTACAAAAACAACAATTGTTACTTTGCAATACAAAGAAATGTAGTAAATAATATGAAAAAAGACACCAATTGTTCAGATCAATTAGCAGGAATATGAAAATTTTATATTTTTCGCATTTACTTTATAAATAATCACTACAGTGCTAAAATCAAATAAGAACAAAAAAAAATTTTACATAATTTTCAATTAATACAGTTAAACTTCGATAGACCACCATATACAAAAAAAAGTTCATGTAAAAAACATCACTTTTCTCAAAAGTGTAAGATTAAATAGTTAAAATTGTGAAAGAAGAAACAATTAATTGTAATATTTGCAAAAGTTATAGCCATTTAAAAGTTATTTTCTATTTCACGTACGGCATGTCGTATGAGTAACATTTAATAAATGTTCTTGTTAACACTTTTCTTCACTTTCTGCTGACACGAATACACAATAAGTTAGAAAAATTGGATAGTATTTCATGAAACGAAAACATTTTATCGAACTGAATAGGTCTCTGTTGAATTAACCAAAAAATACTTGTTTTTTATGGATATTTTTTCGTAAAATTATCCAACCCGAAAATATTGAAAACGAGCAGTAAGTTCAAACCAACAATGTCATCTGATTAATGCATGTCGGTAGCAAATAATGTAAATCATTATCTGTTCCAAAAAGCAAACGCACCACGCGGATAAACATACGAATCGCGCTTCGTTTTGACTCGACAAACTAGCTTGCTAACGAAGGTGCTATGCAAGAAAAGTATAATATCAAGGAGTTGCAAGGAACAACACAACAATGGAAATCAAAAAATTAGATCTTTTGCATGTGTTGTATTAACTTTTTGCTGTGATTCTCAACTACTTTATGCTAAAAGTTAAATAAAGTATGCTTGTAAGTTCTTCTGGATGTCAATGAATTTGTCTGATGATATGACTATAGTGATCATTGATATATCACACAATTCATTCCAAACATTTTTGAGATCGTAATAGAATAAAAACAGCATCATGCCGAGATTTTGCATAAGTCGACGTTCGAACTCTTAATAACCTAGCTCGCTTTTTTGAGACCCTCTATTAGATATTTTTACCCTACACCCAGGGTATATTCCAGCGTTGCCAGTTGGTTACATTTTATACATTTTGCGTATTTTTTTGGCCTCTCACGTAACTTGTAAGTAAAATTTTTGTTTTGGCCATTTTTCGGAACTTTTTAGGTTTTTCACATTACTGAATTTATGTTAACATTTTTCTTTTGTTAAAATTTTGTTGCACTGAAAAAACGAAATTTCGGTATGGCACTGCCATAAACCGTACAATGAAAAAAAAAAAATATTAGTAAAACATAGTGTGGCAGTGATTACGATCTCCCTTAGCTTTTGGCCATTTAAACTTTGTACCAGGCACCGAATCGTGTGAGCTTTATACTAAGTTTTCGCCGGAAATTTAGCTGTGACATGATTTATAAATCTAGTCTTTAAAACCTATCCGTTTCCAACGACCGAAAGAGATTTAATATTGCTCATATATTGATATGTATGAATGTTGGTTTTCCTTTTCTTCTTAATATTTATCTTCGATTTGTGTTGTTTTTAATCACATTTAATGCCAATTGTCCAAGTAAATGGGTGCCATTTCGTCAAAAAACGCAAAAATTTGTAGCCCGGATGAGATTTATAAGCAGATTTAAAATAAATCACGACAGAAATAGATATAATTTTTGTATGATAGATCACGTTATAAACTAAATCTTGAAACAGCCGTAAATCACCTCTTAAAACTTGCGGTAGAAACGTAGTATTATTTTATTGAAATTTCTCATGACCAATGAAATATATTTTAGTAGGTTAAGGTGATAAGCTCAAATGGAAGCTCAGCTATGCATTGGATTTATTTGGAATTGTTGTTATAGACCTTTTAAAAAGTCACTGCATAATAAAAAATATCATGAACAAATTTATTTAGAAAAAATTAATCAAAATGTAACTTTTTATCAAAAAATGTATCTTTTTATCAGCAAAAATGTAACTTTTTCAAAAAAGCCCTGGCAACGCTGGTATATTCACTTTGTCTTTCTATTTGCAACGCAGTGAAGGAGGCATGGCAGATATAGAAAAGTGCATATATTCTTCATCAGCGTCGCCTCCTGAGTCGATATAGCCATGTCCGTCCGTCTGTCTGGCTAGGTGGCTGGCTGTGCGTGGAAATATTTTTTACGAGAAAACTGAGCAAAACTGAAATTTAGTACACTGCCTCCGAAGTCAAAGTTTACTCGTGGGATTGAAAATTTGCAAAATCGGTTGACGGACACGCCTACCGCCCATACAAAAAATATTTTCAAAATTAAACTTTAGGAGTATTTTTCACAACAATTCAACCAAAATACATATAAATACTAAGAATTATTAGCGCAAGCTCTAAGCAAAAACTGGGAAGATTCGAACGAAAGGGCATGGCACCTCCCATATACGTAGAAGCTTCAAAACGATATACTAAAAACCTTTTTGAGATAATCGAACTAAATTTTACTCAGACACTAAAAACTATAAATGCAAGTTCTGAGCAAAAACTGTTTAATATCAGACAAGAGGGCGTGGCACCTCCCATATAAGCATGCATTTCAAAATGCTATACTGAAAGAGTTTTTTGAGATAATCCAACTAAATTTCACTCGAATACTTAGGTCTATAAATGCACACTCTGATCTTAAACGAGACGAACACGGACAAGAGGGCGTAGCACCACCCATAGGGAGATGTATGTACTTTGGTCCAAGTGTAAATCGGTCCGAGTGTCGATTGCAGCTCAACAGCTGCATGTGCACGAAGATCTTCTTCTTTGAATTTTTTCGCTCATGCCGCTGATTGATCTTAGTAAACTTCAGACCGTCAAACTGTATGCGTGTATTCAAGTGACGGAAAAAGTGTTTTTGGTGTGTAAAAATTTGTTTTTGGGCTAAACTAAGAAACGTTTTGTGAGAAACTCACTTGAAATATTTAAGTTTTACAACATCAGCAAGGAAGTTTAGTTATTGTTTTAAGCTTTAAGTGTATTTCAGATGTATTTTCATTAATATATGTTATGGTAGTTGACAATTTTTAAAACATGCTGTCTGTGTGTACCTTGAACCTATGCTTATTGACCGGCGAGCCTTTTCCGAAGGGCAACCAAGAAGCCATATATTGTTATTATTTGCGTGGTCTATGTAATAATTCGCAGCCAGTGTTTGTTTAATTAATTGGTTTTTTCTAAATAGATTGTTTTTTTCGTTTTTATTGAAAAAAATGTACTTTTTATTACATAATGTATGGTTCTTAAATTATTACCTGTATAAAATGCATTCTATTTTATTTTTGTTGTTTCGTGGTAGACTTGCATGGTGTACCTAGGACCGTTTGAGATTGGCACGAAAAATGTAATATTTTTACACAATGGTAAGACACAGAAATATCATTGTCACGTCATTTCATCTACAAGCATTGTAGAAATAAAACCTAATCAAAAAACTAAAGAAACTTTTTTAGAAAATCCAGCTCACTGAAAAAACTGAAAAGCGGATCAAGGCACACACATCTCCCCTATAAAAAAAAGCTTCAAAACACTAAACTTGAAACGTTTTTTGAGATAATTCAAAGCTTGTTCAATTTATAAAAAATCTTATCCAATAATTTTTTTTCGTAAAACTGCGAAGTTTAAATCAATTTTCAAAATAACTTCCATTGTTTGAAACTTCCCGAAACATTATAAACTAATATTTGTCTCAAATTGAATTAAATTGGAAATATTTTATCTTACATAAGTTTGCTGTATCATTTCAACAATATATACCTTATCCAAACATAAGCATCGCTGAGACCTACGATTAGATTTAAAACGAAACGTCCAACATGCAGTATTTGCAGTAATTTTCGTATTATCAAAGTTTTAGCTATCGAAGTTTGATTGTACTCATGTATGTCTGTACTTAATTTATTAAGAACATTCATGCTCTTCTCAATTTACTCTAAATGACATTGTTTTGATGCACACTTGTCACTTTGACAGCGTGAACTGTCATTTGTGTCACATTTACCTAATTTGTCACAAAAATATCACAGAGAAAATTTTATGTTGTACTTAAAAATGAGCATAACACATTAACCGTCATACTTTTTGTTACTTCTTTCAAAAGTAGACCGTGTCATATTACAAAATTATGTGTTAAAAAAGAAAGAGCAATAAACGCGTTAAAAAAAAGTGTCAATTGTTGTGTCAAATATCAGCATATCAGCATGTCGTATGTAAGTAAGCTGAAGAACAAGTGTTTATTTCATATTGACAAGCGCTACTTGACTGTTGGTAAAAATAGTACCTCTTAACTGTCAACAACTTTCAATCAATTAGGTAACTTTTATAGAATTAATTGATATTTTCTTTTGCTTTCATTTTTTTAAACATTTTAATAAATTTTCATCTCATAAATTTCCGATAGAAACGTAGTATAAGTTTCATTGGGTTTCCTTCATAGTACCGATAGTATCGCTGTCTTCATAATGCAATTCCAGTAGCAATAAGCCCATTAAGGCTTCCAGTCCTTCCAATTTACTCTTTACAGTCATCTGGCTGGCTTTTGGTCACTAAGCTAGCGAATCATACGTTGCAAATGGCCTTGATTCAGTGCGCTTACTTTGGAGTTAGACCTCATCTATACCTTCACACTCTTCTACTTTAAAAAAGAACCCATTTGTTTTCTGGACCTTATTTTTATACCCTACACCCAGGGTATATTCACTTTGTCCTTCCGTTTGTAACGCGGAGAAGGAGGCGTGGCAGATAGAGAAAAGTATATGTATTCTTGATCAGCGTCACCTCCTGAGTCGATATAGCCATGTTCGTCTGTCTGGGTGGCTGGCTGGCTGTGTGTTGAAATACACTTTTTGGGAAAACTAAGCAAGATAATTCAATGAAATTTGGTACACTGCCTCCGTCGTCAAAGATAGCTCGGGGGATTGAAAATGAGCGAAATCGGTCAACGGACACGCCTACCGCCAAATACAAAAAATATATTCAAAATGCAAATTTAGAAGTATTTTTCACGACAATGCAACCAAAATAAGCATAAATATTAAAAATTGTAAGCGCAAGCTCTGAGAAAAAACTGAATGAATTCGAACAAGAGGGCGTGGCACCTCCCATATAAGCAAAAGCTTCAAAACGCTATACTGAAAGCATTTTTTGAGATATTCAAACCAAATTCAACTCAGACACTAAGAATCATAAATGAAAGCTCTCCACAAAAAGGGGGCGTGGCACCTCCCATATAAGCAAAAGTTTCAAAATGCTATACTGAAAGAGTTTTTTGAGATAATCCAACCAAACTTCACTCAAATACTAAAGGCTATAAATGCACGCTTTAAGCTAAAACTAGAAGAACTCGGACAAGAGGACGTGGCACCTCTTATATAAGCAAAAGCTTCAAAACGCTATATATTTTCTTAATATACAAATTTTATACCTCTTCATCACATTGGTTAGTGTTTTAGAGGTCTAAAAAGTTTGTAATTGTAAGTAAATATAATGAGTTACAATACATCGCACCGTCCGGGCGGTTCTTGGTTCGAATCCTACTGCGTTCATTTCTTTGTTTTCAATTGAAAGATCGCTTACTGTCACATTGCAAATAAGCTCTTCAAAAGGCATTTTTCCGTAAGGCTACGGTAAGCATTATAACACTTACATCCAAGGACATGCAATATTGAAAAGAAAAAATAGTTTCTACTATAGAGTGCAAGCGCTTATTGGTGAAAAAGAAGCACTTCAGAATATTTTTTGAAGCACCTCTTTTCCCCTTGGGAAGTTGCAAGCAAGTGACGCAGATCTGCATAACTTCTGACACAGTTGAAGGCTTTTCTGTGAGTGAATATGTGCACAAAAAGCTTAAGAGCACAAAAGCTCAAGTGCACGCCGCCATAGGCTTTCGATATCACTGCCATATGATCAAGTTTATTGAGTAAAGTGCCCATGGTAACTACTCTACTCCTTAGATCACTACTCCTATGTTACAAAATGAAACCTCGCTGTCTCAACACAGAGTTCATCTAGTTTGATAATGCTTATCTTATTGAATGCACCTTTCATGACCTTGTACTTAAGTTCTTAGTAAGGTTTAAACTTAGGCTTTTGTGCCAACATAAGCAATAATCTTCGAATATATATTTCTTAACAATTTCTAGAATCAAATTCAATTTTCTATAACTCGCACTTAATACAACAACCGATTCCTGTGGTAACACAAAACCACAGATTAATTGAAATGTCACAACGTAACGAAACTAATCCCAGTTGACATGAAAACATCCGACAAGCCCAACAAATCCACGCGCACCCAAGAGTGGCAAACCAAATCCAAGCGCAGCACGCATTTGTGAATGAGAACGTAACGCTTTGCTGCGACCGCATATGGTAACGTCGCGACTCAAGCAATTTCCTGCTCTCACAAATGCTGGATTCACATTTCATTCATTGAATGGGACAAAGATACTTTACTTTTAATTTTCTTTCCTTTGGTTCACATTTTATGTTGTTTTGTTTCCCATAAAAATTAGAAGCAGAAGAAAAAAGAGAGATTTTTGACCTACACCTATTTGAAGAGGCTAAAGCCGGTTAAACGCTATGGTGACAACGATAGTTGATCGTTGTGCGGGGAGGCAACAAGATGCTTAAGCCACAATCGCAACAATCATCGAACAAACAAAAACAACAACACCCAAACAGAAAGAAAAAGATCAAGCATGGCAAAACAGCTGAGAACATGATCGTGTTCGAGCTGACAACATAACCCAGTTTAAGTATAACCTGTTGTTGTTGGAAAGAAAAAGGTCCAAACGAAAATAAAGATACGTTAAAAGCAAACTGGCCAGTTTGCTGATGGCGACGTTGACAACGATCGTGCGCATATGATCGGCCCATAAGAAAAAGCACAGAATGAGAAGTGACAATCAGACATTTGGACTGACAGCCAGACAGGCTAAAATACAATTAGGCAGAATGACAGACAGACAGACAAACAGTGAGACAGTTGTATCGAGAGTTTTTTCTTTTCTTCTTTCTTAACCATAACTAGGAAGTCATCGCAATTTACCGTCTGCTGTATTTGTTGTACGCAAGATTGGCTACAGCTTGAGTTAATAGTCTGGATCTAACTGCGTCTTTCTTTCTTTTATGCATTTTTTTGTGTTCTCTCTTCAATGATTTTCCACATCGATTTGCTTCGCCGATCTTCTCATGTCAGTCAAGCTATGATCGCATTTTTCTCCATTATTTTCTTGTTTTTAATGTGTTGAATGCACATTTTTATGTCTTCCTTTGTTTTTTGTTCGTAGTTTTGTGCACCATTTATAAGCCTATAATTTTTCCGCCTCGAAGGCGTTGAAAAATTACGGTTTTTCTCTTCTTTTTTTTTTTGTAGTTTTGCTTGACATTTAGCTGTCGTCTTTCTAATTTTCGCAAATGTCGCTTGGCGTCACCACTGTTCGTTGGTTCGGGCATGTTGTTTGCATCTTTGGTTGTCATCGTTAATCAATCAAGTTTCATTGAGTTTCCAATTGATTGGTCCCGGCAGTGAAATTTATGCGGTACATGCATAATTTCAACGTTTATTTGTGCAAATTGATCGTGTTTAATTTGTAAACACGGCTTAGGAAATAATGTCAAACAAATTTTTAAGGCATGACATGTTACAAGAAAATTTGCGTTGACTTTGTTCAAATTAACATATTTGAAAGTGATCGTCTGAAGAGTTTTTATGTGTAAAAAGCAATCCCATGAAGATAGAAAACTATATAAAATGCCTTCTTCCCACGATCTTGGCTGACCAAATCAAAATCGAAAAACTAAAAAATCAGCGTTTCCACTTTGTAGCTTTGTTTTAACTCGAAAAGTTGGTTTGTTTCTTACTGCATCACTAAAATTGCTACTCTTTTCATCTTACCTTGAATTTGTTGGTTTTGTTTTATGATTATTTTTACGTATATCATATATACATGAGACTACAAAACTTTCTTTATAGTTCCCTGCTAGGAAATTCTTAAATTCACGGATGCAATTGCTAAAATACGAATCGGTAAGTCGGTTTGTGCATACCAAAGTATAAACTAACTAAATCACCTTAACCAAGTAAGTGCGAATAGTCTATTAGTTAGATTGCACAATGTATTCCTCTAAAGCCAGAGACTAGCATCCCGCAATTGTTCGTAAAAGACAGAATTGCATACGGAACTGAAAGAGAGTGTTGAATAAGCTGCGACGATCATGAAGTCTACTTAGTATGTTTAATAACAAGTTCGAACTGAAGACATCGAGATATTAGATTAATACCAAAATACATATGATCCCAATACACCATTCCATTTCACCGTTTTCCAATGATTATATATCGAATATTTCATAATTGAAAGCGGAACAAGCAAGTATTATGGCTTTTTTCTTCAATAAAATGTTTGAGCATAAATGGTGCTCTTATATTGATTACCAATGTTCGAATATTCCATTTCATAACAATAGTGTATGTATGTATCTCAAATCTGAGTTACCGCAACTGAAGAACCCAATTTATTATTGCACTTAAAATGTAACCAGATGCAGATAGCAAACGAAATCAAGCCACACAAATAGAGAAATATAGGACATACTCTATGGAAACCACACTGCGAAGTTAGTTTTTTACATACTTCAATGGAATTTACGAGGTAGTGGAGATGTGCCAAAAGTCACATAGAAAGAGTCATTGAATAAAGTAATCTAAGAATCCAGTATATCATGTTAAGAGACAAAAGACTTCACAAAGGGTCTTATGAGATGGAGATGTTTCATTTTGTGGCACTATACTCCTTTGGAAATTAAAAGATCACACATACATACCAGAACTCATTTTAACGCCCCTGAAAGCTACACCTTCGGGGCGAGCTACCCCTTCAGCTATCTAGATGCATCAAGTCATCAGTGTTTTGACCAATCTGGTGTCATCGAAGTTTTGTCTAGGACTAGGAACACTCCTGATGATAGATATTTTAGTACCTATGACCTATGTAGTAGTTCCAACTATTTTCATCCCAATTTTTGGATCGAAGTCTTTGATCGCGATTGATCTTCCCTTCGTCTTGAAGAGTTTAGGGCCTCCATAAAACTCTTCCAAAATTGCACGGTATGGCAAATCTATTTTCATTATCTGCTTAGCGGTTTGACATTAGAAATAGTTCTGGGTCACCAAATTTTCAGAATTCGTCGAATTCAATTGTTGGTGAACAATTGCAAGATGTGCAGCAAGGCATTATAATTTAACCACACTTCACAGCCATACAGAAAAACGTTCAACTTGAAGATTTTGAGCTTCGTTCTCGATAGACATGGAGATTGTCAAACATTTCGATTGATCCACACTAACTTTATTTAATGCATTATCGAGTGCCCTAAATCAAAGAAAAGGAAAAGCTTATTTTGTGGCTATCAGAACCTTTTCGTAAATGTCTGGGGTCTGGTGCAAATGTATTTTTTTTTTTTCATTATCTGGGTCCTCTTTCTCAGGATGTTTAAATTATTTAACAGAAAAATAAATTTCTCGTGTGAATACCACTGCTGACTGATACTGCTTTCGGGAATCTACAGGTTTTTGAGCAGCTTTAGATGTGTGTGAACTTCACACATCGATCAACACTTTATAAACTCAATTGTGTAATTATGGGTCAGAAGGATTGCAGCAGAACTTTTCTTCTGGATAACATACTGCATTAAATGCTTCGGGTTTTTTACACTTTTCAGAGTGATTTTTTAAAAATAATGTGAATTAATTATTATGAAAAAGTATTTTTTAATCATTATACAATATACCTAAGGTTGACTAAAAAGAAATTTCAGAAAAGTGAGCAAAGTTTAACCATTTTTCTTTTTGTCATATATCAAAATATCTTTATTGAGTCAAATATTTTCCATTGCTAGTGACCAACCGACCTTAAAGAATTTCTAGGGTTTCTGATCAAAAAACTCGGACAAGACCTTTTTGTAATATTCTAGGGAATTTAATTTTACGCCATCAAGATAATTCTGCAACGAGTGGAACAACTGGTAATTCGAAGGTGCAAGGTCTGGGTTGTGTGGTGGATGCATTAAAACTTTCCAGTCAAGCTACCTGAGTTTTTGGCGGGTCACCAAAGAAGTATGTTGTCTAGCGTTGTCGTGATGAAAGAGGACGCCTTTTCTTACATCAAAATTTACAGGGCGGCATTGATCCTTTTCGATAAAGTCCCTTCACCATAATGTGAATTTTTTTTTTTTGGCAGATCGGACCAGTACTGACAGAGTTATCGTACTTTAAATTTTGCTATTTCACTTTTCTGAACTTTCGTTTTAGCCATCCTTATTCTATATCAAAAAAATGGCAGTCGCTAAACAGTGTTGTCGTTAAAACCAAGGGTGTCAGCGAAGAACAAAAGTGAGCCAATTTTGGCTCGACCAGCAACATCAATATTTTTGTACAACAATCACAGAAATAATTTTTGTTGTTTTTTTCACACTCGTCAAAATTTCGCGTTTTTGTTGCTTTTTTTGCGTACACACAAAATCGAACTCGAATCAACATAAAAAAACAACAACGACTACGTCGCATCAAAAACAAAAACAAGAAACAATATGGGTATTAATGCGTTGATGCGCAGTTGCGAAAATGAAGTCTTTTACGCACTAACGCCTGAACGTTCAATGTTAATATTTCCATCTTGAGAATTTGCAGAAGTAGTGCGAAATTTTCGGCAATGTGTTTGTTGTTTTAAAAATGTCAAACTTTCGCAAACCGCACTTCCGCAATGACGCAAGAGCATTGCGCATCAATGTGTGAATACTCCTATTTTTTGTGTGTGTTCTTGTCCTTAGAAATTTGAAAATTGTTGAAACATTATTGTTGTTGTAAATTCGAATTTGAAGTTGTTGTAAAAGCGAAAATTTTGCGCTGACTGCGCTGCATGCGCTTGGCTCAGTGATTTGAATACGCTGACACCCTTGGTTTAAACTAGGATGGTCGTGCTACCACTACCTCCACCGTGGTCTACATCGAATTCGTCCTTAATCGGCCTTTATAACGCCAAGATTGAGAAAAGGCATGCCAATATGTCTTGTAGTAATGTGCTGTCGGCTGCTTTGGTTCGTCTAAGAGAGGCTGTGCACATAAGTGAGCTCAACAAATTCAGAGATAAAAAGCTTAAAGTTCTGGTCGATGTCTGGGGGTAAGTTTTTAGTCAAACTCGAAAAGAGCGACTTGCACTCAATCATCACTTCATCATCGAAGATCAGCTGTTTCCATTGAAAAACCTATAATCGTGATCAACGATCAGTGATTCTGCTATGCGCTACCTTGCACCTGAGATAAATATGATACGATTTTTGTGCAACAGTCTGTAAAGCAGCCGTTAGACATTTATCTTGCAGCTATTATCTTTAATCAGCATTTGCTTTGAAATAAGTGTGTTAAATTTCTTTACAGATATTTTGCAAAGCAAAGTCTGTGAATAATTTCCCATTTTAAAGGCAAATGCAGACAATTTCTAGCATGAAAAAAGATCTTGCAACGATACACCAATCATCTTAAAAATCATAAATTAATAATTGATTTTTTAGCAATTTAACACATGTTTTTTATTAATTGAAACTAAAATGATTCACTGTCATAATTAAATTCTAGAAAACATTGACCCCGAAAAGAATGAAAAAACAAAAAAAATTCTAAATAGCAAAACTTGTGAGGGCGTCTGTGATGCCACCAAATTATTTGCTTCAAGTGACCATTTAAATAGAATTCACAATTAATTGATTTCTCAAAAGCTTTTATAGCAAATGTCACTCAATTAACTTTGACAACTCAAATTTTTTTTTGTAATTTGAGTGTGAGAATAACGCACAGGAAATGCGTTAAAAATTCAAAAACTTTGTTATTTTCTGGGTTAATGGCAATAAATGAAGCCCATATATTGCCATTATAATTTTGAAACATGAAAGCTAAACTTTGTATCATTTCACTTTGTTAATTAATTGTTAATTTGGTTTGTTGTCGTCTGCATAAAATGAGCTTTCTTCATTAATAATTTGGGTTGGGTTGGGTATGGTCAAAAAATCAACAGAAAATTGCCTTTTTATCTACCAACTTCTTGATTATCGTTAGCATACATATCTCTTTTCACTTTTACTTGATTTTACATAAATTTTGTTCTTCTTCATTTAACATTTTTTTTATTTATTTGAAATTTATCGTTCCACTTTGAAGATGATGTAGTTCCATGTTTTGCCGACAATTTGTGCTACTTTACTGAGAGTTTCTTTTTCGGCCACTTTTTTGGTTTTGTTGTTGTTTTTTGGTTTGGGTAAATTAATCTATTGACATTTGCTAAATTTATTATTCAACAGAATTTTTGATTAATTAATATTGAGAGATCTTTAATTTGAAAGCGAATCATAAATCTGGGTTGTTTATTTCAAAAAAGAACACAGGCACATTTCTTGAAATAACTAATGAGCAAACCAAGACCAAAACCAAAGCAGTATTGTTCTTGGTCGTAATCTTGGATATTCTTGGTTTCGATATTGGGTCTTGTTTTTGATCTTGGGCATTGACTCTTGGTCTCAATCTTGGTCTTGGTCTTGAACAAATTTCTAAAGACTGTTACTTAAGTACAGAGTCCGCCAAATAACTTTTTTTTTTTTGAAAATTCTATAAAAAAAAACTACTGGATATTTTCTCAAATTTCTTTTTTTATTTGAAAGTACAATCCTTCCGGTTAATAATGAAAAATAATTTCATTCAAATGGCTGCCTCGGCTGGCCATGCAGTAGCCTACACGATCCGTCCAATTTTTAAGCACATTATCGATTGTGTGCAGCTGTATTTCACCAATGGCTTCACGAATATTGTCCTTTAAAGCGTCAATTGTCTCTGGCTTGTCGGCGTAACACTTATCTTTGAAGGCACCCCACAAGTAATAGTCCAACGGTGTCAAATCGCAGCTCCGAGGTGGCCAAACGACATCAGCTCTGCGGCTGATAATGCGATCTTCAAAAACAGGGCGCAAAACATCGAGTGTATCTTCGGCTGTGTGGCACGTAGCGCCATCCTGTTGAAACCAGATGTTGCCAATATCCTCCTCTTCAATTTTTGTGAACAAAAATTTGTTCAACATTGCCCGATAACGATTGCCATTGACTGTAACGGCCACTCCTTGCTTATTTTCGAAGAAAAATTGCCCAATTATGCCTCTGGACCAAAATCCGCACCAATCAGTGACTCGTTTTGGGTGCAGCGGCTTTTCAATGTTTGCGTGCGGGTTTTCTGTGCCCCAAATGCGACAATTTTGCTTGTTTACATACCAGCCAAGATCAAAATGAGCTTCATCTGAAAAGATGATTTTTTTGGCAAAATCGGTATCTTCTGTAAGTCGATCGCAGGCCCACTTAGCGAAGCGAAAACACAACCATATTCGTTTAGCGGAAGGATAATTATCTGTCAAATCAGACATGAGCTAAGTGTTACCATTCACGAAATAAGCACTAGTTGAAAAAAAAAAAAAAAACGTTAGATTGCGGACCCTGTATTCAAAATTTTATTTATTTTATGCAGTTCAAGACTGGTCTTGAAATTATGTCAGCGATCTGGGTTTTGGTCTGGAAAAGTTACCAAGACCCGAGACTACTTTTGCTAATCACTACTTAGAATTGGCAATATATTTACTTACCTGCAGGATTTCGAGGTACCCTTGCTTGAAGTTGGAGAAAACGCTGTTTAAGGGTTATAGCGTGGCTACAGGAAACTCTAAAATACTTTATTTTTTAATGCCATCGAATAGCAACACTCTTTAACCCAAAGGACGACATATTTTAAAGGCGGGGCATCGGAAATTTTTTTTATGTTAGAGATTTCCCTTATTGGCACTAACACATTTCATACGCTGCAGCAGATTTTAACTCAGTTTGAGTGTTTTTTGGTCATAAATAGTTTTTTGTAAACTAATACTCATATCATTTCGTCCTTTGTAACTGGGCTGAAATGCCTTCTTTTTTAAAGAATCATAACTCAGAACATAAGAGTCCTATTGAAGAAATTTCAAATTACATATATTTTGATAAGGAAAAATATAACGTACTATTTTATTTACATCAACTTAAAAAGGCAAACTAACAGAACATGGCAAAAATTCTGGATGTGTTCTCGGATACTCCATGTCTAACAGTCTCTGATAAGATATGTAAAAAGTTTATTTTCTCTAGAAAATTCAAGGTGGTCATCAATGACCGTACCGAATGGAAGAGGAATGAAATGAATGAATGTAAAACAGGGCTCACAGTTATGGTACAAACACGGGTCCAAAATAATAGATGGCAGCGCAGGAGCTGAAATCGTGGGACAAAGATTCCAAAAAGCAATTGCAATGGTAAAACAGCTTTCATTTTCCAGGCGAAGGTCCACGCTTTAGAGTTGTGTGCCGGAGAATGTCCACGAAGGGGTACTTCCGGCACCAACAGTCAAGCGACTCTAAAGTTATTAGTGGCTTTTTCAATAAACCCAAAATTTGTCTGAGGGTCTTATCTAGGAGGAACGATGTTACTCTAATCTGGAAAATTGTTTGGCCAAGAGATGCGCACTCAATACTTTCATAGGCCCAGAATCCTTCTGCGGAGTGAACAATAGCTTTAAAAATAACTTAATTCGGGACTGGGAAGAAACAGCCTTACTGGCCACTGGAGAGTCCAAGAGAACATGCAGCAAGCGAAAAGGTTAATCAATACAAAACATATTAAAGTAGAAGCTAATTTAAATCTCAGCAGACAAGATATAAACACACAGTGAAATAATGATAGATCACTGTAAACTTAATTACCACATAAAAAAAAAAATGGGTGTACCACCACAGGAGGACTTGAAAATAGCGGAGCATGTCTTATATACTTGCCTCGCTGTGGTAAGATGCAGAATTACGTACCTCGGTGCCGAGATTTTAGACTCTGATGACCTAGATAATATTAATACCGCGGCAGTGACAAGATTTATAGATAGTCTGGAATTGTTCTGATTAGGAAAGACAATGAACAAAATATATTTTTAGGTCGCAATGTTATCCAAAGCTTTTAAATAATAATAAATAGGGTTTTGGGCGCTAAAGTAAACTTAAGCCCAATTGAATTTTCTTAAAGGCCTGCTGTTATCGTTTGACCTTCGCAACTCCTACATCATCGTCTACTCCAGCACCCTTTCGCGATGTTTTTTTAGCAATTTGCTTACAGAAAAGAGATTTTTTTGGTTTTATTAATAAAATACTAAAATTCTTCATGATTTGCTTACTTTTCGCTTCTTCTGCACAATAACAATGACAAGTGGAACAGCTGATTTTTCAGTGATGCTAACTCACGTTGGTTAGTGTCAATGCTAACTTTTTTCCAAAAGAACACGGAACTAATTTTATGGTTAGTATGTATTACTGTTTTGGTTAATTGGGTAAACGTAAATTACGGTCAAAAGGTAAAGCTGATTTATAGAGTAAAAAGTTATCGTATATATTTTGTTGTTGAACTTTTAACCATTTAACTTGATAACCACTACTTTAACCAACATCGTGAATACCCCTTTTTTGATGTTTAAATTGCAAACTTGATTTCCGGTCGCAACATATACTGCTTATGGCTTCTAATGGTGCTGCTAGATATGTATATGGTGTTCGCCGTTTTGACCATATTTCAACAATAAGTAAGGGTATTCTTGATAGACTATTTAAATAACCGAATTCTTTTGTTCTTACACAGGCTTATCAATACTCAAACTTCAAGTTATCTTTATGATAGACTGCAATTTTTGCAATCAGCCAGATCATTTAATCTGATTATCCCTAGGCGCAACTTCCTAAATAGTAGTAGGCTTCTTATTATAAGCTCCACTAGACTTTGGAATACGTTTTCGAACTATTTAAGACGGGGAAATTTAGATAATCATTTCAAACGTGCTATTGATAACCACTTTTCACTTCTACTTTGACTTTACTGTTCTTTTTTCGTCTTTTTTTCTTTCTTCTCTCATCTTAATCTTTAATGCGACTAACATTTTTAAACAGAAAAACCGTTTTTTTCAAAATTTATGAGATTTCGACATCTGTCCCTAATTTGTGGATCAAATGCTAGAAAAAGCGGGCATCTTTTCAGATAACTCAATGTATAACCTTTAATTTTGCATTTGATTTTTTTTAAAAAAAAGGGTCCTTGTAGTGAATTATTTTTTTTGGCACTTTTTACTCCAAAAAAAACCATAGTGCGTTGGTTAGTGTCAATGCTAACTTTTTTCCAAAAGAACACGGAACTAATTATATGGTTAGTATTACTGTTTAGGTTATTTGGGTAAACGTAAATTACGGTCAAAGGGTAAAGCTGATTTAAAGAGTAAAAAGTTATCGTATATATTTTGTTGTTGTTATTTTTTCGCACTTTTTACCATTAACCTCGATAACCACTACTTTAAACGACATCGTGAATATCCCTATTTTGATAATGTATATTGCAAACTTGATTCCTGCTATGGCTTTTAATAGTGCTGTTAGATATGTTTATTGCGTTTTGACCATATTTCAACAATAAGTAAGGGTGTTCTTGGTTGTAGTTTGATAGACTATTTAAATATACGAATTCTTTTAATTTTACTCAGGCTTATCAATACTTAAACTCCAAGTTATCTTTATGATAAACTGCAATTTTCGCAATTAGCCAGATCATTTAATCTGATAATTCGTTGGCACAACTTCCTAAATAGTAATAGGCTTCTTTTTATAAGCGTCATTAGACTTTGGAATACGTTACCGAACTATTTAAGACGGGAAAATCTAGGTAATCGTTTCAAACGTGCTATTTACTTATATAACCACTTTTCACTTCTACATTGACTTTACTATTTTTTTTCTTCTTCCTTTCTTTCTTCTCTCATCTTTCTCTCCTTATCTATCCTTACTTTGATATAGTTCATTAAGTTTTTCTAATAAATATAATAATGTTGTGCTATAAAAGACTAAGGGCCGTTTTCACAATGTCCAGTTAAAGTTTAACTGAAACTTTAACTGTAAGTTTGAATAAAATTGTTTTCTCAATGTGAAGTTATTTATTAACTGACGGAAAATAAACTCTAACGTTCAGTTAACTTTAACTGGCACAATTTTTTCAGTTAAAATTTAACTGGCAGATTGAAATAAATTCAAATATTTTTTGAAATTCATATGAAAAAATTTGAAATGAAAATTGATTTTTAATTGAACTTTTAGTCATATATTTGCAAAGATCGACTTACATATAAATCTATCAATGCATTTTCTAACACATAATTATGACAGATCAAGGAACGGATTAAAAACACGGCTATAGTGACATATGTTTCGTCTTTCGCCACAAAGACTCATCAGACTATTTTTGTTGTAATTATAATTATATTTATTTTACTAAATTAATTATAATTGAAAAATTGCAAGTTTGAAAACTTTTTGTGTTTTTGGCCTGGGCGTGAGTCGAACCAAGGAACTCGCGGTTGGTAGCAGAAGTCGCTACCACTGCACCAGCCTTGCCCGGCTGCGAAGCCGACTTTTGCCAGTTTTGCTTGTGTGTTTATACGTATTGATATATCATAATTATTGTTTTGTGTTATTTATTGATATTTGGTATAGTTGTTCCTTTGGAACAAATTCAATACCGATTGCAGGTGTTTCCACCTTATCAGGGCGTGTTCTCCCAAATAACTTTAAGAATTTTTTAAGTGTGTAACTTAATGACATTTTTATATATAGAAAATTGATTTTTAATTGAACTTTTAGTCATATATTTGCAAAGATCGACTTACATATAAATCTATCAATGCATTTTCTAACACATAATTATGACAGATCAAGGAACGGATTAAAAACACGGCTATATATAAAAATGTCATTAAGTTACACACTTAAAAAATTCTTAAATTTGAAATGTTTACATTTTTTGAATACATTTTAAGGGGAAATTTGTTATTTATTCACAATATATATTTAACCATAAGTTAAAAAATGGAATTTATTGAAATCCAAATAATTTAACGGAAAGTTTATACCCATAGCTTCCGTTAGTAAACTTTAGTTTAAAAATATCTTAACTTTACATTGTGAAACCGGCCCTAAGTCTTATAAATAAATAGAAATTGAAATTGTCTATATCCTCTTCTTATGGGTATTTTTTTACCCCTTTTTCTTAAAACTCGACTTTAATGGGTTAAAGTATTTTCCAAAAATATTCTACGGAAAATTTCACAAAGAGTCATCAAAGACGAGAAATCCTTTAAGATGTCACTTGAAATGTTATAAATGGGGTGCTAACATTCCACTTTGAATGATTAAATTTCATACACTGTAGCAGAAACCCTAGGTACATAAATTAAGAAGAAATGAAAGCTTTTTAAATTTTGCAGGGCTTATAATTCGGAAATATGTAAGTAGTAGCCCATATGTTTAGTGACCAATCAAAGTTCAGTCAGTAATTAAAGTCTTTAATAAGTCCAATAGGATAGAATTTTGCATTTAATTATATGTATTACAATATAATATATTATAGTATTCTATTTGAATTATAAAATTATATTACGAAACTACAAACTATTATAATCATCTACTACATTCCTCATCTTTTCGTAAGAGTTCCTTCAAAAAAATTATATTTTACGATGCCTTAAACACAAACACCCACCCACCTAATAAACTGCCGCTGCAAAAATTGATTACAAGTCTTAAGTTGTCATCATGACAGCCATTTATTAGTGCATAAAAATGGGCATTTTGCAGGGGGAAAGAGGGGGGCACTAGTGTTGTTGGCATTGGCTTCATGTGCAGTCAGTCGTCAGTCAGTTAGTCGCCGTTTACAACATTGTCGCCGCCGCCATGCTACTTTTGAAGTGAAGAAATTTTTGTTTCTTATATGGTGGAAGCGTTGGCTTCACTCGCTTGCATTCATACTGAAATCAAGGTAAAACATTAAAAAGAAAAAAATTAACATAAAAATCAATTTGACTTTAAATGCTGAAAATGTTGTCAACATTAACAATTTCTGACGCGATTCTTTATGAGTCACGTGATGTACGAGTACTTGTATTTATACATAAATAACTACATACATGTATAAGTAATTGCAGATGTAAGTAATTGAAATCGGAATTGCGTGGGTTCTTTATTGGATGAAATATGAACTCTTTTGTTTACGATTATACATATACATTAAGGCGTTTCACGAAAACAACTTTTTTGATTTTTTTCAAACCTTAAAGTGGATTTGGGTGTATTATGGGATAAAAATAACCCATGAATTTTTTCAGATTTTTTATTGGTCATTTAAAGGTCGCGATATCAACTTTTTAAAAAAATGTTTCCAAACTGTAAAAATGAATTGTTTAATACCTGTTTTATTGTTTTTAAATAACTCTGACTAACTAAATCACTCACTTTTGAGTCGCTTGGACGCGTAGAATACGAAAAAAGTCATGGAGATGAAAAAACTAGCAATGCCCCACTGGATAGACCCGTGTATTCAACATAATATCACTGATTTTTTGATATTTTTGTCAATTAATTGCCTAATTTTGGTAAAAAAACGTTTTTATTAATTGCGAAAAAGAAACGTCAAAACATATTTAAGAACATATGAAAAGGTAAGTAAATTAAATGAGTCATATTCTAAAACAGACAGGGTAATTTGCTGGCACAGTGATGTCTTAAGTTTAAAATTACGATAACTCATGATCGGTGAGCCACACGTTTAAAGTAAAAATATTTGTTTATAGGGAATTACTTGCACTACAATCTACATATGGCATTTTTCAGATGACTTATAGTTTAGCAGATATTTTTATAACAAACCAGAAATTTCGAAACAAACCGATTTTTCAAAAAATATCCAAAACGGTTAGTACTAGAAAAAAACATTTTCTCGCATTTTATAGAACGTTTAATTCCCTATAAAGATCTCTCCGAACTGTTTTTTCTTCCGACTTACCGTTCATGAGATATCGCGTCTTGAAATCATTCAAATGCATAGTACAATGTTCAATATGTTGAATACACGGGTCTATCCAGTGGGGCGTTGCTAGTTTTTTCATCTTCATGACTTTTTTCGTATTCTACGGGTCCAAGCGACTCAAAAGTGAGTGATTAAGTTAGTCAGAGTTATTTAAAAACAATAAAACAGGTATTAAACAATTTATTTTTACAGTTTGGAAACATTTTTTTAAAAAGTTGATATCGCGACCTCTAAATGACCAATAAAAAATCTGAAAAAATTCATGGGTTATTTTTATCCCATAATAAACCCAAATCCGCTTTAAGGTTTGAAAAAAATCAAAAAAGTTGTTTTCGTGAAACGCCCTAATATACATACTTATGAACGTTGGTATATTTTCTATAAAAAATGATTATTTGTAGCATGAATGACATTTGAATCCTTCCTCGGAATGATAATAAAGATTTTCCCGAGAGTGGAATTCTCGAAAATCATATGAAATCATTTTTCTCTTGAAGATATAAATTATTCTACTGGAATCAAATTCCTACAAAGCAATAACTTTTCAGGGAACTTGACTTAATATTCTATATTTCCTGCTGTTAATGTATATTTCGATCTATAAGATTTCATACTGTTATGAGTCTGATGCGTTTTAATCTATTAAAATTTAATAAAAAAAAAAATATATAAAAATGGTACACTGTACACTTAACGATCTTTCATCAAGTTGATATATACAAGTATAGATAAGTATCAAATAGCATCAAAAGGTATCAGTTAAAAATTAAAAATATCAACAAATCGTATAGTCATCGAATGCGATTCAAGTGCCCTGATTCTTCGCTTGCTTTTCCTACTAATCTGTTCTGGTTCACTTTTAATCTACCGCGTCCTCTACCGCCTTGTGAATTTCATTAGAGGGCTTGGCGGCAAACTACGTTGGGTGATTTTCGTAGAGTGTGTCCAGTCCACCATATCTATAGATAAAATTTAAGCCCATCGCAAAAATTATATATTTGCATTTTTAAGTAAGTATTATTCGGTCATTACTTGTGTGTATGTATGTATTCTCCTTAAACTCCTAGGAGGAGCATAGGGCCAAAATTTAGAGTTCGGACATTCCAAGAGCCGATGCGTGTTCGAGTTTTCATCGAAAGGATTTTAAAATTTTGAGAAACCATATTGGTTCCAGTTATAGGAGAATCATTCCTTACTATGCATGTTTCTTGCACCTCCAAATCCGATGTGCATGTTGCCGAGGCAGATGGATTAACCACACTCTGGTGGGTACCACTTGGAGAGTTATTTTCCATCGTTTTTCGATCCATGCTTCATTAGTATATTCTTCTCGGCAACGCCCCAAGCAGTAAGTTATAAGCTTAAAGCTGGATCCGGCAAGTGCTGCAAATATAGTGGCCAAATTCACTTTTAATTTCAGCCGCCCAATCTGGAACAGACGCTGACCTGGGAGCCGCCCACTCTGGGTCTGACGCTTCAGGATTTTGACAAGATGCTTATTTTAAGGCGGCATCGACTTGCCTTGTCAGTGCCAGTTACGGGCATTGTGGGTTTTCTTTCAAGGCGCAACGCTGTCCAACGCTACGCCCTTCCACACCCTGGCTGGTCACCCGCTTTTAGTCGCCTCTTACGACAGGCATGCTTACCTCGGGCATATTCTGACCCCTTACTCTTAGGGGTCGGTCATTACTTGGTTTTGTAATATTTCTAGAGGTCCATATTCTTTTGTAAAGGCAATGAAGAATCTTATATGAATAATCTTTATTAGAAAAGTTCCCGATAATTTAAAAATTGGTCTTTATTTATGATAACTTGCAAACAATCAAGCTGAACGCAGCACAGCAACAAATTTTGCCGGTCATAAAGGACCATTTTGTTGTATGGCTTGATTACTATTTTTAGTCCTACTGCTACTGCTAAAAGGGATAGGTCTGCTGAAATACCCGAATGTTTTCTGAGAAAATCTGGACTGATGAAACCATTTTCACTGTCTCTAAAGGGCATTACCCGTTAAAATGTAAAAAAAAGTTTTAAATCCCCTCGATGTTCAAGAAAGTTCTTAACTGAACTTTAAACAACAGTGCTGAAGTAGTTTTGGGAAACGCGACAGAAATATAACTCCCAGGTGTAGCTTAGGGGTAAATGGTACTGCGTGTCTAATGAATCTGAAAGTCAAAAGGCGAGTAATATTCTACAGAAGAAATTTTAACGATAGACAAAATACAATATTATTGGGCATAAAATTTATTAAAGTCCCTACCTTTTGGAAACGAATGCGTTATGTTCGACCCCGTGCTGAAGCACATTTCCCTACAAATAGACTAACATTGGGTCAAAAGTCCCAGTTTATGCTAAGGCTTGAAAAAATCTATTATTACCTCCCTTTTTCGAAAGTAAATGATCAATACTGTTGTAGATTTATGTACTTTCGATGTAGGGTAATGTCTGATTGGTACCTGGAAGTATGGAATATTTTGCGAAATTGCTTACCAAAAGATTATCTTTGTCAGAAGGGTCAATTATATTTCTGTACAAAGATGCCCAAACATGATATGTCCGATTTTTAACGTAATATGTTCATTTTGCTAGATTTAAGAAGCTGTTTATGAACGTCCATTAAGTTAGCAGAGCGAAAATGGCAGAGCTGAAAAAAAAGTGCCATAATTATAGGCTAATTATAGGCTTATTTTGGGCCCAAACGCCGAATTTCCAAAAAAAATCTCACTTATTGCTTGGACGATTCTAAGCATTTTTTGCCCGATACATTTTTTTCGTAAGATGCTTTCCTCTTGAGTAAGAAAAGATTTTTGCCTTCCTCGGGCGTTCAAAAGCCAAAAATTCCCATTTAGCGTCCGAATCCCATCTTGAATCATACATCATTTTAAAGCTTATAAATTATGCTTTAATTTGAAGTACTTTAAAAAAAAATCTAAGGGGGCTTTTTTAAAAAAAAAATTCAAAAGTTTTTTTATGTGTAAAAAATTTTGGTGAAAAAAATATTTTTTTATAAAAAGAACACTTCAAAATGAACTTAGATTTATCAATTTACAAACTCTAGTGTAAGCTATAAATTTTTTAATAAACACCCTTTTCATGAAAATTACATTTCATGAAATGAATTACATTTTTCAAGGTCACTCGGCAAATTGATAAAGTTACATTTAGGAAATTAAGCTTCGTACCATACTTCAGTATGACAAAACGAATATTCCACTTTAAGAATTTTTATATTTTGATGAAAAATGCGATTTTTGGGTGGTTTTGAACCAAATCACTTCTATAGCCCAGTGTGCAATGGTACGATGAGGGTTAAGTTTAAGCTAGCAGAGCTATTTCGATAAAACACATATGGAACGTATAATTTTTTTTTTTAAACGGAAAGCTTTTTATTTGGCGATTGGGCATTTAAAGAGCCTATAATTAGCCTATAATTATTGACTACTTACCAGGGGTTGAAATAAGAAAAAGTTATTACTGCAGAATTTTTTTTTTGTTTTTATTTGCAACTTTTAGCAAAATTTTTTTAATGTCTTATTCAAGTGATTAATATTAAATATTAATATTAAATAACAGATATCATGGCAATGGTTCAATTTAAAATTGAAAATTTATAGCGAAATTTTCTTCGAATGCATTTATAAAAATATGGTTAAAGTAGAGTTGCCTAGTACTCATTGTGGTTGCTACATTTTAACCCAAATTGGTGAGGTTAGACAACTAAAACATCGGTTATAAGCAAAATAAAATGAGTATTTAGTTTCAACGATTAACGCAAAACAAAGTAATATGAATTTGGGTGAAAATTATTACTACAATTTTTTACAATATTCTGAAGTTATTACTGCAAATTTGAAGTTATTACTGCAGAAATAGGGTATTACTACAGCTTATTTCAATGCCTGCTACTTACTTTAGTTCAATATACGTCCCGTATGTGTTTTCTCGAAATAGTTCTGCTAGCTTAAGCTTATAGCTTAGCTTTTATTTGGAGAATAAGCATCCTCAGTGAAAGCTGATTTTTCACTCTCTTAACAAATATGCATAGTTCAAGATAAAACTTGTAAGGGTGTAACCATTGGCCTGGCCAAACATTAAATACCCTATACTGCAGTATTTTGAAAATTTTGCTTACGTGGAAGGTTCCACGCCCTCTTGGCCGATTTCATCTAGTTTGAACTCAGATAGTGCATTTATGGTCCTTAGTATTTGAGTGAAACTTAGTTGCATAATCTCCAAAAAACTTTTTCAGTATAGCATTTTGAAACTTTTGCTTATATGGGAGGTGCCACGTCCTCTTGTCCGAATTCACCCAGTTTTTGCTCAGAGCTTCCGCTTACAATTCTTAGTATTTGTGTGTATTTTGGTTGCATTGTCGTGGAAAATACTTCTAAAGTTGCATTTTGAATATTTTTTTTTGTATGGGCGGTAGGCGTGGTCGTTAACCGATTTCGCTCATTTCCAATCCCAAGGGCTAACTTTGATGACTGAGGCAGTGTACCAAATCTCATTGTGTTATCTTGCTCAGCTTTTCCAAAAAATGTTTTTCTACGCACACCCAGCCAGCCAGACGGAGATGGCTATATCGACTCAGGAGGTGACGTTGATCAAAAATATGTATACTTTTCTATATCTACCACGCCTCTTTCTCTGCGTTACAAACGGAAAGACAAAGTGAATATACCCTACACTCAGGGTATAATATAAAGTATTTCCAAAATATCGATACATCACTATTAGCACGATCTATCAACTACTCATTCATATCAATCAAACTAAAGTTGGGCAATGCAATTGTAAATAGCTAACCATTTTCAGTTTCTGCTAATGCTATTCGAGATCTTTTTTTGTAAGTGATATTTTTTTGCTTCAGAAACTGCGTAGACGTTAAAATATTCGTTATGGCGCCAGTATTGCATTTCTTTGTCTGTTGCCTTTTTTTCCCCACTACCCAATGCTTTTGATTTTTTTTTTTTTATTATTTTTCCGCTATGATGAAACTTTCTTTTGACAAAAAAATCTACGAGTACCACAAATTGTCCCGTGGGTTGTTAATTTGATTTTGTCACTCAAGTTGCAGCAGAGCTTCTTAGGTACGTGCTCAAAAAAAAAAAAAAAAAAAAAAATCATGGTGTGCATTTTATTGGCATCTTGAGTAGTTTCATGAGTAAGGTTGGGGAGTTTTCTACTTGTGACGTCTCGAATTGCATTCAGCGAAGATTGAATTGAATTAAATTAACATAAAATTAAGTTGTTGTCATTTAAGATGCTTTTTCATAAAATATGTAAATATTTTCTTAATATCTATATAGATTTGTGGTAGCAATAGCAAGTTTTGAATCAACGTCCAACAACAAGAAAAAGATTATAATACGAGTTTTATATCTTTTATGAAAAATAATAAAATACTTATAATCCATTTACATTTTAAAAATCAATATTTTAATCATATATTTTATTGCTTCCTTTCAGGTAAGTTTGAAATGGCGCGATTTTGCTTTATACGTCAGTAAGTAGATAAGTTTATTATTTTTATTAAAAACAATCTTTTGCATTGAAAATCTACCGATATAATAAAAGTAGTGAAGTGTTTGCGATCTTCATTATAATTTAAAGTGGCTGGAGACCGATGCTTGCTCGGTCGATAATTATAATCTGATGTGATAGATGAGACGATGTTTTTATTATTAGCTGTTTAACTTGGCACAAATATTAGCTTTCCTCCTCAAATTTGCAAGCTGTAATTATGCCAAAAAATTTAAAAAAACTGAAAAAATTTTAAAATCTTAAATAGTCAAAAAAATATCAAAAAAAAGATGTTTCAAATGTGGTTAAAAATCAAAAAAATTTTGAAAAACATCGTGAAAAGTTATTAGATACCAAAAATGTTTAAAAGAATCAGAAAATATTGAACAAAGTCGAAGAAGTGATTTAAGATTGTCAATTTTGAAATTTGTAAAAAATCATGTAACGATATCGAAATAATCGACAAAATACGTGAAATACACAATGCAATGGCAAAAAAATATCTGAGTTTAAACTATGTAATTATTATTCCGTGCCATTGATACAGTAGAACTGCAGTTACAAAATTTTTCCATCGCGTCTCAGTTTTCAGATAAAATGACTAATCCAAAACCACGATTTACATCCGCGCAAAAAATAATTAAAAAAATTTTAGCTATCAAAATTTAAAAAAAGAAAATGTCATATGATGCACAAAATAGTAAGAACTTCTAATCCTTTTTTTTTGCCCGTTTTATTGGGGAAATGTACTGAACAAACCATAAACCACCTATCTGCAATTACATGAGTCTTGCTTAAATGGGTCTTCAGGTGAATCAAAAGTGATCCAGGGGTTTTTTCTGGGAACGGGGAAAAAAAATATGTAGGCAACGTTTTTAAGAGTCCTTCTAACTTTTGACATGTTGTGGACATGCATTTTTTTTTTGAGTCATTTAAATCGAACCAATATAACATGAATGTATTGATTATTTTTTCAAAGTATTAATAAGCCAAAAAAACATCTACCCTCATTCGAAATTTCTGTAAAATCCCATAATAAGTTCGAGACACATTAGCCAGAGAATATTTTCTGCCTACAGCGCCAGCTAAGTTCAAACTACAGAAGGTTTTATATATCCATAAAAATATCTTCATCAATAAAAAATGATTGACTCCACTAAATATAGCATAAAGTACTCGTACATAAGACATTTTTCGAACATATTAGATCTCTCCTACTCAATGTAAGATATTTTCATAATTATTTCCTTTTCTTCTGCAAAGAAGCGTAAGAAAGTGATGGACCTTCTCCCTAAAGGTGTAACTCAATTTATGCACGATCTCTATGGTGTAACTATGTGAATCAGAGTAGCTATGTTATCTTACAATATATTGGGTTCGCGGACTAGCAATTTCATTGGCAACGAAAATGCTGATGAACTTGCTAAGATTGGGTCTTTAACTAACACAATTTCTGAAACTTATGTATAAGTATGTATTATGAAACCACTTGCATTAATAAGAGTCAACATTGACTCCAAATGTATTTTGTGGGCTAATTTTAGATGATCTAATTTAAAAAAAAAATTCTACGTCGAGCGCGATATGTCGATGTGATGCTAATAAAAGACGTAAAATTATCTCATTAGATAGGTGAAGCATCAGCATTTAAATTTCGGTCATTACCGGGCACTATACATTTATCATTTCCTATGGGAATGCCCGTCTCTGCCAAACCGACGTTTTAAGGTGTTCGAAAGTCAGTTATAAACTGTGGAGCTTATAAAAATTTCGAAATGGTTGTTATAAGTTGATAATGCAGTTATAAGCCGGTTATAAAAAGGGCCTAGCTACGGCCGAAGTTATGATGACTCCTGTCATCTCCCGTGCTAACCTTACCTTGGTTAGGTTATGTTATGAGGGTATTGTCAGCAGATGAGTCGACTTCTACTGAGACCATTATGTTGATCCATTGTGATCCCTCTTTTTAGTGGCTTTATTCCACATATACAATCAGTCCTTGAATTGGAATTCTAATTCTTATATAAAATCATATTCAAATTTTATAATTATAGATAATTCACTGCTTGTTTTGCTGCTATTCTTGTTTTCTGGTCCAATTCAGATGCCTCTCGCATATCCTGACCTAACCTGTGGTGTATCTTCTATGGGAGATGCTAAGCCCACTGGTAATAATTTTTACACTTTAAGTTTAGAGATATCTTATAGTACAAAATTGGTTTAGTAGTTCCTTTACTATAATATATCAAAGTTTTGTGGGCGGTGCCAAAATGTTTTGCAGTTGGTACATGGTGGGCGTAGCACTTTTTGGAAGTCTCTCAATTTTCAAAATATGTCTGCTATCCATTCTTGATATTTATGTATTAATGGGTTGCATTACTTTCAATCAATATTATGCTAAAGCATTATCAAGTTTTAATTTGTATGGGAATTGCCGCGCCTTTTTGTTCAAATTAGCCAAGTGTTTGTTGGGATCTTGCACTAACTACACTTAGTAATAGTCTAAAATTAGGATGCATTACATCTAATTGGAAATATTAGACTCTAAAATATTTTTACTAATTTTAGTCTTTAATAGACGTCGATGCAATCAAAATAATTTTATCTCGTCGCAATGTCATACCGGCCGTTTTACGCAGTTTTTGCAGATGGAGCTTTCTGGATTTACCTCACAAAGTTTTTAAGGAGTATCAACCAGCATTGTGTGTTTGTACTTGAGCTATTGTATAAACAGATATCATAATGATCCGCGTTCTCACTTAAAGGTTCGAATGCTCCTTACGTTAAGAATGTGCTCCTACTTGAGCCACATTCTCGATCTCTCTTATAAAGCGTGCTTATGCAGCTTAACCCTACGATGCGTAACTAGGCTTTTCAGGTTCCATTTTGACTTTGAGTGGGCGGCAAATTTTTTTCTTACCTCTGAGCTCCAAACGGTTTCTTGACAACTAGCGCTCATGATCTCTGAAAGAAACGAAACCAGAAACGGGTCGCTTGCGCTGACTTCCTAGAACAAAATACTTCTGACTGGAGAGGCCCAGCTGTTAAATATATGCAGAATAATGACCAAAATATGTGCCCCAGCTGAGCTGTTATCGAAGTAAACAAATTTGCCAACATATCAATATTGGCGTCCGACCGAAGATCAGTGTTTGACCAAATCTGAGGCCGATTGTTCGAAGGTTCATTCTAATTTAAAAAAATTAAAACTTTAACTCTGTTGTTATTTAAGTCCTCAATAAGACAATCATTTAATAGTACAATCATTTGGGAGAAAAAAATGATGTTACCTGGAAAGTTTTGCGGGATTTCTGCAAATGAGTTATTTTATAGATTTCGATGTGCTCTTTCAGAATTTCAACTTTGCTACCTCGTATCGTGTTCGCTCGAGCCGCCATATTGGAAAAATGGCGTCCAAAATCAGTTTTTTACAAATATCTCTTTAACGGTTATATTTAGAGAAAAGTTTCTCAGGACAATGTTGTAGCTAATAAAATTTTCTATAAAAATGACCTTTGAATTGTTTTCGTACAACTTATAACTCAGGAGATATCTTTATTCAAAATTTTAGAAAAATTAGTAAATTGTGAATGCCACTTATGAGTAGGCACAGTGATGTGTCAAGCTTATAATTACGATAACTTATGAACGGTGAGTTGCACGTTTAAAATAAAAACACCTATTTATAGGAAATAACTTGCGCTACGAGTTACATATTACTTTTTTTCATACCACCTATAGTTAAGGAGATATTTTTCCCACAAACCTAAAATTTTGAAAAAAAACGTTTTTTCAAAATGGCTCCTAAGCGGTTCGTCCTAGAAAAAAAATTGTCGATGCATTTTGTAGAACGTTCAATTTCCTATAAGAGTCTCTTCGAGCTGTTTTTTCGTCAAACTTACCCTTCATGAGATATCGCGACTTGAAAATCATTCAAAATTGAACATAGTAGGGCGCATAGAACAATATTCAATTTTGAATGATTTTCAAGACGCTATATCTCATGAAGGGTAAGTCTGACGAAAAAACAGCTCGGAGAGATTCTTATAGGAAATTGAACGTTCTACAAAATGCATCAACAATTTTTTTTCTGGGACGAACCGTTTAGGAGCCATTTTGAAAAAACTTTTTTTTTCAAAATTTTATGTTTGTTGGAAAAATATCTCCTTAACTATAGGTGATATGAAAAAAAGTAATATATAACTTGTAGCGCAAGTTATTCCCTATAGATAGGTGTTTTTATTTTAAACGTGCGACTCACCGTTCATAAGTTATCGTAATTATAAGCTTGACACATCACTGTGCCTACTCATAAGTGGCATTCACAATTTACTTATATTTCTAAAATTTTGAACAAGGATATCTCCTGAGTTATAAGTCGTACGAAAACAATTCAAAGGTAATTTTTATAGAAAATTTTATAAGCTACAACATTGTACTAAAAAATTTTTCTCTAGATATAACCGTTAAAGAGATATTTGTAAAAAAACTGATTTTGGACGCCATTTTTCCAATATGGCGGCTCGAGCGAACACGATACGAGGTAGCAAAGTTGAAATTCTGAAAGAGCACATCGAAATCTATAAAATAACTCATTTGCAGAAATCCCGCAAAACTTTCCAGGTAAAACTACCAAATGACTGTACTATAACACTGCTCCTTTTCCAGTTTTTATAGCCAATTATGTGGGTTTGAGACCCCCATTAGTAGATTGTTTGTATGCTTAAAGTTAAAAACATTCGGCTTCAGCCAAGCCTTCGACATATTTTGTTCAAAAGCCGAAACTGGGGCCAAATGTGCTTTTTCTGTAAATACATAAATAATATTTATTAAATATACACACATATACTCACATATGCATTAATACATACACAAAAACATAATTACAGCTATACACAAAATATATGATCAATTTTGACTTGACAAAAATGTATAACACCTAAATAATTTCATATGGGCCTCGCGAGCCCCAGTAGGGTACAATACGACTATTCAGTTAGTTGCACATCATAGGGTTAATGGAAATATGCTCGTACGTGTTGCTCTATATTTACAATATGTCATTTTCATTCTTTAGAGTCGAAGTGCATATTTATCTAAGAATTATTATATGGGTTGGTGCACCATTGCAAAATATAGTCTTGAATATGGAAGCCATATTATACTCTCAACTTTATGTTTTATTTCTTTTTTTCTTATAATGAAGTTAACTTCCTGCTTACCTTTGATTACCGTACTAAGATCTTTGACATGGTCTTAACAAATGTCTGTACAAAAGTATAAATGGCTTTTTCTCTTGATTATTGCTATCAAAGTTTTTCTAATTGTTGTTGTTGTTGTTGTGGTAGCTTCTAATGTAGTGATTATCATTATAACAAAGTTTTTATATTGTAAGTAGTAAGTATGTACTACTAACTTTTTAAATTTTCTTTTTATTCTCGACATTTTCTTTAGTTCTTTATCTTTTCAGATTTGAAATTCTTAGAAGTTGTTCTAACTTAATGTACAGTGTGTTTTTTTTTTTTAGTTTTCTTTCTTTTTATTATAAATCGCCATTCTTTGATGAACTTTGCAGACCCTCATTAGATGCCCATAGTTCATTCACTTGCGCGTAACTTCATTATACTGCGAGTGTTTTGAATTCTTTTGATCAAAACTTTTTTTTCTTTGCATACTTAAGTAGGAAGATGCTTAAGCATGAGAAATGGTTACATACTACTGAGCAAATAACTTTGTCATTGTAACATGAATACATATAGTATTTGACCTATTCCTTTTTTTCTTGCTTATCATAAGAGAAAGGCTTGAGTATTCGCATGTAATCATTTAGCATAGCCAAAACAAACATTAACCAAATGAAAACCAACATTTTTATACAGATAACCTTTTTTTTCCGAAATGGTCCCGAAATTGCAATAATAATTTTCTTATTAAATGAATAAAAGTTTATCCTTTTTAATTGGAACTCTCCAAAATAAAAGACAGTCGTCAAGGTTTAATTGCATACATTCAGACGGTTTGACTATGACACTATTCAAAAGAAGAAAGTTGACTATCACAAACATATACTTAAAACATTGATAAGTGCTATTAATCCTTTATAAATAATCACTTTTGACTGCACATATCTCGAGTTATACGATAATTAAAAATTCAAGGCGCGATAACGTTTAACTTTATGCCTCAAACATAAACTGGAGTTTAATTGACGATGTCAAAATTAATGTCAACATTTGCCTGTTCGATGACTTTCAATTAAATTTTTCAATTTTCTTTTAAACATTGAAAAAACATTTAACAAGTACACGAATTAATTAATATCTTAGTATTAAACAAGTTGTCTTCGGCGTAATAAATTCCTCAAGCAAAGAGAAAAATCGAAACTGATTAACTTTTGAATGAAAGTAAAATCCGCTGAAAGTTATTACCTACTTTTCTAAAACCGGCACTAAAAAGTATTTTGTTTTCAATATCAGTTAGTGGCACATATTCTTCGTGGACTTTGCATAGTGTTGCCGTATTAATAAAAATAAAGGGGAAACAAATTTAAAGAGGACATTTTTGGCATTATTTTAAACAAAAGGCAATTGCTTCAAGAATATTAGTTTTGGGAAAACTATTAGCTAAATACAACTGTCCTCATTTTCTCACTTATGATTTCTGATATGGAATATACCTAAGCCTATATACATATCTAGCTGTGATCTTGATCAGAAAATTAACTGAAGATTTACTATTGAAGAGAAGTTATAGAAGGTTTGATAGCATATTACGCTTAAATACGAATGTTTAACAGAACTATTGATCTTAATCCGAAGATATATTCTTAAGTATATTATGTATAAAGTTTTCACTACATCCACCTTAGATTACGGAATATCGGCACACTAGAATTCCGACATCAAAAACTGGCCTACCGGATAACTGCACATTGATTCAGTTATTTAAGTCATTGGAATTTGTTTAACCCCAAAAGTATTATCGTTTAAAAGATGAAGTGTACTTACCTCTTATATAGGCAAATTAACTATGAAAGAGGTATAATTTATTCCTGATAATCTGATAAATAATCCTTTTCTTTCCGCAAGTGTTTGCATTTCTTCTTGTCGAGGTTCGAGCCCGGCTCAATACTACTATCTTATTACATATTCACGCTTTTTTATGATTTAAAAAAGTCATAACTTATTGAAGCTAAAATCAATGGTTTTCAAATGAGGAAAAAACATACATTATATATCGATACCTTAGAGCGCTATAGTCCTATCTCCATTTTTCCAATTGTTGGGAAATTCAAAAAGAAGATTTCAAACAGTGGTTATTTAGGATTGGCTGCTATTTTAATATAACGATATATACGATATTTTTACCTATAGTATATTTTAACATAATTTAATGTTTTTAACCAATTTTAGTAATTTCTAACGAAATCACAGCTAATTTATAGTATGTCATTACTTTTGCCCTTATATAGAATTTCACTATTATTGAAATAAACGACATATGTATTTAGTACATTTTTTGAATTTTTTCCACTAAAATGTCGTAAAAAGTCATGAAACGCGTAGAAAATCCGAAAAAATCGAATTTTTTTATTATTTTTTTTTTTTGTTGTTCTTTAATTTTTGGTTCCGATAAACAAAAGTGGAGCCTTGGGTGTAACCAAATTTGTTCACTAAAATGTCGCAAAAAGTCATGAAACTCGAAGAAAACGCAAAAAAACGAAGAATTTTTTTTAAAAACGTGACTTATTTGAATATTCAGTGGAGATAGGACAGTAGCGCTCTTGAAAAAATTACAGTTTGGAGATAGGATTTTTCTTAATTATCGAATATTTTGGTATTTTAGTGGAATTTTGACATCACACAGGTTTCCACAGGTAAAGAAGCCCACAATAATGCCATAACTGCAAAAATCTCAAAATCGCAAAAAGTGGAGATAGGACTATAGCGCTCTAAGGTATCGATATGAAGTGCTTATTTGAGATTTTTGGTCGAATCTTATAAGATGATTTGTTTGACTTGACTTACTCCATTGTCTTAGTTTTATACATAATTTTTATGTTAGAACAGAATTTTTGCCAAGCTTATGCTTCTCAACTTTCCCATGATTTACGGGCCTCTAATTTTCGGGCTTTTGTTGTTAGGAACGGGCCCGCGAAACTCGATTTCAAGACCCGGCGTCAAAGAGTAAAGGCCCTATGTAGCCCCAGTAGGTAGAATGATTCTCAGTTTGCCATCATAAATAGCTTTCTACAAAGTGAGACCAATTGCCAAAATTTGCGGTACACCTCTCGAAACTCCATATTCCTTCACTCCTTCATTGGTGTCATAAAGGGTGTTTTTTTTAGAGGTTTGTTTTTCGAATAGAGATAAAACTGGCATTTTGTGGTCAAATCTGGCAACTCTAATGTCATTTATGTTCAGTTTGGTTTGCCATTTCATCATGAACAGGTTGACAAAAGAACAACGCTTGCAAATCGTGCAAATTTATTTCGAAAATAATGGTTCAGTTCGCGAAGTATACCGCAAGCTCCGTCCATTTTATGGTCGACATAATCGTCCATCAGAGCAATTAATTCGGTTAACCATGGATCGTTTTCGCACTACGTTTACTCTATGTGATAATACGCATCCGCAGAGACGTCGAACAGTGCGCACCGAAGAAACAATTGCCGCTGTAGAGCAAAATGTTGAAGAGGACCCGAATGAATCGATTCGCCACCGTGCACAGCAATTGGAGCTTTGTCCATCAACTTTATGGAAGATTTTGCGCAAAGATCTTGGCTTGCGACCTTACAAGATCCAGCTTGTGCAAGAATTAAAGCCGCGAGACCATGCAATGCGTCGTGATTTTGGTGTATGGGCCGAAAATCAGATTGATCTCGATGCTGATTTTCATCGCAAAATTTTGTTCAGTGATGAGGCTCATTTTTGGTTGAATGGCTACGTCAACAAGCAAAATTGCCGCATTTGGAGTGAAGAGAATCCACATGAGACCCTTGAGACGCCATTACATCCACAAAAACTGACTGTTTGGAGTGCTCTATGGGCTGGTGGAGTCATTGGGCGATACTTCTTCCGAAATAATGCTGGAGAGTCAGTTACCGTTAATGAAGACCGGTATAGAGCCATGATAACCGACTATTTTGTTCC
Organism: Calliopum simillimum; assembly: GCA_951812925.1. Taxonomy (NCBI): domain Eukaryota; kingdom Metazoa; phylum Arthropoda; class Insecta; order Diptera; family Lauxaniidae; genus Calliopum; species Calliopum simillimum. The sequence goes on from OX638372.1 coordinate 86,868,254, forward strand.
CGAATTGGATGGCATGAATGTGGATGAGTTGTGGTTCCAACAAGACGGCGCTACATGCCACACAGCGCACGTCACAATCGATTTATTAAAGGAAACATTCGATGAGCGCATAATTTCGCGGAATGGACCTGTCAATTGGCCACCAAGATCGTGTGATTTGACACCATTGGATTATTTTCTTTGGGGATATGTGAAGTCGCTCGTCTACGCCAACAAACCAGAAAAGTTAGGGGACTTGGAAGCCAACATTCGTGGCGTTATTGCCGACATACGTCCCCATATGCTCGAAAAAGTGGTTGAAAATTGGACCTGTTGAATTGGCTTTATTTGAGCCAGCCGCGGCGGCCACATGCCCGAAATCATATTTAAACATTAATGGCATAAAATTATGGACATTAAAACTATTTTCTTGTGTTTTATTTCAATTTGAAGTTCTATACCTCTAAAAAAAACACCCTTTACAATAAATTTTTAAAATAATTTGCAATTATTCGAAGCAAATATTTTGGAGTTCCGATAGATATGTATCAAGAAGTTCTTTTGTAATATTCGGCTTGCCGAGTTAAAGGTACCTGTAGGTAACAAGAGTTACTACTGCCCAGTCCTTCCTGTCTTCGCCTTTCCAATTTCTTCCGCTCGTTGCTCACGTGCGATTTTTAGCACAGTTGGTGTGGCACTAATAGATGATTTTCCACTTCGAAAACTGATTTGAGCACTAGATAAGCGCTGATCCTTTCTAATACTTTCCCCGACCTAGATAGACTAGTCTCTGCTGTTTCTAGAAAGCAATAAAAACTCCTTCGTTGAAGCACGCAGTGAACACTCTATCGAATGTTCTAGGATTGGCTTGGATAGCTGCTTTTACCGCTATGTTAGGAGTACCATCTAGACCGACACTTTGTTGTTTCACTTGCTATTCGTAAGTTTATCTTTGAGAATAAATCCCAAACATGCACTTTATATAAGCAAAAGTTTTAAAATGCGATACTGAAAGCGATTTCTGAGATAATCCAACTAAATTTTATGTCTGTCTGTTTGGATGTCTCCGCTGAAATCATTTTAATATTTTTTGGGAGCAAAATAATTCAATAAAATTTGGTACACTGCCTCTGTCGTCAAAGATAGCCCATTGGATTAAAAATGAGCGAAATCGGTGAACGGATACGCCTACCGCCCATAAAAAAAATATATTAAAAATGCAACTTTAGGAGTATTTTTCATGACAATGCAACCAAAATATATTTAACTTCTTGGAACCTTTAACAAGAGGGCGTGGCACCTCCCATACAAGCAAAAGCTTTAAAACGCTATACCTCCCGTACAAGGAAAATTTTCAAAATACTGTAGTGTAGGGTATTTAATTTTTGGCCGGGCTAAAAGTAGAATCCTTAGTAGTTTAATATTTGTTTTGAAATGCAGTACCAAGATATGATATAGCTTTCGAATCATTAAATTTGGCAATTTCCTTATTGTATGGCAACAATGATTCACCATTAAATTGATGGTTTAATTTGTTTTTTGTTTGCTATTTTGCAACTTTACAGCACATGCGACTACGCAATGAAAAATCACGGAAAATTTTCCATAGAAAGTAGTTTGACAGGCTTGTGCTGCGAGTGCGCGCCTGATCGTTATCCGCCTTCGCCAAGTTGTTAAGCCAGGCAGTTAGGCTACTGCATCCTCATGTCTTGCAAGTGGTTAGTGTCTGTTTGTCTGGCTATCTGTCTTTATGTCAGCTTAGTCTATTTGTCTCTTGCGCATGGCTGTATTTCAATGGCAATTCAATGACAATCAATTTAAGCTTATGTATTTTTTTAAGCACTTTCCTTTTTTATGCAGGAGATTTCAATTAAATGAAAGTAAAGTTTACATTTATTATTGTAAAATATTATTTGTATTGTTAATTAAATTTAAAAAAAAAAAATAAAAATTTTTCTTGATTTTGAGCAATGAACACATTTAACTAAGCTGCTTTAAAATAATCGCATAAAAATATGCACTCAAAAGCACGAAATTTCACTACGCAGTAAAGTACCGAACACTGCGGCATTGCTTGTTGCATAGTTCTAGGCGCTCACTCTCACACGGCCTACAAAAGAAGTCAGATGTCGGAAACGCTTATCATGCAAGCAATAGCAATTATTTTCAACTGAAATAAATCCATGTTTCTGGGAATTTTATACAATTTTGTATGTAATCGCTTAATTAAGCTGTATGCTGTCTTTTGTCACTTTGTGTGAAAATTTAAATTGTGACCCCACAAGCACAACACCCTCAGTGTAGAGCTTATTGTTTTTTTTTCTTTTTCTATCTTTCTTTCTGTTTCTCTCTCAATCACTACTTGGCATTGTTATTGGAATTGTTATTGTCTCAACTTGTGTCATATGAATGAAAATTTATTGCTTGAGACTTCACTTTGTTTCCCCACTTTATGTAGAACCAATGTTGGTCCAACATAACTGTGGGTTTTTTTTGCCCTCACTTATTTTTCATATTATTTATTATGACTTCATTTAAACAAAAATAACAAGAGTTTTTAACTTTTGCACTCTATTGCCAATAGAATCCAACCCATAGTAAATTTCCGCTGAGTTCTTTTTTTTTTTTCAACTTGCAAGTTTGTTTGTTCTTGCAGTAGTCGCATTTTGTTGCGGGTGTGCCACTTTAATTGAACATAATTATGCCACAATTAAAGTTTGAACTCTTTTTCAACGTTTTTTTAAGCGCAGTTAATAAGGCCGTCGACACCGTAAAAGTGTTAAATTGATTTTAATTAATGACTCTATTGTTGGGTTTTTCTAACAATGCAAATCGAGAGATTTTAATTCACCTTTTTATTTAAACAAAAAAATACATGAAATCTAACAACTTTAATAACATTACCATTTATCCACCTTTATAAAAAATTTGTTATGGTATCAAAAAAATGTTGGTTTTAAAAACTAACTTTTCCATAGCAACAAACAAATTGTTTTTTATATATAAATTCAAACTAACACTTGCAATAAACGAAATTTTACTTAGAGCCTCAAATTTTGTTATTTGGACCAATAATGTTTTTGAGAATCTTTTAAAGTTTTCTTTGACCATGAGTCGACTAATACAAAGTCAAAAAATCAACAAAAACTAAAGAATTTCCAAGTCCAACTTTAAAATATGTACCAGAGCCTTATAATACTTTTTGACCGAAAATAGATCTGTTTTCTTGTATACATTTTCAGAAATTTAACGATTTGATTAAAAAAACTAATGAGTTCAAATTTTTTAATTTTAAGCTCAACTTCAAAGCAAATTTTTGGCAATGACCTTTTTAATTTAAGGCTTATTTCAAAAACTGAACTGTTTTTCGTATTTTGTCTGAAAATCTATTTAACATACATATCGTTGAGTCAATTATAAACTATCTTATCTCAAAAATCGCATTTTTTAAATTTCTTGTTTTACGTGTATTACATTACTCCATCAGGAGAATCTTGCGACAAAATTTCACGGAAGTACTGAAAACAGTCGTAGCAAATTAACCTATCTTTTAAATATTTAAAAACTTTCATTGTAAACTATCCTATTTCTAGATACCCCAGACAGTTTCAATTTTAATTCGGCCTTTCTTTATCAATTGGTGCAGTAAAATTTTTTTTAAATGTCTACCTAAACGGGGTCGGAGATCCATGACAATTTTTAAAATTTTTGTTCGACCTTTCCTCATCAATTGGAGCAATTCAATTTAATTAAAAGAGAAGATCTAAACACGTTTGAAAGGTTGAGGACACCCCTGACATACCACAATATTTTTTTTCGGCCTTTCACTATCGATTGGTGCAGTAAATTTCTTTAAAAGAATGGGTCCGAAACCCAATAGGTACATTTCTGACAAGTTCCAACATTTTTCTTCAACAATTCCCAATCGATTCGTGCAAATAATTTTTTTTTTTTCATAAAACTGGACTTAAAACATATATAAGGGGTCGGAGACGACCCTCTTAGTTGCCAAAACTTATTTTCTAGCCTTTAAATTCATAGTCATTTTTTTTCTAAGGGTTTTGTAAGGTAAATTCTTGTTTCCTGCCTGCCTGTCAAATCTTTTAAGACAAAAATTCATTGCAAACTATTCTATCTTTGCTTAAATATGATATAGGATAGTTTACACTTTAGTACAGTCAAATTGTACGATGACCTAGAAAAAATTGCGCACTGCAATTTTTTTTTGCTTAATGTTTTTAGGACCACTAAAAAAGCTTAACATCAAAAAGGTGACCTCCCTACCCGTGCGCATTAGCCGATATCTTGATATATATTTGATTCAATTTATCTCGTTTCCTGTTGGTCAAACAGAAAAATTTTTGTACAAAAAAACACGATTTTTGAGGTTGTATAGAAGATGCAATTGGACAATTTTTAACGTGATCGGAAAAACGGTTCTTACTCAAAAAATCAAGGCATCTTACGAAAAAAGCGTTTGATTCAACAAATGCTTAGAATCGTGAAACAAATATGTGTGATTATTTTCAGAATTCTTTGTGACATTTTATAAGTTTTCAAAAATTGGTCTAAACAAAAATGTGTATTAAAAAGCTCCAAGAAATTCTGATAAAATGTACACGTATTTTTGAACAATTTTAAGCATTTTTTGCTTAATACACTTTTTTCGTAAAATGGCTTGATTTTGATTAAAAACTGGTTATTCAACCGTATAAAAATGTTTTCAAGTTCGAGTGGCCACATTTCGGTCAGTTTTTAACCTATAAAATTTTGTACAGGGTGCATCCAACCCCACCACCCTTCTACGATTTTCAACCTCAAACCTAATAGCACTCCGCGGTTTTTTCTTCTTAAATGACCCATTGACCGATATCTGTAATAAAAACCAGTAATCGTCTTAGTTCCTTATTCCTAGGTTTTTAAGGACATAATCAATAGACTATTATTCTCTCACTGCCAATCAAGCCAAACCAATGTTGCTCAATATCATCCCTGATATTTCTAATTTCAGGTTAGTTTCGTCTAATTTAGTTATTTTAACTTAGTTCAATTTTGTTTAATTACCATTTAATGGATGAAAGCTGTGTAAATATTTTCATAGTTCAATATTTTATTCATTATCAAATTATGCTTTCATGATGCTTTCTGTTTTTAATTACTATACGAAAAAAGGTTCAAAAATTACTCATGGAGTAAGGAATATGTTGATCCTTATGACTCAGGATTGATAACCCAAGAGTAAACCTTATGTGACTTACAAAATTTGTTCATTATTTAAACTTCTTTGTTATCCAACCATTATGCTACAAGACCAAATGTTAATCTTAAAATTAATGTAGAAGCACGTTTCTGCTTGTATGCGGCAATATTGATTTTCTCACTCCTGAAACCTTGCCAGCAATGATTACGGCAGCAAACAAGATTTCTTGCTATTAATTTTTACATGGACAAACACAAAACAAAACTTATTGGGTTTTTTCTTTTTTGGCCCAAACCACCCAATGGATATTATTATTTAACAACCCCACATGGGTCCGTCTGTGGCTTTTCCTCACAGAGTAAACTGATATGTAACCTTGCTAGCACCAAATGGCCTTTAAAACCGCAACTAGTGTCTGCAATTTCGTTCTCTACTCGTATTCCTATGCAAATTATTTTCTTTTACTTTTGTGATTTCTATGCAAATTTTGTAAGGGATGTCGTAATGATAGCGTTCTCTAGGTTTTTGTGGTCTTTCCTGTTGTTTCTTATTTATATGGGTTTATTTTGCAAAAAATTTATTTGTTTACATTATAGGGGTTTGTTTTATACATAAATTTTGAAGTGCTATTCGGACTATAAGATTTGTAATTTAGATATACTTATGTAAGATATACAAATTCAGTTAGACATTAAGTTTCGAGAAATATAAAAAACTTGAAATTAAAAATCAAACACCAGATATCAAAATATATACGCTATGAAAGTGAAAATCAATTCAGAGGTAAGCACTAAAATAAATTAAACCATTGAACATGTTGATGAAACTCAAAAGTTGTCGAGAAATATCTTTCAAAATATGTACTCCGAAAATTGTCGAATAGTGTTGAATAAGTCAACTCAAGTCCATAAGAAAGTATAGAATAATATTATGCAATATTGAAAAGTATTCCAAAAGTCATTATTATCCAAAAACATTTTAATATTTTATTAAATTTGTAAGTATCAGAAAACTAAAAAAGTTTTCATTTGCATTGAAAAAAACTATTAGATCCCAGAAATAACGAAGAACTAAAAAATGTTCAAAAACCATAAAACTTTTGAACATTATAGAAATGTATCGAATGTTATCGTAAAGTATTGAAATAATTGATAAAAGTTAAAAAGTCGAGACTTTAGTATTGAAAGGTACCAGAAAATCTATAAAAAGGTATGAAAATATCAAAATGTACCGAGAAATTTGAAAAGTATCAAATTTATATTATTCAAAACTGTTCAAAAGTATTAAATAATGATGAAAAAGTAGTGATGAGCAAAATTAGTCTTGGTAATTTTTCGAGACCAGGACGCTGATATAATATTGGTTATTTTTAAATTTTTTCGAGGCAAAGACTACTTGGCCTTGGCCTTCATCTTGGTTTGCTTAGCTTTTATGAAAAGTATGGAAAAAGTTATGGTACTTTAGGTCAGAACTTAAATTATTTCCATATGCCAAAAGACAGCGAGTTTTGCTCTGTGAGGATATTTTAAAGTCCTGACCTGATAGACGAAATATGATTTTAGATTCGAATTAAGCGGTACAAAAGTACCGAGAAGACATTATTCCATACAAATATTTATAATTAAGTTTTTTGTACTGAGCTGAGATACCTTTATTTCAGTCAAGTAAAGTAAGGATCAAGTTATTATATGTGAAAGTCACTAAGTCACACGATGCTATTTACAAAAATTATTTACACATTTTCCTAGAAGAGCGCCATATGACTCAATACAGCGATTTTTGCACTTTGAAGCAAACACATCTCAAAATGATGAGCTGATAGACCAAACCTAATTTCGGATTCGAATTCAGCGGCTTAAAGTATATGAAGAAATATGTATATTTTTAGAAAGGCTTCCAGCATTCTTTTCGTTAAGCAGAATTTTATATTCTGCATATTAATACTATTCTAATAATAACATTATATATGGGCATTTCCCAGGTGACGAACGTGACCGTCGTACACATTTAAAGTGCAAAAAAGTGGAAGTACAATAAAACATATTTTTATTTTGGTTTTTAATTTGCATTGTAGCTCTTATACAGCACTATATTTAGTGCCAACTTTAATAGCAGGCGAAGTCCTAGTTCCAAAATACACGCAAAAAAAGACACGAAACGAATGTGACAAAAATAAAAGTAGTTTTCGTGCCCATTTAAAGATTTTAGAATCTTATGCAATAATGTTACTTTATAATGTATTTTGCTTGATGCAAATATCTTCTGTACTTTTCTTTGTTTAGATCAAAATCTGAATCGATACGTGACAATATGAACGTGACATTTTTTCAACTATAAAAATTTTAAATTGAAAATCTTTCAAAAAACCAGGATTTCCCAGTGTATGTTTGATAACCTTATTTCCAAATGATGTCATTTGTCCCTTTCTATTTTACATGTGTACCAAATCTCATAAATTAGGGGCGTGGCATCGCCCATTTTCCCAAGGAACATTATTTGTTCTGGCGCTCTGCGCTCTGTATACATTTATCAAATCTGATTCATGTGCAAGAAATATTTTCGGAGATATGATGAAGTGATTTTTGTGGAGGCGTGATACACCCATTTTTCCCAGAACACATTATTTGTCTTGGTGTTTTTTACATGAATACCAAATCTCATCCATGTACGCTTAATAGTTTCAGAGATATGATGTTTTAAATTTTTGGCTCACGGTGGTCCTTTTGTCGGAAATGTCGATATATTAGGGAGCTAAAAGCATTCTTTCGGTCTTATCTTGGTAGATGCCGGGGAACTAAATTCATTAATTTATTTTAAAATATAGATTCATAGAGACTTAGAGCCCGGAAGCGGTGCCTCCGCTTGCCTACAAAAATACTTTCACCCGACAATTTAGTCTCTCGTGTGTCCAGGCTCTTAAGTATAGAGAGTTCGGTGTGGAGAGTTAAGTATGGATTGTGAATTTTGTGCAATTATTTGTAGCACGGCAATTCCAATCGTATTTAACACATATGAGGTGCTTCTTATTTTTTTTTCGTTGTCGGAATTTTATCTAGACATATTTCTGACTTTCTGTATTCCGGAAATCAAATTAAAAATCCAGACAGTCCAGACGTTTCGAACATTCTTTTTCTGAATTGAATGATTAAACTTCAAGAGCTTGACATATTTTGTTCTATATTGTTAATATATCGCCCTTATGCAAGTGAAAAGCACTAAGTCAGTTTTTTCTAGTTTTGAGTTATTTGGTATTTCTGGTCCAAAATATTATAATCTTTAGTTTGATAAGATCCATTTAGCAATATCTCTGTTAAAATGGTTATTTTCATCATTAAAGTAAAAGCAAAACAACTACTTCCATACAAAAAAACAAATATAGATTTTTGAACATCAAATATCTCAAAACTTGAAAAACTGTTTTAGTTTCTTTCACTCGTAGGGACGATATATTCCTATGAAATTAAAAAAATCTCGCATTCCCATCAATAAAATCCGCAACCATCAAACAACTTTTAAAAAGTTTCTGAAATTTGAAACATTATAAGAACAGCTGTAATGCTTTGTGGAATAACTTGAAATTGTCAAGTTAACAATTTCTGGAAAAGTAGAAAGATTTCTGAGCTGATTTGTTTACTATACGAAGTTTGTTTTGATGATTTTGCCCATAACGATTTTTTTTTGTTCCACTTCAGTTAGTCGTATGCTGCCTTAAAGAGTCTTTAAAAATCTACCCATTTAAATTTTTTTTTTTGAAAAATCTTTTCACTACATGATGTCATCAGCAACCGGATATCGAATTTTTTGCCTATCGGAAATTAAAATTTAATGCATGCTGAGCGCCGTTGTTGCAACAAAGCACATGTGTCCCATGTAAAAAAGACAGAAAAAAAAACATTTTTTTTATACAAAAGCCCACTTTTCTATGTCTCCCCTCGTACTTTACCTACTATTAAATAGAAGACTAAAAGCTAATAAATAACAAAATATTTTCCAAATGTCAGAATTTTTTTACAAACGCAAGAACATGCATTAAAATTCAAAGAAAGGGGAGCTTCATATTCAAAATACCCTGGATGGAGAAGATGTTGTGGAAACATGTGGAGCCGTCAAAGTTGGCCACGCAGCACTAAATGACAGAAATGGGGAACAATTTATTTTCCTTGCAGCCTTTTTTTTTTTTTTGAGAAAACATAAATAAAAATGAAAATCTCTTGATATTTTTTTTATTCTTTTCATTCTCATTTTCATTTATTATTTCTTTTGTTATTGTTTTGAGGTTAAGTTGAGGTTTTCATCATCATCAGCAAGTTTGTGGGTGTGATATATCGTACAAACCCTGTGCTCTGTGTGTATCACGTGTTCGATGATTTTGTGTAAGAGACAATGACATGACATGTCATATTCTCTGTGTAAGCTAATTTTGTCGTTTTTGTTTTTGTTTTCATTGCTGCTTCTCGCTCTATTATAAAATGTGGGTGACATTTGTGGAGATGTTTGACATTTGTAGGCATAAAATTCTTATTGTAAGTGAAGTGAAAATCAATAATAATTTTATGTGACGATAACAAAGCGAAAGTAATAAAAACAGGCATTTTTATTTTAGTTGATATCATAATTTACATATTAAAAGTAAGAAGTAAAAGCTGGGTAGGATTTGTATTCCATTAAAATAAGAATTTCAGGAAGACTTCTGGACAATAAAAATAAATTACTTAGTTGCAAAGTTTTTCCAAAAAAGCTTAATTAACTTTCTAAGGCTTCTTGGTGTACTCGTAATGTGACGTAAATCCCTTAATGAACTAGAAATAATTCTACATAGTGATTTGAGATAATTACACAGATTTAAAAATATCTGATTTTGTTTAATTAAACCAAATCTAATAGCCAATTCTTACTTGGCTGGTTAATTCGATGTAGTTAGTTTATGTCTAGTTAAGCACAAACAAGATAATTCTGCCATATAATATAGAGTACCTGGAGACCGATCCCTGCTCGGTCGAAAATATGATCTGATAATTTTTTATTCATATTTTGTGAAGAAATTCGTATCTTTTTGCATCCAATTTTCATGCTTTCGAAATGATAAATTTTCCGATGAGAACAATAGTAAGAAAAAACTCAGAAAGTAACATATAATATAGAAAAATATCAAAAACTTAAAATTTTTTTCGGTGAAATAGAATGCCCCAAAATGAATAAATGGTATGTACTACACACCCAAAATATTTCGTCTTTTATATGGAGGCTGAAATATCTTATCTTCAAAGGATCATAACTCGGAAAAAAAGTCTCATTGGAAAAATCCGAAAGGATATTTTAATAAGAAAGAGAGTGGCTATTTCATGCCATTGATAAAAAAGAATTTCACCTTTTCGTGTAGCTAGGCTGTAAGACTGAACACAGCGTTTTCTTCAACTTTAAACAAGGATATTTCTAAATCCTACAGGTATAAAGACAGTTCTGCTAATGAGGACGGATTCAGCGTCAAAAAGTACATAAGACTGCATATAAGAAATAAAAAGTTCATTCAATTTTTTTTGTGCCTGAGTTATTAACTAAAATTTTTATTTTGGTTAGAAGTGGGAGTGGCAAATATTGAACAACGCCCACTTTCGTTATGCTTTAGATACTCATGATCCAAATTTTATCAAAATATATTGTACCATTTGCGAGAGATGGCATTTAATGTGTTTTACTTGTACGGGAGGTTCCACGCGCACAGGCGATATTTTGCCCACTTTCAGGTCGCATGTGTCTAATAGCAAGCAGACTCCTACAGTTTAATTCAGAAAGATTACTTTAGTAGTTTTCTTTATAAAGCGTATTATATTTTGGGCGGTGCCACGCCCTTCATCGAGTGTTTCCAATATAACGGCATATCACATATTAATACTTGTTTTCAAGGGTGCAATCTCTTAAATTTTCATTAAAATTGTTGGAGTTGTATTCGAGTAATATTGAATCAAAGTTTTCAACAGTTAAAAGGGGGCGTGGTACTCCTTCGATACCGCCCACTTTCGGTTATCACAAGGCATTAATAAACAGTATCTACATACCAAATTTCATTAAAATATCCTGTAACATTTGCGAGAAATAGCATTTAACATATTTTGCTTGCATGGGAGGTTCCACGCGCAACGGCAATATTTCGCCCAATTTCAGAACAGAGATGCCTTTTAGCAACTACGCACCTCACAGTTAATTTCAGAATGTTTGCTTTATTAGTTTTCTTTTTATAACATTTTATATTTATGTGGGCGGTGCCACGCCCTTCAACGAGTTTTCCCAATATGACGGCATATCACATATTAATCCTTGTTTGCAGAGGTAACATCTCCTAAATTTTCATTAAAATTGTTGGAGTCGTTTTCGAGTAATATTGAATCAAAATTTTCAAGGGTTGAAAAGTAGGCGTGGCACTTCTTCGATCCCGCCCACTTTTTGTCCGTTACAAGGTATTATTAATCCGTACCCGCTCACCAAATTTCATCTAAATACCTTGTATGGTTTGCGAGTTATGACTAAATCAAATTTAAAATTTAAGGCTGTACCACGCCCTCTGGTGAGCATTTACAAAGTTCAAACCTAACACATTCTTCATTGTTTGCTAATATCTAACACTATTCCAAGTTTCATTGAAATCGCTGTAGCCGTTTTCGAGAAAAAATATTGGCACAGAAATAAGTACAAAGAGACAAAAAATAAACATGCAATTTTAGCTCGTATAAGAAGAGAAGATATACTCATAACATAAAAAAAATATCAGCTGCAGCCTTAAATTTAAAAAAAATCCTGAATGAAAATTCAAATTTTTTTTTTTTAAAGTCAATTTAAATTACCCGGCCAGTTGGCCAAAATTAAGTACTCTACACTGCTGTATTTTGAAAATGATGATTGTACGGGAGGTGCCGCGCCTTCTTGTCTAAATTCACTTAGTTTTTGCTCAGGGCTTACGCTTACTATTCCTAGTATCTGTGCGAAATTTGATTGAATTACCTCAACCAACTAACAAGTTGTCCGAGTTCGTCTAGTTTTTGGTCATTTTGTTACATTACCTCAAATTACATTTACACTGCAGCATTTTTAAAACTTTGAGTATATGGGAGGTGCCACGCTAACTTATCTGAATCATCGTTGGTCCGGAACAAGACATCTTGAAATATAGAGAGCTTTTTTACTCAAAAATTTTGCATTAAACTGAAGTGTTTGATCCAAAAAATGCAAGATTAAAATCTTTACTATGCACTAATTTCATGTTTGTGTAAAAAAATCTAATTCTAACAAACATTTAAGTGTACTGTATTTTATACATAAAATTACTTCAGGTCAACGTAAAATATGCGAGTTTGAAAAAATTTATGATAAGGTAACACCTACAAGTTGCAACACATTGATAACACACAATAGCAGTAGATTTCATATATATAGAGAGGCAGCGTAAATAAAGCAGAGGCACAAGAAGAGAGCGAAAAACTTTTGTCACTAAAGTTGCATTTTGTAGTGTACATTACAACTACACCAAATGCATTAAACTAAACTAAAGTAAATCAAAGAAGATAGGTCTGTGCTGTATTTGCTTTTTCTTATTTCATATCCAAGTACTGACAAGACATTTGCACGTGACACTGAACTGAAGTATTTGATAAGTAAAAAGCGGGTACTCGTACAAAACATTACATATATTGAAACGAAATTTCTTAGAACTCCAACGACGTCTTGTGCAAATATCGTTGCAACAGAGTGCAGAAAACGCTGCCTTAAGGCGTATTCCTTAGACTTACAGAATGTAAATAGGTATTTATTAGGTTGATTTAGAAATTCCATTATTACTAAAAATCTGTGAAATGGTGTTAAAAAAGTGAGCTGCGAATTTTTCAATATTTTTCGAAAATCATTTAGATGTTGCTCAAAGCTCTTTCATGTAAAATAATGGCGTAATGATTTTTTATTGCATTGCTATTACTAAAATGCTTGAATGAATAGCGCGATATCGTTTTGCAACATTTTGGTGTTGGAAATATAAACTTTGACCTCAGCAATGAAATTGCCTTTAAAAACGGTTCATTCTTTCAAAGATAGAAGTAAAGTTCTCCTTAAGTTACAGCCAGTTAATGTTAATAACTTTAGTAGTATTTTGATAATTTTTTCTACCATTATGGTGGTGTTGTCTCTTGGGTACCACTAAAGACGAGAGCTCAAGTCTTAGTTAACTGTTGGACATTGATCTAAATTCTGATTAAATTCGGAAATGGTAAAGGTTGCTTCCATGGTTGGTTTGTAACGGTTTATCACATATGTTCCTTCTAGCGCCAATATAACAAACACCTGCATCAAATTTCCTTTGAAAGATACTTTCTAACACCTGTACATAATTTTTGACTTTACATGAAGTAATAAAATAAAATAATTGTGTAAAATAGTCATAAAAAACACACCCAATGGTATTTGTGTCTGAAATAGTAGGTACATGTTCAAACACACAAAGACAAACGAAAAAACAATAAAGAAAAGTAATAAAATAAATTGAAAGGAATAAATATAAAAGTGTTACTTGTAACCTACACCTAAAAGTCATAAAGCGAAAATAATTAGGTACAATAGAATGATAATAAAAACTTTTCAATTTTGTTAAGTTGAGCTGTTTCGTGGATAGTTCTACACTTCCTCGGGAACAATTTATTTAAAAAATTTTCTTAAAATTTACAAATTAGTAATACAAAGATTTTTTTTAAAAAAAAAAACTTTCCAACTCTACCATAAACATTTTTCTGAAATTATAATTTATATAAATAAGTTTAAGTTTCTTTAGAATAATATGTAGCATTTACTTTTTCCATAATACTTTGAACACTTAATTTTGATAGAAAGGTAGTCAAATAAGAACTGTCTTTGACGCATTACAATAAACTTATCACTGATGTTTTAATACCATCTGCCGAGCGAATCTTCTCGATGGTTCCAGCAACAGCTATGCAAATCTTTTTGCAAAAACGAGTTTTTCCGATTTTCCAACAACTTTATGCTATACGTTGAATTCTTTTAATACTCACACCTGTCACCACGTGTTTTGAATAAAAAGTGCTTGCACTCAAAACGTTTTTTCGCGAAAATATGTGGAATGACTCCAGGATGAAACATTTATAGCCCTTTTTTCAAAGTGAACGGCACTTTTTCAAACCAGGGCCAAAAAATCTCAATTTTTAGCCCGTGTCTCTGTACAAAACCAAAAAAAAAAGTTTGTGTAAAACAGAAAGAAAACGGGAGAAAGTTTTTTGATTGTCCGTAGATTAAAAAACCGTAAACTGGAAAACCCTGTCTTATATCGTTTCCCAGTGTGCCAGACGGTTCATATCTCCGCTTTTTTATCCGTTACGGATCCGTTACTGATTCGTTTGCGGGAGAAATTCCAAAAAAAAAAGATACGCTTTTTTTTGGGAATCTCTCCCGCAAAGGGATCAGTAACGGATCCGTAACGGATAAAAAAGCGGGGATATGAACCGTCAAAAAAAAAACGAGTCGCTTTTTTTTTGGGAATCTCTCCCGCATGCGGTGCTCTTAAACAGTCGATAGGTTTTTTGGCTATGTGGAGAAAATCTGCGAATGGGGTTTCATTTGTATTAGTTTAGTGGTCTGAAAAATGCAAACCCCGAAATCGTAGCTGATCATCCCCGCGAAATATCGTAAAAATACATATCCCATATAAAATTAAAAAAATGAAGAAAAAAAAACAGAACAAACAAATATAAAAGTAGTTACATTTAATGTATTTTGCAATGCTGAATCTGAATCCGGCCTTAAAATTGCTATATCTCAGCCTAAATTGAGATATCTTAGCCTAAACAAGGAAAAAAGCCCGTTTTTGCTATATTTTTAAGCTATATAACTAGAATATAGAACATTCATACGCAGAATTCGATACATTATCGGAAAGCTCCAATCTTTTTCTTTAAAATCACATTTAAATTATATCAATTGCTTAATTTTTCTCCGAAATATCGTAAACTGAAATAATGACAAAACACGTTTTTTTGCACTTTTTTAACTTTTTAGGTTAGAATATCTCCGAGAAAAATAAAGATATCGACATTATTTGAATTAGGTTTAGAAGATTGATTAGAGCTTTCCATTTCTGCATCAGAATTTACGGATATACGTCCTGTTATATAGCTCCAAAACAGAGCAATAAAACATAGCATCGGCTTTTTTTCCTTGTTTTGGGTAAGATATCTCAAAAACCGTATGAGAAACAGCAATTCTAAGGCCGGATTTGGATTCAGCATTGCAAAATACATTAAATATAGCTATTTTTATATTTGTTTGTTGCGTTTTTTTTTAGATTTTTTTTTTCTTTTATATGGATTATGTATTTTTGCGATATTTCGCGGGGATGATCAGCTACGGTTTCGGGGTTTGCATTTTTCAGACCACTAAACTAATACACAGATTTTCTCCACATAGCCAAAAAACCTATCGACTGTTTAAAAGCACCGTGCGCAAAGAGATCAGTAACGGATCCGTAACAGATAGAAAAGCGGAGATATGAACCGTCTGGCACACTGGGTTACGAGATATTGCATTTTTACTTAGTTTTTTGGCTTTCTATCAAAATATTTAATTTTTGCGTACTAAAAAAATTATGATTAAAAATAGTTTAGAAGTTTCTCGTTTTATCAGGTAGTTGTTTTTGCTTATTTCTATAGTCGGCTTACGTTGGTTCCACCTAAGATGATTCTGTTTCTGTGGAAATGTTTTAGTTTCTAGCATAAATATTATTATTCTTGAAAAATTTATCATCAACGTTTTTTTTTTAACTCTATAAAAATGAAAAGTGGAAATATTCCATTTTGATCCATTGAAATTCATGTATTTTATCAAAAAAATCCATTCCGTGAGGCGTTGACAGTATTCTAACTTTACTACATCATACTACAATTAGCAGCTATTACGTGTTGTTATTTTATTTTGTTTTTCTTCTGATAGTTAAACCAACATTTATTTCTAAAATTCCCATAAAATTTTTCCACTTTCATGTACATTTGTAGTAAGAGCAAAACTAGTGCACGGTAATGATGTTGCAATAATCATAAGTATGAAAACGTACTGTGGCTTAACAACTTCACTTCCCATAAAATGAAAAACATAATTTTCTGTACAAAGTAGGTACATATTTGCTTAAGATGTTGTCATAATTTTTAGATCGCATGTCACTGGTTGGTTTTGTTGATTTAATCACACAGTGCACATGTTGTAATTTACAAAAACAAAAAAATGTTTAACCTGTCTGGAAAATGTAAGACCACCACTGCGACTTTGGCGATTTTGTAGGAAATACAAAAGAAACAGGTAATTTTCATGCTTATATTTCTTTTATTGTGAAAATGTCAAGATTTTGCAATTTCCGGTTGTATTCACATGGTTTTATCTTTTCTTTACAATAGTAAAGACGCCAGTAGACAATAAGAACTAAGAATCTTGGATGACAATTTATTTACATAAATGTGAATGACATCGGAAAAAGCAATTATCATTTTCGTCCGCCAGGTTGGAACACTAAAATCGGAAATTGTAGAAAAATCTTTCAGTATAGTTAGTGTTTATGTTTGAGTCTGAATAGATTATATCTGCAGCTAGTGGAAAATTTGAGTGTCAAAGATAATCGAGGCCATAGGTCACGAAAATCAGATTTTGTAAATATTTCGCTAACGGTTACTTCTGCAGAAAAACTACGCTCAATAATTTTTAAGCTTAGAAAATTTTACTTATTGATGAAAAACGAGCTACAAGACTTTCCTTAAAAAAATGAACCCATCATAAGTAGAGCACGTGATTATATTCGTAAAGTTCCTCTTACTTTTTATCGTAAAATATGTACATATTCTTCAAAAACTGACTCGTAGTCGTTTCCATGCGTTGTGCTGCTCTTGACACACGCTGTCACTTACCACAATATTTATTTATAACTTTAGTATTTTAACTAATCATTTAAATGGGCTAAATATAAATTTATAAAAATAAATTAAAGTCAATTGAATTGAGTGAAGAAGTAAAGTAGGGACTTTAAATTGTTGCCCTAGCAAGCGTGCCAAAAGTACGAACTGACAGTAAAAACAGCAGGAATGTTTTTTATATTCTCCTCAGTTTGCTAACTTGAGAAGGCAATGAACTTATGAATTAAATAATATTAAGTGGTTGCATGACATTTTATTGTACAACGGATTATATGCAACTAAAAAGTTACTTAAATCATCGTTAAATAATAGTACGGTTTTGTAGTTATAAGTTCTTGATATTTTTTGCGAAATAAATACTTTATTTAAAGTGTAAGGTATGAAATATTTCGCTCAAAGTACTGCCCATCATTTGGCATTACTTGCTCCCAACTTTCTGACAGTATTTGAATTCCACATTGAAAAAAGATTCGTCTTTTGAAGCTATGCAAGAATCGATCCATTTTTGGTATTTTCATAAGAATGCAAGCGCTACTTAGCCAACAAGTGATAACACTGTCCGACAGTTTCAAACTTTGTGTAAATTACATGAGAAAATCAAAAAGTTTCTAAAAATAGACGTTAAAAAAAAATATCCGTATCGCGTCGTTTTTCTCCAGCAAGTCAGATTTTTTTTTTAATCGATTTTTCAAGTTTTTAAGTCCACTGTACATAAAAATCAAAATTAACGCATTCTTGTGTTAAATCGATGAATTTAACTGTATGATTCTTACATCTGAGGTGTATCATGTGTTCAGCAAACTTATTTAGGATATTGCAAGGAATATTTTTAAAGAAAATTTTTAACTTCTACATCCCCCACACATGGGTAATTTTTACTATTTTCTCGAAAAGGTACAAAAATGACACATAAAACAGGCGAATATTGAGTCAGTATGTAGGTATTAAAGAAATATTTGCTATAAATTTTCACTGTTAGTTGCTGAACACTAAAAAGTCAAAATTTCATCCAGAAAGCAAAAAAAATCGTTAAAATCAATTAGGACTCCTTACAATCAACTACGTTTTGGATAAAACTCGTTGTCACAAGATCATAACGAAATCACACAAGGAACATCTACCTAGAACGCATTAACACATTATATTCTGTGTTTATGTGTCTTTTTGACCTCTTTTCTAAAAATTGATTTATAAAAGGTTAAAATTTTCTACAAAATTATTTTACGGAAAATTTTACTAGGAGTTACTTAAGACGAAAAATTCTTAGAACTTAAGGAAAATGCGTCAGAAATGTAATAAATTAGTAAAGTGATAAGTCCTAATTTAGGCAGGATAGTTGTCCACACTAGCCCCGTATAAGGGGATAGTGTGGACAAATGTAAGCTCTTTTCAAAATGATTTAATAAAGCATTTATGAAAACAAAAAATGATATATTTACATATATGATTTTGTAATTATATAAAAATTGTCCACACTAGCCCCCCCTCCCCTACATACTGGCTCAATATTCCCCTGTTTTAGGTGTAATTCTTGTAAATTTTCGAAACATGAATATTTGATATTGCGGGCTTTAACGTTAAGGATTATCGCCAGTCATTATTCGGTGCAAAATTTTCCTTTTCTGTCGTTGATGCAGCAGGGCGACGTCTCTCGGCTTCAGCTCAAATAGGACACAATAACCGTTGCTTTTGTATCATTCCTGAGGTTGCGATCAGAGAGCTCGCTATTGGCAAATTTGCGCTCAAAGTAACGCTTTAGACTTAAAACAGTACAGAACGATTTTTCTGAAAAATGGCAACTCGATCATAATGAAAGCGCTGCGATGCTAGAATTAAAATGAAAACAAAACTAATACGGGTGTAACCTTTGCCCTGGCCAAACATAAAAACCCTACACTGGAGTATTTTGAATATTTTGATTATATGGAAGATGCCACGTCTTCTTGTCAGAGTTTACCCAGTTTTTGCAGTGTCCCTGCGGGTAAGGGGTCAGAATATGCCCGAGGTAAGTATGCCTGTCGTAAAAGGCGACTAAAAGCGGGTGACCAGCCAGGGTGTGGAAGGGTGTAGCGTTGAACAGCGTTGCGCCTCGAAAGAAAAACCCACAATGCCCGTAACTGGCACTGACAAGGCGAGTCGATGCCGCCTTAAAATAAGCATCTTGTCGAAATCCTGAAGCGTCTGATCCAGAGTGGGCGGCTCCCAGGTCAGCGTCTGTTCCAGATTGGGTGGCTGAAATTAAAAGTGAATTCGGCCACTATATTTGCAGCGCTTGCCGGATCCAGTTTTAAGCTTATAACTTACTGCGTGGGGCGTTGCCGAGAAGATTATACTAATGAATCATGGATCGAAAAACGATGGAAAATAACTCTTCAAGTGGTACCCACCAGAGTGTGGTTAATCCACATGCCTCGGCAGCATGCACATCGGATTTGGAGATGCAAGAAACATGCATAGTTAGGAATGATTCTCCTATAACTGGAACCAATATGGTTTCTCAAAATTTTAAAATCCTTTCGATGAAAACTCGAACACGCATCAAGAGATCAAAGTCATCGCAAGGGATCGTGACAAATGAAGAGATTTCATATTGGCCCTATGCTCCTCCTAGGAGTTAAAGGAGAATACATACATTCATACATATCTCCGAAAACGTTTTCAGCGAAGCGTTTTGAAGCTTTTTCTTATATGGGAGGTGCCGCGCCCTCTCGTCCGAGTTCGTCTAGCTTTAGCTAAAAGTATTCATTTATAGTCCTTAGTATTTCTGTGAAATTTAGTTAGACTATCTCAAAAAACTCTTTCAGTATTGCATTTTCAAACTTTTGTTTATATAGAAGGTGTCACGCCCTCTTGTCCGATTTGACCCAGTTTTTGCTCTGAGCTTGCATTTATAGTTCTTAGTGTCTGAGTAAAACTTAGTTCGATTATCTCAAAAAATTCTTTCAGCATAGCGTTTTGAAGCGTTTTCTTATATGGGAGGTGCCATGTCCTCTTGTCCGAACTCGCCCAGTTTTTTCTCAGAGTTTATGCTTACAATTTATAGTATTTATGTGTATTTTGGTTGGATTGTCGTGAAAAATACTCCTAGAGCTGCATTTTGAATATGTTTTTTGTATGGGTAGTAGGCGTGTCCGTTGACCGATTTCGCTCGTTTTCAACCCCGCGAGCTTACTTTTGCGACAAAGGCAGTATATACCAAATTTCATCTAATTATCTTGCTTAGTTTTCCGTAAAAAATATTTCCACGCAAACCCAGCCTGCCTGCCAGCCAGACAGACGGACATGGCTATATCGACTCAGGAGGTGACGCTGATCAAGAATATACATACTTTTCTATATCTGCCACGCCTCCTTCTCTGCGTTTCAAACGGAAGGTCAAAGTGAATATACCCTGGGTGTAGGGTATAAAAACAAGTGACAATGAATGTCATCTTCCGTTTTCTTTGCTTTGCTTTCATTTTATTTTCTAGTTAAAAACGAAATAAAGAAAAACAAATTAATTTTTCTGTCCAATGAATGCAAAAGAGAGAGATGCAGGATATATCCGACGTGCCCACTGTGATCGCTTTACGCAAATTGATCTTCGCCACACTTTGCTTTGAGCGCAACTTTGGTCAAAGCACGCTCTCTGATCGCGACCTAATGCTTCCAAGCGTTTCGAAACTGTTGAGTCATCTGCTTGTAATGATTTTCCAAGTTCAGTAAGCATTAAACATTGGTGTACATTAAGCAATCTCTTCGGTACCCAAGAGCATTTTTAATTTCTAAGACCAAAATTATTACTTTTAAGCGCCGAAGCCTATCTCTACACATCATTTCCGACATTTTGAGAAATTAAAGCAACAAATTATTCAAAAATATATTGGTGAAAAAATGCGAATAGTGTTGTGATATGGTTAACAACAAACCAACCCTCAGAAAAAAACCAAACGACCCAGTGGAAACGCTGTAGGTTCAATCAATTTCTCAATAAAAAAGAAAACCTTAGGTTTCGAAGTGTTTAAATTTGAAGTTATTTTGGCACTTTCGATTACTTCGGATTCTACAGTCGATAATGACTATTTTGGTGTGTTTTGTTTTGGTAGAACTATGAGATTAGTATATACTCCGTAGAAACTATTATATCATTTTCTCGAAAGATGCCTTCTAAAGATTTTAAAAATCGTTTTAACAAATCTATTACCATGCAGAAATCGGATGGCGTAAAAAACTCCGAGGTAATCGAAAGTAACAAATAACCTCAGATTGGAACACCATAATATAGGAACATATTAGACACTTTACTAAAAAGATTGGTTTTGAAAAGAGATAAGAAAGTTGTTGATTTCTGAAGCTGACTGAAACAAAGAAATCCCTTTAAGTTGAATATACATATTTCGGTTTAAGATGCAGCGAATACAACCTACAACACAATCGCTGAACAAATTTATTAATTTATTTCAATTTGCCTTCCTTTGTCTTTCGTAGGCGTATCTAATTGAAAATCTTTACGTCATAAAATCAAAAAATAAGAAATTAATAATAAAAAATTTTAATTTAGATCATTTCCAGTTGATTTCCTATGTCACTTTATGATCTCATTATCAAGTGCTACACTTAGATATACATACATACATACATACACTTAGATATAAAAATCGTAAAAAAACGCTTAAAAGATGCATAAACCCAACCTTAAAAGGCAGTAAAAAAACATAAATAAAAAAAAATATGGCGCTATTGTAACCGAAATATCTTCATTTTTGGCATTAAAAATATCGAATTAGTTAACACTACTTTTTTTTTTGCTTTTTTAATTTTTCGTCTTCAATAGCAATGATCATTTTTATTACATTTATTACTGATGCAAGCAGATTTTCATGATTTCTTGGCAAGCACGAACTTTAAATTTGTGTTGCTGACTTAAAAATTAAAAAAAAAAAATAAAAAAAAAATCATAAAAAATATGTTACTGGTGGATGTGGGTTATTGTAATTTAAATGACTTTGTTGCTGTTGTTGTTATTTTTTGTTTTTAATTTCCCAAAAGAGCAAAAAACTGCAATGCAATGAAGTCATACATTTTGAGCAAACCCAAAGAACGGTCTTCAGTTTGAGGTCATGTTTTATAATTGACCTCAATGAAAGTTTAAAGTTGAACATAATTGAACATATGCTTCGAAAGTGTAGTGAACTTATTGTTTGTACTATGTTTCTTCTTTAGTGGGACCGAGATTTGATATATGTACTTCATTCATCATATTTTTATGCATATCAGGACTGTCCCAGAAAAATTTGATACTTTTGTTTCTTATGATTATGATTTATTTGGTCATCGTGTAGGTGGTAATTTGGGTGCTTTTTTTTCGATATAATATGACGATTAAAAAAACATTTAACACTTGGTCAACAAACTCCAAACGATGAAGACGTCGAGCAATCAAGAAAAAAGGTGCGAAGTCATTTTATCTACCTACCTGAAAAAAACAGAATTTAATTATTCACCTATGGCTAAAAAAATAGGTGCAGCAAAAATCACTGTCTAAAGGGTTATTTTGAGTTATAGAAAGATCAACTCATTGTGTGAAAAAAGGGATCAAGTAAAAAAGCCGATATAGATCCACGGTTTGTGCAGAAAGTAAAGCGCGTTTTTATGAAGAATCCTAACGCTTCAGTACGAGACATGGCTGCCGGGGCAATGTCATATACAAAGACTAAAGAAAAAAAGTAAGTTGATGACCTACAGAGTTGAATAAGCACCAGACCGTTCCGATGAAAAGCAGTTAGAGCCTCAAAAGCGAGCTTGAAAGTTATATGACGGTTACCTGACTAAATTTGACAGCTGCATAATGGACGATGAAACATACGTTAAGGCAGATTTTAAACAGCTACCAGGACACAAGTTTTATACCTGTTTGGAGAAGGGGCACGTACAGAGCAAGCTTAAAGAGAAGAATATCACAAAATTGCCCAGAGCTTCGACCTATTGAAAAATACAATTTTCCAATTTGTGAAATTTTTAAAAAAAAAATTCTCGATAAATAACAAAAACTTTTTGAGTACAAAACAGAAGAGTCTAAATGATAAAGACGAACTAACAGAGATAATCGATGTGAAAATACAAAATTCAAATTTTTTGTGAATCGGCCGATTCATATTTATTTTGATTAGGTGGACCATCATTAGTAAAAAAAATTATTTTTATTTTTTTCGATCGTGTAGTGTTGCCGTATTTGAAAAAACTATATAACCAAATCTTTAGTAAGCCAATGTTCGAATTCCACTCAAAATTTCGATGATTTTCTGAATCTTTCTCAAACCCGTTAACATTTTCTAAACAAATAAAAATTACTGATTGTTATGAAAATTTTTTTGGTATTGATCAAATCATTCTCAGAAACAAAATGTTTGTACAAATGCATTATTTCCTTTGCCTTTCTTAAGTAACATGAGTTTCACAAAGAATCTCAGTGCTTCCTTAATTTTTTCTCCAATTTCATCCTAATACATAAAATATTGTGATTATGCCGAAAAATACAAAACAATAAAATATTCACCATACATGGTAAAGTAGATTTTACCATGATAAACCTCCAAAATCTCAGATAATACTTTTACATAAAAGTACCTATAGTACCATGAAATATTTACCTTTCTGCATATGTTATACCAAACAATGGATGATAAACTCTAAAATAAATTAGATAATGAAGTCTTAAAAAATAAACAACTTCAAGATAGTCTCGTACAATACTTGTATACATACATTTGTACCTATGTAAGTATATACAATGTAGGTATGTAAAATGATAACAAAATTCCACTTGTATTTTCGGGTACTGGGTCAAACTATGAATACGTAATTATAAAGAAACAATAAAAACGCACTTATTTGTCAAAAGTAGAAAACTTGTTAAGAAATGAAAAAAAAAGACAACAACACAAACACAAAAACTATGGACATACATACAAGCCGAATATAAAAATTGAGATTTATAGGTTAAGCAATTAATTCAAACGTACGCACAATCCAAGCGTAATTTCATTGCAATTTATTAATTCATTAAAAAAATTTTAAAGTTTGCTTGGTGGATACTTTGAAAATAATTTTTTTGATTGAAAACTGTCAACAGAAGGTTTTCTTAAATAAAACTGTGCTCTGAGCATTTGTTGTAGTCCATATCTACTTGCTTAAGGCGATATTGTTGGTTTTTTCTTGGCTACGCACAAATCGATTTGGCTAACCATTTGAAGAGCTTTTTGATTTGCATTAAAAATTTTAGTTGGTTTTAAATAGACCAGATGGATAACTAAGTTAACGTCAGCATGTCAATGCTATTTTAGCATTTTTAATTTTAGTAAGCATATAATTATATGCATAATAAATTATAATTATCATATTATTATATGTGGAAAAGGTACCTTATCTTCACAAAATAAAAAACCGTGTTTTTACGTTTTCTAAAAATACATTCAGTATTGAATAAAATGACACCTCGATGAAATCGATTTAAATCGTAGAATGAAAAACTCAAGTTCAAAGTTTGTCAATTATCAATTTTTATAGGGTAGAGGTTCAGTCAGTCCGCTTTTATTGGTATTTGTAATTCGATTATCGACCTCAAATCAGTTGTAAAATGTTCAGAACATGTCTAAGCACTGAATTCTACCTTAAACTGAAAACCGGTAAAATTGGCACTATCTCTTATTTTTCGCTGCACTGCTAAATTTTGTGAGCGAAGATAAGGTGCATTTTCCACTGGACGGTCACATACAGTAGGTCAAAGCCAGACTCGAACACCAAAGATACTATTTTTTTTTTCAATGCCCCAAAACTAAGTGCGCAAAAATAATTTAAGAAACTTGAAGTAGATTTTCAAATAGCCTATTTAAACCTTCAGTTTTAACAAAAAGCCAAACTTCAAATTTTCAGTTTTTTTTGAAAATAAATAAAGCATAATAAAATCAAGCATATTCACTGCCAAAGCCAAACTCGTACACCTTAACAAAATGATAATTTGTACATGAGTTTAGTATTTAGTGTACATTATTTTGTTTTTATTTGTCATGTTTATTCCTTTAGGCATCCTTTGAATTAGCTTTTCACAATAGCTCGGATAAATTTTTTCCCATTGTCATGAATACCCTTTTCAGTTCAGTTTTTGAAGAAATATTGTGCTGGCAAACTTTTGCATCCCGATAATTCCACAAGATTATATTAAAATGTATATGTGAAAAAAATTCCAGTCGGAAAATGTACAATGCCTGCTGATAAAAATGCCTTTTTTCTTACTTTCTTTAAGATCTTTTAAACATGCTCCAATGCCTTCCAGAAACTGGTCTATTAGAAAGCATAACACTTGCTTCATTGCTCCCTTCTTTGTGTAGGCAGGCGTGACAGGTCGTGGTGCTCACAGACATCATGTGTTAAAAATATAAAGAAAGAAGGGAATTTGGCATGCCAAAAAAACACTAACCAAGCGTTGTTAAACTCAAATCAGCAACGCAACGTAGTTGAAACAATAACGAAACGTGGTTAAATCCAAATCAGCTCATTTCAAAACAAAAAGACTTTCAGTCAACATCCAACAAATGATGACCGTGGCTGAGTTGCCAAATCTCTCAATATCAACAGAAAAAAATTTATTCAAAGCATAAAATTGAAAATAAACTAGTAAGGGTGTATCCTTTGGCCCGGCCAAACATGAAATACCCTGCACTGCAGTATTTCGAAAATTTTGCTTATATGGGAGGTGCCACGCCCTTTTGTTCGAGTTCACCCAGTTTTTGCTCAGAGTTTACTTTTATAGTTCTTAGTGTCGGAGTGAAATTTTGTTGGATTCACCCAAAAAAATCTGTTGTAAAAGTGTAGCAAAATGCTGTATGTTTTACAGCATTTACTTTCATATTTCATCCCATATCTTTTGCAGTTAATATTACAATTTTGTTGTACATTTGAAAAATTAGCTGTGAAAAATAAAATATTTGCTGTAAATTTCACAACAAAAAAAAAATTATATCGATAATTTTAACAAATTTCTGGTAGAAATTATTGCATTTGCTGTAAAATTAACAATTAATTGTAAATTCGATTATATTAACTTTTAAATTAGCAAATCCACAGAGAATTGTAAAATCCACAACAAAACGTTGTTAAACCTACCGCAGCAATTTTTTTGGGTGTTATCTCAAAAACGTTTTAAGTATATACTTATACTATAGCTATAGCGCTTTGAAGCTTTTACTTATATGGGTGGTGCCACGCTCTCTTGTCCGTGTTTGTCTAGTTTTAGCTCAGAGTGTCCATTTATAGTCGACTAGTCCTTAGTATTCGAGTGAAATTTAATTAAATTATCTCAAAAAACTCTTTCAGTAAAGCATTTTGAAATGTAAGCTTATATGAGAGGTGCCACGCCCTCTTGTCCAAATCCACCCAGTTTTTGCTCAGAACTTGCGCTAACATATCATAGTAATGTGTATTTTAGTTGAATTGTCGTGAAAAATACTCCTAAAGTTGCATTATGAACATATTTTTTTGTATGGGCGGTAGGCGTGTTCGTTAATCGATTTCGCTAATTTTCAATCCCACGAGCTAATTTTGACTACGAAGGCACTGCACCAAATTTCATTGAATTATCAGTCAGCCAGCCAGACAGACGGACATGGCTATATCGACTCAGGAGGTGACGATGATCAAGAATGTAGATACTTTTCTATACCTGTAACGTCTTCTTCTCTGCGTTACAAACGGAAGGACAAAGTGAATATACCCTGGGTATAGGGTATAAAAAAGCAAAAAAAACTAACTTTCATGTTTTTTACTCTTTTGCCCATAACTTTTTTAGGGTCAGAAATAGGTAAAAATAGTGCGCAATACAAAAAAAAGTAGATATAATTTCCTTAAAAATGGTTTATTTAAAAATTATTTATGTCAAAAATTGACCGAAATATTGCCACTCAAACATAGAAATTTTGTTAATGCGGTCGAAAAAACGATTTTGATTCAATACTAAGGCAACTTACGAAAAAGTGTATGAAGCAAAAAATGCTTAGAATCATTCAAGAAATAGATAAGATTTTTTTTAATAATTTTTGGGGACATTTTATAATTTTTCAAAACGGTCAAAAAAAAAAAAAAAAAATTAAAAAAGTTCCAAAAAATTCTGAAAAAAATTCCCACGTAGTTTTTGGATAATTTTAAGCATTTTTTTCCATATACACTTTTTTTTGTAAGATGCCTTGGTTTTGAGTAAAAACCGTTTTTTCGACCGCATAAAGAAAATTTAGAACTTTCATGAATCTTTTCGGTTTGCACAAAGCAGCTAAGTAGAATTTGCCTTGCGCTAAGCACAAACCTTCTTATCGCATCTTTTTGTTTATTTCTGTGCTCGCTTTACGTTTGCTTGCTTGAATCGCTTTAACTACATGCCTAACTCGTTTAAGATGGTTATCAGTTAACGAACTTAGTTCAATCTACACTAGATGGTGCTGATCAAAGAAGGGTGCATTGCATACTTATTTTATTAACTGTATTTTTTGAAATCAAAAGAAAGAACACCTACTCTTTTTTCAGTTTTATAGTTTTTTTTTTAATTTTATTTAAATATTCCTTGATTTAATTATTCTACGAAAGTCTTCCGACAACTGAAGCCTCACGCAATTTAAAGAAAAATCGACGTTAAAAATAAAATCAGGAAAAAATTACACAGTGGAAAAACGCAATATTTATGTGAGATTTTTGCCACATTGCACGCAAGCTGCAACAATAACAACAATATATATTAGCAAGATATTGTACCTGTATTTCAAAAATACAACAACAGCAACAAAAACACATAAAATGAACCCTGCAGTTAATCGGACTAGTGCATGACTAGTCTTTGACTACTTCCAAACAGGACTAGTACTAGTTCCACAACTAACGAATTTCCATATAATGGACTGACGATTTTTCAATGTTGATGTCCTACGAATCGTCAATTGTCTCCCTCTGCATTACCTTTTCGCTAGCCGAGAGACAATTGTCTCCCTCTGCATTACCTATTCACCAGTCGAGGGACAGTTGAAAATTTTGAGAGCTTCGAGACTCGATTTCGAGTATCTAAAAATTGAGCGAACGAGTATCTTAAAATTGAGAGATGTAATTAGAAGAAGAATGAGCGAACACTGACGGATTAGCTGATGCGCAATTTAAATGGCGAATGAAAAATTTACAACTTTTTTCAAATAATCAATAAATTAACACAATTTCAGATAATCCAATATATGTAGATGTGAAACAGAGCGTCGGTTTTGATATCAAAACATTTTTTTTACTTTAAAGTAACATATTTCCATGAAAATTTATTAAAAAAACGGAACACCAAAAAACGTGACTGTTCGTACATATTACTTTCTCACTATACTACATTATCTCAATCAGCGGCACTTCTCAGTTAATAAAAGAGCAAACAAAGACAAAGAAAAACATGAAAACTTTGTATTTTTTCTGTCAACTGACGATATGTGCACTACGTGGTAACTAGAACAACGCTAGTACCTTATTGAACAGTTGCCGAACTAGTCACTCTTTGGGACTAGATCCAAATTTAACTGCAGGGAAACAACAACAACCTGTGTGTGCGAATTAATTTGATTTAATTTAATTTGTTGCAATTTCTCAAGGGAATCAAATTTTTTTGTTGCATCCGTAAAACTACAATGCGATGCTGAATGTGAGATCATTCAAGCTTTTGAAAAAGATTTCAACAAATTAACAACACCAACAACTACAACAACAAAATATTACTCCAGCAACAGCAACAACAACAACAAATATATTAAAGAAAAAAACTCATAAAATTATGCGCACGCATTGCATTTATTAAAAAGAATGAAAAAATGCTGCATCAAAAGCCCCATGCACATTAAATTAGCAACGATTATTAAATTTTTATTTCGCTCTCTTTTCTTCATGTGTATTCTTTCTTGCTCAATCGCACACATCAACGTATCTGCTCTGCTTGGTTGTTTCCGTTTAAGCACGCCAAAGAACTGTTGCACTGGGTCATTCCACCCAAACGATGGAACGCATCATCTATTGTGATGTTCTTACACCGAAGAAATATATACACTGAAAAAAAAAGTAAAAAAATTGTGGTGTAAAATTAGATCATTCGTGGACAGTCATTTTTTACAGCAAAAAGGTTTTTTGATCAGAATCTATACTTTTATGCAATAAATATAGAACAAAGTTCAGTGAACTACTTAAGGATTCCTTATTTATTGAATTTTATTAAGCTTTTTAAGCATTTATCTAAAGTTTTAAGCATTTCTCGTCGTTGGTGATCTCTAATGAAATTTTGTGTAGAATATAATTGTGAAATACATCAAAAATTTTGAAAAATGGCCAAAAAGACCCAGAATAAGGACTGTCCCAGAAAAATTTGACCCTTTTATTCCTTAAGATTATGATTTACCTGATGATCGTGCAGATCGAAATATGGGTGCTATATTTTCTATATAATATGATGATTAAAAAATATATAACACTTGGCAAACAAACTTCACACGATAAAGATATCTAGCAATCAAGAAAAAAACGAGAATTAAAATATTCAGCCATAGCTAAAAAAACAGGTGCATCAAAAATCACTGTCCAAAGGCTTATTTCGAATTATAGAAAAGGTCAACTTATTACGCGGGAAAAGAGTTTAGGTAGAAAAGCCAGTATAGACCCACAACTGGTGAAAAAAGTGAAGCGCCTTTTTAATCAGAATCCCAACACTTCAGAACGAGTTATAGCTGCCAGAGCAGGAACCTCAAAATTTTCTATAAATAGACTAAAGAAAAAACTTAAGCTAAGAACCTACAGAGTTCCAAAAGTACCAAACCGTTCCGATGAAATGCAGTTAGAGGCTCAAAAGCGAGCTCGAAAGTTATATGTCGGTTACCTGACTTAATTTGACTGCTGCATAATGGACGATGAAACATACGTTAAGGCAGATTTTAAACAGCTAACAAGACACAAATTTTACACCTGTTCGGATGAGGGGCAGATACAGAGCAAATTTAAAGAGAAGAAAATTACAAAATTTCCCAAGCAGTATATGGTTTGGCAGGCCATATGCACCTGTGGTCTGAGGAGCATTTTTTTTTTTTTTGTAACACTGGGCACAATTAACTCAAAAATTTATATTGATGAATGCCTTAAAAAACGTCTTTTGCCATTTATTCGTGAGCACGGGAGTACTGTAATTTAGCAACCGCTCACTACTCTAGAGCCACCATAGAATGGTACAATGGTAGCAATAATGTAAATTTTGTTCCCAAAAATGCGAATCCACCTAACTGCCCACAGCTTTGACCTATTGAGAGATATTGGGCTCTAATGAAATCAGATCTTCTGAAAAGTAAAAGCACTGCAAAAAATTTAAAAGATTTCAAAAATAAGTGGCGAAGGTCGTACGGTACTGTCGACGAAACAACTGTACAATACTTAATGAAGGGTCTTAAGAAAAAAGTAAAATATTTTTATATAAAATAAATATTTGTTAATAGTGTAAGGTTATTTACGTTTGTTAAACTACTCCTAATAAATAAAAAAACAAAATTTTTTAAAAAATTCATTACGTATTTTTTTGTTAATGAAAAACAAAGGGACAAATTTTTCCGGGGCAGTCCTTATTTTAAGTGAATTTTATATTGCATGATTTCATGGTGATATTGGAACAAAAAGTTTCATCTAAAATGTACATTTCGAGTTTTAAGTTTAATTTTCGGGGTACTATTTTTTTATATACCTTGATTCCAGAAAACAAAAAAATTTGATAAATAACACAACTCATTCCGAGTTTTTTCAGCCTAAATTAAGTACATTTTGGATTTAATTTAAGATGATTTCTACTTATTCTAACCAAACTTTTGCCGTGAGAAATCTAGATTACTTAGATTTGATTTTATTGTGAAAAAATCAACCACGGAATTGGCGTTTACGACATATTTAATTTCATTTAATGAAAGCAAATTAATTTTCATATAAAAAAACATATAGTTTATATGGAAGCCCCCTAAGAAGGGGTTAGAGGAGATAAGACCCCAAGGGAAATGTTCCTCTTGAATGAGCAATGGGAGTCGGTCATACATATTAACCTTCTTCAGTCCTCTCTTAAAGAGGAAATATTGATTTAATTAAAAATAAGGTGCCCTGGAGCCGCCTCCCCATGTGGTACGAAAACCTAGGGTGAACAGAAAAAACCAACTTCTAATTCAGTTTCAGCGACCTCTTAACAATTAAATAAAGTTGTCAAACCCTACGGGCGTTGCACCCTCATACATAAAAATCATAAGCCACTCATTAGGGGACAAATTTTATGATTTCTTCGTATGGACGTACAACAGCCCCTGGTCTAATCTACGCATTTTTTGCATGGTCTTTGGTGCATACCATGTACATTTATGAATGACATTTCATAGCTGCTAGAGGTCCAGAATTATTGAATGCTCAGAATTTTTTGTATGGAAGGTGCAATGCACCTCCTTCCAATCGCTTCTATTTTTTGTATGGTTTTTGGTATATGCCATATACATCCATGCATCAAGTTTCGAATCAATACCTGTCGACAGTTTAGAGATATAGTGTTTTAAGTGTTTTTTGTATACGGGGTACAACGCCCCATCATTAGGTCTCTAATTTTTTACAATATAAGCCTGGCGGAAAATTATCTTTAGATGTCGTGAAAATATGGCTTCGATATAGTTGGTGTTGTAAGCGTGATGCCTATTTTGTAGATTTTTGTATGGGGGGCACAACACCCCCTTGTCTGATTCACTAAATTTTCCTTAAAAACCCATAGGAGCACCAAAAAACATATGATGTGAATATGGTTTCAATACGTATGGAAGTCCCCCTTAAGAAGGGGTCGGAGGGGTTATGTCCCAGTAAAAAAATATGTCCAGTCCTTCGTAAATGGTGAAATATTGATTTTATTAACAATGGTTTGACCTGGACCCCTGAGGTACGAAAACCTAGGGTGACCCGAAAAAACTGACTTCATAATCGGTTTCAACGACTTCGAAATTAGTAAAAACCGTTGTCAAACCCCACGGGTTTTTTTTATGCTGTTGTACAGTATAATTAAACCGAAAGAGAAAAGCCCTTAAACAAACTTTTCTGAAGAAAAATCGTTTGAAGCTTGATTGAGATTTGACAGTTTCTAGATATAAGACTTTTTTAAAAAAAATATGATTTCAGGTACTTTTTTGTAGGTACAGTGTACTTTCCAACCAAAACTTAAATATTTTTCTATACACAAATAAGAAGACTCAAGAAGGGTCAAAATCTATTGGTTATTTCACCGCAAATTGTTGCCTGACAGTGGATAACTTTTCAATTGTAGTCTTTTCACATGCCATCCTTACAAATGTAAAAGTTTGTCAGTTAGAGGGCGCTTTTCTTTCTACCAATATTCGGTCTTAAAGTACTTTTTCACAATTTTTTATATCAAAGTCAAATAAAACACTTTCATTTAAATCCCAAGTTAATCAAAATCTGATGAAATTTTAAAAAATTATTCAGGGTTCTACAGACCATTATTAAAATGTTCAGTGCGAAGTGGGGTGGCCGAACTGGAGGCTGAAAAAGTGGCTGTGGGTTATTCATACCAAGCTTCATGATTTATGCTGCGATCTGTATTTGAACAAGGGTAGTTGAAGACGCTTGCATACTAATTTTGGAACATTTGGCCTCAGAAGGATATGTTCGGTCGATCGGGTGATTAGAATTTTGGAATTTCAGCTAAAATTATCTCCAGTTAAACATACTACAATTTTCGATGCTTCTGGGAAAATAAAAAAAAAGCTGTCCAATGGAATAAAATGAATTTTCACATCAGAAATGCAAATTTTATTTGTCCAGAAAGTTCTTTTCGTAAAGTTTACGGAAATTTCTGAATTGAAAAAAAGTGCGTGTTCACAATTAACTTACAATGCATGCGTGTAACTTTTGACTTAATTTATAGTTGATGTTATATTTTTTTTATGATTATTACAGTTGTAAAATTGTTGAATTTATTCAAATGTATGACTTTAGATGATTATACATTCAATGTACATTTTGTAATCACTAGTTGTGTTTTGCATGGAGATAAATAATAAAAATTCTTCACAAGAAAACCTATTAGAATTGTAAATTTTTAATTATTTTACAATTCTTAGCTAAGTATTTGGTACGAAAAAGTATGTGTAGCAATTTTTATATTTAATTTTACATATTGCAGATAAAGCATAGTTAAGGTAATCATCTATTACCATTGTAATGTGTTACGATGGCATGGAAGTTTGTAGTAACTTCAAAACTGAATGTGTAATATTGCGGAACAGAGTTGTCGCATAAAGAAAAAAAACATAAAATGTTACAAAATAATTTACAGTATGTATGTATTTACAAATATAAATACGTCTGTAGTATTTTATACAGTAGAAAAATATGCCACCCAAAGTCAAATGTAATTAATGTGGGCTTAACTTCTGTCATTTACTCTTGAAAGCAATGTAAAACTCATGCTAAGTGCATTAAAGGCTCATTAACAGAAGGACCACACGAAGGAAGCGCGAGTTTTATACGAACACCAACAATAATGCTATGTTGAGGCATAAAGAAAGAAAACCATTAAAGACGATACCAACAGCTGGTTTAATAAAACAACCAAATATAATTCTGTTAGAAAATGGGATAATATGATATGTTCAATATTGTAAAATTTTCCAAAAACGGATTTTAAACTTAAATTTGATGGGTACAATCATACAACATCTGTCATATCATATTCTGTAACATATTTTATCTTGGGAACTAGAAGGAGTAGAGATATATGATTTTGGCAGTCCCATGATATGCAAGGTGCTTAGTAAACACAATGAAGATAAAGATTTATGCTATAGGTTGAGGGAAACATCATTTTGTGTGCTATTTTTATGAATGGGGGCGCAACCACTGCCCTTACAACGATGTAAATTGGTTCAATAGTTTCTGACGTTAGGTTAGGATGGCGGCAGTACTGCCACACATAGACCACAAGGGTCCATAGTGATACCACAAACACTTTTACTAAAATCTATTCATAAACTCTTGTCCTTTCAGTATGATGTTTGCATATCTAAGAGAAGATATGCTTCACTTATAAGTTTGGTTAAACCCGAAAAGTTAAACTTTTGAATCTAAGTATAAGATTGACTAAAAAGAATGTTGAGAAAAGTGAAATAGCAAAGTTTAAAGTACGATATCTCTGTAAATACTGGGCCGGTCTGACAACTCTTTATTACTAAAGGTAGTTGACATTTCTGAAAATCATAATCAAATTTTATTCATTGACATTACTTCCTTATTCAACAGTTTTAAAGTCACTAAAATGAGAGCAGAATCGGAAAAAAATTCATTACATTTACTTTATTTCTTCAAAAAGCACTATACGGCCGCGAAAAGTCAGAGAAAAATTTGTGCACATTATAGATATAGTACTTTATCGGAAAGGACAGTTAAAAATGGTATGATCAATTACGCTCTGAAAGTTTTGATGTAAAATTTGCAACTTAATCTGGTCGACCATGTACCGAAAAAGTGGGCAAAATTCTTGCAAAGGTAGAAGAAGACTGACACATAAGCAGTCGCGACATCGCTGAGTGAAAAAATCTTACTGGCCGTATTTCAGTCAGTGAATCTCTTCTGAAACGAAATGATCTCAACCATTTTTGCACAGGTTGGTTACTGGTAACGAAAAATGGATAACGTATGATAATAATGAGCGAAAAAGTTCGTGGTCAAAACGAGGTGAGTCTGCCCAAACCATCGCAAAGCCGGAACTGACGCCAAAGAAGAGTTTGCTTAGTATTTGGTGGAATTGCGAGGGTCCAGTGTTCTACGAACTGCATCCGCGTGGCCAAACAATTAATTCGGAACTATATTGAATAAAGCGCTCAAGAAAAAACGTCCGGAATTAGACAACAGAAAGGGGATAGTCTTTCATCACGACATCTCTAGACCACACATATACTTCTTTGGTGACCCGCCAAAAACTGAGGGAGCTTGGCTGGGAAGTTTTAATGCATCCAATATACAGCTCAGACCTTCCACCTTCGGATTATCATTTGCTTCACTTGTTATAGAGTTATCTTGAAGGCGTAAAATTTAATTCCCTAGAGGGTTGCAAAAAGGTATTTACTGAGTTTTTTGAGCAGAAACTCCACAGATTCGTTAAGGACCGTATTATTATTATTTAAAGGCTCTGGATTGCACTGCTGCGAATTGAAAGATCTTTTGTACATGCTCCGCTATTTCCAAGTCCTCTAAGCAAAGTTTACAAGAATCATCGTCTACCAAATTTATATTCCTTAGGCGATAATTGAGTTTACGGTGACCTGTCATTATTCCACTATTTTCTGCTGAGGTTTAAAAACGGCTTCTACTTTAACACGTTTTGGATTGATTAACCTTTTCGCTTGCCATATGCCTTTTGAGGCTCTTTAGTGGTCGATCAGGCTTTTTTCTTCCCATTCCCGAACTTAGTTGTTTTTAAAGCAGAATGGTTCTGAGCCTATGAAAGTATTGAGTATTGGCCAAGCAATCTGCCCTTTCATTGCCTTCATGCCCCTCGTACCCTGGTATCCGGTCTAGAGCAACATCTTCCCGCCTGTATAGGACTTGAAAAACTTTAAAGCACTCCCAGATAAGCTTTGAATGTATTGAAAAAGCCATCAATGATTTTAGAGTCGCTTGACTGTCCGAATAAATGTATAAGTCGGTGCCGGAAGTGCCCCTTCTTAGACATTTTCTAGCGCACAACTCTAAGGCGTGAACCTCCGCCTGAAAAATTAAAGCTGTTTTTTCCCATTGCCACTGCTTTTAAGAATCTTGGTCCCACGACTCCAAGTCCTGCGCTGCAATATTCCATTTTGGAACCATCAGTGATCCATTACTGTGAGTCCTGTTTTACATTTATATCCGTCCTCCTTCATTAGGCGCGGTCATTGATGACCACTTTGAAACTTTTTGCATAACTTATCGGATACTGAAAGGCATGGTGTGACCCAGAGTTTAGAGTCTTGAGCTACTATCGGGCACGTCTTTAGTCCCCCTGTGACACCCAAGCAGCCTATTCTGAAGAATCTGTTTAATTCCTTCTGTGCCTTTACTTGGTCTACTTTTGGCCACCATGCTAATGTAGCATAAGTGATCATTGGTACAGTTTTATAAGACCATGCCATAAATTTTGGTTTAACCATACAGCCTTTGGCAAGAATATGTTATTCTTAAGGCTTTATTTGTTATGTATGATAGATGACTGTTAGGCTTTTGACTAGGATTACTCCTTAATATTTAATCTCCTCTGCAATCGTTAGCACCGTTTCCCTCCAAGTTTAAAGCTTCCAGGTTAAGCTTCCTCTTCCGGGTAAAGGGCACCAGTGTGGTTTTACTAGGGTTAATTTCAAGCATAATCTTTGAAAATAAATCCAAAGTATTAGAAATTACATAGCTATCTATATAGGTATATAAGAAGCTGACGTATAAACGATATATGTGATTCTGCTAGCTTGTGTTTCGGAAAAATTTAAGTCTTCACTTTAATCTAAAGGATTTGAAAGTATAAAGTTTGCATCGATCTAATTGCAGTAAATACCTATATGAATATCTTAAAGTTATTTTGCAGCTCTGACATGCTCAGTTCTTAATGTAAGTTAAAAACTATTTATGCAAATGGGGTTTCTATCAAGAATAGGTCAATAGATAGCGCACTTCTACAGCCATATGCATATCATGGCAATCATTATTTCTAAGTAAAATGTCAAACAATTTGACAGCAATCATAAAAAACAAAATTCTGTTTGCCAGCCAGCATTGCAACCGTGTAAATGTCACAAAGTGTTGTAGCGTTTTGTTGCCAAACAGTTGTTGTTGTTCGTTGTCACTCCAGTTAACACTTTTTAGCGACATGCAAGACATTCATTACACACATTAACTGGGAACATTTGAAGAAAAGCCCATTATTATTATTAATATCTCTGGGATAGAGCTAGATAGCTGTTGTTGTTTTATTTGCTAACTTTAATTTTTGATTAATGCTTTGTTTATACGCTCCAGTCAAAAAGAAATTATAAAATAAATTGTGTGCAACAACAACAATAATAATAATGAAGACAACGTGCGCGCATGCGGTTAATGTCTCATTACGGTACACTTTGTAGTTGTTGTTCACGTTGTTGTAAATCATATAATTACTTTTGCTATTGTTGTTATAAAATACATAAAGAAAATAGTAAAAAAGAACCGGCCGGACGCGCCGAACCGGCTATCATTTTTTTATTTTTAATGGCGTAATTCAGCCATAGAAAACTACACAGACGTTAGAAAATGATTTAAACATTTTTCTAACAACAACAGCAATAACAACATATTTTCAATATCATAACATAATGGTTTGTTGTTCTTAACACTATTACCTGAACTATTCAATAATACAGGGGCGTAGTCAGAAACCATTTACTACTAGTACTACTACTACTAATCCTTCTACAATTACTACAATTAATACTTCTACTACTACTACTAACAATTCATACTACTTAAATTACAAATTAGACTTTGAATACTGCATTCTACACTAAAACTTAAAATTTTAGAGCCTGAACAAAATTCAGTAAATATTTATTTTCCTGACTCGTTGCACAGACTAGTTTGCCCGTACTTTTCACATATCATTTTCAATCATTCCGTGTCAGGATATTCTGAACTTTGGTCTTCCTATGTTTCTGTTTCTCCCCAAGAGGAAAAATTTCTAGCGCTTCTGATCCAAGCACTTCAAAAGTGCTTGTCCCCATAGAAATTTAGAAGCACTATCACAATGATTTTTTATAAGGCTGCAGTAAGAACAACGTGAGTTCGAACCCAGCCCGGGAGATTTTTTTTTTTTACTTTTTTTTTACTTTTTTTTGCTTTATTTTTTTTTTTTTTTAATTATATATTTTTTATTCAACATCTTTTATTTCACTTTTCTATTTTCCTTTCTCTTATTAATTTACTTTTGTTCAACCGAATTGAAATTGATTACACAATGATTCCATATAAGGCTGCAGTAAGAACAACGTGAGTTCGAACCCAGCCCGGGTGATTTTTTTTTTTCCGTTTTTTTATTTGTTTTTGCTTATTTTTTTTTTTATTAAAATATTTTTTATTCAACCTTTTTTATTTCACTTTTCTATTTAAATTTCTCATTTTCATTTACTTTTGCTTACTTGAATTGAAACTGATTGCACAATGATTCTATGTAATGCTGCAGGACAACATTTGCTTAATATACAAATTTAATACCTCTTGATCGCATTCGGGCGTTGGTGGAGCGGTCTAAAGGGTTGGTAAATGTAAGAAAAAATTATCTAGCACGCGGAGGGTCGTGGATTCAAATCCTGGCGCGGCCGGTTTTTTTTTTCTTGTTTTTAATTTTATTGAAAAAACGCTTACCGCAGCATTACAAATAAGCGCTTTAAAAACTCTTTTTTGGTAAGGCTGCGGTAAGCTTTTGCTCGCTTATATCCTATGACATGCAATGTTAAAAAGAAAGTATTGTTTTTACGGAGCGTTAGCGCTCAAAAAATAATGGTTTGTTTTGTTTTTAGTAAAATGGAAACTTCGGTTGGTTCAAAGCCATTGTTTGTTGAAGACGTCGTGAAGGCAATATATGCAGTGCCATTTTTTTCTAAGTTTTGAAGTTATTTGAATTAACTACAGCAATAAACATTAAATTTAATAAAATATGGTGAAGAAAAGTGATAGTAAGTGCTTAATAGTTTAAAAGAAAGACTTGCGTAATAAAATTTTTGTCGGTGAGAAAAACTAATACTTTTGTTTTAAGTTTTAATTAATAAGCTTCGCACAAACTTTCAAAATATATGCCTTATTAAAATCGTGTATAGTAGACCGGGTTGAAATTTAGATTCATCCCGAAACCGGCTCAGAAGTTTGAGGGACTTTTAAAAACGATATCTGCACTTTTGATTCTTCTGAATGTCTATTTTGGCTAAAAAAACATGCATATGGCAAAAAATACTTAGAACGATTTTTTACTCAAAAGCAAGGCATCAAACGCAAAAAGTGTATTGGGCAAAAAATGCTTAGAATTGTCCAAAGAATACGTCTGAATTTTTTCAGAATTTTTTGAGATATTTTATAATGAAAAAAATAAAAAAAAGAAATTCCAAAAATTCTGAAAAAATGTACACCAATTCTTTGAAGGATTCTAAGCATTTTACGTCACATGATTTTTTTTTGTACATGCCTTGGTTTTAAGTAAACCTAGCATTTTGCTGACAAACGTGCGCTTAACAGCTGAAAACTATTTGATAAATTTTTTTAAAAAATAAAAATAAAAAAAATAAAATAAAAAAAAAAAAAAATTCTGAGAAAATTCACACGTATTTTTTGGACAATTCTAAGCATTTTTTGCCTAATACACTTTTTGCGTTTGATGCCTTGCTTTTGAGTAAAAAATCGTTTTTTTGACTGCGTAATTAGCAAACACAAAAAAACCGATTTTGGGTTGCAAATATTAAATATATCTCCAAAAAAAATTTATAATTTTTAAACGCCAAAATTTTTCCAAGAACATAATCTTTATTTCTAAAGCACTCTTGGGTATCTATTTTCTAGTGAACATGCTTTTTTAGTCAAAATTGGCCTCAAAGTGCCCCATTGATTTTTCTCAGAATGAAAAAAAAAAAAAATGTTGCAGATATCGTTTTTAACAGTCCCTCTAACTTGTAAGTCGGTTTCGGGATGATTTTATTTTTCTTCATACAAAATCGACCCGGTTTAGTGTATAGTAAAGAATTTTGAGTTTATTTCATCAATTTCATGTTGCTATTTATTGCGATTTTTGAGGACAGCCAACCTCAACAGTTTGGTTCGTTGAACATTATAAAGAAATAAATATTTTTTTGCATGAAAATATCGTGGGAGACAAGGGTTAAATTTTCAATAAATCTCCTCACCTTATTTTTTTTTAAAACAAAATTTTTAACATTTATATAATATACTAGCTATTATCCGGTGCGTGTTGGTTCACCTTTGACCCGATGCTTTTTACTGACGTACCAAATCTTATTCATCTGTGTCAAACATAGTAGTTTCAGAGCTATGATGAATTTTTTTCAAGTGGTTGGATATTCGTTCCCATGAGGAAATAGTTCCAAATTTTTAACATACACTAGAAATAGTCAAAACAACCTCGGAGCAGAAACTGGTAAATTCAGACGAGAGGGGTGGCACTTCTCTTATAAGTTAAGTTTTTAAAATGTTACAGTGTAGAGTGTTTCATTTTTGGCCTTACCAGTTGGTAAAGGTGCTACATTATTGTCATACTTTCACGAAGTAATGGCGATTTTAAATTTCTGACTAATGGGTAGACGCTACCAATAATATCTCAGATATGACATTTTATTGCTGCACCTCAAATAGTCAGGCTGTTATTAATTTATGTCTCGTAAATGGATCAACGTCTTTTAATAATATCAATCAAATAAGAATATGGCTGAAAGCCGAATGAAGTTTGCGATTTGATTTCGTGCTGGATCAACAAATCCCTTATATTCGCCTTAAACAGAAATTTCTGAAGATTTGTATTTTTCATCCACAACATTGCAAAATCGGGCTACCACGATGAGGAGTTTGTCAATAATTGGATTAACTAAATACATATATATTTAAATTGTCAGGGATATTTATCATCAATATCGGCAAACTTGCTGAGATCATTGAGAAAAGGGTTTTTTAGATCCAAATGCCTGGCTCAACTTACAGCATCTTCTCACTGTGTTTCTATGACCTTGAACAAAAGCGAGCATTCCTCGGTTCAGTCTTTGTTTCTATACCTAAATCTCAACCGATTTGCTTGATTTTTTTTTTGTTGGAAAGGTTGTGAGAAGGAACAGTGCATAGGACTACACTTTTTTAAAGTGTGTGGTGCCACGCCCTTAAATTGAAAAAACGATCTCACGGCTAAGCCGCTGCTTCGATTTTAACGAAATTTGGTATTGAAATAGGATTGGCATCAAGGACCGATAACATGACCATTATGTTTTCAGTGGGCGGTGCCACGCCCCTTAAAGGAAAAAACGCACTCACAGCTTAACTACTGCATACGATTTTTATGAAATTTGGTATAGATATAGGGTTAGCACTCAGGAATGATAGCATGATCGATTTTTATGAATTTTGATATGGGCATAAAATGAACGGGACAGGAAGATATCAAAAACTGATTGCTCTTTAGTAGCAGAGACACGCCTCATAATGGAAAGCACGATAATGCAACTAAGCTACTGCACCGATGCAGATAACCCGAACCCTAAGGAAGAATATTAAAAGCTTTTTGTGTTTTATCGACCAAGGAAGGGTATAAAAACTTTTTGCTTTATTTTATGGTCAAATCGAAATGGTCGAATTTCGGCCACAAGGCGAACTCTAGTCTATATATAAATAGGCAAACGATATCGATTCAGTCCCTGTTTCTATACCTAAATTTCAACCGATTTGCTTGATGTTGGAAAGGTTGTGGGGAGGA
The DNA here is from genome assembly GCA_951812925.1 of Calliopum simillimum. Lineage (NCBI taxonomy): Eukaryota > Metazoa > Arthropoda > Insecta > Diptera > Lauxaniidae > Calliopum > Calliopum simillimum. The sequence continues at coordinate 86,909,946 of OX638372.1, forward strand.
GCAGTGCATAGGACTATGGGTGCCACGCCCCTAAATGGAAAAAATGCTCTCACGGCTAAGTCACTACATAGATTTCTACGAAATTTGGTATGGAGATAGGATTAGCACTAAGAAACGACAACATGATCAAAATGTTCTTGAGTGGGCTGTGCCACGCCTCTTAATGGAAAAAATGCTCTCATTGTATCGATTTCTATGAAATTTGGTGTGGAGATAGGATTAGCAATAAAGAATGATTTCATGACTATTATGATTTTAAGTGGGCGGTGCCAAGCCCCTAAATGAAAAAAATGCTCTCCCGGCAAAGCCACTGCATCGATTTCTGTAGAATTTAGTATGGAGATAGGGCTAGCTCGAAAGAACGATAACATAACCAATATGTTCTTAAGTGGGCGGTGCCACACCACTAAATGGAAAAAATGCTTTCACGGCTAAACCACTGCATCGATTTCTATGAAAATTAATATGGATTTATATTAATATTGATTTTTTTTTTTAGAATTGGTTATAGAGCTACGGCCAACAGTAAGGAATGATAATACGACCTTCATGTTTTTAAGTGGACGCTGCCACGCGCTCACGTCATTGTTTTTAATGAATTTTGGTGTGGGGTAGAATGAGCAGAACGAAAAGATATCAAAAACTTTTTGCTTGAGTAGGAGTAACGCGCAAACACACTATTGTAACTAAGCTGCTGCACCAATTTTTATGAATGCTGTTAACGAGAACCCTAAGGAAGAATAGTAGAAGTTTTTTGTGTTTTATCGACCAAGAAAGGTTATAAGTACTTTTTTCTTTATAGGTAAATCGAAATGGTCGAATTTCGGCCACAAGGTGAACTCTAGTAATTGTTATTGAGCTTTGCGTTTTGATAGGTGGCTGAGGGTCAGAGAAGATAGCCACCTCTTAAAACACGCTAAACAAAAACATTGAGAAAAATAAGAATATGGAGGTTTTGAAATTTGAATCGAGCATACCATCTTACAATTGAGTTTTTTCGGGAATCCACACAATAAATTTTTTACTCAAAATTGAGAGTGGGACATACTTATTATATAACCACACATACTAAATAAAATGATCTGCTCTTAAGGAATTTTGGTGGAGCTTTGATCAACACTAGGATGCATACAGAGCAAGAGGGAAGCGTAATGGCTAAAAACAGAATTACTTTGGTTTTTCGAGGGTAGAGCTTCAGTTTCGATAGTTGTCTATCTGGTTACTCAACCAATTCAATTTAGCTCATTAGGACTATCTTAGTTACATTCAACTATACCCCACTATTATCATTGAATTGTTTCTTGGTCTATATGCCATATGGCAACGTCTTGTAGAAACCACATTTCATTCGCATCGACATCTTGCAGTTTAGGGACAAAAAGCTGGATTATCAACTCCACTATTGCCTGTTATTGCCTGACCGACCGCATGTTCAAAGACGAATAGCGAATGAGTCCCTCCGCCACGAAGTCCACACAAAACATATCACGTCGAGGATGCTTATTTGTTTCTCAACATTAACTCAAACTTGAGGATCGCACAAAATACTTAGCTTTAACTCTAAATAATCATCTAGAAAATTTTACACAAACTATTTAAAATTTTCTCAAAATATGTCTTACACGCGTCGGTGGCACTCTCATTCCGAAGTAACTGTTACGCAGATTCTGTGTGAAATTTTTGCACAGCATTGTGTGGATCCTTTTTACACAGCTTGTGTCAAATTTCACACAGTTTTTTTTTTTTGAAGTACTGAACGTGATGAATTAAGTGTTAAAAAACCGGGCCCCACTAAGTCTAACCAATAATATTCTGACTACAGCTCTGTCGGAATCGGTTTTACCTATTTCCGTTTTACACTTCAGACCTCAAGCCAAGTTTATATTTGTTAAAACCAATTCAATATTGTAGCTGGCCACTGCAGACTTATTGTTGCTATTGCTGTTGTTGTTGTGCTACCAATTTCGCTGTACGCTATTGTTCTGTTTTTGGTTGTTAGAACACCATTTTTATTTTAGCCTTCTCCTCTCGTTCGTTGCTTTATATTGCCAACAAATATAGGTTTCGTTACCTTCTTTTGATTTTTGCCAGAACTAATTGTTTAAGTTGAAAATAAAGAAAATGAACAGCAACAACAACAAAAATCTATACCAAAATGTGTTAGTGCTGGTTTGGCCGTTCTAAGAGAAGGGAAAGAAGGAAGGTCGATAGTGCATATTAGCTACGCGCTGTTGTCTTCTTTGACGGTTGGCCACCTCATTCGTGTTTGGAATGCATAAACGTTTCTCGTATTCGTTAGCCAAGTGCGCTAATTATGGCAAATTAAAACTGTTAATAACAACTAAACAGTGCCATTGAGTGAGCAAGCAGCAGAAGCAGCCACTAAACAGGCCAAAGGGGTGAAAAATTTCTATGTTCCATTTAATTGAGTTTTGATTGAATTGGATGATGGCCAAAATAATTAAAAAAAAAAACAAAAACAGAAGAGATTTTTACAACCATAATATTTTTGTTTTTATTTAATTTAAATTAACCTTATTGGGTTAGTAACGCTTAATTCTTAATGATATTAAACGTTATGAAGTAAGAGTTAATTTGATTTAAACTTGAATTACTCAGAGGTCATTGCATTGCGCAAGATGTAAAGAGCGATGAAATTCAAAGAACATTCAAAGAAAACTTTATTTAGTCATGCCAATGTCTATTCATATTATGCTAGAATTCCGGCAGTATCCGTCGGCTCTGATAATTTCGAGAGTCAAGAAGCTTGAAAGATATCTATGTTGTTACACAAATCCAAAAATAATCATATTACTTTCTTGCATAGTAAGGCATAACCACGCCAGTCTTCTGGTGATTCTAAAAAAAGCCTTTAACAGGATTTTGTTCAAATGGTTTTGCAATGGACTTGTCACACGTTATTTCTTACGAATAAATCTGTGGCAGGAGGGAAAACTGCATAAGTCGATGTTCGATAAAATAGCAAAGCAACATAAATTCTATATAAAAAAACAAAATTTAAACTGCTTTCTAATCAAAAATCGACTTATGCAGTTTTTCCTTCCTGCCACAGAAATAAAGATAATTCCTGGTTCCAACTAAAAAAAAATTTACTTGGAACTATTTAACATGGAAATCATTCTCAAGCTGAGCATTCACATAGTGTTCTCAGGATTTTGAAATTTTCTGTTGAAAACGTGTTCAAGTACGATGTTGATCAAAATCCCGTAAAAAAAATTAGTGAACACAAAACTTTTTTTTAATCACCAGAAGACTGACGTTCTTTATGAATTTCTGCTTAAAGTGTAGAAAGTAATTCATACAAGACTACGGGGTTACTTACCCATCAATTTCCTTTAAGACGCTACTGCTACAGTTACACTGTGCAACACGAAATTTTGATTCGGATATTGATAAGTTATTTTGGTTTATTTGCCGTTGGTGAATCCGAATCTGACAATCATTCTTTTCTATTAGGTCTGTTTTTATACCCTACACCCAGGGTATATTCACTTTGTCCTTCCGTTTGTAACGCAGAGAAGGAGGCGTGGCGGATATGGAAAAGTATATATCTTCTTGATCAGCGTCATCTCCTGAGTCGATATAGCCATGTCCGTCTGTCTGGCTGGCTAGCTGGCTGGGTGGCTGGCTGGCTGGCTGGGTGGCTGGCTGGCTGGCTGGGTGGCTGGCTGGGTAACGGCTTTGTGCGGAAATACATTTTTTGGGAAAACTGAGCAAGATAATTCAATGTAATTTGGTACACTGCCTCCACCGTCAAAGTAAGAATGAGCAAAATCGGTCAACGGACACGCCTACCGCCCATACAAAAAATATATTCAAAATGCAACTGTAGGAGTAGTTTTTACGCCAATGTAACCGAAATGCACAAAAAGTCAGACAAGGGGGCGTGGCACCTCCCATATATGCAAAAGTTGCGAAACGCTATACTGAAAACGTTTCTTGAGATAATCCAACACAATTTCCCTCAGACACTAAGAAATATAAATGCAAGCTCTGAGCAAAAACTGGGTGAACTCAGACAAGAAGGCGTGGCACCTCCCATATAAGCAAAATTTTAAAAATATTGCAGTGTATGGTATTTATTTTTTCGCCAGGCCAAAAGTTACCCCTTACTAGTTCGAGTTATACTTGCTATAAAGTGCAGAAAACGCTTTATTCAGGCATATGGAGCTCATCCAGGCAGAAGTGCTTTTGACTAAATTAAAATTTTTTTTTCTTTGTTTTTGCGGAGCGAAGAAGCATTTGCGCTTTTAGGCCCGATCGTCACCATTGCCCGTCGTGTCGGACTCTCCTAAACATAATACCGATTATAACACATCCTCTTCATCGAGAATACTAAACCCCCTGGGAAACCGTTTTTGGTATTGCACCAGAGGGATTCCTTTTAAGGCATTCAATGCCATCTCTTCATTTGCTGAACTTTACCTTAAGAGGGGCTGAGAAGTGCTTCAGCAGTCATTGCCAACATCTTTATTTTGTTTTTTAGTAAAGGAAGGAAACCGGGAGGGGAGAAACCGCTTCAGAACTTGGGCTTTAGCCGAGGAAGAACGAGGTCCTAACGACTCCGATCTCTGCCAGAACAAATGTTTTCCTGTTCGGGAACCCTCTTGGCCTAGTATCGAGACCTCTACGCGCCGCCAGCGTCCGACGCTTTCATTTTGCCATCTTTCTTGCCAGCTTTATAAGGTGTGAGCCCCGACATCTTGGACAGTCCACTGGTTTACCAGTTGGTTTTTCTGCGTTCACAGTCTTTGACGTTCCAGGACCGGCAAGTCTATTGGTATAGTTCCGCTGATTACCAACACCACAGCCTGTGATACAGTGCGGTACGACGACACTACGCCAATGGCATCAATGCTTAGCCTTAGTCTTTTTAACTTTGTCAACAAGTAACGATAGAAAAATACTGTTTTTACTTTCAATTATAAACTTGTTAGACTTCTACACCTCGATCTATATGTTGAAGAAGAATAAAATTTGTATGTTAAGCAAATATATGTTCAAACATGATATTTTTTCTAGAATTATAAAGTAAAAGAGGTTACATATTGTTCTCATATTTACCTTACTGTAAACTTCGAACAAAAAAAAAACGAACTGACCGCGCTAGAAATCGAACCGGGGTCTTTCCTTGTGATGAAAACATATAATTTTTAGTTACAATTACAAACGTTTTACCCCTCTGCACCACTGACCTACAGTATTAAGTTTGTATATTAAGAAATGTCTTTCCAAACATAAATATTTTTACTAGAAAAGTAAAATAAAAATTGTTATATATTTTTCTGGCGGAAAGCATAATTTACTCTACGTATAGGAAAATGTAGGCAATTTAAAGTAAATATTACTTTACTTTATTAATGTTTGAAATATAGTGTTAATTACTTGAATTTGATCATTACTCCAGTGGAGTAAAAATTATTCTATATAAGACTCATGGTAAAATACACTGCGCTTGAAGCGGAAATGTTTCGTTTTTCTAACATTGTTGTATGTATGACGGGCAGTACAACCAACACTTTTAGAGTTGTGATTCGTCTTCAGTCGATGGAGATAATTCATTTTGGACCTTTGTCAATCTTAGAAGTTACATTCAAGTATTTATATATATGTATTAATACTATTCCACATCTGGAATGTTGTTCTTACTTGCTGTCAAAATTCAATCGGTTAATTAAATTTTACCTACTGGCGTCTACTACTAATTTGACAGCTTTGATTTATGGCTGACAAGTCGCAGTTTTTAATACGCCTTACTGTTACTTATCAAATGTTGATCACAAAAGCGAGCCCGTTTTAATAACCATGTAACATCAGCAACGAATTTTCTAAGGTCAAAGTTTTTATTCAAAATTTGGTTGTTAACCATCAAATTTTTTAAAGTCACCTTTGATTGTGGCATATATTTTTACCCCCTGGGTATGAAGCATCAAGTGGCTGTAGCAAATTTTAACATAAGGAATGATGTTTTTCTTTTGTTGCTTTTACATAGTAGATACCTTAAAGCACATACGTTCAAGTACAAAACTCACTGCCCAAGTGTTAACACTTTTAAAGGCGTAATTTTAGTATTTTTATTCAAAATTCAATAGCAATTATGTGGGCTATGGCGTCACATCTGAATTTGTATACGAGTATTTTTCATATGAACATTTTTCTAAAATGACTTTAAAAATTTAAACACGAACTAAAATGTTGAGGGCAAATTGCAATAAGATTTCTAAACTAAATTTTTTGTGTTATTACGAAATTTGGTTTGTTAATAAATAGATTCAGACCATGACGTTTTTTTTTTTGTGCTTATATGTTTTAACTCTGGTTTTTGAGATATTCAAGCTTAAATATTGAATACATGCATGTTTCATCCATACATAATGAATATCTCATATGAAAAATACATCTTTTTTTTCTAAAATAATAAGATTTATCTTTAAAATAGCGAAAAAATTAGCAAATTATCGCAATATTTGCAGAAGTTAGAGCCATTTAAAAAGAATTTCCTATTTAATCACGTTCAACATGTCGTATGATTAACATTTGACTAACATGGAAAAATAAACTTTCCTATTAATTTTTTACTGCATTTTTTGCTGTCGTCAACATTCAACACGTTAGAAAAATTTAAAAATATTTTATGCAACGAAAGAGTTTGATCAAAGAAGTTGTTGAATTATTGTTGAAACGCGTTTTTTGGGTTTTCAAACCTGAATACCTCGAAAACAGTTTCTTTGAATTGTGTTGCCAGTCATGGCCTATTAATGTCAGAACAAAAATGTTTTCGATTCAAGCACAGCGCAGGATAAAGTAGGAGTCAACAAGTTGATATGTAGAATAATCTGCTTGTAAGAAACGTTAGCAAATTTGAATTTGGTCAAAGAACAAATTGAGATAACTATATCTCATATTTTTATTAAGTGTATATAAAATGTGCTCCGTATTGCGATTCGAGAACAGCGCAGGTTACAGTGGAGTACATTTAACTTTGGTCCAGTTTTAAAATGCAGAAACAATACTTATTTGATTTTAAGAAACGTCATGAAATTTGACGAATCTTTGAAAAAAAAATTTCTTCAAGCTTGAAACATATTTGACATTTGCCAAAGGATAACCCCATAAATTATATATATTTTTTTTTTTTAATATTTTAAAAAACCTTCTCGAAGATTCACGAAATTATTTTTCCAGATTTTTTTTTTAAGCAAATATTAATTAACTTCCCAGTGTACCAGACGGTTAATATCTCCGCTTTTTCATCCGTTACGGATCAGTAACGGATCCGTAACGGGCATAATTTAAACTTTCTCGATGATTCGCGCAATAGCTTCGCAAACCTTCCCGTACAGAGGAATTTCAATCGATTTTGCAGTAGCTACGTTACGTAGAGTTCGTTTTTTGCTACAAACGTAGTATGCGCTTTGTACTGTACGAACTTTTCATCGTATTTCGTAGTTAATTTTGTTTACTTTTATGCCCTTTATACGTTATTTGTTTACTTGTCTATAACTACTTACATGGATCTTGCAAGAGATGATACGCTAAGACTCTCTTTGTAAGATGGCGTTGATGTACATTTACTGAGCTTAGTTCAATTTACACTAGATAGCGCTGATTACAAAAAATTGCATTGAATATATAGATTTACTTTTTATCTTTATTTTACATTTATGTCTGTCATAAGATATCGTTAGCTCTATGCAAATTTGTTTAATGTTGCAATCATGTCTAAAGGCACATTTAACCCATTTTCACATATTTGTCCTCATTACTCTTTATAGTTTCTAATAAAATTTTGTGTTGTTTCTGTTCCAAATTCTTTAAAAATAAACTATAAAAAAAATATCTATTTTCATTTTTATGCATATCATAACTGCCGCATCTGCTGATGCTGCAATATTTTTGCTGGAGTTTTTCTTTTTTTTTTTCAAATGCAACTCAGGCATGTAAACATAATTTGACAGTTGACTGGCGCATAGCTATGGCGCCGCTTCCGGTTTGTTTATTCACCCGAAATTGCAATATCGAATCGTTGCAAATTCGTTTTTTATGGGCCAATAAACTGCAATTTTTATGATAAATTTTCTTTTTCTCTACTTTTTTTGTCTTTTATAATGAGCTAAAATGCTTGATGGCATCATATATCTAATTAGTAGCTGATAGCAATTCAAAATCGTTATGTGCAATGTAAAATTTCCAAGTGGAATTAAAAATGCACAATAATGAAAGTACAGAATGATTTGATGCGCCGAGTAAATATGTAAGTACATTTATCATGGAGTGATTTTTCAGATTTGCTTGCATTCAGTGTCACAGATGTCATGCTAAAATTACATTCTTAGACACCTTATGTTTGCATAATTTACACAGAAGTTGTTGAATAGAGCTCATAAGAACATTACCAAAATATTATTTCGATCCATCAATTCATTCTTTGTTTATAAGCCATTCAAAAAATTATCTCGAAAGAAGTGAGGGACTAAAAATTACTTAAAAATAACAGCCGATTGCGAAATAAAAACTTGCTACTGAACTTTGAATTTATACATGTTATTTTTTTTCCCTTACTTTTTTTCAGTCCCAGATTGGAAAAGACATTGATAAATATAAAAAGGTACATAAAATTTCCTTTAAAATAGTTCATTGAAAAATTTTATAGATTCAAAATTGACTGAAATATGGCCACTCGAATATGGACATTTTTTTTACGATGTCGGGAAAACGGTTTTTACTTAAAACCAATTCATCTTACGAAAAACTGTTTGCTTAAAATTGTCCAAAACTGCGTGTGCATTTTTTGGAACATTTTATCATTTTTCAAAAATTTAGTCAAAAAAAAAAAAAAAAAAAAAAAAAAATTAAACAAGTTCCAAAAAATCTCACACATATACCTTGCTTTTGAGTAAAAATAGTTTTTCCTACCGCTTAGATAATTTTTTTTTTATATTCGAGGGGCCATATTTTGGTCAATTTTTACCCTTAAAAATTTTTCAATAAAGCATTTTAAAGGAAATTTTATCTACTTTTTATATACCCTGCAATGCTTATTCCTATCTCTAACATAAAAATAGTTTTTTAAATAAGCTATTTCTTTCGCTAGATATCTTCTCTTGTTATATGTTTTTTTGTACTCAATATTTTTTTCTCGAAAACCGCTACGGCGATTTCAATGAAACTTGAAATAGTGTCAGATATTAGCATACAATGAAGAATGGGCTAAGTTTTAACTTTGTAAATGCTCACCAGGGGGCGTGGCACAGCCCTAAATTTTAAATTTGATTTGATCATAACTCGCAAACCGTACAAGGTATTTAGATAAAATTTGGTAAACGGGTACGGCTTAATAATACCTTGTAACAAACAAAAAGTGGGCGGGATCGAAGAAGTGTCACACCCACTTTTTAGCCTTTGAAAATTTTGATTCAATATTACTCGAAAACGACTCCAACAATTTTAATGAAAATTTAGATGTTACCTCTGCAAACAGGGATTATTATGTGATACGCCGTTATATTAAGAAAACTCGTGAAAGGGCGTGGCACCGCTCACAAAAATATAAAACGGTATAACAAGAAAACTAATGAAGCAAATATTCTGAAGTTAACTGTGAGGAGCCTAATTGCTATAGGGCATCTCTGAACTGAAAGTGGGCGAAATATCGCCGTTGCGCGTGGAACCTCCCATACAAGCAAAATACGTAAAATGCTATATCTTGCAAATGTTACAAGACATTTTAATGAAATTTGGTACGTAGGTACTGCTTATCAATGCCTTTTAATAACCGGAAAGTGGGCGGCATCGAAGAAGTGCCACGCCCTCTTTTTAACTATTGAAAATTTTAATTCAATATTACTCGAAAACGACTCCAACAATTTTAATGATAATTTAGGAGATGTTACCACTGCAAACAAGAATTAATATGTGATATAACGTTATATTGGGAAAATACGTTGAAGGGCGTGGCACCGCCCACAAAAAATATAATACGCTATAAAAAGAAAACTACTTAAGCAATTTTTCTGAATTTAACTGTAGGGAGTCTACTTGCTATTAGGCACTTCTGACCTGAAAGTGGGCAAAATATCGCCGGTGTGCGTGGAACCTCCCATACAAGTAAAACAAATTAAATGTTTTTTCTCACAAATGGTATAACATATTTTGATGAAATTTGGTATGACGGTCTGAATCATGAGTATCTAAAGCATAACAAAAAGTAGGCTTTGTTCAATAATTGCCACGCCCACTTTTTATCAAAATAAAAATTTTGGTTAATAACTCAGGCACAAAAAAAAAAAAATGGAATGAACTTTTTAATTCTTATATGCAGCCTTATGTACTTTTTGACGCTGAATCCGTCTCCATTGCAGAACTTTCATTACACCTGTAGGATTTTGAAATATCCTTGCTTGAATTTGAAGAAAACGCTGTATTCAGTCTTACAGCATAGCTACAAGAAAAGGTGAAATTCTTTTTTAATAATAGCATCGAATAGCCACAATCTTCCTTATCAAAATATCCTTTCGGATTTTTTCAATGGGACTCTTATTTTCCGAGTTATGATCCTTTGAAGATAAGATATTTCAGCCCCCATACAAATGACAAAATATTTTGGGCTTGTGGCATATACTATTTGATTATTTTAGGGCATTCTATTTCACCAAAAAAAAAAATTTGAGTTTTTGATATTTTTCTATACCATTCGATATTTTCCGAGTTTTTTTATTATTATTCTCATTGGTCAATTTATCATTTTGAAAGGACCATTAGATGTGAAAAGGTACAAGTTTCATAACAAAAAATAGCTATGAATAAAAACACCGACTAAAATAATAAAATCAGATTGTTGACCGAGCAGGGATCGGTCTCCAGGTACTATTTAAAAAACTATAAAGGATGCATTTTTTCCCTCTCCGATTTCTACCCAGCAATTTAATAGTCCTCCGCAGGTTTTACTTCTTAAATGACCCATTGACTTATTTCTGTAATAAAAACCCGAACGTCTTAGTTCCTTTTTACATGACGTAATTAATGGTCTACAACATAAAACACGCTATGCGATATCCTTGTTACACTGAATCCCTTAATTTTATCATTTAGGTTATTACGTGTAAAGCAATATTTACCTACATTTTTACCATCAAAATTGAAGCAACTGATTTAGTTCCATATTATTAAATTTTTCTTTTGAATTGTAGCTTAGTTTAAACTTTGTTCGGACGAGATCAAATTGTACCTCAAATTAACAAACGGCACCTGATATTTCAGTACCTACTGATAACTTAATTGTATACTAAAAAAAAAACCTTTTCCCTCTTGTGCACCATTTCTTTAAGCGGCACTTTTAAATCTTTTTCATATTATTTTTTCTATTTTGAACCACCTGTTAAAATACACAAGCCCATGAAAAAAATTTCCCACTTTTCAATATGCATTAAGAGGGAAATTTAACAATTTGCGTTTGTGTCTATGCAGTGGTTTGTGTATCTGCTATCCGTGCTGTGCTAGGCAGAACATAGATGGCGCGCTGAAACTTTAAAAGCTAAATGTTTATCGTATGAATTTTCGGAAATTGTAATTTAGGAAGAAATTACAATTTATGTACTAAATATTTCGCCATCTTTAAAGTGTTTTTCAAAAAAATATTTAATTTATTTCTTACTTTCAGAAACAGAAGGCGAATTGACTCGAAAACACAAGAAATTACCATGGGGTCCGCTTTATTGTGTTCTACAACAAGATGAGCAGTCATTCACAGCGTATTGTAGCGAAGAAATATCGGTGAGTTTGATGTTGATTTATCAAAAATTATTATCTATGTACCTAAATATACAGGGTGTCTCAGAACTTGGCTGACAAAACTTTTGAAATATTAGGAAGGCTAAAAGTTGTTTATAAATTTATTAGATTTGTTTAAGTAAAATCTTTTGTCTCAATAAATCATTTGAACTTGAACTTAGATTTGCAGTATTTCTCGAAAGTCAAAAATAATTTTTAAAGTAGAGAAAAATGTTTAATTAAATAAATGAAAGTGTTCAAAAATATTGAGCTAAAAATAGTACAGTCATTTGGTAGTTTTACCTGGAAAGTTTTGCGGGATTTCTGCAAATGAGCTATTTTATAGATTTCGATGTGCTCTTTCAGAATTTCAACTTTGCTACCTCGAATCGTGTTCGCTCGCGCCGCCATATTGGAAAAATGGCGTCCAAAATCAGTTTTTTTCAAATATCTCTTTAACAATTACATTTCTATAAAAATATTGTGGCGCAATATTGTAGCTTATAAAATTTTCTATAAAAATGACCTATCAATTGTTTTCGTACGACTTATAACTTAGGAGATATCCTAATTTAAAATTTGAAAAAAATTAGTAAATTGTGCATGCCGCTTATGAATAGGCACATTGATATGTTGAGATTAAAATTACGATAACTCATGAACGATGAGTCACACGTTTAAAACAAAAATTGTTAATTATAGGGAATTACTTGCACTACAATTTACATGTAAAGTTTTTTTTCAGATGAGCTATGATTCGGGAGATATTTTTTAAACAAACCTAAAATTTAGAAAAAAGCCGTTTTTTCAAAATAGCTCCAAAACGGTTCGTCATGCATTTTGTAGAACGTTTAATTTCCTATAAAGATGTTTTCGAAGTGTTTTTTCGTCAGACTTACCCTTCATGAGATATCGCGACTTGAAAATCACTCAAAACTGAACTTTGTACTGCGGATAGTACAATGTTCAATTTTGAATGATTTTCAAGTCGCGATATCTCATAAACGGTAAGTCGGACGAAAAAACAGTTCGGAGAGACCCTTATAGGGAATTGAACTTTCTATAAAATGCGACAAAATGTTTTTTTCTAAAACTTGCCGTTTCGGAGATTTTTTGAAAAAACGGTTTTTTTCAAAACTTCAGGTTTGTTATAAAAATATCTCCTAAACTATAAGTCATCTGAAAAAAAAATCTTATAGTGCAAGTAATTCTCTATAATTAGATATTTTTACTTTAAGCGTGTGGCTCACCGTTCATGAGTTATCGTAATTTTAAACGCAACACATCAATGTGCCTATTCATAAGCAGCATGCACAATTTACTATTTTTTTTCAAATTTTAAATTTGGATATCTCCTAAGTTATAAGTCGTACGAAAACAATTGAAAGGTCATTTTTATAGAAAAATTTATTAGCTACAATATTGCGCCACAATATTTTTCTATAAATGTGACCGTTAAAGAGATATTTGAAAAAAATTGATTTTGGACGCCATTTTTCCAATATTGCGGCGCGAGCGAACACGATTCGAGGTAGCAAAGTTGAAATTCTGAAAGAGCACATCGAAATCTATAAAATAGCTCATTTGCAGAAATCCCGCAAAACTTTCCAGGTAACATCATTTTATTCTCCCAAATGATTGTACTAAAATGATAATGCTTAAGAAAGTTTCTAAATATGCAAAAACGATGCTAATCTTTTGTGAGTTCCCTAAGAATTTAAGAACTACTAGAGGTTTTGGAGAGATTTAGGTTCTTCTAACATATTAAACATAGACCAGGGCATGAAATGGTATATTTTTTTTGGACAAAAATTTTTCATTCATAAGCATTTTCTCCTCCTCAGAGAAAATTACATATTACATATAAAAAATTGGGGTATTCGATATTGCTTCAAAAGTTATTCAGTCTGTTTGCTTACTCCAAGTTTTTGCAAGTTGGTTGAAAGTCAGATATAATTCCATGGCGGCATGTCAGGAGGTTCAAGGTTAAACATTACGAAAATCTGTTTAAATGCTTAAAAATTTGCTACAAAAAAGAGTCTAATAGCCTTATCATGTATGGGGAAACTAATGGAGTGACTGATTTTCAACAGCTTACATCCTTAATGTTAAGATATGATATGTTTACAAACTATATTCTTTGAACTCAAATGAACGCTTAAGTCATAGTAACTTCTTAATAAAAATCTTAAATTAGTTGATATTAACGAGTTAAAATTAGTCACTTCAATCGTTTCGTCATACATGATAAGGCTATAAAGTTGTTTTTCTTTGAGTAGATATAGATTCTAAATGAGTAAACCAACTCTTTAGAACGTCAAAACAAAAGTTTGTAAAAAATAAAGCTTTATTTATTCAGCTTTCTAGCTTTTATTGGGAAATTTATCTTAGTTTGAATATTACATAATAGAAAATGAGAGATCGCATTCAGAGTAGAGGGGGTGGTATTCTTCTTATAAGTAAAAACTTTATAATAGTTTCACAAAATTATCAAATAATATAAATCAGAGTACGAGACCCTCCAATTGGAGCATTTTTTATACAAGCAAATGGTTCGAATAGCTATACTGAGAGATTTGTTTGAGGCAATGTAACTATGTAATAAGTTGTCATGAACGTTGTTCGACTGTTCGTTGTTTTCAGTGTCAGAAAAACAGAAAGAAAAATGTATGATATACGACCTTATCAGCCAAATTTCCATATATCCTGTATATACTTAGTTATAAGCTATTACTCTATTGCTAAAATTTTACTAACCGCTAAAATTTCTATATTTTCTTATCTTTTTTCACTATATCCTACACTACACCTACACTCACACACAACTAACTACTGTTAATTGCTAACAAATATATAAATCGTTCATAAAACATATATCACAAAACAATAACCGTTGCGATAATAAAAATGTTCCATAGATTTTTCCTGCAACACCCAACAAAGAGGTGGGTACTAAAAAAACAGAAAGATTTTTTTCGTTTCTTTTTCATTATTTCTTTAGCTGTATTAATAAAAAGTGACCAAGATCTTTTGTATTTTTGACACATTATCTGAGATGAAACTCTAGCCATAGGTTGAACCGCTTTCGGGCGTTGTTCTTAATAAGTTTTGACTTAGTCAGTCGTTCAAGCACGGTTTAAAGTAATAGCATGTACAGACGACAGCATTAATCTGCATCAGAAGTCTGTCTTAATCCGAATTAACTTCTGCATTATCCTCATCTCATTACACATCAACTCTGACGTTAATGCATGAAATCAAAGTGAATTAGTACTAAATAGAGTTATTTCAATATGGTAACGCTGTCGATAATTGTAATAGATTGTAACAATTTGACAGAAATAAAACATCTGATTATCCATTTGAAGTCAATTCATTAAATTTATAAATGTTACTGCATTTAAAAAATATGAATTGAAACCACAACAAAAAAAAAAAAAAGAAGGAAAATGGATTCAGCAAATCAAATGTAAGTTTTAAGATTTAAAAAAAATATATGTATAGGTAAAAAGCGAGGGTGATGAGCAGATGCTGTCAAAAAACAAGTAAATAATCAAATCAGCTGTTTGCTTAATGCAGAAACTGTCATCTGTCAAGGTAAATTTTTTATTTGCATTAGTGTATTTTCAATCCAAATTAACGCTGTCGTCTGTCTATGCTATTAGATGCTTTTCGTCATCATTTATTAATACGGTCGCTTATGTCTTTACAAAGTTTTAAGTTCAAATTCAAATTTTTGATAGATCCTCTTTGTTTCTAGAAGCTGAATAATGCATGTTTATTTGTTTTGGATATGATTTGCTTTAATTTTTTATTGTTTATTAACTAAATATCAAGAGAAAATCTTATTTTGAAAAATGTCAATTTAAATATTTCTGTTTTTATTTATATAGCTTACGGACGTGCTATTTAATGAATACCCGCGTGTACGTTTAGATCGAGTGCGTCGTCCTGCCAAGGCATTATGGGATGGTCCACCGACAGTACGTGAAGAACCAGAGGATTCGGATGGTTGTCCCATTGATTTGATGTTGAATACTACATTATATAGTGATTTAGGTAAGTGAAAAAATATAAAAATTTTTATCAAAACATAATTTTTACATAACTAAAGACCTTTTTGAGTACTACTAAGATGGAATAGCACTCGTACATGTTTTATAAAAACAATCATAGCTTAGTCATATAGTATTATATTGCGTGTTTATTGCGAAAATTGGTATATATTTTATTATTCTCTATATCCGTAGTGTATTTTGTGATTTAGGGTTAAAGTAATCGCATTTAACTCTTATAGGAATATTGACCAAATGGTCCTCTTACTAAAAATTCTCAAAAACAAACTTGAATTCGCATATATAGTCAATATTTTTTTCAGTGCACCAAATGAGCCTCTTATTGAAAATTCCCCAAAATAAACATGAACTTCCAAAAGCCTGGCAACATTGTTCATAATATGTGTCATTTTTAAAGTGTTTCCCTTAGCCCAAAGCTTTAAGAAAAAGCTCTCAAGTGTTTCTTTCCAAAACATACCCTTCCCACAACAATGGATAACAGCTGGCAAGTGGAATTGTAAACAAGTGAAACAGCTGGCAAATGAAACTTGTGTATCTACGAGATGCGCATCGCTAGTGTGGCCGTACACTTTTGGGTTACACTTGTTAAAATGCATTTGTGTTGCTTCCCCACTTCTTCTTCTGTTCTCTTCTCGCTTCGCTTTGTTTTTGTATTTTTCCATCAATGCTCAAAATTCATAAAATAAACAATAAAAATGCATCTATGAGATACGACTACCGCAGAGCAAAAAAAAAAAAAATGAAAAACAAAAATTTTTTTATAATTTTTGCGCTTTCAGACAATTGCATGGATGCGTCGTTGCATTGTTGTTTTTGGTTTTGTTGTATTTCGTCACGCATGCAAGCATATTCGGTACACAAAGCCCAAGCTTGTTATTATTGGTCGCTACATCATCATTGTTCGGCACCAAAATGCAGTATGTCGAAAAAAACACAAAAAATAGACAAAAAAAAAAAAGAAACAATGAATATTCAAAAGACTATTTTGTAAATTGCATGAGTTATCATTATGAAAAATTTTCATCATATTGAAATCTCCGAGAAAAGATAATTTGTGCTTCGATTGAAAAAAAAAAAAATAAATGTTGTAGGTTCATTGTATGCATATAATCGAAAATTTTAATTTTGCGCTAAATAGGCCAGAAATACAAGATATATTCGAAATAACAAAAAAACATTTAACTAATGTCATCAATTTCATTAATATAAGTGATTTATGAATTTATCAATCCAATCCAAATCAGAATTGCTTGAAATATAACCAGGGAAGCATCAGACTTTCTAATCTGAATCTGACAATGAACATTATACCTCAAACGAAGTGAATCGAATCCGCTGAACAGATCTGGGTCTGTTCAAAAATTGGTTTTAGTAGCGGATCGGGTTATAAAATCTATTGGGTATCAGATTAAAGATCTTGTATCCATCATAACCTGCTAAAGATGAGCAAACCAAAACCATAGCAGTCTTGGTCTTGTTCTTGCACACTGAGTCTTGGTCTTGGTTTTCATATTGAGTCTTGGTCTTGATCTTGCTCATTAAATCTTAGTCTAGGTCTTGGTCTTGGTCTTGAAAAAATTTTCAGAGATATTGAGTATTCAAAACCATATTTTTCCAAAGCAGTTGGGTTTTTAAGATGCCAAAATTCAAATCGAGAGATGATTTTATCTTCAAAACTGACGTGAAACAACTTTTAACTATAAATTAGCAAGACTGAAAAGTAGTCTTGGTCTTGACAATTATCGTGAGCAAGACCAAGACCATAGCAGTCTTGGTCTTGGTCTATGTCTCGCAAAAATAGCAAGACCAAGAACAAGACCAAGACTAATTTTGCTCATCACTATAACCTACTGCGATTCAATCATATTTTTGGTCATAGATCCATCCTTTTTTCGAATTAATCCCATTATCGAAACAAGATCTTTGTATATTAGATATATTTAAATATCTCTCATGCCAGGGCAAAAATTAACCGACTTAAGGCTTTTATTCATGTTTTGTTTTTTCGCTTTATAATCTTCTCATTTTTTTTTTATTATTTGAAGGCCCTGGATTGCACTGCGACCTGAAAGATCTTTTGTACAAGCGTATCCCACGCTCAAGTGTCGATTGTCTTATTCCTTAGTGACTCTAATTCTTTGCTGTAACAGGGTTAGTTCAGATCCAGGAGATGACCATGTAGTCATCATTAACTAAGGCCTCGAAAACTTGCCTATTGTATACCCGACACTAAAAGCTTTAGCAAAGAAAGTCTAAGAGATCCATGTGGATGTACATATATACTTCTATATGGATTTAAGACTCCAGATAGTGAGTCAAGCGATTCAAAGTTGAAATGACCAAAGTTCCGTCTGCTTCTAAGCGCAAGCGTTCTACAAAGGTTGGCAATTTTTGAGAAACCTTAACAAGATGCATGGATTCCAATGGCACAATGTCCAGCAATAGCACCGCTTAGGATCAGAACATTGTGTTTCTCCATTGCTATTAAAAATTTAGTACGATTTGTACTATATGATGGCCAAATTGATCTAATATCTTGCAAACTTGATGATTTGACCATCTTGAAATAGCAAGCTAAATACATTTATTTTCGATTTTTCCCTTGATTACGCTAATGGATTTTCTAATTGAAAGGTACGATCATTTTCATCCAATTTATTCATAAAACAATCCGTGATTTCTCTCTCCGCATCTGAAGTTGTTTTGAGCCTTTTGATACACACCGGCAAGATTTCCTTTAGTATTTCTTTGTATGTAAGTTGTACAGTTCGTATTTTTAGGAATCCTCACCAGTCTACAATTTCTTTCCCGTTGCATAACGAGTCAAACTATTCGACATTGTAAGTCATTCCACCACCACTACTCTACCCCACCTTACTATGATCCAAGTTCTTAATTTGCCTCCTGAATGTATATAATACAGATAGGTCACAGAACTGGATAGGATCTTCTTGAGAATCCAAGGTTTCTGTACAAGCGATGTGTTCAATTTACCTTCCATATCTTCATTGCTGATACCGCTTTGCTGTTGTGGAAGTTAAATTGAAAAAATATTATGGTTTTCCTCATCTTGAAGGAAACTGCTGACAATATTATCTGCCAGTTTTGCGCCAGGGCAGCTGCTGTTAATGTCAGGCATAGGTAGTTCAAGAATGGCTTGATTCAGCTCACAGTTGAGTTTCTCTGAATTGCCAAACTGAGCAATGCAACTAATCCTTTATGATAAAGTATCCACGTTTTACTTTTGCAGCCCATCGAGGTTGATGTCCTTGCTCTCTTGGTAGTAACGTGAATGATTAAGATCATATTATTTTACTGCGCTAGTACATGCAGCCTATCTATCTTCAGACGAGTACATTCCTAAATTCCGGCAAGCTCATCTACGGATCCAAAAACCACTACTTCGATTGCTGATTCTGGCATATATTTGCAGTGATTCGGCCTTTCAGCCATGCACTACCCACCCAGAAAACCAGTTTCGGTAGACCACGCAAGAGATTTCAAAAAATTTTTGGAGAATAACTTCTTTCGCAGTCACAGGGATAAAACTTCAAGGCCGCGAGCCATTTTCACAACACTTTTCATTATATTTCGCAAACTGTGAAATCTTTTGGATGAAATTTGGTAGGAAGGTGCCGAACACCTGGTTCGAAAATGTTCGTAACGCCCACTTTTTGAAAATTTAAGCACGTTGTAACTCGAAAGCTATACAATAGGCCGGGTCGATGAAAAACTGTTTAGAAAAACCGCCCCCTATTCGAAAGCTTACTTGGAGCATATCAAGTAAACAAAAATATTTTTTTTTTAGGACCACTCTGAAAACAGCCGAATTCGTCGTTTTTCCATAACTTCGGTAGAGGATGTCCGATGTTTAAAAATTGTATGTCGTTGTTAAGGGTTAATTCGGCCTTAATTAGCACTTTCTGGGTAAAGTTTTAATATATTTTAAAGGAATTTAATTTTATAAATATACGATATACGAACAAGAGAAACTAGATCTCACTAGTCGAAAATTATCTCGGAGGTCCAAACAACATGAGGAAAATGTAGGCTTAAGTGAGAACTTTACAACGATATAGGACATCACCTGCCAAAGTTACTTAGTTCTTAGATACTCTCAATGTAAGATTTCAAATAAGGGCGAATCTTCCAAACTTTTTTTTGTACAGAGATCGACCCGGCCTACTATACAAGCTATTTTGATAAAATTTGGTACATACATAGGTACCGAAGATGAATACCATATACTAGTCGAAAAGCGAGCATGCTTAATTCATTACGCCCCTTGATAGGCATGTGTCAAACATACATAAATACCATACAATGGTCAAAACGAGGACGTGATAAGAATATATTTGTGGTTTACTTTCAGAATTATTACGCAAAAATCTATGTATTTTCGACCTTTTCCCAATGGTAAGCACAAAGGTTAAAAGTTTTACATAAAAAACGCGAACTCTTGTTTGTGTCAAATTTGACCACTGTGCGTTCTACAACAAAAGAAGCCGATGGTCGCTCATACGCAACGAGCTAGAACTTAACGAGTAGGGTAAAAAGTTGAAACGCAGAGATACAAAATACAAAAACTTGAATGAATTTCAATTCCATAAGATACCAAGAAGCTTTAAATAACAACAAA
The DNA here is from genome assembly GCA_951812925.1 of Calliopum simillimum. NCBI lineage: Eukaryota > Metazoa > Arthropoda > Insecta > Diptera > Lauxaniidae > Calliopum > Calliopum simillimum. Next base: position 86,930,451 of record OX638372.1, read on the forward strand.
AAGCGTTGAAGCGAGACAGCCAGCCAACAGCTATGCAAGAGTGAATAAGCAAACTGGGACTGGGAACAGTTGCCGGCAAATGTTGGCCCAAAACAAACTGCAAGTTTTAGTTTAACTTCAGCTGTCGGGCGATTGTGGTGCGAGCATTTCCATTGTAAACGTGCTGTATAGGATACGCGAAGCGTGCGTGAACCGTGTGGTGCGATGTATCGCTGAGATACAAAAAAAGTATGTGAATGTGCAAAGATGCAAATTAGTTATTTGCTTAATTTTGATTAAAGAAGACAAAAAAATAAAAAAAAAAAAATGTGCTAAAATAATTAACGTAAAAAATTCGGTGCTAAAAGTAATATTTTTCTACAAAAAAAAAAAAAAAAAACTACAACTTACAGATACAAAAGTATCTGACTACATTTCAAAGTATCTTTAAATAATTTTATGCAAAAATAGAATGCGAAAAATTTATTAACAACGTGTTATATGCGTTGGTGAAAAGTGTAAAGTGAAGGAAAACAGCAACGGAATTTGTTTGGCCTTTAAAAGTTTCGTATTGAAATTTTAAATTTAGGCACAGCGAGTTTTTGGCGCGTATCTATTAGATACATACATTCATACACCTACGCGCTAGGGTAGTAAAATAAATTGAGTGCTAAAGAATAGTGAAAATTTCCACTAGCGCTAAGTATTCAAAAATTAAAAGTATCCAAGCGCTAAAGGTCAAAAAAGCCAATAAAAACTTCAAAGTGTTAAAAAGATATTAAGCCACACACACACATAACACATAAGCCCAATTTAAGCCACTTCCTCAGCCGGATATTGCGACGGAAATCAAAATACAAAACAAAAACCGTAAAATAATTCTCATTTAGCCAATATCCAGGCATGTAAATGCATTTCACAACAACAACACAAAAAATTAAGCCAAAAAACCTTTTTGGCCTAAATATACCACACCGTTACAATAACTGCACTTGACTTGAGCGCGGCGAGCGTCATTAAAAAGAATTAGGCAAGAAGACAACAACAACAGCAAAAAAGCCAATACAACAACATAAATAGCAGTTAAGCAAAAATGACAACAACAAAAAAGTAATTAAACACGAAAAATCCAGCTAAGAAAAAAACAAAAGTCCGAATCCAACCCGCCGCCGTGAAAAATCCAAGTTTTAGCAATAAAGCGCGCGTCTCATTGTCTGTCTTGGCCCTGAAGTCGCACTCGTCGTCGTCGCCGTTTTTCTTTGGCTCTGGCTATAGACAACAAACACAACAGATAACCAACCTGCCCTATTTTGCGTTTGGCATTTTTACAGCTACTTCAATAGAGTATCTTTGTTTGGTTGTTTATTTGTTTTTTTAATTCTACAGATACTTTTGTATTCTTTTTATCTATTTGGCCTTTCGATTCACACTCTGTTTCGTCTGTTGTTGTTGTTGTGCTGTGAAAATTTGAATATTTAAATTTTCAGTGTTTGCTGTATACGAGTACGAGTACTTTTGGATAACACTGTTGCTGTAAGCGACTGGTATGTATTTATGTACATATTTACATATGTATATCTAAATAAATATTGTACTATTTATTTTCCAAGTTGACTTTTTTGAAGCAGCAGGTGCTATAAATAAAATAAATTAAAAATTTATTATTCTTTTATTTTCTCATTTTTTCTCATTTTTCTTTAAATGGCAACTAGCAGCACCCACAATACACAATTGATATTCTTAATCCATAATGAATATTACGGTGTTTATTGCATTTTCTCTATTAAAATTTGCATTTGCGACGATTGTGGGTTTCTAAGAATATTTTCATTGCAAATTGTTTATTTAAAATAAAAATAATTATAAGCAAATATCTTAAGCGAAAAACAAAATTTGTATGGAATTGGCATAGAAAAACTTTATGTTTGTTTTACTCGTAAAGAATCAGTTTTATAAAAAATTTTATGAAACATAAAATGCTCAGAATTTTTTAAGGAATACATGTGATTTTTTTCAGAATTGTTTGACACAGTTTAGAGTTTTTAAAAAATTTCTAATACGTCCACAAACTAAAAAACGTTCCGAAGATTTTGAAAAAATACCCTCGTATTCTTTGAAAAATTCTAAGCATTTTATGTTTTATAAAATTAAAATATTAACTATTTTTTCGACCCGCTACAGAAGGTGCCATGACCTCTTTTCCGAATTCACTTAGCTTTTACTCAGATCTTGCACTTGCTACTCTCTGTGTCTGAGTGAAATTTGATTGGATTACCTCAAAAACGTTTCCAGTATAGCATTTTAAATCTTTTGCTTATATGGGAGGTGCCATGCCCTCTTGTCCGAGGTCGCTTAGTTTTTGCTCAGGGATTGCCTTTACTGTTTTTACTGCCAGAGTGAAATTATGTTGGATGATCTCAAAAAATATTTTTAGTATAATACTTTGAAGCATTTGCTTATGTGGGAGGTGCCACAACCTCTTGTTCGATTTCATCTAGCTTTTGCTCAGAGCTTACCCTTACACAGGGAAAACAACAATGTCAAAAGTGGCAGAAACGTGGTCATTTAAACAACTTTACGACCCAAATTTTGAGCATGGCTCGTTTGTAGCAGTTTTAACAACGCGCGTTGCTAAATGTGTTTCAACTACGTTTGTGGGTGATTTAACAACGCGCGTTGCTAAATAAAATACAAAAAAAATATTTTTTTTATATTAGTTTTCCTGTCAAAAACAATGAAACATCAGTTTTTTTTATTTTATTTTTTAATTTTCAATTTTTGCTTTAAATAAATATTTTTTGTTTGGTTTTAGAGAGATTTGAACCTGGAACATGTGATGTGATAGATGTGGACGTTAACGAACTAAGTCACTGCCATCATTATTGTGAGGTTGACTGAGAGCCTATTTGTTTTGAAATGAGCTTCTACCACGTTCGTGAGTGTTTTGACTACGTTTCGTTGCTGATTTGGATTTAACAACGTTTTGTGTTGTTTTAACCACGTTTCGTTGCTGATTTGGATTTAACAACGCTTGGCAACCAGCGTTGCTAAATAACTTTCCACTACGTTCGTGAGTGATTTAGCAACGCACCATACAAATATGATCTTGGAGCGTTGTTAAATCCAAATCAGCAACGGAACGTTGTTAAAACACTCACAAACGTGGTAAAAACTCATTTAACAACGCAAGTTATGCTTTTTTTCTTCGCTCTGTGTATGGTTCTTTATGTCTGCGTAAAATTTAGTTGGATTATCTCGAAAAACGCTTTCTGTATAGCACTTTGAACCTTTGCTTATATAAGAAGCACCACTCCCACTTGTGCGATTTCGTCTAGCTTTTGCTCAGAGCTTGTACTTACCGTTTTTAATATTTGTTTGTACTATGGCTGCATTGTGGTGAAAAATACTCCTAAAATTGTATTTTCAATATATTTTTTGCATGGGCAGTAGGCGTGTCCGTGGACCGATTTCACTCATTTTCAATGAGTTGAGCTTACTTTGATAACGGAACCTGTGCACAAAATTTCATCGAATTATCTTGCTTATTTTCCCGTGAAAAATATTTCCATAGACAGCCAGCCAGCCTGCTAGACGGACAGACAGACGGAATTGGTTACACAGGCGACGCTAATCATACCCACCACGTCTCTTTCTCTGCATTACAAACGGAAGGAATATACCCTGGGTGTAGGGTATAAAAATACACTAATGGCAAACAAATATGAAGATAGCACACAAAATGGTTTTAGAAGAAATGTGTTAACACTGTGTTAACACGCTGCCGTCTAACACACAGTACTGAGGTATTAATAAATTGTCAAATAAAGGCAAAAAACGAATTCATTGCTATCAAATAAAAAAACCAGTAAGCATGTTCAAATTTCTGAACTCGACTGCTACTTTAACTTTCAGCTCGGTCACAGTCGCGACTCCATTGAAAGACCCCTCTATTTCTTTTCTGCCATCGTTTGGTAATTCCAAGAGAGTAGCACCCTCTTTTGTCTTTCCGACCGACCTGATTGTCACGTCATACTGCTCTGGTTTCGCAGATTTTTAAAGGTCCTGGAGAACTTCTGCATAGCTTTTACCTGCATTTGATTTCACAAGTACCGCTTCTGGTCGTTTTCAGACCGTTCTCAGTTTTTTTCTCCTTTCCGCTGTTTTTTCTACTACGTTGGGTGCCTTATTTGTTGAGGGCTCCCTCTTCTAGATATTTTTCGATCAAGTGTTTGCCCTCCTTTAGAGGGTGTTTTGCTAGCTTTTTCTTTGGCACCTTTTTGTCCTTTTCGGTTGACCGTGTACCATCCATCATCTTATTCTCGTGCCTTCTTGTTTACATAAGAGGCAGTTGGGCTGCATATAGCCCTTTTCGCACGATCGGCCGTGTCTTCGCCGACTGCTAATGAGATGTACGACTTGACCTTCTCAGCCGGCATAGTGTCGGCTCACCGTTCTTCTGTGTTCGTTCCGCGTCGTCATCGTTTGGATTTTGGTCGCCTATTACGACGGGCACGCCTTACCTCGGGAATATTTGAACATATGCATTGTTTTACGGAGGTATCTCTTTCGGAAACAAAATGGTCAAACAAAATTGTTTCTGTCGGTTTGGCGTAGTTGTAAATGTAACCTTTTTGTTCAGATTTTTCTGAAGTATAATTATTATTTTGGCCATAACTGTATATACGTATGTTACTTTTGACTAAGTTAACATATAATTATAATTTTAAAATTCGTTTTCTTTTTTTGTTTATGAAATATGTGCGAAAGTGATCAGTCTCTAGACAACAATGCAAGCGGTGGCACTGGGAAGAATTCTTGCGTTGAAAAGAAAATATTTTTTTTTAAATATACTATACGTCGTATAGTTTAAGAGTTAAAAGAAAGAGTGTTAAAATTATAGGTTTAGTGTTAAATGATAACTTTAAATGTAGGTTTTCGTATAAGTGAAAAATGTTTCTAAATCATTCGTAGATCTTGCAGTTGAAAAGAAGAAAAGAGATTTTTTGTTTTTATGAAAAATTTAATAAGTCTGCATCAAATATACCATTTTCTAATTAATAGCAAATTTTGATATAAATCAAATTGTTTTTTTTTTTCAAATTTTGGTGTTTTGAGTTGTCTCACATTTTCGACAATTTAATAGATCAAATAGAAACTGAAACTAATACAAACACCATATACAATTTGCATATCATTAAATGTTAATTATATAACAATCCATTTTTGAACATATCTACAAATGTTTATACAAACTCGTAAACAAAAAAACTCATTTACCGACTTGTGACATAATAAATTAACTACTAATTTCATTTTGAAGTTGATTTTATTTTTTACAACATTTGCAGTTCAAATACGCCAGTTGGAATTAATAATTTGTTTTATTTTTAGCTATAACCTTGAAATACATTTTAAAGCCGATTTAAATTAATTGTTTTACATTTGCAATAAAGCTGACATATGCAAATACGTAACTGAATAAAAAACATGTAAGGAATGTTCATGTTTTTTTTTACTTAAAGCCTTACAAGCTTTCTTGAATAAAAGGTATTAAGAACGTCTTGGGTATGCACTTTTCTATCGTTAAGAACTTTTATTGTTCTTTAAATTTTTTTTTTACTTTTTCATTATCGTATCGTATTTCAAATACGAAACAAAGAAATTTTGCAAAAACCATGAAATGGGAGAAGAGGAGAAGTAAATTCTAAACTTTTGAAACCTATACACAGTGGTTTAGAGTTTAATGTCCAGCTCTATAATGTGGGGACAATATTTCCGCAAACCAGCCTTCCGATACATTTTTTTGCTTTTTTATTTATGTGTATTTTTGCCTTGTTTTTTGTGTTTTTATTGTTGTTTTACTCAAAAACACTGAACAGTAAGCTCCAACCATCAATGTATTTTCATTGTTGGTAGCTAATAATATTTCCAGATAATTCTTAAAATCTTTGAACGAAATAGCACTAACTAAGGACTGTCCTAGAAAAAATTGGCACTTTTGTTTCTTAAGATTTTGATTTACCTGACCATGGCGTTGGTCGAGAAATGGGTGCACGGAGTAAAATGTATGTCATCGTTTTTACTCCATTAAAGTAATAAGCGCTAAATTTCAAATAAATATAAATTACCTTACGTATGAACTATGTATTTGATGGCTCAGTAAATTAATATTTACATATAAAATATAGGCCCGTGCATACGGGGGGTTTTGGAGGTTCAACCCCCCCAGGAAGATCTTTTTCCCATAAAAAAGAGTACGGATTTAGTGTACACTGCAAAATTCCTTCGTTTTTGTGTATCTTAAAAACCCAAGAGCAACTCCTGTGCATGGTGGTGCTTGATATTTTAGTAAAATTTACTAGGAATAAGTAACACGAACTATATTTTTTCTCTGATTAGTATTTTCAATAGCCGTTGCATAGCCAAAGATTACCTGTTTGAACTTTTAGGTTAAGATATCTCAATATCCACACTAGATAAAGCAATTTTCGGACCGGACTCGCATTAAGCTTACAAAATATATAGGAAATGGCCATTTTTGTTTCTGTTCAATAACAGCGTCCAACACGATTTTGCACAATTGAAAAAACCAATATACTCGGAAAATATGGCTAAAAATAAGTTATACGTGTCTTCCAGATTTTCTGGACTAGGTCGAATTTAGGCCATTTTATGAAAAATCTCGGCTTGATGTGGTTTTTGTTTTATTAGGATGTCAAAAATACTTGGAATGAAGCGTGGGATATCTCATTCACCTTGAGTCAAGGTATAGAAAAAAATTATATCTGGTTTTTCAGTAGACATATATTGCTTTTTAGGCTAAAATAGACAAGAGAAACATATTTTTAAAATTTCACCCCACTATAAAACTTTAAAACTACGTTTTGGATGGAACTTGTTGTCCCAAGGTTATAGCAAAATCACATGGAAAACATTTTTAAAAACATATTAACCCATTGTGTGCTGTTTTTATGGGTCCGTTTGAACCCTTTTCCCAAAAAGTGGGTCAAATTATTACACAAAATCTTCTGCGGAAAATTTCATTAGGGGTCAGCCGAAGTCAAGAAATGGTTAAAACTTAAGAATAATACGTAAAAAATTGAATTAACATGAAAATTGTGATATTGCCGATTTTTAGGCTATCGCGATAAAGTTTCGACTTTTTGATGTTCGGCAACTTTTAGTGAAATTTTATAGCAAATATTTCTATGGTATATATTGATTCATTATTCCCCGTTTAAGGGGTAATTTTTGTACCTTTTAGAGAAATGGTCAAAAAAATCCCATTTGTGGGGGATGTAGAGGGTTAAAGTCTTAAACAAAAATATTCCCCTAAATATCCTGCATTTGAATTCAGAAGATATGATATACCTCAGATGTAAGGATCGCGAAATTTAGTGTGTCAACTCATGTGTTCAAAGACTGATTAAAAAAAATTTCAACCTGATCCTGAAAATCCGGAAGACACGTATGAATTATTTTTAGCCATATCTTCAGAATATATGATTTTTTTTTCAGTTGTGCAACCAAAAGTTGAATTTTGTCGGACGGTTTAATTGTTTTAGGTCTGTGATATTAAAAACCTACTCAAAAGAAAAAAAACGTAAGAATATCCCCTTAAGGGGAATACCTTGAATTTTCCGATTATAAGTTAGTAGAAAAGAGCAAACCAATTTTGTGCGTTCTCTATATATCATCAAAAATGGTGATTTTGAACTTTAAGGTTAGAATATCTCAAAAACCATGCGTGATAGAACAATTTCGAGACTGGATTCGGATTCAGCACCGACAACTACATCGAAAATTACTATTTTTGCTTTGATCTGTTATGTTTTTTATTTCAAATGTACCGTTTTTCGACCTCTTCTTAAAAAATGGTAAGCAAACAATTTCAAAAATAGTTTCATTAAGTAGTTTTTGCTTAAAAGAAGACATAAGTATATGCAATACAATATGAGATTACATTAAACTTGATATAAATTGAGTTCGCGACACCGTATCTACATTATATTCAGAAAGCTTTCTTCATTCTCTGGTATATTTCTTAATTTCAAGAAAAGTGTATTATATCAAAATAGACCATATTCCTGGGAATATACGCATATCTTCGGAAAATTAGCAGCTAAGATTTTAGGAAAAACAGCTTTATCATCTTAAAAGGCTGTAGAAAAATACTGTGTACCCAAAAACTTGCCACATTTTAGGCTGATAATAAACTGCTTCCTGTACGATGTGTTCTATTCAAATATGTAGAGTAAATGTGATCTTTTGTTTATGACTTAAGAACTTAAAATGCCAACGTTCATATAATGCAATTATCAATCTTCAAGTATTTTTCACTTTTGAATTTGTAAGTGCTCCTGTATCTTTCGTCAAATAATCAAAAATAAAATATTTACATGTTGGCGCCCTACAAAATTTTGTTTGACTAAGATACAGTACCTTGTATTTTTGATTTGATTTTACATACGAAATACCAACATACATAATTTTTAAATGGAAAAAAATCCCACCAGACACTGATAAAAGTGTGTGCTTTATATTTTAGAAAACACAAAAAATCTTTTTCAAAATTATTAAACACAAATTGTAAACATACCCTAAAATAGGGTGCTATTGACAAGTTCAATGTTTGCCGTAATTAAATTTAGTTTCTATCTCGATGAACAAGTGCATATGCGTAGAGTTGCCATATTATGTACATTTTTTTTAGCCTTTACTTTGAATACAAACTTTCTACATATACTTCCCCAACTTTGAATAATTAAAGGAAAGTCATATGTTTTAAAGTAATTAAACAAAAAAAGTAGTTGTAGCAATTGAAATTTTCAGATACAAAAAAGACGGATAAATCCTACGGATGGGTGTCTTCATATAAATCAAAAATGTCAATATTGACTGACGTCTCTTGTCAAGTTTTCCATAAGAAAATTAAAAATCTTCATTAAAATTGCCAATATGTTCATTCCGTTAAGGCAGGAAAAGGTTTTTTTCCCAATTTGAATTTGTCTTTTCTGTTATTCTTTCGTTATTTTGTTTTTATTTTACTGTAATTTTCGTTGTATGTTTTTAACAGTAAATTACAAATGTTATTTGTCTTCTATTGTTTACGATTCAACACACAAACATTTGCAAAAATTATTCATGCTCAGTGACCGTTAAGGCACAGTGACATTTTCTTTTCTCAGTTACCTACCGTAGACATCGGGGAATCATGAAAAGACACAAAAAGAGAAAAAAACTAATGAAGATCATCACCTTGTCACACATGCCTTCTTCGAACAACATGCTTTAGTCAAAGAAATGCAAAAAAAAACGGTTATTTTCTTTTCGAATTAATCATAGCGGTCACTTTTCCACTACTTGACACTTGCGTTGTCATTTTTGACGCAATTTTGATATATTGTCCATAATTAAGAGAGCGTGGTGTACTCGGATCTGTATCTTATAAAAATGTTTTTACTTACACTTTCATTATCATTTTATTTTATATATTTAAATTTCATGTAAAAATATATATTGAACTAGTAAGGGTGTAAAATTTGGCCTGGCCAAACAATAAATACCCTACACTGCAGTATTTTTAAAATTTTGCTCTTATGGGAGGTGCTACGCTCTCTTGTCCGGGTTCACCCAGTTTTTGTCCAGAGCTTGCATTTATAGTTTTTAGTGTCTGATTGAAAAACGTTTTCAGCTATTGCTTATATAGGAGGTGCCACGCCCTCTTGTCCGAGTTCGTCTAGTTTTAGCTTAGAGCGTGCATTTATAGTCTTAAGTGTTTGATGAAGTTTGGTTGGATTATCTCAAAAAACTCTTTCAGTGCCTATAGCCTTTTGAAACTTTTGCTTATATGGGAGGTACCACGCCCCCTTGTCCGTTGAGAGCTTTTATTTATGATTCTTAGTGTCTGAGTCGAATTTGGTTTGAATATCTCAAAAAACCCTTTCAGTATAGCGTTTTAAAGCTTTTGATTATATGGGAGGTGCCACACCCTCTTGTCCGAATTCGTTCAGTTTTTTTTAGAGCTTCCGCTTACAATTCTTGGTATTTATGCGTATTTTGGTTGCATTGTCGTGAAAAATACTCCTAAAATTGCATTTTGAATATATTTTTTGTATAGGCGGTAGGCGTGTCCGTTGACCGATTTCGCTCATTTTCAATCCCCCGAGCTAACTTTGACAGCGGAGGCTGTGCACCAAATTTCATTGAATAATCTTGCTTAGTTTTCCCAAAAAATGTATTTCCACACACAGCCAGCCAGCCACCCAGCCAGACAGACGGACATGGCTATATCGACTCAGGAGGTGACGCTGATCAAGGATATATATACTTTTCTATATTTGCCACGCCTCCTTCTCTGCGTTACAAACGGAAGGACAAAGTGAATATACCCTGGGTGTAGGGTATAAAAATCAGCTGAAATGAATATAATCATCACAATCCTGGTGATCCGGACTTATCGGGAAGACTACTTAATTTATAGAAAGAAATAGGATTTACCAAAAATGAAACACTTGTGTATGATTGATAATGGCTGGAACCAAGATTTGATAAACGAAAATCTAACGATGCATATTGCCGTCAGGACGTCAGGTAGACGCTGAAAGCGATCGAGAAATGGGTTTTGGTCATATTGGTCTAAATATCAATACTGATGTTGCTCTCTCCTGGGAGAGCTGATCGATTTTCAAAATGTATTGCATTTTATATATTAAGTACCTACTTAGCTTGAAACAAGTTTTATACTTTGTGACTAAAGTAATGCTTCTAAAAAAAAACTAGTAAGGGTGTAAATTTTGGCCTGGCCAAAAAATAAATACCCTACACTGCAGTATTTTGAAAAGTTTGCTTATAAGGGAGGTGCCACGCCCTCTTGTCCGAGTACACCCAGTTTTTGTTCAGAGCTTGCATTTATAGTTTTTAGTGTCAGAGTGAAATTTAGTTGGATTATCTCAAAAAACTCTTTCAGTATAGCATTTTGAATCTTTTGCTTATATGGGAGGTGCCACGCTCCCTTGTCTGATTTCACCCAATTTTTGCTGAGAGCTTTCATTTATAATTCTTAGTGTGTGAGTCAAATTTGGTTCGAATATCTCAAAAAACGCTTTCAGTATAGCGTTTTGAAGCTTATGCTTATATGGGAGGTGCCACGCCCTCTTTTCCGAATTCGCTCAAATTTTTATCAGAGCTTGCGCTTACAATTCGTAGTACTTATATGTATTGTGGTTGCATTGTCGTGAAAAATACTCCTAAAATTGCGTTTTGATTATAATTTTTGTATGGGCGGTAGGTGTGTCCGTTGACCGATTTTGCTCATTTTCAATCCCCCGAGCTAACTTTGACGACGGAGGCAGTGTACCAAATTTCATTGAATTATCTTGCTCAGTTTTCCCAAAAAGTGTATTTCAACACACAGCCAGCCAGCCAGCCAGCCAGCCAGCCACCCAGCCAGCCAGCCAGCCAGCCAGACAGACGGACATGGTTATATCGACTCAGGAGGTGACGCTGATCAAGAATATATATACTTTTCTATACCTGCCACGCCTCCTTCTCAGCGTTACAAACGGAAGGACAAAGTGAATATACCCTGGGTGTAGGGTATAAAAACAGTCAATAAACTAACTTCATAATTTATCTAGGGGAACCTGCCTATCTATCATTAAAATTCTCGTAATTTCGAAAGCCTGCATTGTTTGTGGAAAACAAATCCGCCCTTGTAGGTTTTATTTGTAGCTAGCGTAGCATGTCTCAAAACCAGAGTGTGTTACCAACTAACAATTTGGCAGTTTTTCACAACAGACGACGCTAGTGAGCCTTATGATTTATTCATAATGGCGATCCTGTTCAGAGAGTTTATCCGTGACCGATAGCACAATCGCTTAAGCACCGCGTTTTCTTTCATAAGAAAACCGGAGTCACGGGTTCGAGTACGTTTTCTGCCAAGATTTAACTAAAACTGATCTGATGAGGCTATATACATGTTTATATATGAAAATATATAAATACTTATGTATGTGGAAGTAGCCGAAACATATGTAATCAATTTCCATGTTAACACTTGCTTGCGTCTGTTGTTGAAAAAGTGCAAAAATGACTGTTTAATTAGTTCAATATAAAATTATCATACTTCAATTTAGAAAAGCGCGTTGGTACTTTCATTAGTACTATACAAGCAAAAAAAAAGTCAATAAACTAACTTCATAGCTTCTAAGGAGTTATTGGTTTGTTTCTGCACTCGGACCGTAACTAATCCATCTATATAGTTGTTTCGTCTCAGTTTAGGCTTATTCCGTTCAATTAACCTCTTCATGTCAGTCAGCCTCAATGACCTTTTCAAGCTCATCATTTGAGACACCCGGGCGAACTTTGTATTCCTAAGGAAAAGTTCTTAATGTAATCATCTAGTTCAAAATTAATTTCTAGAACTAATTTTTCAACCCCCCAACTACTATATGTCCCAGTTCCCCCAGGAATTCAATTTTGTCCCAATTCTGTACCAACTCTTCACTAAAGAACGTCTACCAATAAATACGCCACACCCTCTTTCTCTATTTTTAAAGTGAGACCTCTTAGTCCGCGCTAAGGAATAAATTTCAAGAACGCGGCAATTTTTGTCGACACATTTTTCGACACTTTTCGTTACGTCCCATTATGACTTGCAAGCTATGCAAGCTATTTTGATGAAATTTTGTAGGCAAGTGCCAAAAGGTACACTGGTCGAAAAGTGGACGTAATCAAATGAATACCGCGCTCACTTTTCGTACATAAGTTTTGTTTCAAACACGTATACTAAGTAAATTACAACGAGCGTGAAGAAAAGACCATCACCACGCCCTCCTTCTTGTTAATTTTAGTCCCATTTTTTTCAATTGGCAATTACTTTAAAGTTGAAGTCTTACAAATAGAAAAAATATTTTTTTAATTTTTTTCAAAGCTTAATCTTTTCTTCCTCTTTTTCCCCCATTTTGCTGACCACTAAAATCGTAAGTGAAGCGATGCAAAAAAAGTTGCAGTTTGAGACATAAAGAAAAATCGATTTTTAAAGGAAATTGCGGTTTTTGCAACGGCAGCAATTGTAAAGAACCACAATAAAATGCATTAAAAATCATGTATCCCTTTTGTTTATTTCGGTATCTTTGACTTTCTCACATTTCCTACGGATGTGGGAGCAATTTACTTATTTATTGTTAATTTCAGCAAAATATTCAAATTAAATTATTGGCATAGACTTAATTTGCTAGTGGTGATTTAAGTCAGTTTATGGCTTCATATTGGATAGGTCGATTTTATTGTACGGTGTACTTTTGTGGAATGTATTATGCGTTGCACTTGTGTCATTGTCTTATCTCTAAATTATATGTTTCAATGAATATTGATAATTTTGGAAACTTAAAATTAATTAATTATTAATCCCTCAAAGGTACAAACTGTCAAATTAAAACTCAAAGCAAAATCTCTGAAAATTCGTCAATACCGCACACGTTGTTTGATTGTGTGACATGTGTATATGCAGTGATATTTTGTATATTCCCAAGCGATTCAAAGATATCTACAACCGCTTGTTTGTTTAACTGAATTTTTTCCACAATTTCAATTTGAATTGTAAATTGTTTTGAATTTTAATCAAATAACAATTTTATTGTATTTGTGTAGCTTACATACTCGTATCAATGTGATTAATTTGACAAGCAAATTAGCATTTTTTTGCATAATGTTACTGGGCAGTTTTTGTTTGAAACCTTTGAATTTAATTAAAAAACAATAATTTAAGTTATTGATTAGATTAAATATACTTACATGATTATTACATATTTATGGATTTGGATTTCCAGAATGGCGCTCATTAAGTTTCATTGTATACTAAATTATTTCATTAGCATACAAATATTTATAAGGCATGCAGTTGACCTCTTAAAGGGTGTCAAAATTCATGTACAAATATCTTAAAATTTAATATGCATTTTTAAAGACTCGTACTATAAATGAAAAATACATTTTTTTCTACAGTTCATACGATAACTTTCGAGATAATATCGTCGGATTAAAACTACAACTAGCCATCTACATATGTGACCTGGTCTATGAAAAAGGGGCTTACGTGCGAAAAACAAAATGTTTTTAAAACAACTGGAAAAACACTTTTAAAGATCCATTTATGCGAATCGGCAAAAAATTGGAAATTTTTTTTTTTTGACACGTAAGCCCCGTTTTCATATACCAGGTCACATATATTGATGTTTTGAGTTAAGTATACAAAAACATGAAGAAATAACGGCTCTATGCCCCAGCCAAGACGCTTTTATGAAGTGGATTCCCATCCATCCAATTTTATTTAAAAAATAAAAGCAGAAAACTTAATAATCCCATACAAAAATCGAATTTCAAAATACTTTGAACTCTTTTTTCTCAAAACATGAAAAATGTAGATGTCTAGTTGTAGTTTTAACCCGACGATATATTACAATATTTATATATTTGTTAACATATTGATTTATTAATGTATTGATGAATTGATATATTGTTGTATTAAGTATGTATTGATATATTGTATCAATATGATATATGTTATATTTATTATTGTATTGATATTTTGATACACTGCTATATAGATATATTGATAAACTTATATGGGCATATCTGAAAATAGTCTTCCCTTATTTAACCCTGGTTTTCAGAAAATGTTTTTTTTTTCATATTCTATAACCAAATGTAATGAAAAATATTCCTAAACGTGTAAAAATAAATTCCCAGTAGCTGAAAAAGAAAACATCGACATTAGGGGTTGTCAGGAGGTCGTTTTACCTGAAAATTTCAGTTTCGAGATTTCCAATAACATGCGTGAGAGCACATATTTCAGAAATAGCAGATATGTTACGAGGCACCTTTCCGAATATTCTCAAGTAAAATTCAGAAAAATCGTACGTGGCACACGGTGAGGAAAAGGGTTAAAAAGTCTAAATAGTTTATTATGACCACATAACAGATCCTAAAATTCACAAAAAATTCAAGCAGAATAATTGAAAATTCGGATGTTGAAAATTTGTAGACCAGTTGAAGAACTTAATGTCAATTTATTAGCCACAACTGCAAACAGCTGTTAAACAGTTTTTTTTTTTTTAAATTGATATTCAATACGTTTTCTGTCGCACAACGAAAGACGGAAGCGTTAACGGCCATAAAAAATGTTTAGATATGTAAATGGAATAAAGGGCCAAAAGGAAGTCAGCTACAATGCCAAATTAAGTATTGTAGTCAGCTAAAGTAACGAGTTTTTGATAAATAATTTGCTTAAAGGCAAAGAAGAAAAAATCAGTGTTGGCGGCATAATGTAATAAATTAAAAAAGAGGCTAACGAGCCAACCAAAATAAAATTTATGAATAAGGTGTGAAAAGATTTAAAGAAATAAGTAATGTATCTAAAAAAAATAATCGTAGTTTAAAGCTTGACCAAGCTGAAATGCAAATGATATAATTTTTTCCAAATAAAAATTATTTTGGTAACATATTTAGAAAAGCACAGATCCACAAAAAAACACTTAATAAACTTAATAAATACACGAAAAGCTTTGCCTCAGCAATGCTAAACACAAGAACGAAGCAACCCGCTTGGGCTCATTTTTCCACTATATGCCCATACCCACTCATGTGAATTGTCTCCATAATTTTCGTAAAATCAAAAACTTTTTTAGAGTTCTGGAGTTCTTTCTTTAAATTTCATCAAAAAGTTCTGATCAGAGATCTGGATGGTGCTCGAAGAGTTCTGAAGAAAATTCTTGTAATATTTTTCCGAAATTTGCCTTCTTTTCAATTTAATCGAAAAACCAGAAAAATTTCCTCTACGATATAATTTTCATTTTCGGATATTTAGAAGAAAAGCAAAAATTTTTATGATTTTTCGATTTAAATAAAAAGTCGAATGTTCCAGAAAAATGTAACTAAGATTTTCTTTAGAACTCTACGAGCACTCTTGTTATAAAAAAAAATTTTATAAAATTATTTCAGAAAAATTTTTTTCTTCAAATAAAACAAAAAACAAATTAAAAAAAAAAAAATTAAAGAACTCCAGAACTCTTTCTTGTGAGCCCAAAAATGTTATCAGAACTACTCTACGTGAAAAACACGGCGCACAGTGGTCTAGAATGCCATTCTAGCTGGTCATAACTCTCTCCTGGTTATTTTTTATAAAAAAAATATCAGATTCTATGTTTTGGGTGTCACTGACTCTAAATCTGAAAACGATTTTTGAAAAATAAAAATGGCGGATCCAAAATGGCTGACAATTTTCTTAAAAATTGACTATATCACAACAACTTTGTGGCTTAGGAGTTTTTTGAGGTCGTTGATTTCGAAATCGATATCATCTTTTTTTATAAACAAAAGGGCGGATCCATAATGGTGGACAATTTTCTTAAAAAATAATTATATCTCGACAAAAGTGTGGTTAAGGGGGTTCTTGAGGTTGCTGACTTCGAATTTGGTATCTTTTTTTTTAAACAAAATGGTGGATCCAAAATGGCGGACAATTTTCTAAAAAATTGATTTTATCACGACAAAATTGTGGCTTAAAGGGTTTTTGAGGTCGCTGATTACGAATTCGGTATCATCTTTATTGTGGACAATTTTCTAAAAAATTGATTATATCACGACAAAATTTTGGCCTATATGGGAGGTGGGCTTGTCCTTGATTTGATCACGCCCATTTTCACCAAATGACTTAATGATATCTATACTAACTCGGATATTTAATATTATTTTTGTACTTGAAATATTTACGAAGTTATAGTGATTTTAAATTTTTGGTTATATATGAGGTGGGCGTGTCCTTGACCTGAACACGACCATTTTCAACAAATAAATAGATGCTGCTAATACTATATCAGAAATCGAATTTTATTGTTTTACTTCAAACACTTTGGTTGTTATTAGTTTTACGAAACTGGAGCGTTGCAAGAATACAGAAAACTCGCTGAAGAAAAACTCATCGTAGTCCATGAAGGTAGTCAGATAAATGCGTAGAACCTTCAGAGAACCTCATATTACACACTTAAATGATCTAGCCGTTGCGACTTCATAAAACATTTTAGTTACAGTCCACAGAATGCCAAATTCGTAAATTTAGAAAATGAAATTAGAGATTTTTTGTGATGATACGGATTTCCTTTTTTTTAATAGATCAGATTATCCTCACCATAAGTTTCAGGAGGTAAAATAATTTAATTTTAAAGATACACTCATTTAAATTTTCACATATTTCAAAAGATTTTTGTAAAAAATTAGCATTTTCTGAATTCATCAAGTTTAAGACGCGAAAACTCAAAAATGGTATTATTTCTTGGTATTCTGGTACTTGAAATATGTTATGTAGATATTTAAATTTAAATTGGTCCAAAAAAAATATTATTTTTAATACAAAAATTTTCGGAGTTATGACCGGCTATCGCTCTCTTATAGACCACTGTGCGGCGCTGAGCAAAACGGTGCACCTGCGATTTTCGGTCAAATTTTACAGAACTTTTTGGAATTTTGTGAAAGAACTTCAGAACTATTCCCAACGGATCCATAACCCTAAAAAAATTTTCGTTTTTTGAAAATTCCGGAGACAACTTCACATGAGTCCCATCCCTACTTTCAAAGTTATTTCACAAGTATAATTGTTTCAATATGTAGGTCATAATTCTTAGTTTATTAACAAATAAATTCATTCATCTAAGCAACGCATTAAAAACACTATTTGCGATATTTATGAATAGTAATATTTTTAAATAAATACAAAACAACTTTCTGTTTACAATATAAACAGATTTATGCAATATTTTTTCCAAAAACGATGGAAAAAAAGCCAAAATATTGCAAATACAACATGTAATTTACGTTAAAAATTTATTTTCCAAAAATCTGCTCCAAATTCGACAGCATCAAAAATTTTAAAGGCAAAAGCCATTAAATGGCGTAAGCAACTAATTTAAAATAAACAAATTTAACCAGCTGAAATTCAGAACAGTTGTTTGCTTCCGCCCCCAAGTAAAAAAAAAAACAGAAAAACGAAACGATGAAGCTCCAAAAAATATAATTTATTTTTGGCACTGCCAGCAGAAATTCGCACCAAATTTTGTTTAATTTTTTTTTTTTATAAATAAAAAGCGAAAATATTTTTTGTTTATAAAACATATCAATCATCAATTTTCTTGAGTTTTGTTTAATTTTATGTTTTTTAAAAAAAAAACTGTGAACAATCTGTATTGTATAACGCACTTTTAATCATTTCACTTTATTTCATAGATTTTGCTAAATTTACTTGTGTATTCTGGAAATAAACTATATGAATAGTTTGGTTAAAATGATTTTGTTTTTATTAAAAAAAAAAAATTGTGTAAATAGAGAAATATAAATAGATCTAAGAAAGATATACATATACGCATAGTTATAACACTAAACGCACATTAAAAGTATTTTTTTTTTTTGTGTAAATTTTTCTGAAGGTTAGAAAATTGTTTAATGTACTGTAAACTCATATATTCAGGCTTATGAAACGCAAAGGTGGAAGAAAAATATATTGTTTGTGGTCGAAAATATGGTTTTTTCAAAACATTTTTATTTACATTATAGATTTTTTTTCTGTACAGAAACAAAAAAGAATTTAGTAATGGTGTCGTCTTTGGCCTTGCGGAAAAATAAATGCCCATATACAAGGTGTAGCAAAAGTAATATCATAATTAGGGTATTCCTTAAAACGTGCAAGCTCGTCATCGTGTAAGTTCGTAAAGTTTACGAGTTTGCTTTCAGGAATCTTGTAAACAAGTGCGTAAATCGCCTGTTTGACAGTTTGAACAGTGTTACCTTCTACACTTTTTTGTTGTACGCAGTGTTTGATGAAATAAATAAAAAAAAACCGCGAAAAATTAAAACTAGTAAGGGTGTAACTTTTGGCCTTTCCAAAAAATAAATACCCTACACTGCAGTATTTTGAAAATGTTGCTTATATGAGAGGTGCCACGCCCTGTTGTCCGAGTACACCCAGTTTTTGATCAGAGCTTGCATTTATAGTTTTTAGTGTCAGAGTGAAATTTGGTTGGATTATCTCAAAAAATTCTTTCAGTATAGCATTTTGAAACTTTTGCTTATATGGGAGGTGCCACGCTCCTTTATCCAAATTCACGCAATTTTTGCTGAGAGCATTAACTTATATTTTTTAGTGTCTGAGTTAAATTTGGTTCGAATATCTCAAAAAACGCTTTCAGTATATCGTTTTGAAGCTTTTGCTTATATGGGAGGTACCACGCCAATTTGTTTGAATTTGCTCAGTTTTTTCTCAGAGCTTGCGCTTATAATTCGTAGTACTTATGTGTATTGTGGTTGCATTGTCGTGAAAATACTCCTGAAATTGCATTTTGAATATATGTTTTGTATGGGCGGTAGGCGTGTCCGTTGACCGATTTTGCTCATTTTCAATCCCCCGAGCTAACTTTGAGGACGGAGGCAGTGTACCAAATTACATTGAATTACCTTGCTCAGTTTTCCCAAAAAGTGTATTTCAACACACAGCCACCCAGACGGACATGGCGATATCGACTCAGGAGGTGACGCTGATCAAGAATATATATACTTTTCTATATCTGCCACGCCTCCTTCTCTGCGTTACAAACGGAAGGACAAAGTGAATATACCCTGGGTATAGGGTATAAAAATGTTATTAATTCAGAGTCTTGAAGAAATTGGCTTAATGATTTATTGATGCTGAGCATATTAGGATGCAGTGATAATAAATTTGTATTTATTTTAGAGTGGAAGGAAGGTACAAGAAAATAGGCACGACTACGACGATTTTTTCACATAAAAGAAAACAAAATAAAGCGAAAAAATTACATAAAATTTTTTAATAGAAAAATACGAGAATACTGAAGCAATTTCAAGAAAAGTATGAAAGCATGAGATTTATAAATTTTTATAAATTTTTTTATTATTTTCAATGAAACATTTAATGAAGGAGATACTTTGTATTAAATTCGTTATTTTAATTCCATAGGCTCACTTACACATCTGGAATTAGTTCAATAAACGACAACACTTTTCAGATCGTAGCTTTACGAGGCTCTTTAGGAAAGTCAAATTTTCCTTGAAAAACTACTTACGAGGCACGCGTTTGACAGTTCTTTTACAAGGCTGCAAAACTTACGAGCTTACGAGGTTTTCGAGGCATTTACACGTTTTAAGGAATACCCTTAAATGTGATTTGGCTGACATTTTGTTAAAGATGTTAAAGATTGGACTCCGTTATCCCGAAAAGTTTAGTTGAAGATGTAGAATTGATAGCAAAGTTGAAAACAAAATAACGATCAAATGACCAGGTGCATAAAGTGAGCTATGCAGGTGTGACGAATTTCGATGTTTTTTGGTTGGGAATTTTGAGCTATTTTCGAGCTTTTCAACAGTAATTCCGAGCTATCTGGGAAATTTTCCATTTTTCGGAAAAGCGGAAAAATTGTTTTGCATAGCTAAGTTTATTTTTTCAGCCAGACGAATCTGCGGGTAAAGTTAGCGATGAAATGTTTTAACGCAGGAATTTCGAGCTGCTTTCGAGCTAGTTTCGAGCTAAAAGCATTTTCCGGAAAACTCCCAATTTTCCCGGAAAATCCCAAAAAACTTTTTTTATGACTAACTTTATTTTTTTCAGCCAGACGAATCCGCGGGAATAGTAAGCGATGGAATCTTTTAACGCAGGAATTTCGAGCTAGTTTCGAGCTAAACCTTGAAAGAAGTGTTTTCCTTAAATTTCCCCGGAAATTTTGGTTTTTATTTCATTTTTTAGGAATGGCCTGTGGAGATTTTTTGTTCTTTTTAGCTACCATGTCTAATAGCCTTATCATGTATGACGAACGCTTCAAGTGACTGATTTTCACTCATTAATATCAACTGAGAAAAACTTTTTATTAAGAACATACAAACTATGACCCAGGCATTCATTTTATTTCAAAGAATAAAGTTTGTAAGCATAAGCTTCAAATCATTTCTTAACTTGAAGGATGTAAGCGGTTGAAAATCAGTCACTCGATTCGTTTGTCATACATGATAAGACTATTAAATTTTTACTTCAGTCTCTACAATTTTTGCGGCTATATATTGCTGTCGAGATATTGTGATCAAAAAAATGCCTTTTTTACTTTTTAAAGTAAGCCTTTCTCAAAATTGTGACATCACAGAGCAAAACTTAAAACGCCATCGTGTTCATCAAACAAAAATCTTTAAGATTCTTGGTTTGTACAGAAATAGCATGACTGAAGATGAGTATTTTTAGCTAAGAATTCATTATATATTCCGAAAATCAAGAGAACCGGGACCGAAAAAAGTCCTGACATTAGCTTGACTTTTTTATAGTGTACGCACTCAGAATGTTTTGCTAGTCAGTGTTTATTTTCTCTACATTGATTTGAAAAACTCATCTCGGTCAAAAAATTTAACTAATCTTGAACATTTTCGTTCCGTGATTTGTTACGTTTTTCGACTTAGATTATTTCAAGAACAGTGCATCGATGAACTTATTTCTACTTTTAATGATAAAGGGTTACCGTGTGTCTTTACTTTTTCAAATTCAATCGTGGTCGTCACTCGCTTCAGGACAGTATCAAGCATTTGGTTGTAATAAGTTCAGGATATTGATTCTTCTAGAATTCTGTTTTATAAAATTTTTCGATTTTCAAGATATAGAGAATTAAAGTGTCACCATGAGTTTTCATATATGACAAATTCTATATAAATCGAACCATCTTTCAGGTAAACCATCACAAATCGCGCTGAAACTTTAGCACAGGGTACGTTAGTTGATTTGACTGGATACGTAATTGTTATTTCTCTCGAAACCGATTATTTTTTTAATTATGGGATTTTCGGGTTTTCGTGTGTCGGTTTTTAGCTACATAAAAAAAAATGTGTCCAGTCAAATCGACTAAAGTGCACTGCGTCAAAATTTAAACTCGATTAGTGATGGGTATCTGAAAGGTGGTTCGTTTTCACATAGAATTTGTCATATATGAGCCTAGGAACTTATTCCCTCCCAGTAAACTCGCATACTTCGGAGCGATCTTTAGCGCATATGTAATTCCATTTGTGTTTTATATTTTCCAACGGCCGCTTGAGATTTTGAGGAGCCTTAAGCTGACAAAGTGATCTGTTTCAGTTGACTAAATACTTTTTACTTTAAAATGTCATTCCTGAACTAAAATTGGAATTGCAAATAAAATTGCAAAAAGAAAGCTGAGATTAAAAATTAAACACAGATCATAAAAAATAGTTTTATGATTAAATATAAACAAACATAAAGCATACATACTTACATATATATGTTGAAAAAAATAAAAATCCATAAAAAAAAAAAATAATTATGGCCAGCATAATTTTCGCTACCGTAACCATAATTTGTCGAGGAAACGAAATTGTGTTTCATAAAAAGCACAAAAATTTTAAACGTTCTCGTTCTAGGTGCTACACGAATGAGTAAAAACAAGATCAAGATAGAGACTCATGGAGCTAAAAAGTATCTAAAGGTATCTTTTATAAGAGACAGCCAGAGTAAGCAAGTAACTGAAGCATTAAGTAACAAAAACATTAAAGAAAACAAATTAAAAATTTGAGTTCAACGAAGTTTAAAATTTCCAGCTTTGGTTACAAAACCCAAACAAGAGGTAAAAAAAAAAAACAACAGAGAAATATAAAGTGACAACAATAACCCAGTACAATGTGTATATGTACAGAATAACAACCAACAACAAAAAAGAACAACAGAGTTTTTTCAAATGTAATTAACATATTGTACTCAGATAGTTATGTGCAGTCTTTGTCCCACTGTCTGAAAGTCTTTTTGTGCTGATGTACAATGGCTCAAAAAGTCCAACCAAATTGTACTGAACTGAACCAAACCCAGTTGAACAAAAGATCTCATTATAAGGTTCCATTTAAATACTCAACATTACTAAAGGCGATAGCGAAACGGAAAATGTTGCATACGAATGATATAAGGGTGGACCTAATTTTCACATGTGGAGCCAACTTTCGAAAAACTTAAATATTATTAAGTACCCTGACAATTTCTTTTTTCCTGTTCCAGACAAAAACCATATGTAGCATGAATGTAAACATAAGTATAATTTTATTGTTGCTATTGAAAAAATGTTTTGTGTCCTTCAATTCTCTGCTGAGTTTAGATCCAAACTCATCCATGCTCTCAAACATATCTTCGGTTCTTACTAAAGCGATAATTTTCATGACGTTTTTGTAAGGTCGCCTTCCTGCTACCTTGAGAGCACGACTCAAATGCTTGATGCCAGACCGATGCACATGGCCAAATGTCGAAAAAAAAAATTGTTGTAAATTACCTTTTTATGGACTGTATTGCTTAACTGATATTCATAGACCTCAAAAAATTGATAAGAATGATCCAAGTATTCCTACAACGTCCTTGGGATCTCTCCAAAAGTACGCTACTCAGACTGAGAATTATATGAATTGACAGTAGAAATTAAGTGTTCACTGTAAAACTGAACCGGTTTGAATGTTTGAATATGAAATATATTCGTAAAAAAGAGTACTATCGAACCTCTAAACTCAAAACTTGCAAAAGTTTATACTTTTTTTTAAAAATTGTGGTTAACTTTGTACCGCAAGGTACCGCCAAGATTTTTTTGGTTTAAGAAGATTGTAACCTTTTAAATGCCTTTCTTAGCAAACTTTTCTGAGACTCCCATGGGAAAATTTAACTCATATTGCTTTCCAAGTGTCAATATGTGTTGCTCGCCTGAAATGATATAACTTTTATATTATTATACAGCTTATACTGCATAATGAAGGAATCTAAGACCCATTTGTATGTAAATCAATCCACCGTTGCACACAACTCTGTCAAACTTAAAATTTTGAAATAAATTTTTGAGGAAGATGTAAAAATTGTGGGAGTGTTGTTTTTTACCATTTCAAGTCAGCCATTTTGTTTTTTAAAAATCTAATATCAGATTCCCCCGAGTAACTTCTTTGTTGGGTATGGTTGAATATTAATGCAAATCATCCGCAATTTTGAATCTGCTATTTAATTTTTTCAAAAATCTATGAATTCGACATTTGGCCAGCTTTTAAGGGTTTTAAGCCAGTATGCTTTGGTAGTTGGCGTAACGTTTGATCTATCGATTTTTGCCGTCTGATAAGTAAAGAGTAAGGATTTTGTTGGACACCAAAAGTTGAAAAATTCGTTACAGGCAATTGAGGAGTGGTCGTACCAAAAGGCCTATATGCCAGTACGAAAAAAGTAATGTCACAATATGATTTCGGTGGCATTTTGTTAGAAATGATTAAAAATGTTTTCTGTTTTCATGAAAAATTTCTTTGATGGTGTGAAATTGATGGCGTTATGTTGATGGTGTGAAATATTATGACACATAGTATATTAATTTTGCCTCGTGCTGGCACCTAGGCCACCCCTCAGTTGTTGGTAAATCCGAGAGATTTTTGTTGTTTCGTTGTCATTGATTGATTGCCAATATAAGTTTAATGCACCTTTCGCTTTGTTACTTTTTATAGTACTCTTTTTTTATCCCTTTCAAACTATGTATTCGATGTTCGTTAGACGTTGATACGAGTAGTATAGCTAATATCCTTAGCAACGTATTGATATTCGAAGAAGTTTTTTCAGTACCATAATCCAAGGCTTCCAATTAATTTTGTCAGCTGGCTTGTCCTTTTCAAATAATGATTGTCAGGACCCAAAGCTAAAGAAAAGTTCTGAATCTCCTTAGAAATTGGACGCATGTTAAACTTAAAAGAATAAAATGTAATTGCTCATTTGTAAGATAGCGAATTTGTATTACTTATGTAATTCCTACGAGATTTCGTATAAAACTAGAAAAATATATCACGATTTAAAAAAACTTAACATAAAGATATATCAGAATATAAGAAATCGTTCCCACCAGGATTAGTTTTTAACCAAAATTGAAAAAAACATCTCATATTTTAAGATAATTAAGCTTTCAAAGTTGTTAATTTTTTCTGACTTTTTATATCTGTTCTCCTTTTTACAGAGACGTATGATTTATCAAGGAAATGGTTTTTTAACGTTAAAAATTGATTCATTAGCAATCATTTCTAGAGTCTATATTGGACCTTTCTTAACATTTACAAGCGCCACTTTTGTATCGGAAGATTTCGTGTGACCTTCACAAAGTACTTCCTTCACGGAAAAATTTCTGATTTGGACTGAAACATTATCATAAGCCTAACCATACTTCACTTTATATTAGTTTGGGTATTCAGAAAAATTTGTATTCGAATAAATCGAAAGATTTTTGTCGAACAATAAGCTTAAATTTTCTGGCAATTAGCAATCGATTAACATTTGATATATCCCCATAAGAAAAAGTTCAAAGGGCTTAAATCAGAACTGCGTGGAAGCCAATTAATGTTACATCTCCTGGACATCAATTTGTTAGAGAAAATTTAGAATTGATTAGTATGATTGAAATCCTGAAGCCTTAATTCTTGCACCAATTTGATTTTGTGAAGACTCAGTTTCAGGTCTTTCTGCAGAATTCATTGAAATAATAATCTATGTACATTTAAAGAACTTACGAGCTTACGAATAGAAAGTTTCAAATCGTTACGAACAGATTGACTTACCCTTCTTTCGGCTGTCGGTTTATCAAGCATTTTCGATTCATTTCTGCATAAGGAAAACACAAACATTAACTTTCTTTTGAGACTTCTTGTACTTATGCCATCAAACAACTATCCTTCAAGAGGTTTTATATACCATTCTTTCAAAGTAGTTGAACCATAAATTCAATGGTGTATGTTATGCAAACGTTCACCCTAATGTGATATGTACAGTAGAGCAAAGTTGAGGGAGGAACATACCAATTTTATATATCACATTATTTTTTGTTTGTTGTTGCCATAAGTGACACTTTGCATATGTGGCGCTGACAATGCCGCCTGTCATGATCGTGCGCTTTTTTTCCCCTCTCTCATGTATATCAACTAAAGTAGGGGCTGATTATGATGAAATGATGTTCATTATGTAGCTACTGTTGTTGTTGTTGTTGTTGTTGCCACTTATGTTGATGATCCATCCATTCAATCCACTTGTTGCTCTGTCTGCTCTGTTATTGTGTTGATGATGACGACGCAACAATTTTAGCAGCATTATTCATTTTTTTTTTCAACAATTTCTCATTTTTTTATTTACTTATAAAGTACATGGTATCAAGAGTCAAAAAAGCACTCAAGTGTTAATAATTTATGAAAGTTTGTTTTTTTCTTGAGAAATTTTTAAAGTGATTATGATCCGTAAGACGGCATTAATTAAGTGAACCACTTTTTTCCGCCATTTCCATAGTGTCTTATTTGAGTTTTTAGTGGAACAGTTGTTCATCAAATGCTGGATGTTGATGTCATCGTTTGATGTTGAGTAATTTTTGGTTGATGTTTAAGTTTTAAATATTTAGATATGTTTGAACATACATCGTGCTTAGATCTTAGCTATCAAAAAAATTGAAATTCGTCAAAATTTCTTTAAACATGCTGGTTCGCCGTAAAGAAGCACCTTCTGAATGTTCGCCACAACCTAATATCATTACCTTGATGTTGTGTTTGTTAAAAAATGTCAAAACAGAAAATCTTCAAAAATTATTTCCGCCAAAATTTGATTGTTTCTGGAAAACCCTTTGAAATTTTGATGTTAAACGGTACTTAATTTCATAATTTTTGTTTCAATTTCCTGACTTTCAGTCGCTTCCGTTTAGGTTGGAATCACTCAAAACAACGTTATGAAAAAGTTAAATTGTCACTTCAATCAACAAACTTTGCGGCTTGAAGAATTTATGAAAGCATTTGTAATTAGATATTTACATATACATGAATGAGCGCCCAAACTGATATGTTCATGTATGCACATATGTGCATGCAAACATGTATTCGTATGCAAATGTGTGAGCGCTAACATTGCACAGGTGTTGCGACAGGCAACATAAACAATAACAGTAGCAGCAACAACGCCGGCAACTCTAAAACACCGGCAGCAAAATTAAATTTGTTCGGAAAAAAAGAAGTGTTGCCTAAATATTGTACTTACATGTGGCAACACTGGTAAAATGTAAAATGTTTGCTCATACTTTGCTTATGCTTTTGCTCAACGCCTACTTCCCAGTAGGAAATTTACGTGTTCTTCGTTCCTGTAACGCCTCTAGGGAAGACAGGGCCAAATGATGACATACTTTGTTTAGCTCTTTTCGAAAACTCAGATACTGGGCTACTCGAAATAAAAGGTAAAAGGTGTTAAAATATCAAAAAAAAAAAAAAAAATCGAGTAGGGGTGTACCTTGGTCCGAGTGTTGGTTGTCACTCAACAGTTGCACGTGTACGATTATGTTCTTCTATGGAGTTTTCCACTCATACCACTGACTGATATTAGTAGACTTCAGACCGTCAGGCTGTTTACGTGAGTACAAATTTAAGTGACGGAAAAAGTGTTTTTGGTGTAAAAATTTGTTTTTTGAGTTAACTACGAAACATTTTGATAGTCCAAGGTTCACTTGCATGGTATACCTTAAACCGTTTGAGATTGGAACGGAAAAAGTAATATTTCGACTCAATGGTTAAACATGATGCTGCAAGCATTGAAGAAATATAACTTAATCAGAAAACTAAAGAAACTTTTTTGGAAAATCCAGCATCAAGGTGCACACATCTCCCCTAAATGAAAAACTCGAAAAATTTGAAAAAAAAAAAAAATTAAAATGTCTAGCAAAATCAGTCTTAGTCTTGGCCTAGACTTGTAATGTACGCGCAGGTACCAGTGGTGAAACTTATAAGATTTCTAAAGGCGAACAAACGCCAAGGCAATATTTCTAAATTTTATCTCCACGGTAATCATACACGGTAATCTAAGGCCAGGATTTCACCACATGCTTACAAAAACGCATTTTTTTGTATAAAAGACGAGAAGTCTCTGGTATGGGATAAAAGACCGATTCGGGACCCATTGACATCACAAGCAAACAGTCGGCTGGGGGGGTTCGTTGGCTCTTGCTATCACCGAGAAACCTTAGTTACATTTACTTTTACTTTTATAGAGTCCCTAAGTGCCACTTTAATCGAAAAGAAACTAAAACAAACTAGAAATCAAAACCAAAAGAATAAAATTCGAAAGAATGAAACGGAAATCTATTTTAACCTTTATCATCTCTTAGATATTTTAGAGATATACGCATCTTAACCCACCCATCCAAATGATCCTGGTGCGCGAGAAGCTTTCTAACAGGATCCCATATTTTCACAAGTTTACTTCTACAGTCCCATTACCACAAGGAAATTAGAAAATTTAGTAACACATGATTAGATTTTCTGTTACAATTCAAGAATTTATTTTGAACCAATTCATAATTCGAAAGATTCAATTTCAAAATTTAAAGTTTCATTAAATTTGCACAATTTAAAAGAAAAACAAACAAAATGAGAAAAAAAAACAAAATTGGCTTATTGGATGTTATCCAGATGTAACTCCATATATATATAAATCAAATTATGTTATCCTTATCATAAAAAGTATCATTAATTAAATTCGATATGTGACCATAAATAATTTAAATCAACATCGGGTGTATCTTTTTACCAATAACATGAAATTAATTTCTGGTTCAAATCAAGATCGCTTGCTCTGTATACTCCTTAGTGCTTAGTGTATGTACATATTTTAATTTCGAGATTTATATAGTCATTGACTTTTATTTTTGTTAATATACATACAAACTTTTCATCAAACTCTAGCATAGGAGTACAGAGAACAAAGCCATAATCAAAACAAAAAGAGATGTAAAAGTTTTTTTTTTTTTTGAAATGTCATCCAACGATAATCGAAAGCTTTTCGACTGATCTTGAGATCAGGCTCTCTAAATACTTTTATCCAAGCTTTCGATTACTCCCACGCAATATCGTAAATTGGTACAAAGATAGATCCCGTAAATTAAAGTTAAAAAGAACTATTAAACAATTCACTCACGTTGGTTCCAGAACTGGGTGTAAGGCCTTGCACGTTGTTGCTGGGGACTGTTGTTTTGGTTGTGTTGCTATAGAATTTTTTAGGGTCACGTTATATAAATCTTAAGTTTAATTACATTTGATTTTTAGATCGATTGATTTTGTTCTTTTTTAATATTTTTATATTCTTTATCCAACTTCTTTAATTTGCAACTTTATTAAGAATGAGGATGGATGATTTTTATTATTTTTTTATTTTTATTTTTTTTTAACAAGATAATTTGAATTTTGTTTTGTTTTTGGCTTTGAGACATCTCAAAATTCATGCACTTAAAAAAAGGAAGTTTTAATTGCAACATTAATGGATTTTACTTTAAAAAAATAACAAAATCAATGTCTCTGAAGGTACACTTAATCACTAGGTTAATTTTAACTTTTACATTAGTTTTAACTTTTATTTTACTTTTGATGAAAAATTTAGTTCATTTACTTGCAATCATTTAGTTTTCAAGAAATTTTGTAATTTTTTCACTTTAAAGATTTCACTGCTAATATTTGATATTTTACTTAAATTTAAGCAAATTCAAACTATTTTTTTTTTGTATTTTTTTTAAGAGAATTTTACCATGGAATGCCGTATTTTCCTTTTCAAAAATTATGCAAAATGTATACTTATTTGCGGCAATGCGCAACCTGTCCGTCTGATTACACCGTTTCTTCGTTTCGATGCCACTGAATTACTGTACTGGGAGAATAAGTAGATGATGTAAAATTTAGAGTCTTAACCCTATCGACAGGCAATAAAGCTGTTGGACTAACCGGGGTTTGGATCTCTTCGAAATTATTCTTCGGATCATGAGCACATGTAGCAAATGAAAAATAGTATGCATAGGTTTTTGAGCCTTTTACTAAAAATTTATGCACGAATCTATAATTTTAACCAAAATTGAATTTCTGGGAAATTATTTTATATGGAAAATTTTTATTACCTTCTTCCAAAGATTCGTGCGTGTACGAAATAATTAAATTTTGTCAAGGATTTTCTCTGCCAAAATCCAGTTTTGAGAATTTTTTTCCAGGAAAAATTTTTATGCAGCAAATTAAATGGTTTTGTTAAAAAACTAAACAGGAACAGTTTTAAGGAAAATGGACTTTTCCAATATACCACATATATAACTCACAAATTTTTAAATTTTTAATAATCACTTTTTCTTTGATCTTCACTGGTTGAATTTTTGATGAAGAAAGACTGATTAACATACCAGTTTTAAAAGTTAAAAAAAATATTTAAGTTGGTACTTCGTAAAATCATATGAATTCTTTTAAGCAAAAAGAATTAACTGTTGATCAGTTTTTATAAATGCAATTTGCTATTGCAAAAAAATTATATGAAGATTTGCATATGTACTAATACATACGCATACGAAATCTTCATTGGCATATGCATGTAACATGATCATAAGGTGACCATGCAACTATTTTGCAAAAAGGGAAATTTTATACCAAACTGATTGATACTGAAAATTTAAGCAAAGATGTTTGTTACAGACTCTAGACGCTGACCTTAGTGTCCAAAACCAACATCATATCAGTCTTAAAGATAATTCAAAACCACTTCCGAACTTAAAATCATCTCCTGTTACGGAACTTGGCATCTTAAATACCGAACTGCCTCAAAAAAATGTGCAATTAAATGCAAAATTCACACTCTTCAGCAATTTTTTCAGATATTTTATGTTTCTATGGTCTAGATCAATACGAAAATCATGACCAAGAATTAATGCCCAAACCAAACTAAGACTAAATATCAAAAATTAGAAAATCCACAAAGAAATTATTTCTTCAAATCTAATACGCAAGGAGCTGGCATTACTAAAAGTGCCGTCATCGCGGATTTTTAATGCAAAATGGTAGTTTACACTAAGACGAATAAGAAAAGCTTGGTCAGCGTGGTTATAGCCTGGTAGAAATATTTTTAAATGATTTTTGAATTATTAAATTTTCGGAATGTTTTACCGTCATCGCTGGTTTTGATCAATCTTAATATTAATCGATGATAAATTTCATAACCATTCAGAAAAAATCCGGCCGACCAAATTTTTTTTGCCGAAAATAACCGGCAGACCTATTTTAATGGTGCTACAGTGGGTACAATTTCTCTGTTATCACGGAAATTTGTTTTTTTTTATTTTAATTTACGTGTTTTAATGTCAAATTTAAAAATATTTTGGCATGCGAGCTTAGAAACTGCCGGCTGGACGAAACTAAAATTTATTTATATCTAAAGTATAATACTCTAATTAAAGTAACATTTATAAAACTCTGATGAGAATGATCCGATTCTAAACACAAAATATTTACTTTTATGATCAGGACTTGAGTAAACAATTTCTGGTCAGGATCGGATCAGCTGAAATGTATTAGGTCCATTTGATATGAGGCTTGACGTTTATACGTCACTGTCGAATCATAAAACCTAATCCGTTGTAGTTGACTCTGGCATAGTTTTGTAGTAATTTGAAGATAAAACAAACGTTCTCTTCAGAAATTTACGCTCATTTCAAATTTGAAACAGTTTTTGTAATCCCTCTGATTTACTGGTGAGCACTGACTAAATAAAAAAAAAATGTTCCAAATAGGTTCACGGACTACTTTTTGAAAAAAAAAAAAAAAATAACGGGACACTTGAGAAAAAAACACAACAGACCAAAACAAAAATAGTCATCGTTGGTGCTGAATAGTATTTGTTGGTGCTGAATCCAAATCCGGTCTCAGAATTGCTCTAACACGCATAGCTTTCGATATATTCTAACCTACAAGTTCGAAATTTTTATTGCTTAGTGCTATTCTTCCTCTTCAAAATAAGCCACAAAGTGGTCTTTTATTATTTATCTTCAAAAATTTATGACCATTTTTAAACGATACATGAAAGTTCCAAATCGTATGTGAATTCCCTCATGACATTTCACTCTACATTATCTACAAAATTTGGTCACAGTTTTGTGTAAAGTATTTTCGTACAACTCTGTATAAAGAGTGAAGTTGCTAACATATATCTGTGGACTTTTGACAAAACAACCTAACTCGAAATTGGCAACTTTTCAGGAGAGCCAAAAACTGATTAACTACTTTTCAATAATGTGGCTTAATATCATTGATGCAGCGTCAAATCTCCTTTTTCCAAAAATTTTTACTAATCTAAAAGTGTCATCTGTCAAACTATTTTTTTCTTTTGTTTCATAACACTTCACCGCACGAATGGCGCTAAGTTAAAATCTAGCGTGAACTATGGGACACCCTTATGTCTCTGGAACAAGAAATCATAGAGACGTGGTGGTTATACCAATAGAAGCGCATTTAAATTTTATATTTAGGTCTAAAATCCTGGAGAATTGTCTTATCTCGACTTAAGTTGTTTTGTCAAAAGTCCACAGATATGATCTGACTGAAATCTTCCTACAGGGTGTGTCTGCGTTCATTGCGAGTGTGATTGTATGTGATTTTTTTCTTGTGCCCTAGCAGCGTCAGTGCCGCCACACACAGCAACAAAAACAGTGGCATGCAAAGTATCCAACTACCTCAGGGGTAACAACGTGAAATGCACCAAATTCTTTTTTGGCCCAAGTCAGGAAGTGGTTTGGCAAACAAAAGGTTGATGTTGTATGTTTTTTTTTTGCACTGACGTAACGCTGAGAAAAAAGCTGAATTTTTGTTAACTTGTTATCAAATTATATGTAATTTTAAAGTTGAATTATAATTTGAAAGTTGGGTGATAGTTGGGTACTAGTGGTAGCATGGTTATTCATGCTCACTTAGCAATATTATCAGAAGATGGATGATTTGTTGGTACATATGAAAGAAATACTATATATTTGTTCAGCGGATTGGAATTTTAAAAATAGTCTTCTAACTCCATAGTAAGTGTCTTAAATTATTGACTTCTCTTAAGGAATCAAAACTGTGATGTTGTACATTAAAAGTGGCAGAAGTCTATTCATAATGAATTTTAAATTTTTTCGTTATGTACATATTTGATTTACAATTAAGAAGCTAGATTCAACTCAAAAGCTTTTGAAGACTAACTGTGACTTTTGGGAAAAAACGAACTCTTCCGATTTTTCATAAAAATGCTTTCCTTGAATCTACAAACTTCTTAAAACTTCAACAGAATGACAAAGTTTAAAAATATATACGTGCAAATCTCGTCATGAGGTTGTCCAAAAATCTCTGAAAAAACTCATTGGTTAAGTTTAGGAACATGCTCTAAAAGTTTAAGGAAAAAACAAAAATTGCATTTTCTTTCAGTCAATATTTTTTACTCAACTCTACTGACTGGACTACAACTAGGCCTTTTTAAATAAAAAGAAATTTACATAAATTATAATAAAAAAAACAAGGGAAATTCACACTCCGACTGACTGACTGCCTGACTACTTACTGGTTGAACAAGAAAGTGTAAAATTAGCTGCGTTCAATGAACACTTCACTGAACAACGCTATCACGGCGTCACCGTCATCATTGGCAAGAGCAGAACAGTAAACAGCAACATGGTGGCCGACTAACGACGACGAGGCAAAGGAGCGGCTTCAAATGACGCATAATTGCATTTATTTTACCGTAACACTTTACAAAACTAACAACAACAACAACAATAACAATTACAACAACAACAACTAAAGTGTACACTTTATGTCTTATGGAGTAGAGCAGCCGTAATGCACATATGAAAATTGAAAATGGGGGAAATTGGTTTTTTTACGCCAGTGCTGCCGTTAATTTTTGACACGGAGCAAAAAGGAAAAAACGCAACAAACAAAAAAAAAAAAAAAACTAGGAAAGGGTGTTTACTTTGGTCTGACCAAAAATTAAATACGCTACTCTGTATATAACAAAAGTCTTGGTTTTTTTAATTAATAGGGGTGTCAAAACTCATTCGAACATAAAATCATCTCGCAATTCTGTATTTTGCGTCAGATGGCTATGATAATGGGCAAAAACTATAGCCGCCCTCAATTCTCCTTTAGCTTTTTTTTGTGGAATATAATGACTCTTTATCTCTACCCTTTAAGCGGAATTTCAAACAAAACTTATATACCTTCTATATATACCTTCTTCAACTCTTCTGTATTCTGAAGCTAACATTTCTTACCAAATCCGCCGAAATGTCACTACAAATGTCTTATCAATTTGAAGAGTCTTTATCCGTTTAGAAACAACCGCTTTGCTGTGATTCCAACCTGGATATGAAGATGATCTTGAAGGTAAAATTTATTCCCATACCTGATCGGCTTTCTTCTTGTGAACTTTTTGATTCCATGACTTCCGAATGATAGGACAATACTCTCAATGATTGAATGTTTTTAAGAGAGTAGGGCAAAATCATGACAACTCTCGTTCAGGAGGAGATTAACCTCGGTAAAACGGTCATTGCTACTCAGGTTGTTGACAGATGTCTAGGTAAATGTATTGCCTAATACAAATTGCTATCAAACGTAAGACCTGCGTAAGACCTTCATCGGCATTATTTGGTGGTAATAAAGCAAAATTGACCCCTCTATATCCTATGGTATCATCCTTTCCCTCCAAAACTTCCAAAATTTTTTCCAATGGAAGCAGTTTTCTGAGTATGAAAAAGAAAATTTTTCAACGCGGATTAGGCTGATGTCCTTCCAGAAGGATTTTCGAAATAACGGACGTTGTTGATTACAAAAGAGGCAAAATTTTATATAATTCATTATTAGCTGTATCTAGAAAAATGAGACAATAAGGCAATCAAAGCAATACACAAAAACAATTAACAAGCAATTAGCTATGAACGGCGAAATCGGAGTAATCGCTGATGAGATGTAGGCATAATTTAGAAACCGCACTGCTCACTTGTTAAACGACAGCTGAATAAAATAGCATCCACTTCTCTTCCGCTAGAACGTCAACAGCAGTTAGAAATCAAATTTAAGTTCACCGACAAGTTTAAATGAGAAGAAAACATCAAAATGCCAACCAAAGTCCCGAATCCTTCCAGAAGGACGTCAGGGCTATCTGGGTTAAGAAGGCACTCGTATAAAAATTATCTTTTCAGGCACATTTTGTATTGAAGCTCTCTAGGGGTTGAAGATAAGAGATTAACATGTGAAAGAAAATTCTTGACGGGAGAGAAAAATATCAGGGGTTCACTTCTCTTGGGCTCTTTAGGGTCAGTGAGGGTTGATCATATGGAAACATAAATTTTTTATGATAGTCCTTCTCTAAGGGTGGGAGAAAGAAAAGTTTGTTCCAGAAATTTATTGGAGAAAGAAAAATAAAGCGCGTAGTTGAACATTTTTGAACACTCCGCGGAGAACACTGGTCGAATTACACAGACCTGCAAATTAAAAACTTTTTTTCCTTTTAATGAATCTGAACTTGAGTTTGCTTCTCACGTCAGAGATCTTAGCAATTCTTGTAGGAATTTGCAGAAAACGCTGTTTTGAGGAATATGGCGCACTTCCAGGAAAACTGAAAATTTGCCATGAAGGTTTAAAAATTTAACGCTTTCTTTCCAAGATAAAAATATAATTTAGTCTTTAGTTGATATACATATCTTTACCAGCACCGTGCGCAAGATTTGCTCTTGGGGGGGAGGGCTTTTTCATACAAAAAAACGAGGGAGCACTATACTAAACACTTGATTTGTACCATTATATATGGGTAAAATATCTTCCTGGGGGGGGGTTTGAACACCCAAAACACCCCCCGTGCGCACGGGCCTGATCTTTACTATAATGCTGGATCACTTATAGTTAGTTAGTACCTGGAGACCGATCCCTGCTCGGTCAACAATCTTATCTTATCATTTTAGTCGATGTTTTTATTCATAGCTATTTTTTTCAATGAAATTCGTACCTTTTCACCTCCAAAGCTTTCAAAATGATAAATTAACCGATGAGAAAAATAATAAGAAAAAACTCGGAAAATATCGAATGGTATAGAAAAATATCAAGAACTCCAAATTTTTTAAGAGAATTAGAATGACCTAAAATAAATAAATGGGATATGCCACGCACCCAAAATATT
This sequence comes from Calliopum simillimum, assembly GCA_951812925.1. Lineage (NCBI taxonomy): Eukaryota > Metazoa > Arthropoda > Insecta > Diptera > Lauxaniidae > Calliopum > Calliopum simillimum. The sequence goes on from OX638372.1 coordinate 86,966,497, forward strand.
TCGCCTCTTGTATGGGGGCTGAAATATCTTACCATCATGCCTCGGAAAGTTCATTAAATTTTTTTTTGTGCATGAGTTATTAACTAAAATTTTTATTTTGGTAAAAAGTGGGCCTTACCATTATTGAACAAAGCCCACTTTTCGTTATGCTTTAGATACTTGTAATCCAGGTCCGCATACCAAATTTCATCAAAATATGTTGTACCATTTGCGAGAAATAGCATTTAATTTGTTTTACTTGTATGGGAGGTTCCACGCGCACCGGTGATATTTTGCCCACTTTCAGGTCGTAGGTGCCTAATAAAAAGTAGATTCCCTATAGTTAAATTCAGAAAGATTGCTTTAGTAGTTTTCTTTTTATAGCGTATTATATTTTTGTGTGCGGTGCCACGCCCTCCAACGAGTTTTCCTAATATAACAGCACATCACATATTGATACTTCTTTTCAGGGGTAAAATCTTTGAAATTTTCATTAAAATTGTTGAAGTCGTTTTCGAGTAATATTGAATCAAAATTTTCAATGGTTAAAAAAGGGGCGTGGCACTTCTTCGATCCCGCCCACTTTTCGGTTATTACAAGGCATTGATATGTAGTACCTACATACCAAATTTCATAAAAATATCTTGTAACATTTGCGAGAAATAGCATTTAACGTATTTTGCTTGTATGGGAGGTTCCACGCGCAATGGCGACATTTCGCCCACTTTCAAATCAGAGATGCCCTATTGCAATTAGGCTCCTCACAGTTAATTTCAGAATGTTTGCTTCATTAGTTTTCTTTTTATACCGTTTTATATTTTTGTGGGCGGTGCCACGCCCTTCACCGAGTTTTCCCAATATAACGGCATATAACATATTAATACTTGTTTGCAGGGGTAACTTCTCCTAAATTTTCATTAAAATTGTTGGAGTCGTTTTCGAGTAATATTGGATCAAAATTTTCAAAGGCTAAAAAGTGGGCGTGGCACTTCTTCGATCCCGCCCATTTTTTGTCCGTTATGAGGTATTATTAACCCGTACGCGCTCACCAAATTTCATCCAAATACCTTGTATGGTTTACGAGTTATTACTTAATCAAATTTAAAATTTAAGGCTGTGCCACGCCCTCTGGTGAGCATTTACAAAGTTCAAACTTAGCTCATTCTTCATTGTATGCTAATATCTAACACTACTCCAAGTTTCATTAAAATCGCTGTAGCCGTTTTCGAGAAAAAATTTTGGCACAGAAATAAGTACAAAGAAACATACAATTTTATCTCGTATAAGAAGAGAAGATAAAGTTTTCTATAACTGTCAAACCTTTTTTTATACGTTACAAACGGAAGGACAAAGTGAACATATCATGCGTGTAGGGTATCCAACTTGTGAAAATACAACTTTAGTGTAAAAGAGGCGTTAAATTTACTACATTTCTAAAATTAGCGAGAAAACATGGGATATGAAGTATTGAAAAAAAAAATGTTGACAATTTTCAACTTCGTCGCCTTTTAAAAACAGAAAAGCAAAAAATTTTCAAATGTTTTTATCTTATTGACAAAATTTGGCAATGTTGCCAATAGTTTTGATGTTTTTGAAAAAGAAAAAAAAAAATTAATCCAAAAATCACTTTGAACTTGGATGTGTTTAATTTAAGTGGCAATAAATAAAAGAAGGGATTTTGAACTTGAAATATTCAGTTTAAATTAAATTCCTCTAAAGAATCTTTTCCATTTTAAGTGAGCTAAAACTGAATCATTTTTTCATCATTTTGCTTATCTTTTAAATTTCCCATAGCAAATTTTACGTTACGCTGTTTTGTATAAATAAATAAATATTACGTTGCGCTTTTTAGCACTTTGATGAGACACCCTCACAAATCTGAAACAAATTTTTTGTGTTATTTCATGCCACTGACTTTATGTGGGTGCCTCGAAATTGCTAAAAAAAATTTCAAATTTTACGTTTGTGACCAAACCAAAACTTGAAACGGTTGACAATTGTAATTACAAACATCTACACATTTGCTATTGTTGAATAGTAATTATGTATATAAGTATGTATATTATTTAAGCAAATAAACTCATATAAATTATATCGTCACGCAAATAATGTGTAGGAAAATTTTTGATCGTTTGCCAAATTGAAAATTTGTTGATTTTTTTTTAGTTTTTTTTTGTTATTTTTACAAATATTTGACAATGAATGAGAGTTATTTTTATATAAAATGGCGAGACGGGATATACAATTTTTTTATTGTGTTGTTTTTTTATACAATTTTTTACTATAACTGTGGCAAAAATGAAAAACAGATTAAGTCGATTTAAGAAAAGAAGAATTGAGCTCAATTTTCCATTAGTTCTGGGTTAAAATACACACTTTCGTTTTTGTGCGTTTTTTGTACTCCTTTTTTAGGTCTTAATAATGTTCAAAGAACGAAAAAGTAATTTTAACCAGAACTGATGGAAAATCAAGCTTAACTCCATTTTTCGTAGGTCGAATTAAGGTGTTTTTCCTTTTTGCGTATAAAAACGTAATTGGGTCAGTATATTCGCAGCATTCGAAAGATATATAATGACAAATTTGTTTCAACCTAAACCGTTCTTATATAGTAAATATTTTTAGAAACTAATCAGTCAACTTCTATCCATATTCTAAATCCAAGAAAGAAAATTTATACCGTATGAGATCACAGCTATCGAATCTAATTGGGACAAATGAATTATGTAATATCCTTGAAATGCGCAACATGCCTGAAAAAAGGGTTTTTGCTTTTTGAAGCAAAGTTATGTAACTAAGAATCATTCCTTGATAAAAAGAGCAAGCTCAAAGGCGCAATAACGAGGCCCCAAGTAGACCATTGTGCACAGAGGCTTTTTGGAGTATCAATCCCTCATGAGAATCCTTTACTGCAAAAATTCTTTACTAGCAATTGTGTACATTATTTTAAAAACAATTACTAGCGATATATATTTGGAAATTTAACTTTCGTATGTTATTTTTACAAAAAGTCCGTCTTTAGCCTATTGGGGGCTCCACCGAAATAAAAATATTTTATACTGGGCTGAAAATGTACTTTAGTAAGTTGTAGACTAATTTTACTGCATATATTTCCGTAGTTTGGCATCAGTAAATTCAAGAATTACGGTCACCAATAGCACTCCATCCTAGTTATGTATTTATAAGGGCCATCCCCTGAGCATTGGTTGGAACTAAAAAAAAAGTGTATAGAGTGCGATCAAAGATTGGTTGACATACTGATCAGATCATTTTAAATAAATATTTCCTAATAACACTTTATTGCCAAAAATTTTCAAGTTTAAAATAACATTCAACATTAAAAAAACTTCTTTTTTTTTTTTGAAAAAGTCGAAAAATTGGAAGTAAAAAAAGATAAAAAAATAGCACAGAAAGTGTATCAAAAGTAGGAGAATACTGTTAATCACATTGTACAGGGTGGTTGGAAGTCGGTAGATGTAAGATTCCTGGCACTATTCTGAACAACTTTTCTTAGTTCCATTTTTCGAAATTCGCAAAACCAATGTAGCAGGTTTCAGTATACCACTTAGCAGCAACCGTCTGACCATTTTCCAAATTAATAGCAGCTACAACTTTCTCTCCGGTGAACCATTACTTTTGTTGCTTTGCTTTAACAGGTGGATTTGCACCTTCCGGGCTCCATACCATGAATTGTTGTTTGGTTTCAGGGTCGTACTTGTAAGACCATTCTTCATCACCTGTTACAATTTTCTTAAAAGTATTAGACTCTCCGTTTTTGAATTTTTCAAGAAAATACTTAGCAAAATGCACACGTGCCTCTTTTTGAGCATCACTTAAAATTCTAGAAACCCGATACAGCTATGGCATTTATGCCTAGTACCTCAGCAATGATTTCCTGGGTCAATATTGGATCTTTGTCAATTTTAGACTTCACCAGCGCTACACTTGCATAATCAGTCGAAGATTTTGGGAGGCCTTCTCGAGGTTCGTCCTTCACAGAAAAATGATCTGTCTGGAATCATCGGAATCACTTTGAAATAGTCACGAGTGATGGCGCATTAACTTCAAATGCTATTAGGCATTTACTAAATATTTCCACAGGCTTGAGCTTACGTTGAATTCCTAAAAGAATAGCAAACCGAATCTCTTGTTGCGTTGGCTCTGGAATATCTACTGACATTATTTCACGAAATTTATGTTTCCTTCTCTTCATTTTGACCAATCTTTCTGAAAAAAAAAAAAAAAAAAAAAATGATATATCGTAAGACTTTAATAAATATGACGCAATTTTTTGATTTACTAAAAATTTATAACATGATACCTACTAAGCGGCCCTCCGTAAGTAACTTTTTCATTTCAGTTCCATATTTAAATAGAAAATATGTATACATCTACTTTGCCAGCAGTTATACTTCGAACAAGATAAGACGCCAAAGATCAAGGGTATCAGCGTTTCAAAATCTCTGAGCCAAGAGCAGTTTTGGCTCCTTTACAAAAACCGCAATATTTCAATATTTTGCGTATTTCTCGGAACTACAACTATCACAAAAAATGTTTTTGTTGTGGATCGTCTGCAAAAAAAACATGATCTATGTATTAATACGCAAGACAAAAGTTTGTCCTACCTTTTCACTATATTAGAAATGAAGCACGACTTTGAATTATACACCATTAGAAAGATATTTGTGTGTAAATGTGCACAAAGTTAAAAGTATTTTAATATTTTGCCATTAAACTATATTAACAACGACAAAATACGCTGTCACACAGTGCTGAGAAGTGGATACAGACAAAAAGCTGACTGACACTGACTTCATGTTTTTTGTTTTCTTTTCGTTTCGCATTTGTCATTGCGCCAGAGATGATAAATGAGCTTTTCTATTTTATACCAAATAGCAAAAAAAGTAATAAAACTGTCCAAAAAGTACCAAAGTTATTTAATACATTTGTGGTCGAACTTCGACCATTCTACTATTTCAATAAATACAAAAACCAACAAAAATAATTTTTTTTGATCGTTGTAGTTCCGGTAAATTTTCAAAATATAAAAATATTGTGATTGTTGTAGGCGAGCCAAAATTGGCTCACTTTTGTTCTTCGCAGACACCTTTGTCATAGACTGCCTAAGACGTTAGCTATTTGTTCATCATTGCATCCATCCACTAAGAGAAGGTAGGAAGGCTTAGTTTGATGACGAATGTAAGCTATTTTTTTTTTTAACGCTTTAATTTTTTTTAATTTACGATAGAATAGAGTTCTTCTGAAACCCCAAATTTTTGTCTCTTGGTTAGGGTATTGATGTTTGAAAGAAGTTATAATATTTTATTTTGAAAAAATTATGAACCTTGTCTGCTACAAATCTCATTTCCAATTTCAACTTCATGCGTGAATAATCCAAAGCAACGCGGCATATTTGTTACGATGAAAATATTTTTATACTCAGAATGAGTTTCGAATGTCTAAAATGACCCACATTTATTTGAAATTGCACATATATTTTTTCGAGCACTATTGTAGTTGAAATGATACAATTAATTTATTTTACTTGAAGCATTTTGTTTGTTAATTTAAAAAGACCTAATGACACATACACTTTTTAAAGATCTGTTTACAATTAAAATGACCTCGAAAATTCCTATATAAAAGTACTATTAATCTGCATATCAAATAGTTTTGTTCTATTAAGATAAATTGCTATGCAAAATGTAATACATTTCTACTCATATGAAAAACAAACGTTTGGCCATAAAAACTCATAAAATGTACTTTCGAATTAATAAAGTGGCATGAGGCTGTTAAGCAAAAAAAAAGTCAACTTGGAAATCTAGAATATTTAGGAATAAATAATAATTTCATAAATTTTTTTTACAGAATGCGGAAAAATTTAAATTATGAAAAATATTTATAAATTGGTGCATTTAAAGGACTACTGCCACAAACGTGCGAAACGGATAATATATTGAATTTTAAATGAAAATTATAACTTGAAACTAGTTATCGAAACGAAACCAAAAATAAGTCCAAAATAATCAATTAAAAATCAAAAAAAAGTTTAAATTTAAATAATAAATACACAACTGTCACGAAGAGCTAATACATAATGAGAAGTTAATGAAGAATTTAAAAACAAAATATAATATAATGCAAAAATATTAATTAAATTAAATTAAAAAAAAAAAAACTAATACGACAAGATAAATTATACCAAAATTAAAGAAAAAATCACCAACAAAATATTAAAACAAATTTCATACCAAAATGAATTGCGTTGCGATTCCCAACTCTGAGGAGAAACCAAAATTGCAAATTTTGCATAACGAACTTACCGTGTCCACGCCCATCACCGCACAAAAGGGTGGCGCCAACAACATCAACCATCACGGTAATAATAATAACATCAGCAGCGGCAGCGGCATCGGCAACAACAATAAAACACAATCGCTGCAACGCACGACGCATCTTTATTGCCGTTCACTGGAAAAGGATCGCAGCGGTGGTGATCGTCGGACATCACGTGGTCTGACATCGTGTTTACGCGGCGAACGTGATGAATTTTTGGATTATCGTGAGTTGCAACCGATGCAACAACAACAATTGCATCAATTGCAAATTCAACAACCGCAACCAGTTGATGCTGATGAATTTGTTGGCGGCGATGCGGGTGGAGTAAATGGTGGTGCTGATAGTGGCGCCTACGGTGCTGGTGGCAGGAGTAAGTTCAATTTAAGAAAAATTCAGACAATAACCTGGGGCCTTACTCTGTAATGCGATGCGATAGGAAATGCGTTGCGAAAGCTAGATTCGATGCGAAAAATAATTGCCACTCTGTAAATCTTTCGCATTGGGAGTAGCGTTTTCAGTGAGACATAGTTGGCAACGCTACCCCTAACGCTAAAGATTTACAGAGTGGCAATTATTTTTCGCATCGAATCTAGCTTTCGCCACGCATTTCCTATCGCATCGCATTACAGAGTAAGGCCCCTTCTTTTTTTTTTTGTCTTATCGATGGAATAGAATGGGATAATTACTCATATAAAACAGAATTTGTTACTTTTTGGTGAAGATTTTAAAAATTTATATGATATGAGGACTAGCTATGGGCTAGTTTGTATGGACATTTTTAAAAATTAACTTTTTATGCCCTGCGGTGGTTTTTTATGCTACGTTTGATGAAAAAGTAAGTGAGCCAAAATTTGGAGGGGGTGGGGTGGGTCTAACCCTTGCCGGTTTTGAGTCAAAGTTCGAATTTCGGGGGTAAAATTTTGAAAAAAGCTTCTAACTGCAAACCAGTTATACTTACAGGCATAGAACGTATGACCAACCCCCATTATATTTTCTTCCCCAACATTTTCATCAAACATACTTACCCCCTATCTCTACCCCTAAGGGTCGCTCCCATATAAGCCTTAATTTTCATGACATTTTTATAAAATCGACCTCCACTACCCGCAGGCTGCCCCTACATTGTTCAAAAGTATGACCTACCCCCATTATTGTTTCCACCCCATTATTTTCACGAAACATACTTACCCCCTATCTCCACCCCCTAGGGGTGCTCCCATACAAAAATACTCATATTTATGTTAATTAATAAACATTTTTGCTCTCATCGCCCCTACTGCCCCCGTATTGCTACTTAGGAAGGTAAAATGTAAGACCGACCCCCATTAATTTTTCCAGCCCGACAATTTTACTAAACAAACTTGCCCTCTATCTCCGTTCTTTACCTTTACCGGATGGTACGATCGGCACACCCAGTAACTGCTCGTTTCCGTCATACGTGATACGCGTTTTTTTTTTTTGAATTCAAAACCACTGTAACTGTGGCAATTAATTTTTGTAACAGAAGCAATATTAGTACACCAGTATAAAGTCGCACCCCGGACCGCTTTTGTATGAGAGCACCCCTAGAGGGCGGAGATAGAGGGCAAGTATTTTTTGTAAAATTGTCGAGCTGGAAAAACTAATAGGGGTCGGTCATACATTTTACCTTCCTAAGTAGCACTATGGGGGCAGGGTTGATGAGAGAAAAAATGTTTATTAATTAACATAAATATGAGTATTTTTGTATGGGAGCACCCCTAGGGGGTGGAGATAGGGGGTAAGTATGTTTGCTGAAAATAATGGGGTGGAAAAAATAATGGGGGTAGGTCATACTTTTGAACAATGTAGGGGCAGCCTGGGGGTGGTGGAGGTCGATTTTATAAAAATGTCATGAAAATGAAGACTTATATGGGAGCGACCCTTAGGGGTAGAGATAGGGGGTAAGTATGTTTGGTGAAAATGTTTGGGTAGAAAATATAATGGGGGTTGGTCATACATTCTATGCCTGTAAGTATAACTGGTTTGCAGTTAGAAGCTTTTTTCATAATTTTACCCCCGAAATTCGAACTTTGACTCAAAACCGGCAAGACTGGACCCACCCCACCCCCTCCAAATTTTGGCTCACTTACTTTTTCATCAAACCTCACATAAAAAACCACCGCAGGGTATAAAAATCGAAAAATTTTTATCAAGCCCATAGCTAATGAGGACAAAATATTATGTTTCTTCCAAATTATTTAAAGTATTTCAACTCTTTGCAAAGGATTAAATGTTATTTGTATGTATGAAATTGAATTATGGAAAAGTTGAACGATTAAATTTAATAAAGAATATTATTACTATCTAATGTCAACTGCCAAAATGTGTTTACGGTGTTTACTGAAAGCGTTATACAACTTCAAATATCCTTCCGAACAACGAATTTTGCACACTTAAGCAAGGATATCTCAAAAACTATACGGAAAGAAAAAATACACAAAATTGATCAGAAACGGGCTATAAAATGCGTGCAAACGACATTTTAAAATAAATGATTTAACTTCTATAAGAAATCGTATAAAAAAAGTTAATAAAGCTGGGTAAAAATTTTGAGTTAATAATTTTTATTTATCCAACAGAAAATATTCATAGCTGATTCAGTTATAAGCCACATTATTTCTATAAAAATTTATTGAAAAGTATGCCAAATTTTGATAATTTCGTAGAACGTCATGTTGAAACAAATTTCAGTCAACTTCATTGTAATGATAGCAGTGGTGCAGATGGCTAATAAGGGCGTCCATCAGACTGTGTATATATCGCACGACATTAGTTGTCCCGGTTCAAATCTCGCCCGCTCAAAAATTTTTTAAATTTAATAGCTTTTTTTTAATTTTTCTTTAATGCTTAGAAAAAATAAAAATTTTAAAAAAAAATTTATAAAATGTTGTTCATGTTTAATAATTTTTACTATAGCGCTTGATGAATTTTACCATGCTAATATCGAAATACTGCTAAGTAGGAAATTTGAAATTTTTATAAAACTTTAGGGAATTTGTTAATAAATATGTAAAATGAAGAATGATTAAAAAAGTTCAGTAATTTTTTATCAATTTCAGTTACAAAAACTATAAAACTTTTCTTTCCGTGTAAAGTCGATTCAGCGAATTTGGTACTATTTTCGTATTCAGTAGGCCATGATTACCAAAAATCAACACTAAAACCCGACCCCCCAAAATCATCGTTGCCCTGTATTTCCTTTGAAGATTCAGATTCTTAATGGGTTCATATAATGAAGATATTCCTTAAAACGTCTTAATGCCTCGAAAACCTTGTAAACTCATAATAGTTGTCAAAATCAATACAAACTTTGATAGTTTTATGAGCTAACGATGTGTTTGAGGGTTTTATACGTTTTAAGGAATGCCCTAAACATGTTTCCATTTCTTTGACTTTTTGTTCCAAATGCAAATAATTTCAGCATAACTTTAATTTCCAATTTTTTTTTTTTATTTTTCTTCAATATTCTATTTATTCCTTAAATTGATCCACCTATCAAAATCATTTTCGAATTTGTTTTTTTAGAGTTTCTCCTTACAGAAGACTCTTCTAATAGAATTCATTGTGTGTCTCATATGATTGTCTAATAATCGTGCCACAACTTTATGCCCAGTTTGTTAGTAGTCATATCTTTTGACAATCTTGAACTCGTCAACTTAGTCGGAATTTCAGACTGCATTTAAACGTTTTTTCCTCCGAAGAAAACTTTTCGATCTTTGACCTTTGAAACTATGTCGAAACAATGTTTAAAGATGATTTACTTATTCTATAGCTTCTAAGCGTTAGTAAAAAATTTACATTGGTTTGAGTTGACATGAAAATCTAGATTCTAGAATGTTTCTAGAATGTCATAAGATTATTACAAGCCATATTTCAAAACCAAATAAAATTCTATCAACTGAACTTAGAATCATCACTCTATATGGATGATTGCATCTTTAAAACCCAAATAATATACTTAGCAGTTTTTTCAGTCATTTTTTATTTCAAGATCAACACCAAGACCGCGATCAAGACCAAGACCGTGATCAAGACCAAGACCGAAACAAGGACGTCATGCTCAAAATCAAGACTGAATACCAAAACCAAGAGTAACTGTCCATTACTACTATGGTCTTGGCCTTGGTTCGCTCAAAAACATGTGAAGTACAAAAATTTTGGGAAAGTGGTGCTAGGATTTTCTTTAAAACTTTTCAATCGCTTCCCAGAACTCTAATCAGAACTTTTTCAAGCTAAAGGGTGTTTTTTTTAGAGGTATAGAACGAATTGAAATAAAACACAAGAAAATCGTTTTAATGTCCATCAATTTGGCTTTATTCGAAGGATAATTTTATGCCATTAATGTTTAAATATGATTTCGGGCATGTGGCCGCCGCGGCTGGCTCGAATAAAGCCAATTCTACAGGTCCAATTTTCAACCACTTTTTCGAGCATATGGGGCCGTATGTCGGCAATAACGCCACAAATGTTGGCTTCCAAGTCCCCTTACGTTTCTGGTTTGTTGGCGTAGACGAGCGACTTCACATATCCCCAAAGAAAATAATCCAATGGTGTCAAATCACACGATCTTGGTGGCCAATTGACAGGTCCATTCCGCGAAATTATGCGCTCATCGAATGTTTCCTTCAATAAATCGATTGTGACGTGCGCTGTGTGGCATGTAGCGCCGTCTTGTTGGAACCACAACTCATCCACATTCATGCCATCCAATTCGGGAACAAAATAGTCGGTTATCATGGCTCTATACCGGTCTCCATTATTTCGGAAGAAGTATGGCCCATTGACTCCACCAGCCCATAGAGCACACCAAACAGTCAGTTTTTGTGGATGTAATGGCGTCTCAAGGGTCTCATGTGGATTCTCTTCACTCCAAATGCGGCAATTTTGCTTGTTGACGTAGCCATTCAACCAAAAATGAGCCTCATTACTGAACAAAATTTTGCGATGAAATCAGCATCGAGATCAATCTCATTTTCGGCTCATGCACCAAAATCACGACGCATTGCATAGTCTCGCGGCTTTAATTCTTGCACAAGCTGGATCTTGTAAGGTCGCAAGCCAAGATCTTTGCGCAAAATCTTCCATAAAGTTGATGGACAAAGCTCCAATTGCTGTGCTCGGTGGCGAATTGATTCATTCGGGTCCTCTTCAACATTTTGCTCTACAGCGGCAATTGTTTCTTCGGTGCGCACTGTTCGACGTCTCTGCGGATGCGTATTATCACATAGAGTAAACGTAGTGCGAAAACGATCCATGGTTAACCGAATTAATTGCTCTGATGGACGATTATGTCGACCATAAAATGGACGGAGCTTGCGGTAAACTTCGCGAACTGAACCATTATTTTCGAAATAAATTTGCACGATTTGCAAGCGTTGTTCTTTTGTCAACCTGTTCATGATGAAATGGCAACCAAACTGAACATAAATGACATTAGAGTTGCCAGATTTGACCACAAAATGCCAGTTTTATCTCTATTCGAAAAACAAACCTCTAAAAAAAACACCCTTTAAAACAATTTTTGCTTGAACATATTTTTTTCACCACACAATTACTCCAGATGTTCTGATTACATTCCTTAAGAGCTCAGAAATGCATATAGAACTCCAGAACTAGTACCATTGCACTCAGAACTCTTAAATCTTTCTTAGTTTTTAAAAATTCACATAAGTGCCTGCGTCTTAAAATTATGTCATTCATGACAAAAGTAGTTAATGTTTCTTAATATGTAGTGCCAGTACCAAATAAATAAAGTTCAAGGTCAGTTTGTCAACATATAATCGTTTAAAAGTTTTTCAGTTTAAAAAAAAAAAAAAATTCTTTATGACCGAAATTTCAAAAATTTTGACAGTTTAAAAATTTGTTATTACATATTGGAAGCATGTGCTAGCAATTCACGCTGTGGGTGATTCACAATATCTTGAAACATTTATTTATAAAAATATCCAAAAAAAATTTAAATTTAAATTAAACTTAACAGATGTTGCTTACAAATTACGCACTAAAAATATACATGGTACATTATACGAAATACAAAAATACGCGCATTCTACAACTGATTTGCGATTTTCTTTGAACTAAATTGACTCTGTAACAATTATTCTTCATTAGAGTTTTTCTTTTGCAGATATTTTGTTATCTTTTTCTGAAGTTTTAAGTCCAATACAAACAAAGCGGTTCTATATATGGTTCCGGTCGTACATTCATCTAGGAAAAAAAGAACACTATGCCATGTCAATTAAAAATGAATTAAATTGAATTGAATTGAGTTGAATGGAATTGTATTAATTTTCAAGTTGTTAACAAGTTGCTGACTTTCTATTGCTATTTTGTAACTCTTTCTTTCCGTGATATGTATCTATGTTCGCCTTTTCTATTTTCCTTAATTCTTTTGGATCGCTTCAATTTTTGTGTATTTTTCTTTAGCTGTCAATCAATTAATTTTTGAACACCAAGAAGTACAAGTAGGTATTACAGTACGATTTTTGTGCTGCATATGTGTTTTCACTTTCAGTTGCGTTGTGCTTCCTCTATTTGCTTTAGAGTTCCTACAGCTCCTCCGTCTTCTGTCTGCCAACTGTCGTCAGCCCATTTGTACTCGTAGTTGTTCTCCAATTATTTCAGTGCGCCACACTGTCTAATTAGAGCACAAATTAATTTGGTATTAAATTGCTGCACGCGGGCACACTTCCATATTCCAATTCCAATTGATATTCAAAGAGTTTTTCAGCGTGGTAACATTCCACTATACATCATAATAATTTCATTGAAATCCAATTTAGAATGGAAAGTGCGTTTATTCAATTGGATTTCAAATCGGAATTGAATATTTACTTGTATATAAAGAGAAAAAGTAGCACTCTAGTAAAAAGAACTGGGAAAAAGTTAATTAAATTGCATGCGACACAGAAAAATTTTATTCCATTTATTTATACAAGTTTGTTTTAATATTTTATTCGTTTCTCATAATAGAATTTATCTTAGTTTTTTTGCTATATGCACTACATAGAAAGGTGGAAAATCAATTTAAAAATATATGTGATAAAAAAATATCAAAATTCTAGGGAAATTTAACGCAAAGTTACTTTAAGAAGTCTAATTATACTTTTAATAAAATGTTTGGTAACTGCATGCATTCTTTAAAGCACCATACTGGGAGGGCGGAAATAAATAGAACCCCGGAAACCGTAAGATTCTTGGGACTGTTCTGAAGAATTTTTTTGAATTTTTGCAAAAGAAACTGAGTTATTTTTGAAAGCGGAACAAGTCATAAAGTTTGTTCTAAAAAATCGGTTTTTAGACTGATATTACTTTTTGAACTTAATGCCATCAATTTTACGCCATCGAGTAAGCTTTTCGTGAAAACAGAGCAAAATTTTACTCATTTCTAAAAATGTGTTTTAAAAAATCCAAACTAAAACAAAATTTCGTGAGTTCATTTCAGTTTAGATCCATTAAGGAATTTTTGCGATTTGCATGTAATACCATTTTTTCTAGGTTACCTATTACAATATACAAATGAGGTAATGTTCGTTTGTCTGGCCTTTATTGACTCGGAAACTATTCACCTGATTTTGATGAAATTTTTAAAGCATACTAGAATCGTGTAGACCGTGCCACACCTCTGAAACAGTTTGAGCCAGTTTAATGAAATTTAGTACAGATGTGTAGGGCAATTGGAAAATTAATATCCATTGAAAAAATGGGTGGAATCACACCCCCTAAACACTAACGAATCATACCTCTGAAACTATTCAACGCAAAGGCATGAGATTTGGTTGTATATATACCACCAGGACAAATATATTCTCTGAAAAAAATAAGAAGAATCATGTTTCCATTTTGTTTTTGTCCCCAACAGAGTTAATGTCCACGAAAGGGTTAATTTTTCTAAAAAAAATTTTTAAATTATTCTTATTTATCCTTTGCTACAGTTATTGGTTCAAATAATTTCAAACTTTCGCTTTTATTAATTTCGCACAGAAAAACAAGTCATTTGACCTAATGTGGAATGGAGCCAATACCTTTGAATGATAATTTAGAGGACGCACGAAATTATTTTGCTGTTTTCTATTAAATGCGTCCTATTGTACTATCATTCGTCTTAAAAGTGAGATTTTATAAATGATTGGAAAAACAAAATGCATACGTGATAGACCGATTCTGAGACCAGACTTGGATTCAGCAACGACAAATACATTGAAAGTGACCATTTCTCTTTTGAGTTGTTTCCACTTTTTTTTCGAAATGCCGTTTTTCGGCCTTCAAAAACTGCAGAAATCCAATTTGTTGGTTTTGCTAAGTTCAATTAAACACTAACAAAACGAGACATTTCGAAAAAAAATCGGTGCTTGGTCAACAAAATTAGATAGTAAAGCCATTTTCTACCTAATTTGCCTGCTCCATTTGTTCTTTTCACAAAACAATTTTAACTTTTCATGGAAAACTGTTTTCATTCAATAGTCAGCACTATAATTTTATTGCACTGCAATCAAACTATAAGGGAACTGCAATCCAACAAAAACGCGCTTATGTACATATGTTTATAGAAAATGATTTCATTATTAAGGTCACTATGTTGTCCCTGAACTAAGAAAAAAGTTTTCGAAGAAATATCCAATTTTATTGTTTAAAGCTATCGTGTCTTATTTTATGTACACATGTAAATATAACCTCTACATTAACGAAAAACATTGTCTTTTGAACTTTTAGATTAAAAAATCTCAATATTCTGAAGTGTCAGAGCACTTTTGAGGCTGTATTCGAATTAAGCATCAAAAAATACGTCGGAAATTTTGATCGTGCTTTCTGTTTGCTCATCCTTGTTGGTTGGTGTCATTACTGTCCCTAAATTTAACATTTCTTTATTAAATTAAAAAAGAAGAAAATTTCAAAAACGTGCTTTCGGAGTGAACATAAAACATTTCGTGTAAATCTTGTCTGAAACTGATAATAAAATCATTTTTCCAAAACATCTTAGCCAAGTAGCTCCTATTTTTATAGGTTTTTTGGTCCTTTTTTTCGTCCAAAAACTAGATTATAATTATTATATATAATGGATTATAAAACAATGGATTAAAGTATTCTACGAAAAATTTCACTGTGGTTCATCAAAGACAGGAAACGTTTGAAACTGATTTCATTAATAGTTTCAGACGACAAAATTTATCCAAAATGTAGGCTTAGTACTTTAAAGCTGGGTGAAATTTTGAAAACACGGTACTGTGTCTTATTGGATTTGAATCATAGCTAAAAAAAAGTTTGATGTTAAGCTTGAGATATTATTTTTTTATGTATACTTTTTGTGTCAACACGAAAAATTTGTGATATCATGCGACGCATATTGAGCATTTTTAAAATCGCAAAATATATTAACTCCATAATTTCGCTAACTTTTTCTACACCATCTTTCATATTTTCTGAAGTACTGAGCCATGGATTTTCCAAAAATCGTATTTTTGAATGAGTCATATGTACATAAGAATTTTAATGTATATTCAAATAAATCATGTTCGAAGCTTTGTTGTAACATTAGTATTATTTAAAAATTTTAGTAATTTTTGCATTCAACACATGTGGGCAAAGTTCTTAAATCATATTTAAATAAACCTTAGAAGTTAAAGTTAAATAAATAATTTTTATGAAGTTCAAGCGCAAACAAATAAACGATAATAAAAGTAAATAAAAAATCGCAAGCAAATTGTTTTAAAAATACATACCATTATTTAAACAAGCGAAATGCGGTGCAGCTAAGTAAATATATTATAGCATTATAAGTGTGCATACAACTTTTAAGATTTGAAAATTAAAGAACAGTATTTTCAGTTTTTGGAAAAATTCTTTTAATTGCTGAAAATTTGAGTGTTTCAAAGTTTTATCTATAGAGCTCTACATTAAGGTAGGTCAAATTGTTCGGATGTGAAAAAAATTAAAGCCGCATAGAAAAACAAAATTTACGGAAAATTCTAAGAAAATTACCCTAAGAAACTGGTGGTCTAAAATTAAAACCTAGCTACCGCCGATAGACATAAAAATTTGAGTTTGAGCAATAAAAATTTTTCAACCGCGAATTTTTATGTCTCTCGGCAAAATGGAAGTATTGATTTTTGACTAGGATGACCATCCGTCTCGTATTTTACAGGGAAGTGGATTATCTCGTCCCGGATTCAAAAAAGTTTCGCAAATGTCCTGGATTTTGAAGTATGTTCCAGAATTAAGATGAATGCATATTGTGTTGCGTAATTTAATTTATTTTATGATACAACAATATTAGTATATGGAACACAATCTATAAAGGACAGATAATAGACCAAAGGTTATAAACCATATAACACATATATTTATTATTGACCATAGACGTTTAATAACAAATCATATACCATAGCTTATGGACCATAATTTATAAAAGACAGATTATAGACCAAAGATTATGAACCAAAGACCATAAAGGCCAGATCAAAGATTATATTATTGACCATACACCATAAAGAGCATATCATAGACCATAGCTTATTGACCATAAAACATAAACGACCTCTGATCTCATATACCATAAGGAACAGATCATAGATTATACATTATGGACAATAGACCATAAATTACAGGCCACAGATTCTATATTATGGATCATAGCCCATAAAAGACAGATCTTAGACCATATATTATGAACCATAAACCATAAAGGACAGCTCATGGACCAAATAGGCATATCCGAAAATAGTCTACCCTTATATGACCCAGGTTTTCAGATGTTTACTTTTTTTTTCATATTCTAAGTATAACCAAATGCAGTGGTGAACAAGAAAATTTCGACATGAGGAGTAGGCCGGGAGGTCGTTTTACCAGAAAATTTCGGGAAAATAATATACGATAATATACGGGAAAGCACACATTTCAGAAGTAGTAGATATGTTACGGGGCACCTTTCCAAATATTCTCAAGTAAAATTCTGAAAAATCTTATATGGGACACGGGGAGGGAATGAGTTCAAAAGTCTAAGTCGCTCATTACGGCCACATAACAGGTCCTAAAATTCTGACAAAATTCAATCAAATGCCTTGATAAAAATTAAATCAACTTTGTTTATGATGTTTTTTTTAATTTAAGCCCCCCATGCCGAGTAAAAAAAAAAAATATGTGGAGACCTGGGTCATATAAGGGAAGACATTTTCGGATATGCCCATATATTGTTGACTATTAAATTCGCCCCACCTGTAAAAAAAAAATTGTTTCCAGTCCCGCATTTTAGACGCATAGTTTCTTGGGAAGTTTTCTCAGAATTCTTTGTCGATATCGTTTTTGCTATAACACTTTTGACAAAATACAATTGACTCACCCTAATGTAGGTTCATTTAAAAGACTTTAAAACACAAAAATTTAATTTTTATTTTTTTGAGTTGTGACACTACGATTTCAACTGTGCAACTATTTATTTCACTTTAAGTAGATAAAGATAAAACACGTTAATTTTATAATGACATCAAATCAGTAAAAGTATAAAAGTTTAATACGTGACAACTACCCTGAGTAATAAAAAAAACAATGCAAATAACAATTGTTGATAAAACTTTACTTTTATTTTCACATCCGTCAAGTTTTGTTTGAATTTTCCATTGTGTGTATAAATTTCAATTGGATTTGAGTCTCTCTCTCTCTCTGAAAAAATAAACATTTTACTTTTGTTACACAATGTAGATAATGAATGGCATTTTGTCATGAAATTTTGTTAATTTTATTATGCATTTTTTTGTTTAATTAAAGAAAGAAACAAACCGTACAGTATTCTGTATTAACGTTTTCATTTCAAAATTAAAAACACTTGGCAACCACAGCAGGTGTAGGAAATTACCAATGCAGTTAATTTGCATTAGTAAAAATGTGAAAATGTCCGCGGGAAAATGTTTTACTTCGCTCAACAATTTTTAATTGTGAGCGTTTTATGTTTTTAATTTCTGAATTGTTTAACTTTTGTTAAAAGTTTTCCTTAACACATATTAACAATGTATGCATAGAAATTTTTATAATTTGATTTATTTTCTTTCTTTTTTTTTTGCATTCATGGCATGCAAATGTGAAAATGAAAAACCTGAATGAATTGTTGTTTATTTTAGTGATTTATTCAAATTTATAATTTCGTTCACTTTGAAATAATTTAATTATTGTAGGTATGTATTTTAGCGTATTCATCATTTTCTGTTTACGGAATTTTTTTTTACAACTCATTTCCGTTTCCTGCCATTATTTTTAAATTGACTTCTCTATATAAAGAAAGAGCGTTATAAAATTTTGTTTAGGGAATGTCCTCCCACGTTTAAATTTTATAAATTTTTTGCAAGCATCAAAAAAAAAAAAAAACAATTCAAATATCCCACATCAATTTATGTGCTTTTAATTTGTTAACCGAATATACGTCATGTAATCTGCACAAAAGATATTTTGCGGTGGTGGTGTAAGTATATCATATAATGGGTTGAATGCGAATGCCTATCGGGCATGTTCTGAAATCCGATTTACTTCGGAATCGGAATGAAAGCAATCTTCAAGAGCTCTGCATTGCGACAAATAAGATGGAATTGGATTTGTTTTTCAACAAATAAAATGTGCTAGTGGTTCCTATTTGATTTATTGAAACATAAATCCGATTTGGTGTTAACTAGCGAAATGCGGAGCTTTTGGAAATTGATTTCATTCCGATTCCGAAGTGAATCAGATTTCAGAACATGCCTGTATATAATTTGGAAAATATATCATATTTCAAATCCAAATAAAATAAAAATATTATAAAAATTTGGGTTTTTTCAGTTTTCAGGACAACCACAAAGCTGACCAAAACCATTTTTTTGTTATCTATTATTACGCTATGTGTTACATAAACCGTGACCTCAACAATCTTTTCTACATCCTCTTTTTCTTACATTTTTTATTATTCTAAAATTTTAAGCATTTCTTGTCACTAATGATCTCTGATGAAATTTTCCGTAGAATATTTTAATAAATAATATTTTCAGGTAAAAATGGGTCTAAATGACTCATGAAAACTGGAAGAAATAGGTTAAGAAAGTATAAAAAATGTTCCTTGTGTGATTTCATTATTATCTTGGGGCAAGAAGATATACATATCTAAAAACGATGTTTTTCAAGATGTGGGTCGCATAACAGGATAAAATCAAAAGCAAGGGTTTCAGGTACTACACCGCTACAATAAAAATAAAACAGTTTTAATGAAAACTAGTAAGGGTGTAACCTTTGGCCTGGCCAAATATTAAGTACCCTACACTGCAGTATTTTGAAAATTTTGCTTATATGGGAGGTGCCAGGCCCTCTTGTCCGATTTCACCCAGTTTTTGCCCAAAGCTTGCATTTATAGTCCTTAGATTATCTCGAAAACGCTTTCAGTATACCGTTTTAAAACTTTTGCTTGTATGGGAGATGCCACGTTCTCTTGCCCGATTTCACCCAGTTTTTGATCAGAGCTTGCTCGAAAAACGCTTTCAGCATAGCGTTTTGAAGCTTCTCAAAGCTTGCGCTTACAATTCCTAGTATTTGTGTGTATTTTGGTTGTATTGTCGTTAAAAATACTCCTAAAGTTGCATTTTTAATATATATTTTATATGGGTGACGCTGATCAAGAATATATGTACTTTTCTATATCTGCCTCGCCTCCTTCTCTGCGTTACAAACGGAAAGACAAAGTGAATATACCCTGGGTGTAGGGTATAAAAAATATGTTGAAGAAGCGGAATTAATCAGAATTCTCCAATTTCGTATTGAGATTAGTGATATTTGACAGATTTTGGTATAGTACAATTGAAAACTACCTTTTTATATGCTATGCTTGGATAAACTGTTCTGCAACAATGATAAGTAGCTTAAATTAATACTCTCTTCTTAAATTGTGGGAGAGATTGAATTCTACTTGTCACAAGATAAGTCGTCGCCGGTAGTACTTTTTTCTTCTACTTAGGACTTGTCCATATCATAAAAGCACATCGATTGGAGAGGGTTAAAAATGTTGGTGTTGACCAATATTGACCGTCAAGAAAGTTATCTTCACAACGGATATACGTACTGCTACAACTCCTTTCAACAGCAGCTTCTGCAGAAGTCGACTAAAGTAGTTTTATTTTGGTGTTCAAAATAAGCTCTGAATATATCGCCGGTGCGTACGAAGAAAATCTTCCAACCGAAGAAAATCTTTTTTTTTAAATTTCGGCGAATAAAATCTTTTTTGTAATATACGGACAAGAAAATCACTTTTTATAAAATGCGGCGAAGAAAATCACTTTTTACAAAATGCGGGGAAGAAAATCTCTTTATTTAGTGAGTACTTTTTCGACGAGTTACGAAAATAAACATTTTTAAAAATGAGATTTTCTTCGCCGCATTTTGTAAAAAGTGATTTTCTTCGGCGCATTTTATAATAAGTTATTTTCTTCTCCGCATTTTGTAAAAAGTGATTTTCTTGTCCGCATTCGCACAAAAAAGATATTTTTCGCCGCAGTTTGAAAAAAAGGATTTTCTTGTCCGCATTTAAAGAAGAGATAGTATTCGTAAGCACCGGCGATATGATAGGTACATAGGTTTTTTCATCATATCCAAAATGTATATAGTTAAAAGATTTTTATTTCTACGAACCGTCCTAACCGTAGTTATTTTCTTGCCTCAAGTACGTCGATACGTCAAAGAATACTCTTATGGAAGATTATTGTTTTTTTTGTGCACTTCTATGAAAATATTTGGTCATTAAGAGTAACTTTAATACTGCTGCAAGGAATAGCGACGGTAATTAATGTCGCATTACAAAATATGTTCATTAAGCAAACTCTGTAAAAAAATAAAAATTTGCTACTTTTTTTATGGGACAAATAATTGTCAAGCAAATTTACATTCCTCTATTAAAAAACTTTCGAGATATTTGACTCAAAACATGCTTTTAGGCAAAATTTGCTCAAAGTACAGGGTTCAGGATAAATAAGTCGCATTTGAAATCAATGACATAGTTTTATTACAGTTCTGGGGAGCCGCCAAAGATTTTTTTTTGCTTGTAAGGGGTTGCGTGTTCAAAGAGTTTGAAAAATACTGATCTAAAATGTAGTTTTAAAATTTTTTATAACCATTTCGAAAATGAGTTACCAATTTTTTGGGATTTCGGCTAAAAAAAGTAAAGACGAGAAATTTTAGATATCGCACTAGAATATTTGAGATTATAATAAAATATAATCTGTATAAAGCCTGATTTTGCATAAAAAGGCTATGAGCAACCTCTAAATTACCTTCAAAAATCTGAAAAAATTCTAAGCTCACTTTTTTCACACCATCTTTCAGATTTCCATCCTGTTATTATTTCCGTGTAGATTTTAACATCCTTTCAGCTTAGGTACATAGTTCATTTCTACTTTTACGCTTTTGAAAAGACTTAGAAACTCTCCTTCCATATGCTTTCGTTGATTGATCAGAGTGTTAACCACCCATTATCGACTAAATTTGTTTTTGTTCCTAGTGTTCACTCTGCCATATGCTTCACCGTGCAAAGTTGTGTAAGGGTAAATCATTGCCCAACCATGCAGCGCATTCATTGATGATCGTTGTAAATTTTTTTCAGAAAACAATTATTTTACCCATCATATCGGAAAGCGAGCTACAATATGTTCCCAAGAATACCTCCAAAATGTTGGTATGATGTTGAAAACAAAAAATGTAAATAGCCAAAAATTGGTTTTTTCCAAGTCGAGTAAATCTGTTGATATCGAAAATCGGTTTCTAAAACTTCCTTATTGGTGAAAAAAAAAAAAAATATTTCAATTTAATTCACAAACTTTATTTCTTTATGAATTGATGCAATAATATTTTCTTCCTAGAGCAAAAATTTTCCGAATACTTCATTGCATCTAGGACTGCCGCAGGTGATGCCCTGAATCCATTTGCGAATCTTTCCCATCTTTTTGTGAAATATAATTTACAAAAATGACGATGAAACTAATGCGAGTAGTTCCAGAGAACAATTAAAGCTTAAAATGCACATATTTTCAAAACTAAACTATAACGGGCAATATCCTGGCATAAGTGGTATGACCACATTTAAAAGAAATTTTCCAGCAAAACATTCCTCAACTAAGTACATAGTGACTTCTTGGCCTAATACAAATATTTTATTTCTCTAAGTGATAACTTCCTGTGCATTAACAGGTTAAGTAAAGACTTAAGTAAAATATTTAGATATTCAGGCAAACTACACAATTCCAATTAAAGCACACGCGACGCGGAAAAATTTGTTGGTTTACATCATATTTTTATGACTACGAAATTAAATTTTTTGTCACATTTTTTTCACATAAAATTCATTCGCATATTTTCGTTTTTTCTTTTTTCTTTTTTTAATTTATCTAAATAAAAAGTCAATTACTTAAACATATTTTTTATATGGTTATATTTTACTATGCCATGGATGCGATGACGCGTCATCACGTCATCATCACTCATATCCATATTGTCTGCAACATTTGGCGAGATACTTGAACTACAGTCGCGCCATATTTTGCTATGTAAACAAATAAAGTCTGAATTTTTATTTTACGAGGGTGTGGACACTTGAATATTTAGACAATTGAGAGGCACTAAGTTATTATGTGTCATAAAAATATATAAATACATATGTAAATTCATAAAAAATCCCCAAATAATAAAAATTTGGTTTATTGACAAAATTTTTATAATATTCGATAATTTGCAAACTACTCGTATTGAAGTTTACAAGTCAAACTTATTTGCAAGTAGATACTAATAACATATATCTTTGAATACTTACTATAAAACTTATCTCTTTTTGAGTACTATAAGACATGTTGTGAACATTATTTCACTAGTAAAAAATAAAAATTATGGTCTTACCGAAAAAAATATTTCCTACCCAATTCCCTACTTTTACTGGGAATGCAAAATAAAATTTTTATTACAAGTTCCTGCTGTTTGGTACTTATTTCTTATTATTTTTTTTTATTTTTATTTTCCCAGTCATATTCATCTATTCATCATTACTTCACGTCATCATTTCTCGCGCTTTGTGTCATTCATCTACTTGTAAATTGCGTTTAATCATTTTTCTTCATAAAAATTCCAATTCCTCTGGTACATTACTTACTATTATTATTATTGTTGTTGCTGTAGTTGTTGTAGTTCAATTCTTTGTAGTATGTACTTTATTATTACTGCGTCTTCTGTCTGATCTCAATTTTCTGAACGCCTTCTTCGTCTTTTTTCTATGTTGCACACATAATATCTATGTTTGCCATTTAGTAATTGTACACAGGAAGAAATATTACTACAAAGCTTTTGCTCAATTTGTTTTTTTGTTATACACACTAAAAAATTAAAGTTTACTTTTGTGGCTTTTGATTTTCTTTAAATTTTTTACAAAAAAGTTTGAAATTTATTCCAAAATGTTTTAAATAATACTTCTTTAGTCATTGCTCTATATAAATACTTTTTGGTATCTATATATAAATACGCAAGACAAAAATTTGTCCTACCTTTTTTACTACATACGTTAGAAATAGAGCACGACTTTGAATTATACACCATTAGAAAGATATTTGTGTGCAACTCTGCACAAAGTTTAAATTATTTTAATATTTTGCCATTAAGCTATATTTGTGGACTTTTGACGAAACAGTGGTAACGACTTCTGCTACCAACCGGGAGGTCCTTGGTTCAACTCCCGCCCAGGTCAAAAACACAAAAAGTTTTCAAACTTGCAATTTTTCAATTATAATTAATTTAGTGAAATAAATATAATTATAATTACAGCAAAAATAGTCTGATGAGTCTTTGTGGCGAAAGACGAAACATATGTCACTATAGCAGTATTTTTAATCCGTTCCTTGATTTGTCATAATTATGTGTTAGAAAATGCATTGATAGATTTATATGTAAATCGATCTTTGCAAATATATGACTAAAAGTTCAATTAAAAAATCAATTTTCTAAATATAAAATTAAAGTACGCTTCTATTGGTATAATCGCCATGTCTCTATGATTTCTTGTTCCAGAGATATAAGAGTGTCCCATAGTTCACGCAAGATTTGAACTTAGCGCCATTCATGCGGTGAAGTGTTATCAACAAAAAAAAAAAAAAATAATAATTTGACAGCTGACACTTTAAGATTAGTAAAAATGTATAGAAAGAGGAGATTCAACGCTGTATCAACGAAATTGAGCCACATTATTGAAAAGTAGTTAATCAGTTTTTAGGCTCTCCTGAAAAGTTGCCAATTTTGAGTTAGGTTGTTTTGTCAAAAGTCCACAGATATTAACAACGACAAAATACGCTGTCACATAGAGCTGAAAAGAGGATACAGCGCAAAGTGAAAGACAAAAAGCTGGCTGCCACTGTATTCGTGTATTTTGTTTTCTTTTCGTTTCGTTTCACATTTGTCATTGTACCAGCGATGATAAATCAACTATTCTATTTTGTACCAAATAGCAAAAAAAGTACTAAAACTGCTCACAAAGTACCAAAATTATTTAATACATTTGTGGTCAAATTTTGACCATTGGGCGATTCTAGTTACTGTGTAGTACTTGCCAAACTAGTGCATATTTATTACATCTTTGAAGCGCCTCCCTTAAGTTTTAAGCATTTTTCCGTCTTTGGTAACTCCTAGTGAAATTTTCCGTTGAATACTTTAACCCAATGTAGCCCAGTTTTTGAAAAAAAGGGGTCAACAAGACCAATACAAGCATGATATAACGAGTTAATGTGTTCAAGCGAAATGATCCTTGTGTGATTTCGTTATAATCTTAGGACAACGAGCTTAATCCGTGTCATATCTCAAATTTTTCGTCTTAAATCAAGGTATATACAAAAATAATGTCTCAAACTTACCATCAACCATATATACTCGTACGTATTACTTTTTAACTAAAATCCCCAAAAACTGTAAAACTTGAAAATTACATTCTGGATAAAACTCGTTGTCGGAAGATTGTAACGAAATCGTACAAGGATAATTTTATTAGAACGCATAACGTCTTTTTTAAGAATTTTTTGGATTTTCTCATGTGTACTACAAAAAGTTTGAAATTGTCGGACAGTATACTTTGTCCTTTGTATGGAGGTCGAGATGCGATTACTTCAAAATAGTTAAGCTCAAATTGGAAGTTTGATAAGCAATATTATGGCTATCCGATATCATTATAAACATAGAATTACACCTTTGCCTGGAACTACACCATAAGCCTTAAAACAGCGCTTCCTGCATCTTAAAGCAACGATATCTCAAAAACCTGCAGGTATATGAGCAATTTCGACCTCGGATTCAGTTTCAGCGTCCAAAAGTACGTATACATAGGTCTAATCAAAAGTTCATTCCATTTTTATGCCCTACACCCAGGGTATATTCACTTTGTCATTCCGTTTGTAACGCAGAGAAGGAGGCGTTACAGGTATAGAAAAAACCAAAAACTAGACGAACTCGGACAATAGGGTGTGGCGCCGCCCCTATAACCTTTAAAGTGCTATACTGTAAACTTTTTTTTGCTATAATCCAACCAAAATTCACTCAAACAGTTTAAACAATTAAGGCAAACTCTGAACAAAAACTAGGCGATCTCAGACAAGGGGACGTGGCACCTCCCATATAAGCAAAAGCTTCAAAATGAAATACTGAACACGAAATTTTCAACAAAATTTTACCTAGACACTAAGAACAGAAAGTGCAAGATCTGAGCAAAAGCTATGCAAATTCGCACAAGAGGTCGGGGCACCTCCCGTACAAGCAAAAATTTTCGAAATACTTCAGTGTAGGCTATTTAACTGTAACACCCTTACTATTTTTGTTTTGTGTGCCTGTGTTCCTTCGAAAGAAATGTTATCGCAAAAATTTTGCAAAATGAAATATATTTTTGTTTGCATTTTTTCTCAGTGTATAATGTTTTTTCTGTGTTAAATTTTATTACTGCAGCAGTATGTGACGCCTACGCTGTTTTACGAGAAGTGTAAAATTCATATGCGATTTTTTGTTTTGAGGAGGGGCATTCGCTTGCTGTTAAGCCGTAAAGAAATAATAATAATCACTACTGCTGAAGCAACAATAACGAAAAAACACATTACCAGTGACAATATACTATATTGTATATCCACATATAACAATAACAACAACAATAACAATAGCAACAACAAGTCAACAACAAGTCACAAAAGCACAGCAGTGATCTCAATGTGACCGCATTGTTTACGCATTGTTAAAAACGCGTCAAAAAGGAAATATTAATACGAATAAATACTACTATTATTAGTAGCAATAAAAAATAGTATTAAAAATTAAGAATAAGTGCCCATAATAAAAGATGAATGCGTAGCAATAACAAATACTTAATACAAACACAATAGTACAACAGAAAAATAGCCATTTTTAAAATGAAATTAATAGAATACAATGGTGTAAACATTTGAAAATTGCAAAATTTAAAAGACATTTAAGAGAACTAAATAGAATACTTAAAAGTTCAGAAAAGTTCATATGAAACTTAGGTTAAATTGATTAAAGTTTTTGAATATATTTGTGGGCTGAATATTATTTTGCCGTAAACGCCAAGACAGTTTGTTTTTAATTCATGCTACCGAGTACACCCTTTCTAAATCTTTTATCCATTATCCTATCTCTTTCAAGTTCTGAGTTATCCAGTATTCGTTTTACCTAGTTGTAAATATAAAAATTAGATTTTCCAAAAACTAAAAATTGGCGTATACGGCAATTATGTGCTAACTTCTATATAGCACAGAAAAAAAACCTCGTGCATAATACTTTTCTACGATTTTGTTTTGAAGAAAATCTCACTATCTTTCAGACTATGGATGTATAGAATTAAGACCCCTAAGCTGTCTTGTGACTCTAAAATTCGCTAAAATTTAAAAATACACTTAAGATACTTAAACTAAGGAAAATTTTATCTGAACCAAATCTAAAAAAAGAATCCTTTTCATGTTATTTCTCTTTTTTGTGCTCGTGAACTTGGAGACGTTGTCCAAGAAGCCAAAATTCAATGGGCGGTTAGCTCGATAAATCGTTATTCGGAAAGCTGGGCAAAGTTCTCATAGTTATTTGGGCAATAAGTTTGTTCAATTTCATTGAAAACAATTTGAAAGGTTAAACTTTGAATGGGCTTTTCAGTTCACAAAAGGTTTACAGACTGTGTTATTAGATATTGAAGAAATGTAACACAAACTTCAGAGCGGCTGAGTGAGATGGACAAAGAAATTTAATTAAGTAATTAAAAAAAATGTTACAATGATTATAATGATTACGGAATGATTCGTGTGATGTCTCGAATTCTTCTTTTTAAATCGAGGTATAGCTTTGTAAAATAAAAAAAGTATTTTCGAAATGAAATTCAACCCCACTTTAAAACTCTAAAACTAAATTTTGAATAAAACTTTTTGTACCAAAATCGTGCAGAAATCATACAAGAAAAATTTTTCTAGAACGCATTAACCCATTATATCCCTCTTTTATAGATCTTTTGTTATTTTTTTTGTTTCAAAAACTGGGATAAAATAATACTCAAATGAGCCGTTTATTTTGAAAGTGGCCTAAGTCCATTTAGCAAAAGTAATGTCATGATATGAACTAGCTGGCAATTTGTTCAGAACGAATAAAATTGAATTCTGTCTTTACAGAAAGTTTACCACATTGTGTGAGATTAATGACGTTATGTTTAAAAAATAGTATCGGGCAGAAAACCGATTATTATGGCACATAATGTGAATGACATTACTTTTGCCTCGAAATGGACTTAGGCCACTTTCAAAATAAACGGCTCAAATATTCTACGGAAAATTTCACTAGGGATCACCACAGACGAAAAATCCGTCAAAAATATAATAAATATTCAATGTGAGAAGTCGCCACTGATTTTAAAGATTTTTGGGCTCTCGAGATGAAATTTCGACTTACTAGTATTCAGTAACTAGTGGTCAAATTTGACGGCAAATATTTCTGTAATATATTCTTACTCAATATTCTCCTGTTGTAATTTTTGTCTCTTTTCAAGAAATTATGAAAATTACCCATATGTGGGGGATGTAGAGGGTTGAAATTTTCACAAAAATATTCTTCGTAATATCCTGCATAAGTTTGCTAAACACATAATACTCCTCAGATAAAAGGATCATATAGTTAAATATGTTGACGTGCTGGAAAAAAACGCCTGAGAATGGGTATTTTTTTAACGTCTCTAAGAATTTTTTGGAATTTCTCACGTGTGCAAAATTGTGTCGGACAGTGTTATTCATCAAAAACTCATCTCTCTGTGTTATCTCTTTTATACTCTAACCCCAGGGTATATTCAATTTGTCCTTCCGTTTGTAACGCGGTGAAGGAGGCGTGGCAGGTATAGAAAAGTATACATATTCTTGATCAGCGTCACCTTCTGAGTCGATATAACTATGCCCGTCTGTCTGTCTGGATGTCTATCTGTCCGCTGAAATCTTTTTAGTATTTTTTGGGAGCAAGATAATTCCTTGAAATTTGGTATACTACCTCCGTCGGTTCGAATTATTGAAAACGAGAGTATCAAAGGACACGCCTACCGCCCATACAAAAAATATATTTAAAATGGAACTTTAGGAGTATTTTCAGGACAATGAAACTAAAATTCACATAAATACAAGGGAGGGCAAGCGCAAGCTCAGAGCAAAAACTAGGTGAATTCGAAAAAGAGGGCGTGGCACCCCCCATAAAAGCACAATTTTCAAAATGCTATACTGAAAACATTTTTTGAGATAATCCAACTGAATTGCACTGATGCAGTAAAAACAGTAAAGGTTATCTCTGAGCAAAAACAGGGCGAACGCGGCGAGAGGGCGAGGCACCTCTCATATAAAAATTCAAAACGCTGTATTGAAAACGTGTTTTGAGATAATCCAACAAAATTTCACACAAACACTAAGAACAGTTAACGCAAACTCTGAGCAAAAACTAGACAAACTCAGACAAGTGGGCGTGGCACCACTCATATAAGCAAAATACCCAAAATGCTATGCTGAAAGCATTTTTTGAGGTAATCCAACCAAATTTTACTCAGATACTGAGAACAATAACTGCAAAGTTTTGACCAAAAGCTATGTGAATTCAAACAAGAGGTTGTGACACCTGCCGTACAAGCAATATTTTCAAAGTACTGCAATGTAGGGAGTATAATGTTTGACCAGGCTAAAGGGAACTCCCTTACTGTGTTTCAGCTACATTAAATTAATTTGAGATATCCGATGTGATTTTGATGAATTCATTTAAGCACAATCTGATCTATGTTTTATGTAGGTTCGGATAAACTTAAATGTTTCAATTGCTTATTCATATGTATTTTATAGCTATTAATTTCATTCTAGTTAAATTTATAGTTATACAACGTATTCTGCTAATTGCTATATGCTATATGTACAACTTAAATATCCTATGAAGGCCCTCGAAATTTGTTGTCTATATTGTTTTAATTAATTAAAAGCATTTTAAGACACGCAGCTGAGTACAATGTGATCCAAGTAACTACATACAATGTACTTATTTATGAATAATACGAGGCACCCTGGAGTAGGGGTTTCAATTACAACTGACATGCGATGCAATGAATGCAGCGTGCCGTCCATGTGTTACGGTCAGTAGGCCAATAAAAAAATATATATATAGATGTATACAGAACACATAAAAAAAAAACCAAAACATAGATACAATTAACAAAAAACAACTACAACATGATATGGATGAACGAACCGATAGATATGTTGATGTAGATATATCTAAAGCTGACTCGTCGACACACATGTTGCATTTGCCAATAAATAAACAAAACGCGGTATATCCACGCGCAACATTTTCATATGGAACACTGCGGGCCAATATTAGCAAATATCTAGTACACAGTGC
Organism: Calliopum simillimum; assembly: GCA_951812925.1. Lineage (NCBI taxonomy): Eukaryota > Metazoa > Arthropoda > Insecta > Diptera > Lauxaniidae > Calliopum > Calliopum simillimum. The sequence continues at coordinate 86,996,755 of OX638372.1, forward strand.
AGGGTATACACGCCGTTCTTAAAAATTTTATAGGTTTCTTTGTTTCTTCTGTACGGGAAAAACAAAACAAAACAAAAAAGTTTTTAAGCACAAAGCAACGGCAACAAAGTTTATTTTCCTATTAAAACTGCAAAAATAATCAGTTTTATCACAAGAAAGCTGGTCGGGCTGAATGAAGAAAGAAAGAAAGGAAATTTTTTTCACAAGAAATGGTTTTTTGTGCAAAACGAATTTATATTTTTGCTGGAAAAGTTCTATATCTACTATATTTTTGTTCGACGAGTATGAGTATATGCTTCCATTCAATGCAAAAGCAAAATCGTAGCATTTTTACTCAGAGTTCCTTCACCAGTAGAAATGAAAGCCATAATTTTATTCGAGTTAAATTGCGTTTAAGTTTTTTGATGTATTTTCTTTTTTGTTATTAAACTCAACGATGCGTAATAAATTAATTTATTAGATTTCTATATAAAGTGCGTTTTCTTGCACTGCAATTCAAATGATTTCTTTTTGTTTTGCCAACAACATTTTTTTTGGTTAACTAAGCAATTTTAACAGTTAAATTCATTAATTTCATGCTGTTAACTTTCACGGCGCGTTGCAAAAGATTGTTATCTTATTTAATTTTAAACTCTTCAATAATACGATTTTTTCAATTTAACGTAACACATCTATGTATATTATTTTTCAAAATTTCAAAATATGTACCGACATGCCGTAAATAATATCATCATAAAGTACAAAGCACATGAAACATTTTTTCCCTTCACATGCAACATTTTCTTATAAGTCGGAATTTTAGAAATTACTGCTGTCAAACGATATATGAATCGTGGAGTGTTAAAACCGCACATATTATGACAATTTTTCAATTTTGCTTTTTTAGCAGATTCTACCCGATACATCGATTTTCATAATTAAAAAGTTATTATATGCTTTTTTCACTAAGAAATTCTTGATTTTTATCCACATTTGCTTTAACATTAAGGTACAAATTTCTATGTTTCATCATGTTTTATTATTTCATATCATAAACTTATTATTCAATAAACTTTGTTATTTATTTGCAAAAAACTTTCGTTAAGTGCAGAAATCTCATATGTGTAAAATAAAGAAACCCTAAATGATGTAATTAATTCATTAAATTACACAGTCTTACAATGCTTTTTCATTCCGGTACTCTATAGCTAATTGTCAAGGCGTGCGTCCTCCTATTTACGAGTCTGAAGTTGGTTTTTTTCGATCACTTCAGAATTTTAAGATAACCAGCTTCAACGTGGCACTTTGAGGAATTTTTAAGCGTTATCACACTAACAAATAACAGTAATTGATAAAATTGATATTTGCCAACGGCATCACCTTTTAACTTTTACAATTGGATCATTACTTTGGGAGTTATAGTCCATTGAAATAACGATTTTCAACTCCATACAAAGAACTTCATTATTTAGCATATTTATATGATAGCTCGTAAAATAGTCATCCAAATGGTAAAGCAAATAGATAAAGTTTTATGAGGAATTTCATGTCTATCCGCTGCATTCTGATAAAATAAATAACACTTTATCCTGGAAACATGTCATATGATTTAAAGGAAGGACCCAAAATACCATTCAAAATCGCCATTTGAGCATCTTCTCAAGTGTGTTGTCACCGAACCAGAAGTAGCACACCCTTCTACCCAGTCAGATTTTTTAGTCATAACATTAAGAAATAATATTTTATGGGGAATATTGCCAAAAAAACAATCGCCTCCAGAGCAGCATGTTAGAAATCGAAAACTACAAGATTTCGGATAAAAACCATTCACACGACTTGAGGGACCCGTATCTAGCGTTCTATCGAAGGTACATCAACGGGATGCAAGATCTCAAAATTTATGGCTCAATAACAGAAGCGGTTTTTTCAATTCACGCTCAAAATTTGTGGATTTTGCTCACTCACACGCATGTTTTTGTATTTAGCATCATCTAATAATTATCCCAGATATGTAAGAATGGATGGGAAATGCAATGGGTGCTCACTCGACGAACCGAGACTTGTTCACACCGAAAGTCACACTTGCTGAGATTTTCCCAAACATGAGTATATCATTTTTTTTTTTTTTATCACCAACTGGTTTTCTAGCATTTTTGGCAAATTCTGAGAAAAAAATGTGTGAATAATTTGTAACTTTTATTTGACAAAATAAAAAAAGAAGAAAACATGAAACATCAGATACGAAAATGGAAGTAAATTAGATCACGGCAAAGGCTTTCGGCATTTCACTGAATCCTTCAAAATGTTTTTTTTTTTAGATGAAAACGTTCAGTTTTACTTAGCACAATCAAAATTACATTAATATTTCTTAATAAATCGGCACTTTTAAAAGTTTCGTAGTTTCGTAACTAAATTTTCAATGATCTACTTATAAAAAATAAAAAACTATTCAGAGATCTCATTGCATCAATGATGCCTTTCTGCAGGTCAAATATTTACCTTGATGATGTTAACGACATACATATATGTACTTTAGGTTTTTACTACCTATTGTAAGAAATTTCCGTATCGTAGACTTCATACTTTGCTAGAATGAGCATGCAATCTGAAGGTTTATATAATTCTTATATTTAACAGATAATTTGTGTAGTACACGGAGAAAAATACGCATCACAATTTTTACTCCACTCGGCTAGTCGAAAAATAAAGTCATCAACACAAAATTTCAAACATAATTTACCATACGTAAGAACTATTTGATGGGTCCCTAACGTCATATTTTCAAATAGAATGTAGTTTTATAAAGTAATTTATACTTTCAGAAAAAAATGTATGACCATTTTGAATTTATAATTCTATTTAAAATAACTTTATTTTTTTCACGCCCAAAAATGAGTATCATAATTGTCACCTTACTCGAGTAAGGTAAATATCATAAAAAAATAAAATCATTTTGACTTTTATAATTTTAGTAAAAATTTCTATTTTTGTACAGACATTTTCTTTATAAACAAATTTTTTTGCTTCTACATCACATGCGTGAGCAGCGCAGAAGATATGTATCTGACTATCATACGGAAGGGCCAGGGTTCGTACCCCAGCGCCGGTCAGCTAATTTTTTTTTTTGTTTGAACTATACAGTAAGGTAAATATCACGCCAATTTTTTCATAAAAATTACTAGCAAACATACATTCTGAATTGACTAAAAAATTAAGTTGAAATTTATATCGGTGTAAAGTTGTCACTATTCTGACTTGAAATTCTGGTAAAATTTATGAGAAATAAAGTAGCAAGTACTATTTTTTTTCTCCGTGTACTTAAATAGTTTTTGGATGTATGTAAATCATTTTGAAAAATTTAATACTTTTATTAATATAATGTTTTTCTTTTGTTTTTTAGGTGAGTACAAATCGAAAACCCTGCCACGCATACATTTCGATACCTCAATTAATGATACATCATTGAATGAAGGTAACAATATTATAAAATTTTAATTAAAACATTAAGTATGTCTAAGATATCTGTTCAAATGATTAATTATATATTATATTAATTTTTAAAATAAAGCATAAGTATTCTGCTGAGCTAGTTTTATAATATGACTGTCCGAGAAGTTTTTGGACTAAAATCTGCAAAACTGTCAAACAGAAAAGAATAAGAAAATTTGGCTCTTTTATGGAGAAAAATGTAAAAAGTTTAGCATCGCTATACAAATTTTTACCGTCTTAGTCATCTGGTTAAGGTTTGGCGAGCTCAATCGTTCACCAAGCATTTCATAATTGTTGAAACTGGTCAATATTTTGAATAGTCAACCAATATATTAATGAAAGTTCATCGCATTTCTTTCTTGGAATCATCATAAGTAGTATTCCATTATGTGTGAATCTATTTATTTTTTCTTTTCTTTACGATAAATAAAACAGAAGAACGGGGACAACAAATCTTTCAACAGCGTTTAGAAATAAACACACGTCTTGTCTTATATCAGTTTTAAGTAGAGTCTTTCACCTTCATGGTTTCCAAGATACATGAAGCTCACAATTGTTACGTTTCAAATTTTTCAGTTTTATTTAGTTCTTCGAAAATAAATCTTTTGAAAAACATACCGATGAACTCGAAACTACATCAATTTACTTGAACTTATCAATGGTACCTTGTCAGTTTAATTTATATTTGTAATATACATATCGCCACTCTTAGGCAAGATTCACGAATGTGAAAATTATTGAATTTGGGAAATTGCTATTTGAAATTTTTTTAAATATTAAAATTATATGTAAATTTTGCTTTTTCGTGTTATAAACTTTACATTTACTACTAAACCACCTTAGATATAGCTTTCATAATTCAGGCATAACTTTATTAAACTATTTTGTACAAGAAAACCACATTAGTGCAAAACTGAAAAATTTGCACTTTCGTGAATCTGGCCTAAGAGTGACGATATATTCTGAGCATATTCTGAGAAATTTTCCGTGGGAATATAAGGTCTGTTTTTCGTTTTTCGTTTGCTGTATATCAAGGGTGTCAGCGTAGAAAAAAAGTGAGCCAAATTTGGCTCGACCAACAACATCAATATTACTGTACAACAATCACAGAAATAATTCTTGTTGTTTTTTTTCACGTTCGTCAAAATTTCGCGTTTTTGTTGCTTTTTTTGCGTACACGCAAAATCGAGCTCGAACCAACAACGACTACGTCGCATTAAAAACAAAAACAACAAACGATATGGGTATTAATGCGCTGATGCGCAGTTGCGAAAATTTATGCACTAACGCTTGAACGTTCAATGTGAAAATTTTCATCTTGAGAAATTGCAGAAGTAGCGCAAAATTTTCAGCAATGTGTTTGTTGTTTTACAAATGTGAAACTTTCGCAAACCGCACTTCCGCAACGACGCAAGAGCATTGCGCATCAACGCGTGAATACCTCTACTTTTTGTGTGTGTCCTAGTCCTTAGAAATTTTGAAAATTGTTAAAATATTATTGTTGTTGTAAATTCGAATTTGAAGCAAAAATTTTGCGCTGACTGCGCTGCATGCGCTTGGCTCAGTGATTTGAAAACGCTGACACTCTTGCTGTATACTCGTATAACAGTTCCAAGATCACGATAAGAATTAGTTCAGCATCACTTGAAACTTGACCAGCAATAAACAAATTTATTTAAATAAATAAAACATAATGTTGAAAATAATGAATAACAAAAATTTGAAAAAAAATGAGAAAACTAAACAAAGGTAACACCCATTTCGGTGAGAAATTGTTAAAATCGGGTGACAAAAGTTCAATTTCAGATGTCATGACATTTTCGTCACAAAAATTACGCAAAAAAACTACAACATTAAAACACAACGACTTTGTTTTCTTTTATGAAGTTGTCTATGACAATTGCTAACATTTATGTGCATATTTATTTATTTCAAAATCTTTGTTGCTTGTTATTTAGCCATTTTAGTTTTTAAGTTTCTGTTTGTTAGTTTTTTTTTATGTTTCGCAATTTGCAACAAAGTTTATTAACCTTTTGCTGGTGTTTTGTAAGTTTTTTCTTTGCACTGAAGAGAATTAAATATTATTTGACGTTTTTTTTTAGTTTTGTTTTGTAATACGTGTACATAAACAAATTACTTATATTCAAAGTATTACTTCTATGTACCTATAGTCCGAAAAACAAAATATTTTTATGTGACGAAAGCTGTCCCAAAATTAAATTCTTTGGCAGTTTATGATTAACTGTCAGGAAGTAAAACCTTAAATTTGTCCTTTCACTTGCAGAATATGCCCCAAAAGATCTTCGTTAAAGAGGAAATGATTGAAATAATATAAAACTTAACACTTATAATATAAGTTTATATTATTATAATATAATAGTTAAGTTATAAGAAAGTTTTCAACGGAATTTTGAACAATGATGCGAATGAATAAGGGTGCCAATTGTTTTGGAAAAATGGGCGCGACACCTAAAGCATTAATCTATATTTTATTATAAAAAAATACATCACAAAATTCAAATTTCTTATTTAATTAAAATACTTCATTAGAAGAGTTTTATGACAAAATTTCACGGTCCTAGCTTTTACGGAAAGACTGAAAACGGTCGTTGCAAATTATCATATCTACAAAATACAATATTTGAAAATTTTCATTGTAAACTATCCAATGTTGAGATGGGACACTTTACAATTCATTTGTCATTTGATTTAATAGTTTCCATCCGACTGCGAGCAAAAATTACCATACTGTAGAAAAAGAGTCGAAAATAAAATTTGTAAAAACAAAATTTATTGCACCAGTCGATAGAGAGAGGTTGAAGAAACATTTTTGAAACTGTCAGAGGTGTCCCCGACCATTCTTAGAAGTTCTGGTTCAGTTTTTCAAAAAAATTATATTGCACCATTCGACTGGGAGAGGTTAAAGAACTGTCAGGTGTGTCCATTGGATAATATCACAAAAAAAAGTTCGAATGACCGCCTCCAGTTTGAAAGCTAATATTCAAAGATTTTAAGGGAAAAAAACATTTTTTTTTTCGACCATTTGACGTCCGATCAACAAGTATAGTATATCGTTGTGAATGTCGTGACATGGGCTACATTTCATGGATAAATGTCATTTATCTCAGATTTTTTTTTTCGACTAGTTGTATACTTTATCTCAGCTTCTACCACCCTAAGGTGCCAAGGGCATATCATAAAATTAAAATTCGTACAAAATCATAAAATTCATCTCTACGAAGTTTCCTCGAATTATTGAAATTGAAAAGTTATAGCGAATCTAAACCCTCAGTACAAAATATGAAAAACAGGATGCTTCAAAAACGAAAATCGCCCACTAAGACTTTTTTTTTTTTTTGTATGGGGGTCGGTACTATTATCTAGTGTCCATGACCCTTATTAGGATTTATGACCCGTTTTTTAAAAAAATTTTATTGTTCCAATCGATAGGAAAAGGTCGAAGAAAAATTTTTTAAATTGTCGTGGGTGTCCCCGACACCATTTAGAAGTTTTGGTCCCTATTTTCAAAAAAATTGTATTGCGCCAGTCGAAAGTTTTATGAAGCTGTCAGGGGTGTCTCCGACCCTCCTTAGCATTTTTGGTCCTGTTTTTCAATAAAGTTTTATTGCGCCTTTCGATAGGCAGAGGTTGAAGAAAATTTTTGGAAACTGTTAGAGGTGTTTCTGACCCTTCTTATCCATAACTTCCGAGTAATTCCATATGTTATTGGTGAAGGTTTCCATTGCCTGTGAAGTGGTAAAATTCAGCTTTCGTAATTTTGCCTTCATAATAGCCCACAAGTTCTTGATGTGCTTGATATCATGCGCATTTCCAGGCTATTCATATAGGTGCGAAATTAGAGCAAATGACACCTATAATGTCAATGGATGGATATCGATTGCTCGCAATCGAAAGTATCTCTTTCTTTACAGCAATCTTACTAACACATTGCAAGTTTTTTTGACGTTAATAATTCAATCAAATGTTTTAAGTTAAACACTTTTTCCCCAAAACCATTTAACTAAATTGCATTCAATTAAAAATGTTTAAAGACGCGCCTTTGTTTCCTTGATGCAATTGATGCGTTCGTAAAAGCGTGAACTCTGCACCACGTCAATTACAGGCAGAGCCGCTGCCTCACAAAGGGGTATTGTATGCGCTTTTACGCATTTAATTGAAAAAAAAATTTTTTGAAGTACCAGTTTTTTTTGATACCGTTTTAAAGATAATTAAATTCTGCGTCACAAACAATAAAAATTGTTGACCTAACATTACTAGTAAAAAAGTTATATGCGGTTGAAAATCAACTTTTTTGCTTTCGTTCGCGCGCTGCGAAAAATTTGAATTTTTTGGCTTTTTTAAAGTATATTTTTATTTAAAAAAAAGTTTTTTGTGGAAAAAATTTTAATGGAACCTTTAATTTCAGGTAATTGTGGTTCTTACTACATTAAAGCTTTTTTGAGTTAATGTTAAAAAATTTTGTTTTATGTATATTAAATATGTGATAAAAAATTAGGGTTTTTTATTATTCAAGTGGAGTTAAAGTATTTTAGGTTGTGCAAGGTTTTCATCTTGTTATGATTTTCTTTAACTATAGACTGTTCATAATAAGTGTTAAAAATTTGGTTGTGCCATGTTTTGCTCCCTCGGAATTATTAAACTCTTTGTGAGAGAACTCCAGTCGCTATAATCACAAGAAGCAAGTGCAGCCACCAACAATGCAATGATTTTTTTTCCTTTTGTTTTGTTTTTCTTCTTAAATTTTGATGGACTCTTTTAGTTCAGGTATTTTTGTAATACAAAAGTGGTTTTTGTTTTGTGGAAAAGTATTTTGTTATATTTAAATTTTTTTTTTTTTTTGTTAGTTAGTTTAAAATTAAGTTCATTTTGGCTATATACATAGACATATAGTCGTTCCAAAAGTGAGCTTAAACAAAAATGTTTTGATTTTAATAAAGAGTAGACATTTAAGTTACTTTTTATGAAAAAAAAGTGTTGCGGGTTTTTGAGCGGGTGGGAGGAATTTTAATTTTTTAAGGCAAACTGACATGTCCAATATGTATGAAAGTGGAGCAAAAAACAAATAAAAAGTTAAATACAGACATAAAGACAGATAATTACCACCAAAAATCTGCAGAGGGTGTCAATAAAGTACGCTGAGTTTTTAAAAATTTTTGAAGGTCATTAAGAGGTCGCTCAGCGCCGTTTTATGCAAAATCTCGGCTTAGTACAGTTTTGATTTTATTACGATTTAAGAAACGCTCGGAATGAGTCATCCGATATATCAAATTTTTTGTCTTGAGTCAAGATATATAAAAATATCATATCTCGAATTTAAAATCATTCATATATTGTTGTTTTAGATAAAAACCTAAAGAAAACTTATTTTCGATATTTCGGCCTGCTGTAAAACTTTTAAACTACATCTTGGAAAAACTGTATTTCATAAGTTTATCATAAAATTATACAAGAAACAATTTTCTATTGCATCTTAACCCATTATATCCTGTTTATATGGGTCTTCTTGACCCTTTTTTCCAAAAACTTCGTTAAAATGGGTTAAAATGTTCTACAAAAATATTCTTCAAAAAATTTCACTAGGGGTCATCAAGGACAGAAATTCTTAAAACTTCAGAATAATGCGTAAAAAATTTGATGACAATTTTCAATTTCCGTTTTTTATTGCTATTAAAAAAAAATTTCACTACATAATGTGCAACTGCATAAGTTTTCTACTTTTTTATGCATAATTAACTAAAAAAATAAGTTTTAATAACCTTCAATAGTCTGGATGAATTAATAGCGTGTTTTGGTATCTAATACCCCACTGTGCGCCTGTCAGACCAAGTGACATCTGGTGTTGACAATTACAAATACATGCATTACATATACATGGGGAATGACAATAAAATATGGCCATTAAATTGTTAATACGTTTTTTTTTTTTTGTTTTATTACAATACATTTTATTGTAATTTTTTTCGCTTTGTTAATTACGGATGAATATAATTAAAACAGGCAATAATTTTAATTCAGCGCACGAACTACAATAATGCGAAATTTTACTTAAAGTCAATGAATCAGCAATGAAAATTCATCAAATAAACACAATAAATTTTGCATTTGATCGTTCAAACAATGTTTTGCAAAACCCTTGAAAATGCTGTAAATAAGAATTTTTATGGAACATTTCCTTTTACGTATACATAAATATGTACTTATATTCAATATTTTCCACGAAAAGATCATAATATTTTTTATAATGAGACTAACCGTATCGGAGATATTTTTCAAATTGGGTTTTTTCGAAGTGTCTCATAAACTTTGAACATTCAAGTCATTTTTGCTGAATTAATCATTAGTGACTTTGGGATTTCTCGAAAACGCATGTTTTTTCAGATTTTTTGTCAGATTATTGGAGGTTCCCAATTTTTGTTAATTAGCAAATATTTAAAAATCAGAAAAATGAGCTAAGTGTAACCATTTGGCTTAAGTTAATTACACTAATGTCTGGATAAGCGCCATATGCCTAAAAGCGATTTCTGCACTTAAGAGTAATAATAACTCGAATCCCTGACCTGATAAAAGGTATAACGGTTGCCAGATTCGGACTTAGCGATCACAAGTAAACCAACAACAGTCATCCAGATCACATTCAAAATTTTGTGTTGCGCACTGTAATTGCTAACAATTTTATGTTTGCTGCAAAGAAATATTTGTTTCAGCCAAAAGATGATTGGTTTAACATTTACAAATATATGATTGATATAATAAAATCATGTACATAAGTATTTAATTCGCCTATATCAAATATATTATTTGTTAATTATTACCAAATTTTATTATACAAATTTAATTCAATTACTTTTTCTGTATGTGGCTGATTTCAAAACCGAGTTCGAATTTGTGCTAGGAATCCAATATTTTGCTGCATTGAAATTAGGTAAAAACTGAATAAAATTCGGGGACTCCATGCATTCTAACGGAAATAAAATTTTTGGAACAGTCTAAAATAATCATATGATTAAATGAATATTAAAATTAAAAAAAGCTTAATAATAAAAATAAACAAACAATTAAACCCCATGCAATTTGAATAAAATATTTGAATATCTGTGTAATTTTTTATTGTTTATTGTTATAATTTTTGTTGTTGTTATTTTTTTCTCTCACTCCGTTTAATTCGCTGACTTCAGTTTGAACGCGTTCGGAAAACGTAATTAGCATCCCACTTTGAATTGAGTGAGTAAGGTTGGGGCCCGTTGATTTTTTTTTATTTCGTGAATTGCTCATCATTTTTTGCTTTGATGTTGAGTGACCGACGAAATTTTTATCAGAAAAAAAATTAATTGAAGTTTTTTTTGCTGCATTTCATTTAAGTAAAAAGAAATCAAAGTCCAATTTATGTAAATATTTAAAAAATATTATTCATTGTTTATAAGATATGAATTTCTTTCGAGCAAATTTTGTACAAACGCATTTGTCAGCTTCATTGTTGGTTAAAAGAATAAATTATTTTATTTGTTTTTCTATAGTTTTGTTAACTTTTTAGATCGTCAGTTTACTACTACAATTAGATATCTACATTCTTGATGTTTTGGGAAATTTTTATTTAAAATTAGTTTTTTGTGGGATTTTTAAGTTTTCTGATTTTGATTTTTTTTGGAATGCGCTAAATGATTTTTACCGTAGCTTCAATTGGAAGTTGTGTTTCATCGTTAGAAAAATAAATATCGCGGCTTTAATGATAATTTTATTAAATATGTCTCCAAAGAGAAGGCGTTTCGGTGTTGGTGCTCTGTCTGAAATGTCCATTCCGAAAGGATTCGCATTGAAATCGCTATAATGCCACGATTCAGCGCGAAAAGTTCTTGCACGAACTTGATATGCATACAAGAGAACTCAGCATTCAAAAAGGTAGCAAAAACTTTTGGTCGTTTGTCATAAGAGTGAAAAATCAGGCGTCTTCGCCTATTTCAACTATTCTGATAGACGACAAAATCATAGCTGACCCGGCTGATAAGGCTAATCTTCTTGCTGGCTTGTTTGCTCAAAACTCACTTTGTAAAGAGAAAGACTTCAGTAATGACGAATATTCACTTTCGAGGAAGAACTGTAAAAACGGTTCTTTCAAATCTCAACATTAATAAAGCCTCGGGTCTCGACAATATTTCTGCACATGTTTTTCAATATTTCATTCACTAGTGATGAATTTCCGTCATGTTGGAAGTTTGTCAATTTTCAGCCTGTCCCTAAAAGAGGCGAGGCAACGAACACTAGCAACTACCGCATTGCAATATGCTTTGCGCTATCCAAAGTAATTAAAAGCGTAATTAACTTCTATCTTGTAAACTATCTGGAGCACAACGAATTGCTTAGTGGTCGCCAATATGGTTTTCGTAGATCTCGTTCTACCAGAGACCTGATAGCGTTCCTAAGAGAAAAGTGGAATCAATGTTTCCATCAATCCTTTTGGTGAAAGTAAGATTGTAGCTCTGGGTGTTTCCAAAGCATTCGATCGAGCTTGGCATATTGCACTCATATTTAAACTTCTTGCTTTTGATGTTGGTAGTTCGCTGGTTCGTTCGATTTCATATTTCACTCATGCTCATTATATTCATGTTGTGTTAGACGGTGTGGTATCTGAAGAACTATCTGCTAACGCCAGAGTGCCCTAAGGTTCTGTTTTATCTCCAACACGGTTTTTAATTTTTATCAATGACCTATCTTTAATCGTTAATTCAATCTATTCATTTACAAACGACAGCAACATTTGGCATTCATCTTCCTTTAAAATACGTCCTGGTGGCATTTAAATTGAAAGTAAGAGATGAAACACTTATTGATGACCTAAACAAATATCCGAGTGGGGTCGTGCGAATAAACTTGTTTTTAATGCCAGTAAGACCCAAAGTTGTCTGTTGTCTCACAAACAAAAAGATTGTCACTTCCCACCTATCAGTATGGTTTCAATCAGTCTTGCGGAATCAAGAGCTTTTGGTGTTCTTGGGTTTTCGATTCAATCCGATCTGAGATGGACCGATCACACATTTAATATGTTAAGAGAAGCGGCTAAGTGCCTAGGCTTTCTAAAACTATGCATCGCGATGTAAGAAATACTTCACACCAGTTGATCTCCGCTCTATTTATTTCACATATATTAGGCCTAAAATGCAATGCAATTCACACAGATAAGCTGGTGCTTCAAAAACCTCTTTGGAACTGCTCGATCGACGTGTGATAAAACTGTAAGGAGATGTTATTGTTTCATCATCTTTTAATAGTCCATCCCATCGACGAAATGTTGGTTGCGTAACAAATTTTTATCGTTACTAACATGGGCGTTGCTTAAGAGAGATACGTGGCCTGGTGCCATTAGTCCATGTGTTCTCTCGTTTTACTGCAGCTTCTCACTAAGCCCATCCGTTTCGTGTAACTTCAATGTTGAATAGAACATCGCATTACAGAGATACTTTGTTCTTTAGTAGCACGGCAAAGTTGTAGAACGATCTTCCTACAAGCGTTTTTTCCGACAACTTTGACATCGGTAAATTTAAGACAAATATTCAGCGACACTGCTCCGTCTATCCTCCTGCTCTTTTACCTTTTCCTTTGGCCGTTTCAATAGTTTGCATGCATAGGGGTTATCTCCTGGACGTTGGTCCATATGTTTAATAAAAAGTCAAAAATGCAGATATCTACACAGTAAAAATTTTAAAACCAAAAAAAGTATTAATTTTAAACTATTTTAGAATAAATTTCATACTTTTTTGGAATAAATTTCAAACTTTTTTGGAAAAAATCGAAAATCATACAGACAGATCACCAAGGTCATATCGATTCCTGAAGTAACGACGATCTAAAAAATATATTTTTTTCGATACTTGCCAAGACTTTTTAATGTATTACAAACCAAAGACAAGTGAATATATGTTTGCTTGGTGTAGGGTATAAATATAACAATGGAAATAACCATACAATTCTGTAAATAAATTTACCTTGGCAACGGTCAATTACATTTGGATTTTATTTTGAATAAAGTTGACATTGTACAAATTTAAGTAGCAAATGTATTTGAATATGAATTTTTTAAGCACAAAAATTACTCATAATGAACTCACATTGAGAGAATTTTTTTATAAAATTAACTTACCTACACAGCATGAAAATATTTAAATTTAATTTGTATAAAAATACTGTTAATTGGTTTCACATACATGTCACTCATTACAAGCTTCAAAGAATTTTATTAAAAAAAAAAAAAAAAATTTATGTTTTCCAGATAAGACTACCGAAAAAAACTTGAACTGCTAGTCAAAGCCGTAGCGTTACTTTTCGGGGACTGATGCGAAAAGGTTCCCAAACTATGCTCAAAAGGTTCCCAAACTATGCTAAAAAAGGGTCTCGCTTCATGTCGCTGGGCCACCAACTAAAACGAACTATGAGGCATGATGCGAAAGCTATTTTATCAAGCAACACCTAAGTTCCATCCCCAACATATACAAACAGTTTTATTTGTATTTTAACATTTCTTATTTTATTTGGATACAGGTTTGAAGTTATTGGATTCCTTCTTGTTTTCAAAACACATGCAATAACCTCAACGTCGCACCAAAACAATTCATGTTGAAGTAGTCGGATCTTTGTTAAATTATTTCTCAGCGTAAAGCAAAAGTGAATATGTTAAACAGTGCTCTTAAGTCTTCCTTTACAGAAATTTTCAAAGAAAGCATTCCGAGAAGAATTTTTATAAAACTTATCTAAAATTTTAACCTACTGTAAGGTAGAACAAACTTGATATGGCAACACTGGCGGACTACCTAATTGACATGTTTTAAATCACTACAATTTTTTGTTGCCAAGTCTTTAAAGTTATGTGAAGTTGGGAAATTATTCGGTACGTAGAAAGCCAGCAACACAGACAATAGGCACAATGTTGTAGAGTCTTATTGTTTATGACAAACATGTTTTCGTGTAATTTTCTTAACACTTTTTTATTGGTTTTTTGTTTAAGAATTCCCACTGCGGAAAAATTATGGTATGCAATAGTGGAAAGATAATAATAAAAAATGTAGTATTTATTGCAAAAGATGTCATGTACGAGTGTTTTAGTTTTGTTTTTTTTATTTATTTTTAAATAATTTCACAGAAATGGCTTACTATTTCCTTATGGATTTAATATACCATTATCTGCAAATATTTTTTCAAATTAATATCCTACATAACACAGAGCAACAAGGATTTTGCGGTGTCGAGTTTCGTAATTGATATCGAGTAATCAAGTTCTACTGAATAATGCCAGATTCTTCAGTTTTCCATTTATACAACCCTCACAGTAAATTCGTAATTAATTTTTTCTAATGACATTGGATTTACCTTTCAATTTTTCCTATTGAATCAATATTTTCCGAATTATCATCTATCGAAAAAAATATATCTCAAATCCAACAAATAGAATTAAGTCATTATATGAAGCTTATAGGGAAGGCATACGACAGCGCTAATCTGCATCAGCAGTCTTAATTCGAATTTACTTTTGCACAATCTCTAATCTTCTTCTCAATGCACATCAACTCTAACACTAATGCATGAAATCAAACTGGCTTAGTACTGAATTGAATGTGCGTGAAGTTAGCCCTGCTTTTGTGGAATTTCCCGAAAAAAAAGTTGTGCCGGGGTGTGCTCTACTTGTGCCGCATTGTGGCGTATTGGAAATCTAAATTGGTCCAATAGCATAGATTTTATTAGGAGGTCCTTTTTTTGACTTATGTGAAGTTTGTGGAATTTCCCAAAAAAAAGTTGTGCCAAGGTGTGCTCGACTTGTGCTGCGTTGTGCCATATTGGAAATCGCTCCAAGGATATAGATTTTATCTGGAGATTTTTCCAATACGGCACAACGGAGCACAAGTGGAGCACACCCCTGCACAAATTTTTTTTTTTTTGGGAAATTCCACAAACTTCGCATAGACCAAAAAAAGGACCTCCCCATAAAATCTATATTATTGGACTGATTTTGATTTCCAATACGGCACAACGCAGCAGAAGTAGAGCACACCCCGGCACAACATTTTTTTTTGGAAAATTCCACAAAAGCAGGGCTAACTTCGCACAAAAAAAAAGGACCTCCTTATAGAATCTATACCCTTGGAGCGATTTTGATTTCCAATACGACACATCGCAGCATCAAATTGCACACCCCGGCACAACTTTTTTTTTCGGGAAATTTCACAAAAGAAGGGCTAACTTCACGCACATCTGAATTGAGCTACAGTATGTCAAGAATGCCTTTTCACATTGAAAATAAATTCATATTTTCGACTCATTAAGCAAAAAAAACCTACTTCTTACATTCTTCCAAACTTTTTTTAATGAATAATAATTGCTTGCCATATTTAAAACGGATTCATAAAAAAAAAAAATGCAAATTCAATGCAAAATAAAGATAAAACTAGTAAGGGTGTAAAATTTGGCCTGGCCAAACATTAAATACCCTACACTGCAGTAAGTATTTTTAAAATTTTGCTCATATGGGAGGTGCTACGCTCTCTTGTCCGAGTTTACCCAGTTTTTGTCCAGAGCTTGGATTTATAGTTTTTAGTGTCTGAGTGAAAAACGTTTTCAGTATAGCATTTTGAAACTTTTGCTTATATGGGAGGTGCCACGCCCCCTTGTCCGATTTCACCCAATTTTTGTTGAGAGCTTTCGTTTATGATTCATAGTGTCTGAGAAGAATTTGGTTCGAATATCTCAAAAAACGCTTTCAGTATAGCGTTTTGAAGCTTTTGCTTATATGGGAGGTGCCACGCCCTCTTGTCCGAATTCGTTCAGTTTTTCCTCAGAGCTTGCGCTTACAATTATTAGTATTTATGCGTATTTTGGTTGCATTGTCGTGAAAAATACTCCTAAAATTGCATTTTGAATATATTTTTTGTATGGGCTGTAGGCGTGTCCGTTGACTGATTTCGCTCATTTTCAATCTCCCGAGCTATCTTTGACGACGGAGGCAGTGTACCAAATTTCATTGAATTATCTTGCTTAGTTTTCCCAAAAAGTGTATTTCCACACACAGCCAGCCAGCCAGACAGACGGACATGGCTATATCGACTCAGGAGGTGACGCTGATCAAGAATATATGCACTTTTCTATATCTGCCACGCCTCCTTCTCTGCGTTACAAACGGAAGGACAAAGTGAATATACCCTGGGTGTAGGGTATAATGAACAAATAATATTCGATTTTTAAAGTGTCAAGAATGTCTTATCACAAATGAAAAGAAATGTTTTTATATTAAAGTTTTAGTGTCTTCCTTGCTTACAGCCATCTTTGAATGACTACCATTAGCATTTACCACACATTGTAGACGTTTTGCCATAGAAGGAACCAACTTTTTTAGGTTGTAATTAGTCGGTCTTTTCAAATATTGTATTTTCAAATGTGGTTCGGTATTTGGTTGTCTTGTATCGACCTTTTTCTTTAAATAGACCCAAAAATTTTCGATAGGATTATAGTCGGTACTTTGGACTAATGCATCCATTACTTTCCCACTGAAGCCACTTTCGCACCATAGTCGTTTTCGATCATTACGCTGATAGAATTTGAAATGGGGTTTACAGTCCCTGATAAACTCGAATTATCAAGTTTTTTAAAGGGGAATGGTTAGATATTCATTTGAGTTCATGGTTGTGTCTATAAAAGATAAGATCCTACTCTTATGCCACCTCCAAGTCATAATACAAAATTTTCCAATTTTAACAGTCGGAATAATGTTGCAGTAGTACATATTCACGTTGGACCCCTACTTGCCAAATTTCATCAAAACAGCCATTGTTTTTTGAATTATCGGGAAAAAATATTCCAAGCATAAGTTTAAAAACAATTTTTGAATATTTTCAAAACAAAGAGTTATAGTAGGACTTTAGCCATAAGTTTTTTCGTTCTGAGGTGCTAAAATTTTGTTTTGCTCGATTCGGTTTTATTTTGTTTTGACCTGATATTTCGTGAGAAGAGTTTGTTTGTTGTCTTAACTATCTACTGCCAGAATTTTTATATAGGAGTGCTAAGCAAAATTATGGCTGTGTTCTTTTGTCCCAGGAAGTGACATTTTGATCAAGGAAATTAAGGGAAATGGATATAAATTTGTTATATCAGTCTCTTCTGGCGCCGGGGTGTGAAATGCTATTTTTTCCCATTTGAATACTGCGAAGAATGAAATTGGGTGTTAATAATTTCAATATCCTGTGAACGTTTATTCCGAAAAATCATCCAATTTTTTTTTTGGGTTTTAAAAGATTTTAGAAGCTGTTTAGCTCTGAAGCGATCCCTTAAATGATAAATAAGAGAAAATGATAAATTTGTAAGATTTTAAAGAAAGGCTCAGCATTTTTAAAAAGAATCGAAATCGGAGTCTACTGCTCATGACCTGGGAAAAAATTTATTTGGTACAGAAATAAAATTGTTTTTCTAAAATAAATATTTTGATAGCGACACACATTTTTTTTTTTAATTTGAAATAATTTTATAAAGATTTCTAGCTCCTATAAGTATATTTGCTTTATGCGTTTTTTCGTTATGGCAACGCCATTATGTTAAAGTAGCTATTTTCAATTGAAATGCGCTAAATTCGCGCTACTGGCAAACATAAAAAATGTTGCAGCAGCGTCTTAGAATTTATATCTATCGGCTAAATCTATTTGTCTATGTTTTTGCTATGTTTATTTCTATGTTGCAAATTGTGTGTTGTTTTTTTCTATTTTCTATCTATTTTTTTTTTTTTTGCAATTTTATTCTAATTATAAGAATTTGTATTTATGAGAGCGTGTTGGGTCAGAAATGCATCGTTACACGTTGCAGATTTATGCAAAAATTCTAGTAAAAATACATAAAATAAAAGAAGAAGAAATGATGAGTTCAGTGCGCATTTATTTTTGCTCTAAAAATAATTTAATGAGCACAGCAACATGATTTCAATTCGTTTTTGATTACATTTTTACTTCAAGTAAAACACTTTGTAACATCAAGTCAAAAAGCATTTCAGTCAGTACTGAAACGCAGCATTTTCTTTTTTGAGGTTACGCGTTGAATGTTTTATTTTGTTGCGATTCCTGTGCCGTATGCCGCTTTGATGATGACGATGATGATGAAGATTTTCAAGCTCGAGTGCAAACAAAAAAAGAAATGAATAGAAAAAATCTTGATCTTCATAAAAGATAATTGCGAAAAAATGTCTTTGATCAAATTATTTTTGATATATTATTTTTAAATTAAATTAGAAAATTTGCTAGGAAATGTTTATTGAATGTAGGAAATTTGTTTGCAGCGAAAAAAAATGTTCTTGAGCAGATAGAAAGTGTAGTATGTTTTGACAAGAAGACATGGTTAATTGAATTAGAACATTTTTTTATTACAAGATATATTTTTAGTTCTGAAATATGCTTACGAACACGTTAGAATCCCAACCAGAGTTCTAGCATTTGGTTGTTTGAAAAGAGAACATCCTTTCAATCAATTCTGTAGACACACTTTTCCGAATATTCCTTAAAATAATCTTTCTGGAGCTTCTCAAATTTGACCATTACTTAAGCTAATTATACAATTCTAACGAAGATACTTAAAGGCCATATCCACTTATAATCTGAATTTGATTTGCTTAAGAAACTTAAGTTGGTTTTAAATAAAATAGAAGCCAAATAAATGTCAACTTGGTATTTTAACAATTTTTCATTTTTAAATTTTTATATTTTTTTTTTTAGTTTTTGTAAAAATTTAAAATGTCTCAAAAAATTCTGAAAAAATTTACAAGCGTTCAACAGCCGAAAATTCTCATTTAACGACTGAATCCCATCTTGAGTATTTAGAGAATTAATGTATTTTACCGTTTGGTACAATTTTACATAAGAAAGTTTTTGTGAAAAATTTAATTTTTGTGGGTTGTGGTCAAAAAACGAAAAAATACCGATCGTTTTACATCATAATAACTCCTACATAAAATTTTTTTCACATTGTATGTTAGGAAAAGTTACTTGTCTAATAAGTAACTTTTCCTTTTGGTTATAATTTTAGTAAAATAAAATAAAGGTTTCTGACATAGTACAGGAGCTATTGATCGAAAACGTAGAGTCCCTACCAAAACTTTAGAGTTCGATAAAAACCGTATAACGATTGTCACTTAAGGTGCTAGGAGCCTTTGTGAGAGATATACAAGATCTTCCAGGTGACTACGGTCCTATAACCACGGATACTATAAAGATACTATAATGAGCATCCAACACCGTGGATAAATCTCTGGTCACTTAAGGTGCCAGGAGCCTTTGTGGGAGCTATACAAGATCTTCCAAGCGTGAAAACAGAGCTCAATTTTTTTTTTTTTTATTTCTAACAAAATACCAGTCAATTATAACATCGTTTTTGCTCAAGTTATTGAATTCATTTCACAATTTGGAAACTTCTCGGTAAAGCTTAAATAAATATTCTCTTAACCCTTCCGACCCGAAAAAAACCATGGGGCACACAATATTTGTGATAGGTTAATCTTAGAAACTTAATTTAAGTAAAAGGTTTGACCGTCTCTAAATTAAAATTTTCACCGCCAGAGGCTCTTCCGGTCTATATTCCCAACAGGTGTTTTTGATTTGAATTTTTGGGATAAAGTGTCCTTGCAGTGGTTATATAAAAAAAAAAACAGTGGTTACTAAAAATTGCATTAATTTTATTAATTCAATCAATTTAAGTGACGTTAATAGCCAAGTTATGTATTTATTCAAAAATTTTGGGATATATACAATAGTACCAACTGGTTCGAAAGGGTTTAACAGAGTTTAATATTTACAATCAGAAACCAACTTTTTAATGTACATATTTATTATAATTGTTTATTGCTCAAAATAATTTACAAGTTTTAAAATAATTCTTCATAAGTCTTAACCCTTATATATACCTTACGTTCTATATTATTATTTTCCTGCGATTCTAATGTCTTCAATTGTTCTACATCTGCACTACCTTTCTGCATACATTTTGGATGTTTTGTCTCAGCGACATTTTGTCGCGCTTCCCTCAAACGTCTCTTCATGGTACTTAACGATAGCGGCTTCGATCGATTTATACTCAGCTCTATGCACATTGCTGGCGCTGTTTTTCTTCTGTCACGCTTGCCAATTGTTCTAATTATTGCATCTTCTCTGCTGGTTGTAACTTTAGGTCTGCCCGATCGGGGCATATCATCATGACTTCCAGTTTTACGATAACGTTCAATCGTACCGTGCACACCAGTCTTTGACAGATTTAGTTGCGCTGCAATTTTGCGTTCACTTGTACCATTTTTGTGAAGTTCAATGATTTCAGCACGTTTTTCAATACTAATTTCTGGATATTTTGTCATCTTGTCGTGTTGATTGTTTTCGAAGTGAAACAATTGGAATGATTGCTGGTTTATATTGCCATTTATTTTAATTACTTTGAAATACATTTTGTCTTAATACTACATTACATTACATACATTCTTTCTTAACATACACACGTATTTATCTAAGAGTTTCTTAATTAGGTTTATAAATTTGTAAAAATAATACATATCTTATTCTACTACATAACATAAATTATAAAATACATTGTTTACATTGCGTTAATTTTTTCCGAAAAAATTTAAAAAAAGGAAATTTCATTATTTGTTTTTATACTTAAAACTAAACAATATCTTAAAACTACCTAAAACTATATAACAACAGATAGAGAACCCTTATTTTAGCTCGTCATTAATTTTGCAGAAATTGACTAGTGCTATACACTGTGTTTCTGACGTCAAGTGTTTTAAATCTTCTATGGTAAAATAAGAGTTCTTTACCTGAATATATATTATTATTATTATTTAATACACTTAAATATATGGGTGACATGTGCTTATCTTCTATGGGGTATGCTATATCACTTTCCTTATTTAAATAATTATCTATCAGATTGTTATAGACAAAAGGCAACTTTCCTAAGTATTTCAACGCTAAGCCTACCAGGAATGAATCTATTCTTATTAATTTACCTTGGTCATAAACTACTTTATTAGGATTATTTCTATAGGTGCCATTTACGTATCGCTTAGCTCTAATGCCCAAGCACACCCTGAGAGTGTATCTCTCGAAAATTCTTAGCCTTTCCATTTGGGCTGACGAGATATCAAACCAGATAGGGAATGCATAACCTAAAATGGGCCTTATAATTTGCTTATAGCAATTTAACCTTATCTCATGTTTGAGATGTTTTGCTCTGCGAAACAGGTTCGAGTAGCAGAAGAATATTTTTTTGGCTTTCGATAAGGTGTAGTCAATATGGGTTTTAAACGTAAATTTCCTATCAAAAATAACACCTAAATACTTAATTTGTTCTGTATACCTTATAGAATCTCCATTTATTTCTATATCAGGGATAAATTGCCTGGCATTAGGATATAAGTCCTTTTTAAGGCCTTTAAAAATTGTGCTTTCACACTTTCCTATGTTCAACCTTAGTTTCCATTTTCTAAAAAACCTATTGAGAATCTCTAGGTGGTCATTCATTTTAAGATTTGCCGTTGAGGCCCTAGCATTTGAACTTATGATTGCTGGTTTGGCAAATGAGCGACTTTTATAGTTATTTTAATTATCCTTTTGTTACAGGTAGTATAGTCTGTTTGGAACGAGGTAGTACTTTAAACGAAAAAAGGGACAACAAGTTTCATAACCGCATGTAAAGGTTAAATCCCTCATTTACAGGTAAAGCTAAATAGAACTGAATCCTTGTCCAAACATGTTTTATTACCTGTTGTGAACTCGGCATGTACTTAAATCTGGGTATGTTCTTTTGTACGGCGAGCCTTTGGAGAAGTAATATCAGGTAGCTGCCATATCGTATCTATTTATTCGGAAAATTAAACAAAATTAAAAAATAACAAAATCGCACGACCTTGGAGGCCAATTGACAAGTCCATTTCTCGGAATCAACTTAAATTTGGATAAATTTGACAGGTCAATTTATTGAAATCATCTTAATTTTGGATAATTTCGTAGCGTTGTTCAAGAGTGAGTCTATTCATGATGATTTGCCAGAGTATACTGAAACAAATAAAAAAAAATTTTCATCAAATTTAAAAAACACCCTTTAGGCAAAGAACCAAGACAGTCTGAAATTCACTTTAAGGAAAACCCCTAATGACCATTTTCAAGTCTTTGAATGCGATCTCAAGTTCGAATTTCTGATGAACTGACCAGTAAAAAAACAAGTTTACGAACAGACAAAGACCAAAATTATTCCTTTATAATATTTTGAAAACTGAAAGCTCACCTTCTCCCGCGGTCATTCTGAATCACAAATGTTAAAACCTGTTCATTCAGAAAGCAAGAAATTCACAGAAATTCCTCACAATATTGCCTTTTGCAGAAGTTACTGCACTGAGTATTCAAACATCTAATGTGCTTAGTAAAAAGTAAGTGCTCATTGGGAATACTTAATAACCATTTTATCCCATGTTTTTCAAAGTTATGATACTTTATAACTAGGTTGCCCATCACCTGACTCTTTTCACTTTTACAACATAATTTTTTGTAAAATTTCAAATGTTTGTTATGATTTGAGAAATTAAGTTTCGTACCGCACATTAACTTCCTTTGTTATTGTTTTCTGCTCACAATCGGTCAGTTGGGTATTTTGTTGGTTATTTTCAAGGACGCGAATGATGTCAGTTTTCTGCGTCATCCCTAAGGTGAAGTTGCTGATCCCTTTCACGTTAGTCGATCTAGTTATGAGCAATGCAAGTTATACTGAAAGCCCAAGCTGGCACTACAGGTGTTTTACTATCCTAATGGCAGTCGTTATATATCCTTCTCCTTTGTTAATGCAAATTATTATTATTTAGTAAAAATTTACCTATTTTGTTGAAATGCATATTTTTGTTTAAAATATTTGTTAATTTTTTATTTGTTTTTAACATTCCCACAATGTTCCATTATATAAAGCCACATGCATTATCATTAACTTTTAATTTTCTTTTTTAATTTAATTAATTTATGCAAACTCCAAGCATATGAAAATGCTCGTCGACTCGTAGTAAAAAGAAAAACAGAAATAGAAATGAAAAATTAACACCTTCACACGGCAACTGCAAGATATTTTCCAATCCAAGGCATAAATTAAATTTTGCTGCTTTCACTCTAATTTTCTAAATTCACGCCACTTTGCGTTTGTCATTCAGATAAAAAAAAAAGAAAAAAAATGTAGCTTTTTTTTATGCGAAAAACTCACATTCGTTAACTAGAGAGAAGCGATTGCATAAATTCCGCAAGGGTAGCCGACGGCGACGATAAGGCAACGGGAATGTGAACAGCAACGGTAACGCTGACGGCTTCATTTAAAAGCCAGGTGTCTGTCTGCCTGTACGCGCCACTTTGTGTGCGCTCATTTAATTTATGTCATGATAATTTGGGAAACTTTTATAAAACAGAAAAAATGAAGTATAAATTTTAATAAATTAATATTTGCATGTTAGAGTAGAACGGGGCAATGTCGTGCACTCAACTTTGACATGCTCGTAAAGCCGTATCTCTAAAGCGAATGAGACGAGTAAGCATCCGATCGAAAGATAATTTCGTTGGTTACATCCATGTGTAACAACATTTGTGTAGCGAGAAATTGTGTTTGTGTAAGTGAAGAAAAAAAAAATGTGCATGACATTACCCCCCTCAAAATTTGTGGGGTAATGTCGTGCATTGTTTTCCGAGTATAGTAAAGGTTCCAAAATGTGTGAGAAATGATAGGTAGTGGTTCTTTTAGAAGAGATTTAGCAATATCATGTATTTATTCATTATTATACAAGTGTGAAGTACATAATATGTTGCGTAGAGTAGAACGGGGCAATGTCGTGCACTCAACTTTGACATGCTCGTAAAGCAGTACATCTTAAGCGAATGCAACGAATAAGCATCCGATCGAAAGATAATTTCATTGGTTACATTCTTGGGTAACAACATTTGTGGAGCAAGAAATTGTGCTTGTGTAAGTGAATGTGCACGACATTACCCCAATGGTCATTTTAAAGGTCAACTTCGATAACTCGGTGAAGCCCAAAATTTTTTTCGAAAACCAAATACTTCTTTTCTTTGGCAGGATATTTCGTTTCAGAAAACACTTACCTGGTATATTTTCCCGCAAGAAAAATAATTTTTTTGACCCGATGAAAAAACACTTTTATCGTCCCGAAAGCGTGCGTTTTGAAAAAAAGGTTACTCTGTAGAGACGAACTGGTGAAAATTGCTAGTATTATATGCATAAGCTCAGTAGGTCAGCAGGTCCCTACCTTACGAACAGTTGGTAAATCATTCAATTCTTTGGGCTAAAACAGCCAGTGCACGACATTACCCCCTGCACGACATTACCCCGTTCTACTCTACTTGACTTAAAATTTATTTGCTAAGCTTTCAAGGTGGCAACACCGTAACAATATAAGACGTTGAGGTTATATAGTCCAGTCAAAAAAAGATTCAACTCTTCAATACACCTAATTTTTCCACAAAGCTTTGTTTTGACAAGCCGGCATGTCAAGATCATAGGTCACAGAAATCAATTTTTGGAAATAATTCGGTAACGGTTGCTTTTGCAGTGCCGGTCGACAGTTTTACGGCCTGAAAAATTTGCTAGGTTTTGTCCGAAGTTTTAATTGAGAATAAATCTTCGTTTAAAATCTATCAGCACGCGTGCCTGAACCAATTTAAATGACATGAAAAATCACTTATCTGAGTTTTGTGCGAGTCGATTCGAATGATCATAGACAACATGTTAACCAAAATTTAGCAACATCGGTAGGGCCGTTTTCGAAAAAAATTGATTTTAAGTTCAAATGCAAAATAAAAGCTATTTATTTTAACAATATTTGTAATTAACTTACCTTATTTTAATACAAATACAATAGTGCATCATATGTACGTGGATTAATAAAAAATTGTTATCAATTTTATAAAAAAAATAAATACAAAAAATTGTTATCCATACAAAAATATTGTTTTAAGATTTATAGAGCAATCTCGCTAAATTAAAAAATATAGTCTGGCAAATAATTAATTATTTTATTTTTTCGTATTACAAACGTTTGGAATTATACTCAAAGTTCTAAGTAATTGTTTTGAGTATTCAGAGTGAGAAGACGCAACTTTGTATTTGGCCCATGTACTCTTAAAATCTACATGCATGGTTTGTTCGCTGTAAAATCCAAGTCCTTTACTTACTTTATCACAAAATTCTGCTACGTGGAAAACACACAATGTATTTTTGGCGTAGTAGAAATAACTTTCGCAATAACTTTCTTTGAATTCAGCAATATATTTTTTATATTCTGGGCTTAACTTTAAAGAAATGCATGCTTTAACAACATTTCAGTAAAGAAACAATGTTGTCAAGAAATTATTAGCCGAGGGAATTTTATGTCAATCATAGAGATGTCGCCAGATGTTGCATTTGAACTTTAAATCAATTTGTTTCGAAAACGGCCCTACCGATGTTGCTAAATTTTGGTTTACATGTTATCTATAATCATTCGAATCGACTCGCACAAAAATCAGAAGAGTGATTTTTCATGTCATTTAAATTGGTTCAGGCACGCCGTGTCAGCTTATGGTCCCAGATTTTAAAATTTTATAAAATTTATTTTTTCACAACGCGCAAAAATTAGAAGGAAATTATAAAAAGGAAAAAGGTTCAATTGACAAACATAATAGAAGCAATTAACAAACATGGATATTCCGAATGGAAGTGCTACTTCACATGCCGAAGTTTGGTATATTGTAGGGGGAAACACCTGGTCCTGAGGCAATGACTTTCAAGAAAGACAATCGTAATGCAATGACAATGTCTTTAGCAGCAGATGACGAACAATTGGTTCATGTCCGAACGAAAAGATATGCCAAGGGAATCTGGTTGGCCGGAATCTATGAGCAAAAGAGCTTGTAAGGATTGTTTTGGTCTAGGGCTGAGGTAAGCTGCAGCGGTGTCCAGGGTCGGACTAAAAGACAATCCAAAACTTTCAGTTTACAAAAATATTTATTTATTTATTTGCTGGAATTCCTTTAGCAGATAAATTGTTTCTTTTAATAATACTTAATAATAGTTTACAAGAGGAATGTGTGCTTAATTTTCATACGGGTTAATTTATAATTTCTTCAGTATTTCCAATATTCTATAAATGATAATCTCTGCCGGGATATATCGGGGTCTTGCATCCAATTATCCGATGTTATATTCCTTTTTGCGTTTTAGTTGATAGCTGCTTGCGTGTCGTTATGGAGACTACGTCGTGTGGTTTGACCTGTGTCGGTAAAGTTACAAAATTACTATATTATCACGCACGCTTTATGAATACCATGAAAAGGTATTCCACGCACAGTCTACTACACTGTTCACCAGATGGTGTCCAGGAGCCTTCAGAAGGTATGAAAAACCTTCCCAGCTTAACCTTAAAATACACTACCATGCACGCTTGGTGAATACCATGAAAAGGTACTCTACGCACAGACTACTTACACTGTTCACCAGATGGTGTCTAGGAGCCTTCAGAAGGTATGAAAAACCTTCCCAGCTTAGCCTTAAAATACACTACCATGCACGCTTGATGAATACCATGAAAAGGTATTCTACGCACAGACTACTTATACTGTTCACCAGATGGTGTCTAGGAGCCTTCAGAAGGTATGAAAAACCTTCCCAGCTTACAAGACAAACTACCCTAGTGCCTCTGCACTTTACTTTTAAGCTTTCAACGTTTTAAACATCAATAAAATATTGATGTTGTCGCATCGAACGCTCGGCTGTGACTGCCTGCCTTCTGCGTATATTGCCATTTATTTAATTACTTTGAAATACATTTTGTCTTAATACTACATTACATTACATACATTCTTTCTTAACATACACACGTATTTATCTAAGAGTTTCTTAATTAGGTTTATAAATTTGTAAAAATAATACATATCTTATTCTACTACATAACATAAATTATAAAATACATTGTTTACATTGCGTTAATTTTTCCGAAAAAATTTAAAAAAAGGAAATTTCATTATTTGTTTTTATACTTAAAACTAAACAATATCTTAAAACTACCTAAAACTATATAACAACAGATAGAGAACCCTTATTTTAGTTCGTCATTAATTTTGCAGAAATTGACTAGTGCTATACACTGTGTTTCTGACGTCAAGTGTTTTAAATCTTCTATGGTAAAATAAGAGTTCTTTACCTGAATATATATTATTATTATTATTTAATACACTTAAATATATGGGTGACATGTGCTTATCTTCTATGGGGTATGCTATATCACTTTCCTTATTTAAATAATTATCTATCAGATTGTTATAGACAAAAGGCAACTTTCCTAAATATTTCAACGCTAAGCCTACCAGGAATGAATCTATTCTTATCAATTTACCTTGGTCATAAACTACTTTATTAGGAGTATTTCTATAGGTGCCATTTACGTATCGCTTAGCTCTAATACCCAAGCACACCCTGAGAGTGTATCTCTCGAAAATTCTTAGCCTTTCCATTTGGGCTGACGAGATATCAAACCAAATAGGGAATGCATAACCTAAAATGGGCCTTATAATTTGCTTATAGCAATTTAACCTTATCTCATGTTTGAGATGTTTTGCTCTGCGAAACAGGTTCGAGTAGCAGAAGAATATTTTTTTGGCTTTCGATAAGGTGTAGTCAATATGGGTTTTAAACGTAAATTTCCTATCAAAAATAACACCTAAATACTTAATTTGTTCTGTATACCTTATAGAATCTCCATTTATTTCTATATCAGGGATAAATTGCCTGGCATTAGGATATAAGTCCTTTTTAAGGCCTTTAAAAATTGTGCTTTCACACTTTCCTATGTTCAACCTTAGTTTCCATTTTCTAAAAAACCTATTGAGAATCTCTAGGTGGTCATTCATTTTAAGATTTGCCGTTGAGGCCCTAGCATTTGAACTTAGAAGCATAATATCGTCTGCATAAATAAGGGTCAATATATCTGAGTCAGAGTTGGGAATGTCTGCCAACAGGATATTATAAAGGATTGGTCCTAGAATAGAGCCCTGGGGTACCCCTGCAGTGATTGGCTTACAAATAGAATTTTCATTATTATAGTGTACAAAGAAGGACCTATCTGTGAGGTAATCTAACACTATTTTGCAAAGATGCTTGTCAAAACTAAATTTTCTATACATTTTGTACACTATCCCCTCTATCCAGGCTGTGTCAAAAGCTTTCTCAAAGTCAAGGGCTACAGCAATTGTTGCACGCCGCTTATTTAGGTTTGTTGTGACAAAGTCAGAAAGAAGAGTCAGTGCATGGCTAGTGGAGTGAGAGGGTCTGAAACCAAATTGAAAGTCTTTAAGAATATTGTGTTCCGCTATATGATTTTTGAGTTTATCAAAGATAAAACCTTCATATAGCTTACTAACATTGGACAATAATGAAATTGGTCTATAATTTTTAGGCACTTTTGGATCTGTGTTTGGTTTAAGAATGGGAATAACCTTTGCACATTTCCAAGAAGTGGGAAAATAACCTATACTAAAAGTATGGTTGAAAAGGGTCGCTAAAAATTTCCAGACAACATATTCAGTTTTCCTCAAGAGAAAATTGGAAATATTGTCTTCACCTGAGCTCCTTTTATTATTTTTTCTCTGAAGAATTATAGCAATTTCAGTGGGCTTAACTAACTTTAGGTAATTTTCAAAAGATTCAGGATCTAACCTACTCACTAAGGACTCCCCATCTGCTGTTAGTTCACTATTAAACCTTATGGTGGGTTCAGAATAATCTAAGTCAGAAATTTCGCTAGCGACCTGCCTTGCAAAGTTTGGACAACCTAAACTCGAATTTATGCTGTTAATTTCTTCAAATTTATCCGCTAATAAATTGATTTTATAAAAATTTTCTACCTGAACGTTGCCCTGGGCGTCCGTTAAATCAGGCAGATCCCTTTTCTTACTAAGACCACACATACCCTTGATTTTTTTGTATGTCTTGTGGTTCATTTTAATGTCCCTACAAACTTTTGCCCAGTGATTTTCCTCATGAATTTTTATGAGGTCTGAAATAATTTTATCTAAGTTTCTAACTATTGCTTTGAGTGTATTTTTCCGTTGAGGATCTACACATCTATTTACTATCCTACGTAGCCTTTTCTTTTCTTTAAAGAAGTCTAATATATTTTGGGGAAGATCAATAAGACCTATATTTCTAACTTTGACCTTTGGAACGGAACATGCTATTGCTAGTTCAAAACATTCATTTAGCCCTTGTATGCAAGTGTCTATTTCTAACTTGCTTACGTTTCTATCTACAGGAAGAGTATGTGTGGGTAGATTTCTTTGAAGTGAATAGTTGAAATCTTTAACATTCATTTTATCATAATTGAAAAATTCTAGAGGCGGACTTTTTTCTATGTCACAAGTTACTAAGACTAACTCAACACCTAAATGGTCTGACTCATAGTCTAAGGTCCTAGCCTGCCTTCTGCCTTTTCGTTCGTTCTTTTATAGTCGTTTAGTTTTGGTGAATATTTCACTTAATGAATATTTTACTTGAGGTGAATATTTCACTTAAGGTTAATATTTCACTTGAGGTGAACATTTTGCTTGAGGTGTATATTTTGATGGAGGTGAATGTTTCACATTAGGTGAATATTTTACTGAGATGCGTGTACTTGAAGCCGAGGGTGAATATTCAATTTAGGTGAATATACCAATGCAGATAGATATCAGATTTGTGACGTCACTTGGGACTGCCCTGCGAGGAAGAAATCATTGGCGAAAACTGCTGAAGCCATGGAGGAGCTATTTTTGCAAGGTGGAGGAGCTGAAATTGTGGTGGACAAATAGATTACACAGGCCTGCAAATTCGACACTTTTTTTCTCTCTTGGTTTTTGAAGCCAATTTTGGTGGTTTGGGAACTCCTTATCACGAATCTGAACTTGGTTTATTTCTATCACGTCAGGATTTTGAGATATTCCAATTTTCATAACCTCAAAAATAATGAAAAATCGTGTGTTTTTCACTGAATTCTCAAAATTCTGACGTGATAGTGCAATTCTGTAAACGGATTTGGGCTCAAAATCTAAAAATACATTGGAAATTACTCTCATAATTTTAAGAGGGGTACCCTTGTTCGTCTGTGCAGCATTTGCGTATGGGCAACATTGGGCACTAATGGATATATTTCAAATTATTTTATCTTTTGCATTAGGGATGCTCTCCATGGCCAAAAATCATAAAAATTTGGGAGTTTGATTGGGAAAACTCCTCTGATGGAGAGTGGACCAGAAAAAAATATAGTAAATTTTCAGAATAATATTGAAAAAAACCCACAACAACCCAATGACAGAGGTGAAAATATTGCAAGTGAATTTTCTGAAGAGGATATTCATGAAGACGTGGAAAATGAAATTGAACAAAAAATAGAAAACGAGATTTTTGATAACATCAACTTAGGAAATTTTAGAATGAGTTGGTGTTTCAAGAATTTTATATAACTTCTGTCTATAAGTTAGAGAGAAACCATATAAATCATCGTGATTGGGAATATATTCAGGCATTGTCCTATATTCGACCTCTAACATTCCCAAAATTTTAAAGTGTTTTTCGATGATGGTTTTACTTCTAATGATTGAATTATAAGAAACGTTTCTGAGGAGCACTGCCGTGTACAGAATTTAATCTTGAAGGGATGTGTTTTCATATAAAAAAACGAAAAAGAACTATACTGAATACTCAATAGGAATAATTCGTAATAATCGTCCAGGAAGCTGTTTTTAAGTCAAGAAAATGAGTTATGTAGATTAAAAGGACGAGGATCACACTATAAAGCTTTTGGGCAATTCTTGTCCAGATATTGAAAGCTTCAATGAGCACATGGGAGGTGTTTATCTTTCTGATATGTTGCTGGAACTATATGCGATTAACCATCGTTCCAAGAAATAGTATCTGCGCGTAGTATTTTGGTGCATAAATGTTTTGTATGTATTTTATCTCTAACTTATACTTCAGTATAAGGCCAATATGCAATGACTTTTATTTCCTTCCAAGACACTTCTATTGGATTTCCTTCTCCAAAGACCTTTTCCAGATAACTTTTGAGTTACCACCACCTAAGCTGCCTTGTGAATGCCACTCAAGTGCTATAAATTTCGCTGTTTGGTCATCTGATCTCTTTTAGGTGTACTTCAGAGTTTGGGATGGTGCATCAATGAGGCAGAAGTAGATAGCTATTCTACCACAGAAATATAAAAAATTATAAAGCAGGATCTTTCAGTTAGATAAAGCTGATGCACAACTGCAACACTGCAAATAGAAAAACATCTACACTCAAGAGAGCAAATTTGTCACCTGCTCCAGCTAAAACCCCTTCAGCTTCTATTATAACTTTACACTATAGACCCTGCAAACCCATTGAGACTTCAGCAGACTGTATATTAGAGAAAATGCGTATCAAATTGTAAAAAAAATTTCTATAAAAATTCAATATAAAAACTGTATTGTTCATTAATTTTATCTTACAAAAACAAACTAGGATATGCAGGACCTTGAAATTAATACTATTTGTTCTTTAGGTCTAAAGTCGTTCATCAACAATGGCTCTAAATTGAAAATAGATTTTTCATGACAATAGTTCACAAAACCAAAAGTTTATTGAAATTTGCTAATTTGCAATTAAAGTTCTTTAGAGTGAACAACTTCTGTGTGCTTACGAATTAATGAACATTTTCAATGACACAGACCATTATCTTCTTAGTACAATGTGTTTTAATTAAATGCAATAAAATCTGAAACAATTTCAAAAAGATATTTTTAATTGTCACATGATCATGTGATCTCGGGTTTTATTGAAGTTTAAAAGAACGGCTTACCTAATGAACTTATCAGTGATTCGTCTCTTAACAAAATAATCAAATTGCTTCATAAAAATTTTATATAAAAAAGTTTAAGCAAGGACAATGAAAGGATTTAAATAAGTGCTAATTCAGTTTTTATTACTGTTCGTTCTCTTCGAGCTTAATAATGCTCAATGTACGCAAGATGGGGCAACACTAGCACACTGGTCGTAATTTTACAAAGACCACAAAATTATATTTGATTTCATCCAATGTGAAGAACTTAATCTTGATATATTGAGTGTCTGTACCACCTTTGTAAAGGAGATTTCGTAAAACATATCACGTTTGAAAGTGTCAAAAAATATTTGATGACTATTAAATAAACAAAAGCACGAACATAACGAGTTGTTTTATTCTGTACTAGCGGCTTTACATTGATCTTCGATACTTAGTCTTAGGCTTGGTTTAAGTTTCAAAAAATTGCCAAGACCAACTTTGTTTATCTCAAATTTCAGCTGCCCCGAGGATTCCATTTGAATGCTGGACAGCAGACTTCAAATTAATCACTTTCGTCTTATGTTTTGATGCGGTCGTGAAATAACTCTACCACGCACAGTGCTGCCACTCCATACAATGGTACGGCATTTCCACAGTTTTGTTTCGATTTTCATAAAATTTACCATACTGATACATTTTTTCAAGTTGTTTTCAAAAATGTTCAAATTGTTTTTGACGTATAAAAGAACCTATTCTGTAAAAAAAAACTCAAATTCAGAATTAAATGGGATGTAAATTTTATTTAGTACCAAGAGACTGATCCCTGCTCGGTCAACAATCTGATCATATTATTTTAGTCGATGTTTTTATTCATAGTTATTTTTTGTGATGAAATTTGTATCTTTTCACTTCTAGTTTTTATGCTTTCAAAATGAAACAGAGGTGTCTACAAGGTAAGAATGTGCCCCGTATGCGGGGTACATTCGTAGATATCGTAGAGTACACGTGCAACAGCGGAAGCATTAAATATGGCAATGTAATCGTATGTGAATCGTATGAAAGAGTACCCTCTTGAACGTATAGAACATCATTCGGATGCAGATCTGCCAAAGAACTTTACTGGTAAACCCCAACAGATGCAAAAACATCGCTGCTTAATATAAGTTCGTTAAATGGCCATATTCTAATATTTTAAAGCACCTGTAATGTTTTTACCATGACAAGATTGAAAACTTCAGCCAAACTTGGAATATTGTATATAGTAGAAACTTTCCTTTGGTTATTCACATTCCAATCGTTGAACGCAACTCTTAGTTTTGAATTAAAAAGGCCCAATAAAGCCTCTCGTGGTTGAAGATGGTGTATAGAAGTAAGAGATAAACTGTCCCGTTGCCCAAAGTATAATTGACTGCATCTATTGAGACATGACTTTCGTAGCTGTCGACTAGCGGCAAATTAGGATTATCTTTGGAGTACTGCGTATGTTTTTGGACGTGTTTCAGTAATTCCACTGTAACTTTTTTCATACCTAATACATTATAATTACGCTTCATAAGAATAAATTCGTGTGTACGAATGTGCCCCAAACTGTTGAACATAAATTTCTGTTATTTTTATAAAAACTATTAGCAAAATCCCAAAAATAGTAAACACACAGTAAAAAAGTATATCTGTTTATAAACAAGCAGAAGTAAATATTATTAAATTTAAGCAAAAAATTAGTACCATTAAACGAAGTTAAAGTCAGATAAGAAAATTACTTTTGCACTGGAAAAACACATTGAGACTTTTTTCGGCTAAGTCAAAAATCGTACCACTGCACAGTGCGTTGAGCCCATACAAACAATGGTCAAAAATAGAAGGAGATTTGTTCAAAACTTTATAGTTTTGCTAAAAACCAAGTAGGACGAAGTAGGAAAGGTTATTTACAGTTCCTGGTTGTATAGAATCCGTACTAGTAGATCAAAAAAAAAAAAAAAACGGTACTTATTTTTTAAGGATTTGTTTTTTTGCATCGAAATTTGTCAATTTCAGTAGTTTTTCATTTGATAATATCACCTGTCGATTGATACCAATATTTTTATGTTTCGAGTCGCAAAAAATTTTGATTTTTTTCCATGGGCCAATGCAATGTGTACTGCCACATTTCACCAGCTCAATGGTTGCAAAGCACCAATATTGGATACAAGCGCGCACATGGCAACGTTTATAGTTTTCGAAATAAAGCCACTGTACGAAGGTGCCCCGCGTACGAATCTACAGAAATATTTGCTATAAAATTTCAACATGAGTTGATGAACTCTAAAAAGTCGAAATTTTATCCCGAAACATAGAGGGTCTCTATTTATTGCAATCTTTGGCGATAAATCTACGCCCCTCTAATGCCCTGTGGATTCTACTCAAGGACTTGGCGGCGGACTTCGCTGCATGGTTAACGAAGTGTTTGAGAGAGTTTTATAGAGCAAAAATGGCATTTAAGGAGGATACGAACCAGAGAAACTAGGTCGCACTACTCAAATATCTCTTCGGAGGTCTAAACAGCGTGAAGAAAAAATGTAGACATAATAATTAGAAAAGCAAAAATAAAAAATTTCAGCCAAAAAAAAATTATCTACTTTTTTACCTTTAACGATCAACGGGACCATAAGTGTTCCATTTTATCTAAGTACCCTGTAGGAAATAAACCGGTGAATCAAAAATTCCTTGACATTTCTAAAAAGCTGAAAGTCTGTTACACTTGCTACTTAGTCGCTTCATATCGCTTATTTAACAGTATTCGAGATAAAATCTACTGAAAATTAGTTTAAAAAAACACAATTTTTTGGAGGTCCTGAGGATATAAAGATCAGTTTTTTTACTTGAATATCTATATCTATTCACTAGCGACGAAGACCTGTCTGACTCCAATCGCAAAAAAATCTGGGTCTGACATTGAAAAAATTCAAATGAAACAAATAAGTTCCGTTGCTCGTGAAAGGGTTAAGACTTTCAAGTTGTGATTTCAGAAGTGATGTTGCCTTTTTTTGGGAAAAAGTTAGTTCCATAAGAAATGTAATGAAA
The DNA here is from genome assembly GCA_951812925.1 of Calliopum simillimum. Taxonomy (NCBI): domain Eukaryota; kingdom Metazoa; phylum Arthropoda; class Insecta; order Diptera; family Lauxaniidae; genus Calliopum; species Calliopum simillimum. The sequence continues at coordinate 87,032,160 of OX638372.1, forward strand.
GAAAAATGCTTTAAAGAGTTGACTGATTTTGTATATAGTATAATGTGTCTTCCTAATAGGTCAGCAGCTGCTGAATGCATATTTTTTAGTTAATCCTTAATAAAAAACATAATGTTGTCTATTCCAACAATTGAAATAGTATCGAAATCTATGCACAAAATTCATAAGAATTGAAAGATTTTGAACTTTTCTTTTATAATTTAAATAAATATTCCATGACTAAGAGACATGTTTTATGTAATATGTGCATTTAACACTTTTTGTTTATTTGAATATATTAATATCTTCTCTTCTTATACGAGATAAAATTGTATGTACTTATGTACTTATCTATGTATGTTTGGAACGGGCAAAACTTTTTCTCGAAAACGGCTACAGCGATTTTAATGAAACTTCAGTAATGTTAGATATTAGCATGCAATGAAGAATGAGCTAGATTTGAACTTTATAAATGCTCACTAGGGGGCGTGGCACCGCCCTAAATTTTAAATTTGATTTGGTCATAACTCGCAAACCATACAAGGTATTTAGATGAAATTTGGTGTGCGAGTACTGCTTAATAATATCTTGTAAAAAACGAAAAGTGGGCGGGATCGAATAAGTACCACGCCCAATTTTAACCCTTGAAAATTTTAATTCAATATTACCCAAAAACGACTCCAACAATTTTGATGAAAATTTAGGAAATGTTACCTCTATAAACAAGGATTAATATGTGATATGCCGTTATATTGGGAAAACTCGTTGAAGGGCATGGCACCGCCCACAAAAATATAACAAAATATATAAAAAAGAAAACTAATAAAGCAATCATTCTAAAATTAACTGTGGGGAGCGTACTTGCTATACGACATCTCTGGTATGAAAGTGGGCAAAATATAGCCGTTGCGCGTGGAACCTCACAAATGTTACAAGGTATTTTAATGAAATTTGGTAAGTAGGTACTGCTTAAATTTTGGGTGCGTGGCATATCCCATTTATTTATTTTAGAGCATTCTATTTCACAAAAAAAAAAGTTGAGTTTTTGATATTTTTCTATACCATTCGATACTTTGCGAGTTTTTCTTCTTAAAAAAATAAACTATGAATAAAAACATCACAAAAAAATAAACTATGAATAAAAACATCGACTAAAATAATAAGATCAGATTGTTGAATCGTTCTCCAGGTACTATATGTATATGTAACATCTATTGTATCCAACAAAATTTGCTACAGAAAATGTTCTGAAGGTTTTCTTGTACGTTATACGGTTTAGTAGATATTTTTCAAAAACCGTTTCAGTCACTAAAATCCGGTTTTTCAAGAAAATCTCTGAAACGTTGAGTCGCATGATAAAAAGTATTATGATCTCTTTTATGCAGAAAAACATATCCTACAAAAAGCATTTGTATATGTATACAAAAATGTTACCGTTTGCCAGTAGAAATGGTTCAAGACGTTTTGTGCGAAAACTTAATCATTTTCGTGATATTCAAGGTCAAAGGTTAAAAGTCGGTTTTGAGTAAAATTTTGCTTTCTATTTCCTGTGGATTAATTTATTTTAGAAGTTAATTTCTGTGAGTCATTATTTTCATCCCATACATATCTTAAGTATACGCAGGGTTAAAGAAATTTTAAGACGACACAACTTAAAAACTTTACTTCTCAAACGATTCATTTTGTTAATGTTATTAAAATTTTGTCAATCAGCCATCTATTTACTAATTAAGAAATACAAAATTAATCGTTTCTCAAATTAAATTGCCACTGAATGCGGTTTAAGACTTTTTCTGAAATTATAATTTTTAACGCCAATTATTTCAAAGTCGCCGTCATTAATTCGTACTCACTTAAATCACAGTTTCAAAGTAGGGCGTCTATTTTTGTAAAAATTTTCTGTCATAATCTCTTTCTCTCTCGCACTCTCATTAACACTAAACTTCAGCCTTAGTTAAGTCAGCACTCGCTAATTTTGCACACTTTTCCTTTGCACTCTCCTTCATCCATCATTGATAGTGTGTAATTAAAAGTGTTATCTTGCGGTTTCTTTTGCTGTAAAAACAAAAAAAAATATCAACTTTGTCATCAACGCGTTAATGACACAAATTATAAAATTAAAAAAAGAAAAAAAAAATAATAATAAAGAATTGTTTTATATGTTGAACCTTGCGGTCTGGCAACGTTGTCTTATGCGAGCTGCCGCTTGTTTTGTATGTAAATGTCATATGATATGAGCAACTGTTATTAAGATGACAGAAGAACAGCTACTCGTCTTTACTGTACTTAGAATGTAGGTATATTGCGCCATCAATCCACATTTGTTGCTGCATATGGCTCGCGAAATACCTACAATTTCCTCATTCTGCTTTGCAACGCAAGGAAATTCGACTATATGTCGTCTATTTTTTTCTTTAATTGAGCGTCATCATTAAAGGGGGTGTGGCAATTTTTAATTATTGTTAATGTGACTGTTTCTTTGTTCTATTTGTGTGTTCTTTTCATGTTAATTAGATGTTGGGAATCGAACTAACGGAAAAAACTATACTTTCAGTGGTATCGTATCGATGGTAGGGGATTTAATGATGTTCCGCCAAGGTTCACCAAGGTTGTCAGTTAAACCTTTATCAGGTCACAAAGATCTTCACGTTCTTCAACTGCGATAAAAAACAGTTGAAAAACCTACGCTTTTTTATTTTACAATTCAGTTTTAAATACCTAAACATAAATTGAATACCTTGGTAGAAAATTCTGGAAAGGTTAAAATCAGTACTCAAATTGTAGAAGGGTAATTCTCCGAATAATATACCATTCAATGTCCCGGGGCTCAAAACCATGCTCAAATTAAAAATTTGATATTTTAACTATTTAACACAGATACTTAACAAGAGCTTCAATACAAATATCTTGAAAAAAAAAAATAGTTCTGAGCAATTTACTATGAAATTAAGCACAAAAAACTCATTCTCCTTGCTGTCCCAAACCGCTCCTTAGCTCACTTTACTTGCCCGTTTCGCATATTACGTTATTTTGTAAAAAAAACTTTAACGACATTGTTTATGTGTATATTCCAAATACAGGTTTTCTGTGTTAACTCATCGAAAAAATTTTTTATATTGAATTGACATACATAGAAGTTGGTTCCTCATTTTAGACTATCACCGCCCCGTTTTTCTTATTCCAACTGTAAATTTTTTAATTATTGAGTAAAAAGAGAACTAACTGACAGTGCAGAGAAACATAAGGCTCAGTTCATTTTCAGCTCAGTCTAATTTGATTTTCCGATAGTGAGTGTTAGTGCGTTTTTTTTTAAAAAAAGTTGAAACTTTTGTAAAGAACGCAACTTTGTGTCATTGTCCCAGTAAGGTTTTTCTATATTTCTAAACATATTCTTTTATCTTTATATACAATTAAATCAATAAACAATTTGAGTGGCTATCCAGCAGTTTCAACTTTTTTAAAAATAATTGGTATTTTCATTGTGATATTACTGTTTTTGCAACATTTTGTCATTCTCCCGTATAGTAATACTCCCGTCAAATTTACTCCGGGAGAATGATTCTCTTACAAGACATTGTTATTTGCTGGTTAATTCATTAGACTTTTTGAACTAAGTTTCTTTTTTACAAAACTTTCGGTGTTGCCACACATTTTTTTTTTTTGTAAGTTTTGCTTAAGCCAAGGAAAAATGAAGATAAATCTTTGTAATATAGCATAGGAAGTCCTCATTTCCTTGAATTAAATTAAATCATTATTTCCATTGCTTTGCTTAAACATAATAAGCACTATCGATTTCAAGTTTCTTATGAGGAATTTCAGAAAATCTAAAACAATTTATGCTCGCAGTGTCTTAGGTACAACTCTATGCGTATTATTAATTCATTTGCATGCAAGTTTTTATTTCACAGTTCGTTAGCCATTTGTCAAGTTTTTTATTCCTACAAAATTATTCAAGGTTCCAATGCATTTGGCGTGCAATTATGACTCACATGCAACCCAATGGGCAATTAATCACAAAAAAAAAACGTACAAACATATGTACATACGAGTACATATGTGTATAATTTTCAAGCCTATTTCTACTGCAATATGATTTTTTAATGACTACTTTTTGTCAACTTTTGAAATTTATGTTTTAGGGGCATTTTTTTCGTTTTCTGCACGTTTCTAATGCCATGTCTCGTATTTTTATTTATAAATTCATTCGGTTTGAAATTCATTTTATAAAATTTTTCAGCGTTTTTCTTGCAAATTTTTTTAACAAGTTTTATATGCGTTTCTTTTCGTGTCATATCTGAATAAGTAATTATGACATTTTTATACATTGCGCATAGCAATTTGACTTAATTACAGTATGTCGATGCATACGAAATATTGTGTAAAAGCTAATAGTAAATTTATGGAAATTTATTTCAGTCGCGTGTACTCCAATACATTGGATATTAATGTTTAGAAATCATTTTTCAATTAATAACTCAACTAACCAGTTGGATTTGTTACTTACACGAATGTATATAACTTTTAAATTAAAATACTTTAAAATCTCCTCGTAAGGTATTTATTAATTAAAGATTTACATTTATACAGCCTTTGGTGCGTGTATATTAGGCCGGGTCGATGAAAAAATAATTGCAAAAACCGCCCCCTATTTGAAAGCTTACTTGAGAGCATCTACATCGTAAGCAAAAAAATTTTTTTTACCATTCTAAAAACAGTCAAATGTCATAATTTTTCCATTACTTCGCCAGGTGATGTTTGATAATTATGTATCGTTGAAATGGGCCTAATTGGGCCTCAGTTAGCACTTTTTGGACTTTAATTTTATAAAGAAAAAGTGACATTAAGGGGGATACGAACCAGAGAAACTAGGTCGTATTAGTCGAATATGACCTCGGAGGTCCAAAAAACATGAGGAAAAAATTAATGCCTAATTAAGCCTCTTACACCGATATATAATACACATCGCACATCACCTGCCGAAGTTACAGAAAAAAGACCATTTTGGCTTTTTTTAGAATCTTTTTTTTTTTTTGTATGGAGACCGACCCGTCATAGTGTAAATCAGGTACAAGTTGTCAACTTATTTTCTATATATTATGGTACACTCACATTATGACATAACTTAATACATATTACGCATTGAAGTTAAAAAGGGCACAAATCCATTATTCGGAAACATTTCCTCAAAAAGTTATTGTATTGAGAAAAAATTAATAGTGGAGGAAAATTAGGTAAAAATATTTATGGCTCATTTTGTTAGTAGTTGAACTTAGAAAAAAAATCATCACTTTAGACTTAAGCATTTTTTGAAGAAAAGTCGAAAAATGGTTTTTGGAAAAAAAAACGCAGAAACAATTCCTACCTATAGAAGGCGCACGAAATTGTTTTGCTCTTTTCTATTAAATGCTTCTTGGTCTACCACGTCCTCTACTAATTTGTGAATTCCTGTCTAGGATCTGGCGGCTGACATTGATGTGTATTTTCTGGAGAGTATGATCCTGTCCATCCCCGCTCTATCTCGTTTGCTGTGGGCATTTGGTTGCGTTTTAGATTTAGCTCGGCGTTTGAGAAAGTGATGTCAATTCTGGATGGGTTCAACTTCATGTTTTTATTCTTGGATGCAAAACTTTTCAAGCTGGCCTTTTGTGATTCCAAGACAGGGTCTTCAATCTTGCTTTGCACGTCTGACGTCTTTTACAATAGTTTTTGTACATGTGTACGAGTATACTCGTATATACTCTTACATATGAAGTAAAATACGCCAAGTGTAGCAGTTGAACAACCCTGCATTTAACAGTACCGTGCGCAGGATTTGCTCCTGGGGGTAGTTTTTCATACAAAAAACGAGGGAGAACTATACTAACCACTTGATTTGTGCCGATATATATGGGTAAAATATCTTCCTAGGAGGAGTTTGAACCCCCAAAACACCCCCCGTGTGCAAGGGCCTGGCAGTTAATCGGACTAGTGCATGACTAGTCTTTGACTACTTCCAAACTGGACAAGTACTAGTTCGACAAGTAACGAATTTTTATCTACGAATCGTCAATTATCTCCCTCTGCATTACCTTTTGGCTAGTCGAGAGACAATTGTCTCCCTCTGCATTACCTATTCACCAGTCGAGGGAAAATTTCGAGAGCTTCGAGACTCGATTTCGAGTATCTAAAAATTGAGCAAACGAGTATCTTAAAATTGAGAGATGTATTTAGAAGAAAAATGTGCGAACAATGACGGATTAGCAAATGCGTAATTTAAATGGCGAATGAAAAATTTATAGTTTTTTCAAATAATCAATAAATTAACACAATTTTAGATAATCTTACATATGTAGATGTGAAACAGTGCATCGGTACTGATATCAAAACTATTTTTTTACTTTAAAGTGGCGTATTTCCACGAAAATTTATTAAAAAAACGGAACACCAAAAAAAAGTGACTGTCCGTACATATTACTCTCTCACCATACTACATTTTTTCAATCAGCGGCAGTGATGTCGTTTGTACTCCTATTTTACTCCTATTTGAGCAAGCGTACTCCTATACTCCCCTAATTAATTTTTGTGCTCCTTTTCAATGCTTGGTACTCCTTTGCAATTTTTCAAACATAAAATATGCGTAGTGCAAATTTAAAATATTCAATATTGTTAAGTAAAGCTGTTCAAAAATTTTACGAGAACGCCATAATTCTTCATATATAATTCATTAGAAGAAGAGTGTCCAATATTTCGGGAAAAATTCAAATTTTTTACAACTTACGCCGCATGCTCCAAGCCTCGAACTTTTGGAACTTTTTTTATAAATTGTGGAGGTTTTCTTAATTTTATTATACCTTCTACATCGTGTATTTATAAATAAAAAAAACGGATTTTTCTTAATCTGACCAAAAATATATAATACAACCATATTTTCCAAGTATTTAAGACACTTCGTTTACCTTCTAAATCTTCAAAACAAGTTTGCCTTAAAAATATAAGTTAAACTCTGGAACCACTCCATCGATTTTATGATTCTATGATAGGTAAATACATATATGCACTTTCAAACGGTATATACAAAGAAAATATTTAAGCCATTATAGACCGAAAACAGAAATTATAAATTTTTTTTGGGATTGCGCTCCCACAGCACCAAAATTTGATGTATCTAAGCACAATGTAAAATATGGTCCATTTCAGAGAATATTTGATGCATCCTAAACCATTTTAAGAACCGAAAAGTGGTCCTGAATATGGACAAAATTTTTGGTTTGGTGTCAAGCTTTATATATAGATTTTGAATCTGCAATTAATTTCTCTGTAAGTTTTGAAGATATTGTCCATTCTAGTTGGAAAGTAAAGTTGCGAAATGGAATCGCCAATGTCTCCAAAAGTTACAGTACTAATAGATCGCAAAAACTGGATCGAAAAAAGACGCGGCCAAAGCAGCTTCACTTCAAAACACCGTCACAAAAATTTAATTTTATTCTGTTATCCATTGCGGTTACCGGACATAATCCCCAATTTACAAAGTGGGGATTATGTCCGTTGGGATTATGTCACGGCACCAGCGATGGCTAGCCAGTTAGAAAACGAAGATGTTGGTATTGTACTCAACGATAGCACAAAATACTCCCCAAAAAACTAAAAATGAGTACCGAGATTTGTTTGAAACGACATCACTGATCAGCGGCACTTCTCAGTTAATAAAAGAGCAAATAAAGACAAAGAAAAACATGAAAACTTTGTATTTTTCTGTCAACTGACGAGCTGTGCACTACGTGGGGACTAGAACAACGATAGTACCTTTTTAAATTTTAATTTTCTTGAAAATATTTTTTAAAATCAAACTTAAATTTTTTTTTTAATTAATTCAAATGAAAGCTAGATTTCTAAGCTTTAAAATTATGTAGCATTCATATTGAGAGTCAATCGGTAGTTGAAAGTTTTCAGCTGTTGAACGCACGCGGTCCGCAAAATGCTTTTTTTTTTTCTCAAGAATAAGGAATCTTACGAAAAAATTGTCTAAGTCATCAAATGCTTAGAATTGTCCAAAGTATACGTTTGAGAAATTAGTCCATGAAAAATAAATTAAAAAATGTTACAAATAAAAAAAAAAAAATTTCAATCTAGTTATGTCCTCCTTCGTCGGACCATGTTAAATGCAATTCGTGTTAAATTATTTTATATCTCATAACAATTTCTTCTTGGTAAAAAATCGATGCTTAAGAGATATCGCTGCATCTTACGAAAAGTAGGATCCCAATGGGAAGAAATGAAGCTGCTTCCAAGAAGAGCGCAATACAAGCACATCTCTGGTAGCATAGAAAATTTTGCAAATTCTATTTTTTTTTTTTTTTTTGTTGTTAAAAATAAAATCTACCTAAAGTCACAGAAAAAATTTATATTTTTGTGAAATGGAACTTAAAATTTTTAAAAACTTCCACGGAAGCGTATTCCATATGCTTCCAAACGCATGCTTCCACAAAAGCGTATTTGAAGTGTATTTCATGTGCTTCCGAAGATGTGCATTAGATAGTATCGATACCCATACAAAAAAAAAAATAGTTCACATTTTGAAAGCTTATCGTTTTGATTTTAAGGAAACAAAAATTTTTTTCGACCTCTAAATAATGCGCTATTTGACGTCCGATGATCAAGTATAGTATGTGGTTATAAATGTCTCGAGATGGGCTATATTTCATACTCATTATCTTACCCAGTGTGACAGACGGTTCACGTTACTGATCCGTAACGGATAAAAAAGCGGAGATTTGAACCGTCTGGCACACTGGGTAGTTACTGCCACCCTAAGGTGCCAAGAACACTACATAGAATTGAAGCTCATAAAAAATCATAAAATTCATCTCTCCGAAGTTTACTCAAATTGTTAATATTCAAGAAGTTATAGCGAATCTAAGACTTCAGTACAAAATATGAAAAACAGGATGTTAAAAAAAAAAAATCGTCCCCTAAAACCATGCAAGATTCTTTTTTTTATTTATTTGCATACTGTTTGAAATGTCAAATGTTAAAAAAAGAATATTGCATAGTTTTAGGGGGCGATTTTCGTTTTTCCCGTTGAGAGGATTCATTTGTCATACGAAAACTATGTTGGAGTTGATTGTTGTGGCGAAAATTAGGACATTTCGACTTTTTTCTGATGAGAACTAAAATGTTTTGAGCTCTTATGTCGGAAAGTAGGACGTTCTAGATTTTTTGTCGATAATAAGGATATCTTTCCAACTTTTATGTTTCAATGCATCCTATGAAAAGTAGGATGATTTATTATGTATTCATTCATTATGACAAATCCTATTTTCTATTAAAAAATATAAAACAGAAGCATAGACAAACATTCTGCTTTTCGACGAAATTTTTAAACGTCTAACATTTTGCCAATTTTTATTATATTCAAGGGTTCGTAAGACAAGCGAATTATTTTACTTTTTGCATGGGGTATCAGAATACCCATTTTTATAAATTTTTCTGGGGACAAAGTTTAATTGTCATTTTCTGGTAAAAATAGCACGTAGAACACTGTTCGACAATTTCAAACTTTTTGTAAAACACAAGAGAAAATCCAAAAAATTCTTAAAGTAGACATTAAAAAAAAAAAATACCCGTGTCTCGTCGTTTTTCTCCAGCACGTCAGATTTTTTTTAAACGATTTTGGAAGTTTTTTAACCCACTGTATATGAAAAAAACACAAATAACACAATTCTTGTGGTAAATCGATCAGTTTAACTATAGGATCCTTACATCTGAGGTTTATTATGTGTTCAGTAAACTTATGCAGGATATTGCAAGGAATATTTTTGTAGAAAAATTTAGCCCTTTACAACCCCACATGTGGGTAATTTTTACCCTTTTCTTAAAAAGATGCAAAAATGACATCTAAAACAGGGGAATGCTGACTCACATGCATAACAGAAATATTTGTTATAAAATTTCACTACTAGTTGCTGAACACTAAAAAGTCGAAATTTGAGCCCGAAACCAAAAAATCGTTAAAATCAATTAGGACTTTTCACATTGCAAATTTATTACAACCCTGCCGCGCTAACCTTAAGTTTTAAGAATTTTTTGTCTTTGGTAACTCCTAGTGAAATTTTTCGTAGAACATTTTTGCAGAATTTTTTAAGCCATTTTAGCCCAGTTTTTAGGAAAAGGGGTTAAAAGACCCTTAAATCAGGATATAATGGGTTAATATGTTCTAGAAAAATGATTCTTGTGTGATTTCGTTGTGATCTCGTGACAACGAGTTTTATCCAAAATTTAATTTTAGAGTTTTACAGTGGTGCGAAATTTGGAAAATATTGATTGTAAGAAGCCCTAATTGATTTTAACGATTTTTTGGGTTTCGGGATAAAATTTCGACTTTTTAGTGTTCAGCAACTAGTAGTTAAATTGTTGTGCATGCTGACTCAATATTCACCTGTTTTAGGTGTTATTTTTGTACCTTTTTAAGAAAAGGGCAAAAATGACCCACATTGGGGGTTGTAGAGGGTTAAAATGTCCTCAGATGTAAGGATCCTATAGTTAAATTAATCGATTGAAAAAAAGAATGTGTTATTTCTGGTTTTTTTCATATACAGTGGGTTGAAAAACTTCAAAAATCGATTAAAAAATTCCGCGAAAAAGACAAAATGAAAATCTCGTGTTCACCCACGAACTTTTCGTGTGCTCAGACGCAGATTTAACCTACTGTGGTAATGGTACTGCTAGAAGACAGATTCCAAAAGTTGTTAAGAGTTAAATATATTTTGGATAAAATAAGTTGAGAATCTTAATTTAACTTACTTAACATGAAAACTGTTTTCTTAGCATGGGAAAATACAAATTTTTTTCATAGCATCAGCTAAAATTTCACGAAAAAAATACACATTTCGCGAGTAAGTTAAATGACACCAAATTCGCAGTCACATTTAATGATAAAAGAACGAGAAACTGACAGCAAGTGCAACAATAAAAATAACAAAACAACAAAAATTAAACAATAACAAATTATAAAGATCAGCACCGTGTACAGGATTTACTTCTGGGGGGGTTTTCATATATAAAAACGAGGCAACACTACATGAAACACTAAATTTGTACCATTATATATGGGTAAAAGACCTTCCTGGGGGGTTTTGAACCCCCAAAACTCCCCCCGTACGCACGGGCCTGATAAAGATATCTCCGAACGTGCAAAAACTTAAACAATTAGCGCTTAACGCACGAATTTCTTCTTTCATTACACCCTGTGTTGCTACATTGGCGACGGGCGCACAAAAATATGCACTACTTTTTTAATTCAGTGTGTGACTTGTTACTATTTCGCTGAAGCCTACAAATATGCAACGGTGTTTTTCATTACATTGTGCGAACAGTGGTGGTAAATAAAAAAGACTGACTACAGGTTTAAGGCTTTAAATAAAAAAATCCGATTTCATGACGTGATTTTGTTGGTGTTTGGTTACCTAAGGCGATTGTTCTTGGTTTTGTTTATTTATACGAAAAAAAAAAGTAGAAATCAATCCCTAAACTTGCGTCTTATAAGAGACTTTTAGTCAAAACTTAAAATATGTAAACAATATAACATTTCTAACACCCTTAGTAGTCACACCTCAAGGATGCATTTAACAAAAAAAAGAAAAGAATAATCAACTGGAACAACATGTAAAACGTCAACACGTTTTTATACTTCTCCAAGCGGCGCAAACATATAAATCTTTGGCATAACAAAAGCGTTGCATCTTTTAACATAAATGCGCTCGAATTTCAATGCAATCGGATTTTATTTTGAAATTGTTGCGCAAGGACTTGAATGCTGCTGCTGCTGGCAAGGAAAGGACTGCAACAATAAACGATTAAAAATGCATTTCGTTGCAATTTTCAATTTTCTCAACATATGCGCGTTGATCGTAAATCAAAATATATAAAAAAAAAATACAAGTAATGGGAACAGTAGCAAATGTTTCAACTCAGCCCCTAGTGCCTAAGGATATGAGTTGCTCCTATTGCTGTTGCGTTTTACCTTCTTGTGTTACTGTATTAAAACTTTACATTTTTTTCTTTAATTGATTATTTGATTTATGCGTTTTTTATTGTCGCTGCTGTCTACAGTTAAATTTTTCCATGTTGCTGGGGTGTTGGTTTTTTCATACATCTCTTCATATGTTCCTACATAATTTTAAATCATTCATCGTTAAATAAATCAATTGACGAAAGATCTTAAGCTGTCTGCTTTGGTTCAAGACAGTTATTGGCTTTAAAATCGAATTTATAAATAAAAGTTTTAATTAATGACAGTTAACGCGCATAGGATTTAAGCCGCTTCCAGGCTTAAGTTGAAATAACTTGATTGGTTAATTGAATTTCAGTTTTTATTTAGACTTAAAAATAAATGTATGTTCCGTGATATGTTTGGGTCTTTTTTTTTTTTGAAAGTGGCATAAGGGCATTTTCACAGAAAGCATACTGTGAGCCAAAATTTAAATCATCATATCTCTGAAACTATTTAATGTGCATGGATGAGATTAGGTACATATGTAAAAAGCACCACGTTGTACAGGGAAAAATGGCGGTACCACGCCCCCACAAAAATCACTTTATCATATCTCCGAAAATATTTGTCGCACATTAATGAGATTTAATACATGTATACAAAACGCCAAGACAATAAATTTTCCCTGGGAAAATGAGCGATGCCACGCCCCTAAAAAGCAAATTCATAATTTATGAGATTTAACATGTAAAATGGAAAGGGACAATAACATCCTTTACAAAAATTGGTGATGCCACGTCAACTTAACAAGATAAGGTAAACCAACATTCACTGGGAAATCCTGGTTTTTGAAAGATTTTCAATTTAAAATTTGTATGGTGGAAAAAATGTCACGATCATATTGTCACGTATCGATTTAGATTATGATCAAAGCAAATAAAAAAACAGAAGATATTTGAATCAAACAAAATACATTTTAAAAAAAACATAATTGCATAGGATTCTAAAATTAGTTGCACTTTAAAAATCTGACTTATTTCACTGAATTCTGACTTTCTTTGAATAGGCACGAAAACTACTTCTATTTTTGTCACGTTCGTTTTGTGTCTTTTTTGCGTGTATCTTGGAACCATTACTTTGCCTGCTATTAAAGTTGGCACTAATTATAGTGCTATTTAGGAGCTATAATGTAAAGTAAAAACTAAAATAAAAATATGTTTCACTTCCACTTTTTTTGCACTTTAAATTTACGACGGTCACGTTCGTCACCTAGAAAATGCTCAAACTTTTGATGGTCAACAAAACCCGCTGTAATAAGAACCGAAAATATGTTTGAGACCATGCATGGATGAGTTTTGTGAAGGATCTTTTCTCATCAAGAAACTGAAGGCCACAAAACATTTCTTCAATAGTGACACCATAATTATACTTATGTTTATGCGCGCCCCTACAAAAATCACTTCATCATATCTCTGAAAATATTTAACGCAAATCAATGAGATTTTAAAAATGTGTACAGAGCGCCAGGACAAATAATGTTCACTGGGAAAATGGGCGATGTCAAGCCCCTAAACAAATCCATCACTTATGAGATTTGGTACATTTATAAAATGGATCAGGACAAATAGCATCCTTTGGAAAAGTTGGTGATTCTACTCTAACTTCATATTAGATCAATTTGGCCATCTTATAGTATAAAACGTGCTAAATTTTTAATAGCAATGGAGAAACATAATGTAAGGATCTTAATCGGTGCTATTACTGGACATTAGATAGTATCGCAAAAAAAAGTTGGAATGACCACCCCCAGTTTGAAAGCTGAAATTGAAAGAATTTTAAGGAAAAAAAAATGTTTTTTTTTGGCCTCTAAATTCGATGCGGTTTTGTTTTTTTCTTACATCTCCGTCATTTGACGTCCGATTAACAAGTATCGTTGTAAATGTCTCCACATAGACTACATCACATTCATAGAAGTCATTTACAGTCTGTTAAATAAGAGCGTGGTCACGGTTACTCGCGATCGGTAAAGTATAATGCTGTAATTTTTTTTTCTCACACAGAGGGCAGTATTGTCCTTCATGCTTCGTGAAAGTGAATCAGCTGACCACTCTTTTCAATGCGTTCTCAGCATTTTTCCAAAATGAGTACCGCGTACGCGTCGCGCTTTGAAGCCGTTTTTTTGTGTTTGCACCCCAAAGGTCCCAAAATGACCCAAGCGGCGGCTGCGAAGTATATGCAAAAGTCGAAACAGTTTGTGAGTAAGTGGGTGAATCGCTTCAAAGAAGAAAAAAATGTCGATGACTTTCCAAATCGCGGGTCTGTCGGTGTAGTGACGGAAAAACAGGAAAAACTGATCTGTGCTCTATTTTCGAAAAAACCAACATTAACTTTGGGTGAAGGTGCTTCGAAATTGTCCCAAAAAGGTTTTAATATCTCCCACGGAACTATTCGTAATCATTTGATTGCAAATAGTGTGAAATACCGAAGTACTTTGCAAAAACCGATGCTCAGTGAAAAACATGTCCAAAAACGTCTTGAATGGGCCAAAGACAATTTGGATCGTGACTTTGGATTGGCCGTCTCAGTCGCCCGATGCCAATCCAATTGAAAACGTTTGGGCGCAAATGAAGATGAAGCTTCAGAAAAACCGACCCTGCAACTTGAAACAGCTGGTTCGACGCATTCACAAAATTTGGAGGTCGTTTTCAGAAGAGTATGCGCAAAATCTTGTTCAAAGTATGTCGCGAAGATGTCAAGCTATAATTGATGCTGGGGGTGATTGGACCTGCTATTAATGTATTTGCATTGAAGTTTTCGATCAAATAAATCAATATTAAAAATAATTTTCGCAATGGGTATTTTCATTTTCTCACAACAATGACCACGCTCTTATTTAACAGACTGTATCTCAGATTTTTTTTTTTCTACTATAGTACTCATTATCTCAGTTCCAAACAGCATGTAAATACATGAAAAAAAAATAATGCATAGCCTTAGGGAGCAATATTCGTTTTTGAAACATCCTGTTTTTCATATTTTGTACTGAGCTTTTATATTCGCTATAACTTCTTCAATTTCAACAATTTGAGGAAACTTTGTAGAGATGAATTATATGATTTTTTGTGGGCTTCAATTTTATAAGGTGTCCTTGGCACCTTAGGAATCCATGCATCTTGTTTATGTTTCTCAAACGTTGGCGATTTTTGTAGAAGTTGTAAAGACCCTGATGTGGAACAAACAGCCTTTCACTTCATTTGCGAATGTCCAGCGCTTGCACTCCGACTTGGAAGGAATTTTGGTCATTTCAATTTGGAATTAATTGACTTACTATCTGGAGTGTGTCTTGAACCCATATGGACTTTCTTTGCTAAAACTCTTAGTATCGAGTATACAATGGGCCCATTCTCGAGGCCTAAATTAATGATGACGACATGTTCATCTCCCGGATCTAACTTAACCTAACACCAACTTCACAAGATAAGGTGAAGCAACGTACACTGGGAAATCTTAGTTATTTGGAAGATTTTCAATTTAAAATTTGTATAGCGGAAAAATGTCCCAAACGACACGTCCCGCGTGACCGTGATTAAAATTAAATTAAAAAAAAAGTATAAATCATTTTTGGGTAAAATCAAAACCACTTTTAAGAGACGTCAATGCAAAACATTCTAAAACCATTTTTGTTTTGGTCCCGTGCGAACGCCTTGGTTTTTTGCAATTATTTTGAAAACGAAAAATTGCCCAAAATCAACCTTAGCACCAATTAGGGTTAATTAATAACTATAAGTTAAGCCTATTGTCAAAATAAAAATATGTTTTATATTGACTTCTTTTTACTTTAAATGTGTTCGACGGTCACGTTCGACACCATGATCTTTATTATAAAAAAATAGTTTGTAAGATATTTGTAGCTTTTGACTCATCAAGACATAAAAGTGCAAACAAGTTTTGTTGCAACAAGACTGTATCAAACTTCAAATTGATTTTGCTGTAAAATATAATATTTCAAGAACATTGCTCGAAACATCGATACCTTTTTATCCTCAGAAGTCGTTTTGAGGCTTAAAAGTTGCGTGTTGTTAAAAAAAAAGTCCAAATGAAAATCTTTGGTATAATGAATAACCTTTGAGTAAACTCATATCTCATCTCATCAGATCTCAAAGTGTCACGGTCGCAATTTACTATTTACGTCCAAATAGTTTCACATTTTTCCACCCAATAAAAGCTAATTTTTTTCGGTTTATTTCTTTGAGGTATAATAAATCACTGATTTCTCATCAAAATTATATTTTTGCATAGCAATGGTACACATTCAAATAAAAATTAAATCAAATGTTGAGAATTATGAACAAAAATGATTTGAAAATAATAAAAAAGTTATATTGACCAATGCATTCTTAACATTAAACAAAAGGCAACTGCATAAATAACCACAAATGTAATAAAGTATGAATAATATAGCTTATTTAAAAAAAAAAAAGCTTTCGGACGTTGCAATAAAAATCAAGCTGTAAAAATTAAACACTTTTATTTATTTCTATTGTTTTTGATTTATTTTAAAGACCGGCTTCAGTATACTTAGATTCTATACTTGCTTAATAATTTTTTACATTTTACTGTGCTTTCGCGAACTAATTCCATATTTTCATGACGGACGCTTCACATAGTGGGCAGTTATCACACTATTTTTTGAATTCTTCATTGTTTTTGGAGTATTTTCGTCATATTATGCATTCAAATTTTTTAGTAGCTTGTATAAGTATTTTCATAAAAAATATATACTTAATTTCTAAGATATTTTTTTTTTATTTATTTTCAGGTGAGTTCTAATGTCTAGTCTTTTATAAGCGAAAAAATAACAAAGTTAGTAAGTATGTGGAGTAATTTATTTAAAGGCCCACGAATATGCCCACTACGATTAGTGTCAGTGCTAGAACCTGGTAACTGCAGTTTTTTAGTTTTTTAAAACAGCTTGTTTAGAGGCAAAGACTTAATTAATGTCTTCCGATACACGACCAAGAATAGATCTGGTCCAGCAGTTTTACAAAGACATATTGAAGTTATAAGTTTTTATATGGGTCAATAGAAATGAATTAATTTCGGTGGGCTATTTACGAGTTAGGGTCTGAAAGCACATATTTCCGATAATAACTTATATGTGAATATTCGTAAGTTAAATTATTTTCAAGACGACATTAGACAGACGGCATCGTTAATTTGGACTAAAAATGTTCTAATGCAATTTAAAATTTTACCCTGCATTAAGTAAACAGATTTTTATTCCCGTCTTAAAATGAAAAAATTTCATTTGGTTTTTGCCTAAACATTTCTTTTATTTATCTTAAAACTCACTTTTATTGTGGTTTCAATTTATTTATATTTTTTAGAGGAAGTGACTTTTATAAAATTAATAAATTGACTTCAAAATTGACAGTCAGATGTTTTGCTTCTGTCAAATTGTTACAATCGATTACGATTATCGACAGCATTATCATATTGAAATAGCTAATTTTTTACTTTGATTTCATGCATTAACGTTGGAGTCGATGCGTATTGAGATGAGAATAATGCACAGGTAAATTCGGATTAAGACTGCTGATGTCGTCTGTCTTTGCTATAAATTGTGTACAGCTGACCATAAAAAAATAAATTGCTTATGAATATTTGGTATGGTCAACAATCGTATTAGAAAGTGAAAACCGAACAAGGTGTGACATGTATACACAATATTATAAAAAGTAGTAATTTTAATATATATTTTTATCTTGAAAACAAATCCGGCCACAAAGTTGCCCTGTCCCATCTGAATTTTGTAATAGCCCCATCCAAAAGTTCCAAAAATATAGTTTTTTGCTATTTTTTATATAGTAAGTAGTTGAAAGTACCATTCTTTCACTAATCTTAATTCATATTAGTTGTAACGAACTCCGGTTACCCCCGGTTCTATAGCTGGGATATACTCAGCCAATCCAGGATTGAAGGTTCGTTATAACTGTGATGCGTTCGCTAAATGTGATGCGTTCTGTGGCTAAAGGTTGTAAGCTGAGCTACGGTATTAGACGGTCACGAATAGTACGACCTCTAATGGAAGGCAGGTATTGAAATGGAGTACTAGTTGGTCTCGAATAGAACGACCATTAATAGAAAGTAGATGTGGAATATTAGTTAGCTTCGAATGGAACGACCACTAATAGAGTAGATGTAAAAATAGAGCATTAGTTAGCCTCGAATAGAACGACTACTAATAGAAAGTAGATGTAGGAATGAAGTATTAGTTAGCCTCGAATAGAACGACCACTAATGGAAAGTAGGTGTAGAACTAGAGTATTAGTTAGCCTCGAATAGAACGACCACTAATAGAAAGTAGATGTAGAAATAGGGTATTAGTTAGCCTCGAATAGAACGACCACTAATAGGAAGTAGATGTAGGAATAGAGTATTAGTTAGCCTCGAATAGAACGACCACTAATAGGAAGTAGATGTAGGAATAGAGTATTAGTTAGCCTCGAATAGAACGACCACTAATAGAAAGTAGATGTAGAAGTAGGGTATTAGTTAGCCTCGAATTGAACGACCACTAATAGAAAGTAGATGTAGGAATGGAGTATTAGTTAGCCTCGAATAGAATGACCACTAATGGAAAGTAGGTGTAGGAATAGAATATTAGTTAGCCTCGAATAGAACGACCACTAATAGGAAGTAGATGTAGAAATAGGGTATTAGTTAGCCTCGAATAGAACGACCACTAATAGAAAGTAGATGTAGGAATAGAGTATTAGTTAGCCTCGAATAGAACGACCACTAATAGGAAGTAGATGTAGGAATAGAGTATTAGTTAGCCTCGAATAGAACGACCACTAATAGAAAGTAGATGTAGAAGTAGGGTATTAGTTAGCCTCGAATTGAACGACCACTAATAGAAAGTAGATGTAGGAATGGAGTATTAGTTAGCCTCGAATAGAATGACCACTAATGGAAAGTAGGTGTAGGAATAGAATATTAGTTAGCCTCGAATAGAACGACCACTAATAGGAAGTAGTTGTAGAGATAGAATATTAGTTAGCCTCGAATAGAACGACCATTAATAGAAAGTAGATGTAGGAATAGAGTATTAGTTAGCCTCGAATAGAACGACCACTAATAGGAAGTAGTTGTAGAGATAGAGTATTAGTTAGCCTCGAATAGAACGACCACTAATAGGAAGTAGGTGTAGAACTAGAGTATTAGTTAGCCTCGAATAGAACGACCACTAATAGAAAGTAGATGTAGAAATAGGGTATTAGTTAGCCTCGAATAGAACGACCACTAATAGGAAGTAGATGTAGGAATAGAGTATTAGTTAGCCTCGAATAGAACGACCACTAATAGGAAGTAGATGTAGGAATAGAGTATTAGTTAGCCTCGAATAGAACGACCACTAATAGAAAGTAGATGTAGAAGTAGGGTATTAGTTAGCCTCGAATTGAACGACCACTAATAGAAAGTAGATGTAGGAATGGAGTATTAGTTAGCCTCGAATAGAATGACCACTAATGGAAAGTAGGTGTAGGAATAGAATATTAGTTAGCCTCGAATAGAACGACCACTAATAGGAAGTAGTTGTAGAGATAGAATATTAGTTAGCCTCGAATAGAACGACCATTAATAGAAAGTAGATGTAGGAATAGAGTATTAGTTAGCCTCGAATAGAACGACCACTAATAGGAAGTAGTTGTAGAGATAGAGTATTAGTTAGCCTCGAATAGAACGACCACTAATGGAAAGTAGGTGTAGAACTAGAGTATTAGTTAGCCTCGAATAGAACGACCACTAATAGAAAGTAGATGTAGAAATAGGGTATTAGTTAGCCTCGAATAGAACGACCACTAATAGGAAGTAGATGTAGGAATAGAGTATTAGTTAGCCTCGAATAGAACGACCACTAATAGGAAGTAGATGTAGGAATAGAGTATTAGTTAGCCTCGAATAGAACGACCACTAATAGAAAGTAGATGTAGAAGTAGGGTATTAGTTAGCCTCGAATTGAACGACCACTAATAGAAAGTAGATGTAGGAATGGAGTATTAGTTAGCCTCGAATAGAATGACCACTAATGGAAAGTAGGTGTAGGAATAGAATATTAGTTAGCCTCGAATAGAACGACCACTAATAGGAAGTAGTTGTAGAGATAGAATATTAGTTAGCCTCGAATAGAACGACCATTAATAGAAAGTAGATGTAGGAATAGAGTATTAGTTAGCCTCGAATAGAACGACCACTAATAGGAAGTAGTTGTAGAGATAGAGTATTAGTTAGCCTCGAATAGAACGACCACTAATAGGAAGTAGGTGTAGAACTAGAGTATTAGTTAGCCTCGAATAGAACGACCACTAATAGAAAGTAGATGTAGAAGTAGGGTATTAGTTAGCCTCGAATTGAACGACCACTAATAGAAAGTAGATGTAGGAATGGAGTATTAGTTAGCCTCGAATAGAATGACCACTAATGGAAAGTAGGTGTAGGAATAGAATATTAGTTAGCCTCGAATAGAACGACCACTAATAGGAAGTAGTTGTAGAGATAGAATATTAGTTAGCCTCGAATAGAACGACCATTAATAGAAAGTAGATGTAGGAATAGAGTATTAGTTAGCCTCGAATAGAACGACCACTAATAGGAAGTAGTTGTAGAGATAGAGTATTAGTTAGCCTCGAATAGAACGACCACTAATAGAAAGTAGATGTAGAAATAGGGTATTAGTTAGCCTCGAATAGAACGACCACTAATAGGAAGTAGATGTAGGAATAGAGTATTAGTTAGCCTCGAATAGAACGACCACTAATAGGAAGTAGATGTAGGAATAGAGTATTAGTTAGCCTCGAATAGAACGACCACTAATAGAAAGTAGATGTAGGAATAGAGTATTAGTTAGCCTCGAATAGAACGACCACTAATAGAAAGTAGATGTAGGAATGAAGTATTAGTTAGCCTCGAATAGAACGACCACTAATGGAAAGTAGGTGTAGAGATAGAGTATTAGTTAGCCTCGAATAGAACGACCACTAATAGAAAGTATGCTAGGGAAAGCAAAGGTATTAGGCGGCCACGAATGGAACGACCCCTAATGAAAGTAGCTCTTGCTGCTGTGAGTGCTTAGACTCGACTGCCTTACTATGACAGAACCTCCGCCTTTTATATTTACAAAGTTTGTCTGCTATGCATAACAACAATTTTGCACGTCTTCTTTGTGATGCTGCTGCTGACCTTGATGCTGTGCACGTGGCGTCTGTATGCTGTTCCCGTTATTGTATGCCGCCGTAGTGTTGTTGTTACCGCCTGTCTGAATATCTATTGATGCACAATTTCACTTGCCTGTTGCTAAGGAGAAAATCTTGTAACAGTTAATACTCTTTTTTCTTGTTTTTTTTTCTTCATTATTTTAATTCAGTACTTTTTCTAATTCAGTTTCTTATAAATTAATTAATGAGTTATGCAAAAACACTTAATAATAATAATATGTAATGAAATTATAATAGTAAATAATACATGTTGGGCCAAATATGTGGCCAAATATTTGGGTCCTGACACAGTGTCACTTTTTATTTGGATATTTTGTAAAACTGTTCCTAAGGCCTAGAGGAGGTTACAGAGGCTAAGAAAGTTCCAGTGCAGAAAAAACTAAAAAATTTATTTTTAAAATATTTCGCAGAAAAATAATATTCGGATTACAATATCTCAAAATTCTGAACTGATATAGCGATTCTGTCTGTGGTCAAACTCAGATTTAGTATCAAAAAGTACGTCAGTTGTGACTACTCTTTTGTTTCTGATAATTAAATTATACACTTACAATTTTTACGACGTAACACTTATGACAATGATTCAATGACAAGAACACTTTTTCTAATCAGCTATCAATCTAAAATTTTAAGCTCTATATTGCAGTATCCCGTAGTTTTCGTTGCTTTCCGTTATAATCTCTTCTTTCTAGAATCCAATCATCGATAAAACAGTTTCGTTATCACATTACGTATTTTTTTTTTACGAGTGTAAAATTAAAAAACTCCGTGAGTAGATAAAAAAACTTCAAGTCAAGGAACACATGTTTCTGCTCTCAAAGAATGAATTCAACTCAGGTTATTTAAGTGACCCCGTGACACTTTTGATATTCTGCCAGGTTTTTCCTTGCCAATTTTTTTAACTAATCTCTATACAATTTATCACAGAATATTATGAAAGAATAATTTATTTCGAGTAAGTCCTATTTTTTTAAGTGAAATAAATGGTGCTAGATTTTGGAACTTAGTAAAATGTACGCGACAATAGAGCTGATTTTTTCCCATGCTCAAACTTTTTATATTGAATATCTTCAATCAATAGATTTTAATGTTCCAGGAAGAGACTCAAGGCACTTTCGCCTTCTAAAATTGTCACATTGTAGGTCAAATTATGGTCAGTTTAGTCCCTTCCGTAGCATCTGTAACGATTTTAACAGTTTATACCACTTATATTCTTTTGGTGACTCACTCGCTATCCTTAAAAGTAAAATAATCTTGAACTCCTAGCTCGTGTTGCATTTTCTTGTTTCTTCTTCATATATAGCTGTTGATTAGTCATGATCTGTAGCTTCTAAGCGTGTATCCCGCGTTGTCACTGATCCGTTGAACAGCAGAGCAGTCCGGTCATCAACCGTACGTTACACGGATGCACTTCTCGGGCGGGTAGGCGCGTGGTGGGATCGCAGGGAACGTTCGTAAAAAAAAAATATCTCTTTAACTAAATCCACATCTTTTAAGTTTTGAAAATTTTAAAACAACGTACTAATAAACGCTTGTTTCTTGTCTTCCTAGTCCAAAGAAAATTTTGTAAATATTTAGTAAAGAAAAATAATGAGCCCATAAAACAACCTCATGCGAAGCAGACAGACTGGCTGCCAGGCAGGCAGGCGTTAATGATCGTCAAATGCAAAACGTCTGGCGTTTGTGGATTTTGTTTACACGGCAAATAAACAAGTCAATATGTTGCTCATATGAAAGGCATAAAAGCGCAGGGGATTTCGCATACTAAACAGCAGATGAAGAAGAAGAAGACGATTGAGCAAAACTAAATGCAGAATTTTGCACAGAATTGCCATTTTTAGTTTTGTTTAGGCAATATATCACAGCACAAAATAAATAAAAAAAAAAAAGCAGGAACTCACGTAGTTTCAATGAAATCCTCTAAATTTGATTTGATTCAATGTTATTTGGATATTCTCCAAAACTATTTATATAACCTTGTGGGGTGATGGAAAAAAATCACATTATTGTAATATCTACACAGATAAATTCGAATTTCGAAGGCAATTGAAATCCTTAATCTATCAGCCATTCGTTTCATTTCATTTACACTTCATTTCATTAAATATCTTCTTTTGTTTTCTCATTAAGAAAAATACATCTTATACCTACATGAGAAATGTGTCAATTGGTCACACAAATGGACAATATTCGCCACTTTGAAGTTAAGAAGATTTTTCCGAAAAACCACAAAACAATGAGTTTCATGCAAAAGAAAGTAAATTTATGAAGGCTGAACACAAAAAATGTATGAAAAACCATTTTTATTGCGCTATCCTGCCACACGATAAGTATTTCAAGTGTTTCTATGTATGAGCGCATACTTCTGCATGTTCTAATTATGTACTACAAAATATTTTTGCCATGTGCTAATTTTTTTCTACTTTTCGCCATATGACCCTGTTATGCCTGAAGAGTTAATATCCTGTCAGGATGTTATTTATTTTTTTGTTATTTTTTACTTACTGCTAGCTGGTCATTAGTACGTTTTCATGTGTAAAAACTTATGTCTTAATGAGATTTTTCACGCTGGGCGGTAGGGTATAATAATACGTAATTGAACCCTTTTGAATGAACCGCTATTGAAATGGCTTTAGCATTTACATTTTTGCTACTTGTGTGGATATCTTAATAAAGAAATTATATTCATATTATGCCTCAATGACCAAAATTAAAATGTGCACATAATTTTATGCTGTTCATGAGTGTTTTTTTAATGAGGAATACAACTATCGAAAGGCTGGATCTATGAGAAACTTTCAATCTTTTATAAAATTCCACTCACCTGGACAGATCGCTCATCTTGGAACTAACTCAAAATATTTCGTCAGATGACTTAAGCACGGCGCCGGGCAAAATTCTCTCTTCTTTTTTTTTTGTCTCGTTTTATCCTTTGCAAAAAGATACGCAAAAAGTCCTCTCTTTGATACGAAGCTGCCCTAGGGCATCGTTTTGCCCACCACCGCTTAAGCATTATAGTATGAATTGTGGGGCAAAAATGAGTTAAATGAATTTTTGACTTATTTTTGGTCTCATAAACTCAGCAGTTCGATATAACTCAAAAACTCATTTAATTAATTTTTTCCCCACACATTTCATGGTAATCCTGCCTCACTTAACACTTGCTTAAGTTTTTAACAGTTTATCGATCTATTTCGTACAGGCTTCCCAACGTATGGGTTTTTCTCCTAGATTTTGGGGGAAAAACTGTAAAATGAGATGTTTTTAGAGGCATTAAATATGTTAACTTTCAATCAGATTTAATCCTTAAAAAAAAGTTTGATAATAAGTATAATTTCGAAAGATCGGATAGATCAAAGAAGACTAAAACTCTTTTTGAAACATAGAATACATTTCAACATAATAATAAATATTAATTAAACGACAGATAAATGAAGAAATCTAGTAATTTATGATCTTGATAAACATTATAATAAATATGGGCATTTCTGCAAAAAAGCCTTCATTTTGCCTAAAAATAGCAAAAACCAATCTTTTTCCGAGGCCGAAAATAGTTGAAATAGATCAAAGTTATCGTAACTAACGTTAAAGAAATTATAAATCGTCCAGTAATTATATTTCCATTTTCCATGCCATTTTTCATAACAAATTTCGAAAATATTTAAAAACATCCACGGTAAAGGCGTGACGCGGCAAAGTGTTTTCAAAATAAAATGTTTAATTTTTTTCGCTCTAGCAGTTTGTTGTCTGTTTGTGGGAAAGACACCATTTTGACAAAATTTTAATTTGTTTTAATCATAAAAAAAGAGGGATTATATACCACGGTTAAGTCATACTTGTTTGTACAATGAACGTTATTTCAAGTGTTTTGGGTATTTTCATGTAAATGTGGACAAGGTATAGAAAAATTTCACACATCTTTTCAACCTTCAACTATATCCAAACTAATAGCCGTGTTTCTTTTGACGCGTATATACAATTGTGGTAACTTTCGAATTGCGATAACTTATGAACGGTGAGTCGTAAGATAAAAAGTCCAAGGGCCTTTTTCAGGGAGAATTTTAATTTTTTGTAAAAAAAAAATAATTATTTAGAAGTTATTTAAAAAAAAAGTGATTTTTTGCCGTTTATCGGCACTTAACCAGTTTTTATAGAATAACTCCAAAAAGGTAAATTTTTTTATAAATAAAATTAAAATTTTTTGTAGAGAACGTGATTCTCCATAAAAAAGTTCCTTAGAGTTTTTATTGTGCGACTCACTGTTCATGAGTTATCGCAATGTAAAAATATCCACAATTGTGGAAACACAGCTAATGTTTAATTAAAGAAACATTACCATGCAATTAAAAGATTCGCATTATATAATCTAGATTTGAGTTGTCGTCTGTCTGGGGAATAAGTCCAATTAGTGCGAAGTTAATTAAAACCTGAAAACTTGAAAATGTTTTTCCAGTTAAAGTTTATATTGTGCAACGTTACAAGCTTCTAATGACGCAAAAAGTTAGTTTATATGTTTTATTATAAGAAATTTTTATGAAACTTTCTAGTTTTTGAGCTTGATAGTAGTTTAACTTGGTCTGAATTATATTTTGTCACCGAGAATCGGCACGTTACAGCATTTTTGACCACTTTAGGGATCGTATGTAACATTAAGAAAATGTTAGAAATGAATTATAGTCAAATTTGATATTTTTTAATATTCAAGTTACGGTTTTTTTGTGAAATCGCTTTTATAAAGGCTTCAGCATACTTAAGCGACACCTTATATCAAAAAAAAAAACGTCATGTCTCAAAAACCATATCCCACGTTTAGAACTTTCGTATAACAATTTTGTAGATTGTTAAAACACCTTTCATTTGACATTTGAAAATCAAATCAATCCAGGCGTTCCCAACTTATACTAGTTCTTCCAAAAGCTATATCCAGATCTTCCGCTGGCTATATCTTCGAAACTATGTCCGACCGACACTAAACCCCTGTCAACCTATGTCACTAAAGTAAACTTGTTCATATATAAAAATTAATTATTTCGAGTACAAATTACTCGCTCCGAAGCCAGTCTAAAAAACATAAATTGAATAAAATTGTGTTTAAAATTGTAAGTACTTTTTTTACATTCTTCTGAAATTATATCACAAAAAATTCAGAAGTTATATACAAAAATTGAAGACCTAGAAAAAATTAAGAAATAACCAAGAAGAACAATATTTACTCTTCTAAAATTTGCAAAAATCAGAAAATATAAAAAAATGGACTTAACCGCATTGGCTTGTGGGCGACTCAAATAAACACTTTTTTATAATCAAAAATTCAAATTGTTTTAAGGTGAAACATTTTTTGGAGTTGGCTCTCCTGATTCCATACCTGTTCTACTTAATACTATCTTTTCAATAATGCAATAATGACTTAAGCACACACTGTTTTTAACTTTTATTAAACTCAGCTAACAATTTGTATTCAGTAGCCAACACTTCAACCTTAATGCACTTCAATCAACACAATATGTACTGCAATGTTTTATCAAAGTGGTTCGTTTTAGACGGTTCTAGCATCAGCTATGTTTATGAAACTCTTATCGTTTATTTTCGCGACATAAACCTAGCTACTGTTATGACAAAAACTTATTGCATGCTTTTAGGCCAACTTTATTTACTCTTTTAACATAGTGTAGGCAAAAAAAATTACTCACTTTGATTATTGCAATACAAACCAAAGGTCAAATTGATGAAAAAGTTTAGTATAAATAAAAATCTGAATCCTTTTATATCTTTTATATGGAATACTGATCCTGTGCTTTACCTTTACTGCTTTGCTTTAATCTTAATAATTATACTGAATATGTCTTAAATTTCTGCTAAATTTCACTTTCGATTTCTATGGTCCTATAAAGAAATTCCTCTTTAATTTTCTTGGCCAATCAGCCCTATTGTACACGCACTTTTGAGTAATTTTTCTATCGTGCCGTATGTTGCGCGAAAACATGTGGTTACTTCATGTAAAAACATGCCAAAGTCTTTTGAAGTTGTTGCTGGTCCCTTTTTATTTCGTTTTTGTTGTTTGTTCCACCATCCTTCAAAAGGTTCAACACTCAACTGCTGAGGTTAATGTTAACCTCATGGGGTCAGTCAGCTTGTTTTACAGCTGTTGTTGTTTTGTACCTTAATTGTTGTACTTGTATTTTGTATAGTGGATAATTTTTCTTTCAGTTTTTCAGTTAAATGGTATATAGTTGGAGATTATGTAAAGAATATTTCTATAAAATCATCAAGATTGCAAAAAAAAAATATTTTCATTCTTGATTTTATCAGTTCTTAATAGTGCCTTTTATGGTCACTAAAGATCAGTGTTGCTGATATCAATAATTGGCGACTTATTTTACTACTGGCCATTGGTGATATTTTCGTAAACACAAATTTGTATCAATCACACTAATTAGTGACTTTTTAGTCACATTTAGTGTTCATCACTCATGACTTATTGCTACTACTGAAACTTATTTTCAGTAATGATTTCTCATCAATGCCATCATGGGACGATCCAACTTAAATACCAAAATCGTCGAATTTTCCATGAGCTACAAAAAATATTTATTCTTTTCACTTCTTTTCTGTATATTATCCTTAGAAATGCTTTAAGAATGCATGAATTGCAATCAATTGTTTAATCAGATTATTGTTTCCTCTTTCAAAAGCAAATACCTAATAATGCATTTTGGGTCTGTTGCTGTCCTCTGGATTTAGCTAACAAGGCAGATATATGATATTTAGGGTTGCTATTATGAAACACACACTTTTCTACTACGCTATTTATTGTATTTATTTATTATAGATTTTTTTCACAGAACAATTTGCATAAAAAAAGGTAACTGGCGATCATTTCTGATCTTGCAATATTCCAAAAGAGTAAAATAAAAAAACAGTAAATGCAACTCGTTGACAGTTGCAACTTGCAGTATGAAAAAAACCGAGGGAAAATTTCTATTT
Organism: Calliopum simillimum; assembly: GCA_951812925.1. Lineage (NCBI taxonomy): Eukaryota > Metazoa > Arthropoda > Insecta > Diptera > Lauxaniidae > Calliopum > Calliopum simillimum. The sequence goes on from OX638372.1 coordinate 87,060,369, forward strand.
AGCATATGAAATAAAGTCGACAGCTTGCAGTATGCTACCCAATTAAAGGTTTTTTTCTTTTCAAACCTCTTTTTGTTTTGTTTTTTCAGACACGCACAATAAAATGATTTCAATTTCATCACTTCCATTTATTGAGTTTTTGCCTCAAATAAAAAAATTTTCCGGTTATATATTGCAATCAACATACTGAATTCAATGCAATACAATTCAGTACAATACTTTTTAATGCTTTCTAAAAGTAATATTTTATTTCTATAGTTGAAATACTTTGAAATCGATGAAAGACATTCCCGATAAGAAAAAGATCAGGTTTTGCAGATCATGATCAGACCTAGATCAGATATACCTTATTACGGACATCTGGTCAATTTCTGATAACGATCCGTCCAGAACTGAATTCTTTGATCCAGTTATTTTATCAGTTCCTCATCACAATTTGGTATTGAAAACTTTTTTACGGTTCCAGTACATTGTTTGAATTAGTCTCAGTCAACGTGTAATATTCCTTGTCAAATAATTAATACTAGAAACGCCCAGTGGTCAAAATTCTACCACAAATATTAGTACTTTTTGGACACTTTTAGTACTTTTTTTTGTTAATTGGTACTTAATAGAAAAGCTCATTTAACATCCCTGGTACAATTCAAGCGAAATATAAACAACACAAAAAACATGAATTCAGTGCTAAGCTTTTTGTCTTTCTCTTTGTGCTTTATCCTTTTTTCAGCTCTGTGTAACCGTGTATTTTGTTGTTGTTAATATTGAAAAATTTGATTTTTATTTTACCTGCCTTAAAGTCAAAATATTAACAACATTTTAAATTTGTGCACATCTACACACAAATACCTTTCTAATGGTGTATAATTTAAAGTCGTACTGCATTTCTAACAAAGTATAAAAAGGTGGACAGTCTTTTGTCTTTTCTTAAACAAATCGTCACTTGAGTTCTTTTGTCTAAAGGCTTGTTTTTTGAAGGCTTTGAAACATGATCTTCCTAATGTTGTTCGAAACTGTTTACTACACATACTTATAGACTTATAGAGAAGTTAGCCTATTTATCAATAATTCTTTAGTTTGAAATTTAATAGTACTTTTTTGGACACATTTTTTCTTTTACGGCTGAAATTTTTTTTTTTCGATTTTCCCGGAATACTATTATACACATTTAGGGCTTAAGAGGATTCATATGACAAAATGTTTTCCTTCTCTGGAAATTATCTAGAAGTTTTAATAAATTAAGCATTCCTACCTCTTATACTCTTCTGATCGGTATTTGTACAGGAAACATGTTCTCCTGTACATTCAGTAACGTGATACGCTCCTCTGAACGTTTGTAACATCCGGATTAAAAAGCATAACCCGTTATGGAATTATACGTCAGTAAAACCTGATATTGATTGGATCCAAACAGAAATTAATTTCCAGTTGGGCAAGCGTTGACGAGATGTTTGCTGAATTTTGTGAACTTTGATCACCATTTAAAACTTGTTCGGGCGCCAAATCGTGTTATCCAGAGAAATTTTTCAGCCGGTTTTAAGGATGTGCCTTCTTAAAAAAAATATCGTTTTTTGAGATCATCTAATTTTTTTTTTTTTTTTTTTAAATCTTTATACTTGTGCTACCATTGTCTTATTTTCCTATATAAATTTTCTATGAGGTGTTTTCTTCTTTTTGATCTATCAAAGTTGTAGCAATGACAGATAAATAAAAGTCAAAGAACCATACGTTGACAGTCCACTTTATAATTTAGAGCAAGTATTTCTTTTCGACGTATGTTCTGTAAGTTTGTTCTCCAGTAAGTCTTAGAGGGAGCATAAAATATCCTTTTAAATATCGAGGAAAATTTACATTCAGTCTTGGTAATTTATAGTTAATTGGTATGTGACGCCCCTTTCAAGCGTAAAATCAACTCCCAATTAAAAATATCGCGTCTTAAAAACTCAACTGCTTCGTAAAAATAAAGCGTAGAAATTTTGAATACTCAACAATCTTTGGAAATTTTTTCAAGAACAAGACCAATACCAAGATCGAGTCGTAGACTTAATGTCCAAGATCAAGACCAAAACTTGATTTTCTTATTAGGGTAAGGGAGGGAAATATGGAGCACCAATCTTTCTTATTTAAATAAAACTCAAAATACATAAAACGAAACAATTAATGTTGTTTCATTCATTAAAGGAAACAATTCACCTTAATTTTGATTCATTTTAAGATGCATATCTCATCAGGATAAAAAAAAAATTAAAAAACTAAAAAAAAGTGTAGTGTTATATGGACTATACAGACCCAATTGCCCACATATTTATTTGGTACGGAAGTTGCATATAAAAAAAATCACTTCCAAGAATGCCAGACTCGTCATGAAAACTGCAACTAGATTCTCCATCTGAAGAAGATGATAAATACATTTGAATCGGTCATTTTTAAAAGGGGAAATGTGTCGCTTGGTAGAGAATTATTCTTCTTGTATGTATGTATTCTCCTTTAATTCCTAGGAGGAGCATAGGGCCAATATGAAATCTCTCCATTTGTCACGATTAATTGCGATGTTTTTAATCTCTTGCCACGACTTTCCCGATTCTTGGATTTCCTTTTCCAGCGACCTCTTCCAGTTGGTTTTGGGTCTACCACGTCCTCTACTGCCTTTTGGATTCCACTCAAGAGCCTGGCGACAAACTTCGCTGTGTGGTTTCCGGAGAGTGTGACCAATCCATCTCCATTTGCGCAGCTTGACCTCGATTGCTATAGCCCTCTGATTGCATTTTTGATGTAGGTCGGCATTTGATATAGTGCGAGGCCACTAAACCTTTAGTATTCGCCTTAAGCATTTGTTGACGAATACTTGCAGCTTGTTCGTTAGTTGTTCAGTAACAAGCCACGTTTCGCACCCATATAACAAAACCGATTTCACATTCGAATCAAAAATGCGCACTCTCGTTTTGGTGGATATAACGGATATTTTGTTCAGTTGAGCAAACGCGCCTTTTGCTTTTGCTATTCTTGAGTTGATATCCTCTTTTGCTCCACCATCCATGGAGATAATGCTGCCTAAATACGTGAAGCTATCGACGTTTCCGATGTCATGCTTGCGTTTAGCTTCATGCTTTTAGTCTTGGATACGTTGATTTTTAGGCCGGCCTTTTGTGATTCCAAGACAAGGTCTTCAATTTTGCTTTGCATATCTGAATGTTTGGACGAGATCTTCCAGATGTTAGGTAAAGTTCCATTGGATACCCCTTTTGGCCTTATTAAGAGCTTTATCTAAGATATAATCAAGAACGATAAGGAAGAGTGATGGTGATAGTAAACACCACTGCCGTACGCCTGAATTAGTGGTGAATGTCGGTGACAACAACCCATTGTGTAACACACTGCATTTAAAGCCTTCATATTGTGCACGTACTAAGTTTATGGCCTTTGCGGCAATACCTCTTCGTTGCAGTGAAACCCAGATGTTTTCTCGGGAGACACTGTCGAAGGCAGTGCTATAGTCTACGAAGACAAGTTGAAGTGCAGCACGCCACTCGCATGATTGTTCGACAATTATTCTGAGGGTGTTGATTTGATCCATGCATGATCGGTTTCGCCGGAATCCTGCTTGCTGCTTTCGAATAGCCGAATCAAGTTTTTCGTTTACCCTGTTCAGAAGCACTTTCGTCAATACTTTTGATGGTACTGAGAGCAAGGTAATGCCTCTATAGTTTCGGCACTCGCTTAGGTCACCTTTCTTCGGTAGTTTGACTAGCATGCCATGTAGCCAATCTTCTGGCAAACGCTCTTCACTCCAGATTTTGGTGAGCAGAGGATGGAGAATTTTAGCTGATGTTATAAATTTTATTCACTGACTTTATATATATAACCGTTTATTTAAAAACACTACATATATCTTTAAAGTGGAATAATGAAATTGACTCAAAGGAAAAAAATTATCACTTAATTCTTTTTTAGAAAAGCGACTTGTCTGAATGCTACAATCACACTGACATAAGTTTTAGGTATTGACGTGAAATTTGAACATGAATAACGATAAATTCTATGCACGCAATCGAAAAAATCCATGTGGTCCATAATTACCTCTCTTACCCTACTAATGCCAGTTGGCCATGATTCAGATTTTTACCTCTATATTTAGAGAACTAAAAAACCCCCCAATTTTTGAGAATTGTTCTCGATAATAGACCTACCAGTTAAAGCAAAAAACTTCTATTTAATTTTTGACTTAACGTTTTTGCTTCTTGTTATAATTCTCAACTAGTTTATGGAAATTTGTTTCAATATAGGGTGTAATGTTAGTGTCGTTTTTTTGTACATAGTAGCATATTAAATTTACATTTTTTGTTTTAATTGCACTTTTCCCTTTAACATTGGAAGCAAGCATGGAATGTGCACTATTTCCCTTTCTTCGACTAATTAAGAATAATTCGTTAAATTTCTTCATAAATTCAGGTTTTTGTAGTTCCCTTAATTACGTATTGTTATGAAATTTATACTTTTAACATAATTTACCAATTAAATATAACAAAATAAGCCTAATTAAGTAAAAATTCTTTGTTCATTTGGACAATTTGTTATGCGTCATAGATTTTTCAACGAAACCCAGGCTTTATATCAATGTAAAGAAATAAGTAGCAATACATACACAGTAGGGGATCCTTTTACAATCTTCACTCGGAAACCCATACCCATAGGAGAAAAAAAAGACAAACTAAAAATAGAAAAGAGAAAAAAGCAAACAAGCTGCATTTTAAGGATCATATTAATAACGTGTCTCTTTCTTCTCATACTTTATAGACGTTTGTATAAAAATACACATTTATTATATACGGGCAACAACAATAAACCTACTTGAATACCCAGGCGCTCTCTAGTGGCCGGCAACACTTAAGTATGTATGTTCATGTTATTGTTGTCGTTCTTGTAATAAAAAAAAAGGATCCTGTTAGCTGTAAAAAAAAGTGTTCCAAGTTCAAAACAAAAAATTTTGTAAAAAAATATGCTGGCAGCTGTTTTTGCCACATACTTGTTTACACGTACGTAGTATGTGCAAAGGAAAAAAATGTTTTTTCAAGAGTTTTATTGATATTTTTTGTTTAAGTTGGAATTCCATGCCTTGTTACTGTGCTTTAAATGTAGATTCTCCCTTATCAAGAAGGTGTTGAAAGAAGTTATCCATACAATTGTCAAGGAACTCGTAATTGTAGCTTTCAAATAAAAAATCTTTAAATAAAACATCTCATGGTTGCATTTCATTAAACGGCTTTTGGGACAAATGTATTTACGGATACTCGAATTTATTTCTAAGCAAGGATCATATCCACACTTTGACTTTCTAAACGCCAGTTTTCATTGCCTTACTACATAATTTTCGTAAGAAAAATGTTGCATAACTTTAGGCGCGAGTTATTATTGGTGTTCGAATGGAATATCCATTAATACTGTAATAAAATATGCTCCTAAAATTATACACTTTTTTTTTTTCAAAATGCAGTTGCGTTAAATTGTTTAGGAAGTAGCCTGTGAGTACTTTTGGACATAATAATTTTGGTTATTTTTATAAAAAATTGTTTTTCTTTATCTTCTTCCGTAGCGTAGAGCCTTCACGAAACTTCTTCCTCGAGCAGTAACAAGCTAGGGGAATCAAAAATTCTCTCCATCTAGATGATTTTGGTAATATTCGTGATTTAGCCATGGCGGGGGACGCGGTTCACCCCCCATATGGAAACATATGTTAAGGAGATTGAGATCGGGCGAACAAAGTCGCTACTAGGCCACCTTGTAAAATATGTGGACGGGTTGTCACATTTACTTATTTGTACACTTCCCGGCTCATGTAGTTCCCCTGCCTGATTCGAAATAAGATTAGATATTCTGGTACATGAACAGTAGATATCGAATCCTTTGATCAAGTCCTCATCAGAATTTGTTATTGAAAACTCTTACTCTTACGGTCCAGTTGAGGTGTTTGGGTCATGATCGAATAAATATTATAATAATGAATTGAGGAGTGGCCGTACCAAAGAACCTAAGTACCATTTTAATAGTTTTGATTTATTAATAAAACAATGAATATTTCAGATTTTTTTAAAAATTTTTATAATGTTATTATTTCATAGCTTATAAAATACAACGAAAAATTAATTCATAACATAATTTGTAATATTAAATGGATAGGTTATTTAAAAAACAATTAAATACGCAATTGTTTTAGAAAGGGCATAAGTACCTTGCTTTCTTTCAATAGAAAGGGCATAAGTACCCTGCTGCCTTTTCCATAGGCGTAAGTACCTTGTTGTACACCTATGGAAAAGGTTTAAGTGCCAAGTTTTACGTCCACTTAAAATAAATAAAACTTTCTAAATAAAACTATTCTAGACATGGCACCGCTATTTGCGATCTATTATTTAATTTATTTTTAACTATACAATATTTGATGGCACTTTTTTTTTGATAATAGTCCATAGAACATTTTGACATTAAAAACGACGAATGTCAAATTTTGGCACTTTTGCCCTTTGGTACGGCCACTCCTCAATTAACTGATCTTAAGTTTTGTTTTTCAACAAATGTATTCATTTTCTGCAAGTTATTTAAAAATGTTCACAAATTATTCATCTGTACATCCTATACTTTTTTGATCATGATCTGAACAGAAAACCTGATCTCCAGTGTATCCAATAACCTGATACTGATCTTTTGAGTGGACCCGGTCTACCTCATATGAGGTGTGGAGTTTATTATCTATCCGAATTAGAAAGCCTGACCCTCCACTGATCATAATTCAGTCATTCCTTATTTGGATCGGATGCAAACCGGAACTAATTTTCAGTCAGGAAACTCATTAATGTCTCTGTTTAAAGTTCTGCAATCTATATTGATTCTAAGCAGGATTTTAACCCTTTCAGGATCGTAAGGAATTGGAGTTTATTTATTGGACGTCCAGAAAACATATTTTAAAATTAAAATTTCAAAAAATTTAACGGTTTTTCTGGAATTTTCTGGGACATGTGTCCCTGTGGCCGTTAAGGGAGACTTTTTCCCCATACATTTTTATATGGGAAAAAGATGCCCTTATTTCAATGGGTAATTACTCGTAAAGTAAGGGCCCATTGAAAAAATTTAAGAGTATGGTTTGATAGATAAGGGGCTATTAGATGCCATCAAAAGAATTAAACTAGACCATCTCCTGGAACTCCACCGTAAGATTCAAAACAGCGCTTTCTCAGCTTCAAGCACGGATATCTCGAAATCCTGTAGTATGTGAGAAATTTTGGCCTCGGATTCGAATTCAGTGTCAAAAAGTACGTTACAGTATATACATTAGAGTGGTCCAAAATCCGAAAGTGTTAAAAAGTCAAGGTGCGCGCGACTTTTCTGAATCCTTGGATCCTGCTGATTACAAAAAGTGCTTTGGAATCAAAAAAAAATTGCGTTTAGATATTCCGCAACGAGCTTGAAGGTACTTTTTTAGGAATTTTTGAGTTTTTGAGTTCTCTTTTTAATTTAAACGCTATACCTTTTGAACCAGATAAAATATTTGCAAAAATTAAATTGCATTTTGTTAGGAATATTTTGAGCCATGTTTTGCATCAATAATAATTAATCTACATTTTGCCAATTTTTTTTAGCAGCACTTTAAACTTAAAAATTTGTTAATTTTTTGAGGTGTTTGCACTTTCAACAACCGATTTTTTTCTTATTTTGCTCAAGCAAATTTTTTTAAACATTTTTATATTTTTATGCATTAATTTATCTTTAAAATAATTCCAACAACTAAGCTATTAGTAACACTTTTACTCACTAAAAACTATTAAGTATAATTAAATTACACTCAAAAAAAAATTCATTTTAGTGTTTTCAAGGCATTGAAATAAGATATCTCAATGGGATGACGTAAGATACCACTTGTTTTTTATAAAATCATTAGTTCATAATCTTCTGAGTAAAACAACATTCTTTGCAATATCGAAATTTTTGCACTTCTTGTTATTTTTGGCAAAACAGATTAACAGATAGTTTTCATAGATCTTCTAAAAAAACTAAAAAAAAATTTAGTCAAAAATAAACTAAAATAGCCATTTTCGATGTATTTGTTACTGTTGATTCCGAATTCAGTCTCAAAATTGCTCTATCTTGTACGGTTAAGGAGATATTCAAACATAAAAGTATAAAAAACACCGTTTTTGCCCTTTTTAAAGTGATATTACAAGTCAAGGTTACTTTCAGCCACAAAAAATGGTATAGTGGTTAAAAGTACCAGTCTGTTTCTTTAAAATCCAATTTAAATTATACCGATATCTTTTTTATTCTCGGAGTTATCCTAACTTAAAAAGTTGAAAAAGTGCAAAAAAAAACGTTTTTTTATTATTTCTGCTTACGATATGTCAGAGGATTAAAGAGATATCGATTTAATTTAAATTGGGTTTTCAAGAATAATGCCTTCACTCTTATTTTCAATACCAAGCTGAAAGTTACCATGTCGTTATATAACAGCTTCAAAATTATCAAAAACGGTGTTTTTTGCATTTTTAGTTTAGGATATCTCTAAAACCGTACAAGATAAAGCAATTCTGAGACCGGATTTAGAATTTTCATGAACAAATACATCTTAAATGACTATTGTTGTTTCTGTTTCACCAGGAAAATTTTAAACTCAAAGTTTTTTTTTTGGCCAAATTTGATTAAACTTTACGGTTTTTAGCAAATAAAGTGAAGCTGGTGGCTTAGTTGTTGGAGTCAGTTGATAGATAAATTAATGCGTAAGAAAATAGAAACATAAAAAAAAATTCGCTTGAGCAAAATAAGAAAAAAAATCGGTTCTTGAAAGTGCAAATACCTCAAAAAATTAACAAATTTTGAAGTTTAAAGTGCTGCTAAAAAAAATTGGAAAATACAACATTAATTATTATTAATGCAAAAAATGGCCCAAAATATTCTTAACAAAATGTAATTTACATTATTAGCTACCAACAATGAAAATACATTGATGGTCGGAGCTTACTGTTCAGTGTTTTTGAGTAAAACAACAATAAAAACACAAAAAACAAGGCAAAAATACAATGCAATTTAATTTTTGCAAATACCTTATCTGGTTCAAAAGATATAGCGTTTAAATTAAAAATAGGTCTCAAAAACTCAAAAATTCCTAAAAAAGTAACTTCAAGCTCGTTGCGGAATATCTAAACGCAATTTTTTTTTGGTTCCAAAGCACTTTTTGTAATCAGCAGGATCCAATGATTCAGAAAAGTCGCGCGCACCTTGACTTTCTAACACTTTTGGTTTTTCCATACAAAATTTGGACCACTCTAATATACATATGTCTACAAACAGGTACATTAAATTTTTTTATTTTGATTGCCTGTGAAATCGGTAAAATTGTAGTACAAAAGTGAGCTGAAAAGTTACTCTTAACGACCATAGGTACACCGGTGTCTCATTTTGAATTTTATGATTTATCAATATACTAAACTTTAATAATGGTTCAATTAATGAATAAAATAACAATTTACTTACCTGACAACAATTATTTCACACTATAATATGATTAAAAACACTTTAAAACCTATAAATTCATCTGTAAAGTATAGCAATAGTGCACCACACAAACTGTCACATTAGAATGATCATACAAAAATAACGGTTCTTATGATGGTGTTGCCAGATTTAATAGAAATGAAGGAAGCGTTTAGAAACTGATAAATGTCAAAATTACATGTATCGGTTTCTTAATTATTTACATATAATTTATTTTTGTCTTGGGACACATATGTCCCTAAGGTCGTCAAAGGGTTAAGCATTTTCTAAACAAAAGGATAAGGTTTCAGATGAATAAAGTGTAAAGTGTTTAGGTAGTTTTTGTAAATCCCTGTATTGCAAACACATTCATAGCTAATTTATTAACGGCCTCATTCACAGATGACGTATAAAAGTTTTAAAATTTTTTTTTACTCGTACATCGTTGGCATCCCTACAAGGCAATTGCGTGGTTGTCTGTTCGAGTAGTAGGGTGCTTGTGTGCTATGTAGCAATAAATAAAAAAACGCGTAAAAGGATTCTTTTATTTTTTTTCAGCGCAGAAAGAGGCTTAAAATCAAAAACAACAACAACGCAGGAAAATACGACCTTAAAGCTACACAGACGCATAACTTTGCAAATCCACAAGATTGCAATCAAAACAAATGCTTGAGGCCAAATACTATATAATTATTGCAAAAAAAGAAATAAAAGGAATACATTTTGACATTTTCAGAGCTCAGCTGTCAGTCAGCATTTTTGCTGCGCATCGAAGTTTACTATATAATGCGGCCAACATAAAAAACGCATGCGCGCGTGCTTTAACGTTTAACAACGCAGCTTATTTGTCAGCTGCCTGTGTATAACAAACGCTCGCTAGCTCGCTCACCTTATGGGGGCGACTCGCTGCTTTTTTTCTTTAAATATTTTGCTGCTACCTCTCATTATTGTCAAAACTAATTTCAATGCTGATGATTATAATCTAAATTTGCATAATAAATTTTCATGTTTGCTGGTCAGTCTGCTGTAGCAAACCAAGATAAGGGTTATAGATACGCACTTTTTTATGCTGCAGTGCTGCATGGGTGCTTTTTTCAAATGTAAAAACATGCTAATCAAGGAGTAGCTTAGCGTAGTTTTTGGGTATAAAGTTTGTACTAAAATAATTCTAAAACATTTCCCGACTGAAAATGGACTCCAGTTTGGATTCGATCCAGATCAGTAGGTATATGATTACTGACTGGTCATGCATTCAAATGCAGATATAGCAACAAAGGTCAAACCTCATATGAAGTGGACGGATAACAAATTGTTTTCAGGAGCAAATCAGGTTAGTCGATCTACTGAGCATCAGGTTTTCTACTCAGTTTCTGACATTTTGTTAGAGATGAATAAAATTGAACTCTGTTTACGCGGAAAGTTTCTTTAATTGTATATAATTGATAGCATTAAGTTCAAAAAATGATATCGGTTAAATATCTGATTATTGTGGCACTTAACGTAATGAAATTACTTTAAATGTTTATTCAATTAAAAAAAAGAACGATTATTGTTGAATTAAGTAGTTGAAAAATTAAAGTCAAACTTAATTAATTTTTAATTTTTTTAATTATTTTTTACTTATACAGACGGTGACCAAATTTTTTAAAATAACCTAAAGATAGGTACACTCTTTCCGAGTGCCTTTCTTAAGAAAGCCAGAACATTGAGTACAGATAGAATTCAACTCGAAAACCATTTAAAATATCGGTTAGAGTTCAATAGTATTGAAAAACAACTCAAATATTGGTAAAAGTCAAAAGTATTGTAAAATATCTAAAATATCGGTATAAGTCCAAAAGCATCAAAACTAGTAACGGTGTTACATTTGGCCTGGCCAAAAATTAACACAACACTACACTAAAGTATTTTTAAAACTTTGCTTGTACAGAGGTGCCACGCCTTCATGACCAAATTCACTTAGTTTTTACTCAGATCTTGTACTAACTACACTCAAGAAAATGATCTGGAAAAATTGATTTTCAAATAGCACAAAGTGATAATAATCTCACGAAAAATTACGGTTTGTTTCAGTAATTCAATTACTTTCCTGAATTCTCATGAAAAAGTAATGGCAAGAAAGTAAAATATACGGTTTAATCTTCAAAAAGTACAGAGATAAACAGTGAAAACTACTGAATAGAGAAGTAAAAACTTGTCACATGAAAAAATACAAGCGAGCTCTGCAATATTTGCTAAGAATACATTTCAATCATTACTGGTTGAGATTGTAAAATTTTTTTTTTTAAAATAATTTAAATTAAGCAATAAGCTATAGAAATGAAAGTGCTACAGTAGCTCAGTAGATAGAGCGTCGCCTAGAAACACAAAGGTCCTAAGTTCGACACCATCAACATAAATTTTTTTTATATTTTTATTTTTTGTAATCAGTAAAAAATACGGTTTTTCTTTACAGGCGTACAGTTACTGAAAAAATCAGTAAAAAATACTGGGATTTTCAATGAATTTTTACTGTTTAGTTTTTACCGTGTATTCTAAGTATTTTTGCAAAGTTTGATTTCATTACCTCAAATATTGCTTGCACTACAGAATCACGTAATTTTTGCTTGTATGGGATAAGCCAACCCTCTTATATCAGTTCACTTAGTTTTTGCTTAGATCTTGGAATTACTTTTCTTAATGTCACAGTGAAATTTGGTTCGATTATCTAAAAAAACAATGCTTTCAGTATAGCATTTTAAAAATTATATAGGAGGTGCCACGCCCTCTTTTCCAAGTACATCTAGTTTTTGCTCAGAGCTTGTACTTACTATTCCTAGTGTTTATTTTGCCTGCGTTACCGGAAATAATGATCTCAATTAATATTGCCCTTTGAATACATTTTTTGTACGGTGGGCGTGTCCGCTAACTGATTTCGTTCATTTTCAATCCTACGAGCTAACTTTTGCAACGAAGCTACTGTGCCAAATTTCAATGAATTATCTTTCTTTGTTTTCTGGTGAAAAATATTTCCACAGACAGACAACCAGTCAGCCAGCCAGACAGACAGATGGACATGACTCTATCGAGTCAGGAGCTGACGCTGATCATGAATATATATACTTTTCAACACATACCACGCCTCTTTCGCTACGTTACAAACGGAAGGACAAAGTGAATATATCTTGAGTATAGGGTATAAAAATCTTAAGCATCGGTAAAAGTCCACAGTATCAAAAGAAACATTGAAATACATCAAAAAATCGGTTAAAGTCCAAAAGTATCGAAAAACAATGAAATTATCAAAGAAATCGGCACCGCAATTAGTTTAGCATATACTACCCAATAGCCGTGTTTTTTTTTGACGCGTATATACAATTGTGGTAATTTTCAAATTGCGATAACTTATGAACGGTGAGTCGTACGATAAAAAGTCCAAGGGTCTTTTTCAGGGAGAACCTCATGCTCAACAAATAATTTTAATCTTTTGTAAAAATAAATAATTATTTAGAAGTAATTTAAAAAAAGTGATTTTTGCCGTTTATCGGCGCTTAACCAGTTTTTATAGAATAACTCCTAAATGATACTTTTTTTTTTAAATATAAAATGAAAAGTTTTTGTAGAAAGTGTGATTTTCCATAAAAAAGTTCCTTAGTGTTTTTATTGTGCGACTCACTGTTCATGAGTTATCGCAATTTAAAACTAGTAAGGGTGTTACCTTTGGCCTGGCCAATCATTAAATACCCTACACAGCAGTATTTTGAAAATTTTGCGTTTATGGGAGGTGCCACGCCCTCTTGTCCGTATTCACCCAGTTTTTTCTCAGAGTTTGAATTTATAGTTCTTAATATTTGAGTGAAATTTGGTTGGATTATCTCAAAAAATGTTTTCAGTATAGCGTTTTGAACCTTATGCTTATTTGGGAGGTGCCATGCCCTCTTGTCCGGTTTTATCCAGTTTTTGCTTCAAGCTTGTATTTATAATTCTTAGTGTCTGAGTAAAATGTAGTTCGATTATCTCAAAAAACGCTTTCAGTATAGCGTTTTGAACCTTTTGCTTATACGAGAGGTGCCACGCCTTCTTGTTCGAATTCGCCCAGTTTTTGCTCAGAGCTTGTGCTTACAATTCGTAGTATTTATGTGTATTTTGGTTGCATTATCGTGAAAAATACTCCAAATGTTGCATTTTGAAAATATTTTTTGTATTGGCAGTACGCGTGTCCGTTGACCGATTTCGCTCATTTTCAATCCCCCGAGCTATCTTTGACGACGGAGGCTGTGCACCCAATTTCATTGAATTATCTTGGTTAGTTTTCCCAAAAAATGTATTTCCACACACAGCCAGCCACCCAGCCAGACAGACGGACATGACTATATCGACTCAGGAGGTGACGCTGATCAAGAATATATATACTTTTCTATATCAACCACGCCTTCTTCTCTGCGTTACAAACGGAAGGACAAAGTGAATATACCCTGGGTGTAGGGTATAAAAATATCCACAATTGTATATACGCGTCAAAAGAAACACAGCTAATGTTACCCTCCAAGCAGTATACAGTAGTATTTGGATAAATGTTTAATAGTTAACACCAAATTGGTATGATACTAAGATACTTGTTCCCTTCTATTTATATTAAGTACATAACAATTCTAACTCACAAATATTTTTTCGTACATAACCAAATTGAAATAGGGTAAAAATTGTTTTGTTGTATAATTTTTTTTTGTATACAAAAACCTTTCCTACCATGAATTTTATTAACTTCGAACACCCTATACAAAGTAGCGTAACGCAGCCGAGCACGAATTGATTCCAATGTTCAGTAGAGTTATAACGATCACAGGAACGGAAGTTCGTGACTGGCATATATTGGTTGTCTGGCTACAGGCAATTGGCCATAAACCTGGTGTTGTTGTCGTTGACGCTATTAGATATTGCGAGTATTGTGTTATTGTTAGCACTCTTTGGTGACCAACAATGTGGTATGTGTGTAGTTGGTAGTGACCTTTAATGGTTGACAAATGAAAATTAACGAAAAAAAAACCGAAAACAAAACAAAAACGTACATATCCGGAAGTTCAATGTGTGAATTACGAGAATTAGTGATTAGAATAGAAAAAATCGTTTTTCACGAAAATACATAAATTGTTCCAGACGATAGGATTAACAAGGAATCATTTTTTGGCGGTATTTTATATCTCAAAATAAGGCACGAGGAAAAATATGTCATCAACCGGGCTATTATAATGAAATTTTCCTTTACTTTTCTCGACACCAAATGAACTCTTTTGGAAAAATTCGAACGCATAAGGACCCAATGTGACATCAAACTGCTCTTGTGGAAACAAGCAGACTCTGCCCCGTCTTAAAAATAGTTCCGGTTTGGATCTATGAGATAAGAAACGATCCTGATACAAACCACGTACTGAAGCCGTTAACAAATTTTCCATACCAATGTATGATGGGGAAATGATGACACATGACTTCATCAGATGGCTATGTTAAGGTATATCTGATACGGGTCTGATCAAAACCCAGAATACCTGATCCAATTTTTGGTCGGGTTAATGAAACCAAAAACAGCATTGATATGTCCTAAAATATATACAAAACAGGTCATTCAATAAGTCCGTAGGATGACACATACATGGCGTTACTAGAATTTTGTCCATATGATTTTTATTTAGAACTTATCTTCAAACGAGACGTGTATAAATTTGACAGCAATCGGACTATTGATTCGTGAGTTATAGCATTTAGTGTAAAGCAACTTTTGTTATTAAAAAAACAAAAAAAAAATGAAATTTCGAGTTTTGATAAAGCATTGCTTTTTGATGAAAAAAATACAGTGGAAACCAAACAATGTCTTGATAAACATTATCCGAACTCTACTACATCGATACAAATGGATTGCTAAGTTTAAACATGATCGTACCAGCACAAATGATGCAGAGCGCTGTGGACTCCCAAATTAGGCTGTTATTCCAGAAAACATAAAAAAAATCCAGAAATTGGTTATGAACGATTGCAAATTGAAGAAGCTCGAGCTAGCTGACATTGTAAAGATATCAAATGGTAGTGTTTTTACCATTTTACACGAACATTTGGGTATGCAAAAGCTCTTTGCAAAGTTGCTGCCGCGTGAGCTCACAGTCGACCAAAACAAAAATGAATTGATGCCTCAGAGGAGTGTTTGGCGCTGTTAAACCGCAATAAAATCGAATTTTATCGTCGATATGTGACAATGGATGAAACATGGCTTCACTATTATACACCAGAATCCAAAAGACAGTCAGCTGAGACCTATTTTGACGGAAAAGAGAAATCCTAATATAAAAGTGGTATCGAAAAGTTGGATAATCGCTATACTCGTTGTATCGCCCTCGAAGGCAACTATGTTGAATAATAAAATCGAGTTTTGTCAAAATTTTGTTTTTTTCTTACTTATCCTACAGACTTATTGAATGACCTGTTGCATGTAATCCAATCATTTTATTCGATTGGTATGGAGATTTCCCATAAGCTATAATGGTCCGCATATCGACTAAGCTAAAATTCTGGAAGACTACCATGAAAAAGCCCATTTTTTAGCTTTCCGTAAATTAGGAAAGATCAATTTGTTTGAAAGGATAAAATAAATAGTATAGCAAAAATAAAATCTTCTGACAATCCTAAGAAAGTTTACCTAAGAGACCATGGGTCTAAAATCAATATGTCGAAATAACTTTATATAGTGCAGAAGCTGGATAAATTTGAGTATGTTATGAACATGATTACGGAAAATATTATACATGAGATCCCAAATAATGAGGAACTGGATTTTGGCAAGATCTCTGGTGATCTATTTGTTTATACCCTTCGATGGTTTTCAATTGTCCTTTTCAATAAAATTTTCAGCTACAAACTAAAAAATATCGGTTTCTTGTTGATTGAGGCTTTTGGTGGCTATATTCCGCACTCATTACGGCAATTATTAATTTATGTATTTACTTAAATGATAAATGACGCGTTATAGTTTTGCTCTTATCATTCATCAATCCAGTTGAAATGAAGATATTCATTACCTTTTAAAAAATTCTATTTGCATTTCTATAACTTTTCTAGAATTGTAAATTTCCCACAATTACTCAAAGAAAGAAGAAAACACAATGTCCTGTGCACAAAAAAGGACGTACTGAAGCTAAACAAGAAGAGTTATTTTTCTATATAAATTTTTTGTTGTTTTCATAAAAAAGGGCTACTGCGTCATCGTTTTAGCAGCAGTCCAAGAAAAAATAACCCGAGGGTTGGTTATGATTATTCCTTTCATGGTGTCGCAATAAAATGCAAATTCCTTTACCTTCGGATCAACTTCAAGATCATTTTTATAAATCACTCAACTGCAA
Source organism: Calliopum simillimum (assembly GCA_951812925.1). NCBI lineage: Eukaryota > Metazoa > Arthropoda > Insecta > Diptera > Lauxaniidae > Calliopum > Calliopum simillimum. The sequence continues at coordinate 87,077,246 of OX638372.1, forward strand.
TGAAATTGTGTATTCAAAAATGATCTAAAGTGAGGTATTAAAGGGCTTAAAATGTTAGCACGTAGAAGACGAAACATACGTGAAAAAAAACTAAAAGTTGCCCTTTCACAGTCGATTGCATTTGAAAAGAATCCCATTCGCAGATGAAAAATTAAATTTTGATAAGAAGTATACAAATAAAATCGAAAGCAGCTGAACGAAATGCTAAAAAACATAATTTTTGAATATTCCAACTATGTATGAACATATCTTAACGTTTCCGAAATTATCAAATCAATCATTTACTGTAATGAGTTCCCAAAAGCTTCTCTCATGGGACTTAAAAGAATAATTAATCATCTTAGAGTTTGGTTTAACACTTGTCAAACTTAGGCCATACCTGATCTTGCTACTTCATCGAATGTGAATGATAACATCTTCGGATAATATAAAGACTTGACAGATGATATTAATTAGAATTGAAAACATCGACAAAAATATAGCACTATATAAGTATATTATTGGAAGTCATTGAAACGTATTGGCAGGCATACGAACGGAAGGTTAAAAATATAAGATTAAGGAAAATTACCGTAAGCCATCGGATTAAAACAGGAACCAACAGATGAATTCAAAAATATCCCATGATAACGAAGTTGCAGGATAATATCGAAAGATCACGGAAAGAAATCATGAAAGTGTGTCCTCGTTAGGATATATGACTCGTTTATTTTGAAATCGGTTATTTGACCGATATAATTTTTTGGAATAAATATAATCAATTCCACGCTATCAAGTAAACTTTTCGTAAAAACAGAACCCAATTTTATTGATTACTGACAGAATACCAGCCAAAACATATTATGATATTACTTTTGTCTCTATAAGAATTTTGAAAATTAAACATAAAAATAAATATTAAACGCATGGTTAAATTTTCAATCGAAAATGCGCCGAACTAAAGTTGAACGTAGAGGTATGGTTCCCTGGGCAAATATTCATAGAATTGAATGAACTTTCAGCCTAGGTTGGTGTTTTGTTTGAAAAAATTCATCCAAAAATATGAATCGTTTATTTTAAAAGTCGGTCATAATAATCGGCTATTTGACCCATAGCACTTTTTTAAATATATAGCATCAATTCCACACTATCAAGTAAACTTTTTATGTAAACCGAACCCAATTTAATTGATTACTGACAGAATACCAGCCAAATCATATAATGACATTACTTTTGTCTTCATAAAAATTTTTAAAATTTAGTATGAAAATAAAAAAAATATTAATAAAAGGTAAAATTTTCGATCAAAAATGCGCCGAACTAAAGTTGAACGCAGAGGTATAGTTCCTTGGGCAAATATTCATAGAATTGAATGAAATTTCACATAGGGGGGTAGCCGAGGTCGATAAAATTTCGTTCATACAATTTGGCCCACCCTAATGTATATATTTGAAAAATTTACAAAAAACTACAAAAAATATGTCCCTAACTATTTAAAGACTAATATGTACCAATTTTCTTTCTTTTTTAGGTAAGCCTCTAATTGTTCAAGATTGTTTAACATACACAGATGTGAGTATACTCCTGTCTCCTATAGGTACCTACTTTATGATCCGGACGTATTAAAGCGTTTGGTGAACTTTTAGAATTAAGATTTTTTTTATGTACGCTCAATATCTGATCAATGGTTTTTCGGGAATCACGGATTTTCATGACATTTATCCTTGTAAGATTTTTTTGGAGTACGTTGATCAAGTCACTTTGTAATTCATCTTCAAATATGTAGGATTATGAACTATGATGTACCTACTTACTTAATGAAAAATGGTCCGATATTAAAATCTGAAAAATGAAAAGTAGTACGATTTAATTAATGGATACATGGTCTACAAATAATATTCGTTACTCATATCTGTGGCATTTTGACAAAACAACCTAACTCGAAATTGGCAACTTTTCAGGAGAGCTAAAAAACTTTTCAATAATGTGGCTCGATTTCGTTGATCCAGCGTTGAATCTCCTCTTTCAACACATTTTTATGAAATAATCTTCAACTGTCAAATTAATTTCTTCTTTTGGTAAGCAACACATCACACATGGCGCTAAGTTCAAATCTTGCGTGAATTATGGGACACCCCAACTGGATCTAGAAACCATAGAGATATGGCGATTATACCAAAAGAAAAGCGTTAATCCTGGAGAATAGTGTACCTCGAGTTAGGTTGTTTTGTCTACAGATGCAATATATGTAGGTACACAACTGTGTATACGCGTCAAAAGAATCACGCCTTGTTTCAAAGATACAAATTTTTTCCAATTGTTAATGTCATTGTAAATGGCAACCCTTTTTAATAAATTTAAGAAATTCCAAACAAAAGCATACAATCAAAAATAAAAACAAAATAAAAATACTCAAAAAAAGCCGCTCGGAATACTACGGCAAAAGGCAAAGAAAAAAAAATGAGAATATTGCAACAAAAACAATCCAATGTTGGCAACATGGTAAACCGGATTTTTGCTTTGTATAAATTCCACTTACTGAGCGTGGAATTTCCAATAACAAGTTTTACGCGCTCATTACTGGAATTGTCGATGGTTGCCACTTTGAGGGAATTAAAAAAAGGAATAGTTTTGTGGAATTGATCAAATAAACATGTACAATAAATTTTATATTTTAAAATTAAAATTTAATAAATTTTATATTCATCTGTTAAGTTACTGAATGCCCTTTTTTATATTCTTATTTATTTTCTATTTTTCCGGCCAAATGAAGAATTAATGTTAAAGTAGTCAATTCTTCCTAGATTTGTCTGAAATACCTACCTAGTCGTTTGTAATTTACTAAAATTTTTCGAAATAAAAAGAAAAACAATTTTATAGCATTTAATGCATCTATATATAAATTAATTTTGGAAATATTTTCATCACCCCACCATTAAAGGCTTTTCAAAGCCGTTCCATGCAAAAGAATGCTAGAAATGAGTCGTACAATATAGCAAATTTTTTGTCTAGATTCAAGGTATACGAGGGTACTATTTTTGTTTCGGGAACTGGCAACATTATTGTCAATAGCTAAAATCTGGCAGCACCATAATAAAGTTTGACGTTTTTAGCATAAACGTTCTCACAACGTTTTCATGTTTGAGTGCTATTTGTTTTGATTACAGTGAGTTAAGAAAACAAAGAGTTTTATCCAAAATTAAGTTTTAGAATTTTACAGTGGGGTGAAATTTGGAAAATATTGATCGTAAGAAGCCCTAATTGATTTCAACGATTTTTTAGGTTTCGGTATAATATTTCGACTTTTTAGTGTTTAACAAGAAGTAGTGAAATTTTATAACAAATATTTCTGTGGTACATACTGACTCAATATTCCCCTGTTTTAGGTGTCATTTTTGTATTTTTTGAAGAGGTTGTAGAGCAGTGATTCTCAACCTATGTGCCGCGGCACTTTAGTGTGCCGTAAGATTTTTAAAGTGTGCCGCCACTGCCAGAAAGCAAATTTGTTGACATGATTATTTTAGGTTTCGGGAAATTAAAACCTTTTGGTCATAATAGCATTTTACACTAATTTATAAATTGTGATGTAATGATGAAAAGACTACCTCCTACCATATCTTTTTTTCCTAACAAACTTCCAGGTGGTAGTACCTAAAATGGATAATGTTGCTATTTTAAATATGGGATGGGTCAAAATTGGATACATGTACTGGATCAGGAACTTTTCCGAGTATATTGAACTAACAAAATCGTAAGGACAGCCAAACGACTTTAGTGTCTTTCAGGCAGAGGCTTATGCTGTTCTCAAAGTCGCAATTTTTTGCAAACGTTGTTATTTACCTTGATTGCCGGATGGCCATCAAAGCAATTTCGTCAAATCACATTACTTCAAAACTTGTATTAAGCTGTTAAGAAGGCTTTTTTAGTGAGGTCTACAGTATGACACTTTGCTGGGTTCCTGGTCATAGTAATTGCTGATGAACTAGCTAGGAAAGAATCAAACCAGAATATCGTTTTGGCTGACCTTTCAGTAAGAAAAAACATTAGCATGATCAAGGGAACAATCGAAAATATATGTATTCAGCTTGCTAATTCTAGATGGTCAAATGTTTAAGCTTGCAATCATATTAGATCAATTTGGCCATCATATAGTATAAATCGTACTTAATTTTTAATAGCAATTGAGAAAAACAATGTGCGTAACTTAATTGGTGCTATCACTAGAAAACCATACATTTGTAGAAGTTGTAAAGAAACTGATATGGAAGATACAGTTCTTCATTTCTTTGGTCATTTTAATTTTGAACCGCTTGGCTCACTATCTGAATTGTGTCTTAAATCCATATGGTAGAATATGTGTATGAACATGCATGTGGTTTGCCTAGAATTACTTTGTTAAAGCTATCTGTTTCGGGTACACAATGGGGCTAATTCCCAGGCCTAAGTTAATGATGAGAACATGGTCATCCCTCGGATTTTGCGTAACTAAGCCTACATAAATCAATAAACCAATTAAAATTCACTTCAAATTTTTGTTGTTGTTAATGTGCCGCCAAATTTTGATATTATTAAAAATGTGCTGTGACGAAAAAAAGGTTGAGAATCACTGTTGTAGAGGGTTAAAATTCTACAAAAATATTCCTCGTACTATCTTTCATAAGTTTGCTGAACACTCGATACACCTCAGATGTAGGGATCGTATAGTTAAGTTCAAGAATACGTTATTTCTGTTTTGTTCATGTACAGTGGATTAAAAAACTTCAAAAATCGATTAAAAAAATCTGACGTGCTGGAGAAAAATGAGGAGACATGGGTAATTTTTTTTTAATGTCTACTTTAAGAATTTTTTAGATTTTCTCATGTGTTTTAGAAAAAGTTTGAAATTGTCGAACAGTGTAATAGGTAAATCTGAGCGACCCATTTGGATAAGCATCTTATATATAACTTCTGAAATCATACTATCCCATTTAACTTGTCTTCAATCTCCTCCACGTTTTAAGCAATCTGTGTCTAATAAAATTTATCCGCAAAAACAGCATGACTGAAAAGGCTTAGGCTACATTGGATCCGACTTCGTACGAAAACTTTGTCGTACTGTTAAAACCAGTGCCAATAAAAATAGGTATAACTTATTTTTCAATATTCAGCGCTTTGCGTTATTCGTCCAAATAGTTGTGTGTAAAACCAAATATTTTGTTTTCTGTCAGTTAAGTTGAATTTTTTTCTGGCCGCGCTCTACATACTTATCAGGAAGAACAGTTTTTTGTCGTGTGGCAACTCTATCTGGAAAATATATAAAAATCCGGTACATGAGAGAGAGGGAGAGAGACCAAATAAGGATGAGTGAAACTGCACGCTGCTCTTGATCGAGTGGAATGGTGATGTAGGAAAAAATGCAACAACTTCAGTTGAGTGTGAACTTCAGATGAGATTGTATGGTTGAGTGATGTGCGCATCCTTATTGTTTGGTTTTTAATACAAATTAAAGAAGTTAACTTTAAAAATTTTTAAATTTTAATACAAATTAAATTCTTAATTAATAAGAAGAAAGTGAAAACGTTGAGTGTGTTCAAGAGTATTAATTAAATTAAACAAAAAAAAAGCAAAGAATGCATTCGCTGAAAGAAGTCCATAGATGAAAAAAGAAAGAAAAGTGCGTTTTCCCCATAGTCGTTATCTACCAAATTCTTCTTCGATTGCTTATTGCAGTGTCGCTACTTTCGCGTTGTGTTTTGTTTATTTTTTTTATTTTTGTTGTTTGTTTTGAAATTCTTTTCGAAATCTTTACACACAAATGCATTGCTCAGCACACAACACTACGAAACGCGTGGATTTGTAAATTGAAAAGGTGCGCGCTCGGCCTCGTTGTAAAAATAACAAAAAAATAAAGAAAAAATAAAAAGTTTTAAAAAAGAAATTGAAATTGTACACCAAGCAAATGTGCCATAAAATTTTAAGTGCACTGGATTGTAATCAATTTGGATAAGGCGAACTGCATTGATAGAACGTAAATAAGGAAATGTGTAGTGAAAAAAGTGCAGTGAAACCATTGCGCCAGTCAAAAGTGAATCAAAATTTGATTTTTAAAAAAAGTTTTCTTGTTCAGAAGGTACAAATTGTTGCACAGCACCACCTACGGAACGTATTTGTTTGTTGCTTTCCCTTTTAAACCAAAAACAATTTCATTAAGCCGCTTGGCGCAGAACTTTTGCCTTTGATAATGTTGGTACCTGGTACCATGGGCGTATTTATGGCTTATATTGAGCGGGCTCTGATTACCTGATTTTAAAATGTGCATAAGAACAACTGCGCTAGTTACCACCCCTCCCAAAAAAAAAAGTTGATCTCCCAAACCTGACCAAACTTTTTTATCTCAATTTTTGATTCTTACAACGAATAGGTAAGCAAAGTGTAGGTCAGATCTAGTTCCAGAAGTATAGCCATCAGAAAGATCTGGATATACCTTATGAAAACCGCTGTAAGTTGGAAACCGTTGATGGATTTGAAAAATACTGATGTCAATAAGCTATAAAACTATTTCAATCTAAGGCAGAGTTTTCGAGTTGAAAATGTTAATATACGTATCACTTTTTTTTTGAAGGAACAGTTATTTTTTCCATAAAATGTGTTATTACTCCGACTCTTAGCAGAGTCAAATTTTTTCAACTGAGCCACCTAAAACGGACTTTTCGAAATGAAAATTTAATTTCCCCTTATCGGGTACGTTTAAGGATCAGAAATTTTTTGGCGTTTAAATTTTTTCAAAATTTTAATTTTTCTATGTGTTGCGTACAGTAGAACTTTCGTGAGTTTTATTCCTTGCATTTGCTATTGTTCAGTAAATACTTCGTGGAATTGAAAAATGATATCTCGGAAGGAAATGATCCGATTGGAAAAAATAAAAGGCAAGAAATAATCAACAAGACAACAGCCATCCGTTGACGTTAACAAAAGCCAATTACAATGCTTCATGGGTATGCACCACAAGTTTCAAAATACCGCTATTTGAATTTTAAAACACGGATAGCTCAGACCTTAGACCTCATAAGGAAAAACGGTTTCCAGATTCGGATTCAGCAATCATAACTTAATCAAAAAATTTATAGAGATCTCATTCAAAATTGATTTCCCTCAATTTGCTGCACTGAGATATCATATTCTATATAAAAAATTTCTGCGCACCAGTGAACAAATATACATAACATTGTCATTAATAGTTTGCACAAACATTTTTTTTGGCAGATAAATTAATGAATGTTTGTCCTATAATACCCTTGTTGTTTTTGTTTTCTAAGCATATGAGAAGTTCAGTTAGCATGCAATTGCATATTTCAAAATGCATTTTTCATTAGTAAAAAATTTAAAAAAAATTTTGATGTCACTAAATTTTGTGCGTGTGTCATTTACGGATATACTGAAAAAAAAAAAAATTTTTCAATTCCATGAAGTACAATATTTACTGAACAAAAGCAAATGCAAGAAAAAACTCACGAAAGTTCTACTGTACGCAACACATAGAAAAATTAAAATTTTGAAAAAATTTAAACGCCAAAAAATTTCTGATACTTAAAAGTACCCGATAAGGGGAAAAAAAATTTTCATTTCAAAAAGTCCGTTTTAGGTGGCTCAGTTGAAAAAATTTGACTCAGCAATAAATAAAGAAGTCTAATTAATTTCCTTTCATCTGATAAGACATTTGTATGTGAATTTGCTCTATTAGTATGAGACCATTCAAAGTAGAGACTGCCTATATACATATGATGCTTGCACTAATTCCAAAGGTCATCAAACCTATACCAATCGATAAAGAATTTTGCCCTGAATGGGTCCTCCCAGTTTTAAGGGAAATTATGTATATTTGGGTTTTCCCCGTGAAGTTCCCGTTAAAAAGTTTTGATGTTTCCGATTTAAGTAATATTTGATTATGTTATACCTATACTACCTTGATCAAAAAGTTCCCGGAATCATCACCGTGTGGCGCCCACGCTGTCCGATTCAAATTTTCTGTAGGTTTTCACAACTTTTAACAATATCCCCTGCGATTTTCAGCTTCCCAGCTTGACATTTGTAAATGTAACGCAATTTTGAGTGCATCTGTTTTTTTGCGAATTTCGATTTTTGCAATAACTCATGGATTTTACAACATGACAATGCACCGTCGCACAATGCCATCATTATCAGTGAGTTTCTCACCAAAAACTCAACTAATACAATTCCGCAGCCATCAAATTCGCCAGATTTAGCTCTCTGTGACTTTTATGTTCGATCGACTGAAAAAACTACTACGCGGAACGCGTTTTAGCAGCCGCTCGGAGATAATGGGGGTTATCTTGAATCAAGATTCCCGGGGAATTTTCGCAGACTGCCGTGCATTCTCTATTGCAGTTTAAGAAAATTCCCCGGGAATCTTGATTCACGATAACCCCTAATACAAAAATCGAAAACGGCACTGATGGGCATACCGAAAATTGAGTATCAAAAATGTTTTGAGAGCTGGATCAAGCGCTGGCAAAAGTGCGTGGCAGTCGATAGGAATTACTTTGAAGGGGACCACATCAATATTCAAGAATAAACTTATATGTTTAATTTTAAAAATAAATTCCGCGAACTTTTTGATCAAGGTAGTAGGTATATCATCGATACAGATAAGAAATATTTTAAGAGTATAAAGTCTGGTTTACGAGCTAGAGGGCTTTAAAAATCTGATTCGAAGTAACGCATACCTGCCTCTAGCTCATTAACCAGACTTTACTATATACATAATGCAAAAATATTTTGTATATGGATCGAGGGCATATAAAGGTATAACATAATCAAATTTTACTAAAATCGGAAACATGAAAATTTTTTACAGGGCACTCCACGGGAAAAATCCCAATTTACATAATTTCCCGGAAAAATTACGATGATTAATTTTAATATGTTGTTCAGGGAAAAATTCTCTATCGATTGGTATAGGTTTATATCTGTGGACTTTTGACAAAACAACCTAACTCGAAATTGGCAACTTTTTAGGAGAGCCGAAAAACTGATCAACTACTTTTCATTAATGTGGCTTAATTTCGTTGATGCAGCATTGAATCTCCTCTTTCCATACATTTTTACTAATCTTCAACTGTCAGCTGTCAAATTATTATTTTTTTTTTGGTTATATCTCTGGAACAAGAAATCATAGAGACATGCCAATAGAAGTGTATTTAAATTTTATATATAGGACTATAATCCTGGAGAATTGTCTTATCTCGACTTAGGTTGTTTTGTCATATCTAATTTGACTTTTCTATGTACTTTTTATTCGAAATCAACCAAAAAATTGACAAAAGCAATTTTAATAAAATTTTGAAAATATTTTAAATAATTACACTTCTTTACAAAAATTTAAAAAAAAAGTACAAGAAATGCCACTTTTTTTTCCAAGCGACCCCAAAATTTAAAAAAAAAGTTTATGGATTGATTTTCGAGACATAAATTTTTGAATTTTTTTCTTCTTTCCTTTCGAAAGTGGCTTCACTTCTTAAGTCATATCTCAAGTCACAAGCGTCTGATTTGGTCTAGTAGTATTAAGTGTTAATAGTAAGGTTTTTTCTTCGAAAAAGAGTGGTTAAAACTTTCATAGCTATAATATTAATTGTCAAAGGTATTTTGAAAACTACCTCAGTTTGAGAACACTTCACACCAATTTTATAACTTGTTAAAATACCTTCCATATGATACCAATATTTGTCAAATCCATCAAATTAGGAACAATTTATAGATGATTTTATGAAAAGGATATATGTGAATCTTCCGATGGCTACGACTTCGAAATAAGGTTCGATTGACACTGTGTTGTTGTAATTAATTCATAGAGGGTTTTTAGGCCTAAAAAAAATCTGCGAAGGTTTTTTTTTTTTAATTTATAACATTTTTCTTCCTTATTCAAAATATCAGCTTTCAACTCTGCGATCAAATGATTTCGATTTCAAAAGTTTAATGGTTAAAGATACATAACTTCACATAGACGATCACGATACGAGGTCAATGACCAATGCCGGTTTTGAGTCAAAGTTCGAATTTCGGGGTAAAATTTTGAAAAAAGCTTCTAACTGCAAACCAGTTATACTTACAGGCATAGAATGTATGACCAACCCCCATTATATTTTCTACCCCAACATTTTCACCAAACATACTTACCCCCTATCTCTACCCCTAAGGGTCGCTCCCATATAAGCCTTAATTTTCATGACATTTTTATAAAATCGACCTCCACCACCCCCAGGCTGCCCCTACATTGTTCAAAAGTATGACCTACCCCCATTATTTTTTCCACCCCATCATTTTCAGGAAACATACTTACCCCCTATCTCCACTCCCTAGGGGTGCTCCCATACAAAAATACTCATATTTATGTTAATTCATAAACATTTTTTCTCTCATCAACCCTGCCCCCATATTGCTACTTAAGAAGGTAAAATGTATGACCGACCCCCATTAATTTTTCCAGCCCGACAATTTTACTAAACAAAATTGCCCACTATCTCCGTCCTTTACCTTTACCGGATGGTACGATCGGCACACCCAGTAACTGCTCGTTTCCGTCATACGTGATACGCGTTTTTTTTTTTGCATTCAATTCCACTGTAACTGTGGCAATTAATTTTTGTAACAGAACCAATATTAGTACACCAGTATAAAGTCGCACCCCGGACCGCTTTTGTATGAGAGCACCCCTAGAGGGCGGAGATAGAGGGCAAGTATGTTTTGTAAAATTATCGAGCTGGTAAAACTAATAGGGGTCGGTCATACATTTTACCTTCTTAAGTAGCACTATGGGGGCAGGGTTGATGAGAGAAAAAATGTTTATGAATTAACATAAATATGAGTATTTTTGTATGGGAGCACCCCTAGGAAGTGGAGATAGGGGGTAAGTATGTTTCCTGAAAATGATGGGGTGGAAAAAATAATGGGGGTAGGTCATACTTTTGAACAATGTAGGGGCAGCCTGGGGGTGGTGGAGGTCGATTTTATAAAAATGTCATGAAAATTAAGGCTTATATGGGAGCGACCCTTAGGGGTAGAGATAGGGGGTAAGTATGTTTGGTGAAAATGTTGGGGTAGAAAATATAATGGGGGTTGGTCATACATTCTATGCCTGTAAGTATAACTGGTTTGCAGTTAGAAATTTTTTTCAAAATTTTACCCCGAAATTCGAACTTTGACTCAAAACCGGCAAGGGTTAGACCCACCCCACCCCCTCCAAATTTTGGCTCACTTACTTTTTCATCAAACCTCACATAAAAAACCACCGCAGGGTATAAAAATCGAAAAATTGTTATTAAGCCCATAGCTAGAGGTCATCCATAAATCAGGCTGATGGGTTCAAATTTAAAGCCTTATCACCTGTTATGTACGACCTCGTATGGGCGGTAGGCATGTCCGTTGCTCGATTTCGGTCATTTTCAATCACACAAGCTAACTTTTGATATCTAAACATGAGCATACATAATTCCATAGCATCGTTTCGTCAAATAATTAATTAGAATCACACGTAATATTTGTTCCCGGAAACTTTTGTCGTATATTTCCTCGAAAAAATTTCCGGGGACTCATATCAAGGACCGGGTCAAAGGTTTTTAAGTCGAAAACATCTATATAGACTGTAAACCTTTGATTTAACGTCAACTTTTTGCTTGATTCTTTCAATAGATTAAAACGTCTTTGATTCAATACTTAATAATGCTGCCATATCACTAGAAATACAAAATCCGGCTTTATAATAAAGTCAAACAGTGCTATCTTACAAAACGGAAAAACAAAAAAGTGTTGCCATAGCAATCTAATAAGAAAACAAAAGTTTAAAACCTTAAAATGTGTTGGACTTTTTCTGTGTCTACCTACATGAAGCCACGCCTTCTCATATAAACATAAAACGATTGAGTAAATTCTAATAAAATGTTGCAAACCGTTGAACAGAATCTATTCGGCAGTAACAGTAATAATTCCCCTGTGACAACCACGACCACAACAACAACCAACGCACCCAACAGCGAAGAGAAAACCCAACGACGGCGTTCAACATTTTATGTGCCACTCGTCATCGAGGACGATATTGCTAACGATTCCAGCAATAGTAGCATCGGCGCAACAACAACAAAGAGCAGCAGCAGCAGTCGCAGTACAGATAGCTTAACAACAGCCGCTGCTACGACGACTGCAGCGATAGAGAAAAAAGGTAGCAAAAATAGTAGTAAAAATAGCAAAGAGCTTAAAAATAGCAATAACAACAATTTAAAAAAGTCAGCATCTTTGAAAAACGCAAGCGCCACATCAAAAGTTGCCGCTATACTTTTCGAGCGAACTAACAGTAGCCTGGGCCTCACAACTAGTTCGTCCGCCAAAAAGATGGCACCACCTTGTGGTTTCAACTGGAGCATCACCAGCATGGCGGATGCCGATTTGGATGATGCTGATAGCGATGGTGGTGAATTTATTATGGCTGCAAATCGTAAACAAATGGAATTGAAAAGTCAAAAGCAAAATTCACCAAAGGTCGAAAAAACCAATAGTATTAGCAGTAGAAATAGTAGTAAAACTACAACACCAGTGAAACAACAGGCACAACAGCAACAAAAACAAGTCACCGCCAAAACGAAACGTTATGGCATTGTACTGAATGGCATTAGTTTAGATGATGAGAACATCGATATGACAGCGGGTGATTATCACAAGAATGGTGGACTGAAAGAATTTCAGGATGATGATGTGATCATGGCAGATGCCACAGCGAAAACTCTTGAAATGCCGCTAAATCGTACACCAATCAAACATGTGGCAACCATTACCGTTTGTAATTCGCTCATGCAAATCGATAACTATAATCACGACGCCGACAATCGTAAAAATAACGCCGCCGTTGCTGCTAAAACAGCTGGTGCTGCTGCTGTCACTACGACTACCGCTACGAACGCTCTCAATATCGTCGTCGTTGGTAATAATGCGACGAATAACGATAATAAAAATAAAACCGATGGCGATTACGATGAAGACAACGACAACGGCGACGACGATGATGATGATGATTCAGAGATAAGTCGCATGCAAACCAATACATCGACACCAATCAAAATGATGAAATCACGCTCGCGCACCAATATCTTATCGGTTCCAAGCATGGAACAGCATACGCTGCTTAACGTAGTCGCTGCTGGTAACAGCGGCGTTAATTCCACACCAATATCGCTCCGCGCTAAAGCAAAAACTTTACCGCAAAATCTCTCACCTTCAGTTGTTTTGCAACAGCCCGAAGCTTTGCACGCGCACTACTCGCGTCAACAACATCAACACCAACAGCAACAACAACAGAATTCCATTCTCACAAAAACAACAAAATTGGCAAAACAAAGTCTATTCGGTGGTAGCACTGCTAGTCACATTGGCAGCTCAAACGTCACGACAACATCCACATCGTCAACGTCATTAATAACATCAACTTTTCCACCAAAAAATCTATTCCTTCTCAAATCGACGCCAAAACTATCGTCGAATAATCGTGAACGCGGCGTCGGTATAAACCCGATAATGTCCTCGTCTTCGGCGTTAATAGCTTTCGAGCAAGCTGCTCAGCAGAGCGCCGCCACCACGACGTCAAAGTCCAAGGTGAGCGCCACAAAAAGTTTCAACACTTCGGACACTTCGCTAACGTCGTCGCCAAATAACACCCCCTATCCGCCACACCCACATCAGATAACGTCACCCGCAAAGAAATCTTTAAGTTTTATACGTCGCGCACATTCAACAAAGCTATCGCGCAATAATTCGTTGTTGAAATCGATTGCGTCACATCATCAACAAACGATACAACAACAGACCTCGGTCGCGTCGTCCACAGCTGCCGGATCAGCTGTTTATTGTTCGGGTAGTTGGAGTAAGGATATGTACATCGGTTATGATGTTTGTGCTCTGACAATGGAGGAATTGGACGAATTCTTCCGTTCAGAACGTTGTGCCGAATTAATACGTGAACGTTTTAAAATTTTGGATATATCACATGATCATGATCAACATGAACATGGTAGTAGTGGTTGTGTTATTGGTACGGGACATAATCAAAAAAATTGTTCAGCTTCACAACATAATTTGAATGAACACGATGATGAACAATATCATCAGCAGCAACATCAACAACAACAACAGCATGGAGAACATGATGAGGATAACGATGATGCAGGCATACATTCGGGTAGGTTGAAATGTTGTTTATCTCTAGTAAAAATATTTTTGGAAAATTTCGACCATGCTACAATTATTCTATTATAATTATTTTATCTCTGTCAAATAGTACGAAAATCGGAATAAACTTGCCTTGTTCTCAATATACAAGTTTTCCAATCCAAAGTAAACCTTTTCCAAATCAAACTAACCTTATCTTCATTCAAATTAACCCTTTTGCACATCAAAAATAAACTGTTTCCATATCAAGATTAGCCTTATCAAAATCAAATTAGCTTTATATCGATTCAAATAAACCTGTTCAAAATCAAATTAAACCTTTTACATATCAAATTAACCCTTTCGCAAATCAAAACAAACTTATTTCAAATAAAATTAAACCTTTTCCAATACAAAGCCTTATTTTCATTCAAATAAATCCTTTTGCAAATGAAAACATATTGTCTCAAACCTTATTTTCATTCAATTTAACCCTTTTACAATTTACCTTTCACAAATCAAATTAACCTTTTTCCGAATCAAATAAACCTGTCATTAAATTAAAAGTTTTTCCAAATCAAATTAACCTTTTTCCAAATCAATTTTATATAGAGCAAAGTAAATCAAGGATATTAACCTTTGATTTAAATTAACTTTTTTCATTCAAACCCTAAAATACTGCTGATTTTACTTGCTTCTAGACAATACACGTCTTCCACTAATTTTCCAAAGCAAATTAAACTTTTTCTAAATCAAATTAAACCTTTTCTAAATCAAATAAAATAACATATAAATCAAACACAATTTGTTGTGTATAGATAGATCATATTGATCTTTTTTCAAATCAAATTAACCTTTCTACATATCCAATTAAACTTTCTACATATCGAATTAAACTTTGTAAAAAAAAACTAATTTGATTAGGAAAATTGGCAGTTAAATATGATTTGGAAAAAGTTTATTTTGATGTGCAAAAGGCTTATTTTTATTTGAAAAGGGGTTAATTTGAATTAAGATAGAGTTAATTTGATTTGGAAAAGGTTTAACTTGGTGTGGATAACCTGTATTATGTGTAACTTTTCTGTTTTTTGACATTTTAAACAGTTGAAATACTAAATAAGAATTTATTTCTTGTTGTACAGTCTTTAAAGGGAAAAATATTAATATAGTAATGAAAATCCGCATAGTACGAATTGAACCCTGAACCTCTGAGTAATAAACGCTGTAAAAGTTTGTTTTATAAGCATAGAACTCACGCTGCGTTGGCTTGTGATCAAAAATGGGCATTAGTTGCTATTTCTTATTGGCACAGTTGTATTAAAAGGATAATTTATACATAAAAATAAGAGCTGATTATGGAATAATATAAAAAATTGGACAAAATGGCGTCAGACACTTTTGATACCTTAACAAATATCATTAATAAATTGAGAAAATATTTATTTTTTCTTTCATTTTTCATTAGAAAGTGATAGTAAGAAAACGACCTAAATAAACACTTTGAAAAAGATCTTAAAATATCATTAATATAGACAAAATAAATAAATATCACTCCAAGCTAAAATCAAATTATCTATACATATACCTTAGAGCAAAAAACTGACGAAATCGATCGATGGACAACGATTCATTTAACGTCATGTCTGTCTGTCTCACCATGCCATGCCATTCCAAAATTAACTGTCAAACAATTAACATGTTCAGTTCGATTCAGTTTAGTTTTGTTTATTTAGGTAACCCAAATAAATTTTAAATCACCTTTTTTTACCGCTTCTAAACACCAATCAATACATAAAGTATCTAAACCTCACGTTGCTTTTGCTATTTGTTGTGTTTCATTTTATGAATGTTAAATCTCTATATCATTGTAGCCACGTCCAATGACAGTAAAAACTTCATGGTAACCAACCAACTAGAGCTACAACAAAAATAATTGAAGAAAAAAAAGAAAACTTCACTACCTGAATATTTTTGAAAAGAACAGTGTCAGCATAAAAATACTGCATAATTGTTTACATTTTGTTTTAAACAAAAATACCCGTTTTTTGTATAAAAATTTCTGCTTATCTTGCTCTTTTTTTTCATGAATTTGAATGCAACGCAGTTAAATATTTTTGCTTTGTTTGGAATTTTAAAATTTTGTTTTTAGTTTTTTTTTTTTTTTTACAAAAACCTCATATACCTCTTTAGAACTTATCGGAAATAAGAAAAAAACACGCTTGCTTTCAACATGTAGACAAGTCACTTCTCAATATTTGTTATCATTTAAATGAAACTGATAAGATAAGCGTAAATTCGTTAAGAAAATTTTCATTGAAAAAAAAAAAAAGAAAAAGAATTGGCTTTAACATACGATTTTTAGATGGATATATGTATTAAAAACGTGACACAATAATTCCCGACAGAATCGAACTAGGTTTCCTAATGAATTGCGTCTACGATACAATAAAGCGGGGATTTCGCAAGTGAGTCAATAATGGAGTTAAGCGGAATTTTCGTAAGGGAGTTCCCCGTTCATATGCATCGAAAATTAAACATTAATCGGGAACTACTGTAATAAAATTAATGTGGTCTATTTGACTTGCGTAATTCTCAACTTTTGAAGCACTGGTGCTTCTATAACATTATTTCGCAGACCAAAATGTTATATAAGTTTTATTTTGTAATCAAACAAAAGTAAACACAAACAAACGTAAACAAACAAAAACAAATAGAAACAATCTCATTGCTAGCTATTAGTAATTATAACTTAATAAGTATTATTGGAAAAATAATGTGCCTTATAATCAGTGTGTCTGGAAAATCCTTTTTTTTGTGCGACTTATTACTAAGGAGATATTTTTTGAAAATCCTAAAGCTCTTCACAGCCATTAGTTAACAAATGACAAGGGTTTAACCAACAACATATTACTTTCAATCATTAGTTTAACCTCCAAATTTCATTGGTTAAGCATAAGTCAACCAGCAGCTGATGAACACAGCCACGTAACATCTTTTTCACGAGCCGCAACACTGTCGATTTTTTTTACACTTAATTATATTCTTTTGGCCTTTCACTAATTTGATCAGAAAAATTACTTTTTCATCAATAAAATTTGTAGAGCGTGGCTTTTCCATCGTTTTTGTTATATTCCCAATAAAATTTTTGAATAAATTTTCAGCCTCTTATACGATAATTGATTACCTAACGCATTGCTTGAATGTTAAAACATTTTAAACATATGTTTTCACAAAATCCACAAATTTAGCCGTGCTGCCATATTTTTTTGTTCATTGTTATAGTTAACCAAAGCACTGCGAATATGAAACATTAGTTAAACTCCTGTCACCTTTTTAGTTAGCTAATTTGTTAACTAATGACTGTGAATTGCGGCCTAAATTAGGTAAGATTAATGAAATATATAAAACGCCATATTTTACATTACGTTTATATGAGTTTTATAGAGCTTTTATTGCGGCAATACCCCAGTGGGATTAGGAGCTTACTATATTTTCTGTATAATCTGCAGCAATAGCTCCGAAAGAAAATCAATAATTCCATAACATGACAGCATTGCATTATAAGTAGTATGTAGTTCCTGAAATTAGGTCCAAGCGAATAAACAGATTTTTGAGTACAGACAGCAAGTCACTTCCACTTGCATAACTTTGCTTACGTACACCATTCTTTGTGTATTTCCGCATCACCTCAATTCCGAAATAAAGACCAATTGGTGTTATTTTTGTTTCTTTTTCTTTCAAAAGTTATTGTTAACAGAGCGTATTTTTGCGTGTACGCAGCACACGCATAATCGAAAATAATTGGGTAAAAAAAACTAAACCTTGAGTACAAATGCCATTTTTTTCATAGATATTAGTGTTTTTTGAGCTATTGTGTAACGAAATCATTTAATTGTTTGTGCTACAAAAAAAAAAAAAAATTGCTTTATTTCACTTTTGCTGGAAAAAATCCAGTTTCTTTTATAAAGAGCGTGTGGACCATAAAAATTTCAAATAAAAATTTTTGCACGATTTTCGTAATAATATTTAATGCTTTTATGGCCTCAAAATGAAGTATACTACACTGTGTTGTATGGCGTATTTAAGCTTTAGTTTTTGCTAAAGATTAATTGAGTTGACTTAAAATTTTACGCTTAAAGTTTTGCTAGTAAAAAACTAGATTGATCTTTTAGCGACAGGGAACTGCTGTATTGTGTAAAATAGCTTTACTGCTTGAAATATAATTTCAGTGTATGGAAAACATTCAACTGATTACATTTAGGAAACGATTCTATTGAATATTAAGAATATTTAATTGAACAAAACAATTGTGAATTAAACATTCCAGATGAGTGAAAATTTCGCTAACACAAACTAATTTCTGCCGGGTCCTGGGCTTGACCGTTCTTAATAATACAATAGTTCATATATCAGTATAATGTGTCACAAATTCATGTCACAATGCTGCCAGGCTTGTGGCATTTAAATGAAAATCTTTAGAAAAAAGTAATTAGAATGTGGGCAGGGTAATGAAGACAAATGTTTTATCGAATTAGCTTACCAATGTAAACAATAGTTGGATTATTAATTAGATAATTTAGAACAGTAGATATGTCTGAAATAAAAAATGGGAATGCAGTCATGTCAGAGAAGTTTTTTAACAAGCAGGGGAGTGACGACTTGAAAGATATTTTTTATAAATACTAGAAAATAATTGGTTTCCATATTAAAAATGTAAACATCTGAATAAAAGTATACTTTGGCACAATAGTATTGCCTGGGCTTTTTAGTCCAAATTTCATGTTGTCTTCCTTGTACATTTAAAAACTAAAAAACTTTAAAATTTAAAAGTCGTCATAGTTAATAAGTGAAAAATAATCATAACAATAAAATATAAATTCCACTTGTCACATTCTATCAATAACATGTGATAATTGCACTAACCAATTAAAAAAGTCAAAGCCCGATAAGCTATTTTGTTCAAAATCACAAAATAAATGTTATTCATACGTCTTTTTGAAGAGAATCAGAAAGGAGGGAGGGATAGACTTCCATGAGCACCTTCCATATATGTATTCGCCCCTGATTGGAGAGGCACAAATAAACTTGGTTTGCGCATAGTCAGATAATACAAATTCACAATTCTATAGAAATGTTAAGGAAAATTGCTTATTATTTTACTTAAACTGGTGAGAGTAGTGACGACAAAATTATTTGAAATTCCTCGTTAAAATAGTTTGAATAAATATTTTTTGCGATTTACGATTTGTAGGTAATTCGATGAGAAATTTAGAAGACATTAAGGGGATTCCTTTAAACTTGTTAAATCCAAGCTCGTAAACTTTGAAGTTTTTCATGGTATCCGAGCTGACGAGATTAAAGGAATCCCCTTAGTAAGTTTTTATCAGACAATGAAATAAATTTTCTTTTAAGTACAGGCAGACTTTAAACTTTTTAATCCTTTAGAAAAAATTGAGTTCCAAAATATTTTTAAGTTTATGAAATAAATGTATAATTTGACTCAAAACCTTTTTATTAGAATAAAAAAGGTTAAAATTTTAATTGATTTATGTTTCAAAAAGTTTAAAAAAACTTATAAATTACATAAGTCCAAAAAAAAATTTTTTTTTTTCAAAGTTTTTATTGACTTTTATTTTTAAAAGTTCTTTAATTTTTTTTTTTTTTTTTGACTTTGATTCGTAAAACTTTGTTTGCACTTTTTGGACTTTTTTTTCAATAAATTTTATTGAAAATTAATTTTTAATTGAACTTTTAGTCATTGCAAAGATCGATTTTCATATAAATCTATTAATGCATTTTCTAACACATAATTATGACAAGTTAAGGAACGGATTAAAAACACGGCTATACTGACATATGTTTCGTCTTTCGCCGCAAAGACTCATCAGACTATTTTTGTTGTAATTATAATTATATTTATTTTATTGAATTAATTATAATTGAAAAATTGCAAGTTGAAATTGATAGATTTATATGCAAATCGATCTTTGCAATGACTAAAAGTTCAATTGAAAACTAATTTTCAATATATAAATGTCATTAAGTAACACACTTAAAATTCTTAAAAATAAATTTTATTTGTAAAACTTTCTGCATAAAAGTTTCAAGGTCTAGTTTATATAAATATAAGAAATACAGCGTATTGCAAAGTATACTAATTGTAAACACTATTATGCCATCAACAACTGAGAACAACTGTGAAATACGAATATGTATTCATAAAATTTTTGTTTAGAAAGTTAATTTTTGCTTTTCCGAGAACAGCAAAAAATTTTAAACAATTTTGCAATGTTAATTAATAGCTTCAAATGTTTATCGCTTTGGAAGTAATAAATTTGATTCGTCATGCGACTTGTAAATATTTACAAATTTTATTAAAATATTTAAAAAAAGCAAAGACGCAATATAAAAATTGTAAACAAACAATTATAACATTAGTTCTTTTAGATAAAAAATACATATAGTTACGACTTATCAGCAAAAATAAAAATAAAACATTGAATTACAAACGAAGCACATTTTGTTCCAAAATGAACATTAGAATAACCTTAAAAAGTAACTTAAGAAGGTTTTATTTATGAGATTGTGACCACTTATATTTATGGCGATAAAAATTCATGTTTTTTTTTTTTTGTTTTTTTGCTTTGCTCAGCATTTTATTTTAAGTTTTATGAAAAATATTTTCACACATAACATAAAATTTGCTTATCGTGTCTGTTACATTTTAATGTAATGCAATCGCTTGGATTCTTATTACATGAAAAAAGACAAAAATGTTTTGTTTTCGTTTGCTCATACAAAATGTTGTATTTCTTAATATAATTTGGCGTGAAATTAAGACTTCAACGGTTTTTTTGTAATTTTTTTCTCTCTAATTTTAATTCTTTAAGTAGCCAATTAATTTATTCGAAATTTATTATTTTTAACACTTAACTATTTTTTTAATAATATATTGCTGTTGTTGTTTGCTGATATCATACTTAATAACCTCAAATTAAATTTTGGTCTTGGAAATTTCGCTTCAAGTTATCATTTTGCTTTGAAATTTTATTTTGCGTGTCTTTTTTAATGTGCGTGCTAAATTAAATTTTTTTCTTTCCCCCCATTTTAATTAAACATTTAATATTACATTAAAAAAAGTGACAGTTTTAATTTTGCCCTAGACACTTTTTTATTCAAATTGGCTTTCCCTTTTTCTAAATGCCAGTAAGATTTTGTCTAGTCAGCATAAAAAAAGTTTTTTTACTGAATTTTTTAATAATTTTTTAGCGGTTAGAGTGAAAATATGAAGGTCTTCGACGCAAAAATTATCTACAATTGTGGCACAGATAGACAACTCTGAATTTGGGGGATGGTTGAAAATTTGGGACTGCCACAATGCATAAATTAACATCTTTCTGCATGCAGGTACTAATCCACACAAAATTTGTTTTGAGATGTTCACATTTTCGTATGGCTGTTGTAGAACAAGTTCTTTTATGTTCAGGAACAACTTTCTTTGTTATCTACCTTCAGTGAAAAGGTGTTCTCTAGCTTTAAAAAAAAGTAAGTTTATAAAACTATATTTTTTACAAAATTAAAATTTATTTGGGTTAGTATACAAATTCAGTTTTTAGTCAATAACTAAAGCGTTGCTTGGTCTATAACACTGTTCGAGTTATTTTCAAACTACTTAACAAGGTTCTGACAAAAAAAAAAAAAAAAAATATACGTGTTTTGGCGTTTTGAAAGTTAACATCTGAATTTTTTTTAGGGGGTCAAAGTTTCCCTTTCTTAACGCATTCTGGTGTTAAATGGGCATATTAAGCTATATGATCTTACATCTGAGGTGTATCATTTGTTCAACAAACTTTTGTAGGATATTACGAGGAATATTTTTGTGGAAAACTTTAATTCTCTAAATGTGGGGGACATATGAGTAATTTTTACCCTTTTCTTAAAAAGGTACAAAAATTACACCTAAAACGGGTGAATATGAAATCGTAATAAACGATAGAAATATTTGCTATAAAATTTCACTACTAGTCGCTGAATTCTAAAAAGACGGAATTTCATCCCAAAATCCATAAAATCGTTGAAACCGATGAAGATTTCTCACATTGAATTTTTATTACACTTTTTTACGCATTATTTTTAAGTTTTAAGCATTTCTTGTCTTGGTTGACCTATAGCGAAATTCTTCGTTATATATTTTTAACTCATTATAACCCATTTTTTCGGAAAAGGGATCAAACAGACCCACAAAAACAGAATATAATGTGTTAAAGTGTTTCGAAAAAATGTTCCTCATGTGATTTTGCTATGACCTTGCGGAAACAAGTTTTATCCAAATCGTGGGTTTAAAGTTTTACAGTGGGACGAAAATACGTTTCTTGTGCTTAAAAACAATATATCGTCGCGACGCCTGAGCTCTATTTTGTTCCATACGCATATTCTTTAAAAAAACAAAAGGAAATAACTTGTGTTTGTGGCGATACAGGTTATGTGTTTTTACTTTTATGTGGAATATGCGTATGTGGCAAAAGAGAACTCAGACGACGAAATGTCAAATGTTAAGTATCAGATATTATGTTTTTTTCAATACCTTGACTTAAGGTAAAAATTTGAGATTTCGTACGATTCATTCCGAGTATTTTTGAGATTGTAATAAAACAATAACCAAGCCATATTATGCAAAGTCTCGGCTTGATACGGTTTTTACTTTATTACTATATTGACACGTCGAATAGTGATTATTTGTGATTTTTTACCAATTCTTAAGAATATCAAAACAAGAGAGTGTGCTACAAATTACGAAGTTGAGAAGTTTGTCCCTTTTTTTACCATATGTGGACTGGAGTATGTATTTTCAAATCTTTGATTGAGAAGTGTACCGAAATTCATCAAACTATCTTGCATTTCATCTATAGGGCTTTAGCCTGAATAAACATTCTCCAGAATTTTTTTTAAGACTGCAATAGAGGCAGTAACTCAGTCTGAGAAAAAATTATCTCGAATATTTGTTCATGACAAGGCCCATAACATCTATTCATTTTTTTTTTTTAATACACCAATAAAAAAGAGGTATTCGAGAACAGTTGTTTATGTATATAATTTTAAGTAACAGCTCTGTAAATATACTTTCAATACGAAGAACTACGTGTACACAATAAAAATTTAAGTTTAATTTAAAAAAAAAAAGTTTTTATGCAGAGCAATGCCAAAAAAAGTATTAATTTCAAACTATTTTGGAATAAATTTCGTACTTTTTTGGTATAAATTTGAAACTTTTTTTGGAAAAAAATCTGAATTTAATACCAAAAAAGTTTAAAATCAATACTTAACGAAATCAAAACTAAGAAAAGTAAACTATCATTTTTAAGTGTGTACAAACCATACATTCAACTATAAATTAAAAAGTCCATGAGAAAAGATTTATAACTATCTTCTCTATGGTATTTTTTTGTTTTTTTGTTTCATAAGTAACTAAATTAGTTTTGTATTATTACTATCGAAATTAGTCTGACCTTTTATTATAATTTTAATTAAAAACCTCTTAGGTCATCATATCTTTATTAATTTTCATTCTTCTTTTTCTTTTATTCTTGGATTAATGTGTTTTTAACAAGTTCTTAAGCAAAAGTTTGCGTGTCCAGTATGTTGCTGTCATATGAGTGAATTTTATTTGCAAAAATTTTATTGTTGTTTTTATGTCTCTCCAAATTTAATTTATTAATTTTTTGAATTTTTATTATTTGACTCGCCAATTGAGACCGGCCCCTTATATGTTTTATGTGTATGCATTTGCTGAATTAATTTGATTTGGTGTTTTTTTTATCTCCTTTCATTAGTTTTTGTTGCCTTTGAACAGACCAATTTAAAACAAAAAATTACGTTACGCATGAGTCACGCTTTGTTTTGTTGTTTTTGATTAACTTTGTTAATAATTTTTTATTTTGGTTTGTTTGGCCGCAATATTAGATTCCAACCAACTTTATTGGTTTCTCATGCTTTTGCGTGCTGTAAACTGACTACAACCGCAACAAAGATAGCTACAGCAACCACAACTATACAACAACATACTGACCCATTGTGTTGACGGGTTTTTCTCTCTAGCGCTCAATCTGGTTGTCTTGATCCGTCTAACATTATTTATGTTTTGATTTATAAACTTGGCTAAGAGTTTAAAATTATTTTACTAGGAATTTGTTAAGATTTTTATGGAATTTTAATAGCAACTTACTAACTGGTACTTTAGACTCGGGAGTTTGTGTATTTAGTGACGACACGAACAGCGCTACGAAATTTAGATTTTTATGCGAAAGTTAACTCATAATGAGTCATATTTAAATTACCTTTATAGTTAGACAGTAACTGTGTAGACTGATATATATATATTTATTTTTCTATCTATATATTCAACTAACAAACTAATTAGCTATCTAACTTAATAATTTACTAAATATTTAACTCACTAACAAATTAACTATCTTACTTACCAAATAACTAACTAACAGAATAACTAAGTAACTAACTATCTAATTGAATGACTGACTAACTGAATTAATTAGCTATCTAACTAAATATTTGACGCACTAACTAATTAACTCACTAACATTAACTAACTTACTAAATAACTAAAATACTAAATAACTAACTAGCTAACTGACTAGCTGAACAACAAACTTCATAACTATGTTAAAAACTAGATAACTAACGAAATAACTGATTTACCAACTAAATAACTTACTATCTTAGTAACTAAATAGTCAATTAACAGACTAACTTACTAAATAACTATTAACTAAACTAATTAACTGTATAGCGATATATTTATCTAACTATTAATAATCAATTTCTGTACTTTTTCCTTTATTCATGCATATGCATCTATTTCTTTATCTATCGTAAGGATCCTACTTGTATATCTTCTGAAGTGTAACATAAAATAAACTCTGAAATACTAAAGTCTATTACATATTTTGCAACTAAATGCATTAAATATTTATTTTACTGTACTCGTCATGTAGATACGTACATACAATATGCATCTATTATCTGCAAAACATATCACTTCCTCATACTTGAGCTAAAATGCAGCAAAGAAGAAAAAAATAGATCTTTTTAAGTCATTGAGTCAGTCAGTCAGTCAGAGTGAATGTTACAAATACATATGCGCACGTCTGGGGCGAATTTGAAATTATAATGACAAGAATAATAACAACAACAACGAAATCATGCATTCATATATTACATACTTATGTAGAAAATGTGCAGATATTCGATGTAGAAGCAAAAATAGCTAAATATCTTACAGCTACAAAATAATAAAAAAAAACAAAAGATGAATAGCAACTTATCAAAAGCAAAATGATCGTGCCTTCAATAACCTTTTGTCATTAAAAAAAAGAAAAGAAAAATGTTTCAAGTTCCATAAATTCCAATTAACTTTAACATAAGTACATTTGTTTCTTTAATCTAAAACAACTTCGGCCCAGATTCTCAGTCATTAGTTATTTAACAGTATGTTCTTAACCAAGAACATTTTATTTTCAGTCATTAGTTAACCATTAGTTAAACCTCCAAATGGCATTGGTTTACCATTACTTAAACAACAGCTGGTGCTGAAGAAATAGAATACACATATACTAGTTTTGTGAAAATTCTAAAAATGTTTTTTTCTGACATCGAAAGCAACGAATATATTAACAAAATTTGGAATATTCTTGTGGTTTATCGTCGGCAACAAGTTTTTAAAAATCACATCATTTTTACCAAAACTAAATCACAAAACTATTTTGTGACAGATTTCGCTTGTACTCAATTATATTTTTGTGCCCTTCCAATTATTTTGCTCAGCAAATTCACTTCTTCATCGTTTTTGTTATTTTATTTTCCCAATAACAAACAAACATAAACAAAAATCATATGCTTTTTCAAAATCCATATTTTTCTCCTGTTCATTGTTTTAGTTAACCAAAACACTGTGAATATGAGGCATTAGTTAGTTAAACCCTTCCCAGTGTGCCAGACGGTTCAAATTTCCGCTTTTTTATCCGTTACGGATCAGTAACGGGTCCGTAACGGGTAAAAAAGCGAAGATATTAACCGTCTGGCACACTGGGTTATCACCATTTTAATTAACTAATTATTTAACTAATGTGAATTCGGGCCTTTATGTTTTGTTTTAATTGGTTAAACGCAACCATTTCACCGAAAACTTATTTATTGGGCAAAATTTCGGTGTAGTTACCCGACTAGTAAAAAGTTCAGGTTGAGATCCGATTCGGACCAGGCTTGCCTGAAGAATGATCAGGAACGAGTGAGGAACGTCACACCACATATGAAACGTACCTGATCCGGATCCCATAATCATCATAATATTTCAGGCCCTCATCAGAAAATTTATATATTTATTATTGAGGATTGGATCATATCCATATAAATTAATTTTAATTTCGTCGGGCCACAAAACGCTTTCCTAAAACATTTTGTAGTATTTGTTATGATATAAACATGATAACCACCTAAAATGTGTTTCAGAAAACTTTCTGTGGTTTTTTTGATATGGAACATTTATTTAGCTCGGCAAATTTGATGCGATACTGATTCAAACAACGTACTTGGACAGTATTAGGATTTTTGGTATCAGATCCTGATGAGGAACTGATCAGATGGCAGCATTAAAGAATACCTGATCCAGATCTGATCCTAATCCGGAATTCCTGAACTAATTTCTTGTCGGGTACCTACTTTATGGCAGCCCCCAATATGAAAAAAATTTTTAAACTTAGCATTGTTGCATATTAATTAATTTTTAGAGCATGTTTTTTTATCTTATCATATATATAAGTATACTAGTAGTATCATATAATTTTATAAAAAAACGTATTGCTGCCGTCAAAAAGTATTGAATATTATTCTTTTTTGGGTTTATTCAAGTTATCTTAAGTTGACTGCCCCCTAAAACATAGTTTTTATGTACATAGCACATATGCCTACATGCAAGTATTGTAATAAATACAAATGTCAAAAATATTTAATGAAAATAAATGCTGCTGCATTTTGTTTAATCTTGCCGATAGTCTATTTGCATTAAAGGCGGTTTTCGAAAAAAAAATAGAAAATTAATAAATAAAAAAGTAATAAAAAAGCCCTTAAAATTAAATGCAATCGAACTATTTATCTGTTTGAACTGTAATGACCAGACAGCTGTATAAGCTATAGACATACAAGTAAAAAACATAAAATAGCTACCCTTATATACAAGAGTATGGTCTTATTTTATAGATTGGTTCATGTACATATTATTTTAACGTTGATGATAAGTGTCAATATGAATTGTTTATATAAAACTTTTTTAGTTGTATTTTTGTTTTTTGGCTTTTAGTTAATAAATACACAAAATAAAAATCAACTTTGTCGATAATAAAATAACCATAACTCTAATGTTGCTACATATCGCTGTATATAACTTTATCTCCCTTAGATATTGTACATTTTATTGACATTACTGATTAAAACAAAAAATAAACAGAAAAAAAACCCGAAAATTATTAAACTACCATAGCCATAATTGAAATGCTCTATTTTATATTTATTTTTTATTAGTTTAACGTTTTTATGTTGTTTTTTTTGTTTTGTGGATCGATCGTAAATATAAACAATTGCCATTTTATTTTTTTTTTTTTTTTTGCTACAGCAGAACATTTGTATTGTGTTCGAGCATTTGTGCAAACTTTAAGGTGTGTTTAAAAAGGTGAGCTAAAAGCACTCCAACAAAAAAATTATCATATTAACGAAAAGAAAAAAAAAAATACACAAAAAATCCCAAACATCAAATTGACATTTTGAGTTTGGTACCTCCACTTGCTTGTTTCTCTTGGTATGAAACTTTTCTAACTGACTCAGCAAAGGTGGGTACATTTGCTTAAAATAGTTTTTCCAATCATTTGATCTTAATCTCAAATGTTTTATTGTGGGAACAGCCAAATAATGTCACATTCAAAGAAAAATTTGCATAAAACTAACATTTTGTCATCTTCTTGTTGGACATTATGCAATATGAGTTACACTTTTATATGTGGTTAGCTCTGAGCTAATCAGATATCAGAGCGATTATTTCATAGAAATTAGGTACTTGCTAAAGCAAATTCTTTCGAGATTGTATTGTATATGTTTTATATTAAGAAATCATTACAAAACATACTTTTAGTTTTCACTAAACTTTACCATACTTTTCGATATATAAAAGTTTATCGACTTTGTCTATACTTTTTGCACTTGTGCAAAATTATGGTGTGACACGCAATATTGCATTTGCCATCTTGGGTTTGAAAATTCCCAAATTCTTACTTCAGATTCGTGATCAGTGACTCCTAAAACCCCCGAGTGATGAAATTTACGCCAAAATATTGAAAAAAATTATTTTACGCCTTCTTTCGGGGCGTGTCACAACGTCGCCATATGAACATTTTTTAAAACGCCACTTGACCTTCGAAAATTTTGGTATCCAAAGCTTTATTTTCCGTCCGCACAAATTCTGGCGACGTTGGTGGCCCGGTTGACATGAAACGTCCCACATAACTATATGAAGTCTTTTGAACTATTATCAAGTTTTTCACCACTGATTAAAGTTCTTGTTACTGGATTCACAGTTATTAGTTAACCCATTAGTTAACATAATTGGTGACCGGAGTTAAAGTAATGTTTCATGTTCACAAATTCCTTGGCGTCGTAGTTTCGGAAAAAAGGGTAGACAATTTTTTAAAAACTAAGAAACCGACGATTAACCACATTGTGTATTCCAAATTCCGTAAGTATCTGCGTCGCTTTCGATATCATACTCAAAATTTGCTACTTCTGAAATTTTTTTTTAATAATTTTTATGAAATTTAATGGGTTTTTGTTCTTCAGCATTAGCTGTTGGTTGGCTAATGGTTAACCAAATATATTTGGGGGTTTAACTAATGGTTATCTAATGACTCAGTATACAATTTTCTTTTCTCTTCTTATCTGTACATTTCAATAAAATTTAACACTGCCCAAGTTTGTGTTTTTTTTTTTTTTTAATTCTAAAAGCTATTGATCACTTTAATTTCTATTAGAAATTTTTAGGCAGTTATTGACATTTTCAATATATTTTGACACCTTTCGATACTATTATACAGTTTTTAATCTGAATTATTGGCCATATTCATGTTATTATCACTTGACAATAAATATTCAAATTTTACGAAAAGGTATTATATGCACCTCTTGCTTTCTACATTGTATGCAAAATTGATTATCAACTTATAACTTTTTGATATCTGTTGATTCTTTTTAATATGAAAACAATGAAGAAATGTCTAGCTTAACTGAACCAACTTAATCACTAAAATACTCCTCAAATCTAATTGCTTAAAATCCTTTCACTTTCATGAAGCAAAATAGTTAAAACAAAAGAAATAATTTGAAATAGTTCATATTAAATACAAAGAAAAAATAATACAAATGTGTACAAAACTACCATAAAAAATCGTTTATCCACGCTATACCAATATGTTTTACCTTTACTTTTCATTCTTCTGCCCTTAACTCTAGCACTAATTTTCGGTTCTTTTAGAAGTCCTTTACTATTTTTACTTTTTTTTTTTCAAAACAAATTCGTTCCACTTTAGGGGCGTTGCAAAAACACTTAAAGAAAACAACAACAACAAAACGAAAAATTCAAATTTTCCACTTAAAAAACACAAACGAAAGGCGACGACATATGGTGTCAACAAAGAAAAAAAAATGTCATTTTAAGCACCCTGCACAAGGAATTGTATGGTAACAAAGGAAGTGCAAAAAATTTCATAAAATGCAAAAAAAAAAAAAAAAAATAACTTAAATACTTTGAGATATATTTTTGCATATTTTGCTTGTTTTTTGCTTAATTTTTAGGTCACTTCAGTTTTTTCTTCTTTTGATAAAAAAAGGGTTTATAGAAAAGTTCAAGGTTTAAGAGTTTTGTTAGAATTTGAAAAGACGATAATAAGCAAAGTGTACCTACTACATACTTAAAATTCCTACAGTTTTGTAAATATTATAATTTATTCAAACTGGCAAAAAAGCTTTAATTTTGAAGCTTCCCAAAGTGTTTTTTTTTTTTTTATTAAAAACATATATAACACCAATAAAATTACAGATCAATCAGTTGTGGCATATTCAATTAAATGCCCTTACTAAATGCGGTGTTTTTCAAGTTCAATAATTCCATTTCCATTTCTTTATCGCTTCACTTAATCTTCATCAAATTATTATTGTTTCCAATGATTGTCCTTAACTGAAGACCACACACAGTCTTGTTAGAAAAATGCCACACACATGCTGTGTAGGTTCGTTAAAGATTTGAGAAATAACACTTAATCTTAAGCATAATAAGTCTTATTGAAAAGAAGATTATTTTATTTTTCTGTACGGAAATATGTGAAAGATTGTCATACATTTGTGTATGGTGAATTGATTAGAGAAGTAAAAAAGGTACGTTTATTTAATTACTAAATAAGCCCAAAGATAAAATGGAATTTAACTTCATTGAACTTGATTTCATTTAGTACCTACTGATTCTAACAAAAAAAAAAAGTTTCTTTTAAAAATCTTAAAATATGAAATTTTTTAAGAAAATCAAGTAAAGAGATATGTAACCGAAAGAGTTTTCTTTCTTTTCATAAATACACGTTTTCCAGTCCAAAATAAAACTTTTCCACACCAAATTGATATTTTTTTTTCAATTTAAGTTTATATTTTTTTCAAGTCAAAATAAACTTTTTCCAAATCAATTTAAACTTTTTCCAAACAATTTAACCTTTTTCCAAATCAAAATAAAATTTTTCCAAATCAAGTTAAACTTTGCGAAAAAAAACACGCGTAAAATGATATGTATCTGCACCTACAGCAGCTATCGTTCTGATATTTGGTATATAGATTTATACTGTGTCTACCAAACACCTGCCAAAATGTGGAGGGGATTGGAAAGGACGCGTTGTACGCACCCACTTACAAAACTTTTTATCATAAATCACGCAAGGAAAATTTTTTATAGCATCTTAACTCATTGCTCTTGGTGTTTTTGAGCTTTTTTTCTAAAAACTGTGCTATATGTAATGGTTTGAAGTACTTTAAGAAATAATCTACAAAAAAATTTAACGAGTGGTCAAAAAGACAAGATATGATTAGAACTTAAGAATAATACGTAAAAAATGGAGTAAAAATGTTTATTAATAAAATTTTTTATTACATAGTATGTATGACATATGTATGCCCACGAGTTTTATAAGTGTGTGCTACGCTTCGTTTCCAATCCCCTCTACATTTTGGCAGGCACAATATTAATCGCCCAATGGTAAAAATTTTACCACAAATGTTTTATATAATTTTGGTACTTTTTGGACATTTTTAGTACGCTTTTGCTATTTGGTACAAAATAGAAATGCTCATTTATCATCCCAGGTACAATGATATGTGTGAAACATAAACAAAACAAAAAACACGAAGTCAGTGCTATGCTTTTTGTTTTTTTCTTTTTGCTTTATCCTCTTTTCAGCTCTGTGTGAACGCGTATTTTGTTGTTGTTAATAATGAAATATTTGTATTTTGTTGTTGTTAATATTGAAAATTTTGTATTTAATTTTGGCAGGATAAAGGGCAACATATTGAAATATTTTCAACTTTGTGCACATCTACACACAAAAACCTTTGCAATGGTATATAATTCAAATTCGTAATCAATTTCTAAAATAGTAAAAAAAGGAGGACAAACTTTTGTCTTTCGTATTAATATATAGATACCAAGATTCAGAACGATAGCTGCTGTAGGTGCAGATACATATCATTTTACGCGTGTTTTTTTTTTTGCAAAGTTTAATTTGATTTGGAAAAAGGTAATTTTAATTTAAAAAAAAAAAAATTGAATTGTTTGAAAAATGTTTATTTTGATTTGAAAAAAGATCAATTTGGTGTGAAAAAGGTTTAACTTGGAATAGAAGACCAGTGATGGAATTTTTTTTTGGCATGTTGAACTAACATTTTGTGTATATCAATTTTAATATTCCATTAATGTTAGCTTTACATGCTAATATTGTTAATTTAAAATGGTACAACTGCTTAAACAATATTTCATATTTTAAATTAACAGTTCTAGCATGTCAAGCTTATATTTGTAGCTTATTAAATTGAATATAAATTAGTTCTTTTCGACCCCAGGCTCTTTAAATATTGAAATGCAATTTATAGATTCCTAAGGTCTAAATCAAGGGATTTGATTTTTCTGTATCTCTTTAACCAAAGATTATACATTGCTTGGACAATCCCTTGCAACAGATTATTCCTTTTCTTTCAAAAACGTAACTTCACGCATATGATCTTAAGATTTTAAATTTTTATGAAATCTTTACTATAAAACTAAAGTGGCGAGTATTAAATTATTAAAAAGAATGTCGCTTCAAAGAGAATACAAACGGAAATAACTAATCGGAAGCAGCTGTAGATTGTTGGTCGAATTTTTTGAAGCAAAGAATACAAACGAAATACAAAAAAAAAAAAAATATTAAGCCAGACAAATGACAGAAAATAATTTTTTGCATCAGTGATTTTGTGTGTGATACCTTTTTCTGACAGGTTCTATTGATATTTTATAACTATAACACTCATTCTTTCTCTCTCTCTCCATCTCCTACTCCATATATATATCTCTGCATTAAATTTTCAAATTGCGCGCTTCATTTCCTGCTTTATTATTTAATTCTACAACGTAAAAAACACAAAAATTTAAACTCGAAAAAACCAAAAAAAAAAAACCCTCATAATTTTTGTGCTTAAAAAAATCGAGACAAAAAATAAATGTGCGCAGCTAAACAAGAATTTAATTGAATTTCCTGTCAGAGGGATTTTTGTACGTTGCGCACTCGCACAAACGACGGATGTTCTTTCTTTCACTACGAACTACATACCAGTGAGATACATTGCAAGTTAAACTTCATTCTGAGTGAAAAATTACGCAAAGTTATAGCGCCTACTTTTTGAGGGTGTTTTTAGTTCTTGTTGTTTCTCTCTTTCTCCTCCGAAAATACCTGTTTTTACTACACACGCAAAACAGGTATTTCAATAGCTCAAGAATTATATTTTAAATAGGGTAGTAATTATCTTTTTTTTCCCAAAACACTTGAAATTTTCTTCATTCTTGAAAATTCGTGAAAATCCTAAAGCGAACAAAACCAAGTTATAGTTTGTAATAATGTAAATTTCTTGCACCTTTTTGTTTTTACAATAACTTCATTTGCAACAGCAGCTGATTTATGGATATACTCATACATATTTAAATGTTTTCAGTGAAAAACCCCGTCATTGAGGCAGGTATTTTCTTTGACACAGAGGCATGACGAATCCTTTTTTTGTTATACACAGGGGTTACCTTTATTCTTTTGTTGTTTTCAGCGCAAACTACGCATATTGCGGCGTAGTTTCATTTTTTCTTTTATTCGTTTCTAGTGACCAAACCTGGTTCAACTGAACTCAAGCAACCATCAGGCAGTTAATGACTCATGTTACTGATAGCTGAGGAAATGTTTCTGTTGTGCCGATTAAAAAAAGCATGCATACATTTTTTTATTGGACATTTATTAATGATCTCAAAATTGATTAAAATTTTTTGAAGAAAAAAAAAAAAATGGTACAAAAATTTTAATGACTCATTTTGTAATTTATAAAATTTTTGATGCAAGTTTTCAGTTTTTTCAGCATTTTTCGACGGTTAACGACATTATTCAAATTATATTTGGTCGATTCCGTCAAAGATGAAAATGTAGTTTGTCCAGCTACAAGCATACATATAATGCAAATATTAATTGAAATTGTGTTTAAATGTTGTAATCGAACATACACAAGTTGAAACATCATTTTATTCACAATTTCAGTGATATTAAAACGTTCCTGCTTGCATTATTAAACAGGTTTTCCGCTCCAAGTTAAACCTTTTCCGAAACATATCAACCTTTTTTTCGTTCAAATTAACTCTTTTGCAAATCAAAATAAACCTTTTATTTTAAATTAAACTTTTTACGAATCAATGTAACATTTATACAAACCAAAGAAATTAATGGCGGATTTTAATAAAATTGTTTTTACTGTTGTTAAGTTCGAATAAATATGAACACCCAAATATCAAAAGTATGTAGGTATTCTCTTCAAACTCCTAAAAGGAGCATAGGTGCAAAGCTTAAAATTCATTTTTAAAATATGTGTAATAAAGTTTGTTGGAGATTTCAAAGAAACATAATAGATGATTAATTCATAAACTAATAGAATAATATCTTTTTGAAAAACATTTAATTACACAGAAAGTATTAAAAAACAAAATAAAAATTAAAAATGTATTTATACCGAAAAATGCAGCATATTATGCTTGAGGTTATACGCCTCCTTGTCCAACCCCTTCACTTTTCACAATGTTTTTGGTAGACGCAGTATTTATCCATATACGTGGGTTGCTATATATATTTCTGGCCTAATAATGAAAATGCGAATATTTATCATCAAAATGGTTTTATTGTTTTTCAAAGTATTCTCCAGCATGATTTATACACTTTTGCATGAGCTCAAACCAATTGTCGAAGCACTTTTTCTACTCCGATTGAGTTACCTCCAAAACATGGTTTTTGAACGCTTCAACAGCATATTCTGGCGACGAAAATCGTTGACCACGCATTTTTTGCTTGATGTGCGGGAATAAAAAGAAGTCATTGGGTGCCAATTCAGGGCTGTACGGCGGATGATCCATTAATTCGACGTTTTGGCCGGTCAAAAAGGCGCTGCTTTGAGCCGATGTATGAGAGCTCGCATTGTCATCGTAAACAATGAATCGTCTTCTCTTGTTCGTTTTTCGAATTTCTCCGAAGACTTCAGGCAAACAAATTGTGGTGCACCACTCAGAATTGACCGTCCTACGTTGCTCAAGCGGAACAGTTGCCACATGACCAGTTTTGCCGTAGAAACAGACGACCATTTGCTTCGAAGTGCTTCTTCCACGAACAACTTTCGTTGGATTTGGCTCGTCTTCGAAGACCCACACGGTCGATTGCTGTTTTGTTTCGGGCTCATACGCATAGATCCATGATTCGTCACCTGTGACGATCTTACAAACGTCTTTTGAAGCACAGCGATCGTATTTTTTCAACATTTCTTTGTACCAATCGACACGAGCCTTTTTTTGAGCGATTGTCAAATTGTGCGGGATCCAACGAGAACAAACCTTTTTTACGGCCAGGTGTTCATGCAATATCGAATGTATGCTGGTGGAAGAAATTCCCAAGGATGCCTCTATCTCACGGTATGTATGGCATCAATGTTCTCTGGCACAACGGCCGTTTTTGGACGACCTTCACTGAATTCGTCTTTGAGCGAGCGTCGGCCACGATTGAATTCATTAAACCAGTTTTTCACAGTGCTAGAGGATGGTGCTTCATCGCCACACAAAGATTTAAGTTCATCGATGCACTCTTGTCGTGCTAATCCACGTCGTAAGTTGTGAAAAATGATCGCACGAAAATGTTCACGAGTTAATTCCATTTTTTTGCCAAATTGATTTTTCAAGTCACTGTAAACAACACAAATGATGATCGTGCGTCAAAACGTTCTGAGTACGTTTATGCTAAAAAATGTCAAATTTTCCAATGGAAATGTCAGATTGCACCTGGTAACACTTAGTGTTGCCCAGGCCAGAAATATATATAGCAGCCTACGTACCAAGTTTCATAGCTATTGCTGCTGTACACAGTGTTCTTGAAAAACAGGATTGTATTTGAAGAAAATCCCGACAAAAACTGAAAATGGGGGGGTGATTCTAAAGGCTTTTGTGATAATTTCCCCATTGACCAGAAAATCCGATCAAATCCCCCTTCGAGAAAACACCTTTTCTAGTTTTGGGAACTTCTTCATATAAAAAGAAAAATAAAATATTTAAAAATAGTAATTTTTGATGTGTTTTGTAATGCTGAATTCGAATCCGTTCTCAGAATTGCTCTATCGCGTATATATTTTGAGACATTCTAATCCAAAAGTGTATTTTCTGCAAAAATTTATTTTTATTTGGAAAAAGTTTAATTTACTTTGAAAAAAGGTCAATTTGAAGTTGTAACGGACCTTTCTTGTGCCTGGGATTAAACTCCCGGTATCCAAGGTTTTTACAAATAAAAATATAGTAGTATCAGTTTTACTTTTTTTCTTTATTGGTTTTCTTCTGGTGCGTTACAAAATATTTGTTTCTAGTCCCTAGCTGCTTCTGTAACAGTAGCTAATCCTGTTTCCTCAACGTCACTAAGGAAAATACTAGACCCAACCTTAACTTAAACTCTTATAACTCCTTGTGACAAGGTCCTCACAGGTTCGAAAGACTTTTTAGGGTCACGAATTTCTGTGAATTTGGAGTGGGAAACCTGTATCAACATATTTTCCCCGAACTTTGACGGAAAAGTATTAAAGAAATCTAATGAACAAAATCTCACTGTATAGAACTAAAATCATATGCGTACCAACTTAACAATGAAAATCGAAAATGGGGATGTCCCTTAAATTATCTAAACATTTCTTTATTATTTTGAAAATAATTCGTTATTTTTCCCGGAATAATTCTTTAGTAGATACAAATTATTTCCTAATCGATTATACAATTGTGCTGATTTTCAAATTGTAATAACTTATGAACAGTGAGTCGCACTATGAAAAGTCCAAGGGTCTTTTTTTATGGAGAATCGCATGCTCTACAAATAAATTTCATTTTATGTAAAAAAAAAAAAAATTATCGCTTAGGAGTTACTTAATTAAAAAATATTTTTAAACGTTTATCTGGTTTTCATAGAATAACTCCTAAGCTGCAATTTTTTTTTACATAAAATTAAAAACTTTTCTAGAACTTTGTAAATTTTATCGTGCGACTCACCGGTCATGAGTTCTCGCAATTGGAAAATTACACGCGTCAAAAGTAACTACCACAGCTATTTATTTAAAATTTAAAATAATAAAATAAGTTTTGTTATATTACTAATAAATGTACAAACCGAAAAATTTTCAATTTATAATATCTATTTTTCAGCGGAATCGGGCCCATACACAATATATATTTTTGGTTTTGATTTTTTTCGTACGTTATTTTATTTGTTTAAGTATTGGCAGTTTTTATAGAGCTGTTCAATATTTAATTTTATTGGCTTTTGAAACATTTAAATGTTTTTGTCTTAAAACGATTTCTTTTCTGAAATGTTAATTTTATATGCTGATTTTTTGCATTTCACATAAATTAAATTATTAAAAAATTACATAATAAAAAACATACATAATAATAAAAGCAGAAGATGAAAGTGTAAAAAAGTGAAATTGAAAATAAGATTATAAAATGACAAAATTTTATGTCAACTGTAACTAATTGTGAGGCTATTAAGTATGAACTGTAACATATTTTGTCGTTGATTTTTGTTTCAACAAAATCATTAAAAATAGCTAAAATTTTTATAATAAAATCAATAGAATCACCATATCATCGCTACAGTTGAGTACAAAATTATTGAACTGAAAAATATTAATTAAATTTCTCTAACAAGACGATAAGTTGGAGACAAAAAGAAAGTGATTTATATGCATGACAGGTAGCTTGGTTTTTTGCTTGCTAATTTAAAAAAAAAAAAAAAAATCATTAGTTTTTTCTAAACCATTTAATTTTGTTAAACTTAATTCTTCATACAATCTCTGCCTGCCCTGGTCATTTACCTTCCTGCCATTTGTTTTAGCGGTTGCTTCTTTTCGTTTTCTGCTCTTATTTTGGTCAACAAACGTTGTAGCCACAACTGACACAACTTTTATGTCCAAATTTCTTTGGAATGAAAACTGAACCGATGAGTAAACAATAGCGCCAATCGTTTTGATTTCTCTGTTCTGTTCGTTCTGTGTCTCATAATTAATGAGAAAATCAAATTTGTTTAATGCACCATATTCGTATGGCTTCACTTTTAGGTTTCTGAACATGTTTTCCCATTATTGGTTTGTTTTTTATTTATTTTTTATTTTTATTTATCTTTTAACTGTTTATTTATTTCATATTTAACAAAAAGGGAAATTCCTTATGATTGGATTCATTCCGTCTTTGGTTATGGTTGGACATTTGTAATTTGTTTTTGCTATTGTTATTTTTTGTTTTTGTTAAATAGCACTTTTGGAAATAGGTACTGTCATCAACTATCAAATTGTTTTCAGTATATAGGATTTCAATCTTGCATAAATAATTTGACCATCACTTTAAATGTGTTTTCAAGAAGAAATTCTGTTGAATTCAATATGAATTCAATCATTACAAAAATTCAGTTTCGTTATTTCAATGATTCATTTTAAATGCATCTGAAACACTTTAAAACTAATTAGGGTGGCACCAGAAACAACTAACTACTGAATGTTCGGGGTGCTACACTGAAAGATTTCTTAAGAAACTTATAAAACATATGAAACAAATTTTAGACCTAAAGATTAAAATATAGATTTCGTTATTCAAGATACATTTTTTTTCGCCAACTGCAATCACATTTCTTGCAATGACAGTGTTGTAAATAAATTTGATTATTTACTAGTTGTACATTTTAAGTCCCCTTTTGGGATAAACTTTTTGAAAATGTTTTTGCATCAGTTCACTCAATCAACACAAAAAACCAAAAAGAAAATATAGAAAAACACATTAATATTTTATTACCTTTTTATTTTATTACCTTTTTATT
This sequence comes from Calliopum simillimum, assembly GCA_951812925.1. Lineage (NCBI taxonomy): Eukaryota > Metazoa > Arthropoda > Insecta > Diptera > Lauxaniidae > Calliopum > Calliopum simillimum. Next base: position 87,116,167 of record OX638372.1, read on the forward strand.
AAAAAAACATGACAATATTTAATATTATTTTCTCTTTATTTTCAGGTATGTTCAAATTGAATGCTTTTCCTAAAAAAGTCTGTGACCATGACTAGTAAGAATGTTTAGAAATTACTATCAAAGCTTGAATTAAAGAAAGTCAACAAAACTGTTTTACTTTCTAACTTTACGATCATACGGTATTGTTCACACCAAAACAACATTATTTTTAAAATGTAAAGTGAGTTAGTTTTTGAGTATACTTAAGTTTAAATAGGGTCTAAATTTAGATTCATCCCGATTGTGTCTCAAAAGTTGGAAGAACTATTAAAAACGATATCTGCATAAATTTTTCTTCGTTCCGAGAAATGCCAATGGAACACACTTTTATTTTCCTAAAAGCCCAATTAGTTACTATTATGTGATTCGTATGTAACGCTTTGGCGCAAAATGTACTGATTCAATTTTAATAAGTTTTTACATAAAATATGTATTTGTGCTAACGAAGAAACTAGCATACTTAATTTTTTGATTTTTTTAAAGGTTAATATCCTTTTTTACTATTAATTTTTTTTTTTTTGCAAAGATATTTTCACACAAGCGCATAAATTTCAGGATACTATTACGTTATTGATCACGTTATCTGATCTATACACTCTAAACAAAGATAGTTTACTTCTCTTACTTTAGATTCCCTTAAGTAATGATTTTAAACTTTTTTGGTAGTGAATTCCGATTTTTTTCCAAAAAAGTTTGAAATTTATTCCAAAAAAAGTATGAAATTTATTCCAAAATAGTTTAAAATTAATACTTTTTTTTTGCATTGTTCTAAATAAATGTCATGTCATAAATAAATTGAACAGATTCCACAATGCAAAGAAAACTTGAATGTTCCCAAGCGATGACATTTTCATAATGAAAATTTCGACTTCACAAATTGTGGAGTGGCCGTACCAAAGGACCTAAGCACCATTGCGAGGTAAAAGTAATGTCATAATAATTGGTTAGTTGACCGGTATCATTTTGCCAACATAATGCCTTCAATTCGACACCATCAAGTAAATTTTTCGTGAAAACAGAGAACAATTTTAATCATTTCTAACAAAATGTAACCTGATTCATATTATGTCACTTCTTTTGCCTCGTACTGGTACTTAGGCCCTTTGGTACGGCCACTCCTCAATTGTCGAATATACTTGAAGTTTTTGCCTCCTTGGCTCAACAGCTTCTGTGAAACTTTTGTTCTCTGCTATTAATAGCTCATGGACAAACAAAAAATTGCAGTTGAAATATTCAACACGTTAAAAGCCTATATCTACTTGAAAATATCGTGTATCGACTTAATTGAATAGAAAACTAGTAAGGGTGTAAAATTTGGCCCGGCCAAACATTAAATACCCTACACTGCAGTATTTTCAAAATTTTACTCATGTGGGAGGTGCTATGCCCTGTCCGAGTTCACCCAGTTTTTGTTCAGAGTTTTATAGTTTTTAGTGTCTGAGTGAAAAACGTTTTCAGCATAGCGTTTTGAAGCTTTTGCTTATATAGGAGGTGCCACGCCCTCTTGTCCGAGTTCTTCTAGTTTTAGCTTAGAGCGCGCATTTTTAGTCTTTAGTATTTGAGTGAAGTTTGGTTGGATTATCTCAAGAAACTCTTTCAGTATAGCATTTTGAAACTTTTGCTCATATGTGAGGTGGTCCGATTTCACCCAATTTTTGTTGAGAACTTTCATTTATGATTCTTAGTGTCTGAGTCAAATTTGGTTCGAATATCTCATGAAACGCTTTCAGTATAGCGTTTTAAAGCTTTTGCTTATATGGTAGGTGCCACGCCCTCTTGTCCGAATTTGCTCAGTTTTTTTTTTCAGAGCTTGCGCATACAATTCTTAGTATTTTAGTTGCATTGTCGTGAAAAATACTCCTAAAATTGCATTTTGAATATATTTTTTGTATGGGCGGTAGGCGTGTCCGTTAACCGATTTCGCTCATTTTCAATCCCCCGAGCTATCTTTGACGACGGAGGCAGTGTACCAAATTTCATTGAAATATCTTTCTCAGTTTTCCCAAAAAGTGTATTTCAACACACAGCCAGACAGACAGACAGACAGACGGACATGGCTATATCGACTCAGGAGGTGACGCTGATCAAGAATATATACTTTTCTATATCTGCCACGCCTCCTTCTCTGCGTTACAAACGGAAGGACAAAGTGAATTTACCCTGGGTGTAGGGTATAAAAAGCCAGAAACTCTGCCCTATATCGAGTCAATAAAAAAATATTAAATTGGCGCTGAAATAATTCAAAGTAAATCAGTTGACGAAATGCTAGTTATAGACTCTGAGTAACTCTCTATTTTAAATACAATTTTATTTTCTCGACTTTCAATAAAAAGGTATCCTGTGAAGTATTCGAATAAATCTTGTGAAACTAAATTTTTTATCGATTTTGTCCTGTCTTTAGCAAAAGAAAAAATGGCATGCCTAAATGCGATTTCATATTTGTAGTGTCTTGAAACTCTAAAATCCGCGCTGTTCAAAACGACTCTGAAACACATCAGCGTTGTTTTGAACCCTATCTTTTCGCTAGCGAAATTAAAAAATAAATTTTTTGTATTTTGATCAGAAAACTTTTTTTTTCAATTGTTTTTTATTATATACTTATCCACTTAAACTGAATTTTTTGCTACTTAGTTATTTTTTGATCGTTAAATAGCAAAGCGCGTATAAAACTAATCCAGCCGAATGGCCTTAGTTATGACAACAAACCTTTTGCCTTTGAAATCTTTTTGAAAGTAAATTTATTTTTTTGGTTTCTTTTTACAAACATTTTAATTAAAGTGTTAAAATATTTGCTTTTAAGTTTTCAATAGCATTTGTCAAACGTCACTCAAATTAAATTTTAATTATTAAAGGCGCACGCGCGCATGCGCAAATAATGACTTATTTTGATGATTAGTTTTGCGCGCGCGCACAATTTTCAACTGTCTGCCAACTCGAACTTGACTTTGACACACTTTAAAATGCGAAATTTAGCATAAAAAAATAATTTTTATCTGTGAATTTTTGAGTTTAAAGTTTAATCGCAGTATTCCTTAGCATAAATGACGGTTTTAAAAACCTATCAATTATATTGACGTGAAGTTTGTTATGTTCAATTTATATTCAGGTATTCTTAACTAAAACTTTCTCACTTTTCAACAACTTATGTATGGTATGTGTAAAACTCTTGTAATTATCAGTTAAAAAGCAAAAGCAAATGCCTGGCACACCTTTAGAAAACTAAAAACCATAGCTTTCTTTCAAACAAAAGCTGACCTCAATAGCTGAAATGAAAACCATTAAAACCATTTTGCTTACACAAACTGCAAAAAAAGCCTTCAAGGATTTTCTTTTTAATAAAATATTTGCTGGCATCAGAAAAAGAATTTTATTTTGATAGCAACCATTAATGTTGTTGGCAAAACATGAAACAAAACAGCATGGGTGGTATATTTAGTTGAAAAGGAACATGCACATGCCATGTGACAAGGCAGAGGGAGCTGCTGCAATAAAGTCCTTTTTAAATATGAGGGTGTTGAGGTAATAGTGGTGGTGGCAGTGCAAATGCATAGATGCACGAAATTGCAATTTTAGATGTGACAGATATCTACCTATGTTTAGTTTATTGTAATAGAACTATACACAAGAACCATTAAGTTTTTCAAAAACCCTTATTGTTCACTCAAAAGACAGCTGTTGTATGTACACTTAGAAAAACAAAATCAACAACTTTCCTTTTTATTCAAACAAAGGGACACAACTTTAATTTTGAGTTTATAAGCTACATGCAGAATAAACTAACCTTATTTTTTCTTTGTAATGCTTAAAACATGGGTCCCTGGCTGATTTGAAAATTAAAGTTGATTTAAATTCTAATTACTGAGCACCAAAATCTTCATTTTGATATGAATAAGCACCACATAAAATTTGGTCTATTTTGGACAACATTTGATAGACCCAAAATCGTTTTTGAAAACAAAAAATGCTCCTTAATATAAAAGAACGAATAGAACTTTTTGTTATTTATTTTAAATTTTAAACTGTCCAACAGACTAAAAAGGTAAAGCCACTTATATAAATCAAGGGTGTTAGCATTTCAAAATAACTAAGCCAAGCTTTGGCAGCACAGAATTTTGGCTCGTCTACAACAACTACAATTATTCAATATTTTGGAAATTTCACGGGACTACAACAATCACAATAAATATTTTGCCTTCTGGATCGTCTCCAAAAAGCAATATTTCAATAAAAGCAAAAAACAATAAAATACAAATTTTTGTGATTGTTGTAGTTCCAGAAAATTTGCAAATTGCGGTTGTTGTAAGCGAGCCAAACCTAAGTTTTTGTTGAAATTTATTAATTCTTAAACCTTGATTTTAAAAGCCGACTATGGAAGGTTGGGACCCCCAATTTACGAACCCAAACTTGGTTTTTATACCCTACACCCGGGGTATATTCACTTTGTCCTTCCGTTTGTAACGCAGAGAAGGAGGCGTGGCAGGTATGGAAAAGTATATATATTCTTGATCAGCGTCACCTCCTGAGTCGATATAGCCATGTCCGTCTGTCTGGCTGGGTGGCTGGCTGGCTGACTGGCTGTGTGTGGAAATACATTTTTTGGGAAAACTGAGCAACATAATTCAATGAAATTTGGTAATCTGCCTCCATCGTAAAAGTTAGCTCGGGGGATTGAAAATGAGCAAAATCGGTCAACGGACACGCCTACCGCCCATACAAAAAATATATTCAAAATGTAATAATAAGAGCATTATTTGCAATAACAGAAGCAAAATACACATAAATACTAGGGATAGTAAGTATAAGCTCTGAGCAAAAACTAAGTGAATTCGGACTATAGGGCGTGGCACCTCCCATATAAACAAAATCTTCAAAATGCTATACTGAAAGCGTTTTTTGAGATAACCCAACCAAATTGCACTCAAACACTCGGATCTATAAATGCAAGCTATATGCAAAATCTAGGTAAACTCGGACAAGAGGGCGTGGCACCTCCCATATAAGCAAAAGTTTCAAAATTATATAATGAAAGTGTTTTTTGAGATAGTCCAACCAAATTTCTCTTAAACACATTAATTGCAAACTCTGAGCTAAAAGTAGGCGAAGTAGGATTAGAGGGCGTGGCATCTCCCATATAAGCGAAAGTTTCAAAATGCTATACTGAAAGGTTTTTTTTACGAAAACCTAACCGAATTTTACTCAAACACTCAGAACAGTAAATGCAAGCTCTTCGCAAAATCAAGGAAAGCTCGGAGACGAGGGCGTGGCACTTCCCATATACGCAATTTGTTCTTATACTCTCCTAATAATATACTTGAAATACAGTGTAGGGTATTTAGTTTTTGGCCAGGCCAAAGATACCACCCTTACTAGTTCCTTTTTAAAGACATCTTGTGTTCAAAGTGTAAAAATCGCTATTTTCAGGCATATTTGAATTTAATCATCCTTCTACAGTAAAAAGTGTGATTTTATAAACTTCGTCATTAAACTTTATCTTTGGGATTTCCCAATTGGATCTGTTCTTTTCGATTTAATATCCATTGAAGTAAAGATAACTTAACTTCATATATAAATATAATTTAATCCATTGTATGGATATCTTCACTTCCTGGAAGTGCGCCGTATGCCGGATAAGAGCGTTTTTTTTTTGCACTTATGAGAAAGGATAACTCAGAATTCTAATGTGATAGAAAACTAGTAAGGGTGTAAAATTTGGCCTGGCCAAACGTTAAATACCCTACACTGCAGTATTTTTAAAATTTTGCTCATATGGGAGGTGCTACGCCCCGTTGTTCGAGTTCACCCAGTTTTTGTTCAGAGCTTGCATTTATAGGTTTAAATGTCTGAGTGAAAAATGTTTTCAGCATAGTGTTTTGAAGCTTTTGCTTATATAGGAGGTGCCACGCCCTCTTGTCCGAGTTCCTCTAGTTTTAGCTTAGAGCGTGCATTTATAGTCTTTAGTATTTGAGTGAAATTTGTTTGGATTATCTCAAAAAACTCTTTCCGTATGGCATTTTGAAACTTTTGCTCATATGGGAGGTGCTACGCCCCCTTGTCCGATTTCACCCAATTTTTGTTGAGAGCTTTCATTTATAGTTCTTAGTGTCTGAGTTAAATTTGGTTCGAATATCTCAAAAATCGCTTTCAGTATAGCGTTTTGAAGCTTTTGCTTATATGGGAGGTGCCACGCCCCCTTGGCCGATTTCACCCAATTTTTGTTGAGAGCTTTCATTTATAGTTCTTAGTGTCTGAGTTAAATTTGGTTCAAATATCTCAAAAATCGCTTTCAGTATAGCGTTTTGAAGCTTTTGCTCATATGGGAGGTGCCACGCCCTTTTGTCCGAGTTCGCTCAGTTTTTTCTCAGAGCTTGCGCTTACAATTTCTAGTATTTATGTGTATTTTGGTTGCATTGTCGTGAAAAATACTCCTAAAATTGCATTTTGAATATATTTTTTGTATGGGCGGTAGGCGTGTCCGTTAACCGATTTTGCTCATTTTCAATCCCCCGAGCTATCTTTGATGACGGAAGCAGGGTACCAAATTTCATTGAATTATCTTGCTTAGTTTTCCCAAAAAGTGTATTTCCACACACATCACCCAGCCAGCCACCCAGCCAGCCAGCCAGCCAGACAGACGGACATGGCTATATCGACTCAGGAGGTGACGCTGATCAAGAATATATATACTTTTCTATACCTGCCACGCCTCCTTCTCTGCGTTACAAACGGAAGGACAAAGTGAATATACCCTGGGTGTAGGGTATAAAAATCGATTCAGATTCGTAAATATGGGGTCTCAAACTTCCATAATTGCTTAAAAAATCGAAGATAAAAAAAAAGTTTAACATATTCAGGCCTACACACTAAAAAATGATAATTTACTTTGCTTACTTTTGATTCCCTATTGATTCCGCCTTTTTTTTAAAAAAACTTTGAAATTTATTCCAAAATAGTTTAAAATTAATACTTTTTTGACATTGTTTTATATAAATACTTTTTGGTTTTAAAATTAAACTAAAATTATTACTGTGTAGTGTTATGACTGAAAGCGAGCTAATTTTAGAAATATTTGCCAAATGCTGTTTTATTAAGCGCAAGAAATTTTCAACAATCCCATTTTTTTTTCTTTGAGTGTAATGAATCATTCTTTTTGTTTGTCAGACAATCAAATTACATAATGTAATGAGAGTATTGCATTTTCAATTAAAAACATTCGAAGTCTATACAAAATTTTAGATTTATGTATTTTCCACATAAAATTAATGAATTTCCGCACAATTTCAACTAAAGCGCCCTCATTTTAATTATTTCACATATGCATGTTATTTATATCATTAAAAACGATGCTACAGACAACAAAATTAAGTGCCATGAACCGAATGGAACCTTAACTAATAACCTATGTACTTACATAGTATAAAACTTTGGCTTGATTTTGAACCCTCAATATTTTGAAAACATCAACAACAGCAACACGTGAGCAAAGGTTTCATCGGAAAAAATTCTATGAAATGCGTTGCATGACGCACTTGTTATTAAATTTTAGACAGGCGGCGGCAATAAGTGATTGCTTTGGGCGCTACATTTATTATGAGTGATGACCGAAATAACAACAAAACGAAAAGATTTTATTACGCTGCGGTAGGTAAAGGTCAGGGAAGCGCTGTAGCACGCAGCACATTACATATTTGTTGACATCGGTACCAAAAATTGTCATAAAATTTTTGTCAAAAAAATTTCATTTCCCAAAATAAATATGCAATTTGTTCGAAAAAAATCAAATTGTGTTTCCCCAAAAGTAAGCAGCGTGACAACAATGGCAACGCGGTACAAAAAACTGCAAAATAACTACAAATTTTTTGTCTCCCTTCAAGCTCTAATAAGTAATGCATTACATATGGAATGCATGCGCATGCTCATGTGACAAAAATAACAACTTCTTAAATGCCTCAAATTGCCTGGGGCTGCTTGCTGCTTATACAACTCATGTGTCTGTGTTTTTCTTCATTTTCCACATTTATTTTTTTTTCTTTTTTAAGTCACTGTAACTGTAAATATTTACAAGCTGCATGTTGGCAGCAAATGGAATTTTAAATCTTTAGAAGCAAAAAAAAAAACGAGTTGATGAGCTCTGCATTACAATTTGTTTTTTCTTTGCACGCAATTCAAAAGAAAAACTGTCATAATGTAGCGGAAAATGCATTGACAAACGAGCGCTGAAAAATAACCCCCGGAGATCAAATTTTTCGTTCCCAAGCACATTTTACTTGACGTCTTTAACCCATTTAAGATGCTTATGAGGTGTGGACAAAAATGTTTGTGATGCAATTCTTCGCAAGAGTGTAGTGTTACAAATCGGTTTCTCTTTCAAAGATCTCTGCTCATGAACATTTTAAGAAATTCTTGTTTGAATAAGAAGAACAATCTCCAACAGAAATTATATAATAAATACCCAAAATATTTCATACGCTTCTGATTCTTCGCTTAGATTAGATTACTGATCACAAAACTACTAAGTCTAGACATTTCGAGCCTTGTGACTTATTCGCTACATTAACAGTTCGACTTTTGGATTGTAATGCAATGAAAATCACATACTTATAACCGCTGTAGGCCCGAAGAGACAATTGCCTCAATAGTCCCATATTTGGTCTAGTTGTTTTGTAAGCAATCCAAAATGCACTACACCTAAAACTAGAATAATTCACTTAATTCACTGTTCAACAAATTGTAGGGAAAAAATTTTGATTGAGATTTCAATAACTTTTTTTGATTAATTTTATGGAATCACCATAAATTTATCGAAAACTGCAAATTTTCTAGGGGTGATATTAGATCACAAACTACATTGGAAAGAAAACATTAAAGAACGCGTAGCAAAAGCTAATAATGCCTTCTACGCTTGCAAAGTCATGTTTGGTCGCACTTGGGGCTTAGAACCTAAGGTGACACACTGGATATACTGCTCTGTCTTTAGGCCTATATTGTTATATGGAGTATTTGTCTGGTGGAACGCACTCGAAAATAAATCTCTCTTAAAACCATTAGAAAGAATTCAACGACTTATGTGCTTGAGCATTACGGGTGCTCTAAGAACTACATCAGCAGAATCATTAAATGTAATACTTAACATGATTCCTATTGACTTACATGCCAAAGGAGTAGTCTTTAAAACTGCGATCCGACTGAAAGAAGTTGAGGGTTTCAGCTTTAGAGAATTCGGATACAGCAAACTAAGCTCTGTTTGTAAAAAGTCGACTGACTACTGTAAACCAACACTGCATCTTGATAGGAAGTTCTCTGTTAACATAGAATTGAGAAATTCCTGGGTTAACCGATCTTCAGACTCATCGTATTCTATTAATATTTACACGGACGGCTCTAAACAAGAAGCAGGGGTGGGGGATTGGGCTTTCATTCCCACCTATAATACAACATTAAAGTATAAATTGCCACAATACTGTTGCATCTTTCAAGCTGAGTTGGAGGCGATTAGTATGGCGACGGAACATGTAATGGCGAGCAGAGGCTTCGATAGGGTAAATTTTTATGTTGACAGCCAAGCTGCCCTTAAGTCCCTTACAAACTATTTAATTAAATCCAAGTCAGTCCTTCGATGCTACAATCTACAATACTTCAAACCCTCAGAAGTAAGTTTGAAACATGCCTGAACTGGGTACCTGGTCACCAAGGTATAGAGGGCAACGAAATTGCTGATGAACAGGCAAAAGCAGGTGTGCTACTCGATGGTGAACCGTTAAGCGTATCACTTCCCTTACAGCACCACAATGTTATATATCAGATATCGCTTTACTGTGAGGCGCTTTGCAGAACCAGATTTAAATCCCTTGGACAAATGTTTTTTAACAATCTTGAAGAACTTTCAGATACTGGTCTAAAACCAATAAAAAACTTCGCAATGGCTTCTAAAGCCTTCACGCTCAAGCCTGAAGAGGGCTGAAACCCCAGTATTACATCTAATTAATTACATCTACGCGACTCAACGTCCGGGATGATGTGGTATCACTACGGACCTTTTTGGTCTATGTGTGGCTAATTTGCCGCCACTTAAACCTAACCTAACCTAACATTATTTCGCGATCTTCGTTAACTCATAACATTATTTTGCAATTTTTTCTTCGTTCTTAGAAACTTATCCATTATCTAATGGTATAACAAACTCAAATTTGCCATCTTGCAAGATAAGTTGCCTTTTGTCACGACGCGTCACAAATGGTTGCCAAATACGGAATCAGCTACCCTATATTAGTCAAAAAGTTATTAAGATCTCATTCAGAATTTTGTGTTGCAACAGTGTTTTTAATTGAATTAAAACTGTTCCAAATGTAATGCATACACCGTCATTAGTACAAAAAATTGTCCACATGTGTATCGATTGTGTCAGTAAAATTATTATACGTAATTAATGTTCGTTCATTGTGAAGAAGAGCAAATGATAGTGTATTGGTCTAATGACTTACGCTGCGTGGAGAGACCCGGGTTCAAAACCTCCACACGGTGATTTTAAATTCCAATTTTTATTTATTAAACACATTTCGTGTGAAGACTCTTTGGATAGGAAAATGAAACACTTGTCCACATAGCAGAGGTACAAAATATGAATAATAAAAAAAAAGGTATCACCCGCACTGGGATTCCAACCCGGAACATAATGCTCAGAAACATACAACAAACTCTTTAGCATATCAGCTGTAGAACCTCCTGACGTTTTTGTGCGAAATTTATATTGTATTTAAGTAAATTTTTTTGCAATTACTTTTGGATTGATTGTAGTGTATTCTATTTGTAATGCGAAAAGAGACAATTGGCCGTTTTCTGGTCTGAATGTCCTGCATAAGAAGACAATTGGTTACGTTCAAAGACAAGAAATGCAAAACGTAAATAGAACTTTACAAGTGATGGGACCATAATTTTTACTATTCGATCACCCCCAAAAGAAAATTTCATAGCGATTAAATGAAGACTCTGTGTTGATCCATTTATGGTGTCTCTGCTAGAGAGCAATTTTCAAGGGATATTTTAAGGACTCCACATAAAGTCCCATATTCCAATATACCTAAATTTTCCTTTGAAACACGGAACAGTTTAGGTGACAACTCAAAATCAGTGGGATTGTACTATTTACATTTTGTTTATTTTCGAATTAGGAAACAGTTGTAAGGTGATACTACTGTAACTCATGTTTATCACTTGTTGTGTATGCTGAAATAATAGGATTTTGTATGATAAACTCCAATTTAAAATGATGTACTGTCACAAACAAAATATTTCAAATGTGTAGTCACAAAAAAACCCATATGCCCGTACACAAATGGGAAAATGCAATTAAAAATCTCGTTTCAAATGCATGGAATGTCAACGCCCATAGGAAATTTATTGAGAAAATAAAAAAAGGCAAAATTCTACCTCGAATTAAGAACAATTAAATAAAATCTTTTCCAAAGAAACCAATTTGAATACGCACGCATTACAAATTTCAATGCAATGATTTTGTTGTTTTCTGTCCGTTTCTCACCGATTTATGCTCTCCATCCAATTTCAATAAAATGAAAATGAAGTGGAAACCAAAGAGAAAAGAAAACAAAAAAAGATTGATTGCCAAGAATGCAGCCAAACAAAAGATAGATAATGGGTACCCCAAGATAAGCCACACAGCCTAGACCGATCTGGTGCTGCATATGGCTTTTGTTGTTCTTGTTATTGTAGTAATCAGTACCAAGTTCAATACATAATTTTGTTGAACATTTTTCTTCTTTTCTTTTTTTATAAATTACAATGCATACAAATTGTACAAAAAAAGGCATTGGGTATTGGGAAATAAAAACGGTGCTCTCGAGAGAAGCAGCAGCAGCAGCGCACATTGTGGAAAAATTTCATAAGATTTTTTGTTTTTTTTTTTCTTTTATTGTTTGATGCAAAAATATAAAAAAAAATACTCCAAACACAGGAAAAGAGATGTTAATGGAAACGTGACAAAATTTCATTGAAAAAGTGTTAGTGTTGGAATATAAAAAACATCAAAAATGATGAGTAATCGATGAACGTTGATGCTCTTCATCAGCCACCGCCAAGTTGCGGAACTTTGATTTAAAATTTAAATCAGGAAGTTATGATCTTCTGGTAAATGAAGGGTTTCCTATCTGATTACAATTTTGTTGGATAGGTATTGTCATTACTTTTGAAATGATTCCAAGATTCTCTTAATAATAAAAGCCTGAGGTTTGAGTTTTTTGTTTTCTAAGTAAACATTTGTTTGCTTTATAGATGAAAGGATAAAAAATTAATGAATAAATAAAATAAATTCACAAAAAGAATATCAGATTTTGCTCGCATTATAACGAGAAATTTGATATCCTTTTTTGAAAATAATTATCATTTCGGGCCATTCCTTTACCGTTCAGTTTTATGAAAATTTGTTATTTTTTCGAATGCACTCAACTATTGTAGCTTATTTAGACCACTTTCCCAATTTGGTTTTTTATTCTAAGAAACATTTCTTAGGATGTTCCATTGATTGATTCCACAAAAATGTCTCACCCGATAAGACTTCTTCATTAATCTACGCAAAATAGATATAAAAAATATAAATTTTATGAAATACATAACTATATGTATTATTCTTATAATTTTTGAGCTATTTTGCTCCAAATTTCGTACAAAAATCATTATAATTTGTACTTTGTTCGGCACTTAATGTTGAAAATAGGAGTTTATTGTAAAAAATTTTGAAGCAAATGAGAACTTTTTGATATGAAAAGTTGCAAAATTTAGAATAATCTCGAAAAAGTTGGAAATGTTTTATAAATGCTTATGAAAATGTTAAAGAGTCGTTGAATTAATAAAAGTTAATGATACGATTACAAAGTATTGCTTTTGGACAGCTGTTGAGTATCATTTCGGAAGTAAAGGTCGGAATTGTTCCTTCACGACATTTTGAGATATTTGAATATTTATACTCGAAACATGGCATTCTGGGCAGCTTTTGATGTTATAGACAGCACAGCGTTTGGATTTCCAAATTTCGCTAGAAGAAATCATAGATGACTATTCAAAAACTCTTTTTGAAGTTGAAGATATTACTAAATGACGCAATACATTAAAAAAAAGTCTAGACTAAATTTATACTAATACTCAACATTACTATATACATGATTATAATAGGCCAATTCTGAGCTCGGAGTTGGATCCTTCGCAGAAATTTTTTTATGAAATTACTTCAATTTGTAAAATGAATATATGAAATGGAATATCTCCAAAAATTAAGAATTTATGAAGAAATAAATTGCAAATTCAAATTTTAAAACACAAATTTTTTCGATATTAACGACCACTTTTTTTTAAATAGTTTTTGATTCATCAAATGCTCTATGAAGTAGGCCAAATTTAACGTAGTGATTATTTACATCACAACGAAAACTTTTGTGCTGTGGGAGCGCAATTCCAAAAAAATTTAAAGTTTTAACCAACATCATGAGTATATATGAAATAACTCGAAATCATTGCAATTCTGAGCTCGGAGTTGAATTCCTCGCAGAAATCAACTTCAGAAATGATATACAGTTGTAACCGTGATCCCATTTTCTGTAGTTATCAAAAAGTCGAAAAAAAGTTGAAAAAAAATTTTTGAATTTTTTCTTTCCAACATTTCAAGAATTGTTAAAATTTTTCGACTTCTTTTATTTTTGACATTTTCAACATTCGATTTTTGCAATGTTTGTTTTATTGTTTCTTAACATTTGTACATATATAATATTTTTCTGCATACATGAATCAATTTTTTTGAATATTTAATATTTTCGTATTTTTGAAACTTTAAATCTCCACATGTTTCAACTAAGTACTTCAATGTATTCGATGTTTTTCTACATATTCTCCGATTTAACATTTTTCGACTGTGTCAGAGTGTTTCTACGTTTTTAAGAGTTCTAAATTTTTCACTGTTTCTACGTTTCCCCATTATTTCGGCCTTTTTCGGTATTTTTCAGGAGCATTAACACTTGTGTGTTCTTTTTCGACTTTATTTATTGGCTTTTCGACTTTTAGCTTTCTCGACTTTTTTGGACCTTTACAAGATTTTTGGGCTTCTTAAATTTTATTGACATTTCCAACGTTTTTCGATTCATTTTAACATTTTTCGATTCACTTTAACATTTTTTATAACTTTTGAAGATTTAAGTACTATGCCCATAAAGTTTTCTTCTACCCAATAAATTCTTTATCTATCCCAAGTTCATTCATCAGATATCGAAAATAAAAAAAAAATGTTAATTTTTTTAGAGATGACATTTTCTGCCGTATCCGTATATCACTTGATAGGAGGTGTATATCTCTGCTTGAATGTGTTTACTTATTCTTCTTTAACGTGTAGATGATGATGATGATGACGATGATACAAATTTAGAAAGATGCACACTTGGCTCAAGTTGTTTTTTTTCTTCTTCTATTCACATCTTTTCTTTTCTTTGTTCCCTATGTCTATGTCTTTTTCCGTACGGTAAGAGTTGCATTGCTGGAAATGCCAGTTTCTTCGTCATCACCATTACCATCGCCACCGCCACCGCTTGTAGCAACATCAGCATTATGAATGAAATATGAACTTTATACGGGAGAAAACCAAGTACCTACACATATGGTTAAAGAAAAGCAGGAAATATTGAGAAATGACGAAATGTGATATTGCTTGCAGTGAAAGAAAAATATTGTGTGTAATGTTACATTGTAATTACTTTTTTCTTTAAATATATACAAAGTTAAATATTAAATTTGTTAGTGATGCTGAAAAAAAAAATTTTAAAAAATTCTAAGAATTTTTGAAATATTTTTAAAATTTCCCAATTTTTTTTAACATTAATCGGCATTCTCAAAGTTTTTCCAGTTTTTCGAAATTATAGACTTTTTTGACGTTTTTCGCTTTTATTAAAATTTTTTGATTTCTTGTCGTTTTTATACAACATTTTTCGATTTTCTTTAAATTTTTCTACACTTTCAAAATTGTTTTGACAAACATAATTCAACATTTACCACCTTTTTTTCTCATTTGTTTGGGTAGATTATTTAAAAGTTTTTCCCAACATTTTTTACGCCTTAAGCATTTTCAGTGGTGCGATGAAAACGACTTCAAATCTTTTTTGTTGTTATTAAAACTGTAATTAAAAATCTTTGAAGCCAATTATGAAAAAAAAATCCGTAGGTATTGTTTTAATTAAACTCGTTGAAATATACATATATAAAGTATATAATTAGTCTTACGTGCAATTGTCAGGCAACAACTACATTAATGTTGCTGCTAAATATGTCAACAAAAACACACCCTCTCATATGAATATGAAATACATATTCATGGTATGAGATTTTCTCTAGTGCGTTGATAAAAAATAAAAAAACAGAAAAATAGACAGCAATGAATATAAAACGAAGAAAAAAAAACTGGAAAAATATGGAGTATAAATCAAGAAAACCAGAAAAAAATAGCAAAATGTGGGTCAGTAATTTTATCGCTACTGTTATTATTTCTACGCGCGTTTTCGCTTCCTGATGCAATCCAACAAAACACATGTTGGACCCACTAACAGATACTGAAGTGACAGAGAAACCGGCCGTTTAAACCGCGTCGGAGAGCACGAAAAAAAAAAACAGACAGTTTATTAGATATTATTATTATTGTATGTGGTATTAATACAACACATGCAACAACAATCTCTGTACGTAACAACTGAAGGTAATGTTTCAAAATATGAAATTTATGTTAGCGTTTCAATTAACCTAAAAGTAGATAGGCAGCTTAGTTTTCAAGAAATAAGTTACTTATTTTATAGAAACCACACACTTTCTTTTTTGTACATATTTACATATCTATAATTTAGGGTGGGTCAAAATTTTTAATTTTTATGGAGTTGCAGTCCCACAGCACAAAAATGTTCTCTTTTATGTAAATAAGCACCATGTAAAATATGGTCCATTTCAGAGACAATTTTATGCGTCCCAAACCATTTTAAAAACCGAAAAGTGGTTCTGAATATTGAAAAAATGGTTGTTTTAAAATTTAAACTATTTATTTTTTTATATGGATTTTGAGCTGCTTAGTGCGAGTCTGCAATTTATTTCGCTGTAAGTTTTGTAGTTTTGAAGATATTGTCCATTGAAGGTGGCAAATTAAGATACAAAATGGCATAGCCAATATCTCCAAAATTACAGAACTTATGAAGAAATAAATTCCAGTTTCGAATAATCTACATATATATTAATACTCAGGACAAAAACTTAACAAAATACACGGTCACACAGAGCTAAAAAGGATAAAGCACAAAGGGAAAGACAAAAAGTATAGCACTGACTTCATATTTTTTGTTTTGTTTATAATTCGCTTGAAATATACCAGGGATGATTATGAGCTTTTCTATTTCGTACCAAATGGAAAAAAAAGTACTAAAAGTGTACTTTTTTAAATGGTTTGGGATGCATATTTGCACCAAAGAGAACATTTTGGTGCAGTGGGAGCACATTTCCAAGCAAATTTTTGTTTTTCAAACAAATTTTAACCAGTCTAACATGGTGGGACGACAGAAAAAAATTGTTCTGGTAACAACTAAAATTGTACCTTTGTATATTGTAAGATCTTTCATAAAATATATTTTGAGTCTGGTGGTGGAATTTTACGTGGGTTAGAATTTTGTTGGGGCAAAAAATAAAATGTATGTATGGAAATCTTATGTTTGGCTGCATGGCCAGAAAAAAAAAAAAAAAAAAAACAATAAAAAATAGACGCTGGCTCATTATATCAATTTTAAAAACAGTAATAATACCACCGATTTAAAATAGACGCTGAAAATATGTTATGATCACTACTCTGATTTTGAAAAAATTTAATCTATTTTCTGCTCTAACATAGATGTTTTCTGATAATGCAGAAACACTGTTCATGATCCCCACGGTTTAAAGTTGATTTTTTTTTATACCCTACACCCAGGGCATATTCACTTTGTCCTTCCGTTTGTAACGCAAAGAAGGAGGCGTGGCAGGTATGGAAAAGTATATATATTAGCTCGAGGGATTGAAAATGAGCGAAATCGGTCATCGGACACGCCTATCGCCCATACAAAGAATACGTTCAAATCACAATATTAAGAGCATTATTTGTGATAACGTAAGCAAAATACACATAATTACAAGGGTAGTAAATACAAGGTCTGAGCAAAAACTGGGCGAATTCGGACTAGAAGGCGTGGCACCTCCCATACAAGGAATGGTTTAAAAATGCTATGCTGAAAGCGTTATTTGAGATAAACCAACCAAATTGCACTAGGACACTAAAAACAGTAAAGCCAGGCTCCGAGCAAAAACTAGGCGAATTAAGACTACATAGAGTGCGTGGCACCTCCCATACAAGCAAAAGTTTCAAAATGTTATACTGAAGGCGTTTTTAAAGATATCCTAATGAAATTTCACTCAAATACTAAAAACTAATTGCAAGCCCTGAGCAAAAACTAGGCAAACTCGGACAAGAGGGTGTGGCACCTCCCATATAAGCAAAAGTTTCTAAAAGCTATACTGAAAGCACTTTTTGAGATAATGTAACAAAATTTTGTGCAGATACTTGGAATAGTTAGTGCAAATTCTAAGCAAAAACTTAGTGAATTCAGTCAAGAAGGCGTGGCACCTCCCGTTCAAAAAACTGCATTCTAGGGTATTTTATTTTTTGGCCAGGCCAAAGGTAACACCCTTACTAGTTTTTTTTTTTTTGCCTTTTTAGCCATTTTTGGTTCTAAGGTCATTTTTCATAGTTTTCGGCATTTTTTGAGTCATTTTTGTGACGAAAAATATTACTTAATGTGTTGCATTTAGTAAAAAAGACCAACACAATTTCGTGCTTTCTCTAAATAACCTTAAAAACCGTGTTTTTTAACTTATAGGTTAGAAAATCTCAAATACCATGCTTGAAAGAATAATTCCCGGACTGAATTCGGATTCAGTACCGACAACTTCATCAAAAATGACTACTTTTGTTTAGCTTTGTGTGTTTTTTTTTTTTTCAAATGTACAGTTTTTCGACCTCTTTTTTTTAAAATAGTACACAAACAATTTTAAAAATATTTTTTTTTGTTTTTGCTCAAAAGAAACCATATGTGCAACAAAACATTGATTTCAATTGGGTTTTGACACATATTTTGGAATTCTAATTTCCTTGCATTTTCATCTTAATACACTCATCGCTATTAAAAATTATTTCCAACCAATTGAAAATTCCAACCATTGTATTTTTTCTTCTTATGCTGCTTCTAAAGTTCTAGTTAGATTTTTTTCTTTCTTCTGGCAATAAATATATTCTTATGCAACTGAGGCCATCTGGCGCATTCTAGCCATATTAACGGTTTTTCTTCTTCGTCTTCCATTACTACCTGCTTATGATTTACACATTGTTGTTTCTCTTCTTTGTTTTCCTTTTACATTAATAAGTATTTTTTAGCTCTCAAAATTTTCCTATTAAAATCATTAGAAAGATCTTACGTTTTAATGGCTTCTTACAAATATTTTTTGGGGCGTTTTAGCCCTAACCCCATTTCTTTTTCAGAAATAAAATAAAAAAATCACAATAATTACAGCTATGTATTTAGTAACGCTTCAATGCCTTGTTTACAGACTATAACTATATTTTTATGAATGAATGGATTGTGAGTTAATTCATTTTGAACACATTTTCACTTTCATTCAAAAGAAAAGCGGAAACATTACGAAATAAAATCGCTTTAAGGCGTTAACTAAAATTGTAACAAAATTACTTCATTTCAGTAGTTAAATATTATGAGCTTTAATTAACAATGTATGTATGTATGTTAATATGTATGTATTCAAGTGAGTTCTTCTCTGACTGAATTATAGTTGCATATCTCATATAAATTATATTTTGATCTGTCAAAAATGCTAAAAAGTTTATTTGTGTATATCATGATCTGGTGAACACTTAACCACTAGAATTAATGTTTTATAATGAATTTTGGCGGAATAAAATATTTAAAAGTATATATTGCAATTAAAAAAATAATAATTTCTGTCAAAAACGTTTTAACTTATTGTTGTTTATTTATTTATTTTTTTTTTAATAAACGATTCTTAACCATTATAGTGATTAGATAAGTATTTAAAAAAACTCTACAACGTGCTTGATAAAATTAATAGTATCAAATGTCAAACTGTCAGTTATGAATTGCTTAATTGTATTAACAGTCAGGTTCAATAGTAGCCCAGTGTGCCAGACGGTTCATATCTTCGCTTTTTTACCCGTTACGGATCCGTTACTGATCCGTTTGCGGGAGGAATTCCAAAAAAATAAACGATTCGTTTTTTTTTTGGGAATCTCTCCCGCCAACGGATCAGTAACGGATCCGTAACGGATAAAAAAGCGAAGATTTGAACCGTCTGGCACACTGGGAGGGTCTTTTTCATCAAGGTTACGTTGCTTCTATATAAAGCAATTTAAAGTTATTTATATTTTTTTTTTCGAGCATATTAGATTTCAGTTGCCAATAAAAAAATTTGCTTTTGACAAAACTCAAGGTTTAATTTGTGTACAAAAACTTTAAAGAAATTTGGAACATCTGTGTGAATCTTTATGGAAACTTTAGGTTTTATTTTATTTTTAATATCTAAATAATATAATTATGCTTAAATGTAAAAAAATCCTTGTAATTTGTACAATATCTTTATTAAGTATCTTCTCATTTTAAACGTTTGACATTTCTTTATTTAATGATTTTTTTCTTTCTTCATTTCGAACTTCCTTTGCAACCATTAAAATACTTCATTTTCATCTTTTGCTTAAGACCTCAATAAATTGCTTCAATTTACAGTTGATCCCAAAGACCCTCAATTTAAATGCAATGTTTTTTTCATATTTTTCTTTCTTTTTTTGCTGTACCAGTTATAGCATTCTTTTAAGTCACATTTTGTTGTTATTCCTATTTTACCCTTCACTCACACAATCCAAAGTTACTGACACAAACAGAAAGAGTAATCAATCAAAAATTGTATCATCATCCATGCGATGACAGACAGTCGAAATATCTGTGTATAAATATAACAAAAAATTTGACATTGATGTGTTCGAAATAGGTTCGACCGTGTTTTATTTATCATTTATTAATTTTTTCTATATGAACATTTAGCATATTAAAATAAAAACTTAAATTTTTTTATTAGTTAGTATGTTATTAAGTTGTTTGACAGACATAATCGATATTGTATAATACCATTTTTTTAAATGCATCACTTTTTTAATATCTTATTGTAATATTCCATATTTTGGTTTTTAAATTACTATCAAAACGTTCTTCTTCTGTCGTGTCCCCAAGCTCTGTTTCTAACTTAAAAAATGTTTACTCTTCTAAATAAATGCAAAATTTGTTAGCTGTGAGTCAGCTACATACCTATCCTCAATCAAACTTAAGTGTCCTGAAAATGCCTAACGAAACGGTTCACGGCATCTTATTCTAGTTATTTCATCTGTTCCGAATGAAATCCTAGCTGATCGTTTTTTAAAATGAGGTCGAAAAATGCTACATTTGGAAAAACATTACAAACCAAAACCAAAATAGTAATATTCGGTGTCTAGGAATTGCTCTATCACGTAAGGTTTTTGAGATATTCTGACCTTAATATTCAAAAACACGATTTTTAAGGTGACATAGAGGTGCACGAAACTGTTTTGCTCTTTTCTACGAAGTGCAACGCTTAGTACTATTTTTCGTCTTTAAAATAAGCTAGGAATTAGTACGAGTATAATTTTGAAATGGCCATAAATTTTTAAGAAAGAATTATATAAGACTAATTCATAGCTTATTTGGAAGACGAAAAATGGTACTAAGCAACGAATTTGGTACCTCAAAAATTGTGTTTTCGAACATTTAGGACAGGATGTCTCAAAAACCATAGAAAACTATGTTAGAGCAATTCCGACTCTGTATTCGGATTCTACACCGACAAATAAGTACATCGAAAGTGACTACTATGGTTTGTTGTGTTCCTGTGTTCCTGTTTTTTTTTAATGCACCATTTTTCGACCTCATTTAAAGAAATAATCACCCAGGATTTCATTCGGATCAGATTTTGAAACAATGAAAAAGCTGGAATAACTTGCTTTTGACCATTTCATTGAGCATCTGACAGATGATGTCAAAAAATTAAGCTGTGAATTTCTTAAAATTTTTTAAAGGTCATTCAGAGGGGTCTCACAACCGTTTAATGCAAAATCTCAGCTTATTTTTTTTTTTTATTAAATATGATCTTAAAAAAAACTCAAATGAGTCGTTATCGGTTTGAATCAAGGTATATAAAAAAAAATACTTCTCGAACGTGACCGTCGTACATATTTAAAGTGAAAAAAACGTGGTAGTGGAAAATATTTTTTTTTTCTACTTAACATCATAGCTCTTAGGTAGCTCTATAATAAATACAAACGTTAATAGCGGGCGAAGTCCTGGTTCCAAGATGCACGCAAAAAAAGACACAAAACGAACGTGACAAATATAGAAGTTATTTTCGTGCCTATTCAAAAAAAGTCAGAACTCAGCGAAACAAATCAGAATTTTTTAGTGCGACTAACCTTGGAACCTTATGCAATAATGTTACTTTATACTGTATCAGGGGTTGGAATTAATTTTAAAAGGTTTTTTTTCGGTTTTGAGCATTTATTTAGAAACAACGGTACAATGTATATTATTCAAAGCATTGTCCATCGTTAGCTACAACATTTTCCCATCTTTCTGGCAGCATATGAATTCCGCGCCGTCTTTTGAGGCAATCCACGAATCGACCCATTTTTTGGTATCCTCGTAAGAAGTGAAGCGCTGCTCAGCCAAGCCATGCGTCATCGATCTAAATAGGTGGTAGTCGGATATTTTGTTTGATTCAAATGTCTTCTGTACTTTTCTTTGTTTTTAACATAATCTGAATTGATACGTCGCATCGCCCATTTTATCAGTGAACATTATTTTTCCTGGCGCTCTATACACATTTATCAAATCTCGTTCATGTGTGTTAAATATTTTCAGAGATATGATGAAGTGATTTTTGTGGGGGCGTGATACCCCCATTTTTTCCAGTACACGTTATTTGCCTTGGTGCTTTTTACACATGTACCAAAACTCGTCCGTGTACGCTAAATAGTTACAGAGTTACGATGATTTTTGGCTCACAGTTTATCTCTCTGTGGAAATGACGATATATTTTTATTTACCTAAAATTTCCACAAATAACATATTTCGAAATTTCACCCTACTGCAAACTTATAAAACTACATTTTGGATGAAACTTGTTGTCTCAGTGTCATAATTAAATCACACATGCAATATTTTTCTAGAACTTTTTAACCCATAATACCCTCCTAATATGGGTCTTTTTTGCGAAATATATATAATAGAATCTTTAGTTTTTTTGAAAATTCGGTTCCAGTGCATTAATTTCTAAAAGAAATGATAGGTCTGATCTAAAAACTAAGACATTGAAACTATTCAAATGAACCAAAATGTCAATTAAAATTTTAATCAAATATTTTTTAAATCAATACGAATAGCATTACCACAAACTGACTTTTAATAAATTAATTTTAGAACGAACTGCGCATTTAAAAACCAATAACATTCTTGTTTCAAAATCAATTGATTTATCCCAAAGATTCTCCTAAATAATATTTGTCTAAAATCTAAAAAAAGAAATAACCTAAATTGGTATATTACACCTTCTAGAGCAATTTATCTTCAGTTACAAAATTAACATAACTAATTAATAAACCAAGTCAAAATAATAATAAACCTTAATTTTTGAGGCAACCAAGATGCGTTGCATCAACATTTAATGCCAACCAAAATAGGCGATAAACACCCACTTCACAACACAGCTACTCGTAAAGAACAAACCCTCTAAATATCAGATATCGAAAACAAAAAAATTAAATTCCGACAGCAGCAAATTAAAAGCGTGAAAAATGATGACAAGTCACAAAAGATATTGAAGAAAATCTCATCTACAGAAGCTTATATTTACAACAAGATCGACATGAGATAAGGTGTCAATGATGTTGGAAGAACATTTCTGTGTTTGTGTGTGAAATATACGCATTATCTACAACAACAGACAAAAAACTGTTATTGTATCTACTACATCAATAACAACAACAACAAAAATAGAGACTAATTTGAATACATTTATGATGTAAACAATACAACCATCCTACGCACACTTTCAAGCTGAACAAAGAACTCGTAGAAGAAAAAAACTATTCCCATGACATCTCTTCGGTTGATGATGTTCTTGATGATGATTTAGGAAAAACACCCACTATTTAAAAAAAAATAAAGAAAAGAAAACATAAAAAATTTATTAAATATAAATGGCTACGATAGCTGGAACTTATATATAAAGAAAGAGGTATCAAAAGTTCTAAATTTTCATTGGAGAATTTTGAAAAGATTCTTTTTTATGATTTTGTGTGGTTGCAATTGAAAAACACTGACTTATTTTGGGTTTCATTTGTTGTCATTTTTCTATTCTTGACCACATTCTTTTTATTTTATTTTACCTACCACTGTCCGATAATGATTTTGTTTTGATTGCTGTTTGGAATTCCTTCTTATTTTTGTTTTTTATTTAACAGCCAAGTTTAAGTTTACTGACCCTTGCCATGATGTATCTGCAATTTTGTGTAAAACTTTTTATGCTGCTGTCTTTTTGTTTTACCATCTTCTGGAATTCTTCATTGTAGAACAATTTTTTACTGTGCATTTATTTTGCGTTTTAATATCATGTTTCAGCTCCATAATGAGTAGTTAGTAAATTTCTTAGTGATTTAAAGATAAGTCTCTGAAACTGTGCCTTATACGTAAGACTGATTCAAACAAAAAAAAAATTCCAAAATTCCATGATAACCCCTGTAAATCTGAAAAATATTGTCAAAAAATTTAGCTGAGCTTAGAGGTCGCTCAGAGCCGTTCTTTTCAAAATCACGGCAACACACGGTTCTTAGTTTATTATGATCTCAAAAATGGCGGAAATAAGTACCTAGTACGATACTTATATCAAATCTTTTGTCTTGATTCAAAGTAATGTCAACAATACATTGTTTTTGTAGCTAAATCACCAAAAAAACTGTGTTTCCGAAATTTTATTCATCTGAAAAATTCTAAATCTGTGCTTTGGATAAATCAAAAGCAAGAAATGTACAGATCTTAAGAATAATGCTCGAAAATACAATAAAGATCTACCAAAAATAAGTATAACACTCGTGATATTCAAGATAGTTTTCCATTTTTTCCGATTGTTAAACCTTGACTTTTATATTAGATTGAAATCTAAAACACTATTTATTCAGTTAGATATTTTAAAATTTTTTATACACTTACTCGAAACACACTTAAAAGCATATAAAGGGTGATCCAATAAGAGCTTCCTACTTTGTTTTCTAAATAAAATACATAAAAATCAATGTATTGATGCAAATCTTTATTTGAAATGATAGTTGGGTTCCTACAACTCAATGTTTAAAAATTATTTCGTTCAAATGTTGCCCACGACTAGCTCTTAAATGGTTCATTCTGTGGGTCCAATTTTCGACAACTTTTTCGAGCATAACGACCGGTATTTCTTGAATAACACTAGTTATGTTGGTTTCCAAAGCGTCAATAGTTTCGGCTTTGCCTACATAAACAAGTGATTTAACATATTCTCAAAGAAAGTAATCCAATGGCGTCAAATAACATGATCTTGGTGGCCAATTAACACAAGCATTTCTTGAGATGATGTTTTCATCGAACGTTTCCCTCAATAAAGCGATTGTTTCTGCAGCTGTATGGCATGTTGCGCCATCCTCTTGAAACCAAAGGTCGGCAACACTAATATCCTGAATTTTTGTCAAAAAAAAATCCATTGATCATTGCTCTGTAGCGAGCACCATTGACCGTAACACAGGCTCCATCCGCATTTTTGAAGAAATACAGTCCGATGATGCCTCCTGCCCATAAACCACAATAAACAGTATATTTATCGGGATACATTGGAAGCTCTTGGTTTGCTTCTGGTTGTTCATAGGCCCAAATACTGCAATTTTGCTTGTTAACGAAGCCGTTCAACCAGAAATGAGCTTTGTCGCTAAACACAATTTTTCGATAAAATAATGGATCAATTTGAAGTTGTTGTAAGACCCATAAACCGAAATTAAAACGTACACCAAGATCAGCCGGCTTCAATTTTTGTACGAGCTGTATTTTATAGGCCTTCAGACCAAGACCACAAGAGATGCCGAAAGCCTGAGATAGGCGACGAATGGATTGTTCACGGTTTTCACGAACACTCTCTTCTACTGCACTAAGCACTCTGGTTGAATGAAATATGGTGATGGTGTTACGAATAGTGCGCTCAGTTGAACGCCCATAACGACCAAAATGATGTTAAAGAGCTCTATAACATTCTCTAACTGATGACTGATTTTGGAAGTAAGTTTCCACAATTAATAAACGTTGTTCAGGAGTAAGTCTTTTCATGATTGAGTCGTATTGAATACTAAACACAAACGTTATATGGACAAACCATTTGACTCATAACAGCTGTCTAAACAACCCAGATGGAAAAGGGATCTCGTATTGGATCACCCTTTAGTAATGTTGAAGTATGTTTGTGATTTGATATCAATCTCATACAGAGACTGAAACATGAAAAAGTTGGATTTGGGTTCAGGGCTTATAAAATAGTAAAACTGAAACCGTTTGGGTTTGAATTCTGTTATCAAAATAAGAACTTCAGGTTTAAATTCGGATTTGGGAGTCTATACAATCACTTAACCCATTTGGGTTCGGTTTCAGGCTCTTCCTCTTATTATAAAAATCAACTTTTACCATAAATTCTAATTAATTGAAACATTTACGTGGAAGTTTGCCTGTTTTTAATTTATATGAAAATCAAAAAGTTGCTTGGAATTGCGCTCCCTTGCCACCAAAATGTTCTCTTTCATGCTTATAAGCACTACGTAAGTAAAATTTGGTCGATTACAGAAAATATTTGATACCCAAACCATTTTAAAACCGAAAAGTGTTCCTGAATGTGAAAAAAATGTTTTGTTTAAAATTTAAACTGTTCAACTTTCAATATTGATTTTGAGCCACTTAATTCGAATCTGCAATTTATTTCTCTATAAGCTCTGTTGTTTTGGAGTTATTGGCCATGCCATTTCGTATTTTTATTTTCGATCTTGAATTAAAAATAATTTCAAAACCACAGAACTTACAAAAAGTTGAACAGTTTACATTTCAAAAGAATAATTTTTTCCATATTCAGGACAACTTTTTTGTTTTTACACGTAAGATGGTTTGGGTGCATCAAATGTTCTCTGAAATAGACCAAATTTTACATGGTGCTTATTTGCAACATAGAGAACATTTTGGTACCCTAATGCAAGTACATAGTTAGAAATAACTTAAAATACTCGTAAAAAATATTTTTATTAAGGCATTGTAAATTTTTAATTTTTCATAATTATCCTGAGATGAAAATCTTTTTTAAATCCGAAAAATGCCACAAAACGGCTAATTAACACTAATGTCCACAAAGTTCCAAAAACTGTATTATGACTATTCGAAGTATCACAGTGAGCTCTGGGTAAGCACTGAAACCTGATATTCTGATCATTTTGCTCTATTGTATTTGTCAAATTTTCAACATATAAGATAAAACTTTACATATATGTGAAGTTTCGTAATACAAACGCCGAAGTATCTTAAATTGCAAAATAAAATTGTGTTTGGAAAGTAATTATGTATTTTATGTCTTAAATTGAGGTCCTACGATAAAACGAAAACTATTTAATGGCAATTTCTTTATTTTATAAAGCAATCTAAAACTATTAAAACGTAAAACTCATCAAATAGCTATAAATTTTTTATGATTTTGAAAAGAACATACAAAAATAGAATTTAGTCCCAATCGTTTAGTAAGTCAATTAAAAATTTGTGAATTTAGAACAAACAATATTTTAACTAAAAAGCTTTTAATTTCTGAACGCGATGAATGTATTAAGCAATGCAGAGTTGTGCATATGCATGAAATTATTTATAAAAGTCAAAAACTTGTAAAAAGTATTTCCACTCTTACAAGATAGTATTGAAAGAGAGCGTTCATTTTACTGTAAAAATCATAAAATTACATTTTGGATAAATCTTTTCGTCCGAAACTTGTAATGAAATCGTGCAAGGAAAATTTTTGTAAAAAATTTTAACCTATTAGCGTCCTTTATGGATTAGTTTTAATCGGACTTCTTTTAGTTGCCAAAGTCAAAAAATGCCCAAAACTTTAGAATAATAAAAATAATTGTACTCTCATATTAAAATAAAGACTTGAATTTTAAAATTTTGAATTAAATTTTAAATTTTAGTTCAGTGTCTTTATTTAAGTCTCCATAACAACTAACTTAAACTAGCTTAAACATACTCAAGTAAGGTCAGCATATCAGTAGTTCGGAATGTACATAGTTCGTGTACATAACAGTTCAGCATATACATATGTGTACATTAGAGGTGTTTTAAGAATGTATGGAAATCCTTAGTAACAACATTTTGATACTTGACACCCCTCAATTTTGTGAGGTTGGAAAAAAAAATTAATTTGCAAAAAAAATTTTGGCGGTGGGGTGAGGGTAAAGGTTGGCGCATCGAGGTCAAAGGTGAGAGAAAAAGAGAAAAAATTTACATACAGCAATTCAAATGTTTAGGGGTCCCCTCTAGAAGGGTCGAATGTATGACCGACCCACATTATTTTTCATACTCCATCATTTTTACCCCGCATAATAACCCCCTATCTCTAACCCCTAAGGGGGCTCCCGTACAAAATTGACATTTTTAGGAAATCGACCCCCACCACTCCTAGGGTGCCCCTAGAAGGGTCAAATGTATGACTGGCCCCTAATATTTTTTCCTCCTCAACATTTTTTCGCCCGATACTTACCCTCTATCTCTAGCTCTTAAGGGGGCCCCCATACAAAATTGGCGTCATAGACATGAAAAATATGGAAATAAATCGTCAAATAGGCCCATAACTGCCCAGAAGTCACTCCTAGAGGAGTCAAATATATGACCGACCCCCATTAGCCAACCTCCAAAGTTTTTTCTCAGCATACCTACCCTCTATTTCTAATCTTTAAGGGGGCTCCCATACAAAGTTTCTGCTTTTATATAAAATGCTCCCACTGCCCTAACTGGCCCACGGGTACCCTTAGAAGGGTCAAATGTATGACCGACCCCCATTATTTTTTTGCGACCTATATTTTTCTCCCACATACTTGCCCCCTATTTTCAACCCTGAAAGGGGCTGCCATACAATTTTTTTTTTTTATAAATTTTCCTAGAAATAATGGGGGTCGGTCATAAATTTGACCCTTCTAGGGGTACCCATGGTCCAGTTAGGGCAGTGGGAGCAGTTTTAAAAAAAAAAAACGTAACTTTGTGTGGGAGCCCCCTTTGGAAATAGGGGGTAGGTAAGCTGTGAAACTTTGGAGGGGGGATAATGGGGGTCGGTCATATATTTGATTCCTCTAGGAGAGACTCCTGGGCAATTATGGGCCTATTTGACGATTTCCTTTCCATATTTTTAATGTCTATGACGCCAATTTTGTATGGGGCCCCCTTAAGAGCGAGAGATAGAGGGTAAGTATCGGGCGAAAAAATGTTGAGGAGGAAAAAATATTAGGGGCCGGTCATACATTTGACCCTTCTAGGGGCACCCTGGGAGTGGTGGGGGTCGATTTCCTAAAAATCTCAATTTTGTATGGAAGCACCCTTAGGGGTTAGAGGTAAGAGGTAGGTATGTTTGGTAAAAATGTTGGGGGGGAAAAAATTATGTGGTTCGGTCATACCTTTGAACTCTCTAGAGGTGGCCCCTTTTGTAGGACTGTAAGAATATTGTTTCTCCTTTTCTCTCATCTTTGACCTCGATGCGCCAACCCTCACCCCACCCCCAACATTTTTTTTGCAAACTCATTTTTTTTCCAACCTCACAAAATTGAGGGGTGTCAAGTATCAAAATCCAAAATTCGTGCACTAAAACTAGTGTACATACGTCGGTGGCTGAATGCTGGGATCACTTATACATCAGTTCGCATTTATTTTTCATTAATAACGAATAATACTCAAATTATCAACAATTATTTATATATTATCTACGAATACGTAGTGCAAAATGTATTCATTCATTAATTTTTATTTTATCTAAATACATATACGCACATAAATTTTGCAGTCCAATTATCTCGGATATGACATTTTAATCTTTGGTATCTTGCTATCATTTTTCTTTAAGATAAAGTATCAAATGACTCATTATCTAAACAAGATGCTCACATGCTGATGATCAAAACAAAAACAACTTGCTTTTAGTGTTGCAAATTTTATTTTAATTAAGTTAATATAAAATTATAATTTAACCGGATGTTGCAAAACTCCCTGACCTCGACTTAATGAGTAAAGTGTTAAATAAGCAACTAAATAAAAAGCTACAGTCGCTTTAAAACTGTGAGAACGATCAGAGGAAGAGTGTAAAAATTTAACAAAAATTGCAGTTTTGTTAGAAGCAGGAATGTTAATTGTACTGTTGCAGGTAATAAAGAGTACGATTATTTTCTTATTTTCATGTCAGTATGTGCCACTTTCTGGGAAGTAATGTCTAACAAAATTTTTATGTTTATATGCTATAGCTATCAATTGATAAATTCATGTAACTACCTGTTGTACTAAGTTTTGTGTTTCTTTCATCTTTAGTTCAATATACAAGTACGTGCTTTTCTTCTCAATTTGAAGTACTACATATATCTATCTACCTGTTGTCTTTTGATTTTCAAGGGTTTTCCGCATTTGTATTATCTTTACAACGCTGCTGCAGGTGATATTTATTGCCAATTTCTGATGGTTAAATTGTTGTTGTTGTTGATGTTTATCTTAAATTTTGTTCGATATATTTTTAAGCATTTCGTTGTCCTTTTTTTGGCCATTTCCCTTTTGAATTACTTTCTTCCGGCACATAAAGGGATCGTGCTTAGCATGAGAGTTCGACAACATTTAGTTAGTTGTTGTCGGGATGTGGTGGATGTGTTGGTTTTGAGATTTTTGTTATGTTTTTTTTTATTTAAAGTTTTAATTTTATTAAACAAATCGTGCAATTTTCAATAATCAGTTTGCATAACGAAAAAGTGAATACAAAATCTACTTAATATCGTTAGAAAAATTAAAAATCTTTAACAATCCAATTACTTGTAGTAAACTTCAAGTCGTTACGTGCAAAATCATCATTAATATATATAAACTGCTAAAATAGCCACTAACTTATCTGAGAAAATACAAGTCGATACTAAATCTGAACATTTAACTACATATTATTAACTTTACATTTAAATTACATACATATTAGTGATTCTGAAAAACTATTCAATAAAATTTTTCTATAATCGTAAAAAAACCTTATTGTTTACCATTTTTCTAGACAAAACGAATAGTTTTGTTATACACATAGTCCATTCATATTAAAATTTATATGTTAACCCTAGTAGCAATTAAATTTTTGTGGTACATAACTATCAGCGCGAGAAATTTAGGCTTAAACGTAACTTATTCTTATATTTCATTGTTTTGGCGTAATAAGTGTTAATGAGTACCATTTATTCTTTTCCCGAATCAATAGTACTACTTAAATTTCCTAAATAAATCGACATGCTTCGCAAAACCGAAACGAAAAGAAAAGAAAATTTATGTTTTGTCCCATGGCCTTTTTTGACTTAAAGCTTGTTCTATAGTTTTTGAAACGTGATCTTTCTAATGCAGATGTCAGAATACATCCATCTCCTTTAGTTTCTGAGATATGTTGAGTTTTTATTTTGTGGGCGTGTTGCTGCCAATTTTTTTAAATGCAAATTCTTCCTTGATCGATATTAACACACTGTAAATTTTATCGAAAACGCCCGACCCGCATACGTTCTCTTCATATTTGACGTTTGCTCCATATGTATGAAAAAAAAAGATAAGTTTGTCATTCATTTGTATTGCAAAGTGTCCACTTGACTTATCTGGTAAAATATCAAATATCTCAAAAAAAAGAACTTTAGACCCATTTTTGAAATTTAGTACTAATTGCCAATTGATCAACAAATTCTTAAGTTTTCAGAAAAAAATTTCTGACCACAGATCTGCATAGCGCTCGAAAAGTTTTAAAGAAAATTCTAGTGACATATCTATTTCCAAATATTCGTATTTTTCATTTAAATCGAAAAATCAGAAAAATGTTCGGTTTTTTTTCTAAGTATCCGAAAATGAAAATTTAATTGTAGAGGAGTTCTGATTGGAGTTCTGGATTGTGCTCGAAGAGTTCTAAAGAAAATCCTTGTAACATTTTTCACTATCCAAAGCTCTGATCGGAACTTTTTTTGCAAGAAATTTCTTTATAAAACAGAAAAAAAAATTTTTCGCCAAAAAAAGAAAAAATCTAAAAAAAAAATTTTAAAAAACTAAAAAATTTCAAAAAAAAAAATTTTAAAAAACTAAAAAAAATTAAAAAAAAAAAATTTTTTTAAAATAAAAAAAAAAAAAATTTTTAAAAATAAAAAAATTTAAAAAAAAAAAAAAATTTTTTTAAAAAATATATAAAGGACTCCAAAACTCTTTCTTGTGAGCTCAAAAATGTTATCAAAACTCCTCTAAGTGAATAACATGGCCCTGAGACACCTCCGATTTTTGGTCGAATTTCACAGAACTATTTCGAATTTTGTGACAGAACTCCAGAACTATTCCCAACGGACGTATAACTCTAAAAAAATTTTCGGTTTTCGAAAATTTCGAAGCCAACTTCACATGAGTCGAATCATTGGATAGTTTTTAACAATTAATTAATTCTTCTTAGTCTTAAGCATTTCTTGTCGTAGGGGGCTCCTAGTGAAATTTTGCGTAAAATATTTTTGTAGAATAATATGACCTATTATAACCCAGTTTTTGGAAAAGTGGTCAAAAAGACTCATAAAAACAGAAATCATGGGTTAAGATGTTCTAAAAAATTTTCCTTGTGTGAGTCTATTATGACCTTAGGACAACTAGATTTATCCAAAATGTAGTTTTAGATCAACTGTGTGAAAATCCGGAAATAAATTTCTTTTGGAAGCTTCAGCTCAAAAACAATATATGTATAAGGTTAATTTCGACACGTTATTTTGTTTAAATACCTTGAGTCAGTACAAGGGATTTGAGATATCGCAGGACTCATTCGGGCAATTCGGGGCAATCGTGAAACTTCCAAAAATCGTTTGTTTCAATCAGTCAAAAAAAAAATAAAAAATTTAATTCGAATCGTCATAATCAGCTGATTGACATTAATACCTAATCGTGAAAGTCATTTTTATTGCAAAAACATTTGATTTATTCATAAACAAATGCGGCATTTGAAAAATAAACAATTTTCTTTATTATAAAAATAAATCAAGATGACAATAAATAAAATGATCTTGTCACACAAGATCATCTAACAATTAAAACAAAAGAAAAATTTAGTTTTTAAAACACTTTTTTTCAAACCAAAACAAAGAAAAACATAAAGTCAACCAACTACGTTTACCGGTGCACTTCACTGAAAGTGTTAAATTTCAATGCGTTGCCATATTTTCGCACTAAGGTGTCACCTTCGCAGGCAGTTTATCTGTTGCTATAATGCTAATTTGTGCTCGAGGTGATACTGTTTAGATAGACGAAGAAAAAAAGCAACTTAAGAAATAAAAAATGTAAATCATAAAAATAAAAGTGCCAAGTGTTTATAATTAAAAAAGTGCTTAAGAAAATTGTTTGGTTGAATTTTTTATATTATAATCCACAAATATCTTTTCTAAATGGAATATTATAGCAAATTTTTCGATCTATCTCAAAATCTGGGCTTAAATTTATCACAAAGTCGTCTTGTTTTATTCACAAGACAAATGTTTGATCAATTTTGGGATAGTGATCCGAGCAGTTATAGCATCGAGTGCAGTAGAGGTAAGAAACTTACAGGGATTTGCCCTGTGGTCTATGTATTGTAAAGCAACATTTAAAAGTCAAAATTGTAGTTGTTTAGTATTATAGAGCTGATGTGTTAGATCCCATGTTATATTCAAACCAAAAAGTGTGCCCCTTTACTAAAATTCAATGTCTACATACAAAAGATCGCAATCAGAGAGCACGCTTTGAGCAAAGGCGCGCTCAAAGCGAAGCGTGGCAAAGAGCAAGGTGCTTATAGCGATTACAATGCGCGCTTGGATCAAAGCGTGTACCCGTGCTTCTAATATACCTTCTATATCTTTCTACGTATCTTTATGTTTACACTTTCTAGTTCATTTTAGTTTCTAGATTAAAACAAAATAAAGTAGATAAAAAAAAATAAATAATTGAAGCACGCTCTCTGGTCGCGACCTAATGGCTCAGTATTTCCGTAACTTCTAGCGGCATTCCTAAAAAAGTACAAAACATCAAAGTTAATGTTCTTAATAATCGCTTTTATCGAATAAATATTTACATAACCCCGAAAGCTTAAGAATATTTCAAATTCTTAACAGAACAATGGATATTTTTGGTATTCATAGAGATGGCTTTCTTTAAAACATATATTTAAATAATTTAGTAAAATCTTAATGCATATACTTATTTCTTAATCATATACAAAAATCAAGTTTTAAAATATTTTTCAAATGCTTGAAACTATGCAGCAGCAGCAAAAAAAAAAAAAAACTAAAACAGCAGCGGCATCAAGCATAGCACTAAATCACCTGCAATCTGACATTATGGTAACCTCATAATACACCAACCAGGTACGAAACGAAAAAGAACCAACAAACTATGCAAGTTTGACTGACTTAGTGACCGCGGGACATTTTAACATAAATTTATTATCTTCTAACCAGCATAAAATTTTTTACAATAAAAAACCATAATTTTAACACAGCTGACATCAATGCCATGCCACTTGTACTCTATACTTCATACCTCATTGTAAATGTTGGACTTTTTATTAATTTTTCAACTGAAAATGCGCTTCTATGTTGTTAAACAAGAAATTACACGTATTATGCAATCGTAAAATAATAATAAATGAGATTTAATTAATTAAAAATGTAAACTTTTTTCCAAAGGCTCCATTGCTCGTTACTATCGCAGAGCTGTAAAAGATTGCATATCATAATCAAAGATTTTATCTCTATCTGTCTCAATATACAGCATTCATAAGAAGTTCTTAGTCATTTTAGCAAGGGTCCCTTACTAGTTTGTTTATACTTAAACTTCCTCAATTAAAGTAACCAATTAAATGTGTCGTGAGTGATAACTTTACTGGCAAAAAACTTACTTTCTGTCGCCTCATTGTTTGCCCTTATTAAAATAGCACGAAGATTCCCAAATTCGGAATCTGAATGTTTCGAAAATTTCTTGTTATTATTTTTTAACTTTATAGAAAAAATAAATCACTTAACACCCTGTTGTTATTTGTTTTTTGCTTAATTTGTAATTTTGCTCCATATTTTGAAATTTTTAATTTCTTAACACCATATTTAATTTAAAAATTATTTACTTATTTAAAATGGTTTATGTTGACTATATGAAAATTATACTAATTTTATGAACTTTAGTCAATGTTTTGCAAGAATCGAAAATTCCATGCATTTTCCAACTTAGAATATTATGACAATTAGGAGAAGAGAAAAAACTACTGAACATGGCTATGGTGACATATGTTTCGGTTACCGCCACGTAACCATCATCAGACCAATTTATGTTTGATTTAATTTATTTTAAATTAAATGAACTAACAATTGAAAAATGTTTGAACTTTTTGTCTGAGGCCGGGATCGATCTATGAACCTTTCGAAATCAATCTCTCTACATAGCGCATTTATCAACGGACTGCGCTGTGTGCCCTCGGAAAAATTGGTAGCTTAAGTGCCTATATGCATGTAGCGTGGTTTCATTCTCTATACTCGTTTGTCATCATTCATGTTGTGTTTGTTTGGTAAGGCTCAGCCATTGGCTGAGAATCAATACCGTTATATTATATGACTGACAAGTGTTGCCAGTTGCACATATTTGGCGTGTTCTCCATTATTACTTAAAATGGTTTATGTTGACTATATGAAAATTATACTAATTTTATGAACTTTAGTCAATGTTTTGCAAGAATCGAAAATTCCATGCATTTTCCAACTTAGAATATTATGACAATTAGGAGAAGAGAAAAAACTACTGAACATGGCTATGGTGACATATGTTTCGGTTACCGCCACGTAACCATCATCAGACCAATTTATGTTTGATTTAATTTATTTTAAATTAAATGAAATAACAATTGAAAAATGTTTGAACTTTTTGTCTGAGGCCGGGATCGATCTATGAACCTTTCGAAATCAATCTCTCTACATAGCGCATTTATCAACGGACTGCGCTGTGTGCCCTCGGAAAAATTGGTAGCTTAAGTGCCTATATGCATGTAGCGTGGTTTCATTCTCTATACTCGTTTGTCATCATTCATGTTGTGTTTGTTTGGTAAGGCTCAGCCATTGGCTGAGAATCAATACCGTTATATTATATGACTGACAAGTGTTGCCAGTTGCACATATTTGGCGTGTTCTCCATTATTACTTAAAATGGTTTATGTTGACTATATGAAAATTATACTAATTTTATGAACTTTAGTCAATGTTTTGCAAGAATCGAAAATTCCATGCATTTTCCAACTTAGAATATTATGACAATTAGGAGAAGAGAAAAAACTACTGAACATGGCTATGGTGACATATGTTTCGGTTACCGCCACGTAACCATCATCAGACCAATTTATGTTTGATTTAATTTATTTTAAATTAAATGAAATAACAATTGTAAAACTTAACTCTTTGTCTGGGGACGGGATTGAACCAAAAACATTTGAAGTCAAACTCTCTACATAGCGCATTTATCGACGGAATGCGCCATGTGCCCTCAGAAAAATTGGTAGCTTAAGTGCCATTATGGATGCTGCAGCACCTGTCGTCTGTCAGAGTGAAATTTTTAATTGCATTAGTACATTTCTAATCTAGACTAACGCTGTCGTCTCTGTACCCTATAAAGCAATGCTACATCCGTGAATGGATTTAGAATTCAAAGAGAAAAGTTCGCTCGGTAAACCTGAAGTATCGGATTTTTTTCTTCTATGACTTGCTATATGGAATATGGCCAGATTTTTGCAGTTCTGATTTTTTTTTAAATCAAACATTTGTACAAAATACCAACGTTTGTAATTTGTTCAGTTATGCTTGTTATTGTAGTTGTTGATATTGTTCGAAAATATTTGTTTTTTTTTTTTAAAAAAATCATTACTCAAGCAGTAACACATGCGACATTGCTTCTGGCGCAATTTGTGCATCAGACCTATGTTTTACAACAAAAACAACTAATTATTAACAACCTGTTGTTGCCACTAACTCACTTTTAGATACTCTCTTAGTTCGTTTTTTGTGCGGAACACACGTTAAATCACATGTTAGTAACTGCTATAAATGGCAATTAAGTAACTGCAAATTGGTTGTTATTTTTGCTATAAATAGTTGCTATAAAGTTTTTTTAATGTTGAGTTAATAATTATATTTTACATTTTTTTTAATTTTTATAATTCTTTGTTAAAAAGTGCAGCAACTGTTAAAGAAAAACGGTTTTTTTTACATGTTTATGCAAATGAAACATGAGTGACGTAAATATTGTTAGCATTTTTTTAATGTTTTGTGCATTCATTTAAATAAATGTGAATGCTTCAGAAAAAGAACCGCTATTTTGACATGCACATATGAAAGTGAAACATGAGTGACGCATATTAATAAACAAATTTTATTTAAAATTTTATTTTTTAGATGTTTTTTCTAATATTTACGAATCCATAAAGAAAAATCGTCAATATGGAGTTTTTAACTTTGTGCGTCACTCGTGTTTCATTATCAGTAAATGTCTAATTTGGCTGTTTATTTTAGAGGAATTTTTAAATAAAATATGACTGAAACTATTGAAAAAATAAACTTTTGCTTTTAGTCAAATAGAACGTCACTTGCGTTTCATTCTTTTATATTTATTTTCTATTTTTAGCTTTGATAAGTAAAATTCCAAAATAAGAAAAATGTAGGTATTTCTGCAAAACGAGCACAACTTTTGAAAATGTGTTAATGTGTGCGTTCCTTTGCGATTGTGTTGATCTCTCCCTATGCTTACAATATTCCGCAATAACCATCTGCCCTCCATTTCTTTTTAGTTAAAATATCTTCTTTCTTTTTTTTAATTTTAATTTTACGCTGTACAAAAATTTGCATTTTTACCATGCAAAAATGTATTTTCGTTGCTGCTACTTCAGGCAGCTTGACTTTTAAAAACGCAGCAAAAATTCCACACAAGGACTCTTGACCAAATGCAAAAGTGTTGGCTTTAACGAATGAAGCGCAGTAAAAGAATGCAGAATTTCACAACAAAAGAAAAAAAAAAAAGAAAAATTAAAATAAATGTTGCCAAATTTAAAAGGGAATAAAAAGGGCCAAGAAAAGGCAAGAGAAAAAAGAAGAAGAATAAAATACACATTACACTGTGCGAGAATGTTGGAGTCATCGAAATGAAACTGCATCGGACTATTTCTTTGGGTTTTTTTTTGTTTTGTTTATGGCCATCATTTTTTATGAAATGACGATATACACGAAAATATCATTAATGTACAAATATCCCCTTTTGTGGATAATCTATATCCCAAAACGCAATTTTTTAAACCGATTGTTCGAAATATATATGACTCTCATCTGTCAAATTTTTTGATCGAAGATCACCGAGCGTGCTGAAATTTTTTAACATGGTACATTACTCGACACTCATACCATTGAGATTTATGGAGAAATGGTGAAAATTGTTTAAAACATTTGACAGAAAACTGTAATTTTGCAAAAAATATAAATTTTCCCAAATTCTCCATATGCCACAACGGTAGTCCTTAAACTCCTTTAAAAGATATTGAAATGGTAAGAAAAAATAAATTTTTCGAGATGGTTTTTTTTTTCAGCATTTTCAAAATTTTTCCCGTGCTGTATAGGATATTGAAGTAGACTTTCAGCTTGTAAAAACTGATCATATTCACCATGTTCTAAAAAACTGTTGTCAAAATTGACCCACAGCAACCGAAGTAATGCACATTTTTCTGCACGCCTCTTTTTTTAAGCTCCAAAACACGTAAATACCAATTTTTTTTGTGACATGCCAGCATAGGTAAAAAAACCGGTTTCGGGCAAAACTAATAGTTCCAGCAAAAATTATCTGAGAGGAAAGTCATAAACAAAGACACCATATCTGGTTTGGATCAACACTACCCTAAAACATGACCCGCCCGAGGCTTGAACGAAGATCTTAACGCTGAAAATCATTGTTTTGTTGACAGTTTTCCGAACTTATGTAAAA
The DNA here is from genome assembly GCA_951812925.1 of Calliopum simillimum. Classification (NCBI taxonomy): domain Eukaryota; kingdom Metazoa; phylum Arthropoda; class Insecta; order Diptera; family Lauxaniidae; genus Calliopum; species Calliopum simillimum. The sequence continues at coordinate 87,154,701 of OX638372.1, forward strand.
ACCACGTTGTTATTAGCATTAACTTTCCCCAATTCTTTTCTACATTTTTATTCTTGCGCTTAACAATGAAAAGTTTGCCGTCTGGTAGTCCAGGAAGAAATTAAATTTTTTCACTTCAAAAACAGTTTTTTTATCTACATAGTCTGCAGACCCCCAATAACTATAATTTTTTCTTATAATCCATTTTTCTAACGCTAAATAAACGCTTGTTCAATACAGGTCGCAATTTGTTTAAAAAAAATCGAATATTTTCCAAATGTACCCAGTTTTTAACCTCCTGTGCGATTTAATTTTTAGTGTCGCACAGTGTTATTAATGTGCTGCTGCTTGTCAGGCCGACCAACATTTACTACAGCAACAGCAGTGCAAACATGGTTAAATACGTTTAATAATGCTTGGCCAATAGCAATAAAAACAACAACAACAACAAGCAGAACAAACAATAAATGAAGTTAAGTGAACTCGTTTTGTATGTGTTGCCAGCTAAATACATGCGTGCCGTGGCAACATGATCACGTTGTTGCAACTGGCAACGGGGCAACAGCAAAAGGCCAATTTGTTTGTTGTGTTGCTGCTGCGTTCCGTATTTTTGCGTCGTTTGAACATAACAATTCTGTTTGATTATTAAAATACGTTATTTAATAGATATCGTAGTTCAATCGCAGTTTGATCGCAACTGCGATTATAACGTTCTTTTGATTGTTGTTGTTGTTGTTGTCGACGATCGTTGTTGTTGTAGATTTTTTTTTTTATTTTGCCTATGATCACTTAGAAAATAATAAGCTATTTAATGTCATGAATGGAAAATTAAAAAAAAAGTGATTGCACGAAATTCATTTTTATTATTAATTTGTTATGCAATAAATAACTACGTATTTGTTTTATTAACAATTTTACATACCGTAAAATATAGTCATGTTACTTATATAATTTTAGGTTTGCTTATGAAAAAAAAGTTCTTTCATCCAAAAATATGATCAATATCGACTTTTTCCACAACTTCTTCAATTTGCTTAAATTGTTTGAACTTATCGACTTTTATTTACTTCTATTATCTTTTTCAAGACTTATTCGTCTTTATCAAAATTTTTTGATTTTGCCAAAATTTTCGACTTTTTTAACATTAAGTATATGATTTCATTACCATTTGTCGTCTGTAGATTTGTTGGATTTCTCAAAAGTTTGTTGGGTTTTTTTTTTTAATATGTAGCGACTTTATTAAGAAATTTATCAATACTATTTTTGAACATTTACAAAACTTTTTGCAAATTTTTAAATTTTTTCCATAAAAAATCTTTGTTTTTTTTCATTCTTTTGCGACTACTTCAAACCTTCTCAGAGTTTTCCTTACTTTTCAACTCCTTCAATATTTTTCGACTTCCCCAAAATTCTATGACTTTTTTAACCTTTCTCGACTTTGTCAACACTTTCGACTTCTCCAAAATTCTTCGACTTTTTCAACCTTTCTCGACTTTGCCAACTCTTTATGAGTTTTTCAGCGTTATTCGGCTCCTTCTTTCGACGTTCCTAATAGTATATTGATCATGTCATTTCAAAAAAAACTAAGACGTTTATGGGTTTTTATTACAGAAATCGGTGAATGGGTCATTTAAGAAGAAAAAACAGCGGAGTGTTATTAAATAAGAGGATAGAAATCAGAGTGAGGTTGGGGGGAAATGCACCCTTTACAGTTTCTTCAATATATCTAGCGAACAAAGCAAAATTTTTATATTTTTTATAGCAAACTATTTTTAGAAAATTAAATTTGCCATCGAAATTGCTTATCTAAAGAATTAAAAAAAAAACGAAATATGGAAATTTTGTTTATGCGGTCGGAAAAACGGTTTTTACTCAAAACCAAGGCATCTTACGAAAAAAGTATACAAGGCAAAAAATTATAAGAAACGTTCAAAGAATACGTATGATTTTTTTCAGAATTTTTGGGGATATTTTATAATTTTTCAAAAATTGGTCAAAAAAAAAAAATAAAGTTCCAAAAAATTCTGAAAAAAGTCACATGTCTTGCTTGGACGATTATAAGCATTTTTTGCCCAAGATTCGAAATTATTGGTTTCAACATTTTAACCATGTTTTTTAGGAGCTAATCTTTAAAATTCTATGACTTTTTCAACGTTTCTCGACTTGTCATCATTTTAAGAGTTTTTTTTGAACCCTTCAATATTTTTCAACTTTCCCAACATTTTATGACCTTTCTCGACTTTGTCACCATTTTTCGACACATTATTCTACTTTTCCATATTTTTTCCAACTTTTTTAACATTATTTTTCTTCTTTCTGATAAATACTTCTGAAGCTAAATTCTGGATTCTGATTTCTACTTTTTGTTTCTCTCTTCTAATGATAACATCATTTCTCGAGAACTTGAGCTATTAGCTATGGTCTTAATTTAACAGAATATAACAAAAATATTTTCTTTTTGATGATTATATGTAGAATCGGACAAAAAATTTATGTTTTATTTCAAAAGAGTTCCGTCCATTTTCGTCGATATACAAAAAAAGTGCGGTGTTTTGTTTTCATTATTTTTGACTAAGAACCGCTCAAAAGCGGAATTGCACAACGGTTTTTAAATGATTGTTTTGCATGAAATTGTTTTTTAATGACTTTATCGAAAATTAAATAAAAATTAATATTACTTTGCCTGTTTGTAGGAGATATCATCTATCAAAAGTATCAAAATCATACGATGCCTTGATTTTCAAAATCTTATATCCGGAAATATATAACTGGTTCCAGAAAATTACATTAAAAGTAGGATTTTTTTGAATTTCAAAATAGTTAGAAGTAAAAACTGTTCTCCAAATAATCCTTAAATTACTTCTCAAATACCTACTTAAATTTATTTATAAAAAATAAAATAAATCTGCCAGTAAAGTCTTCTACCAGTGCAACATTCAACATGTTTGAACCAACCCCCCACAAATTGACATTGCATTATACAGTGGCTCACAAAAGTATTCGGAATTTGAGAATTTTTTGAAGTATCATAAAATTTTTTAATAACGAATAAATTTTTTTTGAATCACTCTTAATAATAATAACTCGATAAAAATCTAGTTTTATTTATTAAAAGAAACTTTCCTAAAATGTTACTTAAAAATGTAAAAAAGAGCTTATAAGCAAAATCCTACCTAAATTCAATACACAAAAGTATTCGGAATTTTAAAAAATATGGCAATATCTTAAAGACGAAATCAAAGAATAATCCAAAAGTATTGGCGACACTCTTAAAATTCAATTTACAGCTAGTTTGCGGTAGCTCAGTTTTGATTTCTCAGTTTTTTTTTTAACAAAAGACTTGGTTTTTTAGAAAAAGTTGGATGGGAAGAAATTCAGAAAAAACCACACTTAAATAAAAAAATTTTAAAGCGTGAGGACGGAAAACCCTTTAGGAGATCACAAGCTGTGTCGGATAAAGTATTTAGACTATACACAGCATTATAGAAAGAAAAAAGTTACTTAATTCACAACGCTCTGGTAGGTTATCGAAACTAGGCATTCGAGACAGGTCGGATATCTTACGAAAAACTAAAATTCAACCACGTACTTCAGCAGTGGACATTACCAGAAGCCTCACCAAATATAATGGAGTAAACATCAGTGATGAAACTGATCGCCATACACTCAGAAATGCTAGTTATAATGAAAGAACTCAACGTTCCGAACCATTTATAAGTAAGACCAACCGCAAAAAGCGCTTATGTATATAATAAAGATGCAACTTATATAATATTTTGTCTCGTCTCTAAAAATAACGCTTGACATAAACCATTTGTTACAACTTTATTGTTTTTTTGCAAACTCTAAGCTCTTTTTGCGGTTAGCCGTACTTATAAATGGTTTGGAACCTTGAGTTCTTCCATTACAACTAGCATTTCTGAGTGTATGGCGATACGTTTCATCACTGATGTTTACTCAATTATATTTGGTGAGGCTTCTAGTAATGTCCACTGCTGAAGTACGTGGTTGAATTTTAGTTTTTCGTAAGATATCCGACCTGTCTCGAATGCCTAGTTTCGATAACCTACCAGAGCGTTGTGAATTAAGTAACTTTTTTCTTTCTATAGTGCTGTGTATAGTCTAAATACTTTATCCGACACAGCTTGTGATCTCCTAAAGGGTTTTCCATCCTCACGCTTTAAAATTTTTTTATTTAAGTGTGGTTTCTTCTGAATTTCTTCCCATCCAACTTTTTCTAAAAAACCAAGTCTTTTGTTAAAAAAAAAACTGAGAAATCAAAACTGAGCTACCGCAAACTAGCTGTAAATTGAATTTTAAGAGTGTCGCCAATACTTTTGGATTATTCTTTGATTTCGTCTTTAAGATATTGCCATATTTTTGAAAATTCCGAATACTTTTGTGTATTGAATTTAGGTAGGATTTTGCTTATAAGCTCTTTTTTACATTTTTAAGAAACATTTTAGGAAAGTTTCTTTTAATAAATAAAACTAGATTTTTACCGAGTTATAATTATTAAGAGTGATTCAAAAAAAATTTATTCGTTATTAAAAAATTTTATGATTCTTTAAAAAATTCTCAAATTCCGAATATTTTTGTGAGCCACTGTATATGAAATTAATTAATATGCAACATGCAATACAATTTAATGCAATAATCAATAATCACGTATTTCGTACAAATATCATTGACATTTTTTTTAAGTGTTACCACCCAGTTAATGAAATCCTGATGAGTTTAGTAAAGAAAAAACAAAAATTTAATTCTCAACGTGACATCATCTTGCATTTTAATTCCAATAATAATAAATGACATATTTTTTTGCTAAGTAAAAACTTGATTTTATTCTATTGTGGTTTTTTTTTTAATCATTTTATTTAACACGAGTAAATAAACAATCAAGCTGAATAAAAAAGTCATTTTTACAAATATTATTGTGCTTTCTTCAAAGATTTAAAATACCTATTACTTTTTTCAATCACAATTTCCTCGTCATGCTTAATTTACGTGCGATTTATAATTAATAATGTAATATTCTTGCAAATATTTAACTCTTATTGGTTTATTCGTATGTAAATAAATAATAAATCTAATAAAATTGTTACCTATGGTATAGTGATTTATGGAAATTCTTAATATGGAGATTTCGGAACGCTAAGATAGACAAGTGCCGTAAAGTTCCCCGAAAATTTAAAAACAATATAACTTTTAAAGAAAAGTAAAATTTTTACCGATCCCTAACTTTTTTGCCTTCTTAGCATTTTTCTCAATATTTTGTAACCCCTCTTTATCCACCTTTTAAAGGGGCTCTCATATAAAATTTATCCTCTACGCCTTCAAAATGTCCGGAGATGGCAAATCATATCACTAACCCCCACCCCCAAAATATTCGTCGATCATATCTACCCTGGTCAAAATTAAATTTGTGCATATTGGTGAATCTCCGAAAAATGCACCAAAATATGGATTATTTTGTCCCCACATATTTTATTTTTTTTTTTTTTATTAATTGGAGATATATTCTGGAAAAATTAACATAAACTATGACTAAATTTTAATTTTTTAAATAAATGGTTTAAGCAAAACTAACAACAACAAAAAAACCGGGTGGAGGATTACTAAACGGAGACTGACAAAATGTTGCAAAAACAGTAATACCTATCACAATGAAAATTGCAATTATTTTTAAAAAAGTTGAAACTGGGGGATAGCCCCTCTAACTGTTTATTGATTTAATTATATAAAGATAAAAGAATATGTATAGCAATATAAAAAAAACTTACATGGAGAATGACACACACTGTGTTCTTTCCACTTTAAAAAAAAAAAAACACTCACTATCGAAAAACTAAAACTGACTGAGCTTAACAAGAACTGATTCTCCTTCACTTTCAGTTCTCTTTTTAATCAATATTTAAAAAAGTTAGCATCAGAAAAACTGAGCGTAGATAGTCTAAAATGAGGCACCAACTTCTACTTATGTGTGTCATTTCAATATAAAAGTGATTTTTTCTAAGAGCTAATACAGAAAAACAGTAACAAACACTGTCGTATAAGTTTTTGTTAGAAAATAACATTACATACTATGCGAGACGGGCAAATTAAGTGCACTAAAAAGCGGTTAGGGACAGCACGGAGAATGACTTTATAACACTTTATGCTATAATTTCATAGTTAAATATTAAGAACTATTTTTTTAAAGCTATTCGCATAGAAGCTCTTTTTAGGTATTAAATACTTAGTTAAAATATCAAATTTTAAATTTAAACATGGTTTTGAGCCACGGGATATTGAATGGTACATTTTTTGGAGAATCACCCATATACCGAAGAGTTCGTAATATTTTATAGTACCAGAAGCGATAAAATGGCTCAAATTTTACTTAATGACTTTTTAATGCACTTATTTCGGTTTTCGTACACTTTTTTGAACCTTTCCAATTCACAGTGTTTACTGAATCAAGATTTTTTTCATCTATTTGTCAACTTCATTATTTTTATAACCTTCCACCTCGTTCTCTTCATCACATTCATTAAGAAGGAACCACTTCAACTAGGCTTATACTCCACCCCATTGCCAATATTTACGAAGTTTTTGGATTAGTAGGCCAATGAGAACGTAGGATGCAAAATACCTTTAAATTGAATTATCAGTACTTAAAAGTTTCCTATATTTGGACAAGGCGTACGTAGGCTGCTATATATATTTCTGGCCTAGGCAACACTAAGTGTTGCCAGGTGCAATCTGACATTTCCATTATAAAGTTTGACATTTTTTAGCATAAACGTACTCACAACGTTTTGTTGTACAAGTGCTATTTGTTTTGTTTACAGTGAGTTAAGAAAATCAATTTTTCCATTGATAATTTGAGCGATTGATAAATTATGGGGTTTCCAACGAAAACAATCGTTTTTTACAACTAAGTGTTCATGCAAAATCGAATATATTGGAGTGGAACTAATGCCCAAGGATGCTTCTATCTCACGGTATGTCACATGACGATCTTGTATTATCAGTTCACGCACGGCATCAATGTTCTCTGGCACATCGGCCGTTTTTGGACGACCTTCATGGAATTCGTCTTTGAGCGAGCGTCGGCCACGATTGAATTCATTAAACCAGTTTTTTACAGTGCTATAAGATGGTGCTTTATCGCCATACAAAAATTTAAGTTCATCGATGCACTCTTGTCGTGATAATCCACGTCGAAAGTTGTGACAAATTATCGCACGAAAATGTTCACGAGTTAATTCCATTTTCTTACCAAATTGATTTTTTCAAGTCACTGTAAACAACACAAATGATGGTCGTACGTCAAAACGTTCTGAGTACGTTTATGCTTAAAAATGTTAAACTTTCCAATGGAAATGTCAGATTGCACCTGGCAACACTTATTGTTGCTTAGGCCAGAAATATATATAGCAGCCCACGTATAACGAATTGGTTTGTGTTAGCTTTCAAAGAAACTTCAACATTTTTGTGCATTTGTATTGACTTAACTGCAGATTCACCTTGTACACTACGAAATTTCACACGCTTTTTTTGTATTTTTTTTTTTTTAACATTTTGAAAATTAATTAAGCTGCAAAACACACATGACAGCTTCTGATTGAGTTTTGTTGATAAGCGTTCCACACCATACCTAATTTACATTTTCCACATTAGATTTATATATAATAGGTATTGATTTTTATTACTATCCATATTGTTATTTTGTTCACATGAATATTCATCTAACTACTTGTTAATTTTGGCAATATGAAACAATTTGAACATTGTTTATTATCAGAGCAAAAAGTTGTTGCTTGTTATCTGAAACTGTGAGGATTCCGAAGCGACCTTCAGTTCGATATTTGTTGATAATTCAGTCGAGTGTACCTTTATTCTATATAATTTGTAAATTAAATAATTTTCATTCTTTCTTATTTTTTTTTTAGATACATCATATGAGAAAGCATGCAGGCGTGGCTCAGCACCAGCGACCCCAATATTGGGACAAAAACAAAATCAACCAGAGCACAACAATACAACGTCAAGATTTACAAATTTTTTCTCAAAAAGGTGAGTTTGATCAATGTGCAATGTTAATGTGTAATCTGAAAGCATTTCTGAAAAGTGTGAACTCATGGCTTTGATGTATTAGTTTTAGGAACCAGTGTGCAACATTCGAAACTAGAAACTTTTTATATTCTATCAGCTCTTGCTCTCCAAGTACATGTGATTAAACTTATCGATATCGTTATTTAAACCAAATTGAAACGTCCTAATGTCCTTCCAACTAAAATACTTCCTCTATTTATCTGGAAAATCTCCACCTCGAAACCATATTTAGTTTTACTTCAGATGAATTCCCTTAACTACGTAAATAAGAACTTAAAACTCCACAAAATTTGTAATAATCATTTTAAACAAAAGTAATTTAAATACAATTATGATAGAATGTTAAACTTTTTCTTGTCACGTCTCTATTGACTTGTAGCTTTCATAACCAAATTAGGCGGAAGGAAGCTCTGCGGTTTGTCAACCTCTATTAACGACAATTGGCAAGAAAAGTCAAATGCATGACAGAAATTGCTCATATTTGAACATGAAAACAACCGTTGCCTAAAGCATTATAAATTCGAAATGCAAATACAAATGGCTATAAAGTAACGTATAAATTCACATTTATACCCAATGCTTAAAGTTAGTAAACTTCACTACTGTATTGCTTCTTCAGATAAACTGAAAAATTGAATTAAATCTGTCCAGAATCAGGGTTTTGAATAATATATGCATTTGTACATTAGGATAGGTCTCCATTAAAAAAAAAAATGGGAAAATGGGAAAACCACTCTGTATTTGAAAGCTGAATAAAATATATTCATCTTCGATATCTTCACCAAAGCAAAACTGGGAATTTATGATTTGAATGTAAAATCGGTTTTGTTATATAGGTGCGAAACGTGGTTTGTTTCCAAACAATTAATGAACAAGCTGCTAGTATTCGCATACTAAAGGTTTGGTGCCATCGCACTATTTCAAACGCTGAACTACACCAAAAATGCAACTAGAGACCCACGGCGAACGAGATCAAGCTACGCAAGTCGTTATTCTCTACGAAAACCACACAAGAGAGTAGAGAACGTGGTAGACCGAGAACTACCCGGAAAAGGTCGCTGAATAAGGAAATCCAAGAATCGGGAAAGTCGTGGCAAGAGATAAAAGTCAACGCAAAGGATACATTAGAAAGCTTACCTTGAGTGTATTTATTTTTTTCTAGACCACTCTGAAAACAGCGAAAATAATTTTTATTTCACAACTTCAGCAGATAATGTCCAGTATTTAGAAATGATATATCGTTGTAAGGGGTTTAATTAGGTCTAAATTTTTTCATCATATTCTTGGACGTCCGAAGTCAAATTCGACTAGTAAGCCCCAGTATCTGTTGGTCCGTAACTCTTTAAATGCAATTAGTTGCCTTATAAAATTTAAGTTCTTAAATTGTATAACACAATGGGGGTTATCGTGAATAAATATTCCCGGGGAATTTTTCTCAGACTGCCGTGCATTCTCTATTGCAGTTTGAGAAAAATTCCCCGGGAATATTGATTCACGATAACCCCCAATATTAAGGTAGGTTAATACTGTAAAATTTTTGCCTATGATTTCGTTTTTATTTTATGACTTTTTTACTAACCATATATTTTTGAGTGTTTAAACTTTGTTTATTTTAGCCAAGTCAGGTGAACAAACAAACAATGACAAAATCTGCATTTCTCAAAAGACAACATGAGGAAAAGTCTTTTTTTTTCCCATTTCCATACTGACTGACTGCACCTTGACTACTGCCACTCTTTAACTTAACTTTTTTTCTTCTTCTTTGCCTCATGCTTCCTTACATTTTCCACTTAGTCACCCACTTTTTGGCCAACATGAATATTCCACACCTTGTGCATCGCAAGATTTAAATGCCGCGCAAACTTCACGCTATTTTTCTTCTTTGCCTCCCGTTTTTCTATGAGCGCCTGCAGCAAAAAGAAAAACAAAAGTTGGTAAAACTGCTCCGCGCTTGCTTTATTTTTTATGGCTGACAGCCCATAGGCAAGCAGTGCACCGACAAATCAAGTTAACAATGGTGGTGCTTTGGCTGCGCTTCATCGTAAAGGCCATCGTAAAATTCCAACTTTTTGTTTCTGACTTTTTTTGTGTTTGGCTTGAATGCTTTTGGCTTCGACAGCTTTTGTATGGAGCAAAACGCTTGTATTTTTAATAAATCAGAACGTGCATTGGCGGCGAGTATTGCAATGTGTTGGCAACACTTTCGATTGGCAATTTAACATTTGGTAGCAATTTGCCTTTTGGCCAATTTGTACTGAATTGTTGCTTAGGGTTGTGGTTGGTAGGGCGTTCGTGTGTGTGTGTGCCTTGAATGGTGAATGTTTGATAAGGAAATGTGCAATGGATGCAATAAAAGTTGAGTGATTGCCAAACTTTGATCGTATCATATCAAAAATGCCCACAAAAGCTTATGGGTGGAAATGTTTGAATTTCGATGAATTATTGTAATTTGGAACAAAGTATTCTGAATTGTATTGTAATAGCATTTTATTTTAAGGAAATACATATTATGTAGAAAGTGTTAAGCTGTTCTAGTGTTCAAGAAAAACTTGCACTAGTAATTGGTGTTCGCTTCAACAGAAAATGCGGTCAATTTAAAGAGCTTCGCCATTAAAATTCAGCATTAAACTGTAGGTCTACTTAAATCCTTCGGATTTATACAACTTTATAATCCAATAACAAAATGTGATCTAGTTGCCACTATAAAATTCTTATGTAAAATGACTCCCTGATTCCGAAAATAGTTTTTTTTTTTTTTTTTACGGAGACGTTTTCGAGAAATCCCCCTTTTCCTGTTTTTGAAGGGTGGAAAAATATGATCTTATATAATCACATATATCTCGTAAGTCAGTAAAGCCAGTTTAACATGTAAGACAACAAAAGAAATGTAATAAAATTTTACATAAACGCCTCATACTTAACTTTTCGATCAGTTTTTTAGTTTCTGCGTTATTAATAAACATTTCGAAAAATTTTGATTTTTCTTTTGAAAAATCGAAAAAAAAAGTTTTTCAATTTGGATATTTTCTTGAAAAAAAAAAATACGGTAAAAATAAAAAAACTTCATTGTGCAAAAGTCTAAAGAACCCCAGTTTCCCCCCCTTCAAAAACAGGAAAAGAGGGATTTCTCGAAAACGTCTCCGTAGAAAAAAAAAAATAAAATTATTTTCGGAATCAGGAAGTCATTTTACATTAGAATTTGATAGTGGCACTCAGATCACAGAAAAAAATAATTAATTTGTAAACTAGTGTAATTTACACAAATACAATGTCAAAATTGTTGACTTCTACTAACTTCCCGAACATTCTTGTGTAGTCCTTATATTTACCGAAGCTCTATTTATGGGCCATTTGATATACCTATCTCACTCTTAGAATTAGAATAAGAAAAGGGTTGGGATCCAGTCGCCAAATGTCACTTCGGCCTATAAGACCTATTGTGCTAACAATACTCTTACTCTACTCATGATTCGACAGAAGGGCATCGATAAAATCAAGTAAGTGGGATGTTGAAAGTACGGAACACTGGGAAACTACAGCGTTAATGGAGTGTACATTAGATGTGAAACCGTCTACGACAACACTTATAGAACGGCCACTGCAGATGCTCGTTATCCAACAAGCGAATGAATCACCGTCAGCATAAACATTAGTTTCGTTACGATGGCGCGTTGCCACACATTCACCAAGATGTTGCACACATTGGTTCCAGCTGTAATTGCCGAACGCAGCAGTAGAGCAGGCTAAACTTTAAAAAGCGCTGAGCTTATTGCAATGGGTCGATAATTTTTAAGTTTGGTAGCCTCACCTTTTTTAATTGGACCTTGGCAACCATCCAATATGATAAAAATTCGTAATGAGCGAGCCAGGCGTGAGGCACACTTTCTCAACAAATGGGCTGATATGCCATCCGATCCTGACGCTTTATTAGTATTGAGGTTTGCAAAGACCTTCTTTCACCTCTGTTTGAAAGTAGATCCACGGCTTATGCGAAGACATTCTCTCTTTGCTGGCCGTTGGTGGATTGCTAACAGGTTATGAAGTATTCTTCACAAAAAAAAAAAAAAAACAGGAAGACAACAGATTAGCTTTATCAATGGGATCAGTGAAGAATTGTTCGTTCATTAAGAGAGTAAGAATAGACGATGCAGCCTGATTCTTCACAAACGGCCAAAAGTTTTTACTACCTTTCGGTAGTTTTAGTCATTTGATATATGTAGACATTCCTTTCTTACTCTATTTATTCAACTCCTAATAATTAAACTTTTTTAAATCATTTACAGATCAAATCCCCTAAAACGTACAAAATCAGTTACCAAATTGGAACGCACCAAAAGAGGCTCCGGTGGTCTACGTGGGTCACGTTCACATGAAAGTCTGCTGTCAAGTCATGCTGTGATGTCCACAATAGGTGAGTTCTCGAACTTAAATATTGAAAAGAAAAAAAAAATTACTCTCCATTTTTTCTCTCTCGACGCTTTAGATCTCTCTTGCACCGGTGCCGTTGGCGTTGCACCTGTCCATCAATCCGTACTCGGACGCCGTCATTGCTTTCAAGTACGCGGCGGACCACGTGGTGAACGCTATTACAGCTGTGGCTCGCGTCAGGAGCGTGATCTATGGATCTACTCGCTACGCAAGTCTATTGCACCAAATGCTGAACACTCCCGCCACACTGACAATTCACTGAAAATGTGGATATACGAGGCCAAAAATTTGCCACCAAAGAAAAAATACTTTTGTGAGTTGCATTTGGATAAAACGCTCTACGGACGAACCAGCGTTAAATTGCAAACAGATCTACTCTTCTGGGGTGAATACTTCGACTTCCCTGACATACCGGAAATCAATGTTATCACAGTGAACGTCTTTCGCGAAGTGGAAAAGAAGAAAAAACGCGACAAACACACGTTTGTTGGTTCTGTAAAGATACCTATACATGAAGTGACGTCACGCATATTTTCGGAAGATTGGTATCCCATTTTGAGCGAGAAGAACGACAGCATGAGTCGTAATGCCAAAGAGATTATACCGACGTTGCGTATTAAATGTCGCTTTCAAAGTACGGATATACTGCCCATTAATGTATACGCTGATTTCCTTGCGTATCTGAAGGAGAATTACAAACGTGTCTGTGAAACATTGGAACCAGTGATTGGTGTTAAGGCAAAAGAAGATATTGGGCAAGCATTGGTGTTACTTATGCATGCGCAGGGTTTAGCTGGTGCGTTTCTCACCGATGTCGTTGCTTTGGATTTACTACGTGTTGGCGATCAACGTCTTACGTTCCGTGGCAATTCACTTGCAACAAAGAGCATGGAAGCTTTCCTAAAACTAACCGGAGAGCAGTATTTACAGGATACACTATCACAGCCTATTAATGAAATCATACAGTCGGATCGTGATTGTGAAGTAGATCCGACCAAGGCGAATGGGTCATTGCAGCGTCAGCAAGCTGCGTTGCGTGCCGCTGTACGTAATGCCTGGCAAAGTATCTATGAGTCGCATAAGCATTTCCCACCGCAATTGCGTGAATGTTTTGCTACGTTTAGAGAGCGTCTACAACAGTTGGGACGTCAGGATATGGCGGATAATCTTATATCAGCATCTATATTTTTGCGTTTCTTGTGTCCGGCAATTTTGTCACCAAGTCTTTTTAATATCACCAACGGTAAGTACATATTTTCATTAAAGACACTGCCTCATGCAGTAGGATCAAGCTCAGAGAACTAGGGTGCTAGATGCCAAAGAATTATGGCCAGCTCTATCCTTGATACCGTGCTAGTCAAACGTCCTAACCCTCCACGGATTACATCTGACCCATACTTAATTTAGAGAAAAACTTTGCTGTGTAGTTTCCCCAAAGAACTCAATGGGAAGACAATACGCCCAGCCTAAATTTCGCATGCACCATATACACTGGTTGCTTGAAGATGGACTGTGGCGTGGGTGCAGGTGTATTTTCAAATGACCTCGACTTATCTCAATCTGTTCGTTTATTCAATATAGTTAGCGTCTTTCAGGCAGAAGTTTATGCCATTCTCAAAGCCGCCTGTGAGTTCCCTGACCGTCAAACCGCTTTCAAGGCGCTGACTTCAGAAACATTAAACAAAACTAGTAGAGGAATGCAGTTAAAATTTCATTGAACTACGACGACAATCGGAACTTACTCCCGTTTGGTTTCTAGGTCACAGAAACATTGAGGGTAATGAAAACGGCCGATGAGCTAGCAAGACATGGCTGCACTCTAAGCGACACCTATAAGGTCTAGTGAAGAAAAGGATTTTCTCGCGAATGCCAGATGGAAAGCCTTAGAAACTTTTAGGACTTCCAGAGCAATCTGGCCTTCATTTAACAACTCGAAAAATCAGACCTGCTATACCAAAACCGCACTGATATTGTAATAATCGCTGCGGTTTGCACTGATATTACAATAATCACTGCGGTTTGCACGGGGCAATCGGCAAGCATGCCGAAAGATTGGGTATTTCTTTTAATTCCTTCTGTCAAAGTTGCATGGATCTCTCGTATACTTCCTCTGCAACTGCCCTGCTCTATCTTGAACCAGGGTTTGGGCTCTAAGAAAGATCTGAGCGATTCTCTGATATAGATATTGGCTCTCTGCCCTAGATATTGGCTCTCTGCCCTACTACCTCAATAGAACAAACGGGATTTTATAGTTTCTTTTAATAGATAACTAGTTCAGTCTCCGACAACTTACCAGCTACTCCATTCAAATATGTTTTACTAAGGCGGCACTATCAGTGCTACTTAGTCTTTTAGTATTGTTTGAACCTTCACTAAATATTTTCAAGATCTTCTAAAGCCATATAAGAATCAAAACTTTTGAAGAAAAACCCTTACGTGAAGCATAGATCCAGGCGTAGTTAAAAAGCTTGAACTAAATTTTTTTTCTTACTCAATTTGTTTTTTTTTTTTACAGAGTTGCCGTCTTCACGCGCCACTCGCAACCTTACTTTGGTTGCTAAAACATTACAGACACTGGCCAATTTTACTCGGTTCCAAGGCAAAGAGAACTTCATGGAGTTCCTTAATGATTTTCTTGAACAGGAGGCACCGCGTATGAAGGAATTTTTGGCGCTGATCTCCACGAGAACCGAACATGCTACACCTGAATCAATACTCGACTGGGCTGGGTATATTGATCAAGGCAAACAGCTTTCTATACTCTATATGCTGCTTAGTGAGAGCATCTCTAAATTACCTGAAGCACGTCAGCATGATCTCGATCCGCTGCTGCACATTCTGGATGAAATCAGTAAAGCTCGTGATAGCAACAATTTTATGGCGCATATGCCACCGCCTCATCATCATCAGTATGGTGAAAATCAAGAAAATCGTAATCCAGATGACAGTCACGCCAGCATCCAACATACAGCCCAATTGGCGCAGCCGCAACATGCTGTCGTTACGAAGCCAATACCGGCTGAGCGTGGCATTATGCGTGGAGTTTTGACACCAAGCTCGCTCGAAAAGAACATCTTCCGCTATAATGATCCAACTGTTACGCCTCTGCTACAGCAAGTTGGCATTAACATTGTTGATAAGCGTCACTCCAACAGTCAAAGTTCTATTGCCGGATCACAATACTCCAATACCAATTTACAGCATTCGCAATCGCAAACTTCAATTGCATCGTCATCTCTTAATGGTGGCGGTGGTGGTGGCAGTAGTCACAACTTATTAATACCCACAACCATACAACACCACTGTCCACCAGCACCGATGACTTCAGCGGTTAATACCGCCGAACGTAACTCAAATGGGAGCAGTGGCGGTGGTTATTATCCTTCATCAAATGGTAATTTGTCAACCAACTGTTCGACTTTGGGTAGCGATAAAGCTACCACATTACCACGCAATAACAATAACAACTATGACGAACTCAATGGTGAATTAATACAAATTTCCGGCTTGGATTTCAACAGCGCATTTGTGCGCAAGTCACCAACGCCTCTTATGAAATCAGCAAATTCAGCTTCGGCTATGCAACGTCAACGTCATGCAGGGCTGAATAGTTCTCAGATAAGTCTTACGCTTGGAGAGCGTACACCCAGCAAATTGAACCTCGGCATACCCGATCATTCACACCACCAACCAATTTCCAACAGCTCGCCAATTTCACAATTGTCGCAGCAGCAGCAACAGCCACCGCCGCATTATAAACCAAGGCACCAACGTGACTCGAATCCAAATAGCAATATGCCAATGAACCTGGAAGATCTGGATGATCTATTCAAATATGCAGAAGAACATGCTGTTGTTGGTGAAATTACGCCGTGCTCAAATACCTGCTCTTCCACAGGTTCAGCGGGCAGTCACCCCCGAAAAGGAATAAATGGTGGTGGCAGCGGTGTTGGCAATACCAAAGAAAAACTCTCCGCTCAGAGTAGCAACGTATCGATTGGTCATTGCAGTTCAGGCTACCAAAGCATTGCCACAAATCCGTCACAATCATCAAGTCCGGTGGAGCAAGCACAGTTTGCGCAGAATTCCTTGCAACGTCAGCAACAACAACAACAACAACAACAGCAACAACAACAACAGCAACAGTCAACAGGCGCACTTGCTTTCAAGAATCCTTCCTATCAACTACAGTCGTCGTCTGGTATCAACGGTGGATCGTCATCGCACCATCACCACCACCATCATCATCACCATCAGCGCACTAACTATAGCAGCCATTTCAACAATGGCCAATCAGCGCATCAGCAACTCTTCGGTAATCGCCCAAAGCCACAAGGCAGCGGTTTGGTGGCAGCACGTGCTGCTCTTTTAAATAATGGCGGCGGTGGTGCCAGCTCCTCACTTACGCCCTCCAGCTCTGAAGAGCGACTTTCGAATGATAACTTCCATATTGGTTTTCCAGCAGCTAGTAAGATGCTAAAGTCGCCATCGGCACAGGGTGGTGGCGGACACCCAGATGCACAGCGCTCGTTAAGTAATGGAAGCAGCTCTTCATCATCTGGCGCAAATTTGGTTAGCAACTCAGCAGTTGCTTCATCTGCATCTCGTATGCCACGTACAAATCCGCAATACAAACGTGATGAACTTTATGCAGCGCCATTGGGTGGTGCATATCCAGGAGGAAATGGTGGTAGCAACAGCAGCAGCAATGCTGGCACAGTAGCAATATACAATGGTGGATTGCCACATGGTCATGCTATTAGTAAAATGAATGCTGGTGGTATAATTGGAGGCGGCGGTAACAGTGGCCTGATGGGTGGACGTTATCAGCGACGTTTGAGTTTGGATTCGGCGCGTACGTTGTCCGACAGTTCAACTGATACAGAAGGTGAGAATTTTTGCTTTAATGGGTTTTTTTTTGTATAAAATTTTGAAGCGCGGTTTCTTTTTTTTTTTTTTTTTTTTTGTTTGGGTGATGATTTTTCTCCTTTAAAGATCGAAATTTTGTAATTTTTATCTTTTCATTCTTTACCCTTTAACGACGAGGTCCAAAAACGCAAAGCACTTTCAAAATATAATTGAGACAAAATCTATATAATGTGCCTAACAAAACTTTTATCCAAGCAAGTGTGGGGGCTGGCAAATATACTCGTCTTTCGTCGTTGAAGGGCTAAGAAAATTTCTCAGCAAGGCACAATTGTGTACCAAATTTTTTCAGAACAACATTTTATTTCAATATTTTTCCTTTTTTTTAGCACATTGCCCTCCACACGAGGGTAAACGACGTCGCCAGCCACGCGCTAACAATGGCCACCACAATAATCACAACAATAATAGCGGTGGAGGTGGCGGCTATGATCAAAATGGTGAAATTCAATTGCTGCAGGAAACGCTCGACACGCTGCGACACACTTTGGATCGTGACGAGGCAGAATTGCGTGACTCTAGCGATGAGCTCTTTGCATTGAATCGTCACACTGGCAATGCGGGCAGCAATAATTTAAGTCTACAATCAGAGTCTACAATGCGCAGTATTATTGACAGGTTTGTTTAAACAAAAAAAAAAAAACGTGTTGAATTTAAAAATAAAACAATTATGCTGTGAAAACAATAAAATGGAGTACGTTAGTGGCACGTTCTGCGATGTATAGCAAGTATACATTGAGCCATAAAGTTAGAATGAGGCTATGAGTTAGTACAGAATTTTAGATCAACCTTGCCGTACTCTTTCGTTCTGAAAACACCTAAATTATACTTATAATGGGGAAATACTAGATAGCGTTTTCATATCACCTCGCAGCATGAATATATCAAGTTAAGATCTACTTAAAATGCTCTTCATCATTTCACGAATTCAAAAGCTTGCAGCCTTTCTCGATAATGAGTCTTGTCATAAGTTTGTCTGGAAATTTCCTCTTGAGAGGAAGCATTTGCAATCGTGAATATTTAGAGTATACAAATTCGTGTTTCTTTCAATTTTCGCCAAAAAACTACTATGCATATTTCTTTTTACTTTATCTTCTCTTCTTATATGTGCTAAAATTGTATATACTTATGTACTTACCCGAGGGGAAAAGAAGTGCTTCAAAAACCCTTCTGAAGTGCATCTTTTTCACCAATAAGCGCTTCCGCTCCTAAGGGCTATTCTTTCTTTTTAACATTGCATGTCATAGGATGTAAGCGCGCTTAAGCTTACTGCAGCCTTACTTTAGAAGGCCTTTTGAAGCGCTTTTTTGAAATGCTGCGGCAAGCGTTTTTTCAATAAAATTAAAAAAAAAAAAAAAACTTGCCGCACCAGGATTTGAATCCACGACCGTCAGCGTGAGATAATTTTTACTTACATTTACCAACTCTTTAGAGCGCTACACCAATACCCGATGATATGAAGAGGTATTAAATTTGTATATTAAGCAAATGTTGTCCAAACAGAATTTGACATTCGATTGCTCCTACAGCTTTACATAGAATCATTGTGTAATCAGTTTCAATTCAATTAAACAAAAGTAAATAAATAAGAGAAAGGAAAATGGAAAAGTGAAATAAAAAAATATTGAATAAAAAATATTTGTTTAAATAAAAAAGTACCTGGAGACCGATCCCTGCTCGGTCAACAATCTAATCTTATTATTTTAGTTGATGATATTATTCATAGCTACTTTTTGTGATGGAATTCGTACCTTTTCACCTCCAATGTTCATGCTTTCAAAATGATAAATTAACCGATGAGAATAATAATAAGAAAATATTTGGAAAGTGTGGAATGGTATAGAAAAATATCAAAAAATTAAATAAATGGGATATGGCAGGCATCCAAAATATTTCGTCTATTGTATTGGGGCTGAAATATCATATCTTCAAAAGATCTTACCTCGGAAAGTAAAAGACCTATTGGAAAAGTTTTGATAAGGAAGAGTGTGGCTATTCAACGCCATTAATAAAAAAGGTTTTCACCTTTTCTTGTAGACACGCAGTTAAGACTGAACACAGCGTTTTCTTCAACTTCAAGCAAAGATATTTCAAAACCCTGCAGGTATAATGACAGTTTTGCTGATGAAGACGGATTCAGCGTCAAAAAGTACATAAGACTGCATATTAAAAATAAGAAGTTCATTCCATTCTTTTTTTGTGCCTGAGTTACTACTATAACTAAAATTTTTATTTTGGTAAAAAGTGGTCGTGGCAATTGTTGAACGAATCCCACTTTTCGTTATGCTTAAGATACTCATGATCCAGATCCGCATACCAAATTTCATCAAAATACGTTGAAGCATTTGCGAGAAATAGCATTTTATTTGTTTTACTTGTATGGGAGGTTCGACGCGCACCAGCGATATATTGCCCATTTTCAGGTCGTAGGTGCCTAATAAAAAGGAGACTCCCTACAGTTAAATTTACGAAGATTGCTTTTGTATTTTTTTTTGTAGCGTATTATATTTTTGTAGGCGGTGCCACGCCTTTCAGTGAGTTTTTCCAATAAAACGGCATATCGCATATTATTCCTTGTTTTTAAGGGTAACACCTCTTAAATTTTCATTAAAATTAATGGAGTCGTTTTCGAATAATATCGAATCAAAATTTTGAATGGTTAAAAAGTGGGTCTGGCACTTTCTCGGTATCACCCACTTTTGTTTATATAAAAGGCATTTGCCAGCAATAGCTGTGTACCAAATTCCATCAAAATATGTTGTACCATTTGCGTGAGATAACATTTAACGTGTTTTACTTGTATGGGAGATTCCACGCCCATAGGCGATATTTTCTCTACTTTCAGTTCGTAATGGTGCCTAATAGCAAGTAGACTACCTTACGTTAAATTCAGAAAGATTGCTTTAGTAGTTTTCTTTTTAAAGCGTATTATATTTCTGTGGGCGGTGCCACGCCCTTCATCGAGTTTTTCCAATATAACAGCATATCACATATTAACACTTGTTTTCAAGGGTACAATCTCTTAAATTTTCATTAAAATTGTTGGAGTCGTTTTCGAGTAATATTAAATCAAAATTTTCAACGGCTAAAAAGGGGGCGTGGTACTTCTTCGATACCGCCCACTTTTCGGTTATTATAAGGCATTAATAAGCAGTACCTACATACCAAACTTCATTAAAATATCTTGTAACATTTGCGAAAAATAGCATTTAACGTATTTGGCTTGTATGGGAGGTTCCACGCGCAATGGCAATATTTCGCCCACTTTCAGAACAGAGATGCCTTTTTGCAATTACGCACCTCACAGTTAATTTCAGAATGTTTGCTTTATTAGTTTTCTTTTTATACCGTTTTATATTTTTGTGGGCGGTGCCACGCCCTTCAACGAGTTTTCCCAATATAACGGCATATCACATATTAATCCTTGTTTGCAGAGGTAACATCTCCTAAATTTTCATCAAAATTGTTGGAGTCGTTTTCGAGTAATATTGAATCAAAATTTTCAAGGGCTGAAAAGTGGGCGTGGCACTTCTTCGATCCAGTTCACTTTTTGTCCGTTACGAGGTATTATTAACCCGTACCCGCTCACCAAATTTCATCCAAATACCTTGTATAATTTGCGAGTTATTACTAAATCAAATTTAAAATTTAAGGCTGTGCCACGCCCTCTGGTGAGCATTTACAAAGTTCAAACCTAGCTCATTCTTCATTGTAAGCTAATATCTAACACTAGTCCAAGTTTCATTAAAATCGCTGTAGCCGTTTTCGAGAAAAAATATTGGCACAGAAATAAGTACAAAGAAACAAACATACAATTTTATCTCGTATAAGAAGAGAAGATAAAGCAAAAAAAAAAAATAAAGTAAAAAAAAATTACCCGGGCTGGGCTCGAACCCATGTTCTTCTTACTGCAGCCTTACATGGAATCATTGTGCAACTGCTTCTAAACTTCTATGGGGACAAGCGCTTTTAAAGTGCTTGCAGCAGAAGCGCTAGAAATTTTACCTCTTGGGCATTTACACACAAATACATGTATAATTCAAAGTTGAAGTGCATTTCTAACAATGTAAAAAAAGATGGACAAATTTTTGCCTTGCGCATTTGTATATAGATTAAAGACATGCAAGCTGTTAGGGACGATCTGGCTCTGAGTTATAAAACCACTAGCTAACTGTCTAAAAATTGGATATTTATCCATTATCTATCATGTTGGATGGAAGTAATGGCAATGGTTCTATAGGGATACCAAATAGAGTAATAGAAATAATGGAAACAGAGGAGAGCTGTATAAAAAGAAAGAAAGTTATGTATGAGGCCATATTATTTTCAAGAATTCATCACTTACGGTGCCTTTTTAAAGCTTCCCATTTTGTTATTGTAATTACAGATTAATCACCATGGAAGAAGAACTGCGTCGTGAGCAATTGAAAATGTCAATGGCACTGTCTCATAAGCAGCGTGTTATTGAAGAGCAGGGACAACAAATTGCAGCGCTAGATGCAGCCAACAGTCGGCTACTCAGTGCATTGACAGCACTACGACAACGCTATGAGACACAGCAGCAGCAGCAACAGCAGCAATCCAATCAAACGCAGCAATGAATATAATAAAGTTATAGAAACCAGAGCGTTATAAACGTGAGATTGAAACACAAGTGACACACAATATTAATTTTGTTTCGTTTGCAAAACATAAAAACTTGCACCTTATGATGCGAAAAACAAAATAAAATTTCTGTTGTCCCACTGGTGTTTGAATTTTGCGTTAAAACAAAAAAAGAGCAATTTATTTAAGGATATTAAATTATAAACAAAACAAAATTAAATAAAATAAAATAAGTATTTCAAAATTTTTATTATTGCAAATAAAAAAGAAATAAAAATGAAATAAATTATAATGCTGCGTAAGCAAAAAGCATAAGAAAATATGTTAAAGTTACAGAAAAACGTACCAAAGTCTTAAAAAAAGCTAAATGAAAATGTAAGCATTTTTTGTAAGAAACTCCAAACTAACTAACCCTTTTAATGTTTTATTCAAATTATTATTTATATTAAGATTGTTAACATAGTTAAATGAAATAAAAAAATATTGAAAATTAAATATTAATTAATATGATATTTTTAACAAAAAATTAAGCTGCAATGCCTGTAAATTCTTTAATGAAAGAAACTCATGAATTTTAGTGACTTCAGGAAAAACAACCGTTTCAAAATTTAATACAATGGGTAAAATATCAAAACATAAAAACAAATATATTTGAAAACATAAATTATATCTGCATACTTGTACTAAAAACTTGTTTTATTGATTTGCGCAAATATTTATATCAAAATATAATAGTAATGTTTTTTATTCAAAGTTCTGTGCTACATTTTTGTGCTGAAAAATTCAATTCAAAGCTGCCAATTAAATTTGAATTATTTGCATTTTAAACTGCATACGTTAATACACAATACAGCATGCATTTTATTAAAATTGTTTATTTGCGCTAAAATTATTAAACTAATTTACTCGATAATTCTAAAATATTTTTAATACAACTTGAAAACTTTTAACTGAGGTAACTCAACTCAAACAAATTTCTAGTAATAATTAAGTATTTTAGGGAACAAGTTTTCGTTAGCTTATGAAAGGTTCTTTCAACTCTTTAAATCAACTTAAAATTATACAAAAATGATTTGAATTATCCTTATGTATTGCAAATGGTTCAACGCAACCTAACACGACTAAAAGCTTAACATTTTTACACATGAAAAGAGAATGTATACTGAAAAGAAACAAACCCCTGTAATACATAAGAATACGCGAATCGTCAGCTATGCTTATTTTTATAGTGCCTAAAACTATGCCACATAAAATGTTGCATTTGCTACATTATCACTCTTATAAATATTTACACATTCATATTGCATAGCTTTAGGCACTTATTCAAATAAGCTAAGCCGCTTGCATATGCATATACTCTAATAAATTTATTTATAAGTAAAATATATATACATAACTATTACAAAAAGCCCCCCTCATTATTAATGAACAAAATCTATTCTTCTTTTATAACAGAATTTGAAGCTGAAATAATATATAAAACGCTATATTGAAGCAGGCATACCAAAAATGAATAATAATCACATGTCATTTGAGTTTTCCGAATTGACATTTTTAGTGTTTTGTTTGTATAATATACATACATCTATAATTTTAAAGCAATATTTTATAACTTTATAACATTTTAATTATTACAGCGCTTACAAAAGAAAAAAAAAAGTATGTATTCATTGTAATAATTTAAAAACTCTTAATTTAATGGAATGTTCATTTTTAATAAATTGAAAACCAAACAATGTATTTTATGACTTTATTGTATTAATAATTTTTAACTTATGTTTTATATGTTGTATTCTATTTTAAAGTTTTGCGAAAAAAATAAATTTTCTTTTAAGTTTATTTGTAAATATTTATTTTATTTTTTAAAAAATTTTATGAAAACCTTTTAAACTTGTCTTAAAAAGAAGATAAACAAACATACATTTATTAATCGCTAATTAAAATGTGAAATAATATATGAATATAATAATAGCATAAACACAATGTGAAATTAATTTATAAAAAAATGCAACTTAATAAAATGTAAAAAAAAAATGGTGTTTCTAATTTGTTCATGTATCCGCGTTGTGCATTCCAAGGGTAAAAATTTCAAGCGCTTCTTAACCAAGCAGTTTTAAAGCTTTTTGTTAGGCTGCAGTTATTCAAGTATCAAATTCTATTTAAAGAGATATGCTTGTATCAATATTTCAGTAGTATTTGAAAAAAGGGAGAAAGAGGCCTGTCATTTCAAATACTTTTCATTTAGAAGGCGATGAAAAATAGCAGATACTCTTTTGTGGAGAATTACAGGTTTCACAAATAATATTGATTTGTATTAACGAAAACGTATCCGTTGAGCAAATATTCTTAAAAAACTGCAAAAAGTCGAAAAACTCGTTATGACTCACCATTTTCATCAAAAAGCTTCCGAAATTCAAATTCTGTTCGGACTGATATTTGCTTAACATACAAATACTATACCTATTCATCATAAAGGTCAGTGGCTTAGAGGTCTAACAAGTTTGTTATTGTAAATAACTAAAAAGAAATGTTTCTATCTATCACACAGACTGACGCCGCACAGTGATGCGATTAGTACAAGCTAGACGGAAAAAACTCGAAATCGAATTTTTACATTCCGAACATGAAATAATATCAGAAAATATATAACTAACACATAAGTAATTTTTTACTTACCTCCGCTTTCTACATAAAATATCAAAAATCGTCAAAGTCGGCCTAAAATATGATGTTTTACAAATTTGTGTCCATGAAATTAGTTGCTATTTTCACAATTTTTTTTTAATACTTCCCAATATCGAAAAGAGTTGAAAATCGGCACACATTACGGCCAAGATATGTTTTATGGAAATATTATAAATTCAAAACCAAATCTTTTAAAATGTTGGTGCTATAGAATAGAATTTAGGGAGATAAATGTGTAAAAACGCCAAATTCTGCAAAACATTTTGGAAAAAAAAAAAAATGGTCACTCCATATTTCTGCCAAACTTTTTTTATTTAATCAGTGTTATGTCTACTTTAAGCCCTGGGAATGCCTAAGTGCGCAAATTTACCTTTGACTTTTTTTCTTAATCTAAATGATGGTACTAAATATTACTGCATTAATTAGGCTCTGACCGTATTGTCTGAAATATATATAATTTTAAGTCGATGAGACTTTTTGTGGGGTTTAAATATTTGTAATATAACACACAATATTTTTACACTGAGAAAAAAATAAATAAATAAACGAAATAAAAAAAAACCTACTTTAGTGAAGTGTAAATTACTCTCAAAAACGAAAAATTTGGTTAAATATTTTGGTAAATAAAAAAAAATGGTCACTTGATATTTTCACCAAACTTTTTTTTTTTCAACTGAGTATTATGTCTACTCTAAGCACTAGAAGTGCCTAAGTGCGCAAATTTGACATTGTATTTTTTTTTTAAATTTTTTTGATTGTCCTAAAAATGCTATTAATTTAAATTTCAAATCCAAGTTCCGAATATTTTTTCTATGCAAATATAATGAATGGTTTTTGGGTAATTTCATTACTTTGAGCTGTGAGCCGGGTAACATATTTAAAAACACAACACGTTATGTTAATACACAGTAAAAAAAATGCAATTATAGAAATCAAAATTAGAAAAAATAAACGTAGATAGCCCGAGAAAAGCAATAATTATTATTCTTTTGCACAATGGTAGACGGTAAGATAGCAAATCACCTTTCGTCTCATAAGTCAACACAGTCGTGTTATATATGTGGTGCCAAGCCAAGTGAGATGAATGCTATACAAAATGTTAAAGAACCGCGACCAGAATTTTATTGTTATGGTTTATCATCCCTTCATGCCTGGATCAAAACGATTGATTGCATATTGCATATTGGGTACAGGATGGATGTTAAAAAATTGTCAATTCGTGATAGCAAAGATATATATCCGTGGAAACTAGAAAAAAACAAATTCAACTTCGATTTAAAAAAGAAATGGGTCTAGTTATAGATAAACCCAAGCCAGGTTATGGCTCCTCAAACGATGGATACACTGCCCGACGATTTTTTAAAAAATATGAACAAAGCTCTGCGAAAACTGGAGTAGACGAGAAGCTTATAAAAAGATTTTATATAATTCTAAGCTGTATCTCTTCTGGTTATAATATAGATATTTCTGCCTTCGAAATTTATATAAATGAAACTAAGGCATTATATATACAACTTTATAGCTGGTATTTTATGCCGGTAACAGTTCATAAAATTCTCTGCCATGCTAAAGACATAATACAACATTGCATCGTTGGAATAGGGCAATTATCTGAAGAGGCACAAGGGGCTCGCAACAAAGACTGTAGGCCTTTTCGTTTGACAAACACACGTAAAAGCTCAAGGGTAAATACAAATACGGATTTAATGAATATGCTTCTTATCAGTTCGAATCCTTTGGTTGATTCCTACCGAGAGCAGCCCCTTACAAATATCCGCAAATTGCATCCGGACATATTAGTTTTTCTTGTTGTTGCTGATCCATCGGAAATAAGAGGAGTGCGCTCAAATAATGCTTCAAGTAGCGAAGAGTGGTCCGATCCCGATAGCAATTCTTTATCATCGTATTCAAGCTAAATGTTGTCCAGCTTATGTTGTAAAAAATATGAAAAAATAAACTATTAGTGCCTTAGAAATCAAATATTACACGTCTACTTTAAATTTCGTTATTGCAAATTTTTTCGTTAGTTATGATGCAAGATTTATTTCAGTTGTATGGGAGGTACCACGTCGACTTGTCCAATAGTACTCAAATTTTTTATAGATTTCAGAAACTACATAAGACCCATACACTGCAAATTTTGTAACCGTAACTTATTCCGTTCTTAAGATGCAGCCCAAAATATGTTGTAGTTGTATGGGAGGTACCACGCCCACTTGTCCAAACGTGCTCTAATTTTTTATAAATTTAAGAAACTACGTAAAACCTATACACTTAAAATTTTGTAACCATAGCACGTTTCGTTTTTAAGATATAGCGCAAAATGTAAATAAGTTATATGGGAGGTGCCACACCCACTTGTCCAAAATTTTTGAAATATTTTTTTTTGTACTTTCCCATACCTAAAACATAAAAAACTGCAAAAAAAATAGTTTTTTCCGTCTAGCATGTACTAATCGCATCACTGTGCGCCGGTTCGAATCTTTGTGCGGTCAGTTCGTTTCTTTTTTTTTTTATACTCTACACTCCGTTTGTAACTCAAGGAAGGAGGCGTGGCATATATTCAAAAGTATATGTATTCCTAATCAGCGTCACGTCCTGAGTCGATGTAGCCATGTCCGTCTGTCTGGCTGTTTGGCTGTGTGTGGAAATACATTTTTTTAGGAAAACTGAGCAAAATAATTCAATGAAATTCAGTACACTACCTCCGTCGTCAAAGTTAGCTCGTGAGATTGAAAATGAGCGAAATCGGTCAACGGACACGCCTACCGCCCATACAAAAAATATATTCAAAATGCAACTTTAGGAGCATTTTTCACGACAATGCAACCGACAAACACATAAATACTACGAATTGTAAGCGCAAACTCTGAGCAAAAAATGGGTGAATTCGGACAAGAGGGCTTGGCACCTCCCATATAAGCAAAAGTTTCAAAATGATATACTGAAAGAGTTTTTTTAGATAACCACACTAAATTTCACTCAAATAGTAAGGACTATAAATGCACGTTTTGAGCATATTTATTTGTAGGATATTTAATGTTTGCCAGGCCAAAGGTTACACCCTTACTAGTTTTTATACCCTACTAGCTACCAACAAATCACGTGTCAAGTGTTTTGTGGTGTGAGCTTACTGTTCTGTGTTTTTGAGTAAAAACAACAACACTACAAAAACAAGGCAAAATGCTTATGTAAAAAAACCCAAAAATTTTGTTGGTAGGTTGGTTTTCGATACGTTTCACCCATAACCATATGGGATCTTCAGTCGAATTCACCTACAAGCCAAGAACTCGACCAAGCATGCTTTATTCATATTTTGCATAGATTAGCCGAGAACCACAGCAAAAAATTCAATACAGCATATGCAAAGTTCTAATTTTTTGTTTTTTCCCCCCTGTTATGCATCGCCCCGCTGTTTGTAAGTCGTTGATATTATACTTTTCTTGCAAAGCGCCCAGGGTATATTCACTTTGTCCTGCCGCTTGTAACGCAGAGAAGGAGGCGTGGCAAATATAGAAAAGTATATATATTCTTGATCAGTGTCACCTCCTGAGTCGATATAGCCATGTCCGTCTGTCTGGCTGGCTGTGTGTGGAAATACATTTTTTGGGGAAACTGAGCAAGATAATTCAATAAAATTTGGTATACTGCCTACGTCGCCAAAGTTAGCTCGTGGGATTGAAAATGAACGAAATCGGTCAACGGACACGCCTACCGCCCATACAAAAAATATATTCAAAATGCATTTTTAAGAGTATTTTTCACGACAATGCAACCAAAATATACATATATACTGCGAATTGTATTTGCAAGCTCTGAGCAAAAAAGGGCGAATTCGGACAAGAAGGTGTGGCACCTCCCATATAAGCAAAAGTTTAAAAATGCTATACTGAAAGAGTTTTTTGAGATAATCCAACCAAACTCAGACACTAAGAACTATAAATGCAAGCTCTGAGCAAAAACTGGGTGAACTCAGACAAGAGGGCGTGGCACTTCCCATATAAGAACAATTTTCAAAATACTGCAGTGTAGGGTATTTAATGTTTGGCCAGCCCAAAGGTTACGCCCTTACTAGTTTTTAATTGAGACAACGCTTACCGCAAATAAACGCTTCAAAATGCCTTTTTCCGGATCCCTGCGGTAAGGGTCAGAACGCTTACATCCTAGGATATACAATCTTAAAAATAATGAATAGTTCTTACGGAACAGAAGCGCTTGTGGCTGATTTTTTCCTTCTGATTTTATGAATTATTTTTTTAGTCAGCAATCCTAATTCTTAATCCTTTTAAAATTAAAATCAGTGCAGACTACTTTCACAACTTTAAAATGAAACCGTTTAAGCTTTCATGAAAAAAATTTAATTTTTATAGAAACGTTTTTGGGTAAAATTTTTAAAATTTGGTCTGTTTTAAGGAAAAAATTTTTTTTTTACAAATTTTTATCTGAGAACTTTTTCCACTTACCATCGTTTGTAATAAAGTGAAAAAAATGTGGAAGTGAAACATATTTATGGTAACACCATAATTAATGCCAACGCTTATAGCAGACGAAGTCCTGGTTCCAAGTTACACTCAAAAAATGATATAAAACGAACTGGACAAAACTAAAAGTTGTATTCGTGGCTATTCAAAGAAAGTCAGAATTCAGCGAAACAAGTCAGAACTTTTTAGTGTGGTTAATTTTAGAATCTTATACAATAATGTTACTTTATAATGCATTTTGTTTGATTCAAATATCTTCTGTACTTTTCTTTGTTTTGATCATAATCTGAATCGATACGTGACATTGTGAACGTGACATTGTGAACGTGACATTGTGAACGTGACATTGTGAACGTGACATTTTTTCCATTAAGATTCTATAGAGTGCCGATATGTGGAATAATTGAAACGATTAAGTTAAAGATGGATATTAATTTTCAGCCAGAGGGGTTATAGGATTAAAACTGATTTTCTGACTTGTTTTAGAAAAAAAAATTTCATTGGATCACCCTAGCGTTTTAGAGAAAACTTTTTCCATGAGAAACTTTAAGCTAATTGCATGAGCTTTTGAAGAGTGTATTTGGCTTATAGAGTTCAAATGCATTTCGCAAAGTTCTGGACCTTTAAAGTTGATATTTTAATTTTGTTTCCTAATTTTTGACTTAGGCGGTCATTTTAGTATAAAAAGGTCCTATTGACATACACTTTTATGTATTTTTTTTTTTTTTTTTTTTTAATTCTCCTTAAATTTCCTTTAATTCGGTATAACATTACCAACTTTTTAATTTGAGGTCGAAAAAAATTATTTTCTTTGTGATACACGGGTTACTTGCATGCGTTTCGCTGCATATGATGTGCGCGCTTTCTACTGGAGCCTTGAAGCTGATTGTTCTTGAATAGTATATTTTTCTGACCTTAATTAAAAAATTGGTTTGACAAAAGTTCTACCAAATTAAAGGAAATTTAATGAGAATTTCAAAAAAATTATATAAGGATATCTTAATAAGAATTTTTTCATACTACAATGGCCGCCAAAGCCAAAAATTAGGAAAAAAAAATTTAAATATCAACTTTAAAGGTCTAGAACTCTGCGAAATAATTTTGAACTCTATAAACCAAATACATTCCTATAAATAGTTTTATATAAAACGCGAGAGCGACACAATCAATTTATTTTTTTTTCTAAAAAAAAACAGAAAATCAGTTTTAACCCTCCTCAGAGTTACATTTTAGACCCCTCCACTAACACCTCCCAGATGCTTTGCAACTTTGTGCGATATACAGTGTATATTATACACCCTATATACATACTTAATATATAAACCCAGTGTGCCAAACGGACCCGTTTCGAATCCGTAACGGGTTCATATTCTCGTATTTTTTATCCGTTACGGATCCGTTTGCGGGAGAAACTCACAAAAAAAAAACGAATCGTTTTTTCTACTTTTATGGATCCGTTCGAACCCGTAACATACATCAAAAACGAATTCAAAACGGATTCGCTTTTAATAATGTTAATGCTGCTTATAAAAAAAGAAAAATGTTGAAACGCTTATTTTTAAAATACTACCCGGCCGGAAGGCGAACCCAGACTTCCGGGGTATTACTTTTCAAACTCTATAAGTTAGACAACTAGGCTATTGACCGATATGAAGTAGACTTATCTGATGTTGAGATTTACAGCCTGATTCTGTGATTTCTTGATAAAATTTCTTGACAAAAATTTAGTTTTATTTTTTTTGTTTATCTTTTTATTTTATTGCGTATGATTTTTTGTAAGCTTTTCAAACTATGTTTAAAGAAACGTTTTTGATTCCAAATTTGAGTATGTAATATTTTTTTTAAAAAAAGGGAAGTGTTCTTTACACAAGAATACTTATAAAAAAAACAACAGAAATTTGTTTAATATACAAAAAATTGTTGTCAAGTAATTTTATCAAGATTTTTAAACGGTCAAGTTGGCTTAATTTGAATTGTATACGTTTTTATAATAATAAAATTTAGAAAATCAATTTTCAACATAGCACTTAGCTCAGATAGTACGATCGTCAACAAGCAACGCAGTGGTTGTATGTTCAATTCTCCAGCGAACTTGAAAATTTGTTTGTTTTTTCATGTTATTTATTTTTTCTTGTTTTTTTTTTCCTTGGTTTCTTTTTTTTTTAAATTTTTTCCAGAAACGTGATACAGACGACTGGCTCATAGGAAAGTTGCACTTATTTCCGAAACTTTTTTGACAAGATCCCATGTCCAATTTAACGTTCCCAAAATTCGAGCGGACAATAGTAGCGACATTTTCTGGATATCATGCGGCTTTAAATCATCCACAAGACTACGACACAAGGTTGCAGGAAGTTTAAAATTTTGTATAAACTCCTTTTGTGGAAAGGAACATAGATCGCTATTAACGTGAGGGAATCGCATTTGATATCTTGTTATTTTGTTTTCAGGGTTTTCTTATTGTTCGTGTATCAAAATTGCAAACATCTACAGTTCTTCCATTTGTGCAGTTGTTAATTCAAATAAAAAGATGAAAATATAGAAATAAAATAATTTGTCAACGGCAAAAGCCGTATTGAATATTTGTCAACAAGCCCGCTGCGGAATTGAACCTATGACCTCTCCGTTGCAAGTTGACGATCCTACTATCTGAGCTAAGCGCTATATTGAAAATTGATTTTCTAAATTTTATTACTATAAAAACGTATACAATTCAAATTTAGCCAACTTGACCGTTTAAAAATCTTGATAAAATTACTTGACAACAATTTTTTGTATATTAAACAAATTTCTGTTGTTTTTTTTATAAGTATTCTTGTGTAAAGAACACTTCCCTTTTTAAAAAAAAAAATATTACATACTCAAATTTGGAATCAAAAACGTTTCTTTAAACATAGTTTGAAAAGCTTACAAAAAATCATACGCAATAAAATAAAAAGATAAACAAAAAAAAAAAACTAATTGATTTTATTTAATTGAACTTTTTAGTCATATATTTGCAAAGATCGATTTACATATAAATCTATCAATGCATTTTTCTAACACATAATTATGACAAATCAGGGAACGGATTAAAAACACGGCTATAGTGACATGCAGTGGTAACGACTTCTGCTACCAACCTGGAGATCCTTGGTTCGTCTCCCGCCCAGACCAAAAACACAAAAAGTTTTCAAACTTGCAATTTTTCAATTATAATTAATTTAGTAAAATAAATATAATTATAATTACAACAAAAATAGTCTGATGAGTCTTTGTGGCGAAAGACGAAACATATGTCACAATAGCCGTGTTTTTAATCCGTTCCTTGATTTGTCATAATTATGTGTTA
Organism: Calliopum simillimum; assembly: GCA_951812925.1. Lineage (NCBI taxonomy): Eukaryota > Metazoa > Arthropoda > Insecta > Diptera > Lauxaniidae > Calliopum > Calliopum simillimum. Next base: position 87,187,236 of record OX638372.1, read on the forward strand.
GAAAAATGCATTGATAGATTTATATGTAAATCGATCTTTGCAAATATATGACTAAAAAGTTCAATTAAATAAAATCAATTTTCAATATAAAATGTCATTAAGTAACACACTTAAAAAATTCTTAAAAAAAAACTAATCCAAAATGTTTTTTTTTATCATCATTAACATAATTAAAGAAAATCCATTTTGAGTTCGTATTTGAAGTATTTACGGATTCGAAACGGATTTAACCAGGTTCGAATCCTACCACAGGTGGATTTTTATCCTTTATTTTTCTTCCGTTTTTTCTTTTTATTTTTTTAATTATTAATAACCACATCAAAACGGTTTTTTTTTGTAAATATACAGCATCAACATTTTTAAAAGAGAATCCGTTTTGAATTCGTTTTTACATACGTTTCGGATTCGAAACGGGTCCGCACTGCGGAATTACCCGGGTTCGAATCCTACCATAGGCAGATCGTTAATTTTTTTTCTTTTTATGTATTCAAAATGTTTTTTTTTTTTTTATTTAAACACAGCATTAACATTTTTAACAGCAAATACGTTTTGAATTCGTTTTTGATGTACGTTACGGGTTCGAAATGGATTCGTTACCGCGGACTACATTTTTTATCCTTTTATGAACTCGTAACAGGTTTGAAACGAATCGTAATACGTTTTTGTGCACATTGGGATATTATGAAAAATAAAATAAAAAAATGGAAAAATAGGCAAAAATGCAATTCGACCATTCATTCAATTTTATATAACTTTTATATTCGATTTTCTTAAATGATTTTCCTGGGATATTCGCCTTTATTTGTGCTAAAATCCATAGTATCGAATACACAATCCATTGTACGAAAAAACTACAAAACTACTGGCAAAGAAATTCACCCAACATTAAGAGGAAGGAATTTTTCCCGTATGAGAAATTTCCCAACACACGCTCTTCGCAATTAGACTGTGCTCTCTTCAAGAGTTCATGAAATCTCTCTTCAGAATATTTGAATTCCTTTGCATTGAAAAAGTCAATGAACTTGGAAAATCAAAAGAGAAAAATTATATTTAAAATATCTAAGAGAAGTCGCGGCGAACTCTTAAACAAGGAAGTTCATAATTTTCTGCTGCCGTTGTATTGACGTAATCAGAAGATGATGATACTGCTCTCTCTCTGTCGGTTTTTTATTTTTGTTGTTTTTTTCTGTTACCACCAACAGCTTGGCGCTGTTTTTGAATTTTGTTTTGGTTCCTCTTTGGGGACAACGAACTCCATCCCGAAAGTGATATCGGTTCGTAGCAGCGGCAGCAGAGTAACAGCGCCGCAGCACAGCAATTCGATGTCGTCTTGCCAGCCCTGTATTCAGCGTCGCGCGCCCTGCTGCAAAGTGTTGTGGATGATGATGATGATGAGTTGCGAACTTATTAATTTGTTATTTCTGTAGTACATGGATTTTGTTGCTGTTTGTTGTTGTTTAGCGCTGCTTTTTTTTATTGAGAATTTTTTTATAATGAAGTTTTTTGGTAATAAATTAGTTTTGAATACATTAAAGAGTTACGTAACTTTATGACGGATTGAAGATTTAATGACATCAAATGGTGCAATTTGATTTCATAATTTCAATTAAAATTCCATTAAATCTTAACTTTTTTTAATTTTCATTCAAACTTTTATTGAATACACTGTGCAGCAATAAAACCGCACTGGACTACTTATTCCTTAAAATATACCTGAGCAATAAAGTGGAGCGAATTTTAATATTTTGGGAAATTGCATGTTCCTGTGGTTGGATACGTTATACTATGCTTCAATAGTGTCATCCCAAAAAATAAGTTTGACGTGTAAGCTTGCGCAGTAGCTGATTAGATATTTGGGCATTTCCATGGTGTCGCACGTCACCGTCGAACATATAAAGTAAAAAACTAGTAAGGGTGTTACCTTTGGCCTGGCCAAACATTAAATACCCTACACAGCAGTATTTTGAAAATTTTGCTTATATGGGAGGTGCCACGCCCTCTTTTCCGAATTCACCCAGTTTTTTCTCAGAGTTTGCATTTATATGTAGTTCTTAGTATTTGAGTGAAATTTGGTTGAATTATCTCAAAAAATGTTTTCAGTATAGCGTTTGGAAGCTTTTGCTTATTTGGGAGATGCCACGTCCTCTTGTCCGATTTTATCCAGTTTTTGCCTAAAGCTTGCATTTATAGTTCTTAGTGTCCGAGTCAAATTTTGTTCGATTATCTCAAAAAACGCTTTCAGTATAGCGTTTTCCTTATATGAGAGGTGCCACGCCCTCTTGTCCGAATTCACCTAGTTTTTTTTAGAGCTTGCGCTTACAATTCTTAGTATTTATGTATATTTTGGTTGCATTATCGTGAAAAATACTCCAAATGTGGTATTTTGAAGATATTTTTTGTATGGGCGGTGGGCGTGTCTGTTGACCGATTTCGATAATTTTCAATCCCCCTAGCTAACTTGCTTAGTTTTCTCAAAAACTGTATTTCCACACACAGCCAGCCAGCCACCCAGCCAGACAGACGGACATGGCTATATCGACTCAGGAGGTGACGCTGATCAAGAATATATATACTTTTCTATATATGCCACGCCTCCTTCTCTGCGTTACAAAAAGAAGGACAAAGTGAATATACCCTGGGTGTAGGGTATAACTAGTAAGGGTGTTACCTTTGGCCTGGCCAAACATTAAATGCCCCATACGGCAAGTTTGATATTTTTAGCATAAACGTACTCAGAACGTTTTGTTGTACGACCATCATTTGTGTTGTTTACAGTGACTTGAAAAAATCAATTTGGCAAAAAAATGGAATTAACTCGTGAACATTATCGTGTGATAATTTTTCACAACTTTCGACGTGGATTATCACGACAAGAGTGCATCGATGAACTAAAATCTTTGTATGGCGATGAAGCACCATCCTATAGCACTGTGAAAAACTGGTTTAATGAATTCAATCGTGGCCGACGCTCGCTCAAAGACGAATTCCGTGAAGGTCGTTCAAAAACGGCCGTTGTGCCATTCGTTAACTGATGATGCAAGATCGTCATGTGACATACCGTGAGACAGAGGCATCCTTGGGCATTTCTGCCACCAGCATACATTCGATATTGCATGAACACCTAGCCGTAAAAAAGGTTTGTTCTCGTTGGATCCCGCACAATTTGACAATCGCTCAAAAAAAGGATCGTGTCAATTGGTGCAAAGAAATGTTGAAAAAATACGATCGCGTCGCTTCAAAAGACGTTTATAAGATCGTCACAGGTGACGAATCATGGATCTATGCGTATAAGCCCGAAACAAAACAGCAATCGACCGTGTGGGTCTTCGAAGACGAGCCAAATCCAACGAAAGTTGTTCGTGGAAGAAGCACTTCGAAGCAAATGGTCGCCTGTTTCTTCGGCAAAACTGGTCATGTGGCGACTGTTCCGCTTGAGCAACGTAGGATGGTCAATTCTGAGTGGTACACCACAATTTGTTTGCCTGAAGTCTTGGGAGAAATTCGAAAAACGAACAAGAGAAGACGAATCATTGTTCACCATGACAACGCGAGCTCTCACAAATCGGCTCAAACCAGCGCCTTTTTGACCGGACAAAACGTTGAATTGATGGGTCATCCGCCGTACAGCCCTGACTTGGCACCCAATGACTTCTTTTTATTCCCGCTTATCAAGAAAAAAATGGGTGGTCAACAATTTTCGTCGCCAAAAGATGCTGTTGAAGCGTTCAAAAACCAGGTTTTGGAGGTATCTCAATCGGAGTGGAAAAAGTGCTTCGACAATTGGTTTGAGCACATGCAAAAGTGTATAAATCATGCTGGAGAATACTTTGAAAATCAATAAAACCATTTTTGATGATAAATATTAGCATTTTCATTATTAGGCCAGAAATATATCGAGCAGCCCACGTAGAAGCATAATTTGTTCGAGCAAAATCTAGACGAAAAATATCATGATTTCTTAATGTTCTTGATGGGACATTGAATTGGATCATAGCTAATAACATTGGACAATCAATCGAACCAGAAACAATATCATGGAACATAACTAAGGACAAAATGTTCCTTTTAGCTTCCAATGTGTTTAAGCCAATCAAAAGGCATCGGGAATTGTAAGGGATCAAAATCAGGTCAAAATGAAGGGAACGCAAAACAAATTTAGTGAAAGATTTTTGCACCCTTTCAATTCTGGCTTTGCGCAAATCATAATACGGGTTCCAAATAATAGTAGCATACTCTAACTTAGACCTAACAAGACTACTATACAAGGCTTTTAGGTTATAGGGAGGTGCCACGCCCTCTTATCCGATTTCGTCTAGTTTTCGCTCAGAGCTTACTCATACCGTCCTTTATGTGTATTATGGTTGCATTGTCGTGAAAAATAATCCTAAAGTTGCATTTTGAATACCAAATAGTTCAATTATCGCGAGCACACTTAGTGTACAACACACTTAGTGTTTAATGTACAGCGCACTTAGTGTTTAATGTACAGCACACTTAGTGTTTAGTGCGCTCGCGATAATATGAAATATTTCTTCATATTTACGAAAGGCGCAACAATTAAAAAAATCCAATGTGATTAATTTAAAACCAAATATTTTTTATTTAAATACTCAAAAGAAACTTTTTTGGTTCACTTATCATAACTTTTGCAAAAGTTATAACCTTTCCAAAGTTTTTCTTTTAAAATCATGTTTTTCATGTCGTATGAGTAAACTTAAAATAAAGCTTCTTATTAACAGCCATTACTATTGTATGGCAGATTAGAGCTGGGCACGGGTCCAAGTCCGGCTTGATACTACCATATTATTGTATATTCACACATTTTTTTTGATTTAAAAAAATTCTAACTTATTGATGAAACTAAATTCAATGATTTTCATATGAGGGAAAAACAAGCATTATACATGAAGTGCTTATTTGAGTGTTTTGCTCAAATCTTGGCCCCACATTTATACATATTTTAAATATTTTTATGTAAGAATAGAATTTTTTCGAAGTTTATGCTTCTCAACCCTGCCATGAATTGTATGTATGTATTCTCCTTTAACTCCTAGGAGGAGAATAGGGCAAATATGAAACATCTCCATATGTTGCGATCTCTTGCGATGACTTTGATCTCTTGTCACGACTTTCCCGATTCTTGGATTTCCTTAAAAGATTCTAATACTTTTTATCGTGTGACTCATCATTTTCATCAAAAAGCCTCCTAACTGATACGCAACTGGCCTGATAGATTTATGTTTGAGCGCACAATTGTGCTATGAAATGCCGACCATTGACGTAGTTAGAAAAGATGTGTCACACACATAAAAGGGCGCTAAAATACAAAATTATTTACTGGGTAATTGGTTGATGTCATACCTTCATTAAACACAATTCGCCATATCCCTGAAACTTTTCGAAACAGATAGATAGGATTTGGAGTATGTGTAGAGCAGATAAAGAAAAATTAGATTTATTGGAAAAGTGAGCGTTGCCATGCACTCCAAGAAAAAACTTTATTTGTCATAACTCTGAAACTTCATCAAAACAATATTTTCGGCTCGTTACCGAGATAATTATCCAGCTGAAAATTGCAACTTTGAGCGATTTTGAGGATTTTGAGCGATTTTTCGATTTTTTCATATGGCTATATCTCGGTAACGAGCCGAAAATATTGTTTTGATGACTTCAGCAATGTTGTAGCTATTGAATAGAAGAAACAAAAAAAATGCCGAACAAACTTAACCGAAAAAAATTCATCTAGTGCCTTAAAATCGCAAAAATGACCATAAAATCCTTATATGAACCAACTTTGCAAAACGCTCTAGCAGAATTACTTGTTTCGGCGAGAACTTTCGACCCTTATAACGGATTTTAGTTCACTATTCATGTGTCGCACTGTGTAATATTTGACAACCATGGTTTTTAGTTAAAACGCATTTTTCTCCAATTTTAAAATGTTTAAAAACAGTAAATACAGTACATCGATTAATTAAAACTCAATACATATTAATTTTTTGCAACACTGATCAAAAATGAAAATATGTATGTGTGTCCATATGTATGTATGTACATATGAATGCTGACAAGTAAAAAAAATGAATCCACAGTACAAACAAACAAACAAATATACAATGATACTTCAGTAGAGCAAAGTAAATGCGAAACAAAAGAGGAAGAAAATCGAACAAGAAGCAGCAGCAGCAGAAGCCGAAGCAAAAATAGTGAATAAACGCGTGCTCGTCGCAGAGGTCGTTCAACTCAAAGGCAGAAGTAGTGGAGAAAAAGGAAAAGCAAAAAAGGAAAAAAAAAAATACAACAAAATAAAAGAAAGAAACACCAATTGAACCAAAACGTAGAAAGTAGTGACAGCAAAAAAAAAAAAAAAAAATGCCGGGTGGATGTGGAACTGACTAAGAGAATTGTGTACTTGATTGGTGAGAGAATAAACGCAGAGAAAGAGAACAAATCTGAGAAGTTGAAATTTTAACTAAAAATTATATCAATTTTTATTTGAAAATTTAAATGATTTAAAAATTTAGCAAATCAATTGTTTTGAGCTCTTGCTTATTATTATTTGTAATAATAATAACATTTTTATTTACATATATAATTCTTATTACAATTGTTTACACAACGCAAGTGAATGAACTTTTCTCTTATTGTTTTTGTTTTTTTTTTTTCATACACACGCCCTACGCTCATTCAGTGTTGACAGATCTGTACAAAAGTTACTATATCGAAAATTCCAAAAACAAAATTTAAGACCATACTTAACATGTCAGAAGTAAAAAAACTGAGTTTTTGATTATACTGCTCGGCGAGCCTGAACACGTCTTAGATCGAACATCGTAGCACATCAAATTATTTTCCAAATTCTGTTTATTTATCATTTAAATTTTTGCCATTTTTTGAAGCTTAAGAGTGTGTCGAAAAAAAACTCATAGACGCTTAAAGTTAAATAAAACTTAAACCGTTCAATTTAAAAATTCTTAAAAATATGTGAATTTATGAATGTATTATAGAAAATCATTGGAATATTAATCGGAATTTATAAATCTATCCACCTTTTCCGGGAATCCTGTCATTAACGATTTTTTAGTTTTTTCCGTTACATTTTTGGAGGAGCCGCTCGAAGTCAGACCTTAAATAACTTCCATGTGTTCTTCAATTCCCTTTTCACGAGCGCTCAATATCTCTCCACAGGCCAGAATTCTAGACAGTTTGGTGGGTTTGCCTCCCGTCGTACAAAATTTACATTATTATTTATCATATATTTATTTATATTTATAGTATAACTATTAAACATATCATTTATTCGATAAATCTGGTAAAGTATTTTAAAACCTAATTTATGTTAATATCTTTGTTTTCCTCAGAGATATCATAGCCTAAAAAGACGAAAAAGTGCAAAAAAAAACACGTTTTTTTAATATTTCGGTTTACGTTATCTCCTAGAAACATGAAATGTCGGCATATTTGAAATTAGGTTTTAAAGAAAGAGATTAAGGCTTTCAAGAATCTTACCAGATTAAACGAATTACAATAATTATATGTTAAATAGATATCGATACATCCAACGCAAAAGTTTGTAACTCAAGTTACCAACTTTTTACGGGATAATGATTTTCGAAATCTGCGCATTAGACTCCATCTTGTGTCAAATTTTGGTGCCTATAGCTTGAAATTTGATAGGCTGGGAGCAATTTTTGAAGTTACAACCTAAGTATATTTTACTGAGGTCTCCATGCAAAAACTTGCCAACTTAAGTTGATAACTTATGCACGGGACAAAAATAACAAACTGCGTTGGTAACTTAACTTACAAAGTTATAAGTTAATTTTTCTTTAAAAATCAGTGGTTGTAAGTCCTACATACCAACGTAATGTCCGTAGAATATTTTTTGATGGTAGTTGGCAAGTTAAGTTACCAACTTTTCTCATGGAACTGAAAGAGAACATTTGTTGGTAACTAGAGTTACAAATTATAAGTAGAAATTGTTAATATCTCTGTAAATCAATTTGAAATAGTAACAACGATTTAATAGTCAAAAAACCTTTATTTTGTCTACAGATTTCAAAAGTATTTATTTAATTTTTGTTTTTGGTTTTTTTGATTTAACGAAAACAATACAAAAGTGATCATAACTAAAAACTACGATTTTCGAGTTACCAACTTTTACGTTAGACGTATCGATATATAGCTTCAAAAATAGCAAAAAACGATTTTTTTTTTTTTTTAGGTTAGAATATCTCTAAAACTATACTCGATAGAGCAATTCTGTGCTTGTATTCGCGTTCAGCATACAAAACACATTGCATGTGATTACTTTGATTTTTGTTTGTTGTAGTAAAAAAGACTTTTTTTTATATATGGGGGAAAATGGCCCAACTAGAAAAAGGGTTATCTCAATTTTTGCTCGAGGAGCGAAAATTTCTTCATACATCATTTGAATGATTACTAAACAGAATCTGGATAAAACACAAAGTTCTGAAAAGGGTAATGGCACATAAGATCGACCACGCTTAGAGGTCGGCCACTTTGACATAAAATGCGGCGTAGTAGTAAATGGTTTTATTATTAATCGATAAAAAATATTTTTCAAAACAATTACGTTTCTTTTCTGCGCGTGCAAAAAAATTGATGGGATCTAGCTTTTGTGTTTTTCTCTAGAAATTTAAGTTTGCCAGTGTCTTTCGAAAGTACCTTGTGGTCTATGTGTGGCAGTATTGCCGCCACCCTAACCTATCGGTCGCAAGTGAATTTTAGAAATATTGCGTCAAATACGCTGCCGAAAATTTAAATGCAAAATATTGTGACCATTATTCGATTGTTACAGTTGCTGCTGTGTATGAATACTTACGAAATAATAAGAACGCCAAGTAATTTATTCAAAGGCTTATTAAATATAATATTACATAAATTAAATTAAATGTGCATACAATGCACAGCGAGATCAAAAAAGGCAAGACCTGTCAAATTACAGAATATAGCGCAGTACAATATTTATCGATATGTCTAATAACACAAAAAATTTAAAATATTGGTGTCATATGAAAGGTATTTTAACATCCCATAAAAATGTTGTGAGCGTATTTTCAATTGGATTCATAGTTTTCAAGATATGACCTTTTTTGAAATTTTGTGAAATTTTTCAATTACAAAAACAAATCAACAACACCAACAACAACAACAACAACAGTAACGACAAAATACCTTTCATATGACACCAATATTTTCTAAATCCATCCAGGGGTTCCCAACTTATAGCGGTTTTTTATAGAAGATATATTCGGATCTTCCGATGGCTATATCTCCAAAACTAGATCCGAGATAGCCTTTTTGATCGCATGTTCTTTTTAAGGACTAAGAATTCAATGATAAAAAATTAGATTCAGAATTTTAGCGAATTTATCACTAAACGACACATGACCTCCATATGACCTTGAAATATTTTTTCTCAGACGTTCTGGAAAAAAACGGACCTCGGATTCGGATTCAGGACGTCAAAGTCCCTTCGAAACACATAGTTTGGTCAAAATGCCATGACTTTTTTTTTTTTTTTGTAAACCTGTGTAATTTATGAGTCGATAACTGATATACATCATCGATAGTTAACAGTCTTTTTAATTAATTTTTTTATTAAAAATGTAAAAAATATTTGTAAATAAATAAATAAATACGGGTGTGGCCGACTTTAGAAAACAATATTTTGTGAAGTTCTGAACTCTGTCAGTCCAGACCGGCTACAAAAAACTAGGTTTTTTTTTTTATCTGAATATACCAAACTAATGGAATTTTAATGCTTCATCGATTTCCACGAAAAAAACCACAAACTTTTTTAGATTTTCAGTGTTCAGTGTTTACGTAATCATGAAATGAGTGGCCGACTTAAGGCAACAAATTTTCTAACATCGGCCGCTTGTTTTTAAGCCGGATTGTCGAATCGAGATGAATAATGTGTTTTTCATCAGTACATCGAAGAAGCACTATAGCTATGTGAAATCTGACAATTTTGTTTTAACTTTTGTGTATATGTAAAGTAGAAAGCAGAAGTGTCAACATGTTTGCTGTTTTCTAGAAAATACTGCAGTAGCGTCTGTTCTAAGCACATGACCTAAAAGAAGTATGCACCAAACGGAAGCTTAATCTTTCCTCTTTTTAAGTTTGTGGAAAATTTCACCTAACCTTAGCGCTATAAAAAAACAATGAACAAAAAACTATTTAAAAAAATGTTCACAGTTTTGCACCCACATTAATGCACATCATACTGTCGCACGTGATACTGACCTGGCAGTAACTTATACGTACTTTTTTTCAGAATAGAATGACGATTCCTATAGATTTCAGTGAACTTAATCGCAATCAAGCCTCGGAATCCCTTTAATACGACAGGATTTCGAGATATCCTAACCTTAAAGTGCAAAAAAACTGTAAAACTTTGTAATGATTTTGACAACTATTACAAGTTGACGAGGCTTTTACATGTTTTAAGGAATACCCTCAATAATTCAGCGTTCACATAAAGCACAAAGCAAAGTTGGTTAAAAACTCCAGACAAAACAAAGCAACTGATGTCAAAAAAAAAAACATCTGGCAATACTACTTTAATGAAGAGCGCTCATTATTGCTTTTTATTCGCTCACTCTCTTCGCAGCTAAAGTCATCTGACGTTTTTGTGTAAAGTACAAACAAAACCAAAGCGCGCTCGTTTTTACTTCATTGCTGTAGCAGCGCTGCTACCGAACGTACGTTGCTCTCATTCGTCGCTAAATGGCACTCGTTCGTTGATTTGCTCGCACGCCGTCATTCGTGGTTTCTTCTTTACCAATTGCCAATGCTCGGTTGCTGCCGTCGTCGATTACATTCATTCACGGGATGCGTTGTTTTTCAGTTCGAGTGCGTTTTCCCAAAAATTCAAATGAGGAGTGACGACGATAATCGCGTTAAATAATGATTTTTTTAATAAAAAATTAAAAAAAAAAAAATTCAAAATATTTTTAAATAATACGCTGACATCTTGAAAACGCAGTGTAGAGTGTCAAAGTGCAGTGCTAAATTTGTGCAAAATTACAAAACCAATGCAAAAATAAAACAAATTCTTAGTGCAAAATTTTATATAAAAAAAATAAAACAAAATTGTGCAATTAAAATAAAAAAAAAAAATTGAAATATTTCCCATATAACAAAAAATTTATGTTGTAAACTAAGCTTACAATAGCAGCAGTTACAGCAACAACAACAACGTAGTGTTTATTGCTTACATTTGTAAAAATTATTGTCGAAGTTTATCGCTTGTGCTTTTGTAAAATTATAATTATGAATAGTTTACAGAAATAAAAAATAATAATATTAAATACTTAAAGTTTTAAATAAAAATTATGTAAGATATTAAATAATTAATTGTGCAACATAATATTTTGGCAGTGTATACCAATTTCTTTTGCTTGAGTGCATAAAGTGGCCGCAATGCATTTAACTACAAATTTTATTTGTTCAATTGACAAATTGCATTTTGTCAAATTTATAAAAAATACGGTTTCCTCCATTGATCAAAAGCAAAAATAAGCCAAGAAAAAGTGCAATAGTGTTTATTAACTTGTGCAAAATTATTATTATCATTTTTTTTTTTTTTATTTAAAACAAAAAGTTTTAAATGGGGCAATTAATTTGGATAACTTACGAGTATTATGCCCTAGCCACAATTTTAACTGGATTATTATTAACACAAAAACAGTGGATTATTTTGGATAACAATATCGAGAAGTGAGGTAAGTTTCAACAGTCATTCTCCATATTTATGTATTGCGTCATTAAGAGGTTGTTTCAAAGTGATACAAAAACACTAAGCTAGTCAAGAATTCAGAAACTGATGGTTTTTATTCACAAAATACAGTTCAAGTATGCTTAGTTCAGTAATCATTAACATTTTTACGGCTTAGCTTTGATTTTCGAAATATGTATACAAATTTAAAAATTTGTTAAATGCATTTCTGACCCATTTCACAAAAAAGTCCCATAAGTAAAGTTCCTACATCACTTTTACTAAAAGTATAAGATGCTATCTTTAAAATGATGAAAAAATGCATAATTTATGGTTATATTTGTAAGAGTTATAGCCAATTCAAAATTATTTTCAATTTTTTTCATGATAACATGTCATATGTGTAACATTTCTGTGGCAGGAAGGAAAAACTGCTTGATTCGATATTCGATAAAAAGCAAAGCGACACAGTGTTGCCAGTAAAATGATTTGAAAAATACCTCATTTTACTTAAAAATTTACCTTTTTTGGACAAAAATTACAACTTTCAAAAAAATTTAATAAAACATGAGAGTTACAGGTTTGACATGAATAATTTAATTTATTGTACCTATTGTTTTCAAAAAAAAATAAAAAAAAAACAAATTTAGAACAATAAAAAAAATCATAACATTTACTGCATTGATTTTTCAGATTAGTTCATTTAAATGTATGTATATAAAAGCGTATTTTTAAAAACAAATTAATAAAAATTTTTGTAAAATACTTTGATAGGTGATCGACATTCACTACATAATCAGATTTCTTTTCTTTTTCTCGTGAAATAGATATACAAGTAGCATTAAGCAAATCTTTTCCCATTTAATTTCTTTTTTTATTTTTAACATCAGTAACTAAAGAAATATACTCAGTTTCAGCATTGGAATGGGGCAATATTAAAAAATGAAAAGCTAACTTGCAAAGATTTGGAAATTTTATCACATCGCTAAATTTTTTAAGACGTTGAATTTCGGACCACATTTCATCTATTGGCATCGAAGAACATTTTTTCTTTTCCTGGTCATTAAAGCAAACAGCTGCTTCCTTCTACTCAATGGAAAGTTTTACAATGTCAATACCTTTAACTTTATTCGGAAGTATAGATAATTCTTTTATATTTTTTCTGTTATTAATGTTAAAATGAACTTCCGAATACAAAAACTCCATTTCAGTGAATTCCTTCCTTATCATTGAACGAAAGTCTTTTAAACAGTTATAAAAATGCCTTCTTGTAGAACTTTTGGCAACTGTTCCTTATTATGTTTGCATCAGAATAGCGCATTTTTGCAATTTCTTTTTCACATAAAGGCCCCAAATATGCTTCCTCCAACGTGTATTTTTTGATGTGATAATTTTTTATTATATCTTTTTGCTCTCCAAAGGCCTTTGCAGGTTGGACTTAGAAAATTGTGAGCTATTTCAAGTAATATGTTTAAAGAAGCATTACACAGTCCCACAAAAAAAAAAAGTACCATGCGCGAAAGATCAGACCACCTGAACTTTATGTTTTAGGGGTCGCTGAATCCGAATATGGTGCCAGAATAGCGAAGTTGGTTCGCGTTTTTTCAGAATTCAACAATAATGCTAAAAATTACAGATTTTTGCTGGTTTCTAAAAAAACGCGAACCAACTTCGCTAATCTGGCACTATATTCGTGTTCAGCGACACCGAATTTATAAAATTCCGGTGGTCTAATCTTTCGCGCAAGGTACTTTTTTTTTTTTTGGTCTGTGCACAAAACCAAAAAAAAAAAATTCCCTGCGCGAACGATCAGACCACCTGATCTTTATGTTTTCGGGGTCGCTGAATCCGAATATGCTGCCAGAATAGCTGAGTTGGTTCGCGTTTTTTCAGAAATCAGAAATAATGCTGAAAAAAATCTTAAATTTTCAGCGTAATTGCTGATTTCTGAAAAAACGCGAACCAACTTCGCTATTCTGTCACCATATTCGGATTCAGCGACCCCGAAAACATAAAGTTCAGGTGGTCTGATCTTTCGCGCATGGTACTTTTATTTTTGTGGGCCTGTGTTATCATTGCTTTCATTCCAGGGCTTCTGTTTAAGGTATTGAACGAAGTTATAAAAATTAAGTCCGCGTGCAAAATTTACCACTTTTTGTTATTTCTTACCTGTTTTACCTCAGGAGCTGAAAATTATCCGTTTTAGGTAAATTTACCACTTTTTGGCAATACTGAAGCGACATGAATTCTATATATCGCCGGTGCTTACGAAGAAAATCTTCCAACCGAAAGTTGCGGCGAAGAAAATCTTTTTTTTGAAATTGCGTCGAAAAAAATCTTTTTTGTAAAATGCGGCGAAGAAAATCACTTTTTACAAAATGCGGCGAAGAAAATATCTTTATTTAGTGAATACTTTTTCGACGAGTTACGAAAACAAACATTTCACTTAAAATCGCAGCGAATGAAGCGCGATGAGAATAAACTCAACTTGTCCCTTATGGGCTAAATTTCCTGAAGTGTCGTAGTGCTCTGCCGCGTGGCATCATTTGACCAAATCATTTCAATTTCTAACTCGCCGTACGAGTACCAAAACAAAACAAAAAAAAAATAATTTTTTTCAGAGAAATTTTTCCTATTAATTTTTTCGAAAAAATTTTCATTACTAATCGAAAGAGTTTCTTCGCTGCATTTTGTAAAAAGTGATTTTCTTGTCCGCATTCGCACAAAAAAGATCTTTTTCACAGCAGTTTGAAAAAAAGGATTTTCTTGTCCGCATTTAAAGAAGAGATAGTCTTCGTAAGCACCGACGATATAAGAAACAACATTTAAACTGCTTTGCTTTCTAATCAAAAATCGACTTAAGCAGTTTTTCTTTCCTGCCACAGATATTTGGCTGGAAAATCACAAGCAGCTATTGTTCGTAAGCTCAAACATCTTAAAGTGAATAAAATGTTTGTGTATCGTACCACAACTCGTTATAATTACGGTGACCATTTATTTGAAACTGAAATACAGAACAAAAGGAACACAATTTGTGATCTTATTTCAATGTATATGTATACATTAGTGTGAGCCAAATTTTCCCACGACCCAACCGTCTACCAGAAACGTTATCTACAGAATATTTTTCCAATAAACCATAGGTCTAAGACCAATATCAAGCTCCCACTTTTAACGAGAAGTTTTTTGTATCTTGCCATACATTGGTTTTATCAGCTTACTGAATCCTTTTATATCATGAACGATTTTTAGTATTCAGGCCGAGTTTTGAACATGTTTTCTTGAAAAGTGGTCGAAAATTTTTTAAATTTTTGTTGAAATAAGACTTTCTGATCAAAAAATAAGAGCCAGCAATTCTTTTAATTGAAATCGCTTTATTTTGGTGTTTAAGAACCAAGTCAAAAATCTCCATCACTGCCGCGTAAAAAGTTGTTCAGGCTCAAAGGTCACGAGGATATTTGCAAAAAAAACTTAATACGGAAGTGCTATGGATGATGAGTTTTGACATTTGTTATAAAACACCAAATAAAGATTCCAATCAAAAAATTTCTGTCTCTAAATTTACTATCATTTTTCAAAAAAAAAAAAAAATTAATTCATGACAAAACCAATGATATTAATTTTCTTTTAAGATGATACAATAGTGTTTTCTAAAGAAGGTATCTCTTTTTAATATAAAAATGTTGTAGAACAATCTTCACGTTAAAAAACGGGGCCTCGATATTCATTTTAGACCAATGTTTTAGCGGCAAAATTTTCTTAGAATTTTCCGTAGATTATTTTTCCGTTAAACGCTTTGCCATATCTTTTTCATCCGAACAACTTGGGTCACACTAATATAGATTTGAGATCATTAGAGCAAATTATCATTAGAGTAAACACTGTTATCGACACCTCTTTTTTCATTTCAAATTTGTGTTTGTATGCAATATTTATATTCACGTTGGCAACATTATTTCGATTTTGCTAGTTTTTTTATAATTTTTTGGTGGAAACTGCTTTACAAAACAATTTTGCGAAATACAGAACAAATACAGAACACTTTCTGAAATACAGAACATTTCTATATTCAAAAAATTAAACACAACAAAGGCCTCAAATACAGAACTGTTCTGTATAATACAGTACGGTTGGTCACCGTAGTTATAATGGTACTGGTAGCGTTGCCAAACGCTATGATGGTGGACCAAAAAAAAAACATGAAACATCGCCTGAAATGGTGCGGAAAGTGAAGGCTCTACTTGAACGAAATCCACGTCTTAGTGGTAATCAAATGGCCAAAGAACTGAAAACAACCCAGCGAAGCATCAGACCTATATTGCAAAATGAGCTGAAAGTAAAGCTTTACAAGTTCCAAAAAACACACGATCTTACACCAAAGCAAAAAAAGTTAGGCTCGAAAGAGCAAAGGGGTTGTTACGCTTTCCTAACATTGTGTTCTCTGATGAGAAAAATTTCCCAATTGAGCAGTTCATAAATTCCCAAAATGATCGTGTTTACTTGACCGAATGCTCCATCTCAAGTAATGGTATGGCCAGCTGTGACCGCCGATGGACGCTCTTTAATCATTTTTATCGAGTCTGGTGTCAAAGTCAATGCGTCATTTTACTGGGAAAATGTGTTGAAAGCTGCTTTAGAGCCGTGGGCACGCAAACATTTTGGTCGCAGACCATGGACGTTCCAACAAGACTCAGCACCATCTCATTAAGCTCGTGTGAACCAAGAATGGTTAAAAAACCACGTAGTTACCACACTTCATTTCGTCCACACAATGGCTCTCAAATTCGCCAGACGCAAATCCGATAGACTATTCCATCTGGGCCATCTTACAGAGCAAGGTGAGGACTAAAAATTATGCCAGTATGGATGCGCTGAAGAAAGCCATTTAACAGGAATGGGCTAAAATACCGGAAGATCGCATTTGTGCAGCATGCAACTCGTTTTTTGACCGTTTGAAGGCCATAGTCAAGGCAAAAGGTGGCCATAACGAGCTAAAGTAGCCGGATTCTAGTTTTTTGATTCATTCCACACATTTTTGTCATTTGAATCAATAAAAAATAGTTTCACACAAAAAGTTATGATCATTTGATTAGGTAACAGTTTATGCGCCTAACCCTGTACATTCGCCTTTAAGATTTATCCACTTTGGCGTGCGTCCGAACCATTTGTCAAAGCTCTTTGTCCGAAGAAACAAAAATAAGTCATTGGGTGCCAAGTCGCGACTGTAAAGCAGATGATCCATCAATTCGATCTTTTAAGTGCTCAGATACTCGCTTGTTTCAGCACATGTGTTAGAACTTGAATTGTCTTTGTACAAAATGATTTGTGGGTTGGTTTCTTTCAATTTACCGAAAACTTCTGGCAAATAAATGGTTGAATACTACGCTGGGCTTGGTTTCCAAGAGCGATTTTCATGTAAAATCAAGCCAATATTTGTTTCGCAACGCTACGACGTCGCACAACTATTGTTTGATTTTCTTCGAATGGAAAGACCCAAACATTCAATTGGGTTTTTTTCGAGTTCATACGCAAAAATCCAAGATTCATTACCTGTAGCAAAAATATAGAGGTTTCTCGAAGCACCTCCGACGATTTTTTTTAAGCTCTTGATGGCACCATTCTACACAATTTTTTTTTGAGCATCTTAGAGTCCAACAGGTTCCGCACCACTTAATGTTCATGCAAGATTGTTTGTTTGCTAGTCATACTAATGCCTAGGCATGCCTCGATGAGTCATATGATGATCTTTTTCAATTAGTTTTTGCACATCATCGACGTTTTCTAGCACAACACCTGTTTTTGGACGACCTTCTAGTGGGTTTTCTTTAAGTCTCGCTTAGACTTTATTGACATTATTTATACAAACTATTTTTCAGTCGATGGATTCACCCTTGTTAAGGTAAACGTTTGAGAGATATTTCCATTTTTTCTACGAATTGAATTTTTCAAGTGTATAAAATACAATGTTACAATGCGAACTGAAAGATGAGGTTTGAAGAAACTTACCCTAAAAATGACAAACTTTTCAACCGTCATAAAAATTGTGACACTATATTCAAGAAACTTATGGAGCAACCTGCGTAGAATAAAGTTTAGAAAAAGCCGAAAAATACGAGGTGTCCCAAAAGCAGTTAATATTAAGTGGATCAATTAACAAAAAGTAAGCTGGAAAATGTGTTTACTATTTATTAAAGTACACAGCTTAAGAAATTATTTCTTTAAAATAATATCGTCCAAATGTAAATCCTTGAGGTCACAGCACTTATTCGTTCGAACAATAAAATTTCTTACGTCGGCTCAGAAGATACATTCTGTGATGGCTGCTCGTAACAGAGACGTGTTGAACGTTGCTCCGTTCTTTTGGCACCATGTTCTTTGGTTAAAACCAGAAAAGTTTTGCAATTCAGACACCAAAAAATTGTCTAACATTACCACACATCGCTTTGAATTGACTGTAACTGCACGTCCTCTTTCACAGAACACGCTAAATCACCATTTCTGTAAAACTATCGTATGCATAACGTGCGGTCAGCTCCTGAGAAACGTTCCATAGCAATTAGACTCCCAAGAGCCAGGTCACCGTTTGACTTACCAACTGCGCCCATCGGATTCGTTGCGTTTACGCCGAAAGCTAAACCAATATAAACTTTCGTTGGGACACCTCATGTTTCTTCTCTGTCTCTTTACGTAAAATTTTCAAATTTTTGTTCACTTTCAGTTTCGAGATACCTTTTACATATAATTTTAAGAAATTGTTTCAATTCCTTGATGTGCCCGGGGAAGCAAACAATTTTTATTAAGGGGTAAGCTTGTTTTAAAGAAACGTTGGGGAGGGAAAATAACTGTAGCCGGTGAGTATTTTTACCTCTCCCGGCACTCCTGTTGGTGAAATGAATTTTGTAGTCAATTTTCACCGATTATGTTTTAAACCCGAAAGTTACTCTGTGAGGGGTATATCGCCCACAGTTGGGGTATGAAGAGACAGAATACGGGGTGTTTGTGCGTCTGAACCATATGAAATAAAATTTATAAAGTTTTTGATATTTTGTGCAAAAACACCTGGTAGCTACGGTTATAAGTATTACTATAGTTATATGTAAATATGTATGAGTAAGCGTATTGTACATATGTATATATAAATATAATTTTTTAATAAATCCGGATACAATATACTTTAACTGTTAATCTATATTAAGAATGAAAAATTCTACGAAGAAATAAAGCGATTAAATATGAACAATGTGTGATTCATAAAGATTGCGTTATATTGTCGTAAATTTCATTGACCTTTAACTTTGCTGTAAATGGAAAAACCGCATATAATGCTGGTTTGTCTTAAAAATTGCTTTAAATGAGCACAAGTATTATGTCTAACATTATTTCTGGCACTTAAGTACAAATTTGTCTGAGCTATTCTTGAAACTCGGTCGAAAAGTTGGGCTACTACCCAGCCAGGCGAGGTAGGAAATTATAAAGATTATATTCCATAAGAGCCACCTACATAATAATGAGAAGTGATTTAACCCAATCCCCGCCAGTGATGCCATACGGCACAGTTAAAACGCATTACTCGAATGTTCACCAAAATCATTTTGTAACTTTTTCGCGCAGGCTTGTTGTTTTTTATGTGCGTAGAAATGTTTGATCTATCATTTGATGCATTCCACGCGTAAATATTCCATCAGCTTTTCAAACGCGAGCGGAGAGGAAGTGATCATTAAAAAATTATTCGAAAAAAATCGATTATGGCATCGAGACGTCGGCGAGTTGCATAAAATTATTTATTTGTATTTCGATTTTGAAAAAAGTAATTATGACAAATTGAAGAGTAATACAGTAGTTTCTAAAGTGCATTTATATTTTTCCATAAGTTGTTCCTTACTAAGTGATAGGCCTGAATTTATTTTAAGTGTGCCATATGGCATCACTGGCGGGAACCGCTTATGTAAAGTTTAGAGGTAGATTAATTTCCATCTATTTCAATAATTCAATTCATAAATAATTTATATGGGGAAAATATCTACCTGAGGGGGTTTGAACACCAAAAAACCCACCCCGTGTGAATGGGCCTGGGTGTCATATGCATTTTTCGAGCCTTTTTTTTATGAAGACGTGCTGTAAATGATTGTGGATGTATCCTAACTATTGGGAATATGCTTATCTTATGCTTGTAGTTAATCGTGAAGATTGTTGGATCATTAAAGCCACGATTTTTGCTGGCATGTCTCGAAATAGTTTCAATCAAATAAGCCGTTTTATTTACTTGACACTGAAAAAACACATTGATCCCTTTCACCCTGAGCATCATTTGATGAGTCCATGACACCGTATTTCAGACTGCTCTCATGCAAACAGTTTATTCGAGCCAAACTTCTTCGATTTAGATTCATTGCATGGTGTCTGAACACTCTTGGAGGGTATTTGGTGTCCTATGGTATTTACCAAGGAAAGTTTTGTTGTATTCACTTTGTGGCAGCTCTATCACAAATGATCAACGCCCTTCCTGACGACGTTTGTGCCCTCCTATTCCACTTTTACTTCGATAAGTTATTAACTGGAATACCAGTTTTAAATTATTTGCAAAGCCTAGGCTACAATGTAACGGGAACCATAAGAGAAAATTGCATTCCACACAAATGCCCACTTCCTGGAAAGACATTATGAAAAAAAAAAAAAAAAACAAAGAGGGCATATCAAATTTGCAGAAAACAAGGAATTTGACATCGCCATTGTAAAGTGGAATGATAAAAATTGCGTTTTAGTTGCTTCTACTTCACATGGAAGAGATCTAAAATCGATAGCTACGCTCTTTTGTAGAACAGAATGGAAACTATAATGATCGAAAGTCTAAAGGCAGTCGAACCATATAATAAATGTATGGAAGGAACTAATCGAATGGATCAAAATTCACGTTTTGATGGAATCGCTCATAACGTTGGTGAATGTGATCGACTTAGATGTAAATATATGCAGACCGTGCAAAAACCAAATCTGAAATAGGTGCATAAGATGCGATGTAGATTTATGCGTTAGATGTTTCATCAAATATCACACTACCGCGGATTAGTATGCTAACTTACCATTTTTATTCAAAAAATATGTATTTTTTACACGTGTGCGTAGAGTTTTAAATAAAACTCAAAGTAAATTTTTTGCTGCCATATGGCATCAGGGCACCATGGAAAAATGGGGCGTGGTCGCTGAAAAAGCTAACCGGATTTGAGCTCAGGAACCTTATTTTACCCCCCAAACAAAAAATCACCATCAAATTCGAAAAAATAAGTGCTGGCGGGGAATGGGTTAACATATCCCCAAAGAAAGTAATACAAAGGCGTCAAATCAAATGATCTTGGAGGCCAATTAACAGGAGCATTTCTTGAGATGATGTTTTCATCGAACATTTCCCTTAATAAAGCGATTGTTTTTCCAGCATGTCGCACCATCCTGTTGAAACCAGAGGTCGGCTACACTAATATCCTAAATTTTTGGCAAAAAAATTCATTGATCATTGCTCTGTAGCGAGCACCATTGACCGTAACTCGGGCTCCAACCGCATTTTTGAAGAAATACGGTTCGATGATGCCTCTTGCCCATAAACCACACCAAACAGTTCATCGTCCCAAATACGGCAATTTTGCTTGTTCACGTAGCCGTTCAACCAGAAATGAGTTTCGTCGCTAAACACAATTTTTTGATAAAATAATGGATCAATTTGAAGTTGTTGTCAGGCCCATAAACCGAAATTAAGATCAGCTGGCTTCAATTCTTGTACGAGCTGTATTTTATAGGCCTTCAGACCAAGATCACGCCTCAAGATAAGCCACAATGATCCATAAGAGATGCCCAAAGCCTGAGATAGGCGACGAATGGATTATTCACTGTTTTCACCAACACTCTCTGCTACTGCAGCAATATTCTCTAAATTACGGGCTCTATGCACTTTGGTTGAATGATGAATGTCCAATAGTGTAAAATTGCTTCGAAATCTGGTGATGGTGTTACGAATAGTGTGCTCAGTTGGACGCTCATAACGACCAAAATGATGTTGAAGAACTCTATGACATTCTCTAACTGATGACTGATTTTGGTAGTAAGTTTCCACAATTAATAAACGTTGTTCAGGATTAGGACTATTCTTGATTGAGTCGTATTGAATACTGAACACAAACGTCATACGGAAAAGCCATTTGACACATAACAGCTGTCAAAACAACCCAGTTGGAAAAGGGACCTCGTATTGGATCATCCTTCAGTTAAACTTGATTTGAATTCAATTTTTTGTCGCTGAGTGGAGGCACCGTACAGGCATTTTGATCTATTCAGCGGACCTAAGTATATCGTTCCACAATACTTTAATGATGACAATAACCTACGTCACCTATGAATTATACCATTTAAAATTAAAATTTAAAGCCTTTTATGTTTGAAACTAGTGGGACACTATTTTGTAGAATCAACCATATAGAAAAGTTTTTAATTCGAGAACAAAATGCATTTTCTTATTATTTTTAAAGAATTGAGAATTTGATACCCAATTTTTTCCTATTTTCTTTCAGGTGAATGTGCTCTATATAATAAATATATATAAATTAAAGGATAAGTGAAATAAATTCAAGCGAAATATATCAAATAAAAAGTAATAGAAGTTTGCTCAATGCTTTATTCATAAAGTAGTGTTTTAAATAATTCAAATATTGTATAAAATTAAGCAACAAAAATATAAGTTTCCGGTTAGTTAAACGCCTTTACACCATCGGAATAGCGCTGCTGCTGCATCATTGAATCACCCAAACTCAAATACTAAAAGTGAAATAAACAAAGTAATAAAAATAATTTAATAACATAAGTTTAAAAATATATATAAATATAAATAACTACAACATTAAAATAAATAACATACTTACATGTACACATAAATGTAAAAGCCCAAAACTAAAAAAATAAATTTTAAGATAAATTAACATAAATGTAAAAGTTACAATATTATAGTTAAAACAAAAACGTGCAATTCATTTTTTAAAATTTAGAAAAAAATTACGCAAAAAGTGTTAAGAAAACAAATTTTAAAAACTAAAAATGTTGGATTATGAAGATGTTTCATTTTCAAAGGCATAAATGGTAAGTTTTTACTTTTTGCTATATGAATATCAATTAATTCTGGGATGAAATACCAAATGGTAATTTCTAGAAGATACACGTCCTTTTGCTAAGCGATGTGAACTCGATGTTAAAGTTTAATTCCAATTCTAATTCCATTTGATTTTAAAACTCTTACTCCTCAAAATACACAAAATACTTATTTTTATATATTGATTACTTGAGTAAAACCGACGAATGAATTCATACCTTTTGTCTAGAAATTTAATACATTTCTTTATATATGTACGTTTGTACCTTTCCCATTTCAACTTCAGCAAACTATCTTGAAACAGAACATTTTGGCGGTGTTTAAAAATTCTTAAGAGTAATAAGTACTATAATAATTTGTTCTGAATGTTACTTCGCTTACCGACAATAGTTTCAGCATTCTGCAAATCAACTCACAAATACTTTTGGATGGTATATGGGTGATTCTTCTCACAAAGTAAGGAAAATACATTACACTGCACAACAATGATTTTGTTTCAGGGTCCCATCAGTTGGCCCATCAGCTCAGATATTTGAGGTTAAAAACAAAAACAAAAACATTTTTGAGGTTCGATGCTGACTGCACAAATGTTTTCTTATTTTTATTACTTCATTCATCACTTAATGCTACTCTTTATCTACAAAATGAGTTCTTAAAAATTGTCGTATGATGCTTTCTTCAAAAGTTATGGACGATATGAGATGACATCATGAAATCAATAGACTGTTTCGGGCTAGTCGTTATATAGGATTTCATGATATCATCTTAAATCGATCATAACTTTTGAAGGAACCATCGTACGATGCTTTTCAAGAGCTCATTTTAAAGAGAAAGAGCACTACGTATTAAATTAAATTGAACTAAAAAAAGGTTTTTTCAGTCTGCATCTAGCCTAAAACGACCGTGTACATGTTTTTAACCTAAAATATCTCAATATTTAGAGCTAATGGCCCAATTCCGACCTCAAATTTGGATTCTACGCGGAAGGTTCCTTTGGAATCTTTCGGAATTGACAAACAACTTACCTGCAACAATCACAGTGCAGTGTTATTTCCGGCACAAATTTTTAGTTTTGCATTTGAGCTAAGACAAGTAATCTAAATTCAGCTTAGGTCTTGTTTTGTACTTTTCTAAAACGGGCCAGTCAAAAAATAAGATGCACGATTTTCAGGGCAATTTAAAAAAAATTAGCTTAAGAGACTGAGTACCTAAGTCAAATAATCTTATAATTCGCAGTTTGATAAGACCCAAATATTTTTACTACTAAAAAAATTAGATCCTTAAGTTTCAAGGAGAATGAGACCAGACCCCTTAGACTTTTCCACATTTCAGCCAATAAATCGTCAATACAACATTCAGTGACAAAATTATGGAGTTCAATCTAAAAATTCAATTCTAACTACCTAAAAAATATATTTTTTACGAAAATAATAACTACAGTCTTGAGTATGTGACTGGCCATGACAACATGTCACACACAAATTTCGGTATATTAACTTAAATATCCACGATCTGGGATCCCAACTTCACGTTAGCCATTTGCATCAATAAAACAGACGCGCTAGATATGCTAATTCATTAAATTTTTATATATTTTGATGCGCCAGGAGACTGAGAAAAAAGTCGAGTGACAAAGTTCAATAACGTATTTTTTAATAGTGTAACACTTTTGATTACTTTCTATGGAAAAATGTATGTATGCACAATTTAAATTGAGTTTAATTTACCATTAAAACTTTAATTTTGGAAAAGAAACATTCCGGCCGGGAGACTGAGAATAACTATGGCACTTTAAAGTACAATTAGATGTTTAGTTTTTTTCCTAAATCAATGCATTATATTTACAAAAAATATACAAATTATCGTGAGTCGCAGAATATTCCCTCGTGACTAGAATCACCCAAATAATTCAAAGCTTTACTCCATGTAATGCCTGCTTGATTGTTTCAGCCTGAATGATTTTCAAAATATTTGACTTTCGCGATGTCGGTCTGTGTGCTGGATAATACAAAAAAGCACTCTAAAAATCGTCTTTTATCTGGAATGAAAATAATGGAGCTATTTAAGATTTCGTTAGAGAAAGTTATAAGAAAACGTCACTATTTAGAGTCCATCAGCTACTCTTTCTCACACAAATTTAATGTCAAATTCACAACCACATCTTGTAGATTAACCATGACAGTAATTTCAAAATGGCTGTGTTTATTCCCAAGGGGAAAAGAAGTGCTTCAAAAACTGTAAGCGCGCTTAAGCTTACCGCAGCCTTACTTCAAAAGGCTTGTATATTAAGCAAATGTTATCCAAACAGAATTTGACATTCGAATGCTTCTACAGCCTTACATAGAATCATTGTGTAATCAGTTGCAATTCAATTAAACAAAAGTAAATAAATAAGAGAAAAGATAATAGAAAAGTGAAAAAAAAAATGTTGAATAAGAAATATTTTAAATAAAAAAAAAGCAAAAAAAAAAAAAGAAAAATAAAAAAAAATTACCCGGGCTGGGTTCGAACCCATGTTCTTCTTACTGCAGCCTTACATGGAATCATTGTGGAACTGCTTCTAAATTTCTATGCAGACAAACGCTTTTAAAGTGTTGGATCAGAGGCGCTAGAAATTTTTCTTCTTGGGTTAAACTACAGTACTTACTTTGCAGAAGTTTACTAATTTCATTAGATTGTGTGTATTTTAATACGATTTATCACCGACACTTTTTTTCCGAAATTATTTCATTGAGTAAATTAAAATATTTTATATGTATTTTTTATTTTTTCCGTATGCTGACGACGATCTTTCTTTCTCTCTTTCGCTTGCTCTCTCTCTTTTTGGTTTTTCCACATTTCTACATGTGCTAGGCGAGAGAACTCATACTCGTACTATGGCTAAACTCATTTCAAATGACACTTTCCCGCTTTAACTCTCGTCTTGTGTAAGCCGCCCAATGCAGTCGGCCTTCATTCGTGTTCCAGACACGATGAGTAATCTTGATGCATGCATTTTACATCATGCTGTGGTTTTTGTGCTGTTGTTGCTGTTGTTGTTATAGGCTTGCTAGACTAGGAAGCAAAAATTTCGAAACAAGTCGTTGATCGCAACAACAACAAACAGCAACACAGTCGTCGAGCAGGTGGGGTTTATGGTCTTAAAAGTGGGTGAGGGGAGCAAAGCGAAAAATACGACCGCCGCTGGATGATGGTTGGCATTAAATGTTGTCGTCGATTGCATTGCACTTTGCTTTAATTTTTATGGGATTTGTTTTTGTTTTTTCCTTTTCATTTATTCATTTTTTGTTCGGCTCACGTTTGCGCTAAAATTGATCGCTCCGATCGTTTTGTTTTTCCTATTTCTTATTAATTATTTGATTATAATTGAAATATGTTGTCATTTTAAAAACAATATAAATCACATTTGCACATTTTGCTATTTCACATATAGATATTACCACAGAAAAGTAAACCGTGAGCCAAAAAAATTAAATCGTCATATCTCTGAAACTATTTAAGGCACATGGATGAGATTTGATACGTATATGAAAAGTAACTGTGTACTGAGAAAAATGGTGGTCCCACAAAAATCACTGCGTCATAAAACTATCTCTGAAAATTTTAAACGATCATGAATGATATTTGATAAATATGTACAGAGCACTGCACATTGGTTCAAAAACCTAAAAAGCTGGCCAAAAGTCGAAATCACTATATTTTCGAGACGTTATTTAAAAAAAACGGCGGATGATTTGCATAAATATTCAACCAAACTGAATGTTGCGTTCAATGATTGTCTTAGGTTTATATATAATATCCCTAGACACGAAAGCGTAGCTCACCTAAAGAAAACAATATTAGGATTGTATTTGGAACAATACTCCGACTGCCAAACTACCTCTTTGAGATGCTCCAATTTGCGCAATCGCGAAGAGGCTTAATTTAATTCTGCCTAGACATAGGAGCAGTGGCGGATCTAAGTAATTTGCCGCTCTAGGCACTTTTTTTTCGCCGCCCCCCCTCCCCTTCAGATTTTTTTTTTATATATAGTAAAAGAAACTTATAATAAAAACAAATAGATACGTTACATTAACACTTTAATGATTTGTATGTTTGAATACATCGTTTAATATTCATACATTAAACAATTTTTCGTTTAATTTTGTTGAGTGCAAATTGGTGAATAATATCCTCACAATCTAATTCAAGCAAAATATATTTTTCTATTGTTAAAATAGCTAGTGCACTCAATTTACGTTCCCTCATGGTTGATCTTAAGTAATTTTTGACTCGCTTTAGAACAGAGTGGAATTGGAAATTGGAGTACATAGTACACGCAATGTCAACATTTGGGAACAATGTGCAGAGATCATTTCATTTGAAGCAAATCCTGAGGCAAATTTTGTATTGAAGCTTTTTCAGCACAATAAAACTTGAACTGGAGAAGTTCGTCGCTTAATAATTTTTCTAAATCTTCAGGAAAACTTTTCATTGTTTCCCAAGGTTGCCATATCAATTAGACCGCCAAATTTTTCTAGATCCTTCACATGTGACACAGATCTTATTTTGAAATCAGAGATCAACTGATCTAAAATTAAATTCTGAAATTATCTCTGCCACTAGTTTCCTCATCTCTTGTTTCACCAAACTACAATGCACATGTTCTTTTTCTTGAAGAAAACTTTTTGTATTCTTTAATGACAGATATCCCCAGAGCTTTTCCCTTTCGTAAAGATCAAATTCGTCACGAGTAGCTTGAATTATACTGATTAGGCCATCGTACAGTTCAACCACTTTCCCAGGTTTGTTTTGACATCTTGCAAGATCGTGCCAACGGCGTTAATTTTTTTTAATACGAAATTCCATATGCACGAGAGAAATGATGCTTCGAATATTTCTAATTGATTACTTATACCTTGTATATATACTTATCTATTTCAATCACTCATTTTGCCACCCTGGGCATTGAGTAAACTTTTCTTAAATATCTTTTATAATCGTCTTAATTTAACCATATCGTACACTACATGGTTGTTTTAAATCGGTTAAATCGTCCATTTGTATTGCTTAAATAGTGCCGAATTTAAATGTTTTTAAAAATAAAATAAAATCAATTGTGAAAACCACTTCTGTTTTTGTCCCATGCCTTGGCCTTAGTTTTTTGCAACTATCTTAAAAAAGAAAAATTGCCCAAAATTAACTTTAGCACCAATTATAGGGCTAATTAAGAGCTATGAGTTAAGCTAGTTAAGCTTAAGTCGACATAAGCGACTTTAGTTTGTTGTCACAGATTTATCTCTTTTATCTCTTATGTGATATCTCTGCTCTGCATGCATGGATGAGCAAACTGTTTATACTCAAAACTTTTCGTCATTAACTACTTTATATTGCCAAAGAAGTTCCTCTGCTTCCACATGTTTTATGTTATTTTCTTTGTGAAAATTTATTAAAAATTTAATATTTGATTTTTGCATAAATCTTGACTTATATTGTTTTTGAAATAACTGTTGCATGTAATTTAAAAATTATGTAATTAGTGTTTTATTTTCATGTCATTTCAGAAATTCAACTTTTACTTGTTTTTTTTTTTTTTGCTTAATTTGTCAAGAAATTCTTTATCGTCGTCAACATGATCGGTGATCTTTGACGCTTTTATGTTGTTACTTAGTTTCATTGCAAAATTGTTGGTGCCGTTTTTCCAGTTGTATGACTTTCATTTTCTAGTCGGTGGTGCTTACAATTTATATTCTGATCTTAACAAGAAATAAAATGTACTGTTCATTGCCATCGTTTAGATCACCACGTTAAGACGAAATTAGAAATGAATTTGCTTTTACTTTGATGAAGTTTGGCTTGAAATAAATTTTCTTACATTAAATAGGAAGTGCTTTTGTTCAAAACCTGCTTCATATTCAGATGTTACTTTTTTCTTGTATTTTATCCATAACTCATATTTAATCGTATCTGCTATTATTTTACAATTTTTTAACTAAAACATTTTTTAGAATTTTAAAATTTTTTTTATTAGAATTTCTCAAATAATTCAAATAATATGATTCATTATTAGTACACTTTATCTTAATTTTTGAACAGTTTTAAACATTATTCGACTCTTTCAAAATTTATCGAATTTTTCAAGTCAAGATCGTGTTTTTCTTAATTTTTTGATAATTCTTTGTTAACAGTCGCTTAGAATTTTATTCTTAAATAAATTTATTCATCATAAATAAATTCAGTAACCATACATTTTCAATATAATTAAAGATGTGAATAACATTGCCCTTTCTTCACCTTTAATTTGAAATTTTATTAAGAATAAGAAACATCCATATCAGTCCACTAACTATGAACTTTTGATATTGACCTAGGTGTTGTTATTAACAAAACATATTGTAAATGAGGACATTCTAGGTGGGGTGAAAAGTAACCTCCTTGACCGTCAGAATGCGCTGCGATCGCAAAAAAGATTATGATGCCTTATAGTTCGTTCATATTTTGACAGACATGTCTAACTGTCTGACCTCAGCGCGATACATCCATTTGTTTTGCTTTGACAGCCGATTTTTGTTGAATATGGAAAAAAACGATTTTTGTTCTCTCATAAAACATTATTTTTTGAGAGGCAAAACGGCGAAGGAAACAAAGAAAAGTTGGATAAATATTATGGGGCTAGTGCTCCTTCAGATAACACCGTGAAATATTGGTTTCGAGAGTTTCGTGGTGGCCGAAATTCCACTGCCGATGAAGTTCGCAGTGACAGGTCCTCCGATGCGGTTACACAGGGCAATGTAAAAAAAATATATGAAATGGTGATGCCACAAGGATTAGTACTGAGCGCACACGCCATATTTTGGGCGAGATTCTGCACATGAAAAAATTATCCTGCCGCTGGGTACCGCGCTTGCTGATTCAGCACCAAACACACGAACTAGAGCGCACTTCGGTAGCGTGTTTGGCCATGCTTATGCGGAACTGGGTGGACTTTTGGCGTCGATTGGTGACTGTTGATGAAATCTGAATCCACGCCAGAGATTAGAATGAGTAACTATCTGGCAATGGACAGCAGCCCGCACGAGTGATCCGAGACGGCCGAGGGAGGCTCAATGGGCCGGAAAGGTCATGGCGTCGGTTTTCTTGGAATGTCATGGCATACGCTTCGTGGACTACTTGGAAAAATAAACAGTCAACAGCGAGTATTACTGTGCATTATTAGAGCGATTGAAGGTCGAAATCGCTGCAAAACGGTGAAGCAAAAAAAAAATTTGGTTTTTGCAAGACAATGCGCCGGCACACAAAGGGCATCACAACCATGGCTAAAATCAACGAATTGCTTCCCCATTTACCATTTACATTTAAAAGATGGCTCATCAATAAAAAAATCAGCTCGCGCGAGGAGATCATCAACGCCGTGGAGGAGTATTTTACAGACCTTCTGGAAAATTTCTTTTCGGACAGGATCAAAAAGTTGGACAATACCTACTTATTTACTTATATAAATATATACATATATTGAGTGTACAACTTAAAAACCGGAATTTTTTAGCGAAATTTGATGCTTTATTGTGGAAAAATGTTACAATATATTTTATTCAAAGTATTGTCCATTGGAAGCTACAACATTTCCCCATCTTTCAGGCAATTTATGAATTCCATCCCAAAAAAATTGCGCCGGCTTAGCGGCCAAAAATGAATCTATCCAATTTTCGATATCTTGAACTTAAGTGAAGCGTATTCCTGATAGGGTATTCTGCATCGATCAGAACAAATGGTAGTCTGATGGTGCAAGGTCTGGGCTATAAAGCGGGTGAGGCAAAATTTCCCATCCGTTGTTTTCCGTTGTTTTCCAGGTAATTTTTGACTGGGGCAGCAATATGTGGCCAAGCGTTGTCATGATGAAAAATTATTGCTTCGTGTCTGGTCGCATTTTCCGGGCGTTTTTCGATGATGGCACGCTTCAAACATATAAATTGTGTTCGATAGAGGTCACCTGTGAGCATTACAGAGCATTACCTTGGCACCATGGATATTTGCCTTTGGCTGGGAAGGTCCTGGTTGTCCGGGCTTCATATATGAATGTTTGCGTTTCGGGTTGTCGTAATGGATCTATTTTTCATCCCCAGTCACGATCCGATGCAAAAATGACTTTTGGCAGCAGTTTTCTTTGCAAAAAAATTACCCAACAGAACCTCCCGCAAATGCTGTTTTTTCTCCAATTTTCGAAGTTATTCATCGTGAAAAAAAAAATGATGCACACAAGATAAAATTGTTTTGTTGACTGATTTTGACAGCTGTCAAATGTACCTTCAAAATTACATATATATAAAGTTCGAGTTTTCACGATATTTGTTAGTACGGACATTCACCGTCAAATTCCGGTTTTTAAGTTGTACACCCAATATATATGTTATAAAATTTGGCATTTTTTAGCATAAACGTAAAACTTAACTCACTGTAAGCAAAACAAATAGCACTTGTACATTAAAACGTTGTGAGTACGTTTATGCTAAAAATTGTCAAACTTTATTATGCTAAAAATTGTCGAATTTTATTATGATGTTGCCAGATTTTAGCTATTGACATTAGTGTTGCCAGTTCCCGAAACATAAATAGTGCCCCTTGTATAAAGCCTAAATATTTCTGAATTTACAGTCAAATCTCATTTTTTAAGACTTAAAAAAAAAGCAATAAATAAACATAAATCATATTATCCAAGATGAAGTCGTTGAAAGTAAAGGTCAACCTTTTCATTCAAATCAAAAGGAATTTCAATACTAAAATTGCACACTTTCTTTGAATAAATATTTTCCATTATTAATGTTTCGTGCTTTAAAAAATTAGTCCACTCCTCCCCAACGCAGCAGCGCCCATGTTAACGAAGAAATCTCTCTCTCTTTTTCTCAAAATGTGCGTATTTCATGTTCTCAGCTAAACATTTTTGCGCTCTTTCACGTTTTCGATGACATGAAGAGATGAAGCACAGAATGGAAAAAAAAGGAACCAAAATTCGACAAACAAAAATTTTGGACAAAGAGTTCATTGAACTTTGCTATTGAAATTTCGGGCACAAAATACAATCTACAAGCACACGCACACACATATTCATGCAAAGAATTTCAACATCTGTTTGTGTGCGTGGAACTGTGTTATAAGCGTACGCACTTTGTTTGTCATCACCCAAGAGGAAAAATTTCTAGCGCTTCTGATCCAAGCACTTCAAAAGTGCTTGTCCCCATAGAAATATAGAAGCACTATCACAATGATTTTTTATAAGTTTGCAGTAAGAACAACGTGAGTTCGAACCCAGCCCGGGAGATTTTTTTTTTTACTTTTTTTTAATTTTTTTTTGCTTTATTTTTTTTTTAATTAAATATTTTTTATTCAACATCTTTTAATTCACTTTTCTATTTTCCTTTCTCTTATTAATTTACTTTTGTTTAACCGAATTGAAATTGATTACACAATGATTCCATATAAGGCTGCAGTAAGAACAACGTGAGTTCGAACCCAGCCCGGGTGATTTTTTTTTCCGTTTTTTTATTTGTTTTTGCTTTATTTTTTTTTTTATTAAAATATTTTTTATTCAACCTTTTTTATTTCACTTTTCTATTTTAATTTCTCATTTTTATTTACTTTTGCTTACTTGAATTGAAACTGATTGCACAAAGATTCTATGTAATGCTGCAGAACAGCATTTGCTTAATATACAAATTTAATACCTCTTCATATCATCGGGCGTTGGTGGAGCGGTCTAAAGGGTTGGTAAATGTAAGAAAAAAATATCTAGGGTCGTGGATTCAAATCCTGGCGCGGCCAGTTTTTTTTTTTTTTTTTCTTTTTTTTTCTTTTTTTTAATTTTATTGAAAAAACGCTTACCGCAGCATTACAAATAAGCGCTTTAAAAACTCTTTTTTGGTAAGGCTGCGGTAAGCTTTTGCTCGCTTACATCCTATGACATGCCATGTTAAAAAGAAAGTATTGTTCTTACGGAGCGGAAGCGCTTATTGGTGAAAAGGATGCACTTCAGAAGGGTTTTTGAAGCACTACTTTTCCCCTTGGGCATCAGCAGCACCACCACCAACGCATTTTGGTATCACCAAAAATGAAATGAAGAAGATGATGGAGTGGTGGTGGCGGTGGAACAAAAAGGGAATGTGCTGAAAAAGTGCCCAAAGTTGGAGCAGCTTTTGTTGCTTTTTGTGCATATTGTATTTTTACACACACACTCACTCGTATATATGTAAAAACGTTCCTGTGCGCGCGCGCTTTTTGACGCTTCTTACAACAAAAGTAGTGACAAGGGCGACTGTAGTATGAAAATGGGTGGGTGCGGTGGAGTTATCTGTTATTCGGTTGTATTGCCGTCGGTGGTGGTCGGCGTTGATGTTTTGAGGGGGCGGGCATGGAATGAGGTTGCTACGCATCACCCATTTCAAATTAAAAGAATATTCGCATTTGCTCAATCTACGTGTGTTTTCTTTTTATTCAGGTTGAGTTTTATTTTTTTTTGAATAAATTTATTTTATTTTAAATCGCGTTTTTGTTTGATTTTTTACTTAAATTTTGTCAGAGTGCTAATTTGAGCATGATACATTTTTGAGCTCTTACCAGGTTGTTCAAAAAGCACGCGGACCAGAAATCAAAAAACGAATTTATACAAAAGAGCAAAAGTAATATCATAATGAGAATGTACCTTAATTTTTGGAAATATCATGTGCTTTTGACATTAATATTTTAGGCGGATAGAGAATAAGCCAAAATTAGAGTCATATGTTTTGCGAGCACTACTCAGCCCATCTCTCTTACAGGAGAAATATAGCGGAAGCCCAACGTAGGCAAATGAAGAGATGACATTAAATGTCTTAAAAGGAACCCCTCTGATGCAATACCAAAAGCGGTTTGACAGAAGGGATGATGTGTTTTAGTTGGTATTAAGCTTAGGAGAGTCCGACACGGTGGACACTGGTTACGATCGGGTCTCATCCGCGACAAAAAAAATACGATTTGCAAGCAACATATAATTTTTTCAGCTTAGTGTTATCAATATACATAACACCTTTTAGTCAAATTATGACATTACTATTGTCTCACCAACAACGATCCTCTAATTCATAGATAGAAAATTAGAATTACATACAGAATCATGACGGTATAAAAGATCTGGAAAATACACTTTTATAACAGCTATACGTATATCTCCCTGTTTAATGAAGATCATTTTACAAGAAAGAGGAAGCTAGATCTAGCGAACAATTTGTAGTAATTTGTAGGCTTTAATATCTTATCAATATAGGGCCAATCTATGATTTTCTTTTTTTTTAACAATTGGTGTTTCTATTTCAATAATCAACTTCATAATTGATCGACATGTTTAAACAGTAAATCTTACAGAGGCTGCTTTCAGAGTGGTGTATTATATCCATTCATTTGATTTATTATATTTGATGAACTTCTGCACTTACTCTGTTCGAACGGTTCTGTCGTTAATCTAATTCTAGGTAAATATTGGGTGTTGGAATTAGTTTTAAAGGTTTTCTAAGAGATGGCGTAACTATCAATAGATCGCATCGGGCACACCTGTGACTATATTCATTTCAAAGCACATTGTCTAAGCTTCATTTTTCAGTATGTGTCATTCCACTGAAGTGTAAACAACATATATTTTTTTCTCTGTGAACATGTCGACTTTCGTTCCAACAAAACGCAATTTGCGGGAAGGTTTACTTTTGTGCTTCTTTTTGAAGAAAAAAGCGGTTGAAGCACAACGATGAAGCACTGGCGATGAAAAGTGGATCCATCAACATCGACGGCCAAGCCGAATATTCATGGCGCCAAGCTTATGCTATGTATTTGGTGGGATCGGAAGGGTGTCGTGTACCATGAGCTGCTAAAACCTAACGAATCCATCACTGGGGAACGCTACCAACAACAATTGATGCAATTGAGCCGAGCATTAAAGGTTAAACGGCCGGAATATGCCAAAAGACACGACAAAGAGGTTTTTCAACATGACAACGCACGGCCACATGTTGCAAGAACCGTCAAGGAAACGTTGGAGGCGCTGAATTGGGATGTGCTACCCCACCCGCCTTATAGCCCAGAGAAAGCCCCTCCCGACTACCACCTATTTAGATCGATGACGCATGACTTGGCTGAACAGCGCTTCACTTCTTACGAGGATACCAAAAAATGGGTCGATTCGTGGATTGCCTCAAAAGACGAGTCGTTCTTCCGGGGCGGAATCCATATGCTGCCAGAAAGATGGGAAAATGTTGTAGCTAACGATGGACAATACTTTGAATAATACATATACATTGTACCGTTGTTTCTAAATAAATGCTCAAAAACCGAAAAAAAAAACCTTTAAAATTAATTCCAACACCCAAAATTTAATCAAGACTAATATTCTAGACACTAGACTTAGTGGACGTAGGAAGCGAAATTTCTGGTCAAAAGGTTAATCCCAAAACGACCGTTTACAATAGAAAAAAGAATACCAGTGACTACTGCATACCAAAATACAACTTTCTGCACAACTTTCAATCTACTTTCCACAAAAAAAAAATGCTTGGGAAAAGGAACAACCTCATTGCGTTGGTGATTATCATGTGTGGCGGTTTCAAAAAGAAGAAATGAGTCGGCGCTGGTGTATATGGGATCAGACTGGATAAAAATGTATTTGCATGCATGAGCCAAAAATAACTATGTGTTTCAGTAAGAAATACATGCTCTCGAGCTTTGCCTTAGAGACATGAAAAAAGGTTGCTATGTGAAATAAACATTTATATTCTTACGTGTACGCTACCGAGCAAACTGACCTACCAAAATAAAACTCACCTCAATCATAACGGAATTGAAGGCAATGAAATCGCAGATAAGCTTGCGAGTGGACGATTATGAATACAAGTTGTTGGACCTAACTATTACATTTCTGCCATGGAATTTTATAAAACATAACCTCAGCAATTGCGTGGACTGAAGATTCTAAGAAAGCTGGAACTATACCCTGGACAATCACTTATGACTAAAGTTTCTAATCAAAGCATTAAAGATTTACTTATACTGAACAGAAACTACCCAGCTACGGTTAGCTGTTTATAAATATTTTATTCAGAATACAAGTACATGAACACTGTAAATTCTGCAATGAATGCAGAAGAATATATTATGTGTTACTGAGTCAGTCTTGCAACACACTGGCTTTGTATTATCTCCATTGCGTACCCAGTGCATTATTACCATTCGACCGTGGACTAACTTCTAATTAAGTTTGATCAGAGTTTTCAAAATAAGCTTTGTTGGCCGAGGTAACTGGATCCTAATCTTTTGTTAATAAGAATTATACTTTTATTAGTTTTTCTCGATGCCGTGAGATGAGAAAGTACATAAAAATAATTAGAAATTTTTAATTTCCCTCTGTATGAAAATATATGTGAATAGAGCTAAGGGGGGAAAAATTACGGAGGGATATGTTTTCAGTTGTGGAAATTTTAACTCCTAGTTAAACCTTTTCCAAATCATTTTGATGTTTTTCCAAAGTAGCCCAGGAAAATAAAACGAAAAAAGAGCTGCTGTGCAAAATAATTCCAAGTGAATTTTTTTCACCGGAATTATCTTTATTAATGCATGATAAATAAAGTGTGAAAAGTCCATTGCAAAGTCGTGTGCGCATAAAAAGTTATTAAGGCTCAAAGGTAGCTAAAATCAGTTTTTTGCAAATATCTCGCTAATGCTAACTTTTACAGAAAAATGTTGTTCTGCAATTTTGTAGCACAGGAAATTTCCTACAAAGTACGTTAAAAATTTTTTCGTACGACTAATGGTTTAGAAGATCACCCAATTTTAAAAGTTGTTAACAGTTATGATACGAAATGCTACGTATAAGTTCATATTAAAATTTCTTACTTTTTAATGCCTCTTCAATGAGAAGTTATACAAACAAAATTAAAATGCCGTTTAAAAGATAATTTAATTTTCTATTTATCATATTAAT
The DNA here is from genome assembly GCA_951812925.1 of Calliopum simillimum. Lineage (NCBI taxonomy): Eukaryota > Metazoa > Arthropoda > Insecta > Diptera > Lauxaniidae > Calliopum > Calliopum simillimum. The sequence goes on from OX638372.1 coordinate 87,224,082, forward strand.
TTTTTTTTCTAGGCTTCATGGCTTAAAAAATATTTTTGAAAAACCGTTAAGACTTCGAAAATTCTGGTTTTTGAAGGATATCTCCGAATCGATAAGCACTACGATAAAAAGTAAGAGGACCAACTTTGTAGAGAATCACAAAATCTACAAAAAATAAGAGATAAGTGTGCATATAGAAGTAACCGTACAGAAGATATTCGATAAAAACCGGTTTTTTTCGCACTTCCGTTTTTTGTCACGTGCTTCTGTCTTTATATTTGAATTTTTCTTGAAACTATTTTATCCACCGCGCCCAGCTTTTACACCATATATAGTGATTCTCAAGTGCTTCACAAAAGTCCAAAAAAGAAAAATATTTTTTGATTTTTTCTTTGTTTTTCTTAACATTACAAAAGTACGATTGTCTCGTGCATCATCATGGAAATACCCATATGTTCTTCAAGGAAAAATTTTCTATTGATTTGTATAAGTTTTATGAACCTTGGAACTAGTGCAAGCATCATATATAGACAGTCTCTAAATTAACTGGTCTAAGGCACCAAGCAAAAATTGAGATGCCTGGATGTTCATATTTATTAGAACTCAACAATGAACTTAAAATATTAACGTGAAGTTAATTAAAATCAGATATTAGAAGCATTGTGCAAGGTTTAATTAAGTTTGCTTAGAGGTTTAATTGATTAGAAAAAGTTTAATTAGATTTGTAAAGTTTAATTTGATTTGGAAAAAGGATTAGCTTGAAGTATGTGTTATTAAAATGTTTCACTTTAAAAAACAAATAGTTTGCAAATGAACTTATAGATAAGGCCAAATCAATATAAATTAAAAAATCAAAGAAATTTGATTTGCAAATTTAATGTTTCCAATATCTAAACTGCAAATGCAACCCTGGCATTAAAATGTTTTTAATGCGTCACATGGCTATTGCTGTTTTGCTTGCTGCGACTCAGACAAAATGTCAAATGAAATGCGGAAGTGTAGAAAATTGCAAAGAAAAAACAACAACAAAAAAAAAAAAAAAAGCGCACAAAAACAATACAATAAAATGAACAACAACAATAATAATAATAACAACAGCAACAACATAAAATGCAAATCATTTTTACAAAACAACAACGAATCCATCGAATGCGGCGAACTGCTGCCGCTGCCAGCCAGAGTACTCGCTCGCTCGCCGCAAGTGAAAACTACTGTGGTGCATAACTTCTAAACTAAATTGCGTTAAGCGATGAATTAAACGAACTTATGCGCGTTACTGTAATGTTGCGAGGAGGCAGCAATAAAAATACAAAAGCCAGAAAAATGCAAATATTTTATGACTTTTTCCAAGTACACAACACTAAATAATTAGAAATTTTATTACGCGCGTTAGACATGAGAAACTAAAGGCAAAAATCAACATAAAAATGAATCGAGAATGTTAAGTGGGGGAAGCAAAAAAGTTAAAGATAATAATTTGTACATAACACATACCTACATAGACATTTCGCAACAATTCATTATAAAAATTTTAAATTAAATTTACACAAACCGCGAGTAAATTGTCCTCTCAAAATGTGATAAATCTGTTGCCAACTGCCTTGAAAAGTTTGTAGTTTGATTGATTGAATACAACGCAGAAATTTGCATTGTTAAAAGCGTTTTCAACTTGCATGCGCATACCGTGCGCTACACCCCGCCTCCCATTTTTCGAACACACATTTTTCATTTTCTTCTTGTGCTATAAAACTCTCCACTTCCCTATAAAATTCTCTACACGCACGCACACAATCTAACGTTAACGTTACAAATTTTATGAATTAACTGTTTATTTTTGTTGGTTGTCATGGTTGCCAATTTACGCACAGTCATTGTCACCATACTATTGTTGTTGTTGTTGGTTTTGTTGTTGGTCAATGTCCTGTCACCGGCACTGGTGTTTGTGTATCTATGCATATTAATGTGACAAACAATTTATATATATATATAATATATATAATGGTATGTAAATCAAAGGTTAATCGAGTTCATTGCCTCCCCCAAATTGGGGGTGTGTGCGTAAAATGGAAAGCTTAATTTATTTGACTTATTTCGTTCGATTTGAAGACGGATAAACTTTTATTGCTTTCATTATGCCCTTGTAGTTCAAAATTCTTAATTCATTGACAGCTCTTGGGTTGTAAACGCAATTCAAGCGAGCTGAGTTCAGGTTTTCGAGATATTCAAAATTAATTCATATATAAAATACTTCTATTTTTTCCCAAAAGCATAAAATTCTATTTTCAAAATGGTGAAAAAATTAACAATTTATCATTATAATTGCAAAAGTTATAGCCATTTCAAAATTATTTCCTAATTGATTACAAACAACATGTCGTATGAGTAACATTTATTTAAAATAAACACCCAACGGGAAGAAATGAAGCTGCTTCCAAAAAGAGCGCAATAAAAGCACATCTCTGGCAGCATACAAAATTTTTCAAATTCAATTTTTTTTTTATTGCTTTTAAAAGTTAATAAATCTACCAAAAGTTACCGAAAAAAAGTAATTCTTGTGATATGGAACTTAAAATTTTGAAAAACTTCCACGTATTTCAGCGTATTTCATGTACTTCCAAATGTGTGCTTCCACGAAAGCGTATTTGAAGCGTATTACATGTGCTTCTGAAGATGTGCATCTCCGCTAGGACATGCTGTGTTAAAAAAGATAAGCAGTGAGAACAGCACTGGAAGCAGCTTCTTTCTTCCCAAGAAGCGCAACTGAAGTCGTTTCAATGCGCTTCCGTTTCCCGTTAGGCACTTCTACAATTTTTGTAAGGTATTTCATTAATAAATGGTCGAAATGCCAGTTTTATAGTTTTTCTAATATTTTTGTGCAAAATATTTAAACTCGAATATCTTGAAAACCAGACTATGATCACTAAGCTCAGCGTACTCGAACCGTGTCATCGCCAAAATCTCTGTTTACATCTTAACAGAATGTTCGGTGCATTAGCGGAACAGTATAGTCTAATCCAAAAGATATACTTAGATACTTAAGTTTCTCCCCTCCTATTGAGTCCTAGAATTACTCTAGAAATAAAGTCGCTTTGCACAATAAACATCTAATTAAGATCAAAGTGGCTGGACTAAGTAGTCATCGGAAATTTATGTATATATATTCTTGACGACATCCGAGATAAAGCTTTTAATAATGCCAAAAGAGTTATCCAACCCAACTTTAACGAACAGCTAGAGTATCTCGACTACGCCGATAAGATCTGCCTACTATTCTAAAGACACTCAGATTTGCCAACCAAAATTGAAGACCTTGCCTTAGAATTGCAAAAGGCCAGCCTTCTGCTGAAGACGAGTTTGCTCAAAAGAAAAAAAAAAATAGGGCCATCTTTCGCAGTTCGCATTTTTGATTCAAATTTGAAATCGATTTTATTATATTGGTGCAAAACGTAGCTTGTTACCGAGCCCTTACACCATTTTAAAAGCCGAACTGCACCAAAAAATTAAATCATTAGCCGATAGTAATCGAGATCAAACCATATAGTAAAAACTAGTTTAATTTTAATGTCAAAAAGTATTTTTATAGAACAATGACAAAAAAAGTATTAATTTTAAACTATTTTGGAATAAATTTCAAACTTTTATGGAAAAAATTCTGAATTTGATACCAAAGAAAGAAAGAAAATTAAACTATAATTTTTTAGTGTGTTCGCAAATGGGGATGGATATGTCGTATTTTCCGAAATTTACGCACTGAAGTCTACCGCAAAGCCTATGAGTAGAGTCCACAAGGTATTAAAAGACATGGTTGGCCCTAAATCTCAAAAGATCGTATTAACTTTAAACATTTCATTTCAGCCATGTGCTCTCCCTAGAAGTTTCTGGGAAATATAATACAAAATATGTCACTAGATGGCTGCACATTGCAATCTTAGATTTTGCAGCCGAGAAAACGGAAGCTGTTCCTTTGAGCACAAGTCCGGGAGATTTTTAGGTTTTAGATTATCCAATCAAGGCATAAGTTATATCTTCAACAATACATATGGTACCACGGGGTACTAATTGAAATAAGAAACCCTTCAAAACAATTTCTGGCTTCGGTTGGTGAATGGAGTCTTATCAGGCATAATGTCAAATGTAGGTGAAGCTAAACAATCCAACCAACAGGCACAAACGCATCCAATGCAGACGTGAAAAAACATTAAACATCAAAGAAGGGCAAATGGACGTTTACTCTAATCCCAAAGAGCCTGAATAAACCGCAAACATGGAAAATTTGTCTTCTACATTTATATAACAGCTGCTTGATAGACCTGAATGTTTCAAAAATATACCTCCATCATTTAGTTATGCATGTATCAAAAAGATTCTTTTTGTCCAAACTGCCATGGCAAAATAGAAAATAAACATGTTTTAATAAACTCCCTATATTTCAATGAAAAAGTCTTGATTTACAAGAGGTCCTCGGAGACTCTCTTACAGTGTCAAACATCGTGACAGAAATATGCGAAACACTTACTAAATTTCAATAGCAAGTATGATAACAGGACTTAAGCTTATGGAACGTCGCACAATGGCAGATTGTGGCCATAAATAGGTAAAATTTGAAAGTGCTATGGATTTAAAAAATTTTTACGCCAATCGTCAGATAATACTTAGGGACGGAAAAAAAAACTATAAAAGTTTAAAATTTTGTTTTGGCGTAGCAACACAGTGAGCCCAAAGTTGGACTTTAAACAGAAAAAATGCTCTACAGAACTTCTAAAATTAGGAACTGCTGGATAAACGCTCTAGTTAATTTGTTTTAAGCCCGATCCACTAATGTGGCATGTCGTTAGAAAGTATATTGTTTCTACTTTGTTAAAAATATTTTTATTTTTTTGTTGCCGATCTTATGTGAATTATTGTGATTTTTCAAATATTTAAATAAAATGGTAAAAATGGAAAAATTGCAAACTTTGACATTAAAAAAAACAAAAATACATTTTCTGATTTCCATTATTTTTCAATATAATATGTGGCCAAGTATGCTTAATCGAAATACAAAGTCCCTACCGCTTTTTTTGAGAACTTTTTTTTTATAAGCTTTTTCATATTGTGGTTTTTGACGGGACAAAATAAGTTGACTTTTTTGGAACGCTATTTTGAATTCGTTTGCATCGAAATATATCAAGATAGCATTTTGTCAAAAAGTACAAGCATTTAGCTTTTAAAAAAACATTTGTTTCAGTTTTTATGTATGATAGGTGAATTATGGTGATTTTTCGAAAATTTAAGCTCAAAAAGCCAAAATCGATAAAATTTACAAACTTTGACATTAAAAAAAAAAATACATATTCTGATTTTCATTATTTTCCAATATAATATGTAGCCAAGTATGCTTAATCAAAATACAAAGTCCCTACTGCTTTTTTTGAGAACTTGTTTTTCTATGAATTTTTTCCCGTAGCAGTTTTTGAGAAAAAAAATATTTTTATTTCTTTACATTCTGCAACGTTTTACAATATATTTATCAATTTTAAGCTTACAGTCTTCTTAAATTCCAAAAAAAAAAAAATTTCAAGAGAAGGGTGACAGGTAAGGGGTATATTTCCTCCGTTTAATCCCCCTTGGGACTCACCCTTTCTTAAAATAAGCCAAGAACATATTGAAAGGTATACAAAAAACATTATAATTGGTATAATATGCCCCTTTCTGTGCATAAAGTTTTAATTCACGGAAGCGAAATCATACAAGCACTTCAAATACCAATTGGTAGTCTTTCCGAAGAAGCTCAGAAAGCATCAAACAAAGTTTTTAAAAGCGCTAAGTTACACAACAGCAGATTGTGCTCTAGAGTAGCAAACAACGAAGACGTTTTGCATTACATGCTGTTCTCTTCTGATCCGATTATTAGCCAAATCCGAGTAAAACGTGCTAAAAAATATAAAGAGTTATCACCAGAAGCTCAAGAGCTGTTGCAATTAAATGAAAAAACTGATTAAAATAAATTTAAAACAATGAAATAACTTAATATTTTCCATTTTCTATTTTTGTATATATTAGTTTCGACTTGATTGTGTCCGCCTTTTTTGATTTGATCGCCAATTTGAGTCAAAAGAATTGCAATGAAAAAGTTTCTAGTGCGGACTATTTTTTCTGATAGTTTTTATGAAAATAATAAATAAAATGTTTAAAGGGCGTGACAACGCCTATTTTTTTATTAGTGGACATTATTTCTCATAATATCTTTAACACATTTGCCAAACATCATCAATCTGCTTTAAAGATTTTCGGAGATGTTGATAAGTTAATTTTTTGGTAGGCGTGGCACTGCCCATTTTTCTAGTGCGGATTATTTGTTCTGATGGTCTTTTCATATGTACCAAATAATATCTATCTTCGTCAAATATTTTCCGAAATATGATGAATTTTTTTTTTTGAAGGCGTGGTACCGCCCATTTGTCCGGTGAACCTTATTTGTCCTGATGGTTTTTACACATTTACTAAATCTCATTTATCTGCGTCAAAGAGTTTCGGTGATACGATTAGTCAATTTTTTGGGAGGCGTGGCACCGCCCACTTTTTTAAAATATAGCTTAGCCTTTTTTTGTACTAGCATAATATAAAAACTTCTTTAAAATCGGTTACTTAGTTTTCGAATTAATAAGGGACAAATACACAAACAAACAAAATCTAGTTTTTATAAAGTTGATTTTCGTTTATTCCTCATAACTTGAAAGCTATAAAAGATAGCGCAAATTTTTTAACATTTTTGAAATAAGCGGGGTCAAGTTATTGAAAATTGATACCCATTTGGGAAAAAAATTCGGACCACGCCCCAACTTTGTATGGGAGGTAGGCGTGTCCGTCAGCGGATTTTGTTCATATTTACAGATTTTTATTATTTTGATGTACCAAATTTCAATAGCCTAGCTCTATTATTACTATATATGACCGCCGTTCCATACAAACCCTCCCATTGTGCGTCGTAGAGGAATGTAAAATTGACGTTTGAAGAGTGAATGAAGAAGTACAAACAATCTGTCTATATCAAGGGCAAGTACGGACCATACTGATCAACTTACAAATATTTGAACAGATGCAATACTAGAAAGTAGTTCAGGAGGATCAATTCTTCCAGACAAGTTCTAGATAGGCTTTCAGTGCTTTGACACCTCGTTAAAGAAACCTCATTTAGGTCCCGTGATTTCATTTGATCAGCAAAAAAACTGTACTTTTAATACATATGTTATTGATTTACTTATGTTTTCGATCTTTTCTTGAAAAACAATATGTAGATTGTAATGAAAATTTTTGACTATGGAATTTGGTTTAAAAATTATAAAATGGTGGATGATGTAAAAGACACCCCAGCTTTTTTAATTTAATAACATTGGTTGAACTTTCTAAAGTAAAGTTTCGAATTCTGACAAGTTCCTTGTAATGATTTCATCTTCAGATAAACAAAAAAACAACACGCACAAAAGAGTTTTCCAATAAAACGAAAAAAAGAAATAAAAATTTTCAATAAAGCAACAACAATTTGTTGTTGTTGGCAACTCGCAGTTGCTGTCAAAATGCCGTTGCACCCTTGACGGCACGCAATTACTTTGGGTTATGGGGGAAAAACGTGTTGCCATTTTCACCCTCATGCTTTGTGAGCAGTGTTTTTTGTTCTTGATGGTAGTAGCACATAACCATATACATTTTGGGGGTTATTTTGTAAGTTTAACCTTTTTGAAGGATACATGTTAGAATCTACATAGATACAAAGAAAAAAAACGTGATGTTGAGAGACGAATAACGATGGAAATTATTGTTGCCTTCGACATTGACAATGATTTTCAGTGTCAGGGTAAAATATACATACGCATTTCAAAAAAGAAGAAATAAATTTACAAGGAAAACTTTGAATGTGTGAAAAAAAAACAAATAAATTTTCAAACGAAAAAATAACATTGGAAACTGGCTAAAGCAATATTTGAAGGGTTGGAAAATTTTTATAGTGAGTTTTGTTTGTACTTAAGTATTGCAAACAAAATTACGTTAAAAGGGTTGTATTACACATTTTAGCAGGAATTTCTTTTTTTATTGCAATTAAATATCGATGAGGCATTTTTATTCATGTGCGAGTGAAAATGTTGCCATGTTTTCTGTAAAGAATGATTGAAGTTAATAATTTATACAGTCTGGAATCAGTATGAACTTAGCTTTACAAGTATTATGTCTATTGAGAAATTCTATCTGGTAGGTGTTCGTTCGGGCTTAGATAAAATCAGTAAATTTTGTCCTTTTGTTTTTGGCTATCAATCTTTTTTTGTCTCGATATTTTTCAACTTTTTTGATGCAATGAATACAATAAATTTAATTAATTTGTAATACAATTCGATATTTTTGATTAGCTTGATAGTTTTGAAGCAAGGGTAAGTCAGAATCCTGACGCGATAAAAAATAATCACGTCTGTATTCGTTAATAGATGGTTCCAAGCTCCTATTTCACTATGCAACAAATGAGTAAAAAATTTTTCCCCAGGGAATGCCATTATTCATTTTATATGTAAAATGGGCTGCTGATTCCGAAAATCGCTTTATTTTTTTTTTATTTTGTGTCGTTTTCGTGATATCGGTCATTTTCGGTTTTTGGACCAAAAAAAAAAAATAGTTCCATTTAAATACAAATATCTCAAGAACCAGTGTTTGTATTCAAACGTATTGTATGTCGTATTAAAGGTAATTAAATTACCTACCTATTATATTCACATCACTTTTTGGTTGGTTTGTTAGTTTCTGCGAAATAAATTGATATCTAAAAAAAAATTTTTTTTTTTTTCGAAAAAATTAACATAAAATCAAAATCAACTGCAGATTTATACAAGAAGAAATAACTTTTTTATAATTTTTTTGTATCATAGACTATATATTTGTGAACAAAATAAGATACCATAAAAGAAAATCGATGGAAAAATGCAAAAGTTGTATACAATTCATTGAAAAGTTACCAAAATGCGTTTTCCCCCCCACATTTAGGTCAAAATGACCCACTTTTCGGAATCAGCAGCCCATTTTACATATGAAATGGATAGTGGCATTCACTGGGAGATTTGGCTGTTGCATAGTGTTATCTACTAAAGAAATTGAGAATGCAAAAAAAGTAATATTTTGTTGTTTTTTGAATAGATTATTGGCTACCAAACAATCATGTGTCAAATGCCATTATTGGTTTCAGCTTACTGTTCCATGTTTTAAGTAAAAAACACCAACATTACAAAAACAAAGCAAAATGCATAAAGAAAAAAACAAGTGGCCTGGCTAACATTAAATACCATACTGTGCAGTATTTTTAAAATGTTGCTTATATATATATACTCCCTCTTGTCCGAGTTCACCCAGTTTTTGCTCAGAGCTTGCATTTACAGTTCTTGGGGTTTGACTGAAATTTGGTTGGACTATCTCAAAAAACGTTTTTAGTATAGCGTTTTGAATCTTTTGCTTATATGGGAGGCACCACGCCCTCTTCTCTGAGTTCGTCTAGTTTTAGTTCAGAGCGCAGCATTTATAGTCCTTAGTATTTGAGTGAAATTTAGTTGGATTATCTCATAAAATTCTAATAGTATATTTTGAAACTTTTGCTTATATGGGAGCTGCCACGCCCTCTTGTCCGATATCACCCAGTTTTTTCTCAGAGCTTGCATTAATAGTTCTTAGCGTCTGAGTAAAATGTAGTTTGACTACCTCAACAAACGCTTGAAGCTTTTGCTTGTATGGGAGGTGCCACGCCTTCTTTTCTGAATTCGCCTGGATTTCTTCAGAGCTTGTGCTTACAATTTGTATTTTGGGTGCATTCTCGTGAAAAATACTCCTAAAGTTACATTTTGGATATATTTTTTGTATGGGCGTAAGGCGTGCCCGTTGACCGATTTTGCTCATTTTCAATCCCACGAGCTAACTTTGAGGACGGAGGCAGCGTACCAAATTTTATTGAATTATCTTGCTCAGTTTTTCCAGAAAATGTATTTCCACGCACACCCAGCCAGCCAGACAGACGGACGGACATGGCTATATCGACTCAGGAGGTGACGCTGATCAAGAATATATATACTTTTCTATATCTGCCACGCCTCCTTCTCTGCGTTAAAAACGGAAGGACAAAGTGAATATACCCTTCTTTTTACGTTTAAGGGCCAATTTCACAATGTTCAGCCTTAACTAGTTAAGCCTTAACTATAACTTTAACTGGAACTTCGACATTAAATTTCATACAAAATTTTTATTTATCTGGAAGTTAAATTCTAACTGAGCATTGTGAAAACGGCCCTAAATCGTTTAAAATTGATCAACGCTTAAATCATTAAAAACTCATCGATTCAAAATTTGGTTTAAGCAAAACTAACAAAAACAAAAAAACGGGTGGCAACCCTGAAAATTTTTGTTAAATTTCAGAAAAGTTTATCTGAGCGGTTCTGAAACCAAAAATTTCAATTTAACTAGTCAAAAAAAAAAGTAAGAATTATAAAATAAAAAACACCGGGTGGATTGTTTCTGAAACCAAAATTTTTCAATTTAGTCAAAAAAAGTATTTTTATACCCTACACCCAGGGTATATTCACTTTGTCCTTCCGTTTGTAACGCAGAGAAAGAGGCGTGGCAGATATAGAAAAGTATATATATTCTTGATCAGCGTCACCTCCTGAGTCGATATAGCCATGTCCGTCTGTCTGGCTGGCTGGCTGGGTGTGCGTGGAAATACATTTTCTGGAAAAACTGAGCAAGATAATTCAATGAAATTTGGTTCACTGCCTCCGTCGTCAAAGGTAGCTCGGTGGATTGAAATGAGCGAAATCGATCAACGGACACGCCTACCGCCCATACAAAAAATATATTCAAAATGCAATTTTAGGAGTATTTTTCACGACAATGCAACCAAAATACACATTAATGCTACGAAATGTAGGCACAGGCTCTGAGAAAAAAGAGGGCGAATTCGGACAAGAGGGCGTGGCACCTCCCATATAAGCAAAAGCTTCAAAACGCTATACTGAAAGCGTTTTTTGTGATATTCGAACCAAATTCGACTCAGACACTAAATCATAAATGAATGCTCTCAACAAAAATGGGGTAAAATCGGACAAGGGGCGTGGCACCTCCCATATATGCAAAAGTTTCAAAATGCTATGCTGAAAAGGTTTTTTGAGATAATCCAACCAAACTTCACACAAATTCTAAAGACTATAAATGCACGCTCTAAGCTAAAACTAGACGAACTCGGACAAGAGGGCGTGGCACCTCCTATATAAGCAAAAGCTTCAAAACGTTATACTGAAAACGTTTTTCACTCAGGCACTAAAAACTATAAATCCAAGCTCTGGACAAAAACTGGGTGAACTCGGACAAGAGAGCGTAGCACCTCCCATATGAGCAAAATTTTAAAAATACTGTAGTGTAGGGTATTTAATGTTTGGCGAGGCCAAATTTTACACCCTTACTAGTTTTTATTTTAAGAAGTTTATTTAACATTTAACATTTTTATTTTTTAAATAAATAGTTTAAGCAAAACTAGCAACAACAAAAAACCAGGTGAAGGGTTGCTAAACGTAGAATGATGAAATGTTACAAAAAAAAAAAAAAAAAAAAAAAAAAAAAAACGGAGAATGATGAAATGGAGAATTTTTTTCTTAAAAAGTGGAAACTGGTGGATAGCCCCTGTAATTTTTTATTGTTTTACTTATATAAAGATACTGAGCTGAAAATACACTGAATCTCATTTTTCTCTTCACTTTCAGTTCTCTATTTGCTCAATATTTTAAAAAATTCACAATTGGAATATAACTGAGCGGAAATGGTCTAAATTGAGGGACCATCTTCTATGTATTTCATTTCAATATAAAAGTTTATTTTTTCGAAGAGTTAACACAGAAAAGCAGTAACTGAAATATGTATGCAAACAATGTCGTATAAGTTTTTTTAGAATATAACGAAACGGGTAAATTAATTACACTAAGAAGCGGTTAGGGACAGGTCGGAGAATGAGTTTTTAACACTTTATTTAATAAGTTCATAGTAAAATATCAAAAATTATTTTTTTTAAGCAATCCGTATAGAAGCTCTGGTTAAGTATCTGTATTAAATAGTAAAAATATCATATTTTAAATTTAACCATGGTTTTGAGCCTCGGGACATTGAATGGTACATTTTTTGGAGACTCGCCCATTTAGCCCTTTACGTAGATATTTGTCGTGATTGCTGTGATTCTCGATCAATATTTTTTTGTTATTTCTTTCTGCATTTTGCTTTGTTTTTGTAATGTTGGTGTTTTTTTACTAAAGATATAGAGGAGTGAGCTCAAACCAACAATGACATTTGAGACATGCTTTTTTGGTAGCTAATAATGAAGAAAAAGCTAAAATTTTTTCGATTTTTTTTTATGTCAATCGATATTTTGAACTTTTTCGTAGTTTTTAGAAGTCTTTCCGTTCGTTGAAACCAAGAAAATTAATGTGTAACATACCATAGCCACTAGCTTAGTGGATGCGTTTTTGCTGGTTAACGCATGGTTGAGCACAAATCTATTTGGTTTGACGTTCATATAAACAACTGTTTAATTTATATGAAAAATTTCAATTGTTTAAATAAACCAGTTAGTATGTATACCAAATAAATGCCAATATGGCAGAGCTACTTTAGCCATTCCAAACCCGACTTAAAAAAATTCTCAGATGGAAATTATGCAAAAGCTGTTTGACATAAGTCAAAATAAAATAAAAACAAAATAAATGGTTAACTTAACTTTAAATCATATGAAAACATAAGTGAAAAATGTTGGAATAGTAGGCCTGTTTTTTTTGACGCGTTTATACAATTGTGGTAATTTTCAAATTGCGATAACCTGTGAACGGTGAGTCGTACGATAAAAAGTCAAAGGGTCTTTTTCATTGAGAACCACATGTTCTACAAATAATTTTAATCTTTTGTAAAAAAAAAATATTTATTTAGAAGTTATTTTAAAAAAAGTGATTTTTTGCCGTTTATCGGCGCTTAACCAGTTTTTATAGAATAATTTCTAAGAGATAAATTTTTTTAAATAAAATGAAAGGTTTTTGAAGAAAACGTGATTCTTCATAAAAAATTTCCTTAGAGTTTTATTGTGCGACTCAGTGTTCATGAGTTATCGCAATTTAAAAATATCCACAATTGTATATACGCGTCAAAAGAAATACGGCTAGTGTTGTGATTGGTTTGTTCACAAAACCAACTGCCAGAAAATAAGCCAATCAAGCCAGTGAGTATGTGGAGCTTTAAGCTTTTGTTTGACTTTTCTTGGTTTAGTTAACCAAGTTAGTGGAAACAAAGCATAACACGTGAATCAATAAAACCAAAGAAAATATATTGCTAGAAATGTTTTCCTTTATATTTTTTTTTTTTAATTTTGACCATGTCTGCAAAAATTGGTGAACTTTTAAATTTTGTTATAAATTTTGACAGCAGAATTGAGTTGTTGTTACTTTTACTTGACTTTTCGAGAGCTGCCATTATTTCATTTCATATTTGATGGTTTAACTGCTAAAAAGTAATTCAAAGAATAAAGGAATATTACGAACTTTCTTCTTTCTTCTTAATTGAAATTTCACTCAAGTGTCAAATAATTTTTCTTGAAAAAAAACACCAATTTTTCAACAGTCAAAAATTGCATTATTTACAAAAAAAAAAAAAAAAATTGCAAATCAAATTGTTGCAACAAAGAAACGTCAGTTTTTTATGTTTATTGCTGTTGTTGCATTTTGCTTTTCTTTTCTTTTCTTTAATCGGAAAGCGTTTGTTTTTTGTTTTCTTTTTCTTATGATTTTATTAATTTTTATTTTTAATTCAATTTTGTTGTTGTTTTAATAAAAAAAAAAAACCATTTCAGAACAACAACATCATCATCGTCAGCGTTGTTCGTTACACAGCAAAACGTCAGTCAAGTTCATTGGCATCGGGGCGATGATGACGATGATGACAATGTCAATCACAACAACAAAAATAGCAACAACTTGAATAAAAATGGCGTTAAAGTGTTTTCCTTTGGTTTTTGTTGTTGTTTGTATTTGCTTTGTTTTTGTTTTATGCATATGTTGTTGTTGTTGTTCTTGTCACCATATTGTCAAAATAACGGTGTTGCAAGCAAGAAAAACCAAAGAAAGTGGGTGGTGAACGTTCGAGAACTCATAACAAACGTTTAAGAATTTTCCATTCCACGTGAAAATCTGCGTGTTAGTGACATTGCTTTTTTTGACAGTTGTAAGAAACTTAAGTGCTTGATTTTCATGATAGTGCCATAAAAATCTAATGATACCAAAGGGAAAAAGGACCATTTAATTTTTGCTCTACAATATGGATGTGGTTCTGGGGTCCGCTTACAAACTAATTATTTTGAACATTGGGAGTCATTGAAAATAATCACAGGTTTGCGTCTTTGCTTATTCTCAAAATTTTACAGTTATTTTCAGTAAATCAGTGTGTTATACCGCGGCGTTTAACTTGGGCAGATCTCGCTTAGATTTCGGTTGATATTAGCCAATTGCGCTAAATTTCACTTTGCTTTTCTCCACTTGGACCAGCTTTGTTGTAGACATAACCTGAAGATAGTATTTAGAGTACGTGTTGATATTTCAATATCCTTCTGCATGCAAGAGGAGATTCAATTTAAAGGGTTTAAAAGTGAAAACTGCCCATTTAGTTTTGTCAATTGTAAAAACTCTACAGGCTAACGAGAGGCTGTGCTTAATTGTCATCAAAAATCTGACATCCTTAGTTGGTATCAAACCGTCTACTCTTCCAACGCAACCTAGTAAGTGTATATGCAGCGACATTTGTCTTTTTCAGTGTTGAAATGACATTTAAGTAATCTTATATAAAGGACTTTTCAAGTCTTTAGCTGCTGGAAGTTTTTTGATTCCCTCACAGTATTGTCACCACGTTGTCGATGATGTTGATTTCCCAAGTAATTTCAATATTAATTCCATCAAGTCCCTTTTATATGCGGACTAGTCCCCATTGGACTTTGCCCTATTAAAGAGTTGGCATTGTTAACTTCAAGAAAATACTCACCAAGTGTATATAGGTTTCTGGAATCGGTGTAAAGAATAAGGAGTGAGTTCAAAAAAATCTTAACATATATAAAATTCAATAATTTTAAAATGGTTGATCTTAGAGTCTGAATTGATAATATTTTACAAATTACAGAAAAATATAACTTTTATTGTTCTAGCCACTATTTATGAACTCGTGAACCTTTTAGCCTTCCATTAGAGATTTGATAGTTGTTTCAGACACCTTTTTGGAACATTTTGTCCATCTCCTTTTAAAATCTTCGATATTTTGGGACACCTTTTTTGTGCTCTTTAAGTTTGTTTTCACAAGAGACCAATATCTCTCCACTGATCTTAGCTCCGGACAATTTGGAGGATTGGTCTCTCTTGGTACAAAAACTATGTTATTACTTTGGTACCACTCCAGAGCTTTCTTGCCGTAGTGACATGATGCCGAATCAGGCCAAAAATATGTGGAAGCATTGTGATCGCTTATGAAAGGACGAAGTCTTTTTTTCAAACATTCTTTGATGTATATTTCGGTATTTATAGAGCCCACTGTAACAAATGACTTGCTTCTTTTGCCGCAACTGCAAATAGCTTGCCATACAAGGAATTTTTTAGGAAATTTTGTCTACTTTTGGATTCTAAATTGTTCTTCGATATTTCCTCGAGCATCAGCAACACAAAAGTTTTGACCCGGAAGCTGCGTAAAATCTGCCAGTACATACGTTTCGTCGTCCATTATACAACATGAATATTTTTGTATGAAATTCTATTTTAATTTCCAAACCCTACTTTTGGCGTCTAAATTTTTTGCAGCATTCCTGTCTGGAACTTTTTTGACTTTGTATGTTTTCAAACCTGCATTAGCTTTAACTTTTCGCACCAAATAGTCAGCGTACTAGGCTAACCGGGCAGCTTTTCTAGCAGATGTGTTTGCAGATCTTTTCAATATGCTGTAAATTTTCTTGGCTTTCCCAATATCATGTGGTCCTTGTTTTCTTCCCGAACCAGGGTTCCTATCAATGCTCAAATTCTCCTGAAACTGTTTGATGCGACTTATTCGGTTTTTTTTTGAAAATTTTTAATAATTTTAAGACGTACTTCTTTTTCTTCACTCATTTTGATCACACTCACAACAAATCAACATGTTTGTCACTAAAAACAATAACTGACATATTTTTCAAAGAAAACTAGATCAAAGAAATTTTTAAATTTTACAACCAAAAAAAATTATTAGGTAAAACGTGTGTTAAGATTTTTTCGATCTCACTCCTTACTTCACTTCTGTTGATCTTCGTAGTGTCTACTTCACCTTTATTTGACCTAAATATCTTTGGAGCTGTTAGACCGAGTTCGTCGACGTGTTTTTAAACTAATAGGAGACGTAAACATAATATCCTCTAACGACTCTCTTGAGCACGGACGCAAAGTAGTATGTTAAACCCCATTTTTATAGGTATTATAATGCACAGAAAAGAAAATGTCGGTCAATCCAACCGATTTCAACGATCTCTAGAGAAATAGTTTCCTCAGTGCGCATTTTCTCTCGAACCACTCGTGTGTCCAATGCTACCCATTT
The DNA here is from genome assembly GCA_951812925.1 of Calliopum simillimum. Classification (NCBI taxonomy): domain Eukaryota; kingdom Metazoa; phylum Arthropoda; class Insecta; order Diptera; family Lauxaniidae; genus Calliopum; species Calliopum simillimum. The sequence continues at coordinate 87,240,690 of OX638372.1, forward strand.
TTTGAATTAAATCAATGTTAAATAGAACATCAAACTATCGTGATTATTCGTTCTTTGGCAATTCGATAATGTTGTGGAACAATCTCCCTGCGAATGTCTGACATCGGTTAATTCATAAAAAATGTTCACCGACACTACTTTATCTTTCCCCCCCCCCCCCTCTAGCCTTTTTCCTTTCTTCAAACCAACACAGTGCTATGAATTTATAGGGTCCATCCCATGGGCCTTGGCTTTAACTAAAAAAAAATATATGGGACTCTTTTACTTCTCAGCCACTCAATATTCTACTCTAACTGGGAAGTACCAATTGACTCTTTTAACATCTATCATTAAAAAGGTGTTTTCACTGTCCCTTCTCGTATCTCATCCAGCACTCTCCAGTTAGAGGTGTTATTAGAAATGAAAGTGCTAGCTAGGTTAAGGCCTAAAATCTAAGCTAAGTTGGTTAGTTACCACTAAGCTCTGAATCGACTAGGATAGCACAAGGTTCTTGGATAGCTACGAAATCTAGACACTTATTTAAACCTTGGCATTGAGAATATAAGAGGCAGCTACTGCCCTGTGGAGATTAATTTGGAGATGCTTGAAGTACCTCCAGCTTATTGTGTCTTCAGTGTGTCCAGGGCGGTGCATTAGATCCTCTTTAGCTGCTTTATGTCCCACGCAGCGAAATTGTTGCGTCTCTCCAACTTTCTAAGTTAGACGTTGGACGTTTTTGTTGCCCTTGTTTCTGTCACGGGTATTTGAAGTGTAGTTTGATGTAGCGTTTGATTGCGAAATTTTAACCTCAATTATCTTTAAACTATAATTTTTGAACTATGAAATTCAAAACATCATAGCTTCGCCAATTCAAGACATTTTTGAGCGATTTTTACTACGTTCTCTTCTGAACTTTATCCAATAGTATCAAAAACTCAAATTTGACCTCTATCAAGACAAGGTCCCTTTTGTCACAAATGGTGCTTTCATGAATACATGTTATTTTCAACGCTTTAAACATTTTCTATGTATTCAACCCAAAAGCACACTCTTGATACCACCCCAGTGTCATCAGCCTCGTACAGTGTCGGATCCAGGATTCAACTTTAGGGGGGCCAAAGTCGAATGAAAGGACGATTTTGAGATATAATTGATCATTTTTCTTTTATAACCATTCAAAACTTATAGGGTGTTTTAGCCCCCATAGTCCACCCCCTGGATCCGCCACCAAAAATTTTAATGAGCAAATTTTCAAATTAACGGCGCCAAAAAAAAAACCTACAAAAACTCAAAGTTGAATGAAATATTTATGATCTATGTGATGAACGCTAACTTGTTAAGGTAGGACCCACCAACCAACCGACCAAGCCAACGATCAAACGGCCAGGCATCAGTTCAAGCGTGACTTGGACAAAATAAAAGCAACAAAAGGAACAACAACGACCAGCAACTAAAAAAACTAAAAAAAAAAAACAAAATCTAACCAACATAAAGGTTGTAATTATGACAACGTCGTATATGAAATGAGTTGGCTTAATGGTCTGAAATAGTTATGGCAACTTTAAGCTTTTTATTGCCAACCGTTAGCAATCATGAGGCATATTTAGATACATTCGCAGATATGTACGTACTAAAGGTTAGTTGACTTTTTTGCTTTTAGTTTTTTTAATTGTTTCTTTTAACATGGCAACACTGTTGAGAGCTATAAAATTCGCCATTATTTGTAATGAATGACGTTTAAGTGTAAAAAATTTTACTGTGCTAGAATCAAAAATTTTTTTTGTGATATTTATGAGTGCGGGATGGTATATACAGCTCAAACACAATTGCAAAACTGACGAACTTGATCGATACCTTGCACCTGCTTTAAGAGCTGTAAAAAAAACTATATGTATGGTAGCTCTTTTTCACAAACACATATGTTGCTCAAAGAAGAAGAAGAAGAAGCCAACTTAAACACGCTGATTTTGGTAATGGCAGTCATTTTTCCTGTTAAGCTCGGTGTTTGAAAATTTGACATAAAAGACCCAAAAAACAAAAGACCCAAAAAACCACATAATTCTTGGCTATTTCCATCATTTTGAAAAATAAACTTGTTCACTTGGTTAAATTTCTTCGTTTCTTAAATGTCTTTGAATTTTCTGATTAATTTAGTGTTCACAACTGCAGAGATTGCAGAAAAGTGTTTAGCAGATCTGTTTCAAAATCCGTGTGATTTTAGTTACTTTCCTTTAAGGAGGCTTTTTGAATAAAACGGTGAGTCGTACAACAAAGATAATTAGAATCTTTTTTACTGGTTCTACAAATAATATTAATTTGTATTAACGAAAAATTAACCGTTTAGGAAATATCCTTTAAAAATCACAAATAGCCGAAAAGTTCAATTTTAACGAATATGTCCTAAACGGTTACTTTTTCGTAATACAAATCAATATTATTTGTAGAACCAGTATTTGAACACAAAAAAAAATTTTAATACTTTTTATCTTATAACTCACCATTTCTTTCAAAAAGTCTTATAAATGAAAAGTAATTGAAACCACAGGGATTACGGAACATGCCTGAATAACAAACTTTTTTGTTCATACTAGTTAAATGTTACTCATACGACATGTTGTATGGGATCAAATGAGCAATAGTTTTGAAATGATTATAACTTTTGCAAATATTATGATAAATAGTCAGTTATTTCAGCAATTTAAAGACAAAATATTATACTTTTAGAAAAAGTTAACACTTCGACATTGGAGGCTGTTATGGGCCACCAAATTTTTGCAAAAGCAAAGCGCTGTTAGTTACGTTAAGTTTCACAGTCACCCAGATATTACTAGATAAAAACTACATAAATTACTGGAAAAATATTTCAAATGAAATGCATATATACAGTGAGTCACATATGTATTTTGCATATAAAAAATATTCAAAAATTCGACTTAATACTCAATTTTTAGCCGTTTCATTCTTGGAAAAGTAATATTTTTTTTATAAGCTTCGAGTCAATGGAACGTCAACTATGATACCAATTCATAAAAAAATTTAAATAATGCGTTCTAATCACTTAAAAAGCAAAGAAATGATTTATTCATCTTTTTTATAAGGTCACAAAAGTATTTTGCTTTTTAGTAATATTTTACTGAAGAGACATCATATAAACATCTTTGCTAGGACTCCATCCCTTTACAACATTTTCAGTCGGTGTTTTTTCCCATTTTTCTTGTAGTACTTGTTTGAGCACATTTTTTTGATAAAATATGGTATTTTCTGACCTTTCCACTAGATAAGGCCAAAAAATTTCTATTGGATTCGAAAAAGAATATCGCGGTGGTGTTTTAATCTCTTTGGTGTTGTACAGAAGTGTCCCAGGATGTGTATTTAGGGTCATTGTCTTTTGAAAATAAGAAGTCATCTTGTGGTAAACCCATTTTTTAACTACTGAGTGCAATTTTTTTTTGTGGAATTGGACTGATGTTCATGTCTATCCATATTGCCACCGATAAGTTTAAGTTTCCCCATTCAATGAGCCAAGAACAGCCTACGACACACCATCATGTAAAATTGTTGCTTTAAGGTTTAAAAGTTTAGGGTTTTATTTGCCTTATATCAGACCACACGGCGTCTGTCGATCCGATGGAAAGCAAATATTATATTATTGGATCCAATAGAAAGCAAAAATAATATTTTCGGATCCGATAGACGCCGCATGGTCTGGCATAAAGCAAATAAAACCCTTAATTTTTATAACTTAAAAGCAATAATTTTACATGATGATGTGTCGTGGGTTGTTCTCGGCTTATGGAATGGGGAAACTTAAGCTTATCGGTGGCAATATGGATAGACATGAACATCAGTCCAATTCCACAAAAAAAAAATTGCACCCAGTAGTTAAAAAATGGGTTTACCACAAGATGACTTCATATTTTCAAAAGACAATGACCCTAAATACACATCCTGGGACACTTCTGTGCAACACCAAAGAGATTAAAACACCACCGCGATATTCTTTTTCGAATCCAATAGAAATTTTTTGGCCTTATCTAGTGGAAAGGTCAGAAAATACCATATTTTATCAAAAAAATGTGCTCAAACAAGTACTACAAGAAAAATGGGAAAAAACACCGACTGAAAATGTTGTAAAGGGATGGAGTCCTCGCAAAGATGTTTATATGATGTCTCTTCAGTAAAATATTACTAAAAAGCAAAATACTTTTGTGACCTTATAAAAAAGATGAATAAATCATTTCTTTGCTTTTTAAGTGATTAGAACGCATTATTTAAATTTTTTTATGAATTGGTATCATAGTTGACGTTCCATTGACTCGAAGCTTATAAAAAAAATATTACTTTTCCAAGAATGAAACGGCTAAAAATTGAGTATTAAGTCGAATTTTTGAATATTTTTTATATGCAAAAAACATATGTGACTCACTGTATAACTCAAAGGTAAAAGTTCAATTTTTAAAGTTGAAGATGTGGGCGCTATATTTTATCTTAATTTTTATTGCCTACTGTTATAATTGTTTGTTTACTTACAGCAAATGTTAATGACACTGAAATGTTGCAAACAGCAGAATGTCAATGTTAAATATTTAATTAATAATAATTATGTGCAACAAAAACAAAAGCATTTAATATAAATTGTAATAAATTAAATTTATTGTCGCCACACGCGCAGCCGCATGCTATAAATACGCCGCCGCTGCTGTCATCAAGCTTATCGTCATCTTAGTCAACAAAGTTGTAGCGATGACGACGCGTAGTGTCGCATAATATTTGTGCATTGCACTGTTGCTTTGTTTGCAACAGTGCAAGCAACATCTTATCAACAATGAGTTTTGCAATGCTTATTAATTAACAGAGTTCATGAGCAAAAGGGTTGCCAACAAGTAATGAAAACTTAAATTATTCTTGAATCAGTCCAAAATGATAAATTTTTTTATAACTTAGATGTCTAAGAATAATATACCACCCTTACTCCGTTGTCATCTTGTCTGTTGGGTGTTGGTGTTATGAATATGTCAACAAGTGAAAAATCTAGAATATGGTCATTTGCATGGTGTCGAACGTGACCGTCGAACACATTTAAATGCCAAAATAAAACGGATTTTTATTTTGAAAATAGGCTTAAACTATACCCCTTACCTAGCTCTATAACTGGTGCTAAGGCTGATTTTGTGCAATTTTTCATTTTCAAGATAATTACAAAAAAAAATAATAAAACAGAAGTAATTTTCGCGGCCAACAATTCAAACGCCGATTTCAGGGAAACCTCAGGCAATATTTCAATGTGACTTATTGTAAAAATTTGTGCATTGATGTCCTTAAAAAATGGTTTTGATTTTACACAAAAATGATTTATACTTTTTTTTCTTAATTTAATTTTAATCACGGTCGCACGGGACGTGTCGCATGGGACATTTTGTTCCACTATACAAATTTTAAATTAAACATCTTACAAGTAACCAAGATTTCCCGGTGTAAGTTGCTTCACCTTATCTTGCGAAGTTGATGTGACATCACTAATTTTTTCCAAACGATGTTATTTGTCCCGATCCATTTTATATATGTACCAAATCTAATTATTGATGAATTTTTTTTTAGGGTATCGCCTATTTTCCCAGTGAACATTATTTGTCCCGGCGCTCTGTACACATTTATCAAATCTCATTTATGTGTGATAAATATGTTCAGAGATATGTTGAAGTGATTTTTGTGGGGCGCGGTACCGACATTTTTTCCACTACACATTATTTAGTTCAAGCTGTTTTTTCTTTTTCGACAATAACGTGAGGTTTTATATTGATCGTTTTACCAAATTCATGCCTATTTGGCATTCAATTTAACATTTTTCAACAAGTTGGCAACACTCGTAAGAGCAGTTCAGACTAACATTGTTACTTGCTTTTAGCGGCATTAACCAGATGACAACCGTTGTGATCAGAAATGGGCGGTATATTGTGTACTAAAGAATTTTGCAAAACATAAATTTTCCGTTTCTATGGTTTCAATAGACTTGGCGCCGTCAGAGGATAATTGTTGGTTTGACATTTTATAATTATTGGGAATATTAACGAAAAATAAAACCTTAGCGATAAATGTACGAAGCTCCAGCAAAAGTCTGCTTTTGGTAGTTCTTGAAATATCTGAGCCTGTAATAGCATGCCTATCTATGCAATTAATCGTTAATCTGTATTATAAACGTACTAATGCAATGGAAAATTTTACTCTGACAGTTTCTGCATTAAATAAACAGTTGATTTGTTTTTTTTTTTTTTTTCGAGAGCACCTGTTCATCGCCCCCGCTCTACACAGTGCGCTTTCTTTTTATTCCCGTCTTAAAATGAAAAAACTTAATTTGGGTTTTACCTAAATATATTTTTTATTTATCTCAAAACGTACTTTTGGTCACTTCTGTTGTGGTTTTAATTTATTTATATATTTTTTTTAATGAAGCGACATAAACATCAAAATTGACAATCTGATGTTTTGTTTCTGTCAAATTGTTACAATCTAATAAAATTATCGAGAGCATTAACATTTTGAAATAGTTCATTTCATCACTAATTTACTTTGATTTCATGCATTAGTGTTAGAGTTGATGCGTATTGAGATGGAGATTATGCCCAAGTAAATTCGGATTAAGACTGCTGATGCGGATTAGCGCTGTCGTCTGTCTACCACATTAGAAAATTTGTCGTTTACGATTATCTCTTTCCGACTGATGTAGACGATACGACGTAAAATTACTGATGTAAAAACGATTGAAATCTGCCCGTCATTTCTAGGTAACAAAAATGTGCTTCCCTAAAACCAAATACAGATTGATTTTTTATTCGAGATGTTGATACAGGCGCTTAAGTTTCGCTCTTTAATAGCTCGTTGGCTCCAGGTGCATTCCGATTATCTATGTAGAAGTCAGCATTCTATATTATTCTGGATGCTAATTTTAAATTTCTTAGCTTCACTCACTTTCTTAATATAAAATCGAGTTCAAAGAATCAGTTTTGCACAATTTAAAGTGTAGAGTAGCAAAAAGCCCTCCCTCGAAGTTTTAACAATACGCCTGCGTGGCATATCTATAGTGATTTCAGGATCACTCAGTCATAAAAAACATAATTTGTTCCGCATAATTGGGGTTAATTTAACTAGCTATTTGACGTTTTTACCGAGATCTTACTGCTGACTACTGAATACTACTAATATTTTCCAAAAATCAATGATGTCATAATCTTTTTATGTATGTCCTAAGGGATTGTTTAAGCCTTTTGTAAGTGACTTCTAGTTAGCAAACTTTTCTAGCCAAAAACTGATGTTATTTTTAAATTTTCTGACCAAAAATTACTCTAAAAAAAAGTTTTGAACCTAAGTTTCCCAACAAAAGCTCTAGATTTAATTATTTCGCGTAACGAAAGCATTAGAGACCACAATGTGCCCTTGTGAATTCCATCAAGGGCACACCAATAATATTTGTTAAATGGTTTCTGAAGAGTTTTCTCTATTAATTACTTTTTGCGTAGTTTGATTTCGTTTGTTATTAGCATTTGGTTGTATTTTTGATAGAATTCGACATTTGATCCAATAATTCAGATTTTTGAGTTGTCTTTGCTACAAAGAGCAGAAAATATTGTTTCAGACTAAATTGGCGTACTTTTAGCATATAGTGTAATTAATTTTTGCCCAAATCATCAAATAATGACCAAGATTTTCTTATCTTTCAAAATCCTGTGAAATCTTTCCCTTATAACCTATGTATGTACTTTTTAAATGTTCTTCACACTTTAATTTGGTAAATTATTCATAATTGGTATTGATTAAAATTCATGTAATTTCCCTTGATTCATTATTTTTTTTACTCATATGCATCAGACACACAAACATACATACAGTTGTGAGCAATGCCGGCGAATGAACTCTCGAGTCATGACGCACCCACCCTGTGAACTATTAAGGGGCATGTTCAGTGTGAATGACCGCCGCTAACACACATTTTTTAGCTGCTGTTTCTGGTGGTGACGAGCAAAAATAGAGAAGACAACAACAAAGCGCATACCAATAATAGAAACTGAGCACCTAGTTACCATATATGAACTGTCAAAAAAATTCTTTTGAAATAACACGTAACGTAATGAGCTGTCAGTGCAGTAAATTGAAAAAGAAATAACAAAACCTGTATTGGCAAAAAAAGAACAAAATAAATTTTAAACAGAACAAAAAATTGTTACGAAATTTCAGCTTAAATAATACAGGAACAAAAACAAACTTTTAAAAATAAAACAAAAATAAAAAACACCCGCAACGCGTATAAAAACAAAACCGAGCAAAAGTCGTTAAACTTTGTGCCAAAAGCAAAATAGAGAGAGAAACTGAGAAATTGTTTTGTTTGTGATAGAGAACGAGTAAAAGCGAATGCTCTTTGACAGCTGACAGTTTAAGCTACTTGTCAAAATCCAGCGTTGCCAGATTTATTCTTCAAAATAATTTGAAAGATTGCAATATACCTTATGGTATGGAACTTATACACGCATCATAGTTAAGCGACCGCGTTTATATGGACTGCAAACGTACTAATGCAATTGGAAATTTTATCCTGACAGACAACAGTTCTGCAATAAGAAAACAGCTGATTTGATTGTTTACTTTCTTTTTTGACAGCACTTGCTCATAGTCGTCGAACCAGTTAGTGCGCTATTTATTATTCCGGTCTTAAAATGAAAAAATTTCTTTGGATTTTACCCATACATATTTTTTATTTATTTTAAAACTCACTTTTTTTTTTCTTGTGGAATATATTTTTGAACTGAAGTGATATTTGTAAATTTAAGAAAATGAGACAACCAGATGCTTTATTTCTATGAAATTATGAGACAGCCGGATGTTTTTTTTTCTGTCAAATTGTTACAATCTATTACAATTCGACAGCGTTATCATATTGAAATACTTTACTCATTTCAGTCATAATCCACTTTGATTTCATTCATTATTGTTGTAGGCTGTGATCATCTCACTTTTGTCGAAATTTGCAGTTGGGCTCTCAGATTTTTATAAAAATTCACAGAGATGTTCTAAGTGCTTAGCATGGAGACCTCTCATTATTAGTTTTGCGAAAAAAAAAATTTTTTTTCCAAGTTATGGACATGGAACTTCAGAGTGTCCAAGTGGTGTTTTTGCGAAAAATCGATGCAATTTTTTTTTCTAAGTCCCGCCATTTTGTCAAAAATAAAATTTTTTAATTTTTGTTTTCGGATTCTCATAGCATTTTAAACGTTTATTTAATTTTCATTTCTAAATTTGGAAAATTTTGAAAATTTACAAAATGGCGGTCATTTTTTGAAAAATCTTAAAAGTTGATTATCTCAAAATAATATCTTTTTTATTTTTTATTTTTTTTTTTACAAAAAGGTGAATAAAATATAAACATTTTGTAGAAGACTTGTTTTGCGCTAAATGGCTGTGAGAGCCAGAGGAAATTTTTTTCTCGTGACATTTTTTTCACTTCATTTTGTGCTTTCATTTACACCCACTAGGTGGCCAAAAAAAAAAATTTCAAAATACACATATATAACTTCCATTGCTTAGAAAATACAAGCTATACTAAAAAAACCTATATTTCCTATATGAATCAAAAAAATAAGTATTGACGAAATGGTGGCCATGTTTTAAAAAATCTTAAAAATCAATTTTCCGAAAAAAAAACAATTTTTTTTCCTTAAAATTTTTTTTAAGGAAATCTTTTGAAAGGTGATGATAAACATTCGTTTTCAAAAGAATTAAGTTAAAAAAACATAATATACAAAATTTTTTTTTTGGAAATTGATTTCTAAGATTTTTCAAAACATGGCCATCCTTTCGTCAATACTTAATTTTTTGATTCATATAGGAAATATAGGTTCTTTTAGGATAGCTTGTATTTTCTAAGCAATGGAAGTTATATATGTGTATTTTGAAATTTTTTTTTTGGCCACCTAGTGGGTGTAAATGAAAGCACAAAATAAAGTGAAAAAAATGTCACGAGAAAAAAATTTCCTGTGGCTCTCACAGCCATTTAGCGCAAAACAAGTCTTCTACAAAATGTTAATATTTTATTCACCTTTTTGTAAAAAAAAAAATAAAAAAATAAAAAAGATATTATTTTGAGATAATCAACTTTTAAGATTTTTCAAAAAATTACCGCCATTTTGTAAATTTTCAAAATTTTCCAAATTTAAAAATGAAAATTAAATAAACGTTTAAAATGCTATGAGAATCCGAAAACAAAAATTAAAAAATTTTATTTTTGACAAAATGGCGGGACTTAGAAAAAAAAATTGCATCGATTTTTCGCAAAAACACCACTTGGACACTCTGAAGTTCCATGTCCATAACTTGGAAAAAAATTTTTTTTTCGCAAAACTAATAATGAGAGGTCTCCATGCTAAGCACTTAGAACATCTCTGTGAATTTTTATAAAAATCTGAGAACCCAACTGCAAATTTCGACAAAAGTGAGATGATCACAGCCTGTAGTGGATGCGGATTGTGATGGGTATTATACCCAAGAAAATTCGGATTTAAACTGTCAGTGCGAATTTTCGCTGTCTGTTATATTAATGTAAGGATAAGAATTAAAACGGATTTTTATTTTTTTTGATCGAAGATGAACTTGGTTTTTTTTTGCAGTTTTTGTAATTTTTTCTTTATTTTATGTAATATGTTCTCGACTTTTAAAATGTGCCCTAGAGAGAACAAATTTAGTGAATTCTAGCCACACAGTAACAAGGTGATAAAAAGCATTTTATTTGCGCCCTTAGTTTTTTAAGTAAATCCTGGTTCAATAAAATAATTAAGTACCTGGGCTCTAGGGTATGATTTCTTTGTCTAAAGTGGCTCTTTTCAAGATCACAAGATTGTAATCACTCTCCATTAACCAGCGTAATTCATTTTTGTTAGTGTTTACACTTCGATGTTTCCAATTGGATCCTTACTTACCGAGATTCAAATCATTAAAGTAAAGGTTTCTTAAATTCATACAGAGGACTAAATAATTTTTGTATGGTCTTGAGATACCTTTTTTAAGAGATAATAATTTAAAAATTTATGATTTTGGTCACTAACCATCCTGCTTAGTAGTAGAGCTCTGTTCACTACAAAATGTACTTACTGTACAGTTTTGAGCAGAGGAAGTCTTTTGAATGAAATACATAGTGTTGCATAATTTGTTTCTTCCTGTTCTATTGCTAAATGAAATTTCAAATTATAAGTAATATAAGCTATAAACATAAAAAATTAACTGGCAACACTGCCAACTACCACTCTTCCTACTTGGCATTGCGCAATGTTGTCGTTTTTTTTTCCTGCAAAGAACTGTCAAACTGACAATTTTGTGCTCCAACGGAGAGCTCCAACATTTTGTATATGAAAATTCTCTATAACCCACTCACACTTTTAAAATTTACGCTCATTTACTCTCTTAATTCTACTTGCTGCTCCAACGCGACGGTAGCGTCGCAGATACAATCGTTGACGTCGCTGTGTTGATTTGCCGGCAAATGTCATTCACCGACGTGGAGCATGTTCAGCAAAGGTGAACGACCGACCTAGCCATTTGTTATTTCGTCAGTGTGTTTAGCAAAAAAAATGAAAAAACTTTTGTTGTTTGTTCTTTTCAAGAAGATTTGTGTATTTGGTGTGATTTTGAGAAGAGAGAGAGACAAAGAGAGGCTAAACAAATACTCATGAGAACGCATTCGCTAGCAAGTGATAAATTTTTTTTAGATTTTTTGTATGTGGCGTCAGCTCCACCATTTTAATTTAAAGCAAATTTGACAGCTGTGTTTTGACAGAAAAGAAGCGCGGCGTTTGTATTTGAATTTTGCGGCAAATTTAATGATGGTTTCCTTTTGTTTTTTTTTTATTATTCTCTTATGTTATGGTTACCTAATCGTTAGTTGTTGCTGTTGTTTCATGGGTGTGGAACCTACCTACCAAACACCTATCTGGTGGTATTTGTTTTGGGTAGATTGTAAATGATGTAATAGCTGTGTTGGTAAAAAGTGGTAATACTGTTGTTGCTATCGAGCTGACAGTTAATGAAAAATGAGCTGTGCCCTTTTATTTAAATTCGAAACTCTGCAAAAATTTGGGGCAAAAGTTTTTTATTTATTACAGTGATGACTTTCAAAAAATACAAAAAATAGTTCTATACTTAAATTTATATAAAAACTTTTGTACAGTGAGTTATTGATGAAGTTTTAGGTCTATTAGAACTAAAGCTAAAACATAGATTTATTGAACTACTTGATATTTCAAAATCAGTTGCGCCTTTTAAAATTATTTTTGCTAAAAATCTGATGATCTTTACGAATTTTGCAAATTTTACAACAAAAAGTTTATAAGTCTAATAAGTACATGCAACCCAAAACGAAATGAAGTTTATCAATGAAATTCAGTTGTCAAAACTAAAAAAAATATCACTAGACCGAGTCCCATATTCCTTTCGGCCATCCTGACGAAGCTTTCGATGCGAAGGCTTTATTCGACTTCTTCGTTCTCGCCTGGCGAAGTTTCATAAATTCTGCAAAAGTTGAAGTTTTCAAATGACCTTCTTAATCACCAACTTTTGTGAAGTCAAACGTATCATAAGGTTTTATCTTGACAATTTGATAAAGACCAAGATACTTAGGTCGCAACTTAAGACCATCACCAAGTTAAGTCCTTTTACATAATGCATACTATAAAACTGATTTACTTTTTTTCGAATCAAAACTCTTGCAATTTTTTCCTTGTACTTTCAAAATTTATTTTTAAGATTTATCCCTTAAATCATATCTAAGCTATAGGAACTCTAACCTTTGATGTCAACTGTCTGACCATCTTTTGTTCTCATTTTTACTTCAGTAAGCAGTTTGATTGGTGTAGAATTAATCAACTTCTAAAATATGAGATCTTTATGCCTTTCAACGTAAATGTTCCATGTGTCCTCCATACTTAAGCCATTGTATACCCGATATATAACTTCATTTTGAACCTATGTATATGAACCATTTAGAAATTTTTATAAACTCCAAAATGGATTTGGGACCCTTTATAGCGGCGATATATTCAAGAGGGTCGAATACCTTTTAACGTCGGTTAGCCAACGCTGAGCATTTACAAAGCAAATGAAAAATGGACTCTTCGACGTTTAGTTCTTTACAGCTTCTACAATTGTAAGCCCTAGCCTTGAGGCATGCCTACCTATAAAATAATGCCTTGTAATAATAACAGTTAAGATTCTGAGGGTTTGCCTGTCTAATGAGATAATGAAGTGACCATATCGCCCTTAGACGTAGCATATGTCGTTAAATTTGATCATCTTAAACAAGTCCAAAAAATATAAATTTTGAATCCAAAATGTCACTACTGTGCCCTAAATTAATCATTTCTTTCTTGTGTTACCAAAGGAGAACACTTCAATGGCAAATCTTTGGAAAAAATTTTCAAAGTAAAATATTAAACTAGAAGGATGTAACCTTTGGCCTGGCCAAACATTAAATACCCTACACTGCAGTATTTTAAAAATGTTGCTTATTTGGGCCACGCCCTCTTGTCCGAGTTGACTCAGTTTTTGCTCAGAGCTTGCGTTTATAGTCCTTACTATTTGAGTAAAATTTGGTTGGATTATCTCAAAAAACGTTTTCAGTATAGCGTTTTGAAGCTTTTGCTTATATGGGAGGTGCGACGCCTTCTTGTCCGAATTCGCCCAGTTTTTTTAGAGCTTGCGCTTATCATTCGTAGTATTTATGTGTATTTCGGTTGCATTGGCGTGAAAAATACTCCTAAAGTTGCATTTTGAATATATATGACCGATTTCGCTCATTTTCAATCCCATGAGCTAACTTTGATGACGAAGGCAGTGTACCAAGTTGCATTGAATTATCTTGCTTAGTTTTCCCAGAAAATGTATTTCCACGCCCACCCAGCCAGCCAGCCAGACAAACGGACATGGCTATATCGACTCAGGAGGATCAAGGACGAAGAATATATATACTTTTCTATACCTCCCACGTCTCCTTCTCTGCGTTACTGACAAACGGAAGGACAGAGTGAATATACCCTGGGTGTAGGGTATAAATATACGACACCACTACAAAGAAGAGTGAGGTGTATGTAAGCTTTTAGTACTTTACCAGAAATTAAGTATCAGACGGTTTTGGCATGGAATCTCCATTTAAAATCAACTAACTTGACTTTTGTACTAGGATGAATTACCTTTCGTAATTAAATCACCCGTATATTGTTTTATAGTTTTGTGCCAGATATATTAACATATTAGGTATGAATGCAATGTTGAAGGATGTATAAAAAATAACAGTGTTATTCATAAAATTAAAAATGCTCTAACCAAAATTAAAATCACCACAAAAAAAAAAATTTTAAAAAAAGATCTGTTAAATTAACATTTTGTATTAAAAAATTCTGTTCAATATGCAAAATTCTTATTAATTTTGTTCTTATTTTCTTTTCAGGTAAATATCTTTCGTAGAAATACTACAATGATTTCAAGATTTTTTGTAAGTATTATTACATATAAGTATATACGTATAGTACACAGAACGAAGCAATGAAACTCCTAGCATGCAACTTATTCACAAGCATTTTTCAGAAAAATTATTATTTCGTCGGGAATGTTTGAAAGTTTAAGTCCCTTTAGGGATATTGGACAAAGGGGCATTACACACTCCTTACGAAAAAAAAAAATTTCAGATTCAATTTATAGTTTATAGGAATGCCACGCCCCTTCTGACATAAAACCATCTTTAAATACGGAATTTTGCATTTTAAAAATGTTTTGAAAAAATGAGGAAAATTTTGCATACTCAACAGCCTTTTTAGTGATATTTGAACGAAGACCAAGACGAAGACTATAATGGTCAGATATTCCAAGACATAAATAGAAACCAAGATATCTCAGAATACTGAAGTGATGGAATTTTTTAGTATTTATTTCTCAAAAAAAAAAAAAAAAAAAAAAAACAACAAAAAAAAATGGAAAAAAAACAAAGCATTTAATTTCAAGTATAAAATCGTGAATATCAGTGTAACTTTTTCTTATTCCTTTTTTTGATTTTAATTTCCCACACCAACGCAATTGCCATGGTTCTTTTGGATATTCCATTCCATCAACTTGAAATATCATTGTGACGCATGGTATTTTTATATTTTTTAATTTTGTTTTTGTTTTTTTTTTGTTTTTTGACATAATCTACACATAAAATAAAATGTGCGATAAAAGTGTAAATGTATTCTGTCTGTTTGAGTGTTTCATTGTGCGTTTTGGCACGCATATTGACCTTGACTGTGACTTTCATTTTGTTTGATTTGTGTTTCTTTTTTAATATTTATTTTATTGGTACAGTATATTGTTCTTTTTTTTTTTTTGTATAATTTTTATCTTTATTATTTCTTCTGCGTTATTCGCTAATTCTCGCCAGTTCACGTTCGTTTATACATAAATCACAAGTCCAATTAACGCAATATTTTCCATCTTCAAATTTTGTTGACATTTGTTTCTGATTTTGCACAAACTTTGCGTAAATTGGCCGAAACAAATTTTTTTTTAACAAAAAACACATACTTTTGTGTGTTTGATAAAATGTGGTGTATTTTATTTTCTTAATTTTGCTGCGAAACTGTTAACAGTCTTGTTGACAGTTGAGTTATTTTTTTGAATAAATAATTAGCTCTTTTAAATAAACTTGTAACTACGCATTAAAAAGTGGTGAGTTTTTTTTTTTTTTTTTTTTTTGAAAGTATAAAAATATTGATAAAGATGAAAAAAATTTGAATTGTTTATGTTCCTGAAATATGATGCGATTCTATAATATACACCTTATACTGAAAGAGTACAGAATTGTTAGAATAAGTCGTGAATGCTGAAAAGTATGAAAAATATCGAATAATTTCAAAAATCAATCAAGAGTAAAAGTTGAAAGATGTCTATACAATTAAAAAGTTAAAAAAATTATATAGAAAGTTAAAAAAAATTACGAAAAAGCCGAAAAAAGTTAAAAATGTTGAATAACATGATGACAAAAATATTGAAAAATGTAAAAATTCATTAAACGGTTTAAAAATCGAGCCATATTGAAAATTTTACAAATATTTAAAAAACTGAAAAATGTTAAGTACATAATTATTTAACATTAAATATAAATTAAAAAAAAAAAAGTTATGTACATCCATTCCATGCCTAGCGTAACAGGAATAAATGAATCGAATACAAAGAGTGTAAAATTTACTGGCTTAGGTGTTATAATTATACCCTACACCCAGGGTATATTCACTTTGTCCTTCCGTTTGTAAAGCAGAGAAGGAGGTTTGGCAGGTATAGAAAAGTTCTTATATTCTTGATCAGCGTCACCTCCTGAGTCGATATAGCCATGTGCGTTTGTCTGGCTAGCTGGGTGTGTGTGGAAATACATTTTTTGGGAAAACTGAGCAACATAATTCAATGAAATTTGGTGCTCTGCCTCAACAGTATAAGTTAGCTTGTTGGATTGAAAATGTGCGAAATCGGTCAACGGACACGCCTACCGCCTATACAAAAAATATATTCAAAATGCAATAATAAGAGCATTATTTTCAATAACTGAAGCAAAATACACATAAATACTAGGGAAAGTAAGTTTAAGCTCTGAGCAAAAACAAGGCGAATTCGGACTAGAGGGCGTGGCACCTCCCATATAAACAAAAATTTCAAAATGTTATACGGAAAGCGTTTTTTGAGATAACCTAACAAAATTACACTCAAACACTCGGATTTATAAATGCAAGCTATACGCAAGATCTAGGCAAGTTTGAACAAGAGGGCGTGGCACCTCCCATATAGGCAAATGTTTCAAAATTATATAATGAAAGTGTTTTTTAAATAATCCAGCCAAACTTCACTCAAACACGAAGAACATTAATTGTAAGCTCTGAGCTTAAAGTAGGCGAAGTAGGATTAGAAGGCGTGACACCTCCCATACAAGCGAAAGTTTCAAAATGCTATACTGAAAAATTTTTTTAAGAAAACCTAACCGAATTTTACTCAAACACTCAGAACAGTAAATGCAAGCACTACGCAAAATCAAGGTATGCTCGGAGGCAAGGGCGTGGCAATTCCGATATAAGCAATTTGTTCTTATACTCTCCTAATAATATACTTGAAATGCAGTGTAGGGTATTTAGTTTTTGGCCAGGCCAAAGATACCACACTTACTAATTTTTTAATTAAGACTATAGAAGTGGGGTGTATATTGAAATGTAGAAAAAAACTATAACTAATAATCCAAGAAAGATACCATCTTTGTATTGCACTCATATTATAGATAGTTTGGTCTTCTTTCCGGAAAAAAAGATTTTAGAAGATCTAAAAAGTAGGACATGGATCCTTTTTATAAATCATAGTATTAAAAACATAGTAAAAATAATAGTTCTTCACTTTTCATAACATGAAAATGCCTGTCCAGAAATGATATTATGTCAAGGATTATTTGTCACAATTCACTGATTTTGTAACTTTTGCCCCCCAAATTTTTTTTGCTATTTTTATCGATTTTGGTATGTAACGAAACCATGCATTTCAGCGAAATCGGAAGGGATAAGGCCAACTCTTGCTACGCTGGTCATGGAATAGTGGTGGGCTTTGAATTGAAAATATGAATTTGTTGAGAATGTCATAAAAGTGTCGAAAATCGTTGCATTGGTAAAATGACTTAAAAAGTGTTGAAAAAGATTCCTCATCCGTCTGCATGCTAAAGCTGCTCTTTGGCATATTTGCTATCTCAGACTATCTGAAGCTACCATGTCCATTCACTTTTGCTGTCCATCAGCTCTAAAATCTACGATCAAGACTGATAAAGTTCATAGCGGGACATCCCAAACGCTTCCTCAAAACTGCTCTAGATTATCTCGCTCACCATTTGACGATCCAGCGCATGGTCCAGTGCGTGCATTAAAAATAGAATTTTTGCTTTAACAGCCGATAATTTCCCAGAAACAATCCCAGCCCCTTTTTATTGCACTGATCATTAGTGATCGATCCATCCGCTTTGCTTTCTAGATAAGACTTGCCCAAATTTTTAAGTGCACTTCTCGTAGTGTCCGAAATGTGTCAAAGACACAACGTCCTCATATGCCATTAGAGTCAAGATCATTAAGTTTAGTGTCCATGATGATGTTCCACAGAATGGGCGATAAAACACCTCCCCTTATCTTCTCTACTACTCAGCCCTTACTCCCATGTTGCACTTGACAACTCTCTGTCTCAGATCACCCAGTTCCAGATGACCGGTTTAACTCTACCAGAAACGAGAGCACTCTTAACCGCATTTTCTATGTCGATGTAAACGCCATGGCGCCATTCACTCGCCTGATGCTGGATTGAGTGTCGTACTCATAAACCCACATCTCGTCGCCAGTAATGTTG
Organism: Calliopum simillimum; assembly: GCA_951812925.1. Lineage (NCBI taxonomy): Eukaryota > Metazoa > Arthropoda > Insecta > Diptera > Lauxaniidae > Calliopum > Calliopum simillimum. The sequence goes on from OX638372.1 coordinate 87,259,092, forward strand.
CGTTTGATGAATCCTGGGTCCGTTTCAACCTAAGAAAGCATGTCTTGAGTGACATCGACACGATTTTTTTTTGCATGAAATTCAAAAATCGAAATTCGCAAAAAAACAGATGCACTCAAAATTGCGTTACATTTATAAATGTCAAGCTAGGAAGCTGAAATTCGCAGGGAATATTGTTAAAAAGTGTGACAACCTACAGAAACGAAAAAAATCGAATTGAATCGGACAGCAGGGGGCGCCACACGGTGATGATTGCGGGAACTTTTTGATCAAGGTGGTATATTAATATTTTTGAAATGATGATTTTATTTTAGCGACTTTTGTGTATAAATCTATAAATGTTGTTTACCTGGCTCAAGGTCTTAGGTTTAATTAAAAGTTTTCGAAATTATATATTTTTGAAATGTTGCGGGTTCGGAATTTGACTATTTTTATAAATGTTGATGAAAGTGAAGAAAAAAAACTGTTGCGACAACGAAGGATTCTCATGGATAAATCTGATTCTTTACCAGCTCCTTCAAAAAAAGTGTGTAAATTGTTATTAAAAGTGTAGTGTATTAATAATATTTGATAATAATTTAAACAAATTTAGCTTTGGTTAACGCTATCGGCTATCGAAGGATGAATTTATGTATGTATTGGAGACAGTAAATCTTGATAGTGGTTGTCGGCCAACACATATTCCATCAATTTTAAAGTTATGTTCACTTTTCGAAATTCTTGAAAGCGGGGGTTACCAATGCACGGTGGTTTTTAAAAAATGTTGGGGGACCCTTCTAGTATCTAAATCCGCAAACCGCGAAATCGAACGTCCAGCCGTTTTTTTTTTGACCTTTTAGTTCTTTTAACGATTTTTGAGTATATCTCGGTGTGTATATACATATTATGTACACATATATATGTATATACGTACATATATATACTTGTGTATGTATATATGTGTAATATATATATATGGATATATTTATACATACACACATACATACATATAAAAGGTATAGTTTCCGCACCATTTATTTTTTAAAAAAATCAGTTTTTTCGTATTTAAGAAAAACACAAACAAAAACCGGAAATGAAAGTAGTCATTCCAGATGTGATTTTTGATGCTTAATCCAATTCCGGTGTTAGAATTGCTCTATTACGTCTGGACTTTGAGATATCCTTACATATATGTTTAAAGGACACCATTTTTTTGCCTATTTTTGAAGTTATATAACAAGATAAGGTAATATTATGCCGTAAAATCTGGTATGACAGTTAATGGCCCTAGTTTTTTCCTTGAAAACTCAATCAAACCGATAACGATATCTTTTTTTTTGTCGGAGATATCTTTGCCTAAAAAGTTAAAAAAGTGCAAAAACACGATTTTTGGCTATATTGGATGTTATATGCAGGACACACAAAATTTTTTTGGGAATTTCTATTACCAGAAACATTTGGTACTTTTTTTTGACTTTAAATTGAGCTATAAAATGTTTATCTGCAATATTTCTCTGCAAAGTTATGTTAACTTTAAAATCACACCATGAAACTTTAAGCGAAAAATCTCGGTTTTCGGCTATATTTGAGGTTGTATACAGTGCGGACGAAATCCGTGTGCTCTTTTTTACCAACCGAAGCATTTAAAACCATTCTTTATCTTCAAAATGAGCTATTAAGTGGTCTCTTGTAATTGTTTTCTAAAAAGTTATGACTATTTTAAGACGACATGTTGCAGCAATATAAGGAATACTCGTACACTGTGAGTTTGCACTCCATAATGTAATTTTTAAATGGTCATAACTTTGTGGAAAACAATCACAAGAGACCTCTTGATAGCTTATTTTGAAGATAAAGAATGGTTTTAAATGCTTCGGTTAGTAAAAAAGAGCAGACGAATTTCGTCCGTATTGTATACAACCTCAAATATAGCCGAAAACCGAGATTTTTCGCTTTAAGTTTCATGGTGTGATTTTAAAGTTAACATAACTTTGCAGAGAAATACAGCAGATAAATGTTTCTGGTAATAGAAATTCCCAAACAAATTTTGTGTGTCCTGCATATAACATCCAATATAGCCAAAAATCGTGTTTTTGCACTTTTTTAACTTTTTAGGCAAAGATATCTCCGACAAAAAAAAAGATATCGTTATCGGTTTGATTGAGTTTTCAAGGAAAAAACTAGGGCCATTAACTGTCATACCAGATTTTACGGCATAATATTACCTTATCTTGTTATATAACTTCAAAAATAGGCAAAAAAATGGTGTCCTTTAAACATATATGTAAGGATATCTCAAAGTCCAGACGTAATAGAGCAATTCTAACACCGGAATTGGATTAAGCATCAAAAATCACATCTGGAATGACTACTTTCATTTCCGGTTTTTGTTTGTGTTTTTCTTAAATACGAAAAAACCGATTTTTTTAAAAAATAAATGGTGCGGAAACTATACCTTTTATATGTATGTATGTGTGTATGTATACATATATCCATATATATATATATTACACATATATACATACACAAGTATATATATGTATGTATATACATATATATGTGTACATAACATGTATATACACACCGAGATATACTCAAAAATCGTTAAAAGAACTAAGAGGTCGAAAAAAAAAAAACGGCTGGACGTTCGATTTCGCGGTTTGCGGATTTAGATACTAGAAGGGTCCCCCAACATTATCCCTGAAAAAAATCGCGGGTGGTATTTCAAAAAGTTAAAATTTTTTAAAAACCACCGTGAATGGCTAACCGAAAACGATTGTGACATCTCTGTTGCCGAAAGCACACTTTTGGGAATTGCCCACGAAGGCTCAATAACATTGTTATGGCCTGCCGGTCCTGCACCGATTTGGCAAAGTTGTTGTTGGCCAGCTGCGGATGCTCATCGACGAAGTTCACCATTATCTCCATTTGCCTTGGTGTCGCTGCCCTAAAAAGTATAATAAAGTTAATAAAGAAAAAATAAAATTAAATGTCGCTTCTGTCAGAAACATATGTTTTCCAATGACTTTTAAACTTCAAAAAACAAAACGATAGACGATACGATAGCGATAGGTAAAGAGAGTGTCAAAAAAACTTGTACACGCTTAAAATTAAATAAAACTTAAACTGTTTAATTTAAAAATTCTTAAAAATATGTGAATTTATTAATATATTATGGAAATTCATTAAACATGAAAATATTGGAATATTAATCGCCACACAGGAAACTCCTTAGGGAATTTTTTTTTGCTCTTTTGCCCGGTATTGTTCCTCGTCCATCAGCCACATTAAAATCTTGACCCGGAAGTTGTGAAAAGTCTGCCAGTACATAGGTTTCATATCAAATTTTTTTTTATAAAATTTGTTTTGGTTCTGCACACAAAAGAATCATAGCATTTAACTACACGAGCTGCTTTTCTGACAGAAGTGTTCAGAGCTCTTCGATGCTCTTAATGGATTTTGAAACAGTGTGACGAAAAACCTTGAGATCTGTTGCTATTTTTTTGAAAGTCCACAATGTATTTTTTTGAAAAGTTTTAATTATTTTTTCACGTACTTTTATTTCGCTGTCCATTTTGAAAGAAATAACAATTGAATATGGATAATTTGAATAAATAAAACATCTGATATCGTAGGATAGTAACCGCGCAGTTATTAAATAAGGTGCACTAAGTGTTTAAGATAAGTTTGTCCTCACATCATCTTAAATGCCGACTTATAACTAAAATGCTACCAAATGCCCAAAGTAAACGGAGCTCAGTCATGTAAATTGGGATTGATAGAATATAATTTTCAAAAACTACCTATCAAAGTTTGCCGCGAAGTCCGTGAGTGGAGTCCACAAGTTAGTAAAAGCCGTGTTAAGTAAAAAAGTCAAAAAGTCATTGAAGAAAAAAATCCAAAAATCAGGAAAATTTGGAAAAGAATTCATTTTGGTATCACGATAGAAGAATATATTCTTATAGTATATAAAAGCCCCCATATTAAAACATGAAATGAATGATTCACGGACGCTCAGCTAATAAGAAATGTAAATTTAAAAAAGTTGCCGAAATCAGCCATTCAAACTTTTTTCTTACTTTTTTTCTTTTTTGTTTCAATTCAATTCCCGAAAACTGTTAATTCTCAGCTTGACCAAAGAAAAAAACTTGAGCCCAACCCAGCTTAAGCTCAAGTTGATGCTGTTATTTCGTCATCTGCTGTTTTTTTTTCGTTGCTGCTTCTCTTCCTCATTACTGTGTTTTAACGTTGTATCATCTTCCAAAAAAATATTTTTGTTTTTTTTCTGTTTTCAATTTTATAGCTCTTCCTAATGTTGTTTTACTTTTTCGGTGTTAAGGTCAATGAACTTTTTTACGTTTATTATTATTGCAAATACAAAGCAAAAAGAGAAAAACAACACATCCAATGCGTGCAAAAGCAACAAAGTGACAATGGGGCAGAGTTTGACTGACCCATACAAACAAACTCTACTCGTACTGGTATATTAAGTTTCCAAGAAGTTAGGCCGTCCAGTTCAGATATCTCGTATATCTACGTTTCGTTAAGTGCGTTTTTTTGTTTAACTCAGTCAGATCTTTAGGATAAGCATTTTAAGGAAGTTGCTTCAGCTTCGCCGTTTTTCTGCTTTTCGTTTGCGTCCTTTTCGAGAACGAACTGTTAATGGTGTTACGTAATGCTTTTTGGAAATCATGAAATTTTATGCACACAAATACATTTTTATTTTTTGAGATTTCTTATTGCTTTTTAGTGCTTCTGCTTGTTCTTTAATTTAGCTTCTTTTTTCTGGCCATTTTGGTCAGTTCAATTTGTCAAACCTGTGTCCATTTTGTATAACAGAAAAATAACAATAAATGTTTGACATTTTTGTGATTATCAAGAGCATCATTAATCTTCTTTGTTCGTGTAGCTTGTGGTGTGGTACTTTGTTACTACCAAAAGCATTTCGGTAGTTTTGTTTTTATACCCTACACCCAGGGTATATTCACTTTGTCCTTCCGTTTGTGACGCAGAGAAGGAGGCGTGGCAGATATAGAAAAGTATATATATTCTTGATCAGCGTCACCTCCTGAGTCGATATAGCCATGTCCGTCTGTCTGGCTGGCTGGCTGGCTGTGTGTTGAAATTCACTTTTTGGCAAAACTAAGCAAGATAATTCAATGAAATTTGGTACACTGCTTCCGTCGTCAAAGATAGCTCGGGGTATTGAAATTGAGCGAAATCGGTCAACGGACACAAAATATATTCAAAATGCAATTTTAGGAGTATTTTTCACGAAAATGCAACCAAAATACGCATAAATAATAAGAATTGTAAGCGCAAGCTCTGAGAAAAAATTAAACGAATTCGGACAAGAGGGCGTGGCACCTCCGATATAAGCAAAAGCTTCAAAACGCTATACTGAAAGCATTTTTTTAAATTTTCGAACCAAATTCGACTCAGACACTAAGTATCATAAATGAAAGCTCTCGACAAAAATTGGGTGCAATCGGACAAGGGAGCGTGCCACCTCCCATATAAGCAGAAGTTTCAAAATGCTATACTGAAAGAGTTTTTTCAGATAATCCAACCAAACTTCACTCAAATACTAAAGACTATAAATGCACGCTCTAAGCTAAAACTAGACGAACTCGGACAAGAGGGCGTGGCACCTCCTATATAAGCAAAAGCTTCAAAACACTGTACTGAAAACGTTTTCACTCAGACACTAAAAACTATAAATCCAAGCTTTGGACAAAAACTGGGTGAACTCGGACAAGAGAGCGTAGCACCTCCCATATGAGCAAAATTTTAAAAATACTGCAGTGTAGGGTATTTAATGTTTGCCCAGGCCAAATTTTATGCTTCATGCTTCTAAGAGATATCGTAGACCGAAATATTGTCAAAACGGGTTTTTTGCACTTTTGTGTCTTTTAAGGTTAGGATATCTTTGAGGAAAAATAAGATATCAGCAAAATTTAAATTAGGTTTTAAAGAAAAAGATTGGGGCTTTCAAGTATCTAAGCCACATTTGTCGAATAAATGATATGTTACATAGCTATAAAGCTTCATAAAATGGCAAAAATGGTCTTTAGGTTACAATATCTCATAAACTATACACAATAGAGCAATTTTGAGGTTGGATTCGCGTTAAACATCGCAAAACACATCGATTGTAATCATTTTAATTTTTGTTTAATGTAGTTAAAATTTTTTTTTTTCTTTTTGTATGCGAAAATGCCTTAATTGGAAAAATCGAGATATTTTCAAAAAAGGAGCAGCTAAGGTTTCAAATAAAGTTGATTTTTACTCAGTGCACGATTACTAATAAAGGGGCATTGTTCGTTTTTTGTGGCATTTTCATGCAACCTATCGTTTGTTCAGGAGCAGTGTGTAGAGTCTTATTCTGTTGTACGAAAAAATTTGTAGAGATGAATGCTTAGAATCATCCAAGGTTAGGTTAGGTTAGATCCGGGAGATGAATATGTTGTCATTATTAACTTAGGCCTCGAAAAAGGGCCTATTGTATACCCGATCATCCAAGGAATCGAGTGATTTTTTTTTTGGAATTTTTTAAACCTTATTTTATTGAAAAATTTTTCAAAAATTGTTAAAAAAAAATTTAAAACTCTTCGAGTAACTCAAAAAAAAAAAAAAAAAATTAAAAATAATAACACGTATTCCTTAAATGATTCTTAATATTTTATGCCCAGTACACTTTTTTCGTAAGATGCCTTCCTCTTGAGTAAAATAAGTGTTTTGCCTACCGCGTGCGTTCAATAGCCAAAAACTCTAATTTAGCGACAAAATCCCATCTTGAGTCATCTACCATTTTAAAGCATATAAAAAAATTTAAGGGGGTTTTTTAAAAAAATGTGCAAAAGTGTTTTTACAAGCTATATTTTTTTTTATATTCGCAAAAAGAACATTTAAAAGTGAATACGATAAGTTTCTTACAATTATCAATTTGCAATGTTTGATGTAAGACATGAATTTTTGAAATAAAAACCCTTTCTATGAATATTACAAAAATTGCCAACTTCAACATCATGTTTTTTTTAACAACAAATGGTACTAGCACCAAATCTTCCTTCATTATTAATCTGGCACACCGAATTTTGAGCAAAATCGGTAACAAAAAATTTTTCAACTGGTGCACTTGGCGTGTTTTGCTTCATATACAGGGTGGGCGGGAATCGGTAGAACACCGGAAAGTGTGACGAATTTTCAAAAATGTTTAAAGCACTATTTTTCCAAAAAATGTCTTACTAACCCATAGATTAAGTAACAAATTATGAAAGCTTAATCTATTTCCTTTCATTTGAAATGCAATTTGTACCTGATTTTATAAATTAGCACATTTTTTATGGGAAAACAAAAAGGTAAATTAAAGAAATTTTTATGAAAAATATTACAATAACACCAAAAACTCGCCATATCTCAAAAATCATGACTCGGATTTTCAACTTTTGTTTTCCGATATTCTACCCAATAAATATACATTTCATATGACATCAATATTATTATTATTCTGGTTTTTACAAAGCTATATTTCCGTTCGTCTTGCGAATTTCGCAAAATGGAACTAAGAAAAGTTGTTTTGAACAGTCTAAGAAATCTTACACTTTCCGGTGTTCTACCGATACCCGTCCACCCTGTATACTTTTCTATACCTACCACGCCACCTTTTCTGCGTTACAAATGGAAGGACTAAATGAACATATGCTATGACAACTGTACTACCGAATAACAGTTAACTTACAGCCATAACTAAATTGGAGCTTCAGCGTTATTTTACTGTCAAAAATTTCTCATGTACATACAATTTGTATGGTGCATACCGAAATTGCCAACGCTCAACGCCCAGCTATTCGAATTTCCAATTTTGACAAAGCGTTATGGAGTGAAGTTAGCTGCAGAAAAAATGCTTTTGTGGAACTTTAAATAACGCAAAGCCTGACGCTCCAATTTAGGTATGGCAGTTAACAAGAATTTTCAAAAAATTTATAAAAAGGTATTTTAATAGAAGCCTTTTCATATAAAAATTGCCGCCAAAGTCAAAAAATGAGTGAAAAAACTCGAAATTTCAACTGTGAGGGCCCAGAACTCTACAAAATCCTTTTGAACTCTATAGACCACATCCACTGTTAGAAAGCTCATAGAATTGACTAAGTGAAAAACTTAGTTCTTTCTTTATAACTTCTTAGGTGCATATTTTAGATCCTCCTCCCATACAATTTGTTGTGCGCCTAAGCCTCCTCTATCACCTCCCATAAGTTTTGTTAGTTTAAGGTTTACACCTTGTATATCGCTTTTAATATTCAAAGTTTTTTGAATGGGCGTTAGGCGTGTAGGTTAAAGGAAATTTTAAAGTGAATTAGAAAATTTCGAGGGTAGGCTTGAGCCAGTCCTCTAAACACCCCCAAAAATACGCCCCTGTTTAAAGGGTATTTTAGATTTCTGGTTACAATTTTGTGTTATCACAGTCTGTGTCTTTGCAAAAAAATGGCAAAATAAAACAACAACTAAACACAGCCCCTTGATAATTTTCAATGTCAAAGCACAAAAACAAAGCAACGCAAGAAAGAGAACAACTGTTGTTTTGAGCGAACGCACGCAATGAAACACAGCCGGCGCGCATATTTTTGTCTCGTACCAATGAGGAAACCCCGAACAAACAAAAGAATGAAAAATAACCGAATATTCACGACAAGAGCGAGGCCATTCAACTTCACGGTCAAGTTGTATGATTTGTTATCAAAGTGAAAATAAAAAATGCGAGTGCGTGGGTTGTGCGCGGGGGAGTGGGAGGTATTTGATGTTTGCGAACTTTTCGGATGTGTAAATTTAACTTTGCTTGCGAAATACATAGAAATAAAATACACTTGAAAAAAAGAAAAAAGAAACAAACATCGGAATAAAATAAAATTTCTCGCAATATTTTTGTATCATGTTTAAATGTCTTTAAATAAAGCAAACTCGTTAAGAGCCAGTTTTTCAGTGCAAGTTTAAACTTCGTTTAAACTAAGTTTTATTAAACTCGTTTAAATTGTTAGACCCGTTTAACAATGAAATTACTTTTTCAGTGCGAGTTTATCTCCAACTCAATAGTTTGATTTTTTGTAGGCATTACTGACGAATTTGAAGTGAAGTTTGTTTATGTAATTTTTTTTTTAAAAAACTTCAAGACAATTGAAATACGAAGATTTTCTGCAGTAAATTTTGGAATTGTTTTCAGTCATTTGTAATAATAAAGACAAATGTTTATTGTATGAATTGAAATTATAATATAAACATAAATAAATATTAAAATAAAGAAATTTAATTTATTTTGGTTTTCTGCCACGACCACCGCCGCTAAATGTTATAGCCTTCACGTGCTTCACATAAGATACACCCATAAGAAGCAGCCTCATTTACATGTTTGTTACCCGGACTAATCGACTATTGCATTTCTCCAAATCTGCCTCATCACATGAACCTTTAAATGGGCAATATCGTTCAGTTAAACGTAGTTTAAACTACGTTTAACATTCACTGAAAAACTCATTCCTGAGTTTATTGTTTATTTAAACCAGAAAATGAGTTAAACTTGCACTGAAAAACTGGGCCTAAGTCATAAGTAAGAATCCAAAAAAAAAAAAAAAATTATAAAACGCTATGTAAATACGTAGACGCCTTTTATATTTCGGGATTGGGCAACACTAATGTCAATAGCTAAAATCTGGAAACACCATAATAAAGTTTGACATTTTTTAGCATAAACGTACTCAGAACGTTTTGACGTACGACCATCATTTGTGTTGCTTACAGTGGCTTGAAAAAATCATTTTGGCAAAAAAATGGAATTAACTCGTGAACGTTTTCGTGCGATCATTTTTCACAACTTTCGACGTGGATTATCACGATAAGAGTGCATCGATGAACTTAAACCTTTGTATGGCGATGAAGCACCATCCTATAGCACTGTGAAAAACTGGTTTAATGAATTCAATCGTGGCCGTCGCTCACTCCAAGACGAATTTCGTGAAGGTCGTCCAAAATCAGTTGTTGTTCCGGAAACCATTGATGCTGTACGCCAACTGATATTGCAAGATCGTCATGTGACCTATCGTGAGTTTGAGACAACCTTAGGCATTATTGGGACCAGCATACATTCAATATTGCATGAACACCTGGCCGTAAAAAAGGTTTGTTCTCGTTGAAAACCCCATAATTTATCAATTGCTTAAATTTTCAATGGAAAAATTGATTTTCTTAACTCACTGTAAACAAAACAAATTGCACTTGTACATCAAAACGTTGTGAGTACGTTTATGCTAAAAAATGTCAAACTTTATTATGGTGTTGCCAGATTTTAGCTATTGACATTAGTGTTGCCCAATCCCGAAACATAAAAGGCAACCCTCGTACCACATTTTTCTTACTAAAGTGGCTGCCAAAGTCTAAGGACAGGAAAACAATTTAAAATATTAAAGCACCAATAAACCCAATAAATTCTTACAAACCTCATACAATTAGCTAAAAGTTTCTTTTGAAAAAAGTTTTCTCTAAAATGTAAGGGTGACCCGAGAAACCTTTTTGTTTTTTAACAAGTCTGACCCCCCTCCAGGTGCATTTTTTTGTTAGTCTATGCCTCCTCCTTCACCTTCTAAAAGCTTCGTAACCTTATGCAATGCACCCTATATATTCAAATTAAATTATGAAAATATCATTTTATACATAATATACTATATCGTATATGAGTCTTAAATATGTTGAGTTTTTTTTCGTTAAAATAATTATGCCGATCAGTGTATAGTCGCTGGATTTTGTTTAAAGATATCAAAAAACTTGATTTTGAAAATTTAAAAGAATATTAAATAGTACAGGTGCAGCCTTAAAAGATACCTATAAGAAAACAGTTCTTTTCTTCCATACTCTCGTCAACATTTCACAGTGCATCATTAATATATATATTGCTCAATAACAATAAAAACAAATAAATAATAAATAACTGACAACATCTGTTGGAAAAACAAAGAACGGGCTGCCCAAAAAGTTCATTGAACGATAACGCACGCACACAACTCACATGACAACGCAACGCAACGCACTGAACCCGAGCGCTACCGCCTCTTATCGGACAAAATGTGAGTGCGCAGAGTTACTTTGAACTTGACAACAAAAATGTGCTGATAATCGTAATAAAAATTAAAAAAAAAAAACAAAAAACAACAACAAATTTTATACGCATAAAACATTGACTTTGTATTTATTAATAAATTCTGATGGAAATCGTACTGTGTTTTGTTGCTACAAATTAAGGGGGAGGTTGCGTGAAAAGCGGGTCGGTGCGTTGTTATGAAAAGAGAACTTATTTATAGGTATCGCGAAACATTTTGCAAAAAAGAATACTCTTTTAAATACGAAAAAAAAATGTTTGTTAAAAAGTTTCTACAAATAAAGTTAGTTAGCACAAAATTTCACTGCAATCACATTTAATTTTCAAAGTCAGACAGTTAAGACATGAAGTGTCTTAGAACGCGTTTTCTATTAAAAAGTTTATAATATAGTGGATATGGTGAATATCATTAGAAGAACTGTACATGTCATTTCAATCGTATTAAGATTGGTGAATATTAATTACTCTCCAAAAGAGAATTATAGTGGAATACTTAGTTAGATAAACATTATCTTATTGGGTAAGAAGTTTAAGATAAATGATAACGTTAGATTACTGATGTTTAATCTTTAAAACTATTAAGTTTTTTTTTTTTTTCAAAATTATGAATTACACAGTGCAACAATTTAAAAAAGAAATGTGATAAGGACAAGACTTGGTTATACTGGGACGATAGCCCTTCCATAGTTGAGCAAAACCCCCGATGGGTTTTGCAAAGTTAAATGCATAACAATTTTTATCGACCTCTAAAATTTTTGCTAGAGACTCTTCAGTTTTTGATCAATAGCTTCAGTACTATTCCAGAAACCGTTATTTAATTCTACTAAAATTATAGCTAAATATCCAACAAGTATCTTTTTATAACATACTATGCCAAAAAGTTTTAAACAGGAAGTATTTTGATGTAAAATATTCGGTCTTTTTTAGTTTTTCGACTATAACTCACAAAATATCAGATTTTCAAAAAAACTTTGTTATTCAAAATTGTACTACCTGTAAAATGCATGAATAATCTAAGCAGTCATTTAGGGATTCTGTCGTAAAATGAAAATTTTCGGCTGTTGAACGCCCGTGGTCGGCAAAATGCTTTCTATACTCAAAAGCGACGCATCAAACGAAAAAAGTGTCTAAGTCATAAATAGCCCAGGAAAATAAGAATATTTCAGCGAAAAAATTCCAAGTGATTTTTTTTCACCGGAATTATATTTATTTATGCATGGTTAATAATGTGTAAAAAGTCCATTGAAGTCCATTGTGCGCATAAAAAGTTATTCAGGCTCAAAGGCTGCTAAAATCAGTTTTTTGCAAATATCTCGCTAATGCAAACTTTTACAGAAACATTTTTCTTCACAATTTTGTAATACAGGAAATTTCCTATGTAAAGATGTAAAAAAAGATTTCGTGTAGCTTATAATTTATGAAATAACCCAATTTAAAAAGTTGTGCACAGTTTTTATATGTAAATGCTACGAATAAGTTCCTATTAAAATATCTTCCTTTTAAAACTGCGAATACTCTTTAACGAGGAGTCGTGCAAAAAAACTTAAAAAACCGTTCAAAAGATAATTGGATTCTGTTTACACCGTATTAAATTTTTCTTGGAGCCAATCATGGTCTTAAAGATATTCTTCAAAAACCGTTAAGGTTTCGAAAATACTTGTTTTTAAGGGATATCTCTGAAACGGTAAGTCATACGATAAAAAGCAATTGCATCAATTTTGTGGAGCATTACAAGCTCTACAAAAAATAAGCCACATGTGTACACATTGAAGTAACAGTTTAGAAGATAATCAAAAAAACCTTTAAATGGCAAAAAAAAAAAAACGGTTTTTATTGAATATCTTCTAAACGGTTATTTCAATGTGTACACATGTGGCTTATTTTTTGTAGATCTTGTGATTTTCTACAAAATTGATGCTATTGCTTTTTATACCCTAAACCCAGGGTATATTCACTTTGTCCTTCCGTTTGTAACGCAGAGAAGGAGGCGTGGCAGATATAGAAAAATATATATATTCTTGATCAGCGTCACCTCCTGAGTCGATATAGCCATGTCCGTCTGTCTGGCTGGCTGGCTGGGTGGCTGGTTATGTGTTGAAATACACTTTTTGGGAAAACTAAGCAAGATAATTCAATGAAATTTGGTACGCTGCTTCCGTCGTCAAAGATAGCTCGGGGGGTTGAAAATGAGCGAAATCGGCCATCGGACACGCCTACCGCCCATACAAAAAATATATTCAAAATGCAATTTTAGTATTTTTCACAACAATGCAACCAAAATACGCATATATACTAAGAATTGTAAGCGCAAGCTCTAAAAAATAAACTGAACGAATTCGGACAAGAGGGCGTGGCACCTCCCACATAAGCAAAAGCTTTAAAACGCTATACTGAAAGCGTTTTTTGAGATATTCGAACCCAATTAGACTCAGACACTAGGAATCATAAATGAAAGCTCTCAACAAAAATTGGGTGAAATCTGACAAGGGGGCGTGGCACCTCCCATATAAGCAAAAGTTTCAAAATGCTATACTGAAAGAGTTTTTTGAGATAATCCAACCAAACTTCACTCAAATACTAAAGACTATAAATGCACGCTCTAAGCTAAAACTAGACGAACTCGGACAAGAGGGCGTGGCACCTCTTATATAAGCTAAAGCTTCAAAACTCTATACTGAAAACGTTTTTCACTCAGACACTAAAAACTATAAATGCAAGCTCTGGACAAAAACTGGGTGAACTCTGACAAGAGAGCGTAGCACCTCCCATAAGAGCAAAATTTTTAAAATACTGCAGTGTAGGGTATTTAATGTTTGGCCAGGCCAAATTTTACACCCTTACTAGTTATCGTATGACTTACTATTTCAAAGATATCCTTCAGAAACCAGTATTTTCGAAACCTTTACGGTTTTTGAAGAATATCTTTTAGACCATGATTGGCTCCAAAAAAAATCTAATACGGTGTAAACAGAATCCAATTGCCTTTTGAACGGTTTTTTAAGTTTTTTTGCACGACTCCTCCTGTGAATGTTTTGAAACATTTTAATATCTTTTTATATTTTAAGTTTTCAATTTTGAAATGTCTCAAAAAATTCTGAAAAAATGCACATGTATTTCTAAGATGATTCTAAACATTTTATGCCTTGTACACTTTTTTCGTATGATGCCTCGCTTTTGAGTAAAAGAAGGGTTTTGCTGACCACGGGTGTACAACAGCTGAAAATTCTCATTAAAGTACCAAATACCATCTTGAATGTATAGAATATTCATGTAATTTACAGTTTGCTTCAATTTTGCATAAGTTTTATTTGAAAAATTGATATTTTGTGAGTTATGGTCGAAAAACTAAAAAATACCGAACATTTTACATCAATATACCGACTTTTTACGTGTTAATCGCTAAATAGAGTTTAATCGGTCACTTAGAAAAAAAAAAATTTTATAGTAATTAGTTCTGTTTACAGTTCTGAGTAGCGCTTGAAGAGTTCTAAAGAAAATCCTTAAAACATTTTTTCAAAATTTTTGTACTTTTCATGAGATGGCCTCATTTTTAACTGTCTCATTAAATTAATGCCACACTTTCTTCTTAGTGGGTAAAATTTTTTTGTGCGGTTTTTAGGATTAAATATAGGACTGCTTTGTGTAATATGGACATTGTTAAATTTGATGCCAAGTTGTCTGTACATTTCTCAAACATGCAGCGTATTTAATGCAACCATATACTTGCTTAGTCAAAATTTATTATAACATTTGTTAACTATTATCGAATTGCTGTGCCAAATAAAAAGCAATTTGCCCCCGAATGACGGAAATTTGCAGTTAAAGGGTAAAGAAAGATAATTATTCTTTTAGGAGGCCGATATTCAAACAGTATTTGTACCTTAGCGAAGCCACTGCGCAGTAGTTTTGGTGACCCTCTGACATAAATGTCAGCACATTGAAAACATCAAAAACAACTTTTTGTTTTTATGTTTTTTCTTTTACAAAACACTTTACATCTCTTGAATAATCTATTTATACCTCCTTTCATTGTTCCAATGCATTTTATTTTATTGTTGTCTTTCAACATGCGTATTTAAATTCTTCGTTGAAAACAAAATCGTCAGCATAACAAAAGTTTGATTGAATTACGTCTTTAAGTTTACAGCGAAAATAAAAATGTTAAATACAACGCATCCTGTAGAGAGTATTCTTCCACTGGTTGTTGTCCTCCTCCATAAGAATTCATTCAATTTGCTTCATTAAAGGGAATGCATCTCAAATTTCTTCAACCTTTTCTATAAGAGGGAGTTGCATTTACACGTAAGCATATGCATACATATGTGGGGCAATCCACTCCAAACCAACACCATTTCTCTTTTTCCATTTCTGATTTTTTAGTCTGTTTTTTATTAAAGCACTGGTTGAGACTAGCATCCATAATTTTTAAATTTTTCTAATCTTAGCCATTTAAGAGATATACGCACATTTTTGAAAAACTTGCTAAAATTACATTTATTTTTTTTAAACGCCCGTCATCCGCCAATGATCGGCAAAATAATTTTCGAATTTTAAGCACAAATTCTTATTTTTTTCTTAACAGTTTTTTCTACAAATAGTTTGAGATTTGGACGATAACTGGACACTGTTATGCAATAATGAGTCAACCCTCAAACAAATTTTTTTCGAATTATGAATGCAGTTCGATTCTAAGTATGAAGAAGTACATATTTTTAGAAAACCGAACCGAAATGATGTTAATAAGAGGTTGAAAATAACAAAATTTGTTTGATATTTTCATATCATTTGTCTTACGACATGTACACAAAAACGTAGATATCTCAAAACTAATTTCGAGTGGGTTGACTCGTTATTGCATAACAGGCTGTGATCATCTCACTTTTTTCAAAATTTGCAGTTGGGTTCTCTGATTTTTATAAAAATTCACAGAGATGTTCTAAGTGCTTAGCATGGAGACCTCTCATTATTAGTTTTGCGAAAAAAAAATTTTTTTCCAAGTTATGAGCATGGAACTTCAGAGTGTCCAAGTGGTGTTTTTGCGAAAAATCGATGCAATTTTTTTTTCTAAGTCCCGCCATTTTGTCAAAAATAAATTTTTTAAATTTTTGTTTTCGGATTCTTGTAGCATTTTAAACGTTAATTTATTTTTCATTTTTAAATTTGGAAAGTTTTGAAAATTTACAAAATGGCGGCCATTTTTTGAAAAATCTTAAAAGTTGATTATCTCAAAATAATATTCTTTTTATTTTTTTATTTTTTTTTTTACAAAAAGGTGAATGAAATACAAACATTTTGTAGAAGACTTGTTTTGCGCTAAATGGCTGCGAGAGCCACAGGAACATTTTTTCTAAAAAGTCACGTGACAATTTTTTAACTTTGTTTTATGCTTTCATTTACACCCACTAGGTGGCCAAAAAAAAAAATTTCAAAGTACAAGGATATAACTTCCATTGCTTAGAAAATAGAAGCTATACCAAAAAAACCAATATTTCCTATATGAATCATAAAAATAAGAATTGACGAAATGACGGCCATGTTTTGAAAAATCTTAAAAATCAATTTTCCAAAAGAAAAAAAAAATTTTTTTTCTTAGAAGTTTTTTTAATGAAATGTTTTGAAAGGTTATGATGAACATTCGTTTTTCAAAACACTTTAGTAAAAAAAAAATAAAAAAATTTTTTTTTGGAAAATTGATTTTTAAGATTTTTCATTTCGTCAATACTTATTTTTATGATTCATATAGGATATATTGGTTTTTTTGGTATAGCTTCTATTTGCTAAGTAATGGAATTTATATCCTTGTACTTTGAAATTTTTTTTTTTGGCCACCTAGTGGGTGTAAATGAAAGCACAAAACAAAGTTAAAAAAATTGTCACGTGACTTTTTAGAAAAAAAGTTCCTGTGGCTCCCGCAGCCGTTTAGCGCAAAACAAGTCTTCTATAAAATGTTTGTATTTTATTCACCTTTTTATAAAAAAAAAATAAAAAAATAAAAAGAATATTATTTTGAGATAATCAACTTTTAAGATTTTTCAAAAAATGGCCGCCATTTTGTAAATTTTCAAAACTTTCCAAATTTAAAAATGAAAAATAAATTAACGTTTAAAATGCTACAAGAATCCGAAAACAAAAATTTAAAAAATTTATTTTTGACAAAATGGCGGGACTTAGAAAAAAAAATTGCACCGATTTTTCGCAAAAACACCACTTGGACACTCTGAAGTTCCGTGCTCATAACTTGGAAAAAAATTTTTTTTTCGCAAAACTAATAATGAGAGCTCTTCATGCTAAGCACTTAGAACATCTCTGTGAATTTTTATAAAAATCAGAGAACCCAACTGCAAATTTCGAAAAAAGTGAGATGATCACAGCCAACACTGTCTAACTGTCGGAGCAATCTCAAAAAAAAAAAAAATATATTTTTAAAAAATTTGAATCTCTTGGTAAAAAAAATTCATAAGAATCATGGAGGCTAATCTAAATCCTTTAATAAAAAAAATCGAAAATGCTTTATCTATATGGAATGCCCCATATGTTGATATTTTTTATTAGGATACCAGATTCATTTATAATCTACATGCATATCTTAAGCATAAACTAATAATCTCGAACGAGTACTTCAGCTCAACAAATACTTAGATTTTTTTTTCCTTTTTCAAAAAATCGAGGTCAAATAAATCAAAATGAATGAAAAAAAAAAAAAAAAAAAACGATGAAATGTGAGTTTACATCAACTCTACATCTACATCAACCGATATATTTATTTATGTATGCGATTTCTTTAGATTTGAATTCAAATTCGTAGCATAACCGTCAATTCGGATTTCTATTATTTTCAATTAAACCATACATTTTTTTATCAGGGTTATATTTGGTATTCTGCAATAGGGAAAATGATGCAATTGAGGTTTACTGTTAGCTCAAATTCAGCCAAATTTTTTTTATGCTGGTCAGTGAAGTTTTGGCTACAGAATATATTTCAGTAAAATGTATGCAATTTTATTAAAAAAAGTTATTGAGCAAAATTTGGAAAAAATCAAAGAACTGTGTTTGAAAAGTTAGCAGGTAATGAGGTATTTATGGTAGGGTAATGTGGTATGCTATAAAATATGCTGATTAGAGAAGTTTGGCTACAGAATGTTTCTCCATAAAAGGTGAACAGTTGTAAAAAAAGAAATTATAGAGCAAAATCTGACATATGTCAGATATATGTCAAAAAGCCTGTACTTGGCGGGTAATGTGGTATACTTCTGCCATATAACCAACTCAACTGTTGGTACCCCATTGGCCGATTTTTAGAAATGTCAAAATTATAAAAATAAAGTGGGAAACTTTGTATTTACACAGTAAAGCACAGAAAACAACTTTTTCTTAACAAAATTTTTTTTTGCGAAAATGCAAAAAAAAAAAAATTCGACCACTCGCGATTATATGTTTCGTTCAACTGACAGTGGACATTATGTTTGGTGCATGACAGCAACACATCCCTGGTTTTTCATGTTTTCTGACTGGATAAAACATATGAAGTCCGCAAGTTCTTATCCGAATTGGTGATATGCGACTATACCACATTACAAAACTATACCACAATCGCACCACTTCCCCTACTCTTCATTTACATTACATCTTTGTTTAATGTTTTTAGTAATTTGGTATTTCATGAGTTTCTCGATACTTTCAAGTATTTTGATGATTCATTTGACGGATTTCAACTTTTATCGAAATGTTTGATTCTTTGATAGTTTTCGCCTTCTGTCGATTTTTCTAATGTCATTGATAAATTTTGACTTGGTTTCAGATTGTTATCGATTTTTTGAGGTATTTCGGTCGCCTTTTTCTATCCATGTACTTAACTTTTCTAGCGGTTGTTTTATGACAAATTATGAAATATTCGAAAATTTTCGAGAACTGTGGGAAAATGTATACATATCAAATTTCAATCGAAAATGTCGCTTCCACCAGAGACTCCAAATACTACTTACGAGCTGCTAGACAGAGTTCATTGTCGTTCGATGATGCTGATTGGGGCAGCGGATATTGTATCCTCTGTTAACTCTTTCAAACACCGTTGTAAAGTTGGGTGTATTACACAGAGCAAAAAGTAACCCCTAAAAACAAGAAGATTGTCCTATTGAGCTATTTTACTATGAATTCACATTAAAAGTAGTAAGCAATATGAATATTCCATAGAGAAATCCCTATGACTTTACTAAGAAAATCTTAAAAATTCAAAAAGATTTTCACATTATTTTTGTATAGAATACAATATAAAATGGTGAATGTTATGTGAGCAACTAATTAATTTCTAGTTTTAAGAAGGAAAGCGTATAAATTGTTTTCTGCACAATAATGTTTGTCACTTAAAATTAAAAAGATACTCTAATAAAATCTAAGAGACATTGTTTTTAAAATTATGATGAAGGTGGATCTGGAAACTCAAGAAATTTTTCATTCTTGGGGCTTAAGTGGCTCAGCTTGTTTAGTGTTAAAAGTTTACGGAGTGAACTCCATCGATGTCCTAGAAAAAATAGAAATGGAAGATGAGGAGAAATTTTTTGGTAATATATATGGCTCTGGGTTTTTTGGTGAAGAAATAAAGTTCAAAGCCGGATTGGTGAATCGTCTTTACCGTCAATTTGTTCTTGCAGAACAAGCCCTTAATATGTGACCAAGGGACAATATCGCCACCATCAACCCGTAAAGTGTTAGAAATGCTAGAAAACATTTCAAATAATATAAGTAATGTCAATTGCTCCAGATCCTCAGTTACAGGTATTTCCCGTGCCTCTATGGAGTTCTCGCTTAAGCCTTGTGGCAGCGATTTCTTGACTATGCTTAAGTTCATTGTAAAAGGACAACTAGTTTTGTAATGCTAGTTAAAAATGCGCAATTATTAACTTCATTTAATTAAAGGGACCTCCTATTTATTTCTACGCGTTAAACAATGGACTCGTCGAAAAAGATACTGGAATTAGGCACGGTGCGATTTTACCAAGTGTTCAAAATTATTGTACTGCATAACATATGTTTAATGTTTCTTCTTCTTTTCAATAAAATTAACTGTAAAACCATTTTAGATTGAGTTTTCCTTACAATATATAAAGAGCCAAAACAACCACATAAAATAGAACAAAAATAAGAAGATATCTCTATGTTTTTCATCCAAGAAGAAAGTCACATCAAAACCATAGAAAATCTTCTTAAAATATCTGCAAACCTTTTCTATGAAAACCTTATAATATTAAAAAGAAGTCTTATCCTTTTTCAAAAAGATTTCTCATAAATTTTAGTTGAATTTCACATAATTTTCAATAGAATGAAAACATCGTTTCAAGAAGAAATCGTATTGAAAATGATAAGATTTCTTCTTAATATTACGAGTTTTTCATATAAATGTTCACAGAAATTTTAAAAAGATTTTCTCTATGGTTTTGATGTGACTTTCTTCTTGGATGAAAAGCATAGAGATATCTTTTTATTTTTGTCCTATTTTATGTGGTTGTTTTGGCTCTGTGTACCCATTTTTATTGAGATTATAATGAGATGTACTTTAGAGGAATTTATGGGCTGCTTCTATCAGTTCGTATATTCTTTCGCAGCACCCGGGTGTCTCATCAGGTCCATCCCTATTGCGTTTCAACGGTGTTTGGAAGGACATCAGGATAATTCGTTCGCACGATTAAGTTGTGGTATAATCTTCCTGCGAGCGTTTTTCCCGACAGCTGAGACATCGGTAGATTTAAGAAATATGTTTGTCGACACTACACCTCTTTGATTAGTCGAAAGATATACAAAACATTTCTAAGAACAAAAAGCTGTTGAAAATGCGAAATCGCAAAATTGGAACTTATAATCGAAAAAATTTAAAGCTATCCAAAAAGTTATAAAATCGTGAAAAGGTGTTGAAAAAGTCTGAAGCTAACATTTCTCTGTTAATACATATTCTGTTAGGACTGTGGCTATTGGTTGTACATATTTGCGACTACTTGGAAATTTTTTTTCAATATTCAACACTTAGACTTCGTTGGCCTTTTTGCGACTTCTTTTATAATATTTTCTGTCTCTTTTAACATTTGTTGACGTTTTCTATATTGTTCGAGTTCTACAACATTTTTTGTCCCTTTCAACCCTTTTCAGATTCTTCAACATTTTTCGGCTTCTTCCACAATTTACGACTTTTTCAATTTATTTTCAAAGATTTTTCAAATTTTGTCGTAGTTTTCGATTTCTTCAACATTTTTCGACTATTTCCGGAATATTTTGACTTTTTTCGAAAATTTTCGACTTCTTTTAGATTTTTCGAACTCTTCCGCATTTTTAGATTAATGAAACATTTTCAACTTCTTCCCCATTTTTTAACATTTAACGGCTTCACTGGCCTTTTTACAACTTTTTTTAAACATTTTTCGTCTCTTTCTAAATTTTTCGATTTCTTCAATATTTTTTGACTCATTTGTTTTACAACTTTGTCGAATTTTTTGCCACTTTTTCAGCATTTCTTGACTTCTTCCACATTTTTTGGCCTTTTCAAAATTTTTTGACTTCTAGTGCATTTTTAAAAATTTTCTATTAGCTAGTTGCTGTTTTTAGAAATGTATGCTGTTTCAAATTTTACTGTACTTTGCTTTATTTTATTCGTATTTATATAGAAAAAGTTCAAGTACTCCGATGCCCTTTGTTTTTATAATATAAATTATCACACCATTGCATATACATACGTATGTATGCAGCATTAGTTCAAGATGGCAACATTGAATGCATCAAATGCATGCGCTTTACCCAGGATATTCATGCTGCTGCTGTAGTTGTCATTATATTCTTGTTTTTTTCGTTGTTGTATTTTTTCACTACATTACTTTCAAACTAAAGTGTATCCTTGCCCTATGCCAATATTAAATGCATTAACTTCCTTTGTTTTAGTTGCCCCCTATTTCTTGCTTTTTTTTTGCAAAAATCCTTTTTATTTTTTATTTTTATTTCTAAGTATTTACTAAAGGTACAAGGACATATTGCTATTTTAGTTGTTGTTGTTGTTGCTTTCATTTTTGCTCTTGCACTTACAATATTGCAGTTGAATGACATTTTGCAATAGCGTGCAATCTTTTTTGTGTTGTGTTGCTATTGCTGTTGTCGTCGTTGTTGTATTATAGTTTTTTTGCGAAGCTGCTAAGACACTTGAGGTCATAACACAGGGTGCAAAATTTTAAGCTGAAACTTTAAAAGTTGTACTTGAGGTTTTAAGAGGAAACTAAAACTAGTAAGGGTGTAACATTTGGCCTGGCCAAACATTAAATACCCTACACTGCAGTATTTTAAAAATTTTGCTTATATGGGAGATGCCACGCCCACTTGTCCGAGTTCACCCAGTTTTTGGTCAGAGCTGACGTGATTCTGGGATGTGTTTTGACCTGTTCTGAAAGATTAACTCAATGTCTTTTTTTCCTGACCGCGTCACAAGTAAATTTTACATCTAAATGATAGCATTGGCAGTTGTAGTTCTATATTACTCAATTATATATTTTGATCGGCGGGTCGTCCTTGTCCTTGTTTCAACATGTCTGAAAGAGATGGGTTTTGAAGCAAGATTGCTGGAAAATTGGATTATAATGAGTTCTAAAACAAACAAATTATGTTCGGAAGAAAACATAATCAAATACTGGCTAATAAGTTTAGCATCTTTTTTAGTGGCTATGAAGAAGTCTACACTGTTGGCTTAATAAAGTGTGGCCTGAATTACACGTTGTGCTTTAACATGGTTTTCGGTTTATGAACATGCACTGTTTCTTTTTCAAAAATCCCCAAAGGAAACAGTCCAAAGGGGTTAAATCCAGTGAACGTGGAGGTAAAAGGCGTTCCGTAAACGAACAATTGTGGTATTTGCAGTATGTAACTCAATCCTCTTGAAAGTATAATGGATGATTATTTGCCACAGCTGATCTCAAACATCGCCCGATAATGATAAGCATTGATAGATACGGCTATTCATCGCACCAAACAGTTCATACACTTGACTAGGTGGTAATTGTTACTTACGAAATGTTCTCAGATTCTCCGTATTCCATTTCCCGCAGTTTTACCGCACACTAAAAATTATAGTTTTCTTTTCTTACTTTTGATTCCCTTTAGTATTGATTTTAAACTTTTTTGGTAATAAATCCCGATTTTTTTTTCCAAAAAAGTTTGAAATTTATACCAGAAAAGTATAAAATTTATTCCAATTTAGCATTGTTCTATATCAAAGTTAAACTAACATATCTTTTTTGTGTTAAATACACCCATAATGCGTATTGTATCCGAAATTCTGCACAGGAAACTTCGTCTAAGCCCAACTTATCTCCTTAATCTTGATGTTTCTGGATTGACATGAATACTCTCTCGTGCACATACAGTAATGTCACTTGTATTCGTTTTTTTTTTTGGGAATTTCTCCCGCAAACGGATAAAAAGCGGACATATGAACCGTCTGGTACACTGGGTTACGACGTTTTCCAGTACCATGCAGATCTCTTACTGTTCTTTGTTTTCGAATATTTTTGCCCAGTGCGCTGTTAAATTTAAAAAAAAAAAGTTCAGCGATTTCTGCTCGACTTTTGGAAAACTTTTTAACATTTTCTTCATTTTTAAGAATTTTTAAGTGTGTTACTTAATGACATTTTATATATAGAAAATTGATTTTTTAATTGAACTTTTAGTCATATATTTGCAAAGATCGATTTACATATAAATCTATCAATGCATTTTTCTAACACATAATTATGACAAATCAAGGAACGGATTAAATTAAAAAAAAATTTTTTTTTATTAATTTTGCTAAAGCCTTAATTTGATATTGGACATTGATCTGCTATATTTTTAATAAATTTGGAGGTTTTGAAGTTTGATTCCTACGTTGATTTGATACAGCTTATCCCAAAATGTTCCACATCAAAAAGCAACAAGTTCGCACATCACGCTGCGACTGATCATGTTCAACAACAATTTAAATCTGTACTATCCATGTTTTAGTTAATGACCCTGTATTTTTCAACCCCTACATAATATTGAATTTTTATTTGTTGCTTTCAACGCGAAACTAATAATGCAACAGCTTCTTTTCTTCTCTTTTCTTTTCTGTTTCAATGATTTTTCATGCATTTTATTGAACTGAATAGAGTGGTGCAAAACAACCCTTGGCAGCGAAATTTTTTTTTTTTTTATTGCTTTATTACATATCCTTGCATTATTCGTTATTTTCTTTATAAAAAGTTTTTTTTTTTAATTTCATCTTGTTTTTTTTATAGCTAAGTTTTTAATATTTCTTTGTATTCACTTAGCAAATGAAAAAAGAAAAAAGTGAAAAAATCTAGAATTTACATTTGAGTTTAACTCCACGAAGGCGGCGGTTCGATGTCCTCGCTTGACATTCAAGGACTTAAAATTCGAAAAAATGTTGTGCATATCCTTTTTCAATGTATCAACATATATGATAAAAGATAACAAAATTTTTTTACCTTCAATGCCAATGTTCGTCCATATGTCTAGAGTATTTCCGTAGACATCAAAGGTTTCAAAAATAATGGACACTCTCTGCCAAAAACGGTGTATTTTGTACTGTTTTCGGTTCTTATCATTGTATATTTACACTACTGTAATATACAATTGTAGTTGGAAGGCCATTCGTTTTATTTTTGTACGGATTTATGTTTTTTGGACTGAACAGTTTTGGCTTTTGAGTGACTCATTTGTCTCAGTCCATTTAGCAAATAGTTTTAGGGATATTATTATTTGATTTTTAATCGGACGTTTTAGCAGTTAGTTTTCTAATCCATAAGGTTTTTTTTTTTCATCAAATTTAAGTTTTAATTTCTTTTAGAGGTGTTTTAAGAATGTATGGAGATCCTAAGTAACAATATTTTGATACTTGACACCCCTCAATTTTGTGAGGTTGGAAAAAAAAAATGAGTTTGCAAAAAAAATTTTGGGGGTGGGGTGAGGGTAAAGGTTGGCGCATCGAGGTCAAAGGTGAGAGAAAAAGAGAAAAAATGTACATACAGCAATACAAATCTTTAGAGGTCCCTTCTAGAGAGGTCGAATGTAGGACCGACCCACATTATTTTTCCCCCTCCAACATTTTTAACCAGCATACTTACCCCCTATCTCTAACCCCTAAGGGGGCTCCCATACAAAATTGACATTTTTAGGAAATCGACCCCCACCACTCCCTGGATGCCTCTAGAAGGGTCAAATGTATGACTGGTCCCTAATATTTTTTCCTCCACAATATTTTTTCCCAGCATACTTACCCTCTATCTCTGACTCTTTAGGAGACTCCCATACAAAATAGATGTCATAGACATGAAAAATATGGAAAGAAAATCTTCAAATAGGCCCATAACTGCCCAGAAGTCACTCCTAGAAGAGTAAAATATATGACCTCCCCCATTAGCCCCCCCTCCAAAGTTTTTTCTCAGCATACTTTCCCCCTATTTCCAATCCATAAGGGGGCTCCCATACAAAGCTACAGTTTTTGCATAAAATGCCCCCACTGCCCTAACTGGCCCACGGCTACCCCTAGAAGGGTCAAATATATGACCGATCTCCATTATTTTTTTTCTCCCACATACACATTTTCAACCCTGAAAGGGGCTGCCATACAATTTTTTTTATTTTATAAATTTTCCTAGAAATAATTGGGGTCGATCATACATTTGACCCTTCTAAGAGTACCCATGGTCCAGTTACGGCATTGGGGGCAGTTTTTAAAAAAAAACCGTAACTTTGTATCTGAGCCCCCTTAAGGATTGGAAACAGGGGGTAGGTAAGCTTTGAAACTTTGGAGGGGGGTAATGGGGTTCGGTAATATATTTGACTCCTCTAGGAGAGACTCCTGGGCAATTATGGGCCTATTTGACGATTTCCTTTCTCTATTTTTTATGTCTATGACGTCAATTTTGTATGGGGGCCCCCTTAAGAGCTAGAGATAGAGGGTAAGTATTGTGCGAAAAAATTTTGAGGAGGAAAAAACATTAGGGGCCGGTCATACATTTGACCCTTCTAGGGGCACCCTGGGAGTGGTGGGGGTCGATTTCCTAAAAATCTCAATTTTGTATGGAAGCACACTTAGGGGTTAGAGGTAAGAGGTAGGTATGTTTGGTAAAAATGTTGGGGGAGAAAAAATAATGTGGGTCGGTCATACATTTGAACCCTCTAGAGGTGATCCCTCTTTTAGGACTAAAAGTAAATTGCTTCTCCTTTCCTCTCATCTATGACCTCGATGCGCCAACCCTTACCCTCACCCCACCCCCAAAATTTTTTTTGCAAACTCATTTTTTTTTCCAACCTCACAAAATTGAGGGGTGTCAAGTATCAAAATACAAAATGCGTGCACTAAAACACCCCTAATTTCTATTCCTGAAAAACTCATGAAAATGGACATGTCCAGACAATCTAGACAATCCACACCTAGCGTAATACCAACTGAGGAGTGGAAGTATCAAAAGGCCTAAGTACCAATAAACAAAAGTAATGTCATAATATGAATTGGGTGACAGTTTATTAGAAATGATTAATATTGTTTTCTGTTTTCACTAAAAGTTTAATTGATGGTTCAGAATTGATCGCACTATGTTAAAAAAGTAATACCGGTCAAATAACCGATAACATAATATGCATGACATTACTTTTGCCTCGTACTGGTACTAAGGCCCTTTGGTACTTCCACTCCTCAATTGACCACATCATCTTGGATTTCTCTTAAATTTGGTACATGGTTTCGTTTCATGCCAAAACCGATAAAAATGACAGCAAAAAAATTCGCGTTTTTTTTTGTAAATTTTTAGTACAATAAAAATAATAAAAATCCTCCTTGATCTTCCGAAACATATTTTGTGTAAAGAAACAGAGAGTAACTTTTTAACATTATTTCATTTGAACTCAAAATCAGGATGCTTTGTTTTACGATATAGGAGTTATGATTTTTTGAATATTTCCATGGTCCATAGCTAGTGTATTTCTTAACTGATTTCATATTGTGACTTATTTTGGAAAGATACTAAACCAGGTTATTAACTCAAATCAATTTTTCTGCCTTTTGCAAAAAGTACTAAGTTGACAAATTTTCTAGTACTAATATTAATAAAAGTGCTCCATAGTCTAGTTTTAAGATCATCTAAAATATATTTTGCGGAAAGAGACTAAACTTTTCTTCATATGAATCCAATAGAAATATGGTTCTCGGACATATTCACTTTGTCCTTCCGTTTGCGACGCAGAGTAGGCGATTTGGCATTTATGGCAAATTAATATATTCTTGATCAGCGTCACCTCCTGATTCGATATAGCCATTTCCGTCTGTCTGGGTGGCTGTGCGTGGAAATACATTTTTTTGGAAAGCTGAGCAAGAAAATTCAACGAAATTTGGTACTCTGCCTCCTTCATCAAAGTTAGCTCAAGGGATTGAAAATGAGCGAAATCGGTTAGCGGACACGCCTACCGCCCATACAAAGAATATGTTCAAAACGCAATATTAAGAGCATTATTTGCGAAAACGCAAACAAAATATACATAATTACTAGGGATAGTAAATACAAGCACCTCCCATATAAGCAAAACGTTAAAAATGTTATACCGAAATCGTTTTTTGACTATAAATGCGTGCTCTGAGCAAAATTCAGATATGAGGGCGTGGCACCTCCCATGTAAGCAAAAGTTTCAAAATGCTATACTGAAAACTTTTTTTTGAGATAATCAAATTAAATTTCACTCAGATACTTAGAACTATGTATATGTAAATACAGACTCTGAGCAAAAACTAAAATAGTTAAATGTAACTCATACGTCATGTTGTGTAGAAACAGATGTTTATAAATCGCATTTTTAACAGAAATATAAGACTAAATAATCAAAATAATCACAAATGTTATTATGTATCAATCATATAGTTTGTTTTAAAGCAAAAGCTTCGGACGTTACAATAAACAGCAAACTGTCAAAATTAAGCGCTTTTATTTTTTTGTATTATTTCTTATTTATATCAAAGACCGGCTTCAATACACTTAGAATAGCATACTTCCCGAATTACTTCTTCATATATTATAGCTCTATTGAGGACTAATTCTATATTTTCATGTCGGATGTTTCACATAGTGGGCAATTACCGAAAATTATGAAATAATAAATCTTATTCCGAACATAAGAAAATACATATACGTACATACCAGTTTCTTGCAACTTTGCATATCATAAAACTCCTTTTGCAACATTAAAGTCTATTGCACACAATTAAAACAACACCCGAAATGCAGAAAAAAAAAAAAATCCCCTAAAATTGTGCAAAAAAGTAACCGCAGCAGCAGCAAAACCTAACCTGCGACAATCAAATGCAAGTTCTGCCGCATTAAATTTGCCGGTCGCTTTTTTTTTCTTCTTCCACATTTTGCATTTGGGTAGAAGAGGTGCGATGACATGCGGTGTTTTATTTTTAACCCCTACGTAGCTGCCACATTTTGCTATGCAGCGCGAGTCTGTCCGTCCTTCCGTCTGTCTGTCTTTTTGTCTGCTGTGTACGAAATGCAGCTGTTTCGACGAGGCGACCAAATAAAAAACAAAAAAAAAAAAAAACTACAGCAACAACAAATGCAACAAACGCCAAAGGATGCATGACGACGACAACGACGACGTCAAGAGACCAACGACCAGCACACATTTCAGAGACGAGTTGCGAGACACCCTACAATAACACCAACAATACATATGGCATAGGAAAAACTATAACACAGCAATAACAACAACGAACAAAAAAAAAAAAATTTACGAAAAGGGCGCAAAAATGAAAATTCCTTTGCTAAATTGAAAACACACACACACATACACATACATACACATACATACACACACATATATATGTATGCATGAGGATATATAGTGGAAAATAATTTAAGTTCAATGACCGTAGGCGACCCTGAGGCGAGGTCACCAACCCCTACTAGCTCGGTCGTTCGTTCTTTCGTTCATTTGTTCGCTCGGTCGTTGCCGGTCGTTGTCGTCATCATCGTTGTGCTTTTGACGTCGTCGTCGTCATCGGGGTCGTTCGTGGTCGTTATCCTATATACCGAGAAATATCTATTTTTGTAGAGTTCTACGTTTTTCTTCTTCGTCGACGTCGTTCTTCTACTCGGCATTTATCAACAAAAACAAAAAATGAAAAACAACAACAATATCATTAATGGAAGTCGCGTGCTGTTCTGGTTGTTGTTGTTAACTTCACTTGTCGCTCGCTCTGTGTGTTCTTGAATGTTGTCATGTGGCGCATGCGCCAAAAATGCACACACAAACACATGACTCCCACAAGCTTTGCCCGTATGTAGAGTTTTTCAATTACAGAGTTGCCACTTTTCACTTAAAGGTCCGAGATTTTGGAATAAGGTGATAGTAAATGACTTCGGTTCAAAGTCTGGAGTTGTCGTGGGTGACATGCGATCCTCAAGCCATAAAAGTCATAAAATCTTTTACGAATGACTTTTTAAACGGTCTATAAGTTCGATTCCCAATCGCACGTCTTTGTCCTACTTTCAAATAAAACTACATGAAATTTGAAACATACTATGTTAAAAGGTAGCCACACAGTATGCGCTGTGTAAAAATTTCATACAAAAACTGAGTAAAATTGATTGTGAAATGAGAGAGTTATCGATGTGTATGAACTAACCCTGCAGGAAAACGGACTAATTTAAGAGTAGTCCATTAACTAGTCCCCTGCCAACCAGTACTAGTCCAACTTCAATCCCTTTTACATATAAGCCACTGTTCTTTTTTGTGTGTTGATGTCCTACGATATTTCAATTGACCCCTTCTGCAGTACTTTTACACCAGTCCAGGGCTAGTTGTGGAATGGAAGTAGTCACTTAGCGACTAGTCGTACACCAATTGTTTCATATGTAGTCCTCCTATAGTAATACATGTACATATATAGTGAAAAACCAGGGATATTTTAAGATAATTATTTTTTCTGTATTAGAATTTTTATTATCAAAACATAAACTAAATAAAGTTAAATTTGGTTTGTAGTAAGTAATAAAATAATTGGATTAACAAATTTAAAGTCATTGATTTAAGGGCATTTTAA
Source organism: Calliopum simillimum (assembly GCA_951812925.1). Classification (NCBI taxonomy): domain Eukaryota; kingdom Metazoa; phylum Arthropoda; class Insecta; order Diptera; family Lauxaniidae; genus Calliopum; species Calliopum simillimum. Next base: position 87,289,316 of record OX638372.1, read on the forward strand.
GAAATTTTGACATATTAAATATATTAATTATATCTTTAATTGACTGGTTTTAGGTGGATATATAATTAAAAAAACGTCCTAAAGAGTCTTTTTTTTTTGTAGCGTGATGTGCTTAACAAAGTGGATCCTAAGGAGGAAGTCGTCGAATTAATTGCATCTGAAAGTTGAGATAGAAATTAATGTATCAATAACTTAAAATTTTTAAATGATTTGATTTCAACAATACCTTAAATAATTTGGAAGAAGTTTTTTTAGTCCTTTAAGCGTAATTTTCCATAAACATAGCCTAAGGCTGTTAATAATATAATAAAAAATTGGTGAATAATCATATAGAGTTTTATATCCTTTCACGGAGAACTTATTTTCCATTTGTTCATTGTAGTACAGTAAAATTGTCGTAAAATGTATGATGACCTAATGTTTTAGGACCATTGTAGAGGCCTAAAGCCAAAAAGGTGACCTCCCCACCCCTGCGCTTTAGCCGTCATCTTGAAATATGTTTGATTCGATATACAATTTCGTTTCCTATTGGTCGGACAGAAAAAATTTTAAACAAAAATTACAATAAAATTCTACGTATTTTTGATCTCGGACGCGGTATTCATAAGTTGATATTTCGAGCAGTAGAGGCTGCCAAAGTTACCAAAAAAGCAGTTTTTTTCTATTTTGACCCTCTGGGTGTCGGTTTTTCAGAATGTTGGGATTATAAAATTTGTAGCGCTTGTAAAAACAAGCAAAATACTTTAAGACTGTGAGGATCTGACTCTTTTTGAAACTTAGATACAAAATCTAGACCCTTCTGATAAGTATGTAAACCGCCTTTAAAGGGTTATTATCCGCATTGCTATGGAGCTAACATGCTTTGTACCTAATAAGTCAAGCCGAGTCAGAGTTGGGCTAATGCATTACTTCTTTAATGCATTGAAGGAGCATTATTGCATTATTTCTTACCAATGATTAAAAACAATGCATTGATTTTTGAAATTTAATGCAAATGAAAAATCTACGGCATAAATTTTTGAATTTTAAGTGGCTCTTGCATTTACATAACTAACGATTGAAAAATATTTTGTTTAAAAGTTTAGAGTTTTCTATTATCGTATGGCAACAATGTTGCCATTGTTGTAATTGGAGACCATTGTATTGTTATTTGCTACTCTTGATATTTCCTAGTTGGTAGTTAAGTCTGTTTTTCTTTTTTTGCGTTACAGGGTGGGTGGTATAGTTTACTGGTTTTCATATAAATAGGAAGTCATAAATCATATATGTACTTGTTGTAGCTTATACTCTGGTATCGTTTAAATTTATTCGCTCCTTTTCTGCTGTTGTAAAGATGTAAATGCTGTTTAAGCTGCAGTAGATTTTGTTGTTGCTGTTAGTTTTTTGCTGTGTTGCTTTTAATTTGTTTATTTAGCGGATTTCTTCATTAATTACTTCTGCAAAATTAAATCTGGTCTTCTGTTGGGTGTTTTTTGTATGTTGAGTCCTAGTAACAGTTATATTACTTTACATTTAAGCAAAATATTAAGGAAGTTTAATGCTTTCGTTTAGTAAGGAACAATTGTTTCTATGGGCCACAAAAGATTCAAATTAAAGTTTCCTTAAAAAAGGTGTGTTTTACCATTTAAAATCGCTTTTTAGCTTTTAATAAATCTTTGATTTTTTTGTTCAAAAAAAATTAATCCGGAAACGGTCCTAACTAAAGCAGTTAACTCTACTAACTAAAAATGATAGTTTACTTTTCTTACTTTTCATTCCTTTAAGTATTGATTTTAAACTGTTTTGGTATTAATTTCCGATTTTTTTCCAAAAAAGTTTGAAATTTATTCCAAAAAAGTATGAAATTTGTTTCAAAATAGTTTAAAATTAATCCTTTTTTAAAAAATTTTTTGGTTTAAAAATTAAACTAAATGTTTACTGTGTACTACTGATATATCTCCTGATTTTCGGCCGAAGACCGAGTTTTAGGAAAAATACGACTTCAAAGGATAAATTTTGGTCCAAAAAAGTCAGGGAACAATATCGATTGAGGATGATTAATTTGGATTCGGTTACCCTTTTGTAAAAAATTAAAAAAGTTGAGTTTAGTTTTCACCGAAAATTTACATAGAATTGTAAAATTTAGTTGATTCAATAGAGGAGCCTACCTTGGTAGAGATCTCATTACAACTTCTGAACTTGATCAACTTTTTTTGTAGTAAACTTTTCTGTAACAGTAAGCGTTAGCAAGATATTTGCAAAAAACAAATTTTGAATATCTCGATATGTTTTTTTCACCAAGTTTTTTGAACATCAAATCAAACTTAGCTTTCCAACTCATACATTACGTATTTAATTGAAGTGTTTATTGTCCCGTAATTTATGTGCATGAATATCAGGTGTAACCGATAAGGTTACAAAGCTTCTGGAAGGTGTTAGAGGAGGCCTAGACTAACAAAAAATTGCACCTGAGGGGAGGGTCTAAAATGTACTCCTGAGCAGTTATGTGACTAAAATTGATTTTGTGGCTTGTTTTACAAAACAAATAAAACAAATTTTCTTGGGCCACCTTAACGTTTAAGAGAAAACTTTTAGGTAACTGTGTGAGCTTTCTAAAAGTGTATTTAATTTATAGGGTTTAAAAGGATTTCTCAAATTTGTGGACCTTTAAAGTTTATATTTTAAATTTATTTTTAGTAATTTTTGACTTTGGTGGTCATTTTAGTATGAAAAATGTCCTATTAACATACCCTTTAATAACTTTTTTTAAAATTCTCTTTAAATTCTCTTTAAGAAAGTTGGAAATTTGTCATACCAAATTTTTTAATTTGGGGTCAGAAAAAAATATTTTTTAAGAACAATCCATTTGCAGGCTCCGGTAGGCAATGCGTGCAGTAACGCGTGCGTTGTTACATAAAAGTGTTTTTTTTCGAACCTCAATTTAAAAAACTGGTATAGCAAATGTACTACCAAATTAAAGGAAATTTATCGGGAATCGCAAAAAAAATTAAAAAGAGATATGTTAATTGGACCTTTTTCATACCGAAATGGCCGTCAAAGTCAAAGAATAGAAAAAAAAAAAAAAAAAAAACTGAAAATATGAGGGGTATAGAAGCAAAGGCGACAATGGGTGGTATTAATAAAAAATAGCAATTGCTTCAAGAAAAGTCTCGTAGTAAAGTAAATGCAAATAGCATTTGCTTAAAATTGGTATGAATAAAATTTATGTTTGCTATAGCAAGTTCGAAAATTCGAAACTAGCATTTGCTTTGTCATATTTAGCATTATTTATTTAAAATATAAATAAAGTTTGAAATAAATTAAAATAAAAAATATTTTTTTTAAATTGGTCAAAATGTGCAGGCAAAATGTGAATTACCATTTGCACACAATGCAAAAACACGCTCTCTAGGAGCGGTTAAGGTGTCGCAATGTTCAGATTGCTCACTACAGCCAAGGCTTACGGTTAAGGTATGTATGTAACTCTTGAAATAGCCAACTTGATTTAATTCGTTGGACATTCATTTAGTTGCCATCGCTCATGATGGTTATCGATTGGAGATAGAGCAATTCCCAACTGCATTGTGCTGTAAAATTTGCATTGCTTTCGCCGAAGGACCTGAACTACTTTCGTCTTAACATATGTATGTCTTCTGTGGTCGCATTTCGGGATCAGAGTTTGGCTCGCATTGGCAAATTGGAACAGATGAGGGCGCGTGAATTTTTTTAGAATCAGGGTTACATACACGTAAAAGAAGCGGACCAATGTTTAAATTTAACCCAATTTCAAAATTGGTAATCAGAAGTTTTTTGATCTAAGGAAAATTTTTTGAGATAATTCAAAATCTCATAAGCTTAAACAAAGGTGCTCACTTCATTTAAATCTCGTTTTCATTGTTTTAAAACATAAAATAACAACTATCCATTTTAACTCAAAACAATACTCTAAAATTAGCTTAAAACCCACCACCTCGGCCGTATGTGACGATAGCGTGAAGTAAAAACTAGTAAGGGTGTAACATTTGGCCTGGCCAAACATTAAATACCCTACATTGCAGTATTTTGAAAATTTTCCTTATATGGGAGGTGCCACGCCCTTTTGTCCGAGTTCACCCAGTTTTTGCTCAGACCGTGCATTTGTTGTCCTTATTATGTGATTGAAATTCGGTTGGACTACCTCAAAAACGTTCCGAAGCTTTTGCTTTTAAGAGAGGTGCCACGCTCTCTTGTCCGAGTTTGTCTAGTTTTAGCTCAGAGCGTGCATTTATAGTCTTCAGTATTTGAGTGAAATTTAGTTGGATTATCCCAAAAAACTCTTCCAGTATAGCGTTTTGAAGCTCTTGCGTGTCCGTTGACCGATTTCACTTATTTTCAATCCCACGAGCTAACTTTTGCGACAAAGCCAACGCACCATTGAATTATCATGGTTAGTTTGCCCGTAAAAAATATTTCCACGTACAGCCAGGCAGCCAGCCAGACAGACGGACATGGCTATATCGACTCAGGCGGTGACGCTGATCAAGAATATATATACTTTTCTATATCTGCCACGCCTCCTTCTCTGCGTTACAAACGGAAGGACAAAGTGAGTATACACTGGGTGTAGGGTATAAAAACAAAATATGCTCCTAAAGTGTTCCGACTCCTTCCCCTTCTATTGGACAAATTTTCTTATTTTTGACGTCAGTTGTTTTGCTGTTAAATCTTCGAGTCGTAACTTGGCGGTTATTCTTTAGAAAATTTACGGAAACCAAAAGAGACCAAGATTTTTACATGATTTATGTGAAAAAAGTACGTAGCAAACTCTCGTAGTCAGCTAAAAAGCAAACTTGGAATATCAAAGTAAATGCTACGATTTTTATGTTTTTATTCATACCAATTTAAGCAAAAGGTAATTTCGAACATAGCAAATGCTAAAATTTATTTTTTCACATACGAATTGAAGTAAATGCTAACAATTGAAGCAATTGCTTCGAGTTTTAGCAAAGCAAGTTTTTATTAATATGACCCAATCTCCATTTTTTTTATGAACGTGTTTGATAGTGTTTAATCACAAGCTACCATCAAATGCAACTAGATGTCACTATCAAACATGTCCATGATCAAGGAAGAGACTGTCGTCTTTGATTCTGATGCTTTGTGGTCAAACACTAAGAGATACGCTCAGAAAAAAAATGGAGATTGTCGCCTTTGCTTCTATACCCCTTATATAGACTTTAAAGGTCCAGAGCTTTGTTAAATACTTTTAAGCTCTATAAATCAAAAACACTCTTAGCAAGATCATACAATTAGCTAAAAGTTCTATATAAAGTGTCTGTGAAACGTTAGAGTGACCCATGAAATTTTTTTTTTGTAAAACTTGTCAGAAAATCAGTTTTAGCCCTATAACTCCTCAGTGGTATATTTGAGACCTCACCTCAGGTGCAATTTTTCGTTAGTCTAGGCCTCCTTTATCTCTTCCCAGTAGAATCGTTATCTTATCGATTACACCCTGTATAGGTCGTAAATAATATTCCGTATTTTGAAGCCGAATCGATTTGAATCGGGATTCTTTTTCCCACTTCACCCACGCTTTTTTGCATGAGCAATCTTTGAAGCCAAGAAGTATGCAATGCAAACTACGGATAACTCAATAACTGAAACACTTTTGCCTTTGCCGCCTTTTTGCCGCGCGTTAATTTGATTTTATTTTTAAATGAAGCCAAAACCAAAATCCAATTACAATAAATAATGTAAAAACAAAAACAACAAAAAAAAGCAACCCGAAAGTACAATTAAAAATTCAAATGCATTGGAAGTGCATGAAATAAGAAATTGCGCAAAATAACAATAAAAGAAATCGCGTAATAACGAAAAAACAACAAAAGAAAGAAAACGCAAAGGCAAAAGAAAATTGCAATGCAACAAACTGCAGACGTCGTCGTCGCTGAGTGCAATAACAACAAATGCCGCTGCAGCAGCAGCAAAAATGAAAACAACAATTGCAATGCAACAGCGCCGCCATGCTGCATGCTGCAGCGCGCTGTACTTTGTTGACCCTTCTTGAGGTTGTTGCTGTTGTTGTTGCCTGGCTGGGGTTAATGAATCCGATTGGCACACAAAATGCAAGACACCAACATTGCATACACACGCACACACTCGCGCGTTGACAAACGCACACACACATATATAGCGAGTGCAATACGCGAAACAACAAATTCATAACAAACGCAATGCAAACCAGGAAGCAAAGAATTTCTAAAAGAGAGCGAATAAGAAAGACATGAAAAAAGAGCGAGCGCAAAAAATGCAAAGCAATGAGAGTGAGAGAGTGTCAAAATGCTCTTTTGCATTTTGTAAAGAGAAAATTTCCCTACACTCTTGTATACACACTGCAGAATACTCTTAGAAAAGTTTGTGCTCTTAAATTTTGTAGTGAGAGAGTTCATTAGTTTTGTTTTGTTTTTGTTTTTACTTTGTTTTTCATTTCCTCTCAATAATGAAAGTGAATTTTTTCACTTCCGTATCGTTTTGCTCATTCGTGTGTTACACATACAAATGTTTGTATTTAATCTCAGCGCCCTCTCACTCTCTGCAGCTGCGTTTATTTTTCTTTCTCTGTGAAATGTATGCTACTCTCATGTACTGTCATCGTACGAAACAAAACAAACCGAAGCGTTTTAAAAATGCGCGCCAAAAATCAACAACAAATATGGCGTCGCTTATAGTTTTGAAAAGCACTGTTACTCTCTCTGTTGCAGTGCTTGCTAAAACATTGGCAGCTACTGCCTCTGACTCACAGATGGCGGTAGAGGCGCGCAAAAAAAAAATACATCATACAAAACTTTTGTTTACAAAAGTGGTTTTTGTTTTATGTGAATATTACAAAAAGCACAGCGGCGCATATAAAATAAATTACATATGAAACTGAAGGGGGAAATCAAAATTTCATACATACATGTATGATGGTATTGTAAATTGGAACCCTATAGGAAATTCAACTGGTTTAAAAGCGGTTTAAAACTACTTTTTTTTAAAGTACAACCGGTTGAAATTCTGACTTTTTTCCTTGCAAGAGACTGGTTTATTTAACATGGCGATGTCATAGGGGCAGGGCAATTGTCCTACTCTGCATATATTTTCAACTGGTTTAAAACCGGTTTATTTTCAATCGGAAAATAGTTAGTTGCCCTACACTGCATATATTTTCAACTAGGTAGATGGTCAATCGACCAAATCTGGTTTTGAAACTGGTTTAGTAGTTGCAATTCCACTACAAGAACTTCAAAAGTAAAGATATTTTCAATTTTATTCAAACATTCATTATAACGTATTATTCTAAGTTAGAACATAAATGGATATTAAATAGGAGCTTAAAGAAAAAAATATTGTGAAAATGAATTTGACTTGAATTTCTTGATAATTTGAGAATTTCAGCAAGGAAAATAAAAAAAATTTGAGTTTAAATTTTAAAAATTAAAGTCAAAGTGGTTTTTGCTGCATATAATTTAAACCAGTTTCAAACCGGTTGCTTTTAAACTACGTTTCCAACCGGTTTTTTTTTTAACCGGTTTATGTTCTTCCGACAGGGAAGAAATGACTGTTTTTGTATGCAAAAAAAGAAAAGTGAAGCTCGTGCAATTTAGTAGACATGATAACGGTGAAGCTTATGAAGGGTGTCCCATAATGCATGCAAGATTTCAATTTACCACCATTTTTACGTTAAAGTTTTGCCAACCAAAAAAAGAAAATATTTTGACAGCTGACAGCTTATTTAGTTAGAATGTATTGAAAGAGGATATTCCACGCTGCATCAACAACATTAAGCCACATTAATGCAAAATGGTCATGGAAAATTTTGACAAGAGATTATGTATGTGTCAGCCAGGCCGTGGAAAAAATTTGCACAAAATCTTATTTTCTGTAAATAATTTTTCAATGAAGAAAAAAAATACAATTAGAAAAAGAAAATTAATTTTTTTGTCCAATCAATTCTTGCGTGAATTATGGGACAGATTGACAGAATGGAAACTGGAAAAATCGTAGTTTTTTTGTTGTTTAGTATAAAAGAAAGTAAAAGATCAAGAAGAATTAAAGTTGAATAGCACAGATAAATATCAAAAGTCCAAAAAGATTTTGAATACAGTATCAAATGGATTGAAAATTATCGAAAAAAATGCATCAAGCATTATTGTTTGTTTGTTGTCTGCAATCTTAAACGAAAATTTTCGTATCAAAATATCTTAAAATAACGGACAGTATTCCATGTTTAACAAGAGACACAGTGCTTTAAATTTCAAACTATTGATGTTAATTGAAGAGTTGTGTGGATGAACATATTAAGTGATAATTTAATAAGCTAGCATCGCCGGTGGCCAAATTTTGGCCATTCACCAAAAGATAGATAGGTACACTTTTTGCGAGTGCTGTTTTGTATATAAGAAAGTATTGTATTAAATACTCGTAGAAACGTTTTTTGAATGCAGCAGAAACATAAAAAAAGTGTTTAATTTTTTTCACTTCACATTCGGTAAAAGTCCAAAAGTAGATAAAAACATCTAAAATTATCGGCAAAAGTCCAGAACTATCGAAAAATATCTTAAATATCGGTAAAAGTCGAAGTAAATCGAAAAACTTCTAAAGCAACAGTACCTAAACGTCAAAAAGCATCGAAAAATATCTAAAAATTTCGGTAAAAACCCAAAAGCATCTAAAATATTGGTAAAAGCGCAGAAGTTTCGGAAAACATTCGAATTATCGGTAAAAGTCAAAAAGTAACGAAAATGTCGTTTAAAGTCCAAAAGTATCGAAAAGCATCTAAAATATCGGTAAATTGCAAAAGTATCGAAAAATATCTAAAACATCGGTAAAAGTTCAAAAGTATCGAAAAACATCTAAAATGTCGTTAAAAGTCCAAAAGTATCGAAAAGCATCTAAAATATTGGTAAAAACCCAAAAGTATCGAAAAGTATCTTGAATATAGGCAAAATTTCAAAAGAATCGAAAAACATTTAACATATCGTTAAAAGTCTAAAAGTATCGAAAAGTATCTAATAAAATATCGAATAAAACCCTAAAGCATTGAAAAATACCTAATACATACATTAGGAAGCAAAACTGTCAACATGTTTGCTATTTTTGACTTAGTACTGCTATAGCGTCCGTTCTGATTACATGACCAACAAGAAATATGAACCAAACGGAAGCATAACCTTTCCTCTATTCAAATATGTGAGCAATTTTACCAAACTTCAAACCATAAAACAATAATGATCAAAAAACCATACCGAAAACATGTTGACAGTTTTGCAACACTTTAAGTGATGTGCGTACAAACCTGGAACGTGAATTTTTCCTAGTTTAAAAAAACGATTCCAATAGACTCTGTTGTGCTGATTCCAAAACTGGCCACAGAATCCCTCTGCCTCGTCAGAATTTTGAGGTATCCTAAATTTAAAGTGCAAAAAACGACGTTTTTGCTGTTTTTCAAAATAGTTTCAAGGTCGCAAGGATTTTTTCTCCTCTATTCTGTAAAATAAACTTCAACATATTGCTTTTTCCCTTTCCAAAAAAGTGTTGAATGGTCATCTACGATTTTTCTTTGCAAAGTTATGCCCACTCTAAGATGATATCATAAGATCTTATAAAAAGGATATAGTGGCAGGGTTTGGATTTATGTCATCTTAATGTGGTTCAATTGGTATAAATGGTTTATAAACATATCCTTCTGGAAAAATATGGCCAAAAAATACCCAAATTACTCTTAGTATGAATTTTGGGTATTTCGTGATGTCATCTTAGAGTGGGCATAACTTTGCAAAGAAAAATCGTAGATGACCATTCATCACTTTTTTGGAAAGGGAAAAAGCAATATGTTGAAGTTTATTTTACAGAATAGAGGAGAAAAAATCCTTGCGACCTTGAAACTATTTTGAAAAACAGCAAAAACGTCGTTTTTTGCACTTTAAATTTAGGATACCTCAAAATTCTGACGAGGCAGAGGGATTCTGGGCCAGTTTTGGAATCAGCACAACAGAGTCTATTGGAATCGTTTTTTTAAACTAGGAAAAATTCACGTTCCAGGTTTGTACGCACATCACTTAAAGTGGTGCAAAACTGTCAACATGTTTTCGGTATGGTTTTTTCATCATTATTGTTTTATGGTTTGAAGCTTGGTAAAATTGCTCACATATTTGAATAGAGGAAAGGTTAGGCTTCCGTTTGGTTCATTTTTCTTGTTGGTCATGTACTCAGAACGGACGCTATAGCAGTACTAAGTCAAAAATAGCAAACATGTTGACAGTTTTGCTTCTTACTGTATATCGTTAAAAGTCAAAAAGTATCGAAAAACATCTAAAATATCGGCAAAAGTCCGAAAGTATCGGAACACATCTAAAATATCGGTTAAAGTTCGAAAGTATCGAAAAACATCAAAAATACCGGTTAAAGTCCAAAAGTATCGAAAAGCTACGAAAATATCGATAAAAGTATCGAAAAACTACGAAAGTATCCGAAAACATTTAAAAACATACATCGAATAACTCCGTAAAAGTTCAGAGGCATCAAAAAACATCGAAAGAGTGCAACGAAACAGAACAAAAAGTTTTTTTCACTCCGCTGGCTCATCCACTTTCTGAACAACTGTTCTGTTTTTAAATGTCTTAATGGCAACTTATGAGGACATTTTTTTCCGAGTATTCTACATCACACGACTTTAAAAAAAAAAAAAAAAAAAATCGAAATTTGGTTAAGTACTTACTTCGCTGGTAAAACGGGAGCAAAAAAATATCGTTCACGTACAAAGTTACGTAAGTACTTATATATAGATTTGAGATGATTGTTAAACTACCCCCGAATGCCTTTTTTCATCAGTTCACTTGGTGTCATCTAAAAGGTATTCCAACTTTTAAATCCAATGTACGATTTTCAAGATATAGCATATCATCACCATAATACAAAAAGGCCCTAACTAACATTTTTGGTATTTCACAGGCGAAGGAAAAAACTTGATGAAAATTAAAGCTTTGTAGATACAATTTTCTTTTTATTAGCGTTATTTTCAATCATAGCACGCTCATTTCTTTAATCAATAGTGTATTTGTTGGTGACCTACCGAAATCTGCAAAAATCTCAATTTTGAAAAAGTGTTTTGTTATGGCCTTTCTATATTAAGATGATGATATATTTTATTCGTTCTTTACTTTTTTAAAAACGTCACTACTAGTTACATGCACATTTGTCCAATTCCTCAAAAGGCTTCCCATATGTAAAATACATTTCTTATTTTTTAATAATAAGATTTTACTTATCTTTGAAATGCTGACAAAAAATTTACAATTTATTGTTAAAATTGCAAAAGTTATATCCATTTCAAAATTACGCATTACCTTTCTTATCACGTGCAAAATGTCGTATGATTAACATTTAATTAGTATAGAAAAATAAATTATAGTATTATGAAAGTTTTTTGCATTCAGGGGTTTATAGCCACCCTAAAAAAATTTAATAAACGGAAAATATCTCATGAAACGGAGAAATTTGACCAAAATGAAAAAATTTCAAAAAATACGCAAGATTTAGGTCTTTCTGCAAAAAAATTTCTATTCTTATCTCAACAACTAGCTTACCGTAAAAATTTCGGTTATCACTCTTTCAGATTTTTGGCCGTAATAGTGGAAATTCCAAAAAGGTTTGTTTTTTTTTTTTTTGAATCAGTATACTAAACATCGTAATATGTTGTACGAGCATGGATACGATTTATTCAATATTACTCATATGTCATGTTGTACATAAGTGTGGAAGAAATTATAGGATGCTTGCAAGCCTTTGAAAAATTATGACGAATAAATAATTTGGGAACTTCTTTAAATAAAAGTTTTTATTTACTGATGAGTTGATATGCTTGGGTTCGCGCACATAATTTCAGTAGCAATGTTTTCAGCTAAACAGTAGCTACTTTAAAAATAATGGTGGAATCGAAATACTTCACCTAAGTTTTCTATATGATATCTTAAATACATTTTATATGCCTTGAATATTTTTCTTTTATTTAATAAATATGATATTAAAAATCTTTTTATTCCTTTTGTTTCCTTTACAGCATCGTCGTACAAAAACTTTCTTTGAAAGAACATCCAACAAATGCGACGAGCACATTTTTCATGAACAATAAAAGAAATAAAATTAAACGGAAAAAATCTAAAAGCTACTGGCAACAACAACAACGACAGCAACGAACTGACCAACCCTACTATTATTTGAGGTGAGTCTTTAAAGGATCTGCATATTTTTATTGTATGAATGAAAATGATGTTTGAAAGAAACAACAAATCCTCATCATTTTACCCGTCGGCAAAATGGTGTGAGTTGAATATCCTGTTTTGTTGAAATAACAAAAGAATTAAATGTAATGCTGCAAAGTGTAAATACAAATTTTTCGGTCCTTTTGATTCAGGACATCACAAGAGAAAAAACCCGATCTGATTCAGATGACTAAGTAAATATGAGATGTATATGTAAACAAAAATACAAAACTCGTTTTAAATATAATTACATAGGTAGTTTGATGGTACAAAATCGTTCATTAAAAAAAAACTCGTCTGCCTAACTACGGCAGAATCATTTGAATTTCAAAAATTATCATCTTCAGAAGAAAAATCTCGATTATATTTTTTTGGGGAATATTCTTTTGAATGTTTAACATTTTGAAATTAAAGAATATGTACAGTACAGTCATTGTCACTGTCATTGTCATTGTCATTGTCATTGTCATTGTCATTGTCATTGTCATTGTCATTGTCATTGTCATTGTCATTGTCATTGTCATTGTCATTGTCATTGTCATTGTCATTGTCATTGTCATTGTCATTGTCATTGTCATTGTCATTGTCATTGTCATTGTCATTGTCATTGTCATTGTCATTGTCATTGTCATTGTCATTGTCATTGTCATTGTCATTGTCATTGTCATTGTCATTGTCATTGTCATTGTCATTGTCATTGTCATTGTCATTGTCATTGTCATTGTCATTGTCATTGTCATTGTCATTGTCATTGTCATTGTCATTGTCATTGTCATTGTCATTGTCATTGTCATTGTCATTGTCATTGTCATTGTCATTGTCATTGTCATTGTCATTGTCATTGTCATTGTCATTGTCATTGTCATTGTCATTGTCATTGTCATTGTCATTGTCATTGTCATTGTCATTGTCATTGTCATTGTCATTGTCATTGTCATTGTCATTGTCATTGTCATTGTCATTGTCATTGTCATTGTCATTGTCATTGTCATTGTCATTGTCATTGTCATTGTCATTGTCATTGTCATTGTCATTGTCATTGTCATTGTCATTGTCATTGTCATTGTCATTGTCATTGTCATTGTCATTGTCATTGTCATTGTCATTGTCATTGTCATTGTCATTGTCATTGTCATTGTCATTGTCATTGTCATTGTCATTGTCATTGTCATTGTCATTGTCATTGTCATTGTCATTGTCATTGTCATTGTCATTGTCATTGTCATTGTCATTGTCATTGTCATTGTCATTGTCATTGTCATTGTCATTGTCATTGTCATTGTCATTGTCATTGTCATTGTCATTGTCATTGTCATTGTCATTGTCATTGTCATTGTCATTGTCATTGTCATTGTCATTGTCATTGTCATTGTCATTGTCATTGTCATTGTCATTGTCATTGTCATTGTCATTGTCATTGTCATTGTCATTGTCATTGTCATTGTCATTGTCATTGTCATTGTCATTGTCATTGTCATTGTCATTGTCATTGTCATTGTCATTGTCATTGTCATTGTCATTGTCATTGTCATTGTCATTGTCATTGTCATTGTCATTGTCATTGTCATTGTCATTGTCATTGTCATTGTCATTGTCATTGTCATTGTCATTGTCATTGTCATTGTCATTGTCATTGTCATTGTCATTGTCATTGTCATTGTCATTGTCATTGTCATTGTCATTGTCATTGTCATTGTCATTGTCATTGTCATTGTCATTGTCATTGTCATTGTCATTGTCATTGTCATTGTCATTGTCATTGTCATTGTCATTGTCATTGTCATTGTCATTGTCATAGTCATTGTCATTGTCATTGTCATTGTCATTGTCATTGTCATTGTCATTGTCATTGTCATTGTCATTGTCATTGTCATTGTCATTGTCATTGTCATTGTCATTGTCATTGTCATTGTCATTGTTATTGTCATTGTCATTGAGTACAGTAGTAAAAACTGAAAAAGTCCAAAATGTTTCAAAATATGGATAAACGCCAAAAAATTTTTGAGAAAGTCGAAAAGTTTCATGACTGTCGAGAAGATGTGAGCGTTGGGTTTTCTGCTAATTAACTACACCAATAACGCTGGTTGTACATGAACGAAAAATATTTTAAACTAACCTCACACTAAACAACCTTTCGTTTATATTTTTTTTTTTAATCTTCAATTCACCTTAGCTCCTTAACCCATACCACAATATAAGTTTCACCTTTAGCGCACAGGGTGTTCCCACTAATGCATGTGCTACCAGCAATGGCGTACAACTGACAATTCCCACTTATACCACCCAACCAACCAACCACTTGCCTCATTCCGACTGCCGAGTGCACTTCAGTCGGGGATTATTTTTTCCAATAAAAGCAAAAAAATGGAGCAAAGAAAGAAAGAAAAAAGATCGAGAAAAAAACAACTGCCAACGCGGCACAAACTATGCAGCAGCAACTTAAATCTTCAGAGTCTCGCAGCAGTCGACGAGTCGAGCAAAAGTTGGTTGTGCCGCGTCGAGTCTATGGAGTCTATGTGTAGCCATAGCCGTAGCAATGACCCTTAATTGGGTCGAAAAAGCATTTAAAGCCAACATGGCTCGGTAGTTTGCTCGCATAACGATACCATGACAGGAGGATGGTGCTTGGTGGGTGGGAGGATTGGTTAGTTGCTTGGTTGTTTTGCTTACATTGTGAACTATTTTTGATAAAAAAAAAATTCCAAGTGTTAACGGCAAATTTTTCTATTTTTTTTTGCGCTCTCTGCTTGCACGATTCGCATTGGTAGTGTATTTTTATAATCTAAAGAAGCATATGAGAAAGAGAGTGAATTTTGCCATAATTGCCTGCACTGTGAGAATAGTTTCGAAAAGTTTAAATTTATTTTTAGTTTTTTACTGCGGTTTACTTTGTAACGAAGTTTACTTTGTTTGAAGTCACTTTTAACAGTAGTCTTTGACATTTCTGACGCATAACTCAAATTAATAATAATTCTATTAGAAAGTCGACAAATGGTAAAAATGAAGCTGTGATTATTGCGCACAAAAATATTTGGAGTATTTTTATTTTATTTTTTAATCTAACCGATTGTAGCTTCAGCAAAAAAAAAAAAAAAAAAAAAAATGTCGAATTTTCAAAATTTTTTTGAAGTAGAGTAGAACGGGGCAATGTCGTGCTAGTATTATATGCATAAGCTCAGTAGATCAGCAGGTCCCTAGCTTACGAACAGTTGGTAAATCATTCAAGTCCTTGGGCTGAAACAGCCAGTGCACGACATTACCCCCTGCACGACATTACCCCGTTCTACTCTAAGTATTTTTTCAAGAAAGTTTTAAAACAAAATCTCAAGTTTATTACACCCAGTTCCAGTTTCACAAAAAAAAAAAAAACTGCCAACCGATTTCTATTCTGGAGGACATGTTCGAAAATTCTTCTTTAATTTCTGATAACAATTTTGGGTATGTATATAAAACAATAAATTGTCGCTTTTCTATGATATTTAATATTATTAATCAAATGATTCTCTCAAGCGAGGAAACTATTAGCTGTGGGTAGATGACCAAGAACATGCAAATTTATAGAGCATAGAATCTCTTGAACCCAAATAAACAGCTTTTGACTAAAAATGAAGAGTTTTATAATAGCGAAGAACTCACTTACCATTTTTGAAATTCTTGGGCTTCAAAGTTTCGTTATTTTTCACGCTTAAGCGTAATGTGGCACACATAAAAAAACTTTCAGTTGTGGATGCAAATACACTGCACAACAAAAATATCCAAAACCATACCCTTGCAAAAATAAACATAGGTGGTTGTCGTGAGTAAATATTCCATTGCAGCCTGAGAAAAATAACCCCTTGTGTATAAAAAGCATTATATCTTGCTCAAATTTCAACCGATTCCTCTTTTGAAGAGCATGTTCGAAAGCTTTTCTTTAATTTAAATATACATATATAATATATATTTCGGTTTTCCATGATATCCAATTTCTTTAAACAACCAATAGTTTGAAAATCCCTTCCTTAGTTCCTTAGTTTTTTGTTCTAAACCAGTGTTGTCCGAAGCATATGCCCGCGGGAACTTGAGCTTTTGTGCTTAAAAGCTTACCGTATACGTTTTCACTCAAGATAAGAATTCAATTGCGTCAGTAGTTGTGCAAATCTGCTTCACTTGCTTGCCGCTTATGCAAAATAGAACAGCTTTCAATGAGCTTTTATACATTGACAAAATGCGCTGACATTGATTTTGGTCATCACTATTCTAAACTTAACCAAATAATTGGTTAACAATAGCTTAAAAGCGCTTTCTTAGTAAACAAGCATTGTAAGCAAAAGTTCGAAAGTAATTGTGTGTTAAAGCGCAAAAAAAGCTTCTTTAGCAAAGGTATGCAGTTTTAGCTTTAATTGAATTGAAAATCCTCACTAGAAAAGTAACAAAAAAAAATAAAGGAATATATGCCAACCTCGGAATTTCCCTTAATTCGATCTGAAAAGTAAAATTTGCGTATTTTAGTATAATATGGAACCCATTCAAGATTAAGCTTCAGTGTTCTTTAACCGCTGTAGACCGATGGGGTCACATAGGACCCCAAGCATTTTTTGATACATCAATATTTTATTTAAAATTTGTATCTAGGATTAATCGTATGCTATTGACATTCTCTAAAGAGTTGCTCAGTTAAGTCTTGGCTAAAATTTTGTTTTAATTGTTTGGAACGGTTTTATAGCAATGACCAAAGATGGTCAAATTTTTTGGCATTTTTGTGATTTTATGGTTCGAACCCCAATTTTTTAGGGTCAGTTTTTGCACACTTTCTTTCCTTAGTCTATATCTAATCTATAACAACGTTGAAGATAGGAAAACAAAATCTCAAACGATTTACGACTTATAGCCGTGGTAACTTTGAAAAAACAGTTTTGAAGCAATTTTTATAATACTATAAAATTCGACCTGGAGACAAACAAGCGAAATACAGATAGGGTTTTTCTAGTAACATCATGTGCTTTCAGGAATAGTATTCAAAAAGTTTTTGGATTTTTTTTTTTGCTGCGCTGTATAATAAGGGACTTTTACGGACGTACTTTTTTTTCTTAATTTGAACACTAGAAAACTTAATCCGAAGTTCATTTTTCGATATCTACAATGGTCTAGGCTTCGGTCTCAAAGGGTTAAATATGTTTCTTTCCAACTTTGTCCAGCGTATGTTACTCGCTTTTGCTGTAGAGTGGCATCACACAATCCCCGATCTACTTGCAATTTTACAAAAAGCTGTGAAAATCCTTGAAGAAAACTATAAACTACAGCATTTAAATGCAGAACTATTAAGTTGACTGGACTTTTGCAAGCTTAATGCATTTGCCCGTAGCTACACCATTTGCGCCCTCCCTCCCACCGCATGCATTCGACGTTACCATTGCAATGCATTGCAGTTGAAGGCAAAAAGGTTCGTTGTACGCAAAGTGGGTAAAGGAAAAGCTTTTACCTCAACTTTCAAGTGGCCCTGACGCGCTGGGTAGTTGGGTGATTTTTTTTTACAATTTATTTTTTTAATTTGCATTTGCGCGTATTTGTTATATTTTCTGTTTTCTATTGGCGATTTTTATTTTTATTTATTTTTTCATTTAATTTGAATTTGTAATGCGTAGCGACAGCGGCTTTTGTTGTCGTTTGGCTATGGCCTCGCGAACGTACCGATGAGAGCATGAAAAAAAAATTTAATTATTTGCACATAACTGAAGGGTAAAGTAAAGCATAAGAAATGTAAGAAAGAAAGCAAGAAAAAAATATGCAACAAAGTGTTGCATATACTTAGGCGGTTCAAAATACGTTCTTCACATTTCCTTCGTTGTTGCTGTTGTTGTTGTTTTTATTGCATATCAATAGCTTTAGCGTTATAACATAAATTTTCTCCTTAACCTCGTTTTTTACGCACTTTTCTTTATTATTTTTCTTTTTCTGTACTGGAACGCAATGTATCACGTCATTGCAACAAAAACTTTTCGCTTTGATGTTTATCCTTGGTTTTGTCTATTGACTCACGAAAGTATGCAATGAAATTATGTTGCCGTTGCATTATTAGTTCATCAGTGGTTTAATGTGTTCATGATTTATGGGGTTAGCACACATATGAATTGATGATTGTTAAAACCCAATATTTAACATTACTCTTATATGAAGCATGTGGGGTTTTAACTATCATCGATTGATAACATAAATCGATTTATATTATAAACTAGCTGCTTTTGATAAAAAACGGGTTTTCATAAAAAGCAAAAAAGCATTAAAAAAGCTAATAACGTAAAATATTTTTTAAAATAATGTGCCACAAACAGATGCTCCAATATATTTATAAGTATGATTAATTTCCATAAAACATTACATTTTATGAATCGGTAGAAGTTCAAATAAAGTGTTCTGCAATAGGGACGCTACAAAAGTTTTTTTAAATAAAACAAAAACGGTTTTGGATATCAATGAAATTCTTTATTCCTGTGAAAGTACATTCGATGCCATTATGTATGGAACTCTTTGCATGGCCACCACGGGCACGCTTGCAGAAGTCCATACGCTGAACCCAATTTTCGACGATTTTCAAGCATAAATCGGCCGATACTGCTGCAATTTCACGATCGATATTCGTACGAAGTTCATCAATCGTCGCTGGCTTCTTGGCATAGACCATAGACTTGACGTAGCCCTACAGAAAATAGTCTAACGGAGTCAAATCGCACGACCGAGACGGCCAATCAACTGGGCCATTTCGTGAGATAACACGTTCACCAAACTTGGTTTTCAATAAATTGATTGTGACATTCGCTATGTGGCTTGTGGCGCCGTCCTGTTGAAACCACATATTGTCCAAGTCCATATCATCCAATTCGGGCCAAAAATATTGGGTTATCATTGAACGGTAGCGATTCCCATTCACAGTTACGTGCCGGTCTTGATCATCACGGAAAAAGTACGGCCCAATGACGCCACCGGCCCATAAACCGCACCAAACCGTAATTTTTTCGGGATCCAATGGTGACTCATGGAGTTCGTGTGGATTGCTGCCTGCCCAATAACGCATATTTTGCTTATTGACGAAGCCCAATTCACGAACATACGACGCTTCTGGTGTTCAAGCGGCTTCAGTTCTTGCGTCAATATTCTCGACACTACGGGCACTTTTTTGTCTCACTGGCACGGGAAAATTTTGTACTGTGCCTGTGTATTCAAATTTTTCCACTAGACGCTCAATTGTTGATCTGGTAGGACGATTATGACGACCATAAATTGGACATAGCTCTCTTATGGTTGAGGTCACTGACTCCGAATTTCGGTAATAAATTTTAATAATTTCTACGCTTTATTGGCTCGTATATCTTTCCATGATAAAATGGCAAACCTTACTGAAGAGAAATGTCAAGAGAGCGGGAAAAAATATGATGTCGTTTGCTGTCCCTATCGGTCTACTTTTGTAGCGTCCCTATTGAAAAACCCTTTATATCGAAAAAATATTGGTAAAAGTCTAAAAGTACTAAAAAATATTCAAATACGTACATCGAAGCATCTAAATTATAGGAAAAATATATCGAAAAGCATCCAATATATCGATAAAAGTTCGAATGTTTCGAAAAATCAGTAAAAGTCCAAGTGTAACGAATAAGATCCAAAATATCGGTAAAAGCCCAAAAATCTCGGAAGACATCCTAAATAAAGGTAGAAGTCCAAAAGTCGAAAACATCGAAAATATGGGAAATATCCAAAGCCAGAAAGTTTCGTAAAAAATGTAATCCGTTCAAGATTGTATGGAATTGGGGCTTATGAAATACCCCATAAAGGCAATAACGGGAGTCAAGGGAAATTTTTAATTGAGGAAAAAAATTTCTTGGTTCAATGTGCCCAAGTTTTTTCAAGGAAAAAACGGTTGCGGGATTCGGAATCAGCGGGCCCAAATTCATTAAAAAAAGTTATTGAGATCTCTTTCCGCTTTTTTTTGTTAGAAAGTGTAATTGTTTGTCCCCCAAGAAAAGTCAACGCGCACTCCTCGTGAATCAAGATATACAAAGTAGTCGAATAATATTGGGAAACATTGAAAAAGTCGAAAGGCATGAAATGCTACGAGTAAAATATTGACAAACGTAAATGAAAAAGGGAACCGAGAAGTATTTGGAGGTAAAAAAATTTTAAAGATTTCGAAAGCCGATTTGTCTTGACCCTTTTGGATTTTTTTAGGTTTTAAAAGTTTGAACTACGGCTTAAACTTAAAAGACCATTATAAATGATAATGAAATTGAATTATTTCCTTGACATATTTAATGCGCTTAAGATCAGTAAATGTTAACTGAAAATCTTTTTACGCGCATATCCTTGTCGGTCGATAGAGGACAATGCGTTTTGCATTTGTTTACTTTTATTGTTACCATATACATACCGTGTGCTGCGTACGTGCTTTCATTCAAAACTACTTTAACTACCTCACTTTATTTGTACAGCAGCAGGCATTCCTGTTGTATCCTTTTATAGCTTTTATTCCTATTTGTTGTTGTTTTTGTTGCTATTGTCATTTCACCTTACCATATCAATACAAAATTCTCCTTCATCATGGATCATCAGTGGGAAGAAAAACAATTTTTATGATGATGGTGATGAGTAAACTTTGAGTTTTTCAATTCAGACATCAAAACTGTTTTTCACCCCATTTAAGTGCATTGACAACAAGGCGAGGCGATGATACTTTTGTTTATGTTTTTTCTGCATATCACTCCTCTACTGTTGCTATGCGCATATCCTTGAAGCGTCGTTTGTGTGCAAGAAAATGTGGGTTAAATATAACAGCCTTCTGTTAGCATTTCCTGTTTGAAAACAAAGTCTACGAAGGCATTGAGTCAATGTAATGTTGCTGGCAACGATGTACAAAAAGTTGATTTTTTGATTTGTTCAGTAAATCCATTGAATGAGAAAAATACTTTGAACAAAACTAATAAAATTGGCACCTAAAAGTATGCAACTTTATGTAGTATTAAGCCAGTGCATACATTTTCATTGCATAATTTTAGTTACTTTTAATAATAAAAAAATTTGTCCTACCTTTTTCAGAATGTTAGAAATGGAGCACGACTTTGAATTATACACCATTAGAAAGGTATTTGTGTGCAACTAAGCACAAAGTTAAAATTATTTTAATATTTTGTCATTAAGCCAGGTAAAATTAAATGCAAATTTTTCAATATTAACAGCGACAAAATACGCGGTCACACAGTGCTGAAAAGACGATACTGCACAAAGGGAAAGACAAAAAGCTGACTGACACTGTCTTCATGTTTTTCGTTTTCTTTTTGTTTCACATTTGTCATTGTACCAGGGATTATAAATGAGCTTTTCTGTTTTGTACCAAATAGCAAAACAAGTACTTGCGAAAATTGTTCAAAAAGTACCAAAATTATTTCATACATTTTTGGTAAAATTGATTTACAAACTTGTATCCTTTAGTTACAGCTCTGTTACTCATAAGGTGAATTCTACATACAAAATATATTTGCTGCTCCTATTGAAGTTGAAACAAATACATAGGTAAATGTGAATGAACAGAAGTTAAGGAAACTAATAAAAAAATATATATAAAAATTTTCCATTAGCCAAAAATTTAGGCCAACCTGAGCCGCCAGGTTACTGAGTGAATGACGCGACAAAAGCAAATTGCGCAAAAAAGTCAACGCCACAAAGGAAGTGCAAACTGACAGGATATGCTTGCGTACAAAAGTCGGAAGTTTCCTGTTTTCGTGGCTATTTGAAACAACCATGGATGGAGTGCAGTGGAGTTCATATAACGTTTGAGGGCACTTGAAAAGAATTCTCATTTTTGCTCTTCTGTACCCGCCTGTCTGTTTGTTTGCTGCTTCAATATGCTGTTGTTGTTTTCGCTGTTGCTATTGCGTTTTTAATGCAACAGAATGTGCAGAGTGAAGTTTTTAAAAAGTTTATTGTCCCACATTTGTAGTGCTTGAAAATGCTACAAAATGGAAAACAAAAAGAAGTAAAAATATTCAATGGAAGCAAAAGTAGAAAATGATACAGTGGGCCAAGTAACTAAAATTTTTGTATTTAAGGATTTTAAAAATATCCTTCAAAAATTTCGAAATATGGCAAGACCGGAAAAAATGGTATGTACCTTTTTGTGGAGCTGCTATAAAATTGGAATTAAAAAATATTTTTGAGGGAACTTAAAGCGAATATATCCTAAGTCATTGAAAATAATGCCACGTCTATGCTACAACTGTATAACTCCGATTTTCTAGTTTTGAGATAATTCAAATTTAATATTTTTAAAAATTTGATTTTATACTGAATTTCGGCTTTTCTTGTTTTGTTTTTTTCTTATAACTTTGCAATGGTGCCACTTTAGAGAACTCTGGTTGGACAGGATTGTGCAAAAAACCATGAAGAATATCAGAGGTCATTTATCCCAAGAATGCTAATTTAGGATTTATCTAGTTGTAGCATTGACGAGGCAATATGTTTATTTTTTTTTTTTTTTTTTCATTAAAAAATTCGATGGGAGATTTGGCACCCTCAGTGACTTCTACGTCTATTGCATATGCCAAGCATCTGGTCAAGTGGTTTTAGCATAAACTTTATCGGTAGATGCAACCAGATGTATTTCGCTTATAAGTCCTCTTTCTTGGAACCACCATTGGTTGTATTTTCCGCTTAAAATTATTCATTTTCTGCTGGACGACATTATCAAAATATTGGAGAAAATCTAAATTAATCTGGTAAAAATGAAAAAAAGTTATCATTGAAGGTTATACCTGAATAAAATTTTGCGATTCTGAAGTGAAAGTAAATTCAAGGGCTTCATGTTCACCCTCGGTAATTGGTTGCCATTTTGTTATTTTCTGGTGTATACCGAATAAAAATTCCACGAAACGAATAAACATGTTCACTCGCGCTCGTATACATGCAAAAACGAAATCAAATTCCATTCTGTTTATTTTGATATATAAACCATATAATTCTATTAGCTCTGCTGGCAAGTAAAAGTCAGTCTTTTTTTTTCAAAAATCCCGCATAGAAGTATTTAAAGCAACTGAAACTTAACCAACTGTTAAATTTTGTTCATATTTAAATGCTACAAAAGCTGCAAGTATTGAAATGGAAGGGGTGCCGTATCACCTGGGGGTGCCACATCTCCCATCATTCACATGAATGTGACATAATTTTTGCAAATGGCATGATTTAGATAAATAGAGAATTAGTTGACAGTAAGCCAACTAATTCATAGTCAGATATTCTGGTAGCAATAATTCAATATGCCGTAAAACGAGCACAAGATGTGGTGACCGACATTATTGTTGCAACTAAATGCCATAAATTCCACAATTTCAAGTAAACCTTTCTTGCAAACAGAGCCTAGTTTTTTCATTTCCAATAATATGACAGCCAATTCACATTACCACAATACTTTTACTCCACCTTTTGTGTAAATGGTGTCCCATAATTCACGCAAGATTTGAATTAAATATAAAACACATTATTTTGCAATTGTATATTTTTTATTGAAACATAAAGTGCACAAAATAAGGTAACGTATGTAATGACACATCAGACTCATCCACATCCACTGCTTAGCTGGCAAATACATACTCTATTGTCGAAATTTTCAATGTACCATTTTGCATGGGGTGTCTCAATAATTCATGCAAGATTTAAATTTGGCGCTATTTGTGGAGTAAAGTGTTGTTAACCAAAAAAAAAAAAGACGAAAACAAATTGACAGCTGAAAGTTTAATATTAGTAACAGTGGAGCATTTTCATTAAATTTCATCTATATTCCGACCATATTTTGTACGAAATTTGCAAACTGTAGTATTATTTTTGAAATATTGCTTAACATTTAAAACGTGTTGTTTTTTCATGGAGTGCTTCAATTTTTTTAACTTTAAACTGTCAGCTGACAAACTGTTTTCTTTTTTTGATTGGCAACGCCTACCACGAAAATGGCGGCAATTTCAAATCTTTTGCGATTAATGGGACACACTGTAATATTACATGTTGGCAATGTGAAAAATTCAACAATTTCAATTTTTCTTTAACATAAAAACAAATATGATTACATACATATATGTATTTTTATATATATTTTCAATAAGACAGTGGAACAAAAACATTAAAAAACTCCCACAAACGCATTCCTCTTTGCTTCATTTCCCTCATTTGTGCAATAATAAACCAAATACCACACACACAAATGTAAATATTAATGCATGTGTGAACTTACACAAAAATACCATGCACTCTTTTACATTCGTGTGACGCCAACATGTCGTTTTCATTTGGCATATGACGATACATTGCTGGTGCTCTGCCTTATCGACCGAGACCGCCAACGAAGCGCGAGGTCTTCCCTGTGCCAAACAAATAACAAACGACATTCGACATCGCGCTTGTTAGCGAGCGTTTACTTGTGTTGACTTTTTTTGTTGTTGTTGTTTTCGAATTTTTGCACACTATAGCATAATTACTGATTTGAGCACCCAGTAGGAACTATTGCATTAATGTCACAAAAATGTCAGTTATAAATTAGCACACTTAAAGCTATTCCGAGTCAAATATGTAAAATTTTTGTAAATTTTTAATTTTTTGAAGCTCCAAATAAGTCTTAAACCTTTCGGTAGAGCGTTTTTAAAATACCAAAACATAAATGTAAAGTAAAAGTTTTCATCTTTAAAATCATGAAAAAATGGTGAAATTATCATATTACATAATGACAAAATGGCCGTTTCAAAATTATTTTGTATTGTTAGTTAAATGTCACTCATACGACATGTATAACGTAACTTTTTAAATTGTAATTTTTTTAATTTGTAATTTTTACCTTTGCTTTTAACATTTAAATTTCTCAGTTTTGTCTTTGCTTTTGTTTGTTTATTAATTAAAACATTTTGTTCACCAATGCACCACACGTCGTATGAGTGACATTTTATTTACAGGCAGAAATAGAGAAAAATAGCTAAACATAATTTTGAAACCGCTATAACTTTTGCAAATTTTGGTATAAATTTAAATTTTTTCACGAGTTTGAAGATAAAACTTGTATTTTTAGAAAAAACATGATATAACACAAAAAAAAAACTGGGTTTACATTTTGAAAGCTTATTTGAAATGATTTTTAAGGAAAAAAAGCTTTTTTTTCGACCTCTAAATAAATTTCTGAATGATTTTAGAGGATTTCAATGTAAAAAAAAGACAACAATGGACCCTAAATTATCTCACAGCTCTAAAGATAGGTACGCCAATTCTTATACTTCAGTCATTGAGTCATTTTAAAGGTATTTCTTTTTTCACAATGAAGTGTTTATGAAAAAAAACTTCTACGTGACATAGTACAATCATTTGGGAGAATAAAATGATGTTAATTGGAAAGTATTGCGGGATTTTTGCAAATCAGTTGTTTTATAGATTCCGATGTGCTTTTTCAGAATTTAAACTTTGCTACCTCGAATCGTGTTCGCTCGCGCCGCCATATTGGAAAAATGGCGTCCAAAATCAGTTTTTTACAAATATCAATATTGCCCTTTACTACCGTTTACACCTATGTGACATTTGGGTGGAGTAAAAAAAAATATCGTCACATAGGGGGACGAAGGGATGACGAAAGGAAAAATTTTTGCGCAAAAAAAAAAAAATTTATGAAAATTTTTTGATGACGGATTTGGAATCAGGGGCTCCAACAGTTTTATAAGAAAAATGGGAGCGATTGGACAAGAGGGCATTTTACCCGCATACAAAAAAAAAGAAAAAAAAAAAAAAAAAATTTTGGAATGTTTCTTTGAGTCGCTCCTTCGCACCATATATTTGCCTGATACTCCGGCAATGTACTTTTTGATGCTGAGCCCAAATTCAATTCCAGATTTGCTCTATTACGTCAGAATTTCCAGAAATTTTAATATAAGTAACTGCGCAAATAGACGATTTTTCATTATTTTGGAGGTTATAAAAATTGGAATATCTCAAAATCCTGACGTGATGGAAATAAGCCAAGTTCATATTCGTGAAAAGGAAGTTCCAAACCATCACAAACGGTTTGAAAAAGTCTGAGTTATTAAAGTCTAATTTGGAGTTGTAAAAAGATTAATTTGTTTTGGAAAAAAAATCCAATATGATGTGGAAAAAGTTTAACTTGCTGTTGAAAACCTGCATATATCTTCTTCAGCTTCAAAAAATCATTCAACTTTTCAAAACTGATCTTCCAGAAAACATTGAAAACAATTTAATCATCACAATTCCTTGTCAGTCACATTTTTCTATTACCCGCTGGGTGCAAGTATGAAATCATGCATGCGCAATCATTAAAAAGGTGGCATAGGTTAGGGATAGAGTTGCCAGCTCTTCGTTTGAATTTAATTTTAGATGTTAATTTTTTTATTTTTCATTCTTCAAATAAAAATTAGTGTTTTAATTTATAATTTTGAATTTTTATTTTAAAATCTAAAAGTTTTGATTTTATTGGTATTATTTTTAATTTTAAATTTATGACTTTTAATTTGAGTTTATATTTTGACTTATAAACAACAATATATTTATATAAATTAAACTTGTCCGTTAAATAATAAGCTTTTTAATTTCTCATTTTAGGTAACTTGTGCTTGCTTTATTAAAGCATATACTTAGCAACAATGTTTATAAACATTCGTAAGTTTTTAATCAAAATGTTTTTCCATTTTCTCCATTTCTAACAATTTTCAATTTAAAATTCTTTACATTATTAGCAGCAAAAAGCTTTTACTTCGTATGTGCATTTATAATCCATGCACTCACACATGCAATCATATGCACAGACATACAGACATTTGTACTTATCATTTTGAAAAGAAAAGCGTAACGAATACGTAACTGAAAAACTAAATTAACAACAACACGCAAAAGATAGAAAAATTCGAAATAAAAACGCATTTATTACATGAAAACCGCCATAAAGCGTCGCAGCGCCTCTTCCGCCATTTTTGCTGTTGTTGTTTTTGTTGTTACTTTTGTGCACGCGTTGTTGCAGCGTTTTGTTACGCCACCAACAACACGACAACGCCAGCAGTTGTTGTCACTAACTTGAATACAAGCAAACACACACACACACACACACACACACACACGAAAGCACCTACATACATCATCAGCAACTGTGTGTATTTTTTGTATGCTCTCACCGACACAACGAAAGCGAAAGGCCATTGGCCGGAATTTTGTTGACCTACTAAGCGTAAGCTACACTGTCATTGCCGTCAAGCTGAAAAGCGTCGGCTGGCAACAAAAAACAACAACAACAGCAGCAAGCAGCAGCTGCCAAAAGCCAACAACACATTCGGTAGTTGGCAATCGACGATCTGCCGACCGACGACTGTTGCCGATAAAAGGTCTATACGAAGAGAGCGGTAGAGCATGCGAGAGCAGGAACAGTAAACAAAAATTGTTTTCTCAACACTTAATGTTTTCAAAAAAGCAAAAAAGCTCTCTCACGCACATTCCCCAACACATTGACAATTTTCTCTAACGAGTATGCGAAAAGCGGAAGACAACAGAAAACTTTGAGAGCACCCCATAATATTTGGGCTTGTGCTCAGTTGTTAGATGAGAGAGTGGTAGAAATAGAGCGCCAACAATTTTTGTTCTATTTATTAGGCAACATAAACTAAATGCGCTGGCGCTTTGTTGGGTATCTGAGCAAAAGCTTTGGCATTTTCAACAGCAACATTAACATTTTTAGTGCTATATTGTGGCGATAGCAATGTTGTGATACATTGCATCTGAAGCAACTTGTTGTTATACATGCATATGTATGAAGTCGCGGAGTTTCATTCTCAAGCAACACTTCGACTCTAACATGTTGCTGAAACGATGAAACAACATGTTTTATTGATGCGAATCGATACGTTCTGAGGAAAAGAACATTGTTTTCTATACCAAAATTTTTAGCAGAGCCCAAAAAGTTTCAAGTTTATGATTTGCCTCATTTCTGAGTTATTATGCCTGCACACACATGGTGCGCGATTTTAGTTGAAACATTTCAACACTTTCTGTGGACTTTTAGCAAACTTCAATGATACAAAAGTAGCCACCTTTCTTTTAAGATTTCACTTTTGGATGAAAAACTCTTTGTATTGAATCCTGACAATTCTCCTGACTTAATTAAGAAACTTTTGATTTTTAATCTGGTCTCTGGATTAAACTTATTCCTGAATTATCTTCAGATTCTCGTCCGAACAGTTAAACAAACGGAATTTGATCGCCAAAAAAATCCATATTTATTTTCGATTAATTCGTTTACATAGAAAACTGTTGCACTTATGTAAAACTTGAAGAATGGAAGGATAAAAATGTGCCGATAGAAGAATGTTGGATAGAAATATACCGTTTAAGGAAAAAAGAAAACGTTCCGTTTAAAGAATTCACTTACATTATCGAGATTGCATTGAATTTAAATTTTTAAAAACTGAACTAAGGAAAAATACAAATTAAAAGATACAAAATTGCTACATAAAAAATCCGTCGATTGTTACTTTTTTTTTATCAAGTTTCGATAAACCTGGTGGTGAATCAGCTCCAAGTGACCTAAAAAATTTTCATATATGTATGAAATTTGTTAGAAATAAAATCATTATCAGTTTCATAGTTTCAAAAGAGAGACGGTCAAATTTAGCAAAGCGCCAATCAGTGCTACGCTTTAAAACCTGAACAAATCAGGAAACTTTTTTCGACATTTAGAGCTGATTTATTGTCTATTGGTGATGCATAATCGAAACTCGACAAAAAGTCATTTAAAAAAATATAG
Organism: Calliopum simillimum; assembly: GCA_951812925.1. Lineage (NCBI taxonomy): Eukaryota > Metazoa > Arthropoda > Insecta > Diptera > Lauxaniidae > Calliopum > Calliopum simillimum. The sequence goes on from OX638372.1 coordinate 87,318,365, forward strand.
GAAAACTACTCAGGAGCAGATCAAAAAAAAAAAATCTCTGGTGGTTTTTTTCTTAGTAGGCGAGTATTACTTCAAGAGAAGGGTTGCGCAAATTTGTTAAATATATGTAATGCATGGGACAATAACTGCATCAAATATCGTGCATTTCATTGCAGTTCACTCAAGTAATGGTCCAAAAATGGAATAAAATTCGATCGAGAGAATACAGCGCTGTCAAGTACGTTTACAAGTACGTTACTCTACACTACTCTACTTCACTCTACAACACTCTACTCTACTCTACTCTACTCTACTCTACTCTACTCTACTCTACTCTACTCTACTCTACTCTACTCTACTCTACTCTACTCTACTCTACTCTACTCTACTCTACTCTACTCTACTCTACTCTACTCTACTCTACTCTACTCTACTCTACTCTACTCTACTCTACTCTACTCTACTCTACTCTACTCTACTCTACTCTACTCTACTCTACTCTACTCTACTCTACTCTACTCTACTCTACTCTACTCTACTCTACTCTACTCTACTCTACTCTACTCTACTCTACTCTACTCTACTCTACTCTACTCTACTCTACTCTACTCTACTCTACTCTACTCTACTCTACTCTTCTCTACTCTACTCTACTCTACTCTACTCTACTCTACTCTACTCTACTCTACTCTTCCTTACGAAAAGTTCAACATACCTATGGTTGTAACCTACAAATAGAAGATCTACGGACACACTTTTCTATGCTACTTAATAGTACCTGGGCTTTTGGCAATATCCATTGGACGCTGCCAAATTTGTCGGATCCATTTCTAGACTCTCCGTTTGAAATGAGAGAACTTTTATGGACGCTAGATAAAGCTAAATGTAACAAAGCCCCTGGTTCTGATAGAATTGTACATGAATTTTACAAGTTTGCGCCTCCTTGTTTTTTAGAAGAAATACTATTTCTTTTAAATATCATTTTCCTAAAAGAAGATATACCCCAATCTTTCAAGACTGCAATTGTGCTGCCTCTTTTCAAAAAGGGTGATCCTAATGACCCTAACAATTATAGAGGTCTCTCGTTGTTAGACTCCTTGTACAAAATTTTTATGGGAGTGTTACGCAATAGAATTGAAGCCTGGGCAGCGTGCAACGACTTATATAGTGAATTTCAAGCAGGTTTCCGAGCAGGATACAGTACCACAGACAATTTATTCAATTTAACTTGCATTGGTCATTTATGTTTTAATTTGAACAAAAAACTTTATTTATTCTTTGTGGATTTTTCTTGCGCTTTTGATAGACTACCCAGAAATGCAGTCTTCTACAAGTTATCTGCCATGGGGCTGTCTAGAAAAATTATCACTATTTTGATTCTGCTTTACAATAACACAACTAGCCAAGTCTGGGATGGAACATGTCTGTCGTCGCACTTTGAAATAACTTTAGGAGTAAGGCAAGGTTGCTTGCTCAGTCCAACACTTTTCAATTTATACTTGTCGGATCTGCCTGATTTACTGCCATGTGGGATCCAAATAGCTGGTACAAATGTTAAGGTATTGATGTACGCAGATGACATCGTGCTCCTATCAGAATCAGCAGAAAATTTGCAATGCATGATTGATTCCTTATATAGTTATTGCTCAATGTGGGGTTTGAACATAAATCTCACGAAGTCAAAGGTGATGGTTTGTAGACAACATTCTAGAGGTCCCTCTGGCCTGCAATTCAAATATGGTACCGACAACATCGAAATAGTTAATGAGTACAAATACCTTGGGGTTAAATTAAACTTTAATTTTGGTTTTGCAAAACATCTTACAGAAAGACTACAAGTAGCTAAGAACGCCCTTCTTTGTACTTGGTCAAAATATATAATGAATCCGAAAATATGTTGCTCAAATAAAATGAAATTTATAATTCCTGTTTAAATACAATTCTTCTTTACGGTGCACAGATATGGGGCGTCAAAATGTATGAGCAAGTTGACAAGCTGCTCAGATTTTTCTTGAAAAAAATGTTATATTTGCCAGCGTTGCCAGGGCTTTTTTGAAAAAGTTACATTTTTGCTCCTAAAAAGATACATTTTTGATGAAAAGGTACATTTTCATTAATTTTTCAATTGCATATACATACATAGCTTTTGTATTACAAAAAATTTCGCCAAAATTTGTTCAGGATATATTTTATTATGCAGTGACTTTTCAAAAAAGTCTATAACAACAATTCCAAATAAATCCAATGCATAACTGAGCTTCCATTTGAACCCATTTACTTGGACAATTGGCATTAAATGTAATTAAAAACAAAGCAAATCGAAGATAAGAAGAAAAGGAATACCAACATTCATACATATCAATATATGAACAAAAATAAATCACTTTTGGTCGGTAAATTTCCGGCGAAAACTTAGTATAAAGCTCACACAATTCAATGCCTGGTACAAGGTTTAAATGGCCAAAAGCTAAAAGAGATCGTAATCACTGCCACATTATGTTTTACTAATATTTTTTTATTGTATAGTTCATAGCAGTGCCATACCGAGATTTCGTTTTTTCGGTGCAACAAAATTTTAAAAATAAAAACGTTAATATAAATTGAGTAATGTGAAGAACTTAAAAAGTTACGAAAAATGGCCAAAATACAAATTTTACTTACAAGTTACATGAGAGGCCAAAAAGTTACGCAAAATGTATAAAATGTAACCAACTGGCAACGCTGATATTTGCCCACAAATACCCCGAACTATATGTTACATTTAGAAACAAAAACATCAACGCAATATGTCATTACCCTGTCACTACACTTTAATTATATTAACAAAGCTCTACAAATGCCAGAAAATAGATTGCCTAACAGATTAGCATACGAGTGTATCAATCAAAGATGTTCATGGGTTAAAGAATGGGATGATCTTTGCTCTTACTGTAACATAAATAGTATAGAGAATTTTGACCTCGGTACATTAAGACTATTTCAAGACACAGTTCTAGATGGGATAAATTCTAAATATAAAAACTCACTGTTTGAATCGGCAAGAAATTCACAGTTCCATGATTTGTACTGCAAGCTTGAGTTTGACGTTACTCCATACTTTACGGATGACTTTTCATCACGACAGGTAAATTTAATATTAAAAGCAAGAGGAGGCCTTCTAAACATTAATGCACGGGCATTTAAAAGTAATACAACAGGCATTTGTACGTTATGTAACCTTGACGCATCTGAAAATACACACCACTTTGTAGGTGTTTGTCCGATTTTTAATAGAACTAGAGTGCAACATTTTGGTTATGAACTTCTATCTGAGCAACAGACTCTGGATGTTCTCAATGGTAAGAATTATTGCTCCCTTTTTCAATATTTAACTGAAGCTCTAAAATATAGAGATCTGCTTGTAAATGAGTTCTATTAGTTACTATTTTTTTGCAAACTACGCCAATCCGGCACACAACAATTTTGTTAATGTCGTTTTTACATATTTTATCTCTGTTAAGTATCTAATACATTGTAAATACTTCTTATTAAAATAAATACATACATACATACATACTCTACTCTACTCTACTCTACTCCACTCTGCATCTGTGTTCTGTCATCGCAATGGCCCCTCAAAGCTTTTTCCTGTCTACCACACAATTAAAGGATTTGAACGGTTGTAACTTATGTTTTCCTATTGTTATTTTTATCGTCTCATCACGTCAATATCACAGATTACATATACAATATTTCTTACTCTCATAATTCAGCTTGAAATTCTTTTTATCTTCTACAGCACCTCTTATTGTGGATTTTTTCCAAATTTGAAATAGATTTTGGACCAAGATTTGAAGAGCTTTATGGGTTCTAAGCTTTCATACATTTAAAAAAATTTATTCGACATTTTTTAATACAAATTCAAAATCCGTTTAGATTGGCTACAGGTCGTAATTTTTATTTAAAAATTACTCCTAACCTTTCGAAGAAGATCCTTTCTCATCTTCTGGGAATGAATTTGAAGTGTATAAAAACTAAACTTTCCTCAGCTTCTTTTTGGCTAAACTACATGGTGTTTGAATCTGCTAATCCCCTCCTTGACTACACCGATAATTCCATTACGTTAACACAACTGCAAAAACATGGAACCTTTTTGCACCAAAACTTTTAATCTCAAGCAATAACTCTCCTATTTCGGTTGTGACAATTCATTTTAAAGAATTTTTTTTTTCAAATTTGAAGCTCTATTGGAGAATGTTGTTTAATTTGGTATGATTGATGTTTGCAAAAAAAATGCAGAGTTGTTTAATTTTTAGTTTGTTTATAAAAATAGTTTTTTTTTTTGACAAGTAATGATCTTTAGTATTGGTACAAATTTAATTGATACTCTGAACTTTCAGGAAAAACTTGTGGATAGAAAATCATGAAACTAAATTTTCTTTTCCTGGCAAAATTAATTGAAAAGGACGCCTCTTTAGTAATGTTTAACTGTGGCAGTCTTGTCTCGCAGCAAAAACTTAGTACTTTATTCGCAAAATAAATTACTGCTTTTGTAAGATCTAATAGATAAATTAAAAAAAAATTTTAGTTTAATAAAAGAAATTAAAAACTTTGAAGTTCATTATACAAATGAAATCAATCATGGCATCACTTCCTCTTTGACTCGCATTGTAAATGGGTGGGCGTGCTGAAGCATGAATCACGATAACTCGGTTACCATTATGCGATTTTTTCAGTTTTTATTTTCATTTTGTTTTGGCGAATAAAATAAGTGATAGATAATAAAAAATTAAAATGTCAAAAAATGCCAGTACACATGAAAAAAATCCAAATAGAAATGAGTGAAAGTTGTATATTGTTGCTATTGCTATTACAAAGCTGTCAAAGTAGATAAATAGAAAAATTGTAGAAAAATGCTTGTATGTATGTAGTAATAAAAGTAATAACAGCAACAACAACTAAAACAGCAACAACAACAAAAACATTAGCAATTAGTGAACGCTCATCTCTGGGCTATGCGTAGAGAAGAGTTGTGAATATCACGGTATCGAAATGGCAGCAGTATCGATGTATTTAAGTGAAAAGAGTATTTATTCATTGGCGTAGTAATAAAAACTAGAATCGCCAAGTCGTCAAAATTCGACCACAAATGTATTAAATAATTTTGGTACTTTTTGCACAGCTTGAGTACTTTTTTTGCTGTTTGGTACAAAATAGAAAAGCTCATTTTTCATCCCTGGTGCAATGCAAATGTGAAATGAAAAGAAAACAAAAAACATGAAGTCACTGTCAGTCAGCTTTTTGTCTTTCTCTTTGTGCTGTATCCTGTTTTCAGTTCTGTGTGGCCGCGTATTTGTCGTTATTAATATTAGAAAATTCGCAATTCATTTTACCTGGCTTAATGGCAAAATATAAAAATAATTTCAACTTTGTGCACCTTCACACACAAAAACCTCTCCAATGGTGTATAATTCAAAGTTTTGGTCCATTTCTAAGTTAGTAAAAAAGGTAGGACAAATTTTTATCTTGCATCTTAATATATAGATCATGTTACCTTAATTTTATTGAAAAGGTTAGTGCAAAAATTTTAATTTTGAAAAAAAAAAAACTGATGCGGATATCGTTTCTAAGAGTCCTTCTAACTTCTGAGTCGGTTTCGAGATGAATCTAAATTTCAACCATATCTATTACACAGTAGCTAAAAAAAAGTTGTATGAACACAATACTTCTTATATGCAGTCTTATGAACTTTTCGACGCTGAATCGGACTACGTCCTCATAATTATCAAGTACCTGGATGTTTTTATTCATAGCTTTTTTTTGTTATGAAACTTGTATCTTTTTACTTCCAACGGTCATGCTTTCAAAATGATAAGTAAGCCGATGAGAATAATAAGAAAAAACTCGGAAAGCATCGAATGGTATAGAAAAATATCAAAAACTAAAATTTTTTATGGTGAAATAGAATACCATCAAATAAATAAATGAGGTATGTCACGCACCCAAAATATTTCGTATTTTGTATGGCGGCTGAAATATCTTATCTTCAAAGTATCATAACTCGGAAAATACGAATCCTATTAGAAAAATCCGAAAAGATATTTGGATAAGGAAGAGTGTAACTATTCGATGCTATTAATATAAAATAATTTTACCTTTTCTTGTAGCTACGCTTTAAGACTGAACACAGCGTTTTCTTCAACTTCAAGCAAGGATATTTCAAAATCCTGCAGGTATAATGACAGTTCTACTGATGAAGACAGATTCAGCGTCAAAAAGTACATAAGATTGCATATAAGAATTAAACAGTTCATTCCATTTTTTTTTGTGCGGGGCATAGCCTTCTTTTTGTTATGCTTTAGATACTCCTGATCCAGATCCATACCATACCAAATTTCATCAAAATTTGTTGTACCGTTTGCGAGAAATAGCATTTAATGTGTTTTACTTGTATGGGAGGCTTCACGCGCACTTTCGATATTTTGCCTACTTTCAGGTCGTAGGTGCCTAGACTCCCTACAGTTAAATTCAGAAAGATTGCTTTAGTAGTTTTCTTTTTATAACGTATTATATTTTTGTGGGCGGTGCCACGCCCTCCAACGAGTTTTCCCAATATAACGGCATATCACATATTAATCCTTGTTTGCAGAGGTAACATCTGCTAAATTTTCATCAAAATTATTGGAGTCGTTTTCGAGTAATATTGAATCAAAATTTTCAAGGGCTAAAAAGTGGGCGTGGTACTTCCTTGATCCCGCCCACTTTTTGTCCGTTACAAGGTATTACTAAGCCGTACCCGCTCACCAAATTTCATTCAAATACCTTGTATGGTTTGCGAGTTATGACAATTTCAAATTTAAAATTTAATGCGATGCCACGCCCCCTGGTGAGCATTTACAAAGTTCAAGCCTAGCTTATTTTTCATTGTATGCTAAAATCTAACATTATTTGAAGTTTCATTAAAATCGCTGCAGCCGTTTTCGAGAAAAAGTTTTGCCCGATCCAAACATACATACATACATAAGAACATACATACAATTTTATCTCGTATAAGAAGAGAAGATATACCTGCAGGATTTCGAGATATCCTTGCTTATGGCGTAGGTACAGGAAAAGGTGAAATTCCTTTTTTTAATGGCATCAAATAGCCACATTCTTTATCAAAATGTAGTCTTGAACTTTTCCAATAAGACTGTTTTTTTCCGAGTAATGATTCTTTGAAGTGAAGGTATTTCAGCCCGTCCTACAAAGGACGAAATTGTATAAGGGTCGAAAAACCGATTTATGTCCAAAACACTCGAAATGAGTTAAAATCTGCTGCAGAGTATAAAATGTGCTAGTGCGAATAAAAATTGGCAATGCCACGCCCCCAAAATATTTTTTCCACTGTAAGGGGCTGACATACGCTCTCATCAATGGAATGGTTTTTACTCAAAATCAAGACGTCTTATGGCAAACAATTCTTAGAACAGTCCAAAGAATACGAATTTTTTGGAACTTTGTTAATTTTTTTGACCAATTTTTTAAAAACTATAAAATGGTGGCGAATATCATTTATGTACAATAATAGACATAAATGACTTGAAGCCAATCAAATTGGAGCCAGATGTTTTGTAAGTAATAATTTAAAACGCCGAAAAAAGAGCACAAATATACTTACATTAAATCAGGTTGTCATTTGACCAATATCTTTTTGTCAACTTAACAAATTCAAAAATACACCTTAAATTAAAATTTTCCTGAAAACGCAGCCCAATTTGTTGCATTACTTTTGTCTCACTTGGTACTTTCGATACATCGTCACTTTATCTGTTGCCACATGGTACAACACTAATTGCTGGCATAGCTTTGGGGTAGGGTTTTAACTGCTGAGCTTAAATGCCCGAGAAGCGGTACCTGAATTTGAAGCTTTACAACTGAATTTTTATTGTTGTTGTTGTTGTTTTTGTTACTGTCTGTTTGTATTGCATACAAAATGTTTTGTATGATTTTCAAATGGATAAATTTGACGTATGTCAAGTTGAGTTCATTGACATGTCTCCGTTGTGTCAACTATGTACGCTGTAAGGCTAACGAGTGGGTGGGTGTGAAAGATACGGATGGATGATAAAGAGTGAAAGAAAGAAAGAAAGAGATTAAGAGGTGCGCTAAAAAAATAATGGCATATGAAATTAAGTTAAAAAAAGTGCAAAACTCAATACGATCTTTATTTTACTTAACATATGTCGAACAATTAGCTTAAACGAACTGAAAAGGAAAAATGATTAATTTACAATTTTTTTTTTTAAATCAAATAGAAATGAAATGGGCGAATATGATGATTAATACTGATGTGAAAAGTATTGAAATAAGTAGTGTAAAATGTTGAACATTCATTGTTGCGAAATGTTAAAATGTCAAAAACTGTAAAAATATTATAGTAATCTATAAATATTTTCCATTAGGCAAATGGGAAATTTCACGATGATTCTCGCAAGAGCTTTACGAAATGATAATGCATTCTTGCTTAATTTATCTACACTGAGATGGTACTCCACTCAACTATGATTTCTACCTCGCCACTTCTTTTACTTAGCTTTGTTTATTTTGCTCTTCGCTTTTTATAAAACATTTTGCAGCAAAAACATCTACGATAAGATAGCAGCACAACATTTTCGCCTCTTCTTTACATTTGATATGTATGCATTCTCCTTTAACTCCTAGGAGGAGCGTAGGGCTCTACAAGTAAGGGGTCAGAATATGCCCGAGGTAAGCATGCCTGATGTAAGAGGCGACTAAAAGCAGGTGACCAGCCAGGGTGTGAAAGGGCGTAACGTTGGACAGCGTTGCGCCTTGAAAGAAAACCTACAATGCCCGTAACTGGCACTGACAAGGCGAGTCGATGCCGCCTTAAAATAAGCATCTTGTCGAAATCCTGAAGCGTCTGACCCAGAGTGGGCGGCTCCCAGGTCAGCGTCTGTTCCAGATTGAGCGGCTGTAGTTGAAAGTGAATTTGGCCTCTATATTTGCAGCGTTTGCCGGATCCAGCTTTAAGCTTATAACTTACTGCGAGGGGCTTTGCCGAGAAGATTATACTAACGAAACATGGATCGAAAAACGATGAAAAATTTCTCTGCAAGTGATACCCACCAGAATATGGTTAATCCACCTACCTCGGCAGCATGCACATCGAGGTGCAAGAAACATGCATAATTAGGAATGATTCTCCTGTAATCGGAACCAATATGGTTCGTCAAAATTTTGTATGTATTTTCTATGCGGTAACCGAAACTTTTCGTCGCATTTGGTTGCATACTTTGTTTATATAGCTTTGTTTATCACAAGTTTGAAAATTTCATTAAAATCAGATGAAATGCTATGAAGGAGCTATGAATTTTCAAGTATATAAGTATCCAGAAGTTGGATCAAATTTCCTACGGCCGCCAAATTGGTAATTTTCGGAATTTTGGAAAATCATTTTGCCACAGTTATGCGTATGTCAAATACTAACTTTTCACCAATTTTCAAAAAAATCGGAGCTGTCATCTCAAATCTTGATCAATTACGCAAATATTGACTCACTTAAGCCACTCCTTCCTGCTTCTTATAAATTTCCAGTCCAGTTAAAAAACTATTAAATTTTCCAGTTGTTGCATAAACTTTGATTTGTTCCACAGATTTTGTAAAAAGCAACAGACACATTAGATAGGGTCGAAATTTAGATTGATCCCGATGGTTTCATAAAAGTTAAAAGGGATTTTTAAAATTTTTAAATAAAGACATTTATTTGTACAAATTTTTAAGCCGGTATCTCTTTTCGTTTTCTCCACACATAAAAAATATAGTTCACTTTGTATGGGATGTAGGCGACTCCATTAACTAATAACTACTATTGTGTAGTTAACGCAACATAGGAGTCATAGGAGTATTCTTTTTTTTCTAACTAAATGTGTGAAATCTCCCACTGTGATGCGGCCGGAAAAATGATTTTTTACATAGAAGCAAGTCATCTTACGAAAAAAGTTTATAAAACAAAAAATGCTTGGAATTGTCCAAGGAATACGCGTGAATTTTTGGAAATTGTTTTGTAAGTTTTTTTTGACCAATTTTCGTCAAATTTTAAAATTTCTCAAAAAATCCATAATATGTACAGTACCAGATTTGTTATATAGCTTCAGATAAAAAGTATTCATCAACTGTCAACTTCAAAAAACTTAAAAAGAAAATGAACGCAAAAAGTTGTGCCAAATTGATTTATTGATATTTTTTTTTTATATTCCATTTAATTATGTTAAATGTGGCCTTGAAGTGGGTTCTTAAAAGTTAAGAAAAAATGAGGTCGTCTATATGTATGTTTGCGCGTATAAACTAATTAACAATGAAATTTCTAATTCAATATCAAAGCAAAAAATAAAAATTTAAAGCAAATAAACAACAACAAAAATCACACATGTTATTCAGCTGATAAGAATTGATAAAAATTAGCACATTCGCAGGCAGTGCGTAGAAAACGTTTCACTGTGCCGAATTTTTTTTTGCGAAAGTCAACAATGTCAAGATTATGGCCTTTTTTTTGCACACATCATGCATTAGACTGATTCAAAATACAAAGGTGAAAAAATGTCAAGGGCTGCACGCGACAGAAATAAGAATCCTTAGAGTACCTGGTATAAAGTGTCTGACAATACTAATGTTTGGATATAAGCGCACTTTAGTTTACGAGTATATGAATGGTATATCTTTTAAATTAAATAAGATTTCCACATTTCGTAAAGGTTTTAGAAAAATAGTTAGAATTAAGAAAATAACATGTTTTCTTTTTTGCATACGATTTTGAACCAGTCTAGTGTGCTGACATTCAAGAATTATTATCAATAGTTTTCTGTGGGGGTTGTGGCATGTGTTTTGATAACAAATTAGGTTATTACGGATGATAGGAGTTGACCAAAAAAAGTTGTCATTCGTTATTTCTATAAAATGCACTAATCTTTAAATCAGAGTGATATAGAGGACTTTTATATACACGTATTTATTTATTGGGTACTAGATCTTTCTGCACACTTTGCTAGGCATATGCTTGTTTCTGTTTTTTAAATTGCTACAACTTCATCATGTGTCAAAATATCTTCGGGTATCTCAGGAAATATTCAATTAAGACTTGCTGACACTCCGCCATAAATGATTTTTTTCAAGTGTATCTAAATACTCTTCATTATAAATTTGAATCCTTCGGGTAACTTGCGAAAACTTTTGGTTGGAACAGTAATTTAATCAAAGCTTTGTTGATAATCATTCGTATAGTATATCTAGATATTCTTCACTTTGACTATGTGGCTTCCCAAGAATTTAATCAATTAAGGCTTGTTGAAAGTGCGCCAAAGATATTATAAATCGGTTTAGCGGTGTAGGCGTGAAAAGGTAACAGACAGACAGACAGAGTTACGAGTACGTTCGCATTTATAATATTGATTATGTAATTTTAAAAGAAACTAGGACATTTACGGGTTTTTAATACAAAAATCGGCAAAGAAAAAACCACAGAGTTCTATTAAATTAGAGGGTGGGAATCGGAGAGGGGAGCAAAATGCACCCTTTACAGTTTTTTAATATATCTAGCGAACAAAGCAAAATTTCGATATTTTTTTTAAAAAACTTTTTGTGGAGAATTAAATTTTCCATCGAAATAGCTTATTCAAAAATTTTTTTAAAAAAATGCTCATGCTAGAAATGTTGAAACCAAATAAAATAAGCAAAAATTTCGAGTTCTTGTTTTTTTTTGCCTATAACTTTTTTAGATCAGAGATACGTGGGCTGCTCGATATATTTCTGGCCTAATAATGAAAATGCAAATATTTATCATCAAAAATGGTTTTATTGATTTTCACAGTATTCTGCAGCATGATTTATACACTTTTGCATGCACACCAATTGTCGAAGCACTTTTTCCACTCCGATTGAGACACCTCCAAAACATGGTTTTTGAACGCTTCAACAGCATCTTCTGGCGACGAAAATCGTTGACCACGCATTTTTTTCTTGATGTGCGGGAATAAAAAGAAGTCGTTGGGTGCCAAGTCAGGGCTGTACGGCGGATGATCCATCAATTCGACGTTTTAGCCGGTCAAAAAGGCGCTTATTTGAGCCGATGTGTGAGAGCTCGCATGGTCATGGTGAACAATGATTCGTCTTCTCTTGTTCGTTTTTCGAATTTCTCCGAAGAAGACTTCAGGTAAACAAATTGTGGTGTACCACTCAGAATTGACCGTCCTACGTTGCTCAGGAGGAACAGTCGCCACATGACCAGTTTTGCCGAAGAAACAGGCGACCATTTGCTTCGAAGTGCTTTTTCCACGAACAACTTTCGTTGGATTTGGCTCGTCTTCGAAGACCCACACGGTCGATTGCTGTTTTGTTTCGGGCTCATACGCATAGATCCATGATTCGTCACCTGTGACGATCTTATAAATGTCTTTTGAAGCACCGCAATCGTATTTTTTCAACATTTCTTTGCATCAATCGACACGAGTCTTTTTTTGAGCGATTGTCAAATTCTGTGGGATCCAACGAGAAAAAACCTTTTTTACGGCCAGGTGTTCATGCAATATCAAATGTATTGCAGTGGAACTAATGCCCAAAGATGCCTCTATCTCACGGTATGTCACATGACGATCTTGCATTATCAGTTCACGCACGTCATCAATGTTTTCTGGCACAACGGCCGTTTTTGGATGACCTTCACGAAATTCGTCTTTGAGCGAGCGTCGGCCACGATTGAATTCATTAAACCAGTTTTTCACAGTGCTATGGAATGGTGCATCGATGCACTCTTGTCGTGATAATCCACGTCGAAAGTTGTGAAAATGATCGCACGAAAATGTTTACGAGTTAATTCAATTTTTTTGCCAAATTGATTTTTTCAAGTCACTGTAAACAACACAAATGATGGTCGTACGTCAAAACGTTCTGAGTACGTTCATGGTAGAAAATATCAAACTTTCCAATTGAAATGTCAGATTGCACTTGTACTAAGTGTTGCCTAGGCCAGAAATATATCGAGCAGCCTACGTAGGTAAAGACATATGCAAATAAAAAAAAAATAGATAAAATTTCCTTTAAAATGACTTATTTAAAAATTTCTTAGGCTAAAAATTGACTGAAATATGGCCAATCGAACATGGAAATTTTGTTTATGTGGTCGGAAAACCAAAGCATCTTACAAAAAAAGTGTATTTGGCGAAAAATTCTTGAATTATCCAAGAAAAACGTGAGCATTTTTTAGAGTTTTTTTAACTTTTTTAATAATTTTTGTTTTTTTGACCAATTTTTGAAAAATTATAATATATCCAAAAAAATTATAAAAAAAAACTATATGTACTCCTTGCACGATTCTAAGCAGTTTTTGCCTTGTACGCTTCTTTCGTAAAACGCCTTGGATTCGAATGAAAACTGTTTCTTTTGTTATGGTTTTTCTTAGCTAAAAAGACAGAAATTTTATTGCATACTTTTGAGCAATCTTAGTTTGTAGTGTCCGACCGATTAATAGGCTTCGGCTACGGCCACCTTCGGCCTCACATTCGGCCAAAACAAGCCGAAGTTTTGGCCGAAGCCGAATGTTTGTAACTTCAATCATAAAGCAACTTGTTGATTTAAAAAAATTACACTTAAACAAAATAATAGCCGTTTGTAGTGGATTGGGACTTTCTGAACTTTGTTTTTCTCTATTATGTCAGAATCCTTGCTCAAAAGTGCAAAAATCATTGTTTTGAGATCTACATAAAGCTATGTAACAAAAACAGTAAATAGCAAAATTTAATTTTGTTAATGTATTCGGTAAGATCACCCTAAATGCTTTAATTTTTAAATTTGATTCCTACTTTCCGAGTTATAAGCCATTTAAATAAGGGCAACTCTCAATAACCTCCTCTCCACACCGATGAATCAAAGAGTTCATAATTTATTATTTTATGTCAGTAACATATTTCAAAAATTTCGAGCCCTTGCAGAACAAAGTCGGATTGTAAATGGCCGCTCTATTTTAGGTGGTGCTTTCGTGAGATATCGGATACAAAAGGTCGAGAAAATCAGTTTTTTGGTCTTCCAATAGTAGGTATGAACTTTTGTTCTAGTCAAACCGTGAGAAGTTGTGCCTTCGAGAGAGATCGGGTTCTAAATGTCAAGAAAATACCTTTAAATAGGATATAAATTATGCAACTTTTCTTTGTGAAATTTTCTGTGCTAAAAAATCGTGGATCAAATTAGGGAAAAATTTTTGCAAAAAACTGATTTTCTCGATCTTTTGGACCCGATATCTCACTTCTCAAGATCTATTTCAGCTAACGCTTATCCGAACAATGCAAAATTTGGCACTAAGTGTGTTACCTTTGGCCTGAACAAAGCTAGCCTATAGTGCTACAAATTGAATATACCGTGAGACTAGGGTTTAAAAATATAAAATGAATAAACCTTCGTCCGAAGGTTATAAAAAACCGATTAATCGGCTTCGGCTAAAAGGTGACCTTCGGTCGGACACTATTAAAGGGTGTTTTTTTTAGAGGTATAGAACTTCGAATTGAAATAAAACACACGAAAATCGTTTTAATGTCCATCAATAAAGCCAATTCTACAGGTCCAATTTTCAACCACTTTTTCGAGCATATGGGGCCGTATGTCGGCAATAACGCCACGAATGTTGGCTTCCAAGTCACCTAACGTTTCTGGTTTGTTGGCGTAGACGAGCGACTTCACATATCCCCAAAGAAAATAATCCAATGGTGTCAAATCACACGATCTTGGTAGCCAATTGACAGGTCCATTCCGCGAAATTATGCGCTCATCGAATGTTTCCTTCAATAAATCGATTGTGACGTGCGCTGTGTGGCATGTAGCGCCGTCTTGTTGGAACCACAACTCATCCACATTCATGCCATCCAATTCGGGAACAAAATAGTCGGTTATCATGGCTCTATACCGGTCTCCATTACCGGTAACTGACTCTCCAGCATTATTTCGGAAGAAGTATGGCCCAATGACTCCACCAGCCCATAGAGCACACCAAACAGTCAGTTTTTGTGGATGTAATGGCGTCTCAAGGGTCTCATGTGGATTCTCTTCACTCCAAATGCGGCAATTTTGCTTCTTGACGTAGCCATTCAACCAAAAATGAGCCTCATCACTGAACAAAATTTTGCGATGAAAATCAGCATCGAGATCAATCTCATTTTCGGCCCATACACCAAAATCACGACGCATTGCATGGTCTCGCGGCTTTAATTCTTGCACAAGCTGGATCTTGTAAGGTCGCAAGCCAAGATCTTTGCGCAAAATCTTCCATAAAGTTGATGGACAAAGCTCCAATTGCTGTGCACGGTGGCGAATTGATTCATTCGGGTCCTCTTCAACATTTTGCTCTACAGCGGCAATTGTTTCTTCGGTGCGCACTGTTCGACGTCTCTGCGGATGCGTATTATCACATAGAGTAAACGTAGTGCAAAAACGATCCATGGTTAACCGAATTAATTGCTCTGATGGACGATTATGTCGACCATAAAATGGACGGAGCTTGCGGTAAACTTCGCGAACTGAACCATTATTTTCGAAATAAATTTGCACGATTTGCAAGCGTTGTTCTTTTGTCAACCTGTTCATGATGAAATGGCAAACCAAACTGAACATAAATGACATTAGAGTTGCCAGATTTGACCACAAAATGCCAGTTTTATCTCTATTCGAAAAACAAACCTCTAAAAAAAAACACCCTTTATTTTGCGCTTTAGCACAGAGGAAGTCTTACATTTTTTTCCTGAACTCAAATCAAAAAATTGTCATAACAAATGTAATATCGAACTAAAGGAAATTTAACGAGAATTCCAAAAAAAAAGCGACTTTTTTCATACTGAAATGGCCTTCAAAGTTAAAAATAGGAAAAAAAGTGAAAATTTCAAATTCATAGGTCCAGACATTTGCAAAATCTTTTTAAATCCCATAAACCAATTCCACCGTTACAAAGCTCATACAATTGGCTAAAGGTATCACAAAGGACATTTTTTTTTTTTCTAAAACGTAAGGGTGAACAAAAAAGCAAGTCAGAAAGTTAGGGTTTTTATTATAATTCTTAAGAGGTATATTTTAGACCCCTTCACAAACACAATTTTTTCTTAGTCTAGGCCTGCTCTATCCCCTCCCTTATGTAATTTATAGACATGCATATTGTAAACACAAAATGCTGAACTTAATTTTACACTATGCACTAAAAAGGCAGTTGTATTTTCTCACCTCGAAATCAGAAATCAACTTCAAAATAACGTATTTAGCAATAATTGAAGCAAATCCATAAATTTTCTTTTTTAAGTTTGGGGGGAATTTTCCATTTAATCAAAGTGTTGCAGCAGTGGCAAAGTAGCAACAGCGTCATGACATAAATAAACATACGCACGTCATTAATTTTTATATTTGTTTTTCCAATTTTCATTTTCATTTTCTTTATTTTTTTCTTTTGAATGCTTGTGGACGCAAAAATATTAAAAAGGTTACCAAACTGTTCGCCATTGGTTGTGTGTGAGTCAGCTTATTTTACATAAGTGTGGGTGGCAAATGTTGCAATTTCCAATAAAAAAAAAACAACAATTTGTTTTTGTTGTTGTTTATAATAAAAATAAAAGAAAAACGTGCTCACAGCACGTACGCAATCATATAGATATGTACGTATGTACGAAGAAGCGTCAGGCTTTAAAACTGCCACAAGGACGGTTGTGTTTCATCGCTTTCGAAATGCGAAAACGAACGAAAAAAGCTCTTAATACTGGCAAAGCTTTCGCAAGCGAATATTTCTTGCGGCAGGTCAAAAATAGAAGGTATAGCAATGGATAATTTTGCATTATTTGAAGCCAAAAGAAAAAGAAATTGGACAGTGTTGCTTTGCAGGAAAAAACCCGCCAAAGCTTGGAAGAGACACTTAATTTCTTGTGAAATAACATCCTGAAATGGTGAAATAAAGATATTAAAAAATTTATGTATTTAAAATAATTTTTATTTTTATTACTTTTATGATTCTGTATGAGAAATGATCGAGAACATGTTTTTTGATTTTTCAAGGGAATATGTGCATACTTTTATTATTAGTTTTGCTCAGAAACTGTTCATTTTATGGAAATTATGCTTATAACGCAAAATCTGAATAGCTAACAGAATTTTTTATTATATAAAAAAATATTTTTTCAGTTAAAAGTAATGTCAATAAATAAAAAAGTAAAATAATTGTTTTTTTTTTATATTTAAAATTACTGAAACTATTATTTTTAACATTTTCCGATCTTTTCAACATTTTCGACTTTTTCTGATTCAGTATTTTTTTTATTCAATTATCTCTGTTAAGTTAATATTTTTCGAATATTTCAAAATATTTTACTTGTTAACGATGTTTTGGAAAAATTTTGACTCATTCGACTTTGCAATATTTTTCAACTTTTTGAACATATTTAGTCATTTGCAATGTTTTTTAGTTTTTAAACATTTCTCAATACGTATATATTGATGTACGAGCCATATATTTATGAAAGTGTGGCAAGTCCAAAACGACGCAAAAGTAATGTCATACACATTATGTGCCATAATGATTAGTTATTTGACCGCTATGATTTCGATATCAGTGCAAGCTTTAGCAATTTCAACATAAAAAAAAATTTATGAAAAAACATACGTTATACGTGGGGTAAGGGAGCGGAATATGGACCACCAATCTTTCTTTTTTAAATAAAACTCAAAAAACATAAAACAAAACAATTAAATTTATGTCATTCATTAAAAGAAACAATTTACCTTTATTCTGATTCACTTTTAGATAAATATCTCATCAGGATAAAGAAAAAAAATGAAACTAGTAAGGGTGGTATCTTTGACCTGGCCAAAAACTAAATACCCTACACTGCATTTCAAGCATATTATTAGGAGAGTATAAGAACAAATACTTATATGGGAAGTTCCGCGCCTTCACCTCCGAGCTTACCTTGATTTCGCGCATTTACTGTTCTGAGTGTTTGAGTAAAATTCGGTTAGGTTTTCTTTAAAAATTCTTTCAGTATAGCATTTTGAAACTTTTGTTTATATGGGAGGTGCCCCGCCCTCTAGTCCGAATTCGCCTAGTTTTTTCTCAGAGCTTATATTTACTTTCCCTAGTAGTTATGTGTATTTTGATTCTGTTATTGCAAATAATGCTCTTATTATTGCATTTTGAATATATTTTTTATATGGGTGGTAGGCGTGTCCATTGACCGATTTCGCTCATTTTCAATCCTTCTAGCTAACTTTTACGACGGAGCACAGTGCGAAATTTGGGAAGTTTAGCGGAACTTTATTCAATTTTTGAAATACATAAAATGCGTAAGATTATTCATTATTTCAGTAGCTTAATATCCCACCTCAAAAACCTCATACTCAGTTTGGTGAAAAACCCTGCCAAACGACTACAAAATTCACCGGAAACTTGCATTACTTATTCAATCATACTTTTTGCTTATTAAAAGCTTTTCGATTTGTTATAGTTAATAGAGTGGTACATACAAACGGTAAGTCAGTAGGCCGCAAAATTTTTATCATTTATTTTTTAATAAAATTGTCACTTATTGGCATTCAAATAATTGCAAAATCTTTTCTTACTCGTATGTGATTTGTTTGTGAAAATTGTGCTTTTTAAGAAGTGGATAAGATTTACATTTTCAACTTCATTGAATACTTTAAAAGGTGTTACCACAAATTGCCATTTTGAAACGTACAAAATTTGAAAGGTAGGTTTATCATCTACTGGAAACATAAAACATCTATTGCGATATTTTGCGATCTTTTTTTTAACTATACCTTTTCCAGAATATCTTTGGAAATTTCATATAACACCGAAATTTCATGAAAAACCGACATCGGACGCCATCGTTGGTTTTGTTTTGGAAAAAATAGGCTCACCAACACTAACATCTGACACTATCCATAGTTTAAAGGCAACTATAATTACGCTAGTTTATAATATACAAAAAAGGTAGGGGGAATCCTCTCGAAATTTAGAAGCATTTCTGAATATAAATGCAAGAAACAGCAAATACCCCTTGTTTTACCCCCTTAATTTTTTATGGTTTTTTGATAAGAAAATGGTTATATCTATCAAGTTTCATAGCGATATCTGGTATGGGAGCAGAAATAAAACGTTTTAAGCATTTCCATATATGGGGGGTATAATAACCCCTTGCCTGATCCCCCTTAATTTTTGCATAATGTTTTGCCAATTAAATATATATCCAACTATTAAGTTTCATAACTATAAGTGCTATATGTGCTGAGATATGAATTAAGTTCCGCTAGACTCTGAAAATTTCGCACTGTGCGGAGGCAGAATACCAAATTTCATTGAATTATGTTGCTCAGTTTTCCCAAAATATGTATTTCCATACACACCCAGCCAGCCACCCAGCCAGCCAGCCAGACAGACGAACATGGCTATATCGACTCAGAAGGTGACGCTGATCAAGAATATATATATCTTTCTATACCTGCCACTCTTCCTTCTCTGCGTTAAAAACGGAAGGACAAAGTGAATATACCCTGGGTGTAGGGTATAAAAACTGAAAATACTCAAAATGAAGATAAAAAAAAGTTTAGTGTTATATGGACTACATAGTCCATATTGCGCAACATGTTTATTTGGTACAGAAATTGCATTTAAAAAAGTCACTTCCACACCCGGCACATTTTTCATGACTCCAATAACGTCAGATTACACATTAAACCCAAAATTCACTACGGAGATCTTTTGAGTAAAGGGTATTACATGATATAAATTTTTCATCTTCTTTTCTTTTGTAGTTTACGAATTACAAATAATGAACATCAGACTCGTCATGAAAACTGCAGCTAGATTCCCTATCTCAAGAAGATAAATACATTTGTTTTTGAGGCTTTTTTCTTTGGTGGTCCATATCACCCACAGCACGTGTTGGTGAAATCAATGGTTTTTTTTTATCAAAAACTCTTGTGGTGAATGAACTAATTTGTGCTCATAAATTATAAATGGTATTCACTGACTTTATATAATTAATGATTTAATTAAAAAACACGATGTCTTTAAAGTGAAATAATCAAATTTACTCACTAGAAAAAATTAATCACAAAAATTTTTTTTAGAAAAACAACTTCACAGCAACATGCGACTTTACCGAACGCTAAAATCGCACTATTATAAGCTTTAGGTATTAGCATAAAGTTTGAACATGAATAACTGTAAATCCTATGTAAGCAGTGGAAAATAACCGTGTGCTCCATATTACCCACGTAGTCCATATTTCCCTCCCTTACCCTAGTTACTACATTACTTTTTTATAAATAATTACTATCGATAGTCTGTCATAAACCATTGATAGTTGCGATAGTGTGAAACTATCGATAGTATCGATAGTGCCATCTATAGTTTGTGAGCTCTAGGTCAGAGATAGGTAAAAAGAAATACATTAAATTTTCTTCAAAATGCTTTATTAAAAATTTCTTAGGTTAAAAATTAACCGAGATATGGCTACTCGAAAATAGAAATGTTGCTTATGCGGTCGAAAAAATGGCGTCTTTACTCAAAACCAAGGCGTCTTACGGAAAAAGTGTATAAGGCAAAAAATGCTTAGAGTCGTCCAAGAAATACGTGTGAATTTTTTGACAATTTTTTATGTTTTTTGATTTATTTTTGAAAAATTATAAGGTGTCACATTTTTTAATTTTCTTATAAGCCAACCTTATGTTTGCAAGGATCGATATAAATCTAAAAAATAATTTTCTGCAACACTTTGAATGGGGTTGTCAAATTAATTATGCCTCAGATTTTGGGTTTAACTTTTATATCCAGATGAGATATTTGATACAGCTTTGATTTCGGAGAATACTTATGCGATCTACTATCGAGATCTAATTATTTTTAAACCATTTTACAAAGCCTTTGCAATCTCTTTGAAGGCGAAAATTATGTTGGATGACTCCAGTGGGAACAGTGTATAGTGAACATTAACGGACAAATGTGGATTTTCGACAGTTCAACATGCCGATAATAAAATTTATGTTTTTTTATTTTGGTTAGAAAAATGTATGCCAGGAAAAATGTATGTTTTTGTTTGTGGCAATATCTCTAAATATCTCTAAAATTAAGACTTTCAACTTAAATATGAATTACTATTTTTTATGTTAAATACCATCTTTAAGTAGTTGCGAATTATCCTTATAATAAATCTGCCACTTTCGAATAGACCACAAATTAAATATTTGCTCTGAAAATTAAACCACAATCTTTTAATCACTGATTGACTTCTGTGTGAGTCATGATGATTAAAAATTGATATCTAACAAAATTTTGTAATTAGCGATGCAATTTAATTAACCGAATGCTAAATGAGGTTACCACCGCCAATTTGCAATTTGAGTTCAATAATTCAATAATGAAGATAATGTTACTTACATTGTTGTTGTTCGAAATCATTGCTGTTGCTGCAACCTTCATTTTACATATTGACAAATTCAGAGTCACTGTCAAATTTCGCCGATATCAGCGAGAAAGCAACAATTAAAGGGTCACCACATATCTTGTTGTTGCTGTTGTAATATGAAATCTTGGTCACAAGAATTAAACATAACACGGAAATGGTAATGTCAACAGAAAAAGAGAGTGTTTTATTGCACAATTATTGTGCCAAAAACATCGATAATTTTTATTATTAATAAAAACAATCAAAAAAAAAAAAACTTTACAATTTAGGTCAATAACTCAAATTCGAAAATTTGTAAGTTTAGCAGTGAAATTTTGCATAAAGAATATGAATGGGGCATTCCACGCCAAATTAAGCACGATCTTATTTTATATCTCTTTGAAATTAAATTTCTTTGAAAGTTCGTTTACCTATACGAGTAGTTCTAGTTGAGACAAATCTCCATGATTTTTTAAATTTTTTTGTGAAGCCATTAAAGAGATCTAAATCTTTCAATAATGCGAATAATTACATTATATTTTTTTATAAATAATTATCTCCTACAATACAAACTTTCCATAAAAGAAAAGCTAGATATTTTTCAGCTACCAAACAAGCATGGATCAGATGACATTGTTGATTTGACTGTTCTACTACTACTGTTAATTTTTTATGTATTTTAGTCAAAACACTAACATATTTACAAAAAAAAAAAAAGCAATTTGCATAAAGAAAAACATTGAAAGCCTGGTTTTCATTATGTTTCACTGATCACCACAATCATATCACCAGACAAATTTGACGACATCCAGAAGAACTTAACAATCATGCTATATTCAACCTTTAGCATAGATATGTTAAGAATCACAGCAAAATGTAAACAAAACACATGCAACAGCTTTAATTATTTAACTTCCAATAATTTTTTTTGTTTTGCTTAATGAATTTTGTCTTGTTTTTATACCCTACACCCAGGGTATATTCACTTTGCCCTTCCGTTTGTAACGCAAAGAAGGAGGCGTGGCAGGTATAGAAAAGTATATGGGCATTTCTCAGAAACTTTTAACCTATAGTTGTCGTCAAGTTTTGATGTCAAACACCTTAGATGCATTTAATTCAAATAGTAATGATTTTTTGTGAATATTGGCCCGCGGACATATTGTTCAAACATTAACAAGTATGTGCATTCACAAAAAATCATTACTATTTGAATTAAATGCATCTAAGGTGTTTGACATCTGATGTGTTTGACATCAAAACTTGACGACAACTATAGGTTAAAAGTTTCTGAGAAATGCCCATGTATATTCTTGTCTGGCTGGCTGGCTGGTTGGCTGTCCGTCTGTGGAAATATTTTTTACGGGAAAACTATGCAAGATATTCAATGAAATTTGGTGTAGTGGATTTGCCGTAAAAGTTAGCTCGAGGGATTGAAAATGAGCGAAATCGGTCAACAGACACGCCAACCGCCCATATAAATGTATTCAAAATGCAACTTTAAGAGTATTTTCCACGAAAATGCAACCACTATACACATTAATACTAGAAATGATAAGCGCAAGCTCTGGAAAAAAACTTTGAAAATGCCATACTGAAAAAGTTTTTTTGAGATAATCCTACTGCATACAGAACAATTTTCATCAAATCGTCTTCTAAGATTATGTCTTGTTATATTGACACCAGCGCTTTTTAAGTCGTTCCAAATACTCCGAAATGTTGCGGTTCGGTTCTCCAAGACTTTTTGCATAGCTAATCTGCCTTGTCTTATAGTGGTTTTCCGCTTTTCTATGCAATTTGCTCGGCTGTTAGAAAAATTTATTACCATAGTAGGTGAATTCTTATATTCCTTTGCAGTTTTGAACACTGGTGTCTAAATTTTTTGCTATATCTTAATAGCTTGAACCCCCATCTTTCGAATGAGTTTCTACATGTATATATTTTTCCACCTTAATACCACTTTTAGCACCCATTTCTAAATTACAGGGTATTAGTGCGAATTTGAGAAGGTTTTAAATTCCGGTAACCATTTTAATACATTTTTTTACACGCACTTATTTTCTAATCCTCTATCCTTTATCGTTGTGAAGAAATTTGACCACTTATTAGCTTTTTCTTCAACAAAAATTTTTCAAATAATATCAAAATCTGAATAGCTGAAATTACTTCTATCGAGAGTTTTTTCTCATTATTTTCACAAATGGGTGTCAGATTTGATTTTTGAAAAGTTGTCTACAGAGCTTTAATAAAGAGCAAAGCAACTGACCTTACTTTTGATTTTTTTAATGCAACATTCTGCGAGTTATACTTGATTTTACGAAAAAATACTATCGTTCGTAATTCAATGGACAGGTACTGTAATTGCAATATCTGAGCAAGTACTAGGTGAACTCAGACATACTGAAAACGTTTTTTGAGACAACCCAACTAAATTTCACTCAGACACTAAGAACTATAAGCGCAAGCTCTGAGGAAAAACTGGGTGAACATGAAAAAGAGGGCGTGACACCTCCGATATAAGCAAAGTTTCAAAATGCTATACTTAAAACGTTTTTTAAGACAATTCAACTAAATTGCACACAGATACTAGAAACTATAAATGGAAGCTCTGAGCAAAAACTGGGTGAACTTAGACAAGAGGACGTGGCATATAAGCAAAATTTTTAAAATACTGCAGTGTAGGGTATTTAATGTTTGTCCAGGCCAAAGGTAACACCCTTACTAGTTGTAGTTTTGTTGGTGTTTTAACTGAAAGACATTGAGCAGTAAGCTCAAACCAACAATGTCAGCTGATCCATGCTTGTTTGGTAGTTGATAACGTAAGTCATTACCTCTTCTAAAAATTACACCTTGTAAAAGAAAAGAAAGTTTCCAAAAAATCGTAAATGCAAAAGCAAAATGTTATCGAATTTGTTATTGAATGCCCCATACATAATTCTTTTTGTGTATTTTTCTTTTAAATATTTGCTGCAATATTTTGACAGTGTGCACTTGGCCGTATATCCATTGCAAAAACTGAATTTTGCCCCTTTTTCTACATTTTATTGGGATATTTAACGCAGGTGGCACAATTTTACTTTAACCACCATGAAAGCAAAAATATCGCGACCTTGTTAATTTTGCTCAATTTTCATAAGCCAATGGCTTGGAGAAAAAAAAAAATTGAAATTGCAAAATGTTGCCATCAACTGCAATTTGGCGCAGATATTGGTTTTATGATTTTTTTTTTTTTTTTTTTTTCGTTCGTCGGGTCTTTGGTATTTTGTGCTTTTGGGTGGGGGTCATCGTGCATTGAGTGCATTGACTCCCTCACAATCATGTTGAATGCCATATGTACTGACCAGTAATTACTTTAACATGAATAATTAATTTAGTAAATGGAAATCGGGTCACACTGTGGTTTGTTTGGTCTTGTTGATAAATATTGAAATAGTTCCAAGCCTATTCCATGAGAAGTGTTTTTCAAGTGATAGCGATGACTGTTTTAGAAAAATAATTCAAGAGTTTGTTAAGTTTACTACGAGAGGATCGATTATGTACACGATGGAGATGCATGTGTCTTCTCATTGTAATGTTATGTCCACCAATCCCATCTTCTTTTACATTTGATTCCTTCAGTTTGTTGAGTTTTTTCCTATTAACTTTTCGTTTAACAAAGAACAATTCTGAGGCCGAACTCCGATTTAAAATTGATAAAAACATCGAAAATGACTCTAATTTTATTGATTTGTTGTGATTTAATTTGTCAAATAATCATTTTTCAGCCTTTTTCAAAAACCGCATAAATCTGAAGTGTTGGTTTTTTTCTAAAGCTTATATACCCCTGGTGTACACAAATTCAACATAATTTACAATATATTGAAATATTAGGGTTAGGTCACTCGTCACTTAGATTATAAAACGGTTCCAATGGATAGGCCAGATAGTCAGAAATGATACTATACCAATTTATTATATTAGCTCTATAGTCGAATCCGCTATGAGGCAGAAGGTCCAAAACTTCGTTGCTCTGAATGATATTGTTGAAAATTGGAAATTAACCGAAATAGTAGTTCTCTTTAAATACGTATTGTCATCACACCTATCTTCAATCAGAAACAACTTTCACAAAAATGCCTAATGAAATGGTTCATGACATATTATTCCAGCGATTTTATATCTTCGAAATCGGTTCCGAATGAAATCCTGG
Source organism: Calliopum simillimum (assembly GCA_951812925.1). Taxonomy (NCBI): domain Eukaryota; kingdom Metazoa; phylum Arthropoda; class Insecta; order Diptera; family Lauxaniidae; genus Calliopum; species Calliopum simillimum. The sequence goes on from OX638372.1 coordinate 87,343,967, forward strand.
CTGATCGTTTTTTGAAATGAGGTCGAAAAACATTAAATTTGAAAAAATCATAACAAACTAAAATAGCCATTTTCAATGTATAAGACGGTGCTGAATCCAAATCCAGTCACAGAATTGCTCTATCACAAATAGTTTTTGAGATATTTTAACCTAAAAGTTCAAAAATACTATTTTTGAGATCATTGAGAGGACTCACGTTTGCTCCTTTCTGCTAAATACATCGTTTAGTACTATTCTTCGTCTTCGATGACACTATGGAGTGAAAAAGTATATGAGAATCCACATACGATTTTTAACTTTTATGTACCATTTTAAAGTGGTCATAAGTTTTTAAGAAAGCATCATAAAAGACCAAGTCAACGCTTCTTTTGATAACGAAAAATAGTTCTAAGCGATGCATATAGTAGAAAAGTTTAAGAATTTTTAAGTGTGTTACTTAATGACATTTATATATTGAAAATTGATTTTTTTAATTGAACAAAATAATTACGTGCGTTCTCTTTATAACTTCAAAAATCATGTTTTTAAACTTTTAAATTAGAATGTCTCAAAAACTAAACGGGACGGAGCTATTCCGATACTGGCAAGTGCATCGAAAATGACTACTTTGGTTTTCGTTTGTTTAGTTTTTTTCAAATGTTCTTCGTTTTTTGACCTCATTTTCAAAAGCGATCCGCTAAGGTTTCATTATGAACATATTTCGAAACTATGAAATACTTAGCTGGTTGCCGTAAACCGTTTGATTAGGCATTTTCATAAAATAGAACAAACGAAAGGATACATTTCAAAGCCGCGAAGCCACTTCAGAGAGCAGACCATGGAATCTTGTTCATTTTGGGAGGTTGAAGATGAACTGAATATTTTGGGGGAGAGGATAACTTTATAAATTACTTATAATTATTATCTGGACTGTGTTGTGATTGATTTAAAAATTTTAGGCAAGAGAATCGATCCTCCACACCACCAGTGTGTGGTGAGCCGGAGTAGTTACTGAACTTTAAGTTTCTAATATGGCTGAACATTGCCTCACTTCCTCCGCAAACTTAGATAGAACAAAATTAATTATAAATTTGTGTTGAAGTCAATCGATCTAACTGACAGTTTTTCTGATTGCCTATCATTGAGACAGTATCCAATTATCACAAAAACATAAAGCGAAATCCAACTTTTAATAATGGAATGAAAACTAATATCCCTGAAAATTAGTAATAAAATATTGGTACAGTTCAATCACTTTAAGACTTGCAAATTCTTACTAGGACTCCGTTTTGCATATGTGCTCTTCTAGAAACATTTCCTGCATTCCACAGTATAGCAGAAATCAAATCTTTCTTTGTGGATAGTATATCTTTTAGCTTTGAAATTAACGAGTTCAGATGAAACAGTTTTGTTTGGCATTTTATATTTTTACTAAGTTCTTTACTCTTTTTTTCTTATCATAGATTGTGGGCTCTAGTAAAAATCTTTATCGAATCGACATAGGTTGTAAACTCCTTCGATATCAAAATTTTTTGCCTAGGAAAGATCTGCGTATTTCTTGAATTTAACTTTAACATATAACATAATTTGGCCTGAAAGCTCTACAAATATGCGGAGGTTGAAGCAGTAGCTTAGTTTAAATACTTAATTTGTTGTAGACACATGTGCAGTGTATTGGTATTCAATCGGTCATACCGTCAGAATATAATGATAGTACTCGTAATCACTTAGAGAAATTTTGTTTCAGATATGATACTCTCAAGATTTCCAGAATATTTGAGTTTGAACATTGGTTTTTTATAGTTCCTGTAACTAATGAAAGTGCGAATTTTCCAAGATATCAAAACAGATCAGACCTCGTTAGACCAAAAGTCACGAGGAAAAGGACATCCAAGAAAGACATAAAAGCCATCGCAAAGGATTGCGTAAGAAAAAGACGTTCATTTTGACTCTATGCCCCCAGAAGTTAAAGGAACAATACTATACAATGTATGAATGGCATCGGGAATTTTTATTTAGAAGTAATGTAGAATATAGATCTTTACTTAGTGCGTAAGCTTCTGAAGTTTCTTCTACATATTAGATTTTCTCCAATGAGTTATGTGAGTTGGACTTTGTGTGCAAAACCTTTTAAATATAACGTACGAACATTTTTTCACAGCGCTCGCTCGCTGTTGAACTCAAATTGTGTTACCATGTAAATGTCCCTGAGTTCTGTTTTTGTCACTAACATAAAAACCGCCACCCTCCGCTCCCACTACTTAATGTTGCTTTTGACATTTAAAGAGATTTTACTGCCACAAAATACACCGTTTTTACCATTGCTGCGCATCATTCGGCGGTTACTTCTGTTTTAACTCCCTTTCAACAGTTTTAGTGGGGTTTTGGTTTTTTTTTTTTTTTTGTTTAAAATTTTCCAGTAGTTTCTACTCTACTTCTTTTATTTTTGCACGTTTTGTTGTTTACACTGACGCTCAATGTGAACAGAAATTACAAAAAAAAAGTACGAATTGCGCGCACTCTATGTTGCCAATGTGGCCCCATGTCGCTCCATAAGTACGGGTGTGTGTATGTTATGTTAGTGCGCCGCACTAGAGACCGTAAATATGGTGAATATTTATCATGGCAGGTCTTCAACCTTTCACCTACTTTCTTCGGCGTTTGTTTATAGAATCTGTTTAGTTTTGTTTTTGTATTTCGCTACAGTTTGCGTGCACGGGGTTCTCGCAAAATTTTAACTTTGCACACACACTTTACACATTTTAATTATGCACTTTTTGTATATGCATCATTTTATTTTGAATTTATGGAAAAAAATAATTATTTCGATCATTTTATATGTATAAGAGTGGTGCAAAAATTATAAATGCTCGAAAATTCATATTCGGGGCACTAAAAATTTGGTTCCTTTCAGAGAATATTTGATAGATCCCAATTTGTTTTCAAAACCGATATATGCTCCTAAATATGATTCAACTTTTAATATGGACTTTAAGCCACCTTATTCGAATCTGCAATTGTTCTCCGCGTAAGTTCTGTTGCTTTGGAGATATCTTTCACTTTAATCCACATAAGAAGTTGAATTGATATCATGTGATTTTACAAAACTACATATTGTTCCTGTACAAGTGAAAAGTACTAAGTCAGTTTTTCCGAGTTTTGAGTTATTTAGTATTTCTGGTCTAAAGTAGTAAAAAGTAAAAGTGGTAATTTTCGTCTTGAATGTAAAAACAAAATACCGATTTCCATACAAAAAACCAAAAACAAAATAAATGTTTTGCTGTTTTGGTACAAAAATAACAATTTTTTAAGAAAAACTCCATGCTTTAAATATAAGGTTTTCAGAATAAATCTTCCGCCCTTTTGAAAGTACAAAAAACCAATTTCTAGATAAAAAGTCATGAAAATTTTCATAAATAATTTAACTTCTTTGCTTCTGTATACAAAGATTCTTAACTTATGAACGACTGATATAGCCTTTTTTTATCAACATTCCATTTCAACAGACCACCTGACCAGTTTCGCATCAGGATCTGATACTAAAAATCTTAATACGGTCTCAGTACGTTGTTTGAATAAGTATCGCATCAAATGTCCAGGACTAAATCGTAGTAAGGAATTTAATTCATCTCATCCAATTCGTTTGTTATATTCCTTATCAAAACGACCACAGAAAGTTTTCTCAAACATATTTTAGGTGGATTTCATGTCTAAGGTGCGTTTCATATATATAACGCCACCGCAAATTTGCTTATAATTTTTAAACGAAAGATTTTTTTGAATAACAATGTTCGGCGCATTTGTTTGTAATGATACGAGAAGAATGTTTACGAAGCTAGACGGCGCCTCTGATAACGGTACATTTGTTTTGCTGCAAAACCTGAATTTTGCTCGTTTCACATTTATAACGCCACTTTTGATTTTTATGATTTTTTATTTATTTATGTATTTTTTATATGTATATAAGTTCTAAATAGTGTTGCCATGTTTCGAAGCATCTTCAAAAATACGATTTGGCATGCTCTTTATTAAGTTGTGAATAATTTTTTTATCAAGTGCTTCCCATTCTTGAATAATTGTGGTTTTGAGCTCTTCGACCGTTTCAAATTGCCGATTTTCTTTATAAACGCGGCGAACTAAAATGCCCCACAAGTTCTCAATTAGATTGAGATCAGGGGAGCAAGCAGGCAATTGCATCAGAGCTATATTTTTATTGTTGAACCAGGTTTTGCTCTCCCGACTCACGTGAATGGCAGCATTGTCCTGCTGGAAAGTCCACTGGGTGCCATTATTTTGCCGCAAGAAGGGCAACAAACTGCATGCCAACACATTTATGTAGTCACAACTTTTCATTTTGGACGACACGAATTGGACTTCCAAGCAACCGGCAGCTGAGAAAGCACCCCACAGCATAACACTGTTATATGTGGGGTTATGCTGTGGGGTGCTTTCTCAGCTGCCGGTTGCTTGGAAGTCCAATTCGTGTCGTCCAAAATGAAAAGTTGTGACTACATAAATGTGTTGGCATGCAGTTTGTTGCCCTTCTTGCGGCAAAATAATGGCACCCAGTGGACTTTCCAGCAGGACAATGCTGCCATTCACGTGAGTCGGGAGAGCAAAACCTGGTTCAACAATAAAAATATAGCTCTGATGCAATTGCCTGCTTGCTCCCCTGATCTCAATCCAATTGAGAACTTGTGGGGCATTTCAGTTCGCCGCGTTTATAAAGAAAATCGGCAATTTGAAACGGTCGAAGAGCTCAAAACCACAATTATTCAAGAATGGGAAGCACTTGATAAAAAAATTATTCACAACTTAATAAAGAGCATGCCAAATCGTATTTTTGAAGATGCTTCGAAACATGGCAACACTATTTAGAACTTATATACATATAAAAAATACATAAATAAATAAAAGATCATAAAAATCAAAAGTGGCGTTATAAATGTGAAACGAGCAAAATTCAGGTTTTGCAGCAAAACAAATGTACCGTTATCAGAGGCGCCGTCTAGCTTCGTACACATTCTTCTCGTATCATTAAAAACAAATGCGCCGAACATTGTTATTCAAAAAAATCTTTCGTTTAAAAATTATAAGCAAATTTGCGGTGGCGTTATATATATGAAACGCACCTTATTTCATAACAAATGCATATGTAAAACCAAGCATAACGATCAATGTTACAAAATATTTTAAGAAACCGTTTCGCTTACAGTTGCAATTAAAATAAATTTACGTAGGCTGCTCGATATATTTCTGGCCTAGGCAATACTAAGTGTTGCCAGGTGCAATCTGACATTTCTATTGGAAAGACTGTTATTTTTTAGCATAAACGTACTCAGAACGTTTTGACGTACGACTATCATTTGTGTTGCTTACAGTGACTTGAAAAAATCAATTTGGCAAAAAAAAAAGGAATTAACTCGTGAACATTTTCGTGCGATTATTATTCACAACTTTCGACGTGGATTATCACGACACGAGTGCATCGATGAACTTAAATCTTTGTATGGTGATGAAGCACCATCCTATAGCAGTGTGAAAAACTGGTTTAATGAATTCAATCGTGGCCGACGCTCGCTCAAAGAAGAATTCCGTGAAGGTCACCCAAAAACGGCCGTTGTGCCAGAGAACATTGATGCCATGCGTGAACTGATAATGCAAGATCGTCATGTGACATACCGTGAGATAGAAGCATCCTTGCGCATTAGTTCCACTCCAATACATTCGATTTTGCATGAACACTTAGTTGTAAAATACGTTTGTTTTCGTTAGGAACCCCATAATTAATCAATCGCTCAAATTATAAATGGAAAAATTGATTTTCTTGACTCACTGTAAACAAAACAAATAGCACTTGTACAACAAAACGTTGTGAGTACGTTTATGCTAAAAAATGTCAAACTTTCTAATGGAAATGTCAGATTGCACCTGGCAACACTTAGTGTTGCCTAGGCCAGAAATATATATAGCAGCCTACGTACGCCTTGTCCAAATATAGGAAACTTTTAAGTACTGATAATTCAATTTAAAGGTATTTTGCATCCTACGTTCTCATTGGCCTACTAATCCAAAAACTTCGTAAATATTGGCAATGGGGTGGAGTATAAGCCTAGTTGAAGTGGTTTCTTCTTAATGAATGTGATGAAGAGAACGAGGTGGAAGGTTCTAAAAATAATGAAGTTGACAAATAGATGAAAAAAATCTTGATTCAGTAAACACTGTGAATTGGAAAGGTTCAAAAAAGTGTACGAAAACCGAAATAAGTGCATTAAAAAGTCATTAAGTAAAATTTGAGCCATTTTATCGCTTCTGGTACTATAAAATATTACGAACTCTTCGGCATATGGGTGATTCTCCGAAAAATGTACCATTCAATATCCCGTGGCTCAAAACCATGTTTAAATTTAAAATTTGATATTTTAACTAAGTATTTAATACCTAAAAAGAGCTTCTATGCGAATAGCTTTAAAAAAATAGTTCTTAATATTTAACTATGAAATTATAGCATAAAGTGTTATAAAGTCATTCTCCGTGCTGTCCCTAACCGCTTTTTAGTGCACTTAATTTGCCTGTCTCGCATATATGTAATGTTATTTTCTAACAAAAACTTATACGACAGTGTTTGTTACTGTTTTTCTGTATTAGCTCTTAGAAAAAATCACTTTTATATTGAAATGACACACATAAGTAGAAGTTGGTGCCTCATTTTAGACTATCTACGCTCAGTTTTTCTTATGCTAACTTTTTTAAATATTGATTAAAAAGAGAACTGAAAGTGAAGGAGAATCAGTTCTTGTTAAGCTCAGTCAGTTTTAGTTTTTCGATAGAGAGTGTTTTTTTTAAAAGTGGAAAGAACACAGTGTGTGTCATTCTCCATGTAAGTTTTTTTTTATATTGCTATACATATTCTTTTATCTTTATATAATTAAATCAATAAACAGTTAGAGGGGCTATCCCCCAGTTTCAACTTTGACAATCGCTCAAAAAAAGGCTCGTGTCGATTGGTGCAAAGAAATGTTGAAAAAATACGATCGCGGTTCTTCAAAAGACATTTATAAGATCGTCACAGGTGACGAATCATGGATCTATGCGCATGAGCCCGAAACAAAACAGCAATCGACCGTGTGGGTCTTCGAAGACGAGCCCAATCCAACGAAAGTTGTTAGTGGAAGAAGCACTTCGAAGCAAATGGTCGCCTGTTTCTTCGGCAAAACTGGTCATGTGGCGACTATTCCTCTTGAGCAACGTAGGACGGTCAATTTTGAGTCGTACACCACAATTTGTTTGCCTGAAGTCTTGGGAGAAATTCGAAAAACTAACAAGAGAGACGAATCATTGTTCACCGTGACAATGCGAGCTCTCACACATCGGCACAAACCAGCGCCTTTCTGACCGGCCAAAACATCGAATTGATGGGTAATCCGCCGTACAGCCCTGACTTGGCACCCAATGGCTTCTTTTTATTCCCGCACATCAAGAAAAAAATGCGTGGTCAATGATTTTCGTCGCCAGAAGATGGTGTTGAAGCGTTCACAAACCATGTTTTGGAGGTGTCTCAATCGGAGTGGAAAAAGTGCTTCGACAATTGGTTTGAGCGCATGCAAAAGTGTATAAATCATGCTGGAGAATACTTCGAAAAACAATAAAACCATTTTTGATGATAAATATTCGCATTTTCATTATTAGGCCAGAAATATATCGAGCAGCCCACGTATATAGATGTGATCCGATTTTCAATAATAAATAAATTACTTTTCTGATGAAGAATTGATAAATATTCTGATTCTTTTCTGAAAACTAATGAGATCCGGATTGGATCCGCTCAAACAGATCAGATCCGTTTCATATGAGGTGTGATGTTTATTCGTCATCTCGGATCAGAAAGCCTGACTCATTCCAGATTATACTTCAGACAAGCCTAATCCGAATCGGATCTGAACCTGAACTTTTTTCTAGTCGGGATGTTATTTAAGTACATGTTTTTTTAATGTTGTATGTATCTGATCTGACTATTCCTTTGAGAAGATTAGCTTTTTTTGGTGAGTATGATGTCATTGGTCTTCTGGGGATTATCCAGAGCTCTCCCACTACGCGGTTTCGAAACCTTCGTGCAAGATTTTAATTCGCTAAAAAATTCCTCTCATGTAGACGAGTGGTTCCTCTTGGAATTACCTTCAAGTATTACGTTAGAAAACCATAAAGCATTATTGCTCGAATATCTGTTAGTTGGTCGTTCTAGTCCGCACCTGTCCTCGATATTACGAAGTTGCTGGTACTTTCACTTTGTAAAATTCTGCGTTTCATTGCCTTATGTCGCTTAATAAACCCGACATCACGGTTGCCACTTTGGTCTTTAAAGGCCAAAAATGGGCTTTTCTTTTCTTGTTGGTCTGCTGGTCTTTGTTTTTACTTTTTAAAAATTTATAAAAAATTTAAACGATTTTGTAAAAAATATAACTCCTTTAAAAAACTTTGATATTAATGACGAAAAGAAGTATTTACTCATTAAAAATATTTTCATAGGAACCAAAGCAGAAAATTTTCTTAAAATTGATAAATTATCAAAATCGCAGCAAATTAAAATTAAATAAATATTGGAAATTTTAATTTCGAATTTTTAAATCAACTACAAGAAAGGTTTGATTTTGGAAGGAAGGCTTAAAATAAGTATTTATGCCTTATAACTCCTAAAAAAGATTTGTCTGAAACTGAAATATCAGTAATGCCCTTGATACAAAATTTTTCTTGTTTAATTCAATGTAGTGTTGATATAATAACAACACAGTTGAACCTCTTAAAACTTTTAAGTTGTGATCTTAGAAATGATATGCATGTTGCCCTTTTTTGGGAAAAAGTTAGTTCCATAAGAAATGGAATGAAAAAAAAAAAAAAAAAAAAATACTTTAAGGAGTTGACTAATTTTGAAAATAGTATAATGTGTCTTCCTCATAGTTCAGCAGCTGCTGATCGCATATTTGTTATTTTATTCTTAAGAAGAAATAAATTAGAGTTCACTGTCACTGCCGCAGACTCTCCAAAGACCTCTTGTAGTTATAAACGCATGCAATTAACAAGATGTGTTGGACATCGTCCTATTCGCAATGGCAGCCAAAACGGGTCTTCTTCAAGATTAAAACTATGGAGATATTTCATGTCCGCTATGCAGCTGTGCTTGATAGAAGTAAACTTTTCCATTTTCAAATCAGGCACTAAAATTTGGAATTTGATCAAAAGGGCATCCTTCTTTCTATGATGTTTTATAATTCCGCAGTTCTGTCATCCACCGTGTAGGGTATAAACAACAGTTCACCCGCCTGATTATCTATTGGTGATATTGTCGTAATCACTTCGATAGAGTCGTCTGACATTGTGAGGAATGCTCTAGTCACTCAAAGTTCTTTTCTCTAATTGGCGCATCAGAAGAGACAATGGAGCTGCTTGCTGCCTGCTTGCTCGTGGTACATTTGCCACCACAGCCATAAGTTCTTCAAAAGATATTCTCGTGCCAATCCGTCCTCCAAGGTACCTTCTATAAGGTTCCGATATTATTACCTAATCGACTATTCTAAAAATGAAAACCTCACAAACTTTACGACCTTCTCGCGAAAAACACATTTTATCATCGGAATAAGATTATATGAGAGCAAATATAATAATTCTCCATTTAAATGAATATGCATCCCATTTAAATCTTTCAAATTGCCGACATTTAATTGTCCGCTCGCATTTGACAACCAGGTTAGGAGAAAGCTTCTAAAAGCCGTTTTTGCCAGGTCAACAACAGGACAGTTGGCAACCCTGTCTGGTACAAAGAATCCGAAAGTAGCAGAAGTCATTTAAGTTCCTGGACTTGCGTTAATGCTTTCATAAACTCTTAATAAAACTGTGTGAAATTTCACATAAAATGTATAAAAAAAGGAGCTACACAATACGGTGCATAAAATTTCACTCCGAAATTTGTAAAATTCTCTTACCATTGTGTAAATTTGCACTCATGCACAAATGTAAACTCTCTTATTTCAGTGCTTATTCTTCAGTGGCCTCCTTTTTACACAGTTTGTATCATATTTCACACAGTTTTATTCAAAGTGTAATAAATGAAGACATAATCATCTGATATATTGCGTTTCATTAAAACTTAATACGCACACATATTGCTGCAAGATTTTTAATGAGTTGTACACCATGGAATTTCCTGAAATTGCCATTTCCCAGAAAGAAAAAAAACCTGTCTTGCCATTAAAAATTAATTTTCAAAGTTTACTAAGTCAACCTGCATACAAAAAGAGAGAGAAAAAAAATATTAAAAAAAGAACGAGAGAGTAATACTGAATCAGAGAACTGCATTTCCAGCAATATGTCAAATGGCAACATTCGTCCTTGGCTGACGGATCTGTTATATGCGCATTTGAGAGAGACACAAAGAGAGCAATTGCAAAAAGAGTGAGCGTTAGATATAAAATTTGTTAGCGGACATAAATCGCAAATTTGTTGTTTTTCTGCAATTTGAGCAAAGCTTTCGCGAAAAGCTTTTTTCTTACTTCTCTCTTATCCCACCCCCCCTATGCTCACATCCTTTGACGTTGCTGTTATATGTTAGTGTACTCACCACCACACTCTTACTACTAACGTACGCTCGTACGTACGTATTTCTCTTTGTTGAGTGTCGTTTGATGCACTTGATTCGGTCACTGACATGGCAGCCTTGCACCGGCATTGTTGTTGTTGTTAGATTTTCTATAAATGCATTATTGTTGTTATTGTTGTTGCATTTGAAACTAAACTTTTAGCATTATTATGAGAATTATTTGTATTACGTTGCACTCACTGTTGTACACTACATAGTGTAGTCAATCGGTATCGTTGTGTATGTAGGTACAATTTGTTTATATGTCGGTAGGTAGTCGTTCAGACTAGAAAATTCAGTTCGGATATCTCATTTTATAAATGTTAGGTTAGGTTAGGTTAGGTTTAATTATCATATTGTTGTTGTATACACATGTAAATTAACAATGTTGCCAAGTAATTTCATTTAAAATGTAGGGCTTAAAGTAAGTAACATTGACCAAGTGTAACAAGGAGAAATTGCTAGAAGACATTGTCATTTCTATATTTCGCATGATTAGGTTTCCCGTTTAACTGAGTTGAAAAGTTTGCAGTTTAATATGCCACAGGGAAGGTATGTTGATAAATTTCAAGCTCAAATGCGGTTCTCATAAATGGAAGTTCATTTCTTAAAAATTTTTCTAAAATTTCGGGATTTCATAAATTTTTGACTTCTCCAAACTTTTTTAAATAGTTCGACTAATTCAATAGTTTTTGACTATCCGTAACACGAGGGCAAAATCAAGAAAGATAATTCAGTCCACTGCAAAGTAGAGTATTCAGTAGAAATTACTCTACAATATACTACATAGATTTTTTACAGTTCCAGCAAAACTTACGATTGCTAAGCTTCATATTTCGAATGCTATGGGTCACGATTTATGTATGTTAGAGTAAATTTTGACCGATATTTTCGTCAAATAAACATTTCAAGGGATCCCGAACATATCAAAGTTAATGAGACTAGAAATTACAAAGCGAAACAAAAGTACGGCAGCACCTCATTTCACAGTTGTAAGTTTTTTTATGCTTTGAAGCAACAAAATGCATACTTAAGTATATGATGGAATATATATGAAGCAAAACATGCCTAGTGCACCAGAGCTGAAAATTTTTTTGTCTCCGACTTGGCTCATATTTGGCAATATGGTGGATCCGGTGTGCAAGAACAATAATCCAGGAGGCTTTAGTTCTAGTACTATTTGTTGTTAAAATACAGGGTGTTGAAGTTGGCGTTTTTAGTCATTTTCATGAAAAAGGTGTTTTTTCAAAAATTTATAGCTTACACCAAAGTTTGTACATAAGTAGATTGATATATCTAAGTAATTGGTACCATTCATTTTTTAGTGTTCTTTTTATAAAAAAATAGAATTTGGTGGAAAAAATTTTTTTTCACCAACATTTTTTAAACTTTTGAATTTTTTTTTTTAAAAAACCCCCTTAAATTCGTTTTAAAAGTACTTTAAATTAAAGAATAATTTATAAGCTTTAAAATGATGTATGGCTCAAGATGGGATTCGGTCGCAAAACTCTTTGTTTACTCAAGAAGAAGGCATCTTGCGAAAAATGTGTACTAGGCATAAAATGCTTAGAATCATCCAAGAAATACGTGTGAAATTTTTTCGGGAATTTTTATTTTTTTTTTCTGAATAATTTTCGCAAAAAAATTTAAAAAAAAAAATTTTCATAAATTATTCAAAAAAAAGTTTTTTTTTAAAAAAATTCAAAAGTATTTTTAAGTTTAAAAAATGTTCGTGAAAAAAAACTCGCGTGGAACAACTTAACCTTTATTAGCATTAGTGTCCAAATTTTTTTCTTTTTTTAATTTGTATTGCTCCCTTAAAAATTGTTTGTGAATCCACCTTGGTCTTTAATGAGATCTTCCACTATTCCAAGCCGGAGTATCAAGAATGGTATCAGCACTTTTCCTTTAGAAAATATGTTGAAACTTGCACTGTTCAAAGATGAGGTGCAATATGGGAAGAGAAATTTTCTCTCAATTCGGCCCTATGCTCCTCCTAGGAGTTATAGGAAAATACATTAAATTTTTTCTCAAGAGCTTTGTCTACAGCTCGCATTCGTTTTTTCTGTGCACCCAAACATATTAGCCGTGTTCACGATCCGGAGCATTTAGACTTGTAAAGTAGCAAAATAGCAATAGTTTCCATTTGATTGTGAGCAATATTAAAAGTATAAACATTGCAAGCTACGAAAAAATTTATTTCTCTGAGAAAATCGTATGAGCAAAGAGAATGAGATCATAAATAAAAAATTTTTATGTGAAAAATGACATGACATTTTTATGCTATAGGATTTTAGTATAGAAAATGTAAATGCAAATGTAAATTCAATCCTATATATTTTGTTGTCGTATAGCAAAATTTTTCAACACTTATTTACAAATGCTATGATGCAAGACCTTTTGCACCTGATCGTGAACATGGCTATTGTAAAAATATTTCTGTTGCAAACGTACGTACTTGGTAACCCTAATCCTGTGTATAATACAAGTAATGTGCAAATATTTGTAAATTTACAATGCATTTCGTGTGCTTACTTTCCTTTAACGCAAATAAATAGAAAAAAAAAAAAAAAATTACAGAGACAATTTGTGTTTATACTCATAACAAAGTAAAATATTTTATAGATTTACACCTGGGTCTATCATTTCAAATTCTCTTAAATATTTTAATATTGCATAATACGTGTACTAACTTCTTTCTTAATTTTTGAAAATTCAATGCTTTTTATGAAAAACTCTTTTAATGAAAGTTTTACAGGCACAATTAGGGGAAATCGAAGTACCTTGATATTTGTACTGATATTCATACTTAGTTCTTGTTTATACAGTGAAATCTCTTGTGAATGAACAAAAAATGCTTCCTTAGAGAGGCAACCCCCTTTAATGGTCGAATTTCCATAATCAAATCTAGGTACAGTAAATATGCATAATATTTACTATTACTTAACATTTTCTCTTCCTGTATGAAACATTTTTTTAACAAACCTTTCTTTCTCTTTTTTGCAGTACACGAAAATTTTCCAAGGTCAAGGTAAGTAAAATATACGAGTACATATGGGTAAAACTTCGTCAAGCATTTATTCGTTTGAAAATTTTAAAAATTTCTTATTTATAGTGAACAGGTTTGGGTTTATATGAATATGCTTTAAATTGAAAGCTTAAGCCTTTTTTATTCGGCAAAATTTGATATTTCTTCAGGATATTTGGTTGGGTTTAGATATAATTCGGTTATTATAACATTTTTATTTTTTACTTCATATGTTTCTCAATGTAACCTTACCAATTAGGCTATTGCCAAAGACGAATTCCTCTGTACAAGAACGCTACATGTATAGATCATAAAGCTCACTAGCGCCGTCTGTTGTGAAAAATTGCTAAGTGTTTTTAGTTGTTAACACACTCTAGTTTTGAGACATGCTACGCTAGCTACAATTAAAACCTACAAGGGCGGATTTTTTGTCCACATGAAGTTACGAGAGTTAAAAAGCGCGTTGGTACTTTCATTAGTACTATACAAGCAAATACAGTCAAATTTGTAAAGATCATATTCTTGAAGAAAATGAAAAAGTTAATAAATTACATATATATAAACGGCACGGCATTGTTTTTATTATCTGATAAATATTGAGAACGCTTACCATTTTCTAAAATTCAAGGAGTTAGCGATTTCCAGATGTGCGAGCAACGCGAGAATAGTATAACAACGCACCAGTTCTGGCCAATAATAGATTTCGTGAAGTCAAACAAATTCACATATGTAGCTATAGAAAAGCTTGATATGAAATAAGTGGTTGCTATACTCACTGAAAACTTTCTTTTTGGTAAGCATGCTTAACCCATTCCCCGCCAGCACTTATTTTTTTGAATTTGATGGTGAATTTTTGTTTGAGGGGTAAAAGAAGGTTCCTGAGTTCAAATCCGGTTAGCTTTTTTAGCGGCCACGCCCCATTTTTCCATGGTGCCCTGATGCCATATGGCATCACTGGCGGGGACCTCTTAGCAAGGAATTTACGTTGAGTTTTATTTAAAATTCTATTTTTAACACGTATGCATACATATTTTTTGAATAAAAATGGTAAGTTAGCATACTAATCCGCGGTTGTGTGATATTTGACGAAACATCTAACGCATAAATCTACATTGCATCTTATGCACCTGTTTCAGAATTGGTTTTTGCACGGTCTTTATTTACATCTACTTACGTCGATCACATTCACCAACGTTATAAGCGATTCCATCAAAACGTGAATTTTGATCTATTCGATTAGTTCCTTCCATACATTTATTATATGGTTTGGCTGCCTTTAGACTTTCGATTATTATAGCTTCCATTCTGTTCTACAAAAGAGCGTAGCTATCTATTTTAGATCTCTTCCATGTGAAGTAGAAGCAACTAAAACGCAATTATTATCATTTCACTTCACAATGGCAACGTCAAATTCCTTGTTTTCTGCAAATTTGATATGCCCTCTTGGTTTTTTTTTTTTTTATGATGTCTTTTCAGGAAGTGGGCAGTTGTGTGAAATGCAATTTTCTCTTATGGTTCCCGTTACTTTGTAGCCTAGGCTTTGCAAATAATTTAAAACTGGGATTCCAGTTAATAAATTATCGAAGTAAAAGTGGAATAGGAGGGCACGAACGTCGTCAGAAAGGGCGTTGATCATTTGTCACAAAGTGAATACAACAATACTTTCCTCGGTAAATACCAAAGGACGCCAAATACCCTCCAAGAGTGTTCAGACACCATGCAATGTATCTAAATCGAAGAATTTTGGCTCGAATAAACTGTTTGCTTGAGAGCAGTCTGAAATACGGTGTCATGGACTCATCAAATGATGCTCAGGGTGAAAGGGATTAATGTGTTTTTTCAGTGTAAAGTGAATAAAACGGCTTATTTGATTAAAACTATTTCGAGACATGCCAGCAAAAATCGTGGATTTAATGATCCAATAATCTTCACGATTAACTACAAGCATTGTAACCAAAGATAAGCATAATCCCTATAGTTAGATGCATCCACAATCATTTACAGCACATCTTCATAAAAAAAGGCTCGAAAAATTCATATGACATCCAGGCCCATTCACACGGGGTGGGTTTTTTGGTGTTCAAACCCGCCAGGTAGATATTTTCCCTATATAAATTATTTATGAATTGAATTATTGAAATAAATGGAAATTAATCTACCTCTAAACTTTACATAAGCGGTTCCCGCCAGTGATGCCATATGGCACACTTAAAATATATTCAGGCCTATCACTTAGTAAGGAACAACTTATGGAAAAATATAAATGCACTTTAGAAACTACTGTATTACTCTTCAATTTGGCATAATTACTTTTTTCAAAATCGAGATACAAATAAATAATTTTTTGCAACTCGAAACGTCTCGATGCCATAATCGATTTTTTTCGAATAATTTTTCAATGATCGCTTCCTCTCCGCTCACGCTTGAAAAGTTGATGGAATATTTACGCGTGGAATGCATCAAATGATAGATCAAACATTTCTACGCACATAAAAACCAACAAGCCTGCGCGAAAAAGTTACAAAATGATTTTGGTGAACATTTGGGTAATGCCTTTTAACTGTGCCGTATGGCATCACTGGCGGGGATTGGGTTAAGGGCCTAGTATTTCCTATAATGAAGTCTGAAGAAACTGCAGGATTTGGGACCGTAATCTCCACTTATTCATCAATGAATCGAATGTGGGTGTGAGTTAAGTGGAGCTGTCAGTTTCGAACCTTGTTTTAGGCTGTCACAAAGGTACAAAAGCTAGAGTTTGAGCGTCTTCTTTATCGTTAGTTCGAATGTATTTAAGCAATTTTTGTGAAGAAAATGTTGCATACTTTTAGGATTTTACTTTTTATGTATTTATTGCTCACTTTTTAGTTTATACTAGAATAATTTGACCACAAATGTATTAAATAATTTTGGTACTTTTTGGAAAGTTTTAGTACTTTTTTGCTATTTGATACAAAATAGACATAGAAATGCTCATTTATCATCCCTTGTACAATGAAAAATGTGAAACAAAAAAAAAAAAACAAAAAACATGACGTCAGTGTCAGTCAGTTTTTTGTTTCTCTTCGTGCTGTATCCTCTTTTCAGCTCTGTGTGACCGCGTATTTTGTCGTTGTTAATATTGAAAATTTCATGAAATTTTACATGGATTAATGGCAAAATATTAAAATAATTTTAACTTTGTGCACATTAATATACAAATACCTTTCTAGTGGTGTATAATTTAAAGACGTGCTCCATTTCTAACATAGTAAAAAGGGTATGACAAATTTTTGTCTTGCGTATTAATATATAGATAAAAGTATCAACTTTGTTAATGATGTGACGCTATGCATTGTCAACATTTTACAGTTCGGCGTTATGGATTTTAAGAATACGTTACTAGGTATGTACATATATTAAAATGATTCTTTGTATGTTCGTCTTTAGTGTACTCAAAAACCGATCGATCTCGATGAAATTGTGTATTAGTACAGAGCAGGGGATGTTTATAGGCTAGAAAAATAGGCGATGTCGCAATCTTAAAATAACAAAGTTCAGCATACCTCAGAAACAATTTGATGCATAGGAATGACAATTGGTACATGAGTACAAGTCATCAAGCCAAATACCACACATTAGAAAAGTGGGGAATGCCACGCCCCTTAAAAAAATGCTTTTACAACGCTATGCGATTGACGTTTAGGAAGAAACCCTTTCCAATTATACTATAGACTACGATATACTTTCAGGCACCCATTTTTTACGTATAAACGTTAGAGTTTGTAATTCGCATGTTGTTTAAATACTTTGGTTTACATTATCGAAAGATTACTGTCAGCATAAATTTTCACAAAACTATGTGCGAATGCACAGTTTTATCGATTTTTCTCCCTATGCTTTTTGGTTGTGACTGGATGAAAAATATCATCAGCCAACGAAGAAAGAAAGAAACAACAACAACCACTGTCGCTGAGCTCCAACTTTATTTGTCTGCGTACGGAAAAACTGTGCCAATGCCCTGACAAAAGCGCAAGGTAATGCATTATGTATACATAGAGATGTAAAGATACACACATACACATATAAACATATTAATACATATACATATTTACAAGCATATGCACACTTACAAACAAACATACAGCAGCAACAACATAAAATGCAAGTGGCATTTGCTGCAACAACATTAATGACTTTGCAACAAGGAAGTCTTTTCAACCCGAAAACAAAAAAGAAAAAGAAGAAAAAAAGCAAAAGAGAAAAAAAGAGGCAAAAACTAAAACAACAACAACAACACTTGACTGTTGACTGAATGACTGAGTGACGCTGGTGCATGCAAAAGCGGGCAATTTGCCAAAGCTGTAACACAACAGCGATAATCGGCTGTAGGCCAACTTTAGCAGCAGCAGCAGCAGCAACAGCAGCAAAAAAAGTTGCTGCGGCTATCAAAGGAAAAAAAAAGAATAAAAAAATGGAAATAAAAAAAGTTAAAGTTTTCAAGTGACTTTAGCTTACGTAATAAGCTGTACTAGTTGTTGTTGTTGTTGTTAATGTTGCTGGCTGGTTGTTGCTATTCTTAGCCAGAAAATGCCCGAAGAAAAAATTAGGATTAAATATGTGAAAAGCCAAAAACAAAACAAAAATGAAAAGGAGTAAAAGAGACAAAAGAAACATTTTCTAATGTTTTTGTTTTTCGCGATTTTTTGCATTCTTTTTTTGCTTTAAAATGAAATGACGGAAGTTTTTGAGGTAAAAGACTTGAAGTAGCATACTTTTAGGCGCATTGAAAGGTTATTCAAATGCTTTATGAGGCTGCTGAAGTCGCAAGTCAAAGGAACTTAAAAAAAGAAGATGAATAGCTAAGCGTGAAATGAATAGTTGGGTGCGAATGTATTCGGGAGTCGATCCATTTGAGGCACAAAATTGTATCTTGTATCCTTTATTTGATCTCGCAATTCCTTCTGCATTCAGCCAGCTCTATCAAACATTTTCCCGATACTCGTATTGTTTGTTGTTGTTTTTTTGCTCTTAATAAAAAATACATGTCAAGTCTTTACTGAAACAGCTCATTTCGAAGAAATATTATTCAATGATTCATTTCACTAAACCAAAAATCACGAAATGACAATCGCCATTGGATGAAGAAGTTGTAGGAAAATAGCTTATGAATTTTCAGAGCTTCAGATACGATCATTTTGCGGTCAGAATGAGACAAGAACGTGTCACGTCATTGAAAATAATGTTCTTGAAAAGGCCTTTACTTCCAACCCCCAATTGGTAAATGAATCTTTATAAAGTTTTCTGCCTAATGGCGGAGAATGTCCATAAATCGATATTTCGGGTTCTTCCGCAACATGTATGGCTGTAGCTGATCGAGGTTTTAAAACACTGTGTTAAAGTTTACTACTCTTAATTGAAATGGCACTGCTTGTCATCCCTATCCTTGAAAATTTTCACTATTTGTTATGTCAATGCGTTGGTAAAGTACATATCCTCTCATGTTTCATCTCATCTCATATCCTCTCATGTTTCATCTCATCTCATCTCATCTCATCTCATCTCATCTCATCTCATCTCATCTCATCTCATCTCATCTCATCTCATCTTATCTCATCTCATCTCATCTCATCTCATCTCATCTCATCTCATCTCATCTCATCTCATCTCATCTCATCTCATCTCATCTCATCTCTTCTCATCTCATCTCATCTCATCTCATCTCAACTCATCTCATCTCATCTCATCTCATCTCATCTCATATCCTCTCATGATTCATCTCATCTCATCTCATCTCATCTCATCTCATCTCATCTCATCTCATCTCATCTCATCTCATCTCATCTCATCTCATCTCATCTCATCTCATCTCATCTCATCTCATCTCATCTCATCTCATCTCATCTCATCTCATCTCATCTCATCTCATCTCATCTCATCTCATCTCATCTCATCTCATCTCTTCTCATCTCATCTCATCTCATCTCAACTCATCTCATCTCATCTCATCTCATCTCATCTCATCTCATATCCTCTCATGATTCATCTCATCTCATCTCATCTCATCTCATCTCATCTCATCTCATCTCATCTCATCTCATCTCATCTCATCTCATCTCATCTCATCTCATCTCATCTCATCTCATCTCATCTCATCTCATCTCATATCCTCTCATGATTCATCTCATCTCATCTCATCTCATCTCATCTCATCTCATCTCATCTCATCTCATCTCATCTCATCTCATCTCATCTCATCTCATCTCATCTCATCTCATCTCATCTCATCTCATCTCATCTCATCTCATCTCATCTCATCTCATCTCATCTCATCTCATCTCATCTCATCTCATCTCATCTCATCTCATCTCATCTCATCTCATCTCATCTCATCTCATCTCATCTCATCTCATCTCATCTCATCTCATCTCATCTCATCTCATCTCATCTCATCTCATCTCATCTCATCTCATCTCATCTCATCTCATCTCATCCCATCTCATCTCATGGTTTTAGGTTTGGTTCATTTTGGACTACTTACAAAACAACTTAACCAATGATGGGACTATTGAGACCATTTCCTCCACATGTCCTACAAAGATGTTATCTAAAATACTGTGGAATCGGGCAATTGTAGCCAAATTCTCACAAAATAAGGAGAAACTACTCCTGTCTTTATCGTTAATGCCTCGTCTCTGAAAAACGATATTAAGAATTGCTTCAGAGGGGTCCCCTTTACTTTGGCATTCTCTGCCATCATCTTTTAAGCCTGCGTGTGTGCCCACATTTTTTTTGCTACAAAAAAAATTACTTTAAGGAAGATGTCTAACCATGAAAATGCCTATCGTCAACATTATTTCCGGGGTGTTATTTTGCTTCAGCAATCCCTACAATCGTCTCATATCTACGTTTACTTATCTCAGGCCTCCATTAGATTAATTTTGTAAAAAGAATGAGAGTTTCACAAAGTTTTTGCGCCAACGACTTCTGGTAAGTTGCCTGTCGGATGGATTTGTAGAAGTGGAACCGCCACCATGCCGGCAGCACATTAAGAAGCAGAATGCTTTCATTTCTCAACTTCGGAATGGGAAGTACACTTTCTACGAATTGTTCGATCAAAGTCGAGTTTTCATCACTTACCAACATGGTCAGTAGAGCCGTCTGTATGCGCATTGATTTTAAGAGACCATCAAATTACAAACAGTTCAGGGTCTTCATCGGGGTAAAGACGTCCCGGTTAGTTAGTATGATTTTTTCGACTGTAAATAGACCAACGCGTTCCTGTTTCACTACTTCTCTCTTTTCGCATAGTCACACTGATAGTAATGGTCAAAGTGATAACTTTTTTTTTGCAGATGAAGTGCATTTAAGCCCAGTCGTCTTCGTCGGGAATACTTCCCCCCTGGAAAAAAATTTTGCATCATATCGGCGCATTGCCTTTTCTAAGGCATTCTTTGCCTCTCCGCTATATTTGCTCTTGTAAGAGAGGAGGCTGATAGATTCACTTCTATAGTATTGGGTGTACAACTTAAAAACCGGAATTTTTTAGCGAAGTTTGATGCTTTATTGTGGAAAAATGTTACAATATATTTTATTCAAAGCATTGTCCATTGGAAGCTACAACATTTCCCCATCTTTCAGGCAATTTATGAATCCCAAAAAAATTGCGCCGGCTTGGCGGCCAAAAATGAATCGAGCCAATTTTCGATATCTTGAACTTAAGTGAAGCGTATTCCTGATAGGGCATTCTGCATCGATCGGAACAAATGGTAGTCTGATGGTGCAAGGTCTGGGCTATAAAGCGGGTGAGGCAAAATTTCCCATCCGTTGTTTTTCGTTGTTTTCCAGGCAATTTTTGACTGGGGCAGCAATATGTGGCCGAGCGTTATCGTGGTGGAAAATGATTGACTCATGTCTGGTCGCATACGTTGGCCGCTTTGCCTGGATTTCCCCATAAACTTCTTCAAGAATGCGATGACTTTCGGCAGCTGTTTTCTTTGCAAAAAAATGACCCACTAGAACCCCTCCGCAAATGCTGTCTTTTTCTCCAATTTTCGAAGTTATTCATCGTGAAAAATAATAATGATGCACACAAGATAAAATTGTTTTGTTAGCTGATTTTGACAGCTGTCAAATGTACCTTCAAAATGACATATATATAAGGTTCGAGCTTTCACGATATTTGTTAGTACGGACATCCACTGTCAAACTCCGGTTTTTAAGTTGTACACTCAATAGTTCTTTAGTATTCCTTGCCAGCAACTCTATTTTCTTTAAGAAAAGGGGGACAGGATGATGATAGTGAAAGAAGTAGTGATAATGAAAGTGCTATTGTTGATGACATTGATAATGAGAGAAAAAAGTTGATTGCACTGGTATTTTGATGAATATTGTTGATGATGACTGGGTTTTTTCACGTAACTTTGGATTAAAGAAATAATTTTTCTTAACCAGACTCACATGATCATCAAATATATGTTGCTCGCGTGTAAAAATCATCATGGGTAATAAAATAAAATCGCAGATATGTATATTACAAAGAATTGAAGTTAAATAAAAATTTTATGAATGTTAACGCATTTTGGCCACTTGATCAGTCATTGGTAAGGATCATGGCCAAAACTACTTTCACCGTAATTGTGTATGAAATTTATTTTTATTTTTTAAATTTTATTGTTATTTCTGTATGTATGTAGTATAATTTTGTTTTTTTTTTCAAGTTTTTGTGTGAATTAAATAAAATTCCAATTAAATTGCAATTCAACGCGATCAACATTCAAAGTACATACATATATATCACGGCTATATAAAACAACAAAAATGTCACACACTGACATACAAAAGTAACGATTGCGAATTGGCCACAAATGTGTGAAGAAGACAGCGATATGCTAGCTTCTATGTGTGCAAAAGAGATCAATATTCCAACTTTTTTCGACCAACAAAGCCAACAAACGTAATAATGACGTTTTAACGTGGTTTTCTTGTTGTTGTTACTGTAACTACTGATATTTTTATGATTGTATTATCTACTATTGTTGTTGTTTCTGTTGTTGTTGTTGCTTTTATTACCGTTACGTGAGAGTTTGTTGAACTTTCGATTTCGTTGAATTTCATTTACGGAAATGTTGTTGGAAAATAAGATTTTGTTGTTGTTGCTTTTTTTAGTTTTTTGCGGGCGATGGTCATGGGACGCGCTTGGTTGAATGTTGGCAGTATGTATGTTGTTGGTCAACAAGTTGCTGCCAATATTGTTGTTGTTGCTGTTGCTATTGTTATGCATAGCGGGTGTTTAAGTTGAAACGCCAGCGGCAGCAACAGCGGCAAAATTTACTTGTATATCAAAACATGATCAAATCGGCTCGAAAACGAATGTAACTCGCGCTTCAGTTTTTTTTTTAACTTTTTTGTTACATTTTTATTTATTTATTTTCTACTCTTTCTTTATCATTTTCTTGACACTCACTTCTTGACGGTTGTTGTAATTAATCACCATTTTATGAACATTTTTTTAAGTTTTATTGCTGAATCATTTTGAGTTTATTAATGTGCGATTTTTGTCATGTTTTAGATTTTAAAATTTCAGCCCCTTTTAGTTTTTTGTTTTTTTGTTTTGAATGACAAGTTTGGCACATATTTTTCCTTTTCAATTCATTTCATCTATTGAAATCTGAGGCAAAAATTTATAGTTTACCCTGTGCACAACCCCCACAATGATTTCGGGACTTTGGATCATATGCAGAATATTTGTATGCCTCAGAAGTCTATAAAGAATATAAGATACTGCTTCCTGGCGAAAATGTATATTGTAACGAAAAATTTTTTTTATAAGAACTTGTATATAGGGAGTAATCGTTATGGTGACGAAGCTTCTGGGAAGAGAAAGCTTAGTTTAACAAAAAATTGCGCCTACGGGAGTCTAAAATGTACCCTTGAGGTGTTATGGGGTTAATAGTGTTTTTCTGATTTGTTTAAGAAAAAAAAAATATTCTTGGGTCACTCTAACGTTTTAGAGCAATCTTTTTTTATAAAGAACTCTTAGCTAATTTTATGAGAATCCTAAAAGTTTATTTGGCTTATAGAGCTTAAAAGGATTTCGCAAAACTCTAAACCATTAAAGTTGCTTTTTTTAGACTTAGGCTGCCATTTTAGTAAGAAAAAACTAAAACTAACATACTTTTTTATAAAAGTTTTTGAAATCCTCGTTAAGTTTCCTTTAATTTGGCAACACATGCAACGTACCAATTTTATAATTTGAGATCAGAAAAATACTTTTATATAACATTGCATTCCAATAATGAAGGAGGCTTCCTCTATCACCTCCCAGAAGCTTTGTAACCTTATCAATTACACTCTTATGTATACCATTTTCCAGTGCACTTTGCTGACCTTTCCAAATCTTGTCCATATGTTCCAAATAGTTTCAGATACATGACGTATTGTGGTTCTTAAGAAGCACGGCAATATCCACATTTCTAGTAAACTTTACTTGTTCTGATGCCCATTACTACAAAATTTCATCCGTCTGCATCAAGCAGTTTCAAAGAAATACATAATACATTATTTGTTTGGGGGTGGCACTTATTTAGCTTGTGATCTAGACTTTCCGACACTAATGCACTTAGAAAATTTCATAACAATCGAACAAGGAATAAATACATAAACAAACAGTCCGCTCAAACCATTTGTCCAAGCTCTTGGACCAGTGCGAAGATGATAGCTCTAAAACGTGAGTATTAAACGCCTCAACTGCTTCTTTGGATGATGTAAATTGTTGTTCACGCATGTGATCTTTGATTCTTGGTAGTGATGAGCAAACCAAGACCAAGACAATAATAGCAGTCTTGGTCTTGGTCTTGTTCTTACACATTGAGTCTTGGTCTTGGCCTTGGTTTTGATATTTAGTCTTGGTCTTGATCTTGCTCGTTAAGTCTTGGTCTCGGTCTTGGTCTTAAAAAAGTATCTAGAGATATTGATTATTCAAAATTTTAAAACCATATTTTTCCAAAGCAGTTGGGTTTTTAAGAGGCCAAAATTCAAATTGGGAGATGATTTTATCCTCGAAACGGGCGTGGAACACCTTTTAACTATAAATTACCAAGACTGAAAAACAGTCTTGGTTTTGACGATTATCGTGAGCAAGACCAAGACTAAGGCCAAGACCATAGCAGTCTTGGTCTTGCAAAAATAATAGCGTCTTGGTTTTAGTCTTGGTCTCGCAAAACTACCAAGACCAAGAACAAGTCGCAAGACCAAGACTAATTTTGCTCATCACTAATTCTTGGAAACAAAAAGAAGTCATTGGGTGCCAAGTCGGGACTGTATGGCGAATGACAGCACCATAGGTGGTAATTAGCCTGATAATTTCTGTATAAATCTAAAAACTAATCGACGGCTTATATTCAATACCCTCTATCTACAATTTTTACGAAAATTAGTTTTTGATGGTAAAACCTTCATTGAGACAAATGGCATATATGATATTAATTCCAAACGAAAAATTTGCTTCCAGAGCTACTTTTTTCCATTTGAAGAAATTCACTATCGACAGCAATCGATTTTGTGAAATGCAATATCCTCTATCTACATATGAAAAATGAAAGATTTTTCATTTTATTATATTTATTGGGTGGCCCCTATATACAAGGTCATGACAAACGGTCCTCAATCGGTTCCAAATGGCAAAAATAAATTTTCTTGATTTTTTCAGTTTTATATGTTGAACCTTGATAGCCCTGCTCAGTCGTGATTGGCCTTCTGTAAACAAACAGATAAGGCTAGACGCACGAAATTTGGAACAGATGAAAACAATATTACTAGGCTATCTGGTATTAACAAATGGAGAGATTTCATATTGGCCTTATGCTCCTCCTAGGAGTTAAAGGAGAATACATACATACATACATCTGGGATTAAGAATGGGTGTGATCGGCTAAACTTGATTTCAAAATTAATACAACTGAGGAGTGTCCGCACCAAAGGCCCTAAGTACTTTAATATGAATCGGGTGACATTTTGTTAGAAATGATAATAATTGTTTTCTGTTTTCACGAAAAATTTACTCGATGGCGTGGAATTGATGGCA
This sequence comes from Calliopum simillimum, assembly GCA_951812925.1. Taxonomy (NCBI): domain Eukaryota; kingdom Metazoa; phylum Arthropoda; class Insecta; order Diptera; family Lauxaniidae; genus Calliopum; species Calliopum simillimum. Next base: position 87,369,665 of record OX638372.1, read on the forward strand.
TTATGTTAAAAAAATGATACCGGTCAAATAACTGATTATTATGGCACATAATATGTATGAGATTACTTTTGCCTCGAAATGATACTTAGGCCCTTTGGTACGGCCACTCCTCAATAGTATATATGAGTCAAAAGAAACTGGGTATTAGAGCGGTATCCAGACGGACAAAACATGAGAACTGAAATCTGAGCTCAGATTTTTATATGAAGTACCCCAAGTTACTAGAAAGTAGATGTACCCAGGAGCAAGGGTCTTTATTCCCACTCCCCGCCCAGGCCTACCATAGTCTTGCGCCCTAGTTTTTTATAGCAGTTTATGGTGGACTGGGGTTAGTGGTGAGCAAACCAAGACCAAGATCATAGCAGTCTTGGTCTTGGTCTTGTTCTTGCATATTGTGTCTTGGCCTTGGTCTTCATCTTGGTCATTAAGTCTTGGTCTCAAAGATGCCAAATTTCGAATTGAGATATGATTTTATGCTTGAAACGGGCGTGACACACCTATTAACTATAAATTCGAAAGACTAAAAAGCAGTCTTGGTCTTGATGATAATTCTGAGTAAGACCAAGACCACAGAAGTCTTGGTCTAGCAATGATATCAGCGTCTTGGTCTAATACCGAGACCAAGAATCAAGATCAAGACTAATTTTGCTCATCACTAACTGGGATTTCCTTATTACGCATCTAAACTAGCATTTTTTCCATCATATAAGAACTCTGAGTTATCTTTCCTTAGAAGTCCAAAAATCACTGTTTTGAGGCCTACTTAGAGCTATATAGCAAGCTATAAGCAAGGATAACTCAGTATCCTTACATGATAGAAAAAAAAAAAAAATTTAGATTCATTATAAGTAGATCAAAGTTCAAAATAAACGGCTTTAAAAAATAAGGACCTATAACAATCTGAGCTCAGGTTTCGGTTCTCATTTTTTGCATTCTCAAGTCCGCCAGGCGCCTAACCTATTTTGAGTTTTCTTTTGCTAAAAAACCATCTATTTTAATCAGAGTTGGGCAAATTGCATTACTTTTTTAATGCATTGAATTAGTAATGCTAATGCAAAAAATCATTGCATTGATTTTTGGAATTTAATGCTATTGAAAAAATCCATTGCATTGATTTTTGAAATTTAATGCTATTGAAAAAATCTATTGCATTGATTTTTGAAATTTAATGCTATTTAAAAATCTATTGCAATGAATTTTGAAATTTATTGCTATTTAAAAATCTATTGCAATGATTTTTGAAATTTATTGCTATTGGAAAATCTATTGCAATGATTTTTGAAATTTATTGCTATTTAAAAATCTATTGCAATGATTTTTGAAATTTATTGCTATTTAAAAATCTATTGCAATGATTTTTGAAATTTATTGCTATTGGAAAATCTATTGCATTGATTTCTTAAATTTTTCAATTTGCATTAAATTTACAATACATTGGTAGGTTTTAGGAAAAAGGAATTTTCTTTTTAACCAGGAACTTTTGAACCATACCCTTTCCCCACCAACCAACCAACTCAACCAACCACCCCCAACACCATTTTTATTTTCCTTCTTGTTCCTCGGAGGCTTCCTTCAATTATCCTGACTGGTTTCCATTTCACTTCATCATTTCATCATTTCATAATTTATATTCTAATTTTTTTCCGTGTTCGCCCTTGACTTGAACCTGGATCCAAACATGTTCCGTGATCGCACCTTAACGAGCTCAGCCAAAGCAGCCATTATTGAGTAGCTGGCTGTAAATTTATTATATCATAATTATTCTGTCATATTAAAAAAAAAAAAATTCTTTTTGCCATCGTTGGGATTCGATCCCGAGCCACTTTCAACATTCTGAATCGCGCATCTCAACGTTCTCTTCCAAATTCGAATATTTTTTTGTATGAATAAATACATTTATAAATTTTGTTCAAAAATGTATTTAAATTGTTATTTCCCCGAGTTCCCAGATTTGGATTTTTTTTATTTTTTAGAGATTTTTTTCGGTTAATGCAAATGCATGAAAGTTTAATAAGAAAATTTATTTTCCATATGAATTAAATGTTACTCATGCTTATTGTTTCAGAAATGTGTAATCAGATGTAATATGTAATGTAATAGATGTGTATTCAGGACAGTCGCTCTCCCTTATCAGTGTGAGTTAAAAATTTACGTTCAAAAACTATGGTTTTGCATCAAATATTTTCAGGCCCGATGCAAGACCTCTAGGACGCAGTGTTCACCTGAACCCAAAATTTTGTAAATTGGAATTCATATCAGTGTACTGTCTTATTGATTCATCTGTATATGATATGGGACTATTTCCAGGGATTCCATTAACAGCATTTGCCGTGAAGACAATACTACATCATAACAGAAGAGTTAACTGAAAACAGAAGATTTTGTCTCCAAAGGGTCTACCAAATCTTAGCCTACAACGATAGAACTCTAGTTGTGATCAAAAATCGTGGACTTGGTAGTCCTGCTACCATTAGTTCGTCAATCAACCTATAGTATATGATGAAATAGGCGATTGGAATAATTCGAAATTTTTCAAAAAAAATTTGTGTGGTTTCGTTTTAACATATGTAGGTGTCCGTCGAATGGCCTTGTTATATGTTCACATATGAAGTTATTGATAAATCTACCCAATCGACGGAGTTACAAATTTCTTTTAAAGAGATTATCGTTTGTTTTATATTGATCTTTCATATCTAAGAGTACTTGAAAAATGGGCATAGCCAAGATCGAGAATGCACTGGATTTGTTATTATATACAGCTAAAGATACGACTTAAGTCTTGTGGCACATATGTATAAGCATAAAAGGTACCGTATATGTAACATATTTAAAAAAAAAAAACCTTAAAATCGCAAAAAACCGAACTTTCGTGAATATCTCCTTAACGATATACACTTACCACAAAATTTTAACACTCTTTAACTCTTAGTACCGTTTTATAGGAAATTTCTTGATCTACAAATTTGTGCCACAACGTTTTTCTGTAGAAGTAAGCGTTAACGAAATATTTGCAAAAAACTAATTTTCGTAGCCTTAGATCCCAAATAACTTTTTATGCGCACACGACTTCGCAATAGACTTTTCACACTTTGTTTATCACGCATAAATAAAGACGATTCTGGTGAAAAATATCCACTTGGAATTTTTTCGCAGAAAAATTTTAATTTTCCTGGGCTATGTATCATTGTTGAAACAACAAGCTTGAGTAACATTTAATTCATATGGAAAATACATTTTCTTATTAACCTTTCATGCATTTGCATTAACCGAAAAAAATCTCTAAAAAATAAAAAAAAAAATCCAAATCTGGGAACTCGGGGGAAATAACAATTTAAATAAATTTTTGAACAAAATTTATAAATGTATTTATTCATACAAAAAAATATTCGAATTTGGAAGAGAACGTTGAGATGCGCGATTCAGAATGTTGAAAGTGGCTCGGGATCGAATCCCAACGATGGCAAAAAGAATTTTTTTTTTTTTAATATGACAGAATAATTATGATATAATAAATTTACAGCCAGCTACTCAATAATGGCTGCTTTGGCTGAGCTCGTTAAGGTGCGATCACGGAACATGTTTGGATCCAGGTTCAAGTCAAGGGCGAACACGGAAAAAAATTAGAATATAAATTATGAAATGATGAAATGATGTAGTGAAATGGAAACCAGTCAGGATAATTGAAGGAAGCCTCCTAGGAACAAGAAGGAAAATAAAAATGGTGTTGGGGGTGGGGTGGTTGGTTGAGTTGGTTGGTTGGTGGGGAAAAAGGGTATGGTTCAAAAGTTCCTGGTTAAAAAGAAAATTCCTTTTTCCTAAAACCTACCAATGTATTGTAAATTTAATGCAAATTGAAAAATTTCAAAAATCAATGCAATAGATTTTCCAATAGCAATAAATTTCAAAAATCATTGCAATTGATTTTTAAATAGCAATAAATTTCAAAAATCATTGCAATAAATTTTTAAATAGCATTAAATTTCAAAAATCAATGCAATAGATTTTTTCAATAGCATTAAATTCCAAAAATCAATGCAATGATTTTTTGCATTAGCAATAATGCAATAATGCTGCTATAATGCATTGAAAAAGTAATGCAATTTGCCCAACTCTGATTTTAATAAATTTGAATAAACCATTAATAAATAATTCATAAAAAATTGGTTTTTATTACTGTGCAATAGGCTCTATCTGCTGGTTTGAACACGAATTTTATATTATATTTGAATTGCAATATCCTCTATCTACTATAATAACGCGAATAAAACAGTTTTTTTGCTCTCCTGAAAAAATTGTGTTTTTGTAGATAGAGTGTATTGAATATAAGCCGTCGTAATATTTTTTGTGGAGTCACCATTTTTTTTAAAGTAAATTTCTTGTCCTTACGAATTGTATTTTTTGAATGAGTGTTTCAAGTAATTTTTTTATGTGTCACTACGCCTCGGCTCGCAAATGGTTTAGCTTACCTATTAATAACTGATTTCCGAAGTCTTACCTTGTTCCTTTTCTTGAATTGATAAAAAGTGAGCGTGGTACTCTTTCGTTCTCGCCCATTTTTGTTTTTTATAAGGCATTGATAGTCAATAGCTGTGTACCAAATTTTATCAAAATATTTTGTATGGTTCGCGAGATATCGGATTAAATTTAAAATTTAGGGAGGTGCCTCATGACTATCTACAAAGTTATAGCCTAGCTCATTCTTCATTGTATGGTTATGTACATCATTTTCCAAAATTTCACTAAAATCGCTACATCCGTTCTTGAGAAAAATACAATTTGAGGTCGTAAAAGGAGAGAAAGTATCTTAAAAACCATACGAGATATAACAGTTCAGATTCGGATTCAGCATCGCAAAATACATTGAAAATTACTGTTTTTATTTTTGTATGTTACATTTTTTTTTTTAGTTTCAGAGATATTTCTTAAAAAAAAAATTTCCCAAAAGGTTAACTTATCAGCACGAATGATAATGCTAATGCTAAATAGAAAAAGACAGACAATAAAAAAGACTAAAGATTTCACAGTTCAGTGAACAAAAATAAAAAATGCACACTAATGAAAACGAATGTGTTACGTACGAACATGTGACGAGCAACAAAACGAACGAACGAACAAACGCACGCAAGCACCAGAAAAAAAGCAACAAAGAATCAACCAATGATGATGATGACGATGATGATGGCAAAGTTTGAAACGACAACGATAATAAAACGAACGAACGAATGAACGAGACGAACGAAACGTACGCAAATACACGAGCGAACGATGAGCAACGACGAAGCAACAACGAACGGGTTCAATGGCTGACCCAATTTCTGCGTTAAATCAACGGGAATAGTTGTGAAAGCTACAACAACAACGACATCAAATAAAAGTGAACACAAATAGAATAGAAGCAATGGAAGCATTAGGAGCAATAACAACAACAACAACAACAATGCCGAGAACGCAAGTTTAACAAATTAAAAATAAATAAAATAAATAAAGAAAACAACAACAAGAACAACTAATTGTGGAGGATGCACAGTGGGTTAAACGTGCGCTCATAAAGCGAAACATTTCAAAATTAAAGAAATAAATAAAGAATTTATGTGATGTGTGATAATTCACAATATCGCAACTTTCTTTCGTCGAAATTGACCTTCAGATAGGGTTATCAACCGTCCTGAATTTTACGGGACAGTCCTGGACTTTGCCCCCTTGTATCAGATTCAGAAACGTCCTGGAAATGTCCCGGATTTTCATGTATGACCCGGAATCGGCCCGGATTCAATATGGATGCATATGTGTAATCTTTATGCTAACACGCAAGACATAAATTTGTCCTACCTTTTTGACTATGCCAGAAATGGAGCACGAATTCGAATTATACACCATTAGAAAGGTATTTGTGTGTAAATGTGCACAAAGTTAAAATAATTTTAATATTTTTTTCCATTAAGCCGTCAGTAAAAACGAAATGCAAATTTGTCTATATTAACAACGACAAAGACAAAAATCTGACTGACACTGACTTTATGTTTTTTGTTTTCTTTTCGTTTCACATTTGTCATTGTTCCAGTGATGATAAATGAGCTTTTCTATTTTGTACCAAATAGCAAAAAAAGTACTACAACCGTCCAAAAAGTACCAAAATTATTAAATACATGTGTGGTCACTTTTTGACCATTGGCCGGTTCTAGTTTATTTTATTCCACCACATTTTAAAGGGCCATACGGAAAGTAGACCAAAAATTATTAGTTATAGACCGAAAAAGACTGATCATAGGTCATAAATTATAGACCAAAAAATATAGATCATGCATAGCATATTATGGATCATTGACCATAAACGACAGATCATAGACCATAAAAACAAATCATAGACCATATATTATGGACCATAGACCATAAAGGACAGATCATAGACCATAGACCATAAAAGACAGATCATAGTGTACTTATTTTGGACCATATGGTATAAAGAGCAGATCAAAGACTATAAAGGACAGATCATTGATCATATACTATGGACTATAGACCGTAAAAGATAGATTATAGACCATATATTTTGGACCACATAACATAAATGGCAGATCACAGACCATAGATTATGGATCATAGACCAGATGTTATGGACCATAGATAGTGAGCAGCAAACCAACACCAATATCATAGCAGTCTTGGTCCTGAGCTTGGTCAAATTTCGCAATTGAGAGATAATCTAAAGTGGCGTGACACGCCTTTTAACTATAAATTACCAAGACGGAAAAGTATCGTGACCAAAACCATGATCTCGAAAAATTGCAAAGACCAAGATTTATTTTGCTCATCACTTAGCATAGACCACAAAGGACAGATCAAAGACCATATATTGTAAACTATTACTTTTTGCCCCACCTTTATAAAATAATTTTTAACCTACATATCTTAAAAGGATAAAAGCTTTAAACTTATCATACAAAATATCGCTATAATGCTTTCAGGCGCTCCACTTATGTCGAGACTGTCCCGATACTGTCCAAAAAGTTCGAAAAAACTTAAGAAACAAAGTCTAAAAGGCCTCTTAAAAAAACATTTTATTCAACTTTTATTTTTAACTTTTTCTTTACAAAAGTTGTCGCGTAAAAGTTTTGTTTGTTGAATAAACACAGAATAATCCAAAAATAATGAATTGGAAAAACTCAGAATCAAACAGTGCTACGCCTACTTTTTAGCGATTGAAAGATTAGACAGTTTACCTCTGATATACGGATATATCTGTATATTTTGATGAAATTCGGTAGATAAGGTGCTGCATAAATATCATATACTGCTTAAACAATTAAAGTCAAAAGTCATCCATATAGCTTGGGAGATAAAGCGTCATCAAATTTTTAAGCGTTTAATGCACTTTTCAACTGACCTTTTCGGTTTTTCATAGACGTTCTCGAGGCAAAAATTATCTACTCTTAGATCTCAAAATTTTTTTAAATATCTTATGTTTTTAACCATAAAATCAGGAGCAAGATTTCTATGGTCTTGGGCTCTGTCTTAGTCACTATGATTAGTGATGAGCAAAATTAGTCTTGGTCTTGATTCTTTCTCTTGGCCTTGGTAATTTTGAAAGAACAAGACCAAGACCAAGACGCTGATATTGGTCATCAAGACCAAGACTGCTTTTTAGTCTTGCGAATTTATAGTTCATAGGTGTGTCACGCCCCTTTCAAGCATCAAATCGTATCTCAGTTCGAAATTTGGCATCTTAAAAAACCAACTGCTTTGCACCAATAAGGTTTGGAAGTTTTGAATACTCAACAATCTTTAGAAAATTTTTCAAGTCCAAGACCAAGACTTAATGACCAAGATCAAGACCAAGACCAAGAATGCTATGGTGTTGATCTTGGTCTTGGTTTGCTCATCACTAACTATGATCATCAAGACCATGACTGCTTTTCAGTTCATAGTTAGTATATAGGTGTGTCAAGGCCCTTTCTAGGATAAAATAATCTCTCAATTCGGAATTTGAGATCTTAAAACCCAACTAATTATTAAAACCAAGACCAAGACTCAATGTCAAAGACCAAGACTGCTATTGTCTTGGTTTGCTCTTCATTTGTCGCATACTTAAGTGCTGAACACATTCGGTGCGAGCTTCGAGTGCGAGAGAAACCCGACCGAGATAGCACGATTTTCTCTATATGTTAGAGTAAGATATAAAATTGAGCTTTTATTAAACGTCATTTATAAAAGCTCTCGCAGTGCGATTGAATTGATTCTATTTTTCTGACGATTTTTAAAAAAGAAGAACAAGACCAAACACAAAAATTTAAATTTATTATTTTCGACTGAATTTTTTAATTTCAATTTGAAGTTTAAATAATTTTGAAAACAAATACGTTTTTATTTTTCGTTTTTTGTTTTCATTTGTTCTCAATTTTCATAAAAAAAACTTACTCGCAACGAGTTGATTGTGTTTTTACGCACGAGAAAAAGCTCAAAAAATCGTTTGAGCAAAAGCTATTTTCTCTCGCACTCGCAGCTCGCACCGAATGTGTTCAGGGCTTTAGAACCATTTTTGCACTTTTAGGGTATTTAGCACTCTATTCAATTCTTGAACCTCTAAATCTTTCTATAGAAAGATATAAAATGAGCTATAAAAACTGTTATGAAGAAATATTTATGACTTCAATTATGCAATTATCCACAATACAAGTGGTATAATTTTTTCCTACCCATTTTATTGCCAATTGTCACGCGAGAGAAAGAAGTGCAAAAGACGAAAAAGAAACAAATAGCTTTATACATATAAAAAAGATATAAAGGTATATAATTTTAAACTTAAAAAGCTTTAGTTTCAACTCATTTGTCATGACTTTTTTTGATTTATTTGCTAAATAAAATGAAATAAAACTCAGAAAAGTCGTTATTGCAAAATTTCATAATTAGTTACGCCCAAAAAAGACCACAGTAAAACCAACAGAGTGTAATCTGGCATCATGTTGCGGAGCAACATAGATATTGGTTGTAAACAAATAATGTGCAAAAGAAAGAAATGGAAAAAAACCTTCAACGAAGTCAACAACCTTTTCACCTACGCGCATGCGTAACTATTTCTGTTTCTACGAACGCTGTAATACCAAAAACATTTTTTTAATTTAATTTTTAAAATTTTTTGATTTCATTTGTGGAAAAAAAATGTAATTGTAGTTGTATTATAATCGAATTTTGCTTGCACTATACACACAAACCCCGAAACGAAAAAGAAGCCAAGTGTAAAAATATTACAAATCATTAAATTTAAAGGTTATGGTCGTCATAATTGTACAACAACAACAATATGTAGGTAACAATAACTCTTTATTTGTTCCTGAAAACAACAGCCAACAATTTCACTTTCACAAAATTAAAATGTCGAGCGCTATTAAAATTAAATAAAAAAAGAAAAGAAAACATAAGTGAAATTAACGAACTGTCAAAAAAAAAAAAAAAAACGAAAAAATGACAGTTGCGCGTACTTCAAGTACGTGTGCAATGCAAATGTCAAACGTGGCGGCCATATTAATAAGTTAAACAATACGTAACCAACTAAATGAAAGAAAAAAAAAACATACATTTTTGAAGTCATGTTTGAATTAAGCTTATCCATAAGGGTGGACCTTCGCATAAACATAACTGTTTGTGTTGATAGGCTCTGACAACGAAGATTTATAGGGCTATTCTGGCGACAGTATTAGAGCTGTCAAACAGCTCACCACAGTATTCACTGCTACGAAAGTAGCAACGAAGATGTTTTGGTATTCTGGCAGCATTTCGAAAGCTCTTTTCCGTCTTTATGAATACGACTTTTAATACCTGCTACGTAGGAGATCTTAGAGCGATCTTAAAACTATTAGTTGCTTGCTGTCAGGTTTTTATTATGTGAAAAGTGCAGAATTATGAAAAATTTTATTTTATTTATTGTTTATAATTTTTTATCATAAAACAGCTGGGCTTAATGTTAGATTATCGACTGTTAATATTTTCTTTTTAAACCTAATTTGGCTTATTTAACTTTTAATTTTAAGAAAGAAAATATAATCAAAAATGTCTGGTCGGATCTACTTTCGGAGATATAGCCATCGAAAGATCGGAATATAGCTTTAATAAAAACCGATATAAGTGCGGAACCCCTGGCTGGATTTTCATAATATTGGTGGCATATGCAAGGTATTTTAATACACTACAAAACTGTTTTACAAAAATTTTAAATCCGAGTCAACATTTTTGAGATATGGCGTATTTTCAAAAATTTTGACCAGTTTTTTATTTTTAAAGCACTATTTTTCCAAAAAATGTCTTATTAACCTATAGTTTTTGTAACAAATTATAAAATCCTAATCAATTTCATTCGATTTGATATGCAATTTATACCTCATTTCCTTCATTAGCACATTTTTTTATAGGAAAACAAAAAAGTAAGCCAAAGAAATTTTCATGAACAACAACAACGGAAATTTGGAGTTTTGCTAGCAAACTATTTGATGGATATATTATAGACTGATTCGCGGCCGAAGACCGCCGTGAAGCTGGTATTGGATTTCTGGGAGTTTTAAATCCGGAGCTGCGGCCGAAGCCGCCCACTTACTCCTACTCTTATGCCAAATTACTGTGGGAAAAAAAATCTGCCCAAATTTCAGAAAAGTCGTAATATCTCGAAAACTACGAGCAAGATTTAGAAAATTTTTTGTTCAGTATTGTAGCTTATTAAATTACCTTTCATATGCCGTTTTTGTTAATAAGACATTTTTGGAAAAATAGTGCATTAAAAACAAAAAAACTGGTAAAAATTTTCGAAAATTCGCCATATCTCCAAAACCATGACTCGGATTTAAAACTTTTGTGTATCGTTTTTATAGCCAGTTAAAATACCTTTCATATGACACCAATATTATTAAAATCCATTAAGGGATTCTGAACTTTTACTGGTTTTCATAAAAGCTATATCCCGATCTTCCGATGGCTATATCTCCGAAAGTAGTTTTGACCAGAACTTTCTGTTGCTGTTGTTGTAATTAATTTTGAGAACCATATTTGGGCAAAAAAAAATATAAAAAAACAACAACAGTTTTTAAAGTAAAATTGTTGCCTAAGATTTGGCAGTTGTTAAATTTTTGTTTGTATGAGTGATAATGATAAAGGGAAAAACAAAATTATAACTATTTTGGTTTAATATTTGTTCTAATAGTTACAAAAGAAAAGAAAAGTTTGTGTAAAAACATGTAGCAACAATTTCTGCACAATATTATATGGCGGCGCGCAGGAAGAACTTATTTTGCATGTCAAAATAAAAAATGTAACCCGGCATCTTGCCTTGCTATCTGTCAAAAGTCTATAATCAAAATAAAGATTTTTGACATTTTCGTAGTTTAAGAAGAAGCAGCATTTGTTATCGCTGCAACCAGAGCAATTCAACCATGTTAGTTTGCACAATTTGACAAGTTCACCTCGAAAGCTTTTATGTGGTGAATTTATGAGCTTTTTCTAAAAGATTTCTGCGCCAGAATACCGAATGCCTTCGGGAATCTTAGAAAGTAATTCTGACATGTATTCAGAAAGACTTTCTGCTGTCTTAGCCAGAATAGCCCTATTAGTTTAAAAGTAAAGACATTAGTTACTAAAACTTTCGTTAAATAGTTTAATGCATTATAAAGCTATGTACAATTACACAGGCACACAAAAAAAAAATTAATTTTAATGCAGCGACTCTAATCTGATAACTAGGATAGAAGGGCCATGAAAGGGCAGGTCACTTACCCAAGAGAGGAGAATTCAATACACATATCCTTTCTGCGGAATGAAAAATAGCTTCAGAAGCAACTTAATTCGGGAATGTGAGGAAGGCAGGCTTATCGTCAATTGGGGATTAACCAACCAAAAACTCGTTAAAAAGGACCTTAGCTTAAGTTTTTAAGAAATAAAGAAGATAGTTCTGGTAAGAGATGATTCCTATAGACTCCGTTAAGTCAAGGTACTAGAATTTTTTATGATGTCATGGTAGCGACGAGATTTATAAGTGCATAGTCTAGAACTGTTCTGATAGGAAAAGAGGTTGAACAAAATCTTTCTTAGGTCGTAGAGAAACCCATAGACTTTTAAAAACAATAATTTTGAGGCGCTGAGCCCGAATATGACCATAACCAAATCATAAAACTGTTTGTACTTTTTTCACTAAAATAATTTGTATTTTTTTTTTTAAAGCTATTGAAGTTGCTACATTTTCATTTTAGCTTAAAATTTTCGATTTAGTTAAATTTTTATTTTGATATCATCATGCATGTGTCAAAAAAAGCTTTCTCATAAAGCTTTCCAAATCGCCATACTCATACAAATCGAAATCTAAATCATACACTGGATGTTCGTTTACTTCAATTTTTTGTAAGTTTTTACACGAAAAGCTCTCGTTTACGCATACAACGTACATAAACAAGCTTTTCTGGTAAAAACTCGCAATAACTTAGAGTAAACGAACAGAATGACAATCTAACTCGGTTTGTGTATGACTATGCATAAACTAACTAAATTGCCTTAACCAAATAAGTCAGAATAGGCTATTGCATTTTTTATACAAATTGAGAAGCGCTTTATACAAGAAAATAATTCGGTATGGTTGTAACTAAGCATAAACTAATCTTAATCAAGTAAGTGGATATAGTGCAAAGAAATGACATAAAAAAAGGCCACAAATTTCTCAAGCGAGCCACCTAAGAATTTACTCCAAAAAATGCTTTAAAAAAATGTTTTTTTGTAGATACTACTAAGTAGTAATGAATTTGGAATTTTATTTTCTAAAACATATGGTTAAGTAAAAAGAAAGTTCAGAAAAGTGAAATACCAAAGTTTGAAGTACGAAAACTCTTTAAGTACTGGTCCGATCTGGGAACTCTTTGTTACTTAAAGTAGTTGACAGCACTGAGAATCATAAACAATTTTTACCCATTGACATTATTCAACTACAATACTTTAACATCAATAAAATGAGTGCAGAATTGGAAATAATTCGTAACATATTACTTTATTCCTTTGCTCTGGAAATTTTGATGTAAAAAATACACCTAGTTCTGGTCGACCATGCGGCGAAAAAGTGAACGAAATTTTTGAAAAGATTGAGGAAGACCGACACATAAGCAGTCGCAACATCGATAAGTGAAAAAAATATTAATGACTGTATTCCAGTATGTAAATCTCTTCTCAAACGGGGTGATCTCGAACCATTTTTGCCAGATTGGTCACTGGTGATGAAAAATGGATAACGTATCATAATGTGCAAAACAAAAATCTTGGTCAAAATCGTTGCAAAACTAAAACTGACGCTAAGGAAGGTTTTACTTAGTATTTAGTGGGATTGCAGGGTCCTGTGTACTACGAGCTGCATCCGCGTGGCCAAACGATTAATTCGAAACTATACTGTCAACAATTAACAAGATTAAATGAAGCGTTCAAGGAAAATCGTCTGGAATTAGTCCACAGAAAGGGCGTCGTCGCATTATTCTTTGGCGACCCGGCCAAAAACTGAGGGAGCTTGGCTGGAAAGTTTTAATGCATCCACCATACAGCCGAGGCATTGCACCTTCAGACTACCATTCGTCTCACTCGTTGCTAAATTATCTTGATGGCGTAGTTGAATTTCCAAGAGAGTTGCAAGAGGGTATTGTACGAGCTTTTTGAGCAGAAACTCAAGAAATTCTTCAAGGACGGTATAATGGTTTTGCCCGAATGATGGCGAGAGGTAGTCAATAGGAATGGAAAATAATTGGCTCTATAAAGTTATTTTGAAAAGAACTTTCTTTTTACTGAAACTTATATTTAGCATATATCAGGGAACAAAATGGTTACTAATTATTACAAAAAATCATTTTTTTTTAAAACCTTTTTACGTTTAAGTACTTAAGTGGCTCACTTGAGAAATTTTTGGCCAAAATAATAATAAAGGTTGTTTTTTTAAGCCCGATAGAACCTGAAAATTGTACAAAATAACACAAAAAATTAAATTTTGATGATCATTTTTTTTTATTTGTTTCAATATACTCTGCTAAATCATCATGGATAGACTTACGTGACATAAGGACAATAGTGCTCGAAAAAGTGACTCAAAATTCGAAGTCCAGAATGCACAACTAAATTTTTTGTGTTTTCCTTTATAATTTCAAGTTCTATCGGGCTTAAGAAAACACCCTTTACAAGATCCTTTCGAAATTTTTCAGGGTTTTATAGGCACTTTTTGAAATTTTTAATTTATTTTTTTAAATTTTATGACACACCCTAAAAATATTTAACACGCCTGAGAAATTATCCAATATTGCCACATTTTTGAAAAACTTTTAATTTTCATTCATTGCTACTGTTGGTGTTGATGTTGGTTTTCTCGTTTGGTGGGTACTGCAGTTGGTGTCATTGCACGCTTTATAGTTACACCCTTTCTCATTAAGGCAACCTTTTCTTTTATATATCTGTTTTTTTTAAATTTTAATACATATATAAAATTTGTGTTGTTTGTTATTTTTTCAGTTTTTAAGGCCACATTTCTTTTGTTGGCGGCTTATTTTTTTTTTTTTTTCGGCAACAGCTTTCTTTGGCCACGACACGTAATTCAAGTTGAACAGCTTTTTTGGCCTTTTTCCTTCCTTACCTGATGTAGGTTTATTTTTCTTTAGCTTTTTTTTTTTAATTTAGTGCACTTTGGTTTTCTGTTGTTGTTATTTTTGTTTTTTTTTTAATTTTTGTAAATTCGACATACGAATTTTTTAAGGGTCAAAATAATTTCGTTGGCTTGAAAAACTTGAACTTGTGCTTTGTTTCGCTTTTACTTTGTTGCGCTGCTGCTGCGTTGCGTTGCGCATGCGTTGGTCATGAAAAATGAAAAATGTGGTTTTTTGTTAATTTGAAATGACATTTCTTTTTGGATTTTAAATGACAGAGTGGTTTTGAATAGCCACTTAATTATGAGCATTATTTGGCTTTTTAATTGTTTTAAGCATTATATTGGTTTAACTTCATGTCTGCAGAAAAATATTTTTACATATGAGCTGTATTTTGTACTAAGCTAGTTTTGTCAAATTGAAAGTAAAAGTTTTTCCCTGCAAAATTTGCTTGCGAAGCCCTCCACACACACTATAAAACAACAGCCCGATTTATTTCCCCCAAACTTCCCAACTCACATTTCACAACGGACCACCCATTGTGACAATGACTGTATGTTTTATACAGAAAATACTGTCAGAAAACTTGCCTCAAGTGTTAACATACTTTTTCACATGTGTGGGTATGTAAATAACAACAAAATGGCGCCTCTAACTTCCGCCACCCTAACGCCACTCGTACGTGGCGCATAAAAACGAGAACGCATGCAAATCGTCGAAATGTTGGCAGTAAAGGATGAAATTTCATTTCCACTAAATGATACCGAGACAGACAAAAGAAAAAGAAAAAAACTCAAACTCAACGACTGACAGTCTGACAAACAGGCTGTTTTACAGTTGCATAAACAAACGTTTAAGCGGTCAGAGTTCCACTGCACTTACGTTTTGCAGCATTTCCTGTGACATTCTAAGAAACTTAGGCAAATATGCATCTTCCGCATTCATAAATTTCGTTTCGATTCGTGGAACTCCATTATATCTGCAAAATTAAATAAATACATTTGACCCATGTGCCAAAATTTTAGTGAAACATTTTAAAAACTGGTGATTTCTTGACTAATAACCCAATGTGCACAAAAACGGATGAGGATCCATTTCGAATCCATTACGAGTTCATAAAGGTATAAAAAACGTAATCCGCGGTAACGGATCCATTTCGAACCCGTAACGTACATCAACAACGAATTCAAAACGCTTTGTTTAGATAAAAAAAAAAAAAACATTTTGAAGCGCTTATTAGCGAATAAAAAAAAATTAAATTCCGCAGTGCGGGCCCGTTTCGAATCCGATACTTATGTAAAAACGAATTCAAAACGGATTTGCTTTTAAATATGTTAATGCTGTATATTTACAGAAAAAAACCGTTTTGATGCGCCTATAAGCAATTAAAAAATAATAAAAAGAAA
Source organism: Calliopum simillimum (assembly GCA_951812925.1). Classification (NCBI taxonomy): domain Eukaryota; kingdom Metazoa; phylum Arthropoda; class Insecta; order Diptera; family Lauxaniidae; genus Calliopum; species Calliopum simillimum. The sequence continues at coordinate 87,385,707 of OX638372.1, forward strand.
AAAAAGGAAGAAAAATAAAGGGTAAAAATCCACCTCTGGTAGGATTCGAACCTGGGCAAATCCGTTTCGATTTCGTAAATACTTCAAATACGAACTCAAAACGGATTTGCTTTATTTAATTTTTATGATAAAAAAAATATTTTTGATATGTTTTTTTTTTTCTTTTTATTTTATTACTTATGATTTTTTGTAAACTTTTCAAACTCTGTTTGAAAAAATGTTTTTAATTCCAAATTTGAGTATATAACATTTTTTATCAAAAGAAGGGAAGAAAAACAACACAGAATACTTATAAAAAAACAACAGAAATTTGTTTAATATACAAACTTTAAATTTCAACATCAAATAAGTCTACATCAGTTAAGTAAACATCATATCGGTCAATAGCCTAGTTGTCTAACGTCTCGTGTATGAAAGAGTAATACCCCGGGAGCCCGAGTTCGACTCCCGGCCGGGCTAGTAATTTTTTTTTTTTTTGTTATTTTGTTGTTTTTTTTAATTAAAAATAAGCGCTTCACCCTGTTTTCTTCTTTTTTTATAAGCAGCATTAACATTATTAAAAGCGAATCCGTTTTGAATTCGTTTTTGATGTACGTTACAGGTTCGAAACGGATCCATAAAAGAAGAAAAAACGATTCGTTTTTTTTTTTAGGAATCCTTCCCGCAAACGGGTCAGTAACGGATACGTAACGGATTCCGTAACGGATAAAAAGAACGAAAATATGAACCCGTTACGGATCCGAAACGAGTCCATTTGGCACACTGGGAACTAATAACCGTCTGAAGGCGGAAAATTCAATTTGACTCCTGGAGGCTGAGGTGTTAGAAAAAGTAGCGAAGTAGAAAAACCGACATGAAATTTGTTATTCGATTGACTAATTTACCCTGATTTGATTTTTCAATTTGATTTTTCTACAGTATGCATAGTTGGCCCGTTCGATGTTTAAGGCCTTCTAAAAACGCCGGTCGATTGTTTGAAAGCAGAGTTTTTTTATTTTAATTTTGGCCATATTTTTTAAATCGATAGATCCTCCATCATTTTGTTATTACGTTGTTGAAAAGTCTATGAGTTGCACCACAACCTAATTGTTCCTTTGTGCAGCTTTTTCCCGTACCAAAGCAATTCTAGACAGGAGTTTCTTTAGTCTTCCGTGAGCACCTGCTATGATGCCTTAATCTCACGCTTTTTTTCACACAAGTCCAGTATAACGCCGGACGGCGCAACCCTCAATCAGCGATATACCGATGATGGCTATAATTTTTAGAATCGTGTGGTCAGGCACGAATTCGCCCCAATGGTGGGGAGTTGAAAATTGTCTAAAACCTATGCCATTTTTTGGTTCATGGCACACGGTTGAAATGCAACTCCCTAATCCAGCTCCTTTCACTCTTCTTGCGATTAAGGTTCGAACCACAGCCACCAAGATGCACCTGTTTTGGATTGCTTCGGTCACTTTAATATATGCGACAATTTTTGATAGATGTTTTCGAAGCTAATGTTCACTAGATAGTATCGATCTCCATACAAAAAAAAAAGTACGCTGCACACCCCCCATTTTGAAAGCTTATCGGTTTTGATTTTTTCCTATTGTTCCGCTATTTGACGTCCGATCATCAAGTATAGTATATCGTTGTAAATGCATCGATGTTCTTTCTTAACATTTCAAACAATATGCAAATACAATAGAATCTTGCATAGTTTTAGGTGGCGATTTTCGTTTTTGAGCATCCTGTTTTTCATATTTTATACTAAAGTTTAGATTCGCTATAACTTCTTCAATTTCAACAGTTTGAGGAAACTTTGTGGAGATGTATTTTATGATTTTTTATGGGCTTCAATTTTATGATTGTTTGTTGAAGATGTTTTTCCCATGCAAATGCTTTTTGGATTCTTAGTCTTTTTCTTTTGACCATCACTAAACCATAGCTGTATATGTGGGCTGCTTTATATATTTCTGGCCTAATAATGAAAATGCGGATAGTTATTATCAAAAATGGTTTTATTGTTTTTCAAAGTATTCTCCAGCATGATTTATACACTTTTGCATGCGCTCAAACCAATTGTCGAAGCACTTTTCCCACTCCAATAGAGACACTTCCAAAACATGGTTTTTGATCGCTTCAACAGCATCTTCTGGCGACGAAAATCGTTGACCACGCATTTTTTTCTTGATGTGCGGGAATAAGAAGAAGTCATTGGGTGCCAAGTCAGGGCTGTACGGTGGATGACCCATCAATTCGACGTTTTGGCCGGTCAAAAAGGCGCTGGTTTGATCCGATGTGTGAGAGCTCGCATTGTCATGGTGAACACTGATTCGTCTTCTCTTGTTCGTTTTTCGAATTTCTCCGAAGACTTCTGGCAAAAAAATTGTGGTTTACCACTCAGAATTGACTGTCCTACGTTGCTCAAGCGAAACAGTCGCCACATGACCAGTTTTACCGAAGAAACAGGCGACCATTTGCTTCGAAGTGCTTCTTCCACGAACAACTTTCGTTGGATTGGGCTCGTCTTCGAACACCCACATGGTCGATTGCTGTTTTGTTTCGGGCTCATACGCATAGATCCATGATTCGTCACTTGTGACGATCTTATAAACGTCTTTTGAAGCACCGCGATCGTATTTTTTCAACATTTCTTTGGACGACCTTCACGGAATTCGTCTTTGAGCGAGCGTCGGCCACGATTGAATTCATCAAACCAGTTTTTCACAGTGCTATAGAATAATGCTTTATCGCCATACAAAGATTTAAGTTCATCGATGCACTCTTGTCGTGATAATCCACGTCGAAAGTTGAGAAAAATGATCGCACGAAAATGTTCACGAGTTGATTCCATTTTTTGTTAAATTGAATTTTTTAAGTCACTGTAAACAGCACAAATGATGGTCGTACGTCAAAACGTTCTGAGTACGTTTATGCTAAAAATTTCAAACTTTCCAATGGAAATGTCAGATTGCACCCGGCAACACTTAGTGTTGCCTAGGGCAGAAATATATATAGCAGTCTACGTACAATGGGCTCAATTGTGACCTAAGTTATGATGACATCTGCCATTTCGCGCGCTTTCCTAAACTATAGAATTGTGCCCTGTTTTAGGAATATATACATTTGCTAGAGAAACCAAATTTTTAACATATCTTATAAGAGATATCCCGGAACAAATCAAAATATTTAACGTCTCCTTTAAGATTGCCATCTTGAAGTTGGTGTAAGTAAGGTAGTCTGAGAGATGCGCAATTTGCTTCTTTTTTTTTTTCTTAAGGTGTAGAGGATTGAGTTCCCTTACCATTCTCCGAGCAGCTATCGGTCACGCCCTTAATGCGATTGTAATAACACTCCAGCAGGCTGTTATGAAGATTCTCTTTAGCAAAGTAGACCAAGTAATACTTTGCTAGCAAAGCATATGTAAGAAATCATTGGCACTAGTTTTGTAAGACCATGCAATCCTTTTTGGACGTACTTAGTTCCAATATTTTACCATACACCATTTGCCAAACAAATATCATCTTTAAGACTATGTTTATTTTAGGATGATAAATTATTGTTTCAAGTTAGAAATTACTCGATGATGTCTCCAAAATATTTCATCTCCTTGAAAACCATTAGCAATGTTTCCTACAAAATTTAAAGTTCCTAAATTTAACTTTCTCTTACGGGTAAAAAGTTTCATTTGGGTTTATTTCAATTTCTTTCTCTCGGTACCAGCTTCGTACTTAATTCAGTGCTAGTTGCATTTATTGGGTGATAGCAGAGTCAAAATTTCCCTTAACCACAATTATCGAATCGTCAGCACAACCTTAGACCTCGGAATTTTTGATTATTGATAATTTGTAATAGTTCGCCCATGACAACTATCCATAATGACACTGAAAGTAAACATCTTTTTGTGTTCTTTCTTCAGCCCGTTTTTAACAAATTGAGAATCGTTGATCATCTTGAGTGTTCTCTTACTCATCATTGCTTTTTGAAACAAATTATCTGATGCACTGTCAAAGCCTCCCTGCACGACAATAGATGAATAGAAATCAATTTCCTTACCGTCTTAGCCGTAGGATTTTTGTTCAGGATGAGAAAGTGATGCCGTAAGCTACACAACATTTGTCCATTGCTTTAAGAAGGAACGCTGTATGATTTATGAGCCGAAATGCTTTTGGCATGTAGTCTGCCTTCTATTCCACTTTGGAAATAAAATCAACTTGGGCTTTCGTACAGTCTTCAGGCACTGCAATAGCTGCCTAGAGCTAGACTGAAAGATTCCAATTTTTATTTAATACATCACAGTTGAGGATAAGTAAGTGAAACTTGGAAGTCCTAACAAATATGGATCACTTCTTTTCCTATAAAGTTCAATGAGAGTTCATTTACAATAATGTACCAAATTGCATTATATTTTAAACCTTTATGAATATTTCTAAAGAGCTTCTATTAAGTTGTTATATAACAAGTTTATATCAAAAAGAAAACGAGAAAAAACTTCTTCACATTACAAATTATATCAGTGTTATAACCCGGCATGGCCAAATGGCCAATTCTGCAATGCAGCGCGTCCATAAAATACGACTTGAAATTAAAAAAGCCGTGGAAGCAACAACACCAAAGACGATCAAAAACTGGGTTATGTAAGCGGCAAACAAATTATGCGCTCACTTTTTTCCATTCGCTTAGAAAAAAGAAAAAAAAAGCACAAAGAAAATTCATTCGACGCGACGCGATTAGAGGAAAAACAAGAAATTGGAGAAGCAGGAAAAACAACGTGCAACATAAATAGCAGTGCTACCAATCTACCAACAACACAACCAATACAGCCGACGACAACTGACTGCATGGTCGCAGCAGCATTATGCGCGATGACGTAACATTAGCCATAACCTCAACGTGGAAAAACGTGTTCGATATTCGCACGGAAAAGCAACATAATAAATTCAAAAGTAATGGAAAACTTTGTAGTGGAAAATTTATGCGAAGCATATATCAAAAGTTTTAACTTCAAGTGATATCTATGCAGCTATGTACATGCAGAGCTGTCAAGGAATGCATACATTAAGTTTTTCTACTTGTGACGTGATCTAACAAAACCGACCTTATCTTGCCAAAGGTCAAAATTGAGTTTTGTGATCTTTCTGTGCAAAAGAAAAATAAGAAATCTAGTTTTTGATAACTTCTTTGAGATTCCATACGACCTGAAAGAACGCCGCTGTTAAAACCGATGAAAACAGAAGAGGAGACTGTGAAGGTTTGTAATTGATAGATATATCTACCTATATACATAAATAGTTACTGTTATTGTAGCGATACGAGCGCCAGATCTGTAAGTCAGAGAATCATTATTCTTTTCGTTCACTAGTTGGATGTTGGATGACAAAAAATTTAAACCAAAAAGTGGGTTGCTTCTGCTAGACGGGACCAGAGGTGAATCACAAAGAAGTTAGTGGAATGGAAGCTGCAGTTGAATAAGTGGTAGGTGTCATGAGGTCTACTACTTCACAATGGGCAATGATTTTCAGAGCCCTCAACAATAAGCGTACTGACAAGGATGATGGACCAACCCGAAGCTGCGCACCTTGCATCTGTCGGTAGTGATTTTTCGCTACTGTGATTGGACGCCGTCTATTCAGTACTTGGTCAAGTGATAGAGAGTCGGGTATCAGGTAGAAAGCACATAATGGCTTCTTTATGGCTCCGAAGGTTCTCTCGTATAATTTTTGACAATCCTATTTGAAGCAGGGTTTTATCAGAACAGTGGTTACTGTAGAGAGACCGTAAGTTTTAGGTAAATATGTGGCGGAAAGTATTCAATCACGTAGCTTTTTAGGCACTAGATTAGTACAGTGTGCCAATCGGTGTATAATAACATTTCCAATGCCAGACTTATCCAGATACGACTTTCTTTTCTGATAGGGGCGAAGCCCATCTGAAACTTCTTTCATTCTCTCAGTCACGACACCTAATTGCTTGCAACTTCATATATGTATGATCATTGTGTTCAGCTATTGGTTGACCGTACAAGCGATCCAAAATTAGCTGGTGCCAAGCTAAGTGAGCGTTTTAAACATTTTTTTTGCGATTTGGATATTAACCGTGGCAGCCACCCAGAAGCTCCCAAGTTCCAACCCATAGTACATGAAACGCGTTGAAACCATACTGAAACACTTGGGAAGTTGGTTTGTGAAACTTTGCTTAGTTGTGCTATGCTCACAAACACACTGCTGCACACGTTTAGATGAGTCCGTGGGATCACGACTTATATAGACTGTGCGATCAGGAGATCATTTCTCAACCATACCAAATGTACCTCGGGCTTCTGATTAGTACGAGACGTCCTGTAAAGAACATCTGGCTGCGGTTGGTAATAAAGCAGCAGAAGTGTATGAAGTGCTTTTGCGCATCATGACAAATGTAGATAGACCATGTGCAAGAATACAGAAGTTATTGGCAACAGTAACGTAGTAAAGAAGCATATTTGCCGGTAATCCGTTAAAATACCGTTTAAGCGAACTTAGAGTGGGGCTGCGTCGGAAGATGCTATCGGGATGATTATGGCATTGGTATTAAATTTTGGCATGTGAAGTATATCGCAGGCTTAAATGAATCAACAACGGTGAAGATTTGCTCTTATTCCAATTGTTGAAGCTTGGATAAACCACAAAAATGGAGTAATTGACTTCTATCGAACAATTCTGAATGGTAAACATGGATATTTCAAAAAATATTTCTATCGCTACAGGCTTGAAGAAGACTCTTCCTTAAACATCTCAAGTTTATTACCATGCGTCTAGAAACACAAGAAGGCTTTGCAGAGTATCTTAAAGTGCCAAACCTCTTGCTTAATATGTGTGAAACGCCAACTAAATGACAAGCGGTTCAATCAGTTGCAGCGAGAGTGATGAAAGAACTCCGGTTTATTAACTGTCGAAGAGCAATCGAATGCAGATACTTATAAAATGAAAGTGGAAGCATCAGCAATCCAGCTACATTGAGGACATATACCGAATAGACCGACCAACATACAGATATTTCAGAAGTAACAACTACGGGTGAGCGGACATTGTAGTATGTTTGTAAGGCTTTGTGAAGGAGTCAAAGTTAAATTCTACATTGGTTTTATGAAAGACAGTCAAGGAGAAAGTTAAGTGACTTACTTGCTGGGATAGTAGAGTTTGCTTAGGGAAGAAAAGCGATAGCAAAGGTATCGTCAATATGGTTCTTCCTTAAGCAGGCGCCACTATCCCAGCTAGAAATTAGTTCCGGCTTGGATTCGGTCAGGCTTTCAGATCAGGAACACCTGCAATATGATAAAGAGTGGATTAGACTTTCTGATCAAGATATGACAATAAATATCAAACCTCAAACAAAGCGAACCAGATTCACTCAGCAGATCCGACTCTGATCACAATAGCGGATTACGAGAACTTCACGGGTGAACTGAAAATCAGGTTTTCTGGCCAGATTCATCACAAAGTATAGAATGTGAAGATCAGAACTGGACCATGCATTATAACGCCAAAGTCTTAGCAACACAACTCTTTCACTATACTAAATTGTGATAAGTAGATGGTCTGGATCAAAGGATCCGGTAGTGTTTTTTAATCGGAAACTGATCAAGTAGTACTATAAAGAAAAACAGCACTGTACTTACATCAGAAACTGATCGGATGATTATATCAAAGGATCTGGTACTATACTCTTAGTAACTCTTTAACAGATATCTGTATGAAGGGATATGGTACTGAACTCAAATCAGAGCATATTCGATAAAGTCTATCTGATCCAGACCTGATCATAATTCGGAATGACTGATCTATGTAATTTCTAGTTGATTTATTGATGTCTTCAGATACTGATAAAGACCGGATGTTACTTCTTATCTTAAACCTAACTAAGCCAATTTATATGAACAATATTCCAACTTAATGCATGTTTCGTCTTAATTATACCCCCCTATTTCATTGTCACCTACTTTTCATTGTCTTCTTTGGTTGACTCAGGCAGAATAAAGTAGTTCATAGAATTCCATAATGAAGTCCAATGTACATAAATATAAATTTTAGTTTGTACAGAATGAGTGAGTGAATATAAATCCATCAACGAGAGCAACTTTACACACATTTATTTACTTTTGGCATTTAGCTAACAGTAACAACAACAACAATGCCAACAAATTAATTCCCTGTTAAGGGGGAGTACACATCCAATTAAATGCACATAAAGAAGTGAACAAAAAAAAGTGGTCTGATAACATGACCGCAACTTAAGGTTCGCAACGCACTTGCTCAACAACCAGCAGCGTCCTCGAATTGAATGCACCGACGCCAGCGACTCTTTGACGTTATCTCGAACAGTTTTGTTGTTATTGTTATGTTTTTTTCTAATACAAAAATAAATATGTAACCTATACATACCTACACCGATTGTAAATACCATGCATGCTTGTGTGTGCGTTGTAAAAAAATGTCTAAAATAAAAGACGCGATGTAAAATTCTATTAAATAAGCAAAATAAATAGGTTAAAAGTCCATAGAACCGCCATATTGTAAAATGTAAAAATAACAACAACATAAATAACAAGAAACGCATTTTTTTCTTTTTTTTTTCTTTTTCTAAAGTGGAGTTCAAGTAAAAAAAATAGGAAAAAAAATTCCACATTTATTGGAGTCTTGTGATACAATATGCATTTTGGCATAAGGTGGCATTCATAGCAATTAACATTTTGGATTGTAACATTCTACCCTGCGGGTAAGGGGTCAGAATATGCCCGAGGTAAGCATGCCTGTCGTAAGAGGGGACTAAAAGCAGGTGACCAGCCAAGGTGGGGAAGGGCGTAGCGTTGCGCCTTGAAAGAAAACCCACAATGTGAGCGCTGAACCATGTACTGGAAAGTAAGGTAGAAAATATTCAATACTCATGCAAGAATGTGAACTGAAACTCAAAAGAAGCTCCCGTGTAAACGTGGTCACCGTTGCCGCAGAGAGCTTCAGGTTTTTAACGAACAACACAATTTAGAACTGTGCTGGGTACCCAGTCATAAAAATATTCAAGGAAATGAAAAGACAGATGAGTTAGCTAGGAAGAGCTCATTATTGCCTACAGAGAATATTAATCATATCGTTAAACCACCAATGTCACACGATTGCAAGATAATTTCAGATAAAATGGTTTTGGAGATGATGAGGAGATGGGGCAACTCGACCCATTATCAAACGACCAAAACTATTTATAACACACCTAACATAAGGTTTACTTAATTGCTTTTAAAGTGCAGCAAGAGTGATCTGAAGTCATTTATAGCAGTAGTTACAGGGCATAATACGTTATTCAAGCACTTGAGACAGATGGGGTTTGAGACTGACGATCTTTGTAGATGTTGTGGTGCACGGTGCTCTTAAACAGTCGATAGGTTTTTTGGCTATGTGGAGAAAATCTGTGAATGGGGTTTCATTTGTATTAGTTTAGTGGTCTGAAAAATGTAAACCCCGAAATCGTAGCTGATCATCCCTGCGAAATATCACAAAAATTCATATCCCATATGAAAAAAAAAAAAAAATCGGAAAAAAAAAGCAACAAACAAATATAAAAATAGTTCTATTTAATGTATTTTGCAATGTTGAATCTGAATCCGGCCTTAAAATTGCTATATCTCATACGGTTTTTGAGATATCTTAGCCTAAACAAGGAAAAAATACCGCTTTTGCTATATTTTGAAGCTATATAACTAGAATATAGAACATTTATACGCAAAATTCGATACATTATCTGAAAGCTGAAATCTTTTTCTTTAAAACCGCATTTAAATTATGTCAATAGCTTAATTTTTCTCCAAAATATCGTAGACTGAAATAATGACAAAACACGTTTTTTGCACTTTTTTAACTTTTTAGGTTAGGATATCTCCGAGAAAAATGAAGATGTCGACATTATTTGAATTAGGCTTAAAAGATTGATTGAAGCTTTCCATTTCTGCATCAGAATTTACGGATATACGTCCTGTTATATAGCTCCAAAACACAGCAATAAAACATAGCATCGGCTTTTTTTCCTAGTTTAGGGTAAGATATCTCAAAAACCGTATGAGATATAGCAATTCTATTTGGATTCAACATTGCAAAATACATTAAATATAACTATTTTTATATTTGTTTGTTGCGTTTTTTTTCGATTTTTTTTTTTATATGGGATTTTTGCGATATGGTATTTTTGCTATATTTCGCGGGGATGATCAGCTACGGTTTCGGGGTTTGCATTTTTCAGACCACTAAACTAATACAAATGAAACCCCATTCACAGATTTTTTTCACATAGCCAAAAAACCTATCGACTGTTTAAGAGCACCGTGGGTGACAGCGACGTGGGAGAGGATAGTCAACATTATCTTTGCCGGTGCCCTGCACTTGTAAAAACAAGATTTAAAATATTTGGATACTTCTTTTTTTAGGATATGCAAGAACTTATGGAGATAGACCCCGCTAAGATCCTGAAATACATCAAGGCATCAAAATGAGAACAGAGAACAAGACTAGTACCCAACAACCAGTGAATAAGCTTCAACAAGATTGATAGCTGTATAAAATATACTGAATTAAATTTAATTAATTGTATGTATCTTAGAACTATGTACCGTATTTAAAGAGGGATCACAATGGACCAGCAGAATGGTCTATGTGGAAGTTGGCTTGCATATATGCCGACGATGCCCTCGCAACCTAACCTAACCTTAACGTGGTCACTCTGCGGTGGATAACAAAAAACATTGGTACTCAGGTAAAGATTTACTGGAAACTGAACCAAGAAATACCCTGAGCAATGGGTTGGTAAAGGGTTTGGTAAGCAACTGGATTGAATCCTTACATCGCTGTACTTGGAAGGTGACAAAAACCTCACACAATCTAGTCCTGAAGGAGCCTCCGTGCGGTTCGGCGACTTACTTATACGCATATATCTGAGCTGGTTGATCGCAATAGAGACTGTTGATGGCAGCTTCAGCTTACCTTTACAAGATGACACTGACAATGCATGCTTCGTCTAGAGAAGGCTGACAGTGGCACACAGTGGCGGATTAACACTAAGGCACCAGTAGGCACCTGCCTAGGGCGGCAGATTTTGGGGGGCGGCAAATTTTCGGAGTGATAAAAAAAAGTTTTTATAATTTAAGTATTGAACTTGGTTTTATTTTACCTAAATGGTAAACATTTCAATTCGGCACTATTTAAGCAATCCGAATGGACGTTTTTACCGATTAAAAACAACCATGTAGTGTACCATTCGATTAAATTAAGACGAATATAAAATATATTTAAGAAAAGTTTACTCAATGCCCAGGGCGGCAAAATGAGTGATTGAAATTGATATTGTTCTATAAGACCAAAGAATTATAAGCTCAAGAACTCTTATCAAATGCAAAATGGACTGTAGGGGGTGGCAAAATTGTCTATAGGGGGCGGCAAAATGAGTGATTGAAATAGATATTGTTCTATAAGACGAAATAATTATAAGCTTAAAAATTCTTATCACGGAAATTTGTGAGAATGAAATATGCGGCCGCTAGCAATGGTCGGCTCATGGTGATGCGGTTCGTGTTCTCTGTGAACATTTACTCAAAATATACAAATCTCTTGAAGTCATTGAAAATGGTTCCAAGGAAAAAGGTGAAGTACGATGTGAAGCTCAAGGTATAAGAAATAAATTAGAAACATAATTTCTTTTGTGTGTATGGAATTTTGTATTAAAAAAAAAATTGACGCCAATAGCACGATCTTGCAAGTTGCAAGACAAACCTGGGGAAAGTGGTTGAACTGTACAATGGCCTAATAAGTATAATTCAAGCTACTCGTGACGAATTCGATCTTTAGGAAAAAAAAGCTCTGGAGATATCTGTCATTAAGGAATACAAAACAGTTTCTTCAAGAAAAAGAACGTGTGCATTGCAGTTTGGTGAAACAAGAGATGAGAAAACTAGTGGCAGCGATAATTTCAGAATTTCTACATTCAATGTAATTTTAGATCAGTTGATCTGTGATTTAAAATAAGACCTGTGCCATATGTAAAGGCTCTGGCGGTCTAATTGATATGGTAATAAACTACGCGAAAAAGCTGAACTATTACGAAAAGTTTTCCTGAAGATTTAGAAAAATCATTAAGTGACAAACTTCTCCAGTTCAAGTCTTATTGTGCTGAAAAAGCTTTAATACAAAATTTGCATCAGGATTTGCGTCAAATTTTCGGAGAAATGATCTCTGCACTATGTTCCCCAATATTGACATTGCGTGTACAATTTCCAATTCCACTGCTGTAATGTCTTTCTCTGTCCAAAAGCAAGTCAAAAATTAAATTGCTATTTTAACAATAGAAGAAGATATTTTGCTTGAATTAGATGTGAAGATATTAATTATTCACCAATTTGCACTTAACAAAATTAGACGAAAAATTTTTTAATGTATGAATAAACAATGTATTTAAACATACAAATCATTAAAGTGTTAATGTAACCTATTTTTTTTATTTTTATTATGTTTCTTTTACTATAAAAAAATCTGAAGGGGGGCGGCAAAAAAATAAGTGCCTAGGGCGGCAAATTACTTAGATCCGCCACTGGTGGCACACAATATATGCCAATGCACAGCGTTGGCTACCAGAAGGATCACCATTTCGCAAACAAGCTTGCAATTACGCAAGATGTAGTTCTGAGGAAGAAATCGAAAATCGGCAACCCTTGTAACTCCACTTCGACATCAGAGCCCAAACACCACCCAAAATATGGTCCGCTACGGCTAATGCCTTAAGAATATTATTGTTATTTTTAGAAAAAAATCAAACCCAAACCTAACCGAACCCGAAATCACTAAATTTTAATATATTGAGCCTGAACCTGTACTCACAATAAACGTTTACAAAGTTCGAAACCCTGACAAAAAAAAAATTCATTAAAAAATGGGAGAATTACTGTAATCAGTACCTAAGAATAATCGTCAGATCTCGTTTATAGACACTGGCACGCTGTCATCTATTTATTTTTGCGTTCGGTAACAATTTCATGTTGTTGTTGTTGTAGTTGTTGTTAGTGTTATTGTTCAGCTTGTTCTGCATCATTCTGCAGCATTTAGCTTTAGATGACATACAGGTTTTTTTTATTTAGAAATTAAAAGTGAAAAACTTTATATTAATGCGGTACACAGGCACAAATACGTACACACTTATGTGTACGCATAAAGATAGTGAAAATCGCATACAAACATACGCAGCGGGAGCGACATATCTGAATATCTAGTAGGAATATAAGTTAAGGATGACTAATGTCAGAAAACAGTTTTATTATTTGTTGTTTGGAATTGCGCTCCCGCTGCATCAAAAATTTCTCTTTGACGTAACGAAGTACCATGTCAAATTTGGTCCATTTTAGCGAATAGAAAATCAGAAAAGTGTATTTTGAAATTTAAACTGTTCAACTTTTTATATATGGATTTTAAGGGTTCACTAAGTTCAAAATGTATATTTCCAAGGAAAACACAGCTTTTCCAAAACGTTGTAATTCATTAAAACTGTGTGACGACCACCAACAGAAAGTATCATTAATTTAAAGATTAACCAAGTTAATAATAGGGCTAAATATAAGTTCAGTTAAAAGTTATCACAATACTTAAATTTAAATCTTTTAAATGGTCCTGGGTCTCCGGCTGTCCTTCATGGAGTCACTCCATTGGAGTGCATCACAGACCACACCTCTCCGCCAGTTGTACTCGGAATGTGTCTTATGGTTGTTAATTATAACTCCCAGTCCTGTCCCCAAGTGCCCTCATTATTGGAGAAGTCTTAAGTCGCTGGATGTTGAAAATAAACAAAGATCACGTCTTACCTCTGTGACAGACCACCAAACTAAAGAAAGCATCTCCAACAGGAAATACCTTTATTGTCTTTATTAACTGGCAGCCGCCCGCCCCCTTGCGTGAAATTCTGAAGTAAGTGTTCGTTGGGATGCGTTCGAAATTCTTTGTTGGCGCATTATTCAGTTGGTTGTATACTTAGTTGGTAGACAGTTTAAAAACCGCGTTTTATTTGCATATTCGCTTAGCTAAAGAAACTTTTGCTGATTTCTTAAGATTTAGCTAGCCCAGGGTGAAATAACAATGTTTAAACACGGAAATAAGTGCTAAATCTTAATATATTGTTACGAAATTTCCTGTCTCTATGACGATAATTTCAGTCTCTTACAGTTTTCTGAGTTCGATCACTGGATTGTGTAGCAATCAGAAACACACACTTTATTTAGTTATAAAATGGTTTATTTAAATTACAAATGTTTATTTTCACACGGTACAATAGTTTATTTCACTATTTATTACATTCAAAATCTAATATTACAACTAGCACTTTATTTACTTTCACTGGCACTGTGTGTACAACCTTTTCGCTTTATTGCTTAAAATCAACTGTGTTCAGCTCTCATGAACAGCTCCTTTTATACCCATATGAACGTTCTAGAATTGCATTAGCGAAACATCTGGCAACATCTCGTTGATTCCCTTTATTGACATCTCGAACTGTTATGTACTTTCGTGACATCACTTGGCATCACTGTTTTTATTGCCATCTCGAACTGTCAAGTATTTTCGTGAAGTTTCTTTTCATTTGTTCTTATTTTTAGTCACAATACTATTGAATTCAATTGTATTTCAAAGTTTTATTTATGATTGCAAACGAGCTGTAAATGTGTTCACCGAATGTCTGTTGTCTGTTGGACATATGTTGCACGTTTAAGGCTCATGTGTTGTCCGATATCGGTTTGCATGTTTAAATCGCGGTGTGTGAAACGATGAACGCCCGCGATTTGTCTCATCACACTTGAATGGGCGATTTCTTCAAAACTACAGAACTTACGGAAAAATAAAGTACAGATTTAAATTAAGCGGCTTAAAACCCAAATAAAAAGTTGAGCAGTCTCAGTGTCATAATTAAATCACAATAGCAACATTTAACCCATTATACCCTCTCTATATGGGTTTTTTTTTGCGAAATATATAGAGGAAGAGCACCGGGTGTGGGCACCGTTTTGTTTTCGACTCATAACTTTTGACTAAATGTATATTTTGCAGACATATAAGTATCAATAGAAAACAAGAGACCTTAGCTAACTACTGCTGAAGAAAGTAAATTGATTTCGTCTGTTGGAAAAATTATATCAAAAAAATAGTGAAGTGATCATTTTTGAAAAAAAAAAAAATATTTTGGTTCGGTTGTGGGCACCCTAAGAAAATCGGCTAAAAATGGGAAAATATGAAGTAAGACGCAATCAAATGGAGAAAAAGCAAAATTAATTTATTTTGGAAACATTGACTCACACAAATTCTGCTCAACGGCTTCAACTAAATCACAGTCACTGAAAACGTCTAGATAAAATAGCATCATGCCTGTTGCCCTGAAACCAGACTTGATTGTCTTCGGCGTAAATGCTAGATCAATTATTTTGCAGACCAAGCCGGCTAGGTGACGTAATTTCTAGCCCTTGTTAAAAGCATGAATTTTTTATACCAATCCATGCCCGCCATCTGCTCCCCCGTCCACTTGTCTGGAAACTCAACACCGAGTTTTTTTGCAAAGCAGTATGTCACCTTACCACCCACACTTGATGACAACAACTGTTTTTCTGCGATATCTTTAAAGGGCCTATTGAGTCTTTCCTTTCCACTAAAAAAAAACTTAAAAAGGCATAAGAACACAATTTAAATTAGTAATATTGGCATCCACGACGATATTTCAGTAAAACACACGCTATAAATAAAAAAGGAGGGGTGCCCACTCCTGAACCAATTCGGGGCCCACACTCGACTTTGACAGCCACTTTGAAAAGCAATAATACACATTGTGTCGTGTGAACATTTTGGTTGCAATCGGTTTCGAATCACAAAATATAATAAATTTACTGCATAAATATAGATTGCATTCTGCTTTTCGATTGATTCACTTCGATTTATCGCACTTGGAAAATGATTGAAAAAAACTTTTGTGTTGACTTTCACTTATTCAAAAATTATTTTCTTCTCAGCATCCAGCAAATGCGTCTGTTTGCTCCGGCAAATACACAAAAGCTTCGTGCTGTCATAACACGCGCTTAACATATGTCAGAACAGCCGCATTTGTTTTTTGTCAAAAGTTACGGGGGGTGCCCACGCCCGAACCATGCCCGCAGGCCGCACTCTTCCCCAATATATGGAATCATTTTAATTGATTTTTTTGAACATTTTTCGTACCCTCTGTCAATTTTTGGAGTTTTTCAATATTTGTGGACTTTTCAAAATTTTCGGGGATTTCGCAACATTTTCTTTCAAGGACTACATTGTTGATGATGATGATGGTGTTGATGTTCCCCATTGGGGTTGTCTAAGTTGTGTTGCAGCAACAATGTTATTGCTTTGCCATACATTTTTCGTTCGTTTTTTGTAACTTTGAAATAGGGAGCGAAACAGAGCGGGATTGCATTTTGTTGTTGTTTAAAATGGTGCTTTATGTTGTTGTTGTCATGTAGTGATGTTTATTTTTTTTTTTTTTCTTTTGTTGGAAAATTCTTTGGTAAAACTAAAAAATAAAAAATCTGAGAAAAAAGACAACAAAACATTTGAGAGGTGGCTTTTTTTTTGTAATATTTCTATTTTGTAGAGTATCTCTTTATTTAGAGGCTTCATCTTTAACATGCCTGCCTCCCTGACTGACTGACTGCCTGACTTTTCTTCCGACCTAATTTTGAGTCATTCGCTCTATTGTATAGTGTAGTTGTTGTTGAGATTTTTAAATTAGCCATGCTGCTGGTGTTGTTGTAGTTGTTGTTGCTACTGTAACTAGGAAGTAATTTTGAAGTTATGCAGCATTTTTTTCTATCACACATAGCATAGTGCACAATATTGTTGTTGTTGTTGCTGTTGTTGTACTTTTTACATTATGTAATGCATGAATAGTTTTTCTTTATTTACATGTGGTTGTACATATATATGTACACACATACATACGTTGATTTCTATCAAAGAATTGAGTATTTATAAAAATATAGGGCAAAAAAAGTTGCTATTTAAAGCCGCCTGAATGCAATATACGATATACTTTAGGAGGGTCTTTTATTAAAATGTTTGTTTTTTTTTTTTTTTGATTTTTATTAAGAGGCTCCCAGTTTTTTGTTTTTATTTTTATGTTTTTTTTTTATTTTAAATTTAATACCGCTGATAGTTGAGGTTTATTAGGCACGTTGTATTCTTCTGAATGTTGACATTTCTGGTTGTTGCTGGTGTCGTACTTCTGATGATGATGATGGTGATGATGGTTATGCTGATGATGATGATTATTTTAATAGCAATGCAATGTAAAGGGAGAGGGTTTTCTATTTATTGTCTATTTTTAATTAATATCTTCTATGAAAGCAATCTTTTGTTTTGCACATTTTATGTTTCACACAAACCCTATAGATTTAATGATTTCTGGTAGTTAATAAATTGTGTTTTTACAATTTTTATGTTGTTTACTAATACTTCTAATCTCAATTTGTTTCGTAAACTAATTGTATTTGTTTTAAAACTAAAAATATGACAGATTCCATGTGAAAATGAACATCACCTTTAGCGCTGCAACTTTGGAGCTAGACACGTACAACTCATCTTATTTTGCTCGAAACATTTTTTTTTTTTTCACAAAAATTTTGGGACTTTCATTTTTTCGAATTTTGAAATGTGTGTCATTCGCGGGTATTTTTGAGTGTTTTTTTTTTTATTTTTCAGAATATGTACATATCGGCATTTCCGCAAAAAGGTTCACCATGACCAAAATATTAAAAGTTATTAAAAACTTATCGTCTTATGATGTTGCCTAAGAGAAACATTTACATTTTACTAATTTAAGCAATTTACGCATAAATTCATTTGCCATTATAATCAAAGAAGTTTTTCTTTTTATACTAATTTTACGAACTTTTAGTCATTATTTGCAAGAATCTAAAATTCTATGCATTTTTCAACTTAGAAAATCATGACAATTAGGATTAGAGAAAAAAAACTACTGAGCATGGCTATGGTGACATATGTTTCGGTTACCGCCACGTTACCAACATCAGACCAATTTATGTTTTATTTAATTCATTTTAAATTAAATGAAATAACAATTGAAAAATTTTTGAACTTTTTGTCTAAGGCCGGGATTGAACTATGAACCTCGGAGTCAATCTCTCTACATAGCGCATTTATCAATGGACTGCGCTATGTGCCCTCAGAAAAATTGGTAGCTTAAGTGCCTATATTCATGTAGTGAGATTTTTGTTCTATTTCCACTTTGTCATGACTCCTGTTCTTGTTGTCGTTTGGTTAGGTCCAACCATTGGCTGTGAAATCAATACCGGTTTGTCATGTGGCTACTAGGGTTGCCAGTTGCACATGTATTGGCGTGTTTTCCATAATTAATTAAAATCGTTTATGTTGACTATATGAAAATTATACTAATTTTACGAACTTTTAGTCATTATTTGCAAGAATCTAAAATTCTGTGCATTTTTCAACTTAGAAAATCATGACAATTAGGATTAGTTTTTCTTTTTTAGTATATTTTTAATTGAATTTGCTTGTTTCTATAAACTTCAGTAAGAGTCATAACACATTTTCCACAAAATCTCCTTTACAACATTAACGATACAAAAATAAAAAATAAAAAGAGAACAATGCAATCCCGATTAACTGTACATTTTTATTTGCTTTAGTTCAGTTTCTACTGTCCGGTTCATCACTGAAAAAGATAATTTGTCATCATTGCTTCACAAATCAAGTGCGAATCAAGAATCAATCACACACAATTAAAAAAACAAAAATCTATTGCAAAAAATAAAATTTAAATCCATTGATAGTTTGTTACGATCGTCATTTTTAGCTCAAAAGCAACACCTTTTTCAAAAAGACTTGGTTATAATGGGTTAAAGTGTTTTACAAAAATATTCTACGTAAAATTTCTATAAGGGTCACCAAAGACAAGAAATCCTTAAAACTTAAGAACAATGCGTTAAAAAAGTAATAAAAGTGTTGCAAATGTCGGATAAGCAAATTTCACAATTGCCACCAAAACAGCGCGCCAGTTTTTTTCGCTCTCAAAACTGAAATTAGCCTTACTAAATAAACTTAAAATACATGAATTTACAAATCATTACCCTATAGAATCTTAATGGAAAAAATGTCACGTTCATAATGTCACGTATCGATTCAGATTATGACCAAAACAAAGAAAAGTACAGAAGATATTTGAACCAAAAGTAACATTATTGCATAAGATTCTAAAATAAGTTGCACTAAAAAATTCTGACTTGTTTCGTTGAATTCTGACTATCTTTGAATAGGCACGAAAACTACTTCTATTTTTGGCACTTTCGTTTTGTGTCTTTTTCGCTTCGTATCTTAACAAAATGGGCAACCAACTGTGGGTTGAATATCAACCCAACTAAAACCGAACTAGTACTTTTTACCAACAGAAGGAATGTCCCGATCTTCACGTTACCAATAATAAATGGGCATGTGCTTGAGCTCAAAGACACACTAAATTGGAAACTGAATGTCAAAGAAAGACTAAAGAAGGCGTATGCGGCTATCTACACAGGTCAGAAAATAATTGGGTTAGAATGGGGCCTGAAGGCGTGGCTAATTCATTGGATATATACGGTAATTATTAAACCAATATTGTCATATGGTAGTGAATGGTAGCCATACCTTGAAATACAAAATAATGTGAAAAAATTGGAAAAAATACAAAGATTGGCCCTTTTAAGAATAACTGGAGCTATGAGAACTACTCCAACAAAAGCTTTGGAAGTTATATTGAATGTCCTGCCAATAAATCCCTACATTAGAGAAAAGGCTGCCATAACATCTGTTAGACTAAATCAGACCTATAAATTCAATAGATTAAGCTATGGGCACACAACCATTTTGCCAGAAATAAGTCAGAAAGATTACATAAAAGCTTTCACAGATTTTAGTAAAAGCATAAAAGCCCAATATCCCACACTTGAACAATGGGAGAACAAGAATGTTCTTAATGATACCATTTTAGAAGTATATACGGATGATTCTAAAATGGACATAGGAACTGGTTGCGGGATCTTCAGTCAACCAATTAATCCCTCAGTGTCGGTAAAAATATCTGACAATTGAATCTGTAATTTTTAAAAGGGGATATGTGAAGAAATCAAATCTTATGTCAAATTTAAGAAAAATCCTCATAAGTTTGGTAAACCTTATTTTAGTGCGATTTTAGTGATGGGAGTTACCTAACAATAATAGTTAGCAGTAATCTGCTTACTTGGAAAATAGATAGAACAACCAGTGCCGTCGCCACAGTGGCAAAAAAGCAAAAGAATAATTCTCTACCGAGCGACACATATCCCCTTTTACAAATGACCGATTCAATTGTTCAGTATTTCAAGCGGAAATATTTGCGATAGCAGAGGCGGCAAGGTTGATATCGATGAGGAATATATCACCTACCGATATAACCATTTACATCGATAGTCAAGCTGCCATTAAAGCTCTGCAAAATAGGAATATAAGATCTGAGGTAGTCAGTTGTTGTCGCAGAGAGCTTCAGGTTCTTAACGAACAACAAAATTTAGAACTGTGCTGGGTACCCAGTCATAAAAGAATTCAAGGAAATGAAAAGGCTAGGAGGGGCTCATTATTGCCTACAAAGATTATTAATCATATCGTTCAACCACCAATGTCACACGACTGCAAGATAATTTCAGACAAAATGGTTTTGAAGATGATGAGGAGATGGGGCAACTCGACCCATTACACTGTTCGACACAATAAAAAAACACATGAGAAAATCCAAAAAATTCTTAAAGTAGACGTTAAAAAAAATACCTGTGTCTCGTGGCTTATCCCCAGCACGTCACATTTTTTTAATCGATTTTTGAAGCTTTTTTTATCCACTGTACATGAAAAAAACAAAAATACCACATTCTTGTGTTAAATCGATGAATTTAACTATATGATCCTTACATTTGAGGAGTATCATGTGTTCAGCAAACTTATGCAGGATATTGCGAGGAATATTTTTGTAGAAAAAATTAACAGCTTTCAAACGTGGTCTTTAGAATAGAAATCGACTGAAATTTACGCGAGATATTACAGTTTTTATATACTCTTTGATACAAAAAAATAACCAAAAATCATATCAGCACAATAAAAAAATACTCTTATATCTATCTCTTATAACTTTTATATCTCGCGTAAATTTCAGTCGATTTCTATTCTAAAGACTACGTTTGAAAGCTGTTAACTTTTTCTTAAGTGCCTTTTTAAAATTTTTGGAAAATTTGTAAGCAAAAACATCAAAAGGTCGCTTCGAAATAAAAATTTCTAAAAATTCGATGTTTGTTATCACAAAAATCGGCCTCTAGGGCACAAACTGCTAGCTGTAGAAAGATGACTGTCAGGAGCAAAATATAGAAAAATATATTTTCTTCTGTTTTTGGGATATAACAGTACACATTTTTTACGGTATTTAGGGTATACAGTCGCCCATACTCAAAAAAACCAGTATTTGACAAAAATTGAAAAAAATCCAAACTCTCAGGCTGAAATTCGCAAGGAAAATAAAAACCGATTTTGACACTCTTGGTCTTGAAAGTTGCGCTGTTTATCGTCCTTTAACGTAAAAAAATCTTAAGTTGTGGATGCAAAATACCCTGTGAAACAAACATACCCAAAACCAGAACTTTAAAAAAATACCAAGTATGTAAATGCTGTCATATCTCGCGGAAATTTCAACCGATTCCTACTTTGAAGACCACGTTTGAAAGCTTTTGACTTCTTTATTAGTTTCTTATCATAATTTTGTTAAAGTAAACGTGCAAACACTTTGTTTAAATTAACTTGTTTATTATTTGTTGCAGGATATCAAACTAGCTTTGATTTTTGTTTTGTATATTAATTATTTTTTCTGAAAATAAAATTTGTTCGTTCAAAACGCTCTTCGAAGCTAGAAGTCTTTTTCATAAATAATAGGTTTTGGGACCAGACAACGCGGATAAATGGATCCTAAGGAGAGCTATGGTGTACCCAGATTTTGTGGTAATGACTATGCGATTTGGAAATTCCGTATCGGAGCTTTACTCAGAGAATTGGATTTGCTGGCGTACATACAATTTGAACCAATCGAGGAAGGCAACACAGCCGATAGCAAAGCGGACTATGCCATATGGAGACCAAGGAATGCGAAAGCGATGAATGTAATAATTAGATGTGTGGCCGATTCACATTTAGAATACATCCAAGACAAGACGTCTGCTTTTGATATGGTTAAAGCGCTGGATAATGTTTTCGAGAGGAAAACAATTGGAACGAAAATTTACTTAAAGAAGAAATTAATGATGCTGAAATGCCAAGAGGGAAGGCCTTTTGCTGAATTTTTTAAAGAGTTCGAGACCGCTGTACGGGCTTACAAATCTGCTGGAGGCAAAATAGACAGTCTTGAAATCGTCGTCGATTTGCTCATGGCTATGCCAGAGTCGTATGAACATGTTGTAACAGCACTCGAAACTCTGGACGAGAACGAGCTGACACTTGAAAGAGTAAAGAGCCGGCTACTAGAAGCTGAACTTAAGGGGCAAAGCAAGTGTATGGAGCAAAATTCATCAGTTTCGGTATCACTGCATACGCAAAAGTTCCAGAGAACAAAAAAGAAAATTATTTGCTATAAGTGCAAGCAGCCCGGCCATAAAGCAAACAATTGTGTCAACGATCAGAAGAAAAATGTTCCAGCTGCTAATGTTTCTCGCGGAGAGATTGATGGTCAAAGTAAGCCATTCGCAATGATGTCAAGTACTGTTGGTAGTATGCAAAGAGATAATTTTGTTTGTCTAATTGATTCTGGATGCACAGATCATATTGTTAACGATGTTAAGTTAGTACCTAGTCCACGTACATTGAGAGAAAACTTCAGTATCAGCATTGCCAAAGAAGGGGAATCTATGAAAGCTGTCAATTCTGGAGATATTCACATTTCGACTTTCATCAATGGGAAAGAGAAGCACATGTCCATGGAGAAAGCGCTTGTTGTACCTGCGTCGCGTCAAAACTTATTATCTGTGAGTCAAATTGATGCCAAAGGTGGAAAAGTTGTGTTTGGAAATGGCCAAGCAAAAATATTTTTAAACAACGAGCTGGTGGGTGTCGGCGAGCTACATAATGGACTTTATTGGTTAAAGCTTAATACATATGAAACCTCTGCTTATGTTTGTTCAAGTCAGAATGAGATGTGGCACAAAAGATTAGGACACCTGCATATGAAATCGGTATGTACTATTCCAGGTATGGTCAGAGGTATAAAAGATAAACTGACAGATAAATTGGACTTTTGTGAGAGTTGTGTTACGGCAAAACAAACTCGTTTGCCATTCAAAGGAACGCGAAGAAGAGCAAAGCGCCCTTTGGAGCTTGTTCATACCGATGTATGTGGCAAAGCTGATGTTATATCTCATGATGGTAAATGGTATTTGTCACTTTTGTTGACGATTACACGCATATGGTAGCTACTTACTGCATTGCTCAAAAGTCAGAAGTATTCGTTTGCTTTAAAGAATATAAAGCAATGGCTGAAAGTTTTCATGGAACAAGATTGTCTCATTTAAGATGTGATCAAGGCGGAGAATACACATCGAAGAAATTCAAGGAATTTTGCGCTACTGAAGGTGTGTTTATTGAATATCATGAGGCGTACACTCCTGAATTAAACGGAGTAGCAGAACGCATGAATAGGACTTTGGTAGAAAAGGCAAAAGCCATGCTTTTTGATGCTAGTTTGGATAAAGAAATGTGGAGCGAAGCTATTTATACAACTACTTTCTTAACCAATCGAAGTCCTACGAATGCTGTAAAAAACAAAACTCCATACGAAATGTGGTATAAAGTTAAACCAAATTTAGAAAAGCTAAAAATTTTTGGAAGTAGAGCTTATGTATGGATTCCAAAGGAAAAGCGTACAAAATTTGATAAAAAGAGCTTCGAGTGTGTGATGGTAGGATATTCGAATGACGGATATCGTCTTTGGGACAAAAACAATCGAAAAATCTTCATGTCAAGAAATGTAAAATTTGATGAAAAGAGATATAAAGCAATAGATCCAGAGAAAATACATAACTACCAGGATTATGCATTGATTCCAACAAACAGCGGGGGTGAAAAAGAGTGTGATGAATTAATGCAAGAAAATGCTTTAGCAGAAGATGAAGAAATGTTGCAAGAACCTAGTTTTCAAGAAGCTTTAACTATGCATAATGAAGACGCCGAATGTGCAAGTGAAAACGTGGATTTAAGCATTTGCAGACGACCAAAGCGTAAGATAAATTTACCTAATAAACTTAAAGATTTTATTTTGTATGATAAAAGTGGTCTTTGTAATATCGTCACAACTTCTTGTTTGTATGAGAAAGTTCCATCAAATTTTAAAGATATAGAAGGATTGACTGATGAGAATCAATGGAGACAAGCTATATCAGAAGAACTAAACTCGCTTAAAGAAAATAATACTTGGACTGTTGTCAAGAATTCTGGTAAATTGAAATTGATTGGTACAAGATGGATCTTTAAATTGAAAAGTGGAAGCGAAGCTAAATATAAGGCCCGATTAGTAGCTAAGGGATATATGCAAAAGGCTGATATTGACTACTCTGAGACCTACTCACCAGTTGCCAGATTACCAACAATAAGATTGCTGTTAGCTGTTGGAGTGCAATATGGATATAAGTTCTGGCAAATGGACGTAAAGACAGCTTTTCTTCATGGTTTCATAGATGAAGAAGTTTATTTGGAGCCACCCGAAGGAGTTGCCGTTCCTGATGGTCATGTTCTAAAATTAAACAGGTCACTTTACGGTCTTAAGCAAAGTCCACGTTGCTGGAATATTCGGTTTCATAACTATATATCGTCTCTTGATTTTGTTCGCTCGAATGCTGACTACTGTTTGTACGTGAAGGTCATGGGTCAAAGTATAATTTATCTTGTGTTATACGTGGATGATATGCTGATTTGCGGAAACGACGAAAGTGGCATTGATGACCTTAAGAAAAAGTTAGCAACTGAATTTAAAATGAAAGATTTAGGTGAAGCACAAACCTTTATGGGAATGAATATCAAGAATGATCGCGAGAATGGGGTTCTGTATTTGGATCAACGAGATTACATTGATCGGATTCTAACAAAATATGAAATGCAGGATTGTAACAGTGTGACAACTCCAATGGAAATAAATTGCAAACTATCACGAATGAAAGGCATGGAACCAACAAATAAGCCGTACCGAGAAGTTTTAGGTAGTCTGATGTATTTGATGCTAGCTACGCGACCCGATCTGTGCTTCTCAGTAGGATATTTAAGCCGTTTTCAAGATTGCGCCACAGATGTTCATTGGAACCATTTAAAAAGAATATTGCGGTATCTACAAGGCACCAAAGATCTAAGTTTAACTTATCGAAGAAGTCAACAAAAACCCCTTGTTGGTTTTGCAGATGCCGACTGGGCAAATGATAACGAAGAAAGAAAGTCTACTTCTGGTTTTCTATTTAAAGTATTTGGCTGTACTGTTATATGGAGCAGTAAGAAACAGGGTCTTGTGGCAATGTCTACCACAGAAGCTGAGTATGTGGCTGCTGCTAGTGCATCAATGGAAGGAATATGGTTATGCAAAGCATTGGAAGATATGCATTTAAATCCAATGCGACCCATACCAATTCATGAAGATAATGCTGGATGTATTTTTGTCGCTCAGAATCCTGAAACTCGAAGATCAAAACATATTGATGTCAAATTTCATTACTTGCGTGAAAATGTAACGAAGAAAAACATCGAACTAGTTCCGATCCCGTCCAAGGATCAGATTGCTGACTGTCTAACAAAAAGCCTGCCAAATAATGTATTTTGGAAACTGGTAAACGAAATGGGTTTGCAGCGCAGAGGGGTGTTAAAGTAAACGTGCAAACACTTTGTTTAAATTAACTTGTTTATTATTTGTTGCAGGATATCAAACTAGCTTTGATTTTTGTTTTGTATATTAATTATTTTTTCTGAAAATAAAATTTGTTCGTTCAAAACGCTCTTCGAAGCTAGAAGTCTTTTTCATAAATAATAAATTTTGGGTATGTTTCAAAACAAAAACATAAAAAGGTCACTTTTACATGATATACAATTATTTTTAACAAATTTCGGCCTCTAGCGGGAAACCGTTTACTTTTGAAATAAAGATTTTAAAGCAAAACAGATTTCCTACATTTATTAAGGTCTAAAGTTTTTGTGTGTCTCTTGTATCTTGAGTTATAGGAAAAAACCGTTTTTTGAATCAAAAAATTTGAACATCTTCCGGGACTTCCATAGGGCAAACTTCACTGTAGAGCAATGAGAAAAGAACAAAAAATGTAGAAAATTAATCCTTTTCAAAGATTTAGGATGAATTACTACCAATAGTTTCGTGGTTTTTGAGATAAAACAAAAAAACTGCGAAAAAACAATGATTTTTGTCGTTTAGACCTTCATTCAAGCCCCGGGCGGGCCATCTTTTCGGGGGTTTTGACCAAAACTAAGTATGCAGTTTTTGTTTTAAGATCTTAATCTATGATAATTTTTGATGTACTAATTTTTTTTGAATTTTGCTGCACCTACTGTATAAAATATACTGAATCAATTTAATTGTATATGTATCATAGACCTATGTACCATATTTAAAGAGGGATCACAATGGACCAGCAGAATGGTCTAAGTGGAAGTTGGCTTGCATATATGCTGACGACGCCCTCGCAACCTAACTTAACCTTTGTGTCTTTTTTTGCGTGTATCTTGGAACCAGGACTTGCACTTTTTAGCACTTTGAATGTGTGCGACGGTCACGTTCGTCACATGGGAAATGCATAAAATAAAAAAAAAAAAATGTTTCTCACATACATAGGTGATAAGGTTGATTTTGAGCAATTTTTCGTTTTCAAGATAATTGCAAAAAACCAAAGCACGGGACAAAAACAGGAGTAGTTTTCGCGGCCACAATTCAGTGGTGCATAGTACCGCCAGTGGAAAAAAAAACAGCAAAAAAAAACTGAAATTTTCGATGTGCTTTGCGATGTTGAATTCGAAACCGACCTTAGAATTGCTCTATCTCGTATGATGTTTGAGATATCCTAACCTTAGCCAAGCTAAAAGACCATTTTTGCTTTTTTTTTTTGAAGTTATATAATTAGAAAATAGAACGTTCATTCGTAAAATCCGATTTTTCTTTAAAACCTAACTTGAATGTTGTCTAAAACTTTTTTTTCTCCCAAATATAGTGGACTGCAATAATGAAAAAAACATGTTTTTTGCACATTTTTAACTTTTCAGGTTAGAATATCTTGAAAAATAGAGATATCGGTTTTGGACAGAAAAATGTGCTATTTGACTCATAGTGCAGTGTGACAACTCAGTGTGATTGAAACTGCTAGAATCATCCATACAATTTTTATATGAAATGGCGGCTTAAGTTTGAAGACATTTAATTTCAAACTTTTCAATGAACGGACGTTTGCTTTCCTGCAGAGAAGGTGTCTACCACAGCAACTCAGTGATAGGTATGATGCATAAGTACTTAGGGTATTTTATTAAACGTGTAATTGCCTCGAAATCGAAAGAACGAATTTTGGAAGTTTTCCAAGTTACGAGTTTTTCGAAAGATTTGCACATTTTGTGGAATACCTTTACCCACTTACTACATAAAGATGAGCGCTCTAGGTCTTTGTTTTCGACATTGATTCTTAGTCTTAGTGTTTGCCATTCTTTGGGTCTTTATGTATAGGAATGCGAAAAAGACGAGACACCACTATTAACTATAAACGACAAAGCTCCAATAACAGACTTGGAATTATATCAATATCTTTGTCATGGTCTCGATATATAACAATGGCAACGACTTAAGACAAATACTGATTTTACTCATCACTATTACTTACTGTCCCAAACTTATTTGGAAAAGGAGTTAGCTTAGCTCTAACAGGAGAATTTATAAATGTATTTACTGTAAAACCCAAAGGCTATCAAATACTTCAATGCTTCGACATTGTGGGCGAGTGGATTGGAGAGAGAAAGGGAGTGTGTGAAGTAGCGCACTAAAATATAAAAATTCTACAGGAAAATGTGAAGTGATAGGCAAAGCATTATCACTGCAACTGTCGAATAAGCAGACATAACGACAGATGAACTGACAGCCAGATAACTTAACGTGCCAACGAGCAGACAGTGGGCCGAAGTAACAAAAACATCAACAGCAACAACAACAACACTAAACAGACAGACAGAACACCAAACTAACCTAGTTTCTGCACGAGATAAAAAACAAAAACAAAACAAAAACAAAAAGAGAGAAAAACACACAACGTCGTCGTCGCCTAATAGACAACCATATTGAAAACTTAATAACATACCAGCAGCCGAAGCTTAAACTCTGTTGTTGTCGGCAATATTTACGGTTGCAACAACACGAATGCAGCAACGATGAATAAACGAACTCAAACGAAGTGTAACGAAACTCTTTGCTTACGAACGAAAGAACGAACGAACGATTCAAATCAACGAACGATATTGCGCGCTTGGGTCAAAGACCTGCAGGAGGTCGTTGTTGCAGTTGCAATAGCAACGTACAATAACACGATAGCAATTTCGACATAAACAACAACAAAATGACAGCAACAACGACAATGACGACGACATAGAAAATGCTAGAGAGCTGAGCAAAAATCGTTAAGAAAAAAATAAAAAAAAAACTTTCAAACTTGGTGGAAAATAAATGAAAAACACATAAAAAGCAGCAAGAACTCACGAAAAGCGCTTACAACAACAAAGATAATATGAATGTGCGGCGATGCCATTCTGGCGGGGTTTTCCCAAAAACTAGGAAATCAAAAAAATCGCTACGTTTTATCAAGTAAACTTCCTGGGAAGTTGTTTCATCAACGAATCCTCAAAAACTCTTAATGACTCTCAAAAAAGCATTTTTGAGTAGATGATCACATTCGAGGACGTTTAGTAACAGTAGTTTTTAGACGATATTAACCCATTAAGACCCAACAATTTCGATTAAAACTGCTAAATAAACCAAAAAATTAGGAAAAACGTAAAACTACAAAATTTTATATAGTGTCCTTTTGGAACTACACCCAGGCGAGAGAAATAGGACAATATGGTTGCATATTAGACCTATCGCAAAAATTAAAAATGTAAAATACCTTGCTCCTAGGAGTTAAAAAGTTTCGTATTGGTGTAAGTATCAAGCATAAAAATGTTGGTCCCGATCGAAAAATATTTGGCCGTGCCTCCAGGCTGTTAAATTAAATTTTAAAGGAAAAAATTGAAACTTTTAAGTATTGAAGCCACATTTGACGAATAAATGATATGTTACATAGTTATGTAGCTTCAAAAAATTGCAAAAAACGACTTTTTTTGGTCTTTAGGTTACAATATCTCATAAACTATACACGATAGAGCAATTCTGAGGTTGGATTCGCGTTTAGCATTGCAAAACACATCGATTGTGATTATTTTAATTTTTGTTTAATGTAGTTAAAAAAAATTTTTTTTTCTTTTTGTATGGGAAAATGCCCCAATTGGAAAAATCGAGATATTTTCAAAAAAGGAGCAGCTAAGATTTCAAATAAAGTTGATTTTTACTCAGTGAACGATTACGAATAAAGGGGCATTGTTCGTTTTTTGTGACATTTTCATGCAACCTATCGTTTGTTCAGGAGCAGTGTGCCTAGGTCCCGTTAAGCTTTAGTTAATGCCAAGATTAGAAAAGCCACGGGTTCGATTTCGATTTTTTACTTGTCTACCGCCTTAGGTAACGACTTAATACCTGACGGTGTTGGGTTATTAGAGATGTCCGTAGAGAATTAAGTAAGCAAAGGACACTTGCTCATTTACTTAATATCATGAAAAAGAAGGAAGTATTAAGAAAAATTTGTCTACGTAAAATTCCATATTCCATCAGAAGTCTGCAGTTAAGCATTGGTATTAGAATCCTAAAAGACACAGGATACATGGCCTTCGTGGACATTTTGAAAATGATATGTGAAACAAGAAATACCTGAATTACGCTAATGTTGGAGAGAATTGAAGGCACCGTGAATAATAGAGGAGTGGATAAACTATGCTTCAAAAGGAGATAAAGAAAACAACAATGAGGTAATTGCTGAAGCAAATGTACTACATTCAGAAGGGTTGAGGGAATAGAATTTACGCTTTAGGATATCGAGCATATTTGTACTACGGATATTTTGGAGACACCCGCTTTTGCATGCTGATGGTATAAAAACTATCGACAAATTATAGCGCTAATTGCAGGAATATAATGAAAGTAACTCATCTTCAGCTTCTGGAGAAACTTTTTTCACTTATATACTAAGATCAGTACTCTTGCACGACATCACATATGGCGTTTAGCGGTTTAAAAGATCTCGGTAGTTTGTCAGAACGGTAGAGGCTTCAAAGGTAATTTTAAGTAAAACCCATCTGGCAACACTGCACCCATGCAATCCAAGCGCATAGATTGGCTGGCAGTTTGTCGTTAGAAAGAGAAATATTTCAATAGAAAAAGAAAAAAAGTGAGCGCCAAAATGTTGAGCACGGGAAAAACTCCTAATGAAATTGAGAGTAAGAAAAAGCTTAAGCAAATACAATTTACATAGATACGAGTAGTTTTATTTTTTTTTTTTTATGTGGTCGGCAAAAGCTTTTTCATATATGTGTACAATATGGCTACGAAAGGTTTTGTTGTTGTTGTTTTTATAATTTAGAGTGCAAATGATGCAACTGTCAGGGCTGAATGCGTGCTATCTCTTATTGTTCGGAACACTCATTAATTTATTTATATTTATTTTTGTTGGCTTATTAAGAAGCTTAATATTAAGAACATTTTTTTTTTTAAGTTTGAAATTAAAATGGAAAGTCTTTATGTGTAATACCTACTTATATCTAGAATTACGCATGAAGACTTTCCTGTGTTATAAAGGGGTAGTAATAGTTATGTTATGTTCCTAACTAATTATTAAAGCTTCGCGAAAATAAATTTAAAAAAATACTTTCTCATAAAAAACTATATTTTAAATTCATACCATTCATTTTTTCTTTTCAGACAGATAGACCGCAAACTGCTGAGAGATCGCAACAAGCTACAACCAAATTAAGTGAGTCCAAAATAATCTTCTCAGGCATACATAAGAATTAGGGTTGTTTGAAAAAACCACTACTTATCTCTTGAATATTGTTTGTAACCCCCTTTAAAAGTTTCTATTTAAACAAATAATACAGTGTGCAAAAAATTAACTAAAAAAAAATATAATTTAGAAGTCGCGCAACTCAAAAACAGTGATGTTTAGTGATGCTTGAAGCAGCCTATTGTACATAAGATAGTTTCGACCCCCATACAAAAAAAAAAAGAAAAAAAGTTCGAATGACCGCCCCCAGTTTTAAAACTAAAATTGAAAGATTTTTAAGGAAAAAAACATTTTTTTTTTTCGGCTTCTAAGTTCAACGCATACGTCATTTGACGTCCGATCAACAAGTATAGTATATCGTTGTAAATGTCTCAACATGGGCTATATTTCATTCCTAGAAGTCATTTATCTCAGATTTCTTTTTCGACTAGTTGTACTCATTATCTCAGTTTCTACCACTCATTTGAACTGCCAATTAGATAAGTATGTACCAAACCTCAATTACCTGAGTCAAATATTTTCAGAGATACGACAAATTTCGGGTGGAGGGGGCGTGGCGCTGTCCATTTTTTTATTGGATACTACTCAAGTATTGTTCATATATGTACTAAATCTCATCCTTCTATGTCAAATATTTTCAAAGATAGGATTGATTGTATCCTTTTTTAATATAAATAGCGTTTTTCCGACTTTTAATGGCCTGCGGGCACGGTCAAATATGTTCCGATCTAGATCAAATTTCTTTTGCTTGGTGTCTATACCCAGGAGACCAAAATAAGAACAGAAAACTAGTAAGGGTGGTATCTTTGGCCTGGCCAAAAACTAAATACCCTACACTGAATTTCAAGTATATTATTATTGTAGGAGAGTATAAGAACAAATTGCTTATATGGGAAGTGCCACGCCCTCACCTCCGAGCTTACCTTGATTTTGCGTAGAGCTTGCATTTACTGTTCTGAGTGTTTGAGTAAAATTCGGTTAGGTTTTCTTTAAAAAATCTTTCAGTATAGCATTTTGAAACTTTCGCTTATATGGGAAGTGCCACGCCCTCTAACCCTACTTCGCCTACTTTAAGCTCAGAGTTTACATTCAATGTTCTTCGTGTTTGAGTGAAATTTAGTTGGATTATCTCAAAAAACACTTTCATTACATAATTTTGAAACATTTGCTTATATGGGAGGTGCCACGCCCTCTTGTCCGAGTTTACCTAGATCTTGCGTACAGTATGCATTTATAAATCCGAGTGTTTGAGTGTAATTTATTTGTAACTTTTACGGCGGAGGCTGTGCACCAAATTTCATTGAATTATGTTGCTCAGTTTTCCCAAAAAATGTATTTCCACACACACCCAGCCAGCCAGCCAGCCAGCCAGACAGACGGACATGGCTGTATCGACTCAGGAGTTGACGCTGATCAAGAATATATATACTTTTCTATATCTGCCACGCCTCCTTCTCTGCGTTACAAACGGAAGGACAAAGTGAATATACCCTGGGTGTAGGGTATAAAAATCCTGCTTCTATATCAACTAAGTACCTTAAATTGGTTTAACATTTTTACAGTGCCATATCCTGTTCGCTGGGTATTTCCATGTAAATATGGACAAGGTATTGAAAAATTTCTCGTTTCTTTTCAACCTTCAACTATATCCAAACTAATGTTAAATTGAAGAAACATTACGATTTAGTGTCAAAATTAAGATTAGACATTGCAATTCGTTATTATCGCGTTTTTTAGTTAATGTCTGCACATCAGAAGAAGTAGAAACGGGCATAAAAATCAAACGGTACTTCTGCGAGGAAAGTTATGAATCTGGTGGTGACAGTAATAGTTGTGGTGATAATATACCATCTGTATTTAAACCATAAATAATTGCAATCGCGATATATAGACTTAGTTAAACAATTATTAAATTTTGATCTAGTTTTGGTTCCTGTGCATAAAAGCCAGAAGTAGTTCTTTATTATTCTTGTATTTTGACCCAATTTTAATGTTTATACCTATGAACTTGAAAAGGCCCTCTGTATTGGTTTAAAAATCGATAGTAACGCGAGTTAGCAATTTTTTTGTAACGCGAGTTACCACATAATTTTTGCATTATTTTTAAAAATACCACTTAATATTGTTGTTTCTAATAAAGAAATACTTATTGATATCCTGCTGCCTTTACTTATGTCTAATGTAAAGAAATTTACCCACCAATTTCGCAGAAACTTGCGAAAGAAATTTAAGCTCTGAACATGTTGTCCAAAAATGGTAACGCGAGTTACCAGAACTATTCACTATTTTACTGGTTAAATATTAAGTTATCAGTGAAAATTTCAACTAATATGCAACGAGAACAAAGTATTTTCCTTATACAGAATCCAATTTTATTAGTTAATCCAAAGGCTGAGCCTCAAAAGCTCCATTAAACTCTTAAAAAATGTTCTAATTGTAACGCGAGTTACCATGGAATTACCCCGCTTCAATTTACCTGAAATCAAATATTTTTCATATGTGCCGAATAGTTTCAGAAATATGACAAGATTGATTTTTTTAGAAGGAGGGGGCGTGACCCCCCTAATTTTTTATTAAAAATTTGTTTTCCAGTGCCAATTACATATGTACCGAATCTC
The DNA here is from genome assembly GCA_951812925.1 of Calliopum simillimum. NCBI lineage: Eukaryota > Metazoa > Arthropoda > Insecta > Diptera > Lauxaniidae > Calliopum > Calliopum simillimum. The sequence goes on from OX638372.1 coordinate 87,419,553, forward strand.
ATTCCCCTGAGTCCAATATTTCCAGAGATACAAGAATTTCGGGTCGAGGGGGCGTGGCACCGCGCAGTTTTTTATTGGATGCACTTTACTCAAGCATTGTTCGTACACACACCAAACTTCATTCACTTATGTCAAATAGTTTCAAAGTTAGGACTGATTCTTGCGATTAAAGCCATATTTTTCCATATAAATAGCGTTTTTCCGACCTTGAACGGCTTTGCGGCACGGTCAAATATTTTTCGATCAGGACCAACATTTTTATGTTTAATACTTACACCAATAGGAAACTTTTTAGCCCCTGGGAGCAAGGTTTTTTTACATTTTTGATTTTAACGATAGGTCTAATACATATTATTGGAGTCATCAGTTGTATAAACCATTAAACTGGAAGACTATAATAATCCTCGAAAGAAACTTTATGGAACGGGTTCAAAGTAAGTAGTATTATTCGTGTAGGATTATGGTCACTTACACGAATACTAACTTCAAATCAGTTTATGCTTGATTCGCTCACTGAAACATGGAGTTTCTACAGCGGTTCAAAGTAACAGAATTCCGCAGTTGTCGAATTATAATTTATGTTCCTACTTATGTAGACACTTCAGACTCAAAGAAGTTAAACATTATAGTATTTAAATAAAATGATTACTAACATGCTGCTTGGCACTAATGTAAAAAATCGTAAAGTGTAAATACCACATTTTTCAATTTTCCATTGTAAAGTCATCAGGCCACTTGAAATCTACGGCGGAAAACTGCCTCCAACGAAATAAATAAAAATTGAATAACAACAAACAATAAAATCCTTCACAACAACAACAATGACAACAGCTATAATAATAACAACGAGAGTGAAAAACGTAGGTTAAGACCTCTAACGACGCTCATTACAACCATCAGCAGCAACAGCAACAGCAACAACAACAACAACACAAATAACAATAGCAGCACAGTCTGCCAACAACAAAAATATCGACACTTTGAACTCCACGTCGTTGCCTACATTTTGTGGTCTTATGTTGCGCAACATGCGGCAAATAACTGCACAAATCATATGTTTTAGTATTTGTGTATGTTTGTGTGGTTGTGTGTGTGAAGCATGTACGACTCACAAAAATTGCATTAAACAATTTTCTTCTTCTTACATAACAACATGCAATTTTTTTTTTCACTCCACCACTGCTGTTGCCGTTGCGATCGTAACGAGTCTCATGTTGCTATTGCTATTACATGTTGCTACTCCTGCTGCACATTTGAAAATGAAAATGCAAATGTTGCAAGAAAAAAAGAAAAAGAAAAACGAATGCAATAAAAGTAAAACTTTTCCGCTTTTCACGTTCAACGACGATGATCGTCATGAACAATTTTGTTGTGTGGAAAAACAACAACAACAACAAAAAGAAAAAAGTGTGGAAGAAAAACAACGCTGCAATTGTTGCACAACCACGTCTGATATAAAATTGTTATTTGCTGTTGCAGTTGCAAGTTGTTTGTGGAGAACAGCAGCAACAACACCAACAACAAAAAAGTGCATGTTATGCTGCTGCTGCTGCTGTGTTTTATCATTAGAGAGTGAATGTGAGGAGGCACCACTGCAAGAAAAAGTTATTTCATTTCAGCTTGAAAGTAGGACAATCAAATCGACAAACTGAAAGCCGGAAATGTTGTGTGAAAATCGCATTGTTGTTGTGTAGTGTAGCAACACCAATGGCAATAACAAAATGTCTCAAATAAAGTGGGAGTAGTTTGGATTTAGAAAATGGAGGGTTTTTTTAATGGTTCACTCAAGAAAAAAAAAAATATTCTTAAAAAAAGGTTACGATTAAATTGTTGAGGTTATTAATTGTAATGTATATATAAGACCCTCCTCAGGCACATATTTTTTTTTATTCTATACCTCCTCTCTAACCTCACAGAAGCTTCGTAACATTATTGATTACGTCCTGTGTAAAAAACTAATGCCTCCAACATAAAATTAAGATATATTGTTTTTTTTTTTCTAGATTAAATACGCATTTTCAAAATTTCATCCTTATGTGAAACTCTAAACCTACATTTTGGATAAAGTTTTTTGTTCTAAGGTCACGATGAAAATACACAAGAAACAATTTTCTATTTAATGGGTGTTGTAAACCATTTCAAAACGATCAAGATTTTTTTGATGGCACCCGTTTGGCTATAAATTGGCATAAGCAATAGTAGTATGGAAAAAATTACTGCCAAATATTTTTTAAAAATTTAAAAAAAAGGCGGAGATATGGGACTTTGAAATTTTCATGTTAGTTTTTTTTGAGAATCTATAACTTTAGTTGCATTTATCCAATTCTCAAATTTATGGTGTCAAATGATTTGTCTTTAAACAGGCTTTAAAATAAAAATTAGCAAAAATTATTTTTTTTTATATATTGTTTACACTGAAAAAAAAAAAAAATTTTAAATTGAGTTTCCCAAAATACGTAATTTTTGATATTTTTTATTTTTCTTGCAAAAAACGCTTCAGGTGTAACTTACCAGTCCTCCAAAAATTGGAGTGGGCCTGCCAGTGGTTCTCCAGAAAAACAATAAAATGTGGCTTCTACCGCAATTTTTCAATACAATCTTTTTGAATTTGAAATTTTTAACTAAACGGTAATTTGAATTGGAAAAAAGTGCGTTGGTATTTTCATTAGTTCTATACAAGCAAAAAAAAAGTCAATAAACTAACTTCAGCATTTGAAAATTTTATTTAATAAAAATTTTGAATTGAAATAATGTACTGAAAAATTGCGGAAGATACTACATTTTATTGTTTTTCTGGAGAACCACTGGCAGGCCCGCTCCAATTTTTGGAGGACTGGTAAGTTACACCTGTAGCTTTTTTTGCAAGAAAAATAAAAAATATCAAAAATTAGGTATTTTGGGAAACTAAATTGAATTTTTTTTTTTTTTTTCAGTGTAAGCAATATAAAAAAAGAAAAAAAATGTTTTATTTGACAGCCTGTTTTAAGGTAAATCATTTGACACCATAATGTTGAGAATGCAACTAAAGTTATAGCTTCTCAAAAAAAAACTAACCTAAATATTTCAAAGTCCCATATCTCCGCCATTTTTTTAAATTTTGAAAAAATATTTGGTAGTAATTTTTTCCACTATGTAACTATTGCTTATGCCAATTTATAGTCAAATCGGATTCCATGAAGAAATTTCTTGATCGCTTACACATGGTTTACACCGGGTATTTTAACCGGGTTTTCTAATCGCTCTAAATCGTTCCGAATCGCTCGAAATCACTTGTTATGTATACTCGTGTCGCAAGTAGCGATTCGCTCGATCATAAACACTGCTTCATACTTCAATTTGTCAAGTTGAAAAATATTTTTAAAAAAAAAACTTCAATCACACTTTTTTTATGTTAAGAAAACCAAAAATCATTTTATATTATTGAATAACTTTTCGCTGTTTTTATAAGAAAATGCTTCATTTAACGTATATATAAGGGTAAGAAACATTTCATTCAAAGTATGAGCTATCACTAAACACTACTTTGTCCCAACTTTCTGGCAGTATATGAATTCCACGGCATCTTCATAATGGAATGGAAGCGCTGTTAGCCCGGATCATGTGGCATCGAATGAAATATGTGATAATCGGATGTTTGGTGAATACGTCAGATAGGGCAAGACTACCCATTTAAGGATTACCAATGATGGATGGCCGTTATTTTTTTTAGGGTTCAAGTCAAACGCATCAATTGAAGCCGATAGAGATTTCCCGCGATATAATTTGGTTTGAACAACTCATGTTGATCCCACCAAATGCAGGGGAAAAACTTCGAACTGTGGATATTTGGATTTGCTAACGATTTATTTATTTATTTACTTCTGAGTGAAAGAGATGTGGCTATAAGAGTTTTCGTAAAATCAATAGTTTTCCTTCCACATGGTTTCGGTGGCAGCGTGTTAAAACATGTTTCATATGACACTAATATTTTTCGATTCAATCCAGGGTTAGCCAACTTATACCGGTTCTTATAAAAGATATAGCAGTACCCTCCGCTGGCTATATATTCGAAAGTTGATCAGTTGCTTTTGTTGTTGTAGTTGTAATTCATTCCCAGAGTTCTAATTGTAAAAAAAAAAATCCGACATGTGTTCAACAACGTAAACAGAAGACACCGTGAAAAAATTGCTTATTTCAGCTGACTCGCTGCTCTTGGACATTGCAGTCAACGCTTGTGGAAGTTTTCTTACAGAGAAGTTACACCCAACCAATCGGTTGGGTATGGCAGCAGTTAGCGAAGCGACACCATTGTGAGTTGCTTTCGATAAAAGCAAATGGCTTTTGCATGGAACATTTTATGGAGCTCGATGAAACTGAAGGGTTCTTGAATTTAAAAGCCAAGCAGTTGAGTTGCTTGCAAGCAATGATCTCCGTGTTCCAACATAAAAATCTATTTGATCCTTATGTTGTTCTCGTTCGGATTGATCGTGTTCAAAGATCAATCCGAACGAGAACAAAATGAGGCTCAAATGTTGCACCAACGTTGTACACCGAAGCTATAAATTTGCGTATCACTTCCCACAACATTAAAAGTGGATGGAGTGGCTGGAAAATTTAGAGGATCGCGCAGAGTTCAGTGTTGCAGTTATGGGAGATAATCTATTCATAGTGGAAGGTGAGGTTGGAGATGCCTCTTGTAAGTACGGATTGCAGTCTCGAATAGTATGTTATGCTATAGCTGGTTGTGGAAGAAGCACAATCGAGCGTTATGATCCCGAAACCAATCAATGAACTTTGATGATGAGTAAGTAGCCTTAGTGAGAGAACACCTGTCGGATTACACACTGCATTCAACGATAAAGTCTACACTACAATGATTTTATCGTTGAATGTAGTGCGTAATCGTGTCGAGGAATACAACTATACAACGAGTGAGTGCAAAGTGAATTCATCTTATCGAGACAAAGTTTTTTGGATCAAGTCCAATTTCCGGATCATTGCCAATTTTTTTTTTTTTTAGTGGTAACAGGGTTTTAAAAACATGGCTTTAAATAAATTACATCAATAACAACAAAAAGTGTCGCTTGGACCCAGTTTCGGTGATATAGCCATCGGAATATCAAGATATATCTTTGATAAAAACCACTGTAAGTTTGGAACCCATCAATGCATTTAGAAAAAAGTATGTCAAATTATAAAAGTTTTAAATTTGAGCTACGGTTGTCGAGATATAACAGTTTTTTGAAAATAAAGCTTCGCTATCCGGAAAAAAAAGCGAGATAGCGAAAAATTTTATTAAATTTTGTCGACTTATTTTGTTCGTGTCCAGATTTTCGTTCAGTGTAATGGAAATATCTGTAATATCTATATATAGGGTGTATTGCATTAGGTTACGATTCTTCTTGGAGGTGAGAGAGGAGGCCTAGACAAACAAAAAATTTAACCCGGTGCACAGTGGGAGATTGATACATCAAGCTGGAATTAATTCAAATTTCAAAGTTGTCATTGGGCCAATTTTTTCCACGCAAATGATTGACTATAATTTCCTGTGCCTAACGGTATTAAAACTTTTATTGTGAGTTTGCTATTTTGAACTTTCGTGCCTCACCAGGGATTCAAGAAATATATGTTTTATTTCATAAATACATCTTTTATGATTGGTGGGACCAAATATGAGCTGCGTCTTCTTGCGTCTTATTTTTTTATGGAATTTTTAAGACACAATAATTGCTTCCAGGAGCATTTTTTTGAAATGTATTTTGTGGGCATGTCCGTTGGGTGGTACCTCCTAAATACAGATATTTAGTCTTGGGCTAAATTTCAAGTTGATATCTTTATCCAATCCTATGTATTTGCAATCGTACCTCTGAAAAATGTTATAATTCCTCTGGCAAAGGTCACAAAAATTTTAAGGTCAGTGCCCGATCATCGAATTACTTCATATTGAACCACAACATTGCTCAAGTAGACATTTATTTGTACAAATTTTCAGGTCGATATCTCTTCGTTTTCTCTACACATATAAAATATGGTTCATTTTGTATGGGAAATAGGCGTGTCCATTAACTAATCGTTCCCATCTTTCGATTTTCCTAACTAGGTGTAGCTTACTCAACGTAGGAGTCATAGGAGTAATACTTTTATTTTTTTCTAACTAAATGTTGAAATCTCCCACTGTGTGCGGTGGCGGGACGAAATGTACAACTGAGGAGTTATAAGGTTAAAACTGATTTTCTGACTTGTTAGGTTTTAGGGAAAACTTTAAGTCAGTTATACAGGCTGTCCAAGAATGTATTTTTCATATGTAGGGCTTAAAAGGATTTCGCAAAGCTCTGGACCTTCAAAATTGGTATTTCGGATTTTGTCCCTATCTTTAGCGGCCATTTTAAAGGCACTTCAGACTATCTGAGAAGTCATATGCGTTTTCTTATGTTTTTCTATTTGATTTTTTCTCTGACTGTCAAATTTTTATTGTTTTTAATTTATTTTGTTCAAATTGTTTTAATTTTATATTTTTCAAATAACATTAAAAAATTTGAAAACTCATATGACTTCTCTTTTCAAATAGATTCAAATCTAATGCCAAAATAACTCATATGAGTTTTCTTCTGATAAATCATTTGTGTAATAAATTTACATTCACACTATCAGAGTTGCCATATTTGACAACTCATAAGAGTTTCTGTATGACTTCTCAGATAGTCTGAAGCGGCTTTTAGTAAATTCTTGTTAAATTTCCTTTAATTCGGAAACACATTTGTCACATCAATTTTTTAATTTGAGGTTAGAGAAAACTTCAGGGCAGCGTGCTGCCAATACATAAAATTATTTTTCCTGTCTTCAAAAAATTGGTATAACGAATGGATTACTGAATCAAAAGAAACTTAACAAGGGTATGAAAAGATATGTTAATATACTTTTTCATACTAAAATGGCCGTCAAAGTCAAAAAATCAGAAAAAAATATAAAAATCAATTTTAAGGCAATTACAATTAGCTAAAAGATTTCTTTTTTCTTAAACGTTAGGGTGACTCAAGAACAGTTTTTTTTTTTTTTGGCAAACAAGTCAGAAAATCAGTTTTCACCCTATAACTCCTCGGGGGTATATTTTAGACCCCCCCACGTGGAATTTTATGTTAATCTAAGCCTCCTCTGTCACCTTCCAGAAGATTCATAATCTTGTGCAATACACCCTGTATAAAAGTAAATTTATTGCATAATAAAAAACTCGATCGTCGTATTATGGAAAAAAAAAAGTGCAAGTTAAAGAAGAAAATCAAAAGAAAAACTAAAAGGTGCAAGAAGAAAAACCATGCGATCGTCTGTCAGTGTGGGCAATATTGTTGTTGCTGTTGTTGTTGTTGTTGTTGTGGTCGTGGAGCGGTCGTTGGTTTAGTTTTGCAACATTTTGTTTCTTTCTTTTCTTACAGCTGACAACTTTATGCTGTTGTTGTTGCTGCTATTAAATAATGCCTACCGCAGATATGCACACACACACACATAGACAAATTGAGTTTTCCTTTTTTCCTGTGTAATGTGCGATCGTTGCGTTCAATCGCATGTTGTTGTTGTTGCCGTTGACTTAGTTTTTACTTTCAATTGCGAGTGAAGAGTTATTTGTTGCCGCCTGCCGCCTTGTCGCTGCTGCATGTTGCATTCTGTTTTTGTATTGTTGTTGCTTTTGATTTTTAATGTCTTCGTTTGTCGGTCGAATGTTCATCGTTGCAAATTCCCGTTGGTTGGTTGTCGTTGTTGCTGCTGTTGCTATTACTGTGTTTGTTATATAATCAATTGCAATTCATTGCACCAGTGTGTTGCTGCTGCTGCAATTGCATTCTTTTTTTCTTTCACAGTCCATGATCATTAAAGTTTGCTGTTGTTAATGCTGGTGTTGCTGCTGCTGCAACATATTTTCTGGTTTCTGATTTCTGGTTAATTCTCCTGTTGCTGACTGGCTGGCTGACTGACTGTTGTTGCTGCTTGATCTTGTCTTCACCTCCCCACAGGCAACACATGCATTTGTCTTACGAAACCCCCTGAGTACCCCACGTAAACCAATTGCTCTTCTCTATATTTCTCGTTGTTATTCAATTTATGTTGTTACATATTCTACATGTTGCTGTTGTTGCTTTTTTCTTCATAAATTTCGCGGAAAACTCGGGAAAACTTGTTCTGTTGCGTATTGTTGTTGTTGTTAGTATTGCAGTTGCTGCTCTTAAACTCTAGAAAATTCATTTGGTCGCAAGATGGCGTAATAGCGAATTTTTTCTTGCTTATGGCATACGATCATAAATGTTGTAATTGCAGCTATAAAAGTTGTTGCTGTTGTTGTTGTCGTTAGATAATCGCGTGATCACCGCTGCTGCTGCGGCAGCAAATTGTTTCTCACTTTTTTTTCTTCAACTTCATTGAATGAATTATTTAATTCTTTCGTAAAAAGACTTTGTGACGGTAATGCAATTTGGTTGTGCAACTGCGGAGAGGTTGGTTGGCTGCACTTGTCAAAAATGATTGAAAGAGATATCAATTGAAATGAATGAATGTGCATACTCAGTTGAAATTGAATTGAAATTGAATTGAAATTGAATTCAATTGAAATTGAATTGAAATTGAATTGAAATTGAATTAAAATTGAATTGAAATTGAATTGAAATTGAATTGAAATTGAATTGAAATTGAATTGAAATTGAATTGAAATTGAATTGAAATTGAATTGAAATTGAATTGAAATTGAATTGAAATTGAATTGAAATTGAATTGAAATTGAATTGAAATTGAATTGAAATTGAATTGAAATTGAATTGAAATTGAATTGAAATTGAATTGAAATTGAATTGAAATTGAATTGAAATTGAATTGAAATTGAATTGAAATTGAATTGAAATTGAATTGAAATTGAATTGAAATTGAATTGAAATTGAATTGAAATTGAATTGAAATTGAATTGAAATTGAATTGAAATTGAATTGAAATTGAATTGAAATTGAATTGAAATTGAATTGAAATTGAATTGAAATTGAATTGAAATTGAATTGAAATTGAATTGAAATTGAATTGAAATTGAATTGAAATTGAATTGAAATTGAATTGAAATTGAATTGAAATTGAATTGAAATTGAATTGAAATTGAATTGAAATTGAATTGAAATTGAATTGAAATTGAATTGAAATTGAATTGAAATTGAATTGAAATTGAATTGAAATTGCATTGAAATTGAATTGAAATTGAATTGAAACTGAATTGAAATTGAATTGAAATTGAATTGAATTGAAATTGAATTGAAATTGAATTGAAATTGAATTGAAATTGAATTGAAATTGAATTGAAATTGAATTGAAATTGAATTGAAATTGAATTGAAATTGAATTGAAATTGAATTGAAATTGAATTGAAATTGAATTGAAATTGAATTGAAATTGAATTGAAATTGAATTAAAATTGAATTGAAATTGAATTGAAATTGAATTGAAATTGAATTGAAATTGAATTGAAATTGAATTGAAATTGAATTGAAATTGAATTGAAATTGAAATTGAATTGAAATTGAATTGAAATTGAATTGAAATTGAATTGAAATTGAATTGAAATTGAATTGAAATTGAATTGAAATTGAATTGAAATTGAATTGAAATTGAATTGAAATTGAATTGAAATTGAATTGAAATTGAATTGAAATTGAATTGAAATTGAATTGAAATTGAATTGAAATTGAATTGAAATTGAATTGAAATTGAATTGAAATTGAATTGAAATTGAATTGAAATTGAATTGAAATTGAATTGAAATTGAATTGAAATTGAATTGAAATTGAATTGAAATTGAATTGAAATTGAATTGAAATTGAATTGAAATTGAATTGAAATTGAATTGAAATTGAATTGAAATTGAATTGAAATTGAATTGAAATTGAATTGAAATTGAATTGAAATTGAATTGAAATTGAATTGAAATTGCATTGAAATTGAATTGAAATTGAATTGAAACTGAATTGAAATTGAATTGAAATTGAATTGAATTGAAATTGAATTGAAATTGAAATTGAATTGAAATTGAATTGAAATTGAATTGAAATTGAATTGAAATTGAATTGAATTGAAATTGAATTGAAATTGAATTGAAATTGAATTGAAATTGAATTGAAATTGAATTGAAATTGAATTGAAATTGAATTGAAATTGAATTGAAATTGAATTGAAATTGAATTGAAATTGAATTGAAATTGAATTGAAATTGAATTGAAATTGAATTGAAATTGAATTGAAATTGAATTGAAATTGAATTGAAATTGAATTGAAATTGAATTGAAAATATTGATTGTAAGAATTCCTAATTGATTTTAAATTTTTGGGTTTCGGGATAAAATTTCACCTTTTGAGTGTTCAGCAATTAGTAGTAAAATTTTATAGCAAATATTTCTGTAGTGCATACTAAGTCAATATTCCCCTGTTTTAGGTGTCATTTTTGTACCTTTTTAAGAAAAGCGCAAAAGTGACCCTCATGTGGGGGTTGTAGAGGGTTAAAATTTTGTACAAAAATATTCCCCGCAATATCCTGCATAAGTTTACTGAACACATGACACACCCAGATGTAAGGATCATATAGTTAAATTCATAGAATTAGAACAAGAATGCGTTATTTTTTGTTTTTTTCATGTAGAGTGGATTCAAAAACTTCAAAAATCGATTAAAAAAAATCTGACGTGCTGGAGAAAAACGACGAGAGACGGGTATTTTTGTAACGTCTATTTTAAAAATTTTTTGGATTTTCTCATGTGTTTTTTATGTGTCGAATGGTGTAATCAAATGCTACCCAGATTCTTTTTCCGTACAAATCAGTCGGTAAAAATGGAAAAATGTTGGTATTAGAAAAAAGGTGGGAAACCCCCCAGGCCAAGTTAGATAAGTGTTGGAGGGTTACAATTTTTAACTGTCTGTTACAACACTATAAATTGTCGTCTCCAAAATGATGAATCATACGATAAAAATCTCATTAACCTTTTCTACAGTAAATTTCCTATGCTATGACATCTTATTGCTACACATTACTTTTCTGCAGAAATAACTGTAAGTGAGATATCAGCAAAAAATAGATTTTTATGACCTTTGACAGGTTTCTAGAAAACAATGCAGAAGAAAATGTGTGGGTGTTCATATCTAGAACTAATTTCTTTAACCCAAGGTGTCGTTAGTTAAATTTGTATGTCGTCTTGAAGACTATTTGAAAATTAGACGCAAAAAGAGCGTTGTGCGAAATAATTCCAAGTGCTTTTTTTTACCGGAATAATCTTTATTTATGCATTAAAAATAAAGTGTAGAAAGTCCATTATGAAATCGTATACGCACTAAATGTCAAAGCTAGCAACATGTTTGTAGCTAAACAAAATTTGCAACAAGCCGGAATTTGCTTATATAGTTTTCTTGGGACAGTATTTCAAAGTTTTTTTTTTTTTCTTCAACTGATGTATTTTACTTTATCTGAATAAGATAAAGCTTAGAGACTCGGAGCTTAAAAATTTTAAATCGGAGTAGTTACTACTGAATCTATGTACCTTAAATATCATACATGTGAACAAACTACTTACTGGTTTCTTTATAGTACGAGGCGGGAAAAATCCAATTTCATTATTTAAAGTTTATCTAAAGGTGTGAAATTGATGATATTAAGATGAAAGAATGCCATCGACCAAATCACCACCATTGATACACATTTATTCTCGAATTAAAGCATTTTGAATTTTTGCTCTGAAAACATCTGGCTACAATAATATTTGTCACTATTTGTGAAAACTTTGACACATACCCATAATGACATTTCTTTTGGTCCACCTTGCAGAAGAGATTCTGCGGTTTGCTTTTGTCTTTGAAGTGCAACTAAAAGTTAGTCAAATGAGGTACTATATTTATAATTTATTGTATTTAAAGTTAATAATTAATTATATCAAAAAAAAAAACAGTGCTGAAGATGCTTAAGTGTTTCGTTTTTGAAGTAAAAAACATTCAGAATGAATTTTTCAAAATGCTACGTAGGATATGCATGAGGAATACCGTATACGTTCAAGAATAAATTTTATAAACAAAATACAAAAATTTGCTTCAACTTTTTCCAAATCGAAACTTAAACTTTCACATTATACTTTTTTTTTTTTCAAATGTAAAAAAAGTACACAAACTTCATTAGGTGCGTCAGTAAAAAAAAAAAAAATTAACAAAAATAAATTGTTGAATTTTATTTTTATTACTTTTATTGTTATTGTTATTTAAGTGAGGTCTACTTCCCCTCAATTGCTTGAGTGAGTTGTTGGACTCACCTTTAAGCCAAAGCAAAAGCAACGAAGGCAGATGTATTGTTCAAAACAAACATTTACTTTACATTTTACGTAAGCTTCACATTGAACTTTACATTTTTTTTTTTTTTTTTTTTTTTATTTTGAAATTTTGTTTGTTTTTGACAAAGACGTGTCTGGCATCTTTATGCGTAATTGTTCAAACAAAATAATAATAATAATAACAACAATAATGAATGGCGTTAGTAATAATAGTAGTTCAGCGAAAAAACCACTTCCAATACAATTTGAAATCGAAATTTTGCACATTTTTCACTTTCCCTTATTGTCGGCGGTTTTGTTTGTCCATTACTAATCTCCACTAACTGACTGATTTCAAGGGGGTTTTATTGCTTTCAATGAAGACGTTCGTTGAACACATCTTTATGACCGCGACAGCATATGGACAATACATTAATTTTTCGCTGCCTTATTTGTAATGATTTTGGGATTGAAGACTACAAGTACAGTACTTGCAGATATATGTATGAGGTATATCTACTGTTGAAGTGCAAACTTAATTATTTGTCTATTTAATTGTTACTTTTTGCCTTTTCTTCTGTTTTATTGTGTATTTAAAACTTTTCTTTTCGAAACCAGAAGTAACGAAAAAACATTTGCTAAAAGTTGAATGAACTTTAGTTACATGCGATAAATTCAGCGCGTTTAGTGTCTTTTATGTTTCTTGAACTTGCGTTAATTGTTGAAATTTTGATTTCAATTTCATTTCAATTTTGTTACAATTTTAATTCAATTTCATATTGATTCAGTGAAGTCAGGTATTATTAGGATAAATATACTCTTTTATGGACCAAATGTCATCTTTGTGCCATTAATGCCCTTCAAACTTAATTTCAAAGTGAGCATACCTTACTCCCTTATAAGTAAATATACAAAATAAAATAAAGCACAACATCCTCCTCCCATTGAAGGAAATTTGGCATTGTGAAATCTTGATTCCTGATGGCAAAAAAAAAAAATATCTAAAAATCTTCGAGTCAACTGTAAAACTTGTCTATTAAACAGCGGCTAGTCTTTGACAAATTTTGAAAGTTTAGTGGCCCAATACTGTGACAAATGTGGAAATCCTAATTTCTGATTATGCGAAAACATCCTATATCTGGGAAAGTATGGTATATTTGACAGCATACATATGGCTTTGAAGTTTGAATAACTTTCAACAAAGTGTATGAAATCTCCCATAGTGCATCGCCTTGGAACGAGAATTGAACCCATGACCCAACAAGCATAAGAAAGTTGGGCTGCCATACAATTAGGATACAGCAAAACTTGAAAGAATGTTGTCTAATTGTTTATTTATATTATTTAGTCCGGACAGCCTTTTTTAGAGGACACTGGTTTCTTTTGGGTGAATATACTTTGGCCGCGTTAGAGATAAAACTTTGAAGCCACGTCACTTTTTGGCGTCACATTTTTTTGACACTTAAGTATTTCGCGTCACATTTTTTGTCTCACATTTATCGAAATTTTTCGCGTAAAATTTCAACACTTTTTGGCGCCACATCCTTCGACTCTCATTTGGCGTCACATTTTTCGACACTTGTAGCTTAATATTTTTCAACCCTTTTTCGGTCACGTTTTGGACTTTTTTCGTGCACACTTTTATAGTGTTACAATTTTCGACACTTTTTTCACGTCACATTTTTCGACACTTTTCTGGAGTCATATTTTTTTGGCACTTATTTTTTGTCTCACATTTTGGTGTCACATTTTTCGACATTTTTAACATAATATTTTTCGTCACTTTTTTGGCGTCACATTTTCTATTTTTTTTTTTTGCGTCACATTTTTATTTTTCGACACTTTTTTCGCGTCACATCTTTTCGAATCTTTTCGGCATCACGTTTTTCGACACTTTACTGGAATTACATATTTTGACACTTATTTCGCGTCACATTTTTTGTCTCACATTTATCGACATTTTTCGCGTAAAATTTCAACACTTTTTTCGCGTTACATTTTTCGACAATTTTGGCTTAATATTTTTCGACACTTTTTAGACACTTATTTGGCTTCAATTTTTTTTGCGTCACACTGTTATGGTGTTAAATTTTTCGACCCCTTTTTCGCGTCACGTTTTATCGACACTTTTCGGCGTTACATTTTTCCACACTTTTCTGGAATCACATTTTTTTGACACTTATTTTGCGTTACGTTTTCAGTGCCACATTTATCGACATTTTTCGGGTAAAATTTCAATACTTTTTGACGTCACATTCTTGGACTCTCTTTTGGCTTAATATTTTTCGACATTTTTTCAGTCACTTTTTTGTTGTCAAATTTTTCGACTTTTTTGGAGTCACATTACCCGACACATCTTGGTGTCACATTTTTCGTTAGACCTTTTTCTATTTCTTTTTTTTTTGGCGTCACATTTTCGACTTTTTTTGCGTCACACTTTTATGGTGCTGAATTTTTTCAACACTTTTATGGTGTCACATTTTTCGACACTTTTCTCACGTCACATTTTTTCGACACTTTCCGGCGTCACATATTTCGAAATTTTTTGGCGTAAAATTTTTCAGCACCTGTTTTGGCGTCACATTTTTGACACTATTTTCAAATCACATTTTTTCAATATTTTTATGAGGTCCCATATTTTCACACATTTCACACAGCTTTCGAAATTTTTTTGCGTCACATTTTTCAAAATTTTCTGGCATCACATTTTTTCTACACTTATTTGGCATCACGTTTTTTTCGTCACGTTTTTCCACAGTTTTTTCACATTTCGACACTTTTTTTGGCGTCACATTTCTCGAAACTTCTTGGTGTCACATTTTTCGATATAACCTTTCATGTCTCTCAAACAATACAAGCTATATTAATGACATGAAAGTGGATACAATAAACTGAACGAAAAATGGGCGTAATCAGATAAGTGCCACGCCCATAGATATAAGTTTGACTTGTTTGACTAGGTGTATTGGATTGTTTTTTACAGGTTCTTGCTTTGTTTCTGTACACAGAAAAAAAGCGAACATTCGAACTCGCTCGAACAAAATTCCATCAAATGATATTGCAGTTGCAATAGGTTCGCGACTGCTAAGCTGAGCCAAGAGTAGCTAAAACTTTGGCAAATATTTTAAGAATTTCGTTGGGTGTGCTATTCGGGGAGGAGAACATTGATTCGCTGGGTATGGTTTATGGCGGCGTGCAGGGGTGATGGCAAACTTTTGATTTGAAATATTTTGGAAATATTAAATCACTCAAATGAAAAGATATAAAACTCGGATTTCAGTGGGGTGTTTTGTGGAGCTCTTGCGCTCCGAGAGCATATAAAAGACACCAGAAATGTTGCCAAAAACAGAAACAATTGAATTATTGGAGCTTTTCCCGGAATTCAATAGCAAAGTATCTACAATTTTCTTTATGTAATTCGATCGTTTTCGATAAATTACAATAATTTCATTGAAGAAAATTAATTCTCTTACAGCATTACAAGTTAATTTAATTTCAAAGCAAATTAGTCGTTAATCAATTGGAAAACATGCAAAATAATTAAAATCGCATGTCAAAGCATAAGAAGTTAAATAAGAAATTGCCATTAAATAATATAATTAAATGAAAATAAAACTAATAAATGAAAAACAAAAAAAACAAGAAACCAGCTGTTATACAACAGCTGTTAAATGTTGCTGTTGCTGTTGTTGTTGCATCAATTGCAACGATGATTGTTGCTGTTGCTCACGGCGGCAAATGTTGGTTGGTTGGTTGTTTGGTTGCTTCCTTGTATGACATAATCATCCTATTTAACCGACTGACGAGTCCATGAGAGCAGAGGCAGGCAGACCGACGACAAGCGCCTAACAATTTTAATTTTTTGTTGTATTTGTTGTTGTTGTTTTTGTAACTTGTAAACCGAATCACTGTCAGTGGTGCTGTTGTTGCAATGTTGTAATTTTTCATTGCGAATTTCTTTTCATCGACATCTTTGTTGTTGTTGCTATGTTTTATTATCTTGCGGTTTATTGCTGGCAACATTAAATTCTCCGACGTTTTTTTTTTTTTTTTGTGTTGCTGCAACTTTTATGTCTAATGCAGTTTTTACTTTCTTTCGGCTTAACTGACTTTGTGCAATCCAATCCAATCATAGCGCAAATTTTTCAGTTTATTGCCTCTTGGTGCTTTGTTTTTTTAATGGTTTGATTAACCTACATTTTGCTGTGATATTTTTTATTTTTTTTGCCTATGATACATTGCTATTTGCACTACGTATATTGTGCAAAAATTTGAAACTCATCATTTTCTTTTGATAAAAAATTTTGCATAATTAAAAATAAAAACCGCAAATATGGGTTATCTTTGTTTACTTGACACCACTGCTCAAAAATTGTCAACTCGCAATCGAGTGCATGGGAATTCAACCTCAAACCTTAAGAATCTTTTTCTAAATTCTATTTAAAACATAGGGGAGATGTGTGTACCTTGGTCCGAGTGTATCTCGGTCCAAGTGTCGGTTGCCACTCAACAGTTGCACGTGTACGATAATGTTCTTCTATGGAATTTTCTACTCATACCGCTGACTGATATACTTAAGTAGACTTCAGACCGTCAAGCTTTATGCAGGTATAAAAAGTGACGGAAAAAGTGTTTTTGATGTGTAAAAATTAGTTTTTGGAGTAAACTTCGAAAAGTTTTGTGAGAAACTTACTTGAAATATTTCAGTTTTGCAACATCATGAAGGAAGTTTAGTTATTGTTTTAAGCTTTTAGTGTGTTTAAGATGTATTTTCATTAATATATGTTATGGGTGTGACAGTTTTTAAAACATGCCATCTGTGTGTACCTTGGACCTATGCTTATTGACCATCGAGCCTTTTTCGACGGGCAACCAGGAAGCCATAATCTCCCTTCAATATAATATTATTATTAGTATTTACGGGATAAATGCAATTATTTGCAACCGTTTTTGTTTACTTAATTGTTTTTTCGAAATTGACTTTTTTGTGTTATGATTTTTTATGATTATTTTTTTTTTTTTATTGAAAAAAATGTTACTTTTGATAACATAATAAATGGTTATTTTATAATTTATAACCTATATACTATGTATTCTTTTTTATTTTTGATAGTCCAAGGTACACTTGCATGGTGTACCTTGGACCGTTTGAGATTGCAACGGAAAAAGTTATATTTCTACTCAATGGTAAGACATAGAAATATAATTGTCACGTCATTTGATGCTGCAAGCATTGTAGAAATATAACTTAATCAAAAAACTAAGGAAACTTTTTTGGAAAATCCAGCACATTGAAAAAACTGAAAAGCGGACCAAGGTACACGCATCTCCCCTATTTTCTAAATTTAAATAAATTCTTCTAATCTTCAAAGATTTTTCTTTAAAAATATTGAAATATTAATTTGCAGATAATTTTTTCAAAATTTAAAGCTTATTATACTCACCTCAACATAGAACACCTTCTCACTGAGCGTCTTGAAACCATACATACCGCATATGTATTTTTGCTGCTCCGATTGATTTTAAAGAAAAATCAGGCGTTAGGAAATAACGCCCAAAGACAAAAACGAAATAACGCCCCAATTGTTTTCATATAAATTTGGGCGATAATCATTTAGGAAATAACGCCCAAGAATTTGGGCTTTATTTCGTTTATTTGGGCGTTATTTCGTTTTATTTTTAAAAAATGAAATAACGCCCAAAAAAAAACTAAATAACGCCCAAAAAATAAAATAACGTAATAACGCCCAAAATTTAAACGAAATAACGCCCAAAAACAAAAACAAAATAACGCCCAAATTATTTTCATATAAATTTGGGCGTTAGGAAATAACGCCCAAAAAAAAAACGAAATAACGCCCAGAGGATAAAATGACGTAATAACGCCCAAAGAACAAAAAGAAATAAAGCCAAAATTTTTGGGCATCATTTCCAAAATGATTAATTATAGCCCAAATTTATATGAAAATAATTTGGGCGTTATTTCGTGTTTTTGGGCGTTATTTCCAAAATGGTTATCTCCCAAATTTCTATGAAAATAATTTGGACGTTATTTAGTTTTTGATTTTGGGCATTATTTCGTATTTTTTAGGCGTTATGTCGTTTTTAATTTTGGGCGTTATTATGTCATTTTATTTTGTGGGCATTATTTCGTTTTTTTTTTTTGGGTTTTATTTCGTTTTTTAAAAAAAAGGAAACAACGCCCAAAAAAAAAAAAACGATATAAAGCCCAAATTTTTGGGCGTTATTTCCAAAATGATTATCGCCCAAATTTATATGAAAATAATTTGGGCGTTATTTCGTGTTTTTTGGGCGTTATTCCGTGTTTTTTGGGCGTTATTTCCTAACGCCATAAATTTGGGCGATAATCGTTTTGGAAATAACGCCCAAAATTTATTTGTATGAAAATTATTTGGGCGTTATTTCATTTATTATTTAAAACGATGTAACGCCAAAAAAAAAAAAATGAAATGGAGCCAAATATTTGGGAATTATTTCCAAAATGATTATCGCCCAAATTTATATGAAAATAATTTGGGTGATATTTCGTTTTTGTCTTTAGGCGTTATTTCATATTTTTTGGGCGTTATTTCGTTTTTGATTTGGGCTTTATGATGTCATTTTATTTTTTGGGCGTTATTTGGTTTTTTTTTTTTTTGAGCGTTGTTTCATTGGGCGTTATTTCTTTACGCCGAATAATCATTGGGTTCGGACTGTGAGGTGTTGTACCCTACATACAAAATAGTTAGTGTTTTATTTGTTTGTGATCGCATAACGCCTGTTCTTATAAAATTTGATGCATCGCGGGGCGGGGGTCGCGTCCCCCACACAAAAACAAACATTAAATACTACATCTTCGCATCCATATCAGCTACCATTATAAAACTTGGTACATAGGTGTAAATAGTGTCTATCGAGCACCTTGCGAAAATTGGTGGAATCTTACGATGGGAAGTTGGACTGCCCTTACTAAAACAAATAATCTTCTTACAAAAAAATGCTACAGTAGACCACGCTTAATTGACCCCCTTTTAATTGACTTCCCCGGATTATTGAACTAAAAACAGCCTAGTGAAACTGTCCTCATTGAAGAAGGCACCCAAATCCGCTGATAATTGATTCCTGCTTAATTGGTTTCCCCGGTTAATTGATAGGAAGAAAATGGTTTCCAAATGGAAAATACATGTTAAATACCCCTTTTAAAAGATTTACATTATTAAGGGCCAATTTCACAATGTTCAGTTAAGTCTTAACTGGAACTTTAACTGGCACTTTGACATTAAATTTCATACAAAATTTTTATTTATCTGGAAGTTAAATTTTAACTGAACATTGTGAAATTGGCCCTAAAAGTAACAACAATTTTATTAATGGAAAAATCTGAACAGTTTTCAATGCAGCTCAATAAAAATTTTAATCCTACTCCGAACTGGTTATAGCAAAGGCAAAACCGTTAAGGTTTCGTCTTTCGTAAAGTCCATGGAGAAAAATCCTGCGATAACGCAAAAGGTGCAACTGATTTCACTATCTTTGTTCTTCCCGGATTATGAAAGGGTTTTGAACAAGCTTATATTTTTAACGTTGACGAAAGTGGATTGTGCTTTACATACTATGTCCAGAAGAGGTGATGACCTTAAAGGTTTTTTCTGCTGCTATTTTTATTTCTAGTGCCACTGGAAATTATAAAAAAATTTAAAATTTGACCCTGAATAACTTTTTATATTCACACAATTACAAAATTATCCCAATATTTTTCGATAGAAGTCATGTGCTTAGGCATCCGATTCAGCACGGCAGTCTGATGGACTCGTATTAAACATATCCTTAGCTATCGATTCCTATATACTTTTCCATTCCACCTAGTTTTTCAAATTTATATGCTCAGCTCTAAGTCTACTACGCACATACCCGAATTTGGTATAAATTTTCTTTATTTTATTTTAAGGTGAATTGAAGTTCCTTTTATGAACCTAACGCACTTTTTAATGTGCAATATACATACATATTTTTGTATTAGTTTTCTCCTTGTGGAGCTTTTGAGTTAAAGAAATTCTTAATGCTTTGAATACATAAAAAACCATCATATTAAAACTAAAATCGCCGAATGCTATTTTTTCCTATGCTTAATTGATCCACTCGATTAATGGTCCGGGATTCTTTTAATTGATCAGTCGGATCAATTAAGCGGGCCCCGCTTAATTGATTTCCCGGTTAATTGAACCGAAAAGTTTGTATTTTTCATCAAGTCAATTCATATTACCCAACTTTTGTCCAGACAAAACACGCACTTCATCCAAATCAAAATCATCGCGACACCTACTGGAAATGGTAGAGCAACGTTTGCCGGGCCATTATATAAATCGATTCAGCTTTTGCTCCTTTGCCTTAATCTCAACATATTCGCTTTGTTTCTTTTTTTTTTTCTAAAAAAAGATTGTGGGGGAGCGGTCCACAAAATTTTTTCCTTTTTTTTAAGTGGGCGGTGCCTCTCCCCTAGTTAAAATGTTTGTGTTTTATTGCAAGGAAGTATATTAAAACCTTGTTGTTTTATAGTGAGCAGTGTCACGCCCCTTAATAGAAATAATGCAAGCATGGTTGTTAATGACAGTTTGTTTGCTTAACACTTTCAATAATGATGGTACATCCGTGTCCCAGGACATATTTCTTGTACTGGTGATCCATTTCATAAACCCACCCTATGGTACATTATTTGAGCCATAATAAACCAATTCAAATCAAAAAATTATTTATATCTTTAAAAAAAATTCGTATTGAAAGGATTAAGTTTACAGTAGCGTAGTCTTTTTAAATCAAATGGTCAAATTTCGGTCACAAGGGGAACTCTAAAATGATTTAAATACAAAATCTTATAAAAAATGGCTCTCCATAGGTTAATGCAATAAAAAAAAGAAATTATATTGGGTGGAACACCTCGTCCTTGCAAAACATTCGATTCTGTTCTCGACGAACCTAAAAATGTAGTGAAAGCTGTTACTCATAAGTCTGCTCCACTATATTTACATTATCAGCATGGATCAAATAATATTGTTCATTTGAGCTTACTGTTCAATGAATTTTAATTAAAAACTCCAACTGAATTAAAAAACAAGGAAACATGCGTAAAAGAAAAACAAAATTTTATTGGAAGGCTTGTTTTCGTTACGTTTCAATGATCACCAAAATAAAATCATCAGAAGAATTTTCCAAATAAGCTTACAAACAAAGGCGCTATGCAAGAAAAGTATAATAAAGGGTGTTTTTTTTAGAGGTATAGAACTTCGAATTGAAATAAAACACAAGAAAATCGTTTTAATGTCCATCAATTTGGCTTTATTGGAAGGATAATTTTATGCCATTAATGTTTAAATATGATTTCGGGCATGTGTCCGCCGCGGCTGGCTCGAATAAAGCCAATTCTACAGGTCCAATTTTCAACCACTTTTTCGAGCATATGGGGCCGTATGTCGGCAATAACGCCACGAATGTTGGCTTCCAAGTCCCCTAACGTTTCTGGTTTGTTGGCGTAGACGAGCGACTTCATATATCCCCAAAGAAAATAATCCAATGGTGTCAAATCACACGATCTTGGTGGCCAATTGACAGGTCCATTCCGCGAAATTATGCGCTCATCGAATGTTTCCTTCAATAAATCGATTGTGACGTGCGCTGTGTGGCATGTAGCGCCGTCTTGTTGGAACCACAACTCATCCACATTCATGCCATCCAATTCGGGAACAAAATAGTCGGTTATCATGGCTCTATACCGGTCTCCATTAACGGTAACTGACTCTCCAGCATTATTTCGGAAGAAGTATGACCCAATGACTCCACCAGCCCATAGAGCACACCAAACAGTCAGTTTTTGTGGATGTAATGGCGTCTCAAGGGTCTCATGTGGATTCTCTTCACTCCAAATGCTGCAATTTTGCTTGTTGACGTAGCCATTCAACCAAAAATGAGCCTCATCACTGAAGAAAATTTTGCGACGAAAATCAGCATCGAGATCAATCTCATTTTCGGCCCATACACCAAAATCACGACGCATTGCATGGTCTCGCGGCTTTAATTCTTGCACAAGCTGGATCTTGTAAGGTCGCAAGCCAAGATCTTTGCGCAAAATCTTCCATAAAGTTGATGGACAAATCTCCAATTGCTGTGCACGGTGGCGAATCGATTCATTCGGGTCCTCTTCAACATTTTGCTCTACAGCGGCAATTGTTTCTTCGGTGCGCACTGTTCGACGTCTCTGCGGATGCGTATTATCACATAGAGTAAACGTAGTGCGAAAACGATCCATGGTTAACCGAATTAATTGCTCTGATGGACGATTATGTCGACCATAAAATGAACGGAGCTTGCGGTAAACTTCGCGAACTGAACCATTATTTTCGAAATAAATTTGCACAATTTGCAAGCGTTGTTCTTTTGTCAACCTCTTCATGATGAAATGGCAAACCAAACTGAACATAAATGACATTAGAGTTGCCAGATTTGACCACAAAATGCCAGTTTTATCTCTATTCGAAAAACAAACCTCTAAAAAAAACACCCTATATTAACGAGGGTGATGCAAAACAAGGGAAAAATCAAAAAAAATAATAGAACTTTTGCGTATGCTGCATTAACTTTGTGCTGTGATTCTCAACAAATCTATGCAAAGGATTTTTATAATTTTTTTATAACTTTTTCGCCGCTTTACTTGTTCCTGTTCCTGTATAATCTATATATATAAAAATGTAGTGTGCGTGTGTTTGTCGTCTTATAACTTTGAAACCGCTTAACCGATCGTAACCGTTTTCGCAGTATGTATATGTTTTGTACTGCAGGTAGCTTATAGCTATGCAAAGGGGGGATTGGGTGAGAGGGAGTGGTAGCCCCCATACAAAAAAAAGTCTTAAAATGCTATATCTATGCAGGTATAGCAGATTTTGTTATAAAACTTGGTATGTGGATAGATGTTTTTGCTACCAATCAACGTGCAAAAAGTGGAGTGAATTGCGCAAGAGGATATTGTATCCATCATACAAAAAAAAATGACTTCAAATGTTATATCTCTGTTGGTATAGCAGCTCTAGCTTTAAAACTTGGTACATCAATATAAATAGTGTTAACCATTAGCCTTGCAAAAAATTGCAGGGTTCGGCCATGAGGTAGTTGCGCACGCTATACAAAAAATTGGTTTAAATGATAAATTTCTGCACTAATAGCAGCTTTCCTTCAAATCAAACTCATCGCGTCACCTACAAAAAAGGGCAGAACAACGTTTGCCGGGACCGCTAGTTGTTTATAAATGCTATCCATTTTTGATGCCCATGTATGAGATTTGGTATACATGAAAAGTATGCACTGGACCGATCACCGTGGAAATTTACAAATACTGGCTTTCGGGAGCGGCGCGTGTTCCTGAGTCATTAGTTTTTTCGAGGCCCATGCCCCCTTGGATGACGGAACCAAAAATTAAATTTTTTTTTCCCCGCTTCCAAAAAAAATATTTCAACATATCTCTAAAAATATTTAACGGATATGAATGAGATGTGGTATATGTGTCGGGACAAATAATCTCCAAGGAAAAATGGGCGGTGACATCCCTTAAAAATGGTATATCTATGAAACTATCAAACGCACATAGATAAGATTTGGAACGTATATAAATTGCATCGAGGCAATTTACATTCTTTGATTTAATTTAATTGAAGACGTCCTGTCCTCTGTACAAAAGAAGGTGTAACAACGCACACCGAGAAATGCTAGAAAACACAACTATAAACATATCAATATGCCTCAAATGTCACCAAATTTTACTATAAAAAAAAAGTTGTTTGACTTTTTTCTTTAAATTATATTGTAAAATAATTGATGAACCCACTAAGAAAAAGATAAATAAATGAAATAAATAAATTACTCGTTAAATAGATGAAAATAATGGATACAAAGTGTAGAAGAAACAATAATAAAAATTGACTTTCACTATACAAAACGGCGCGGCGCAATCCGATCATTCATGATGTGTTTGTGGAGTAGTTTGCGCAAATGTTGCCATTGTTAATTTTTTGCATTTGTTACAATTGAATGATTTTTGCTGTTGTTTTTGTTGTTGTATTTTTATTTAATCTAAACATGTGCAACGCCTCTTCCTCCATAGAGATTTGCAGGTTACTGGCTTCTTTCCTTACTTTTATTTTCGTCGCGCATTGACTTTTGACGCCCATACTCCAATAGAGAGACCCACGACGAACAACACAGCGTCGACCCCCACACTAAAAAGTGAAGTGTTGCCAGTTTGGTTTTTTATTTTTTTTTTTTTTTTTGTTTCTTCTTCTTTTGTTTGCTAATTTTATTACTTTTATCAACGTCTATTGATCTACTTCACGTGAGTAAAATGTTTTGGATTTCCTCTGTTTTATTTTTGTTGTTTCACCCCTTTTCTCTCGTGTTGTTGTTTTAATTTAATGACGCGCGCCTTGTTTCTAAAAGCTGACTTTTGACTTATTTTCCCATTCACTTTTGAACGCATTTCTTTTTTCTTTCTTTTGTCTTTTGCCACAGCACGCCTGCATTGCTCCGCGCTTTCCCGAGTTGCCACTTGTAATTGAAACTCTTCCGTGAAAATTTTATTTCCTGTTATTTTTCCCGTTTTTTTTTTTCTTTCTACGAGCATATGGCAGTTGGCAACACTTTTCGCCTTTTGGCCTTTTTTTCCACGACTATTTGTGCTGCATTACCTGGGCTTAAGTTTCTTTGCTCCAGCTAAAAAATTTGAAGTGTTACATAAGTTTGGTGTAGGCTGTTGTTTGTGTTGTTGTTGTTGTTGTTCTTGTTGTTGTCGTTCATCGTTAGACGCTCTTTTAAACGAGGTCTAATGAAAGGAAACCCGCCTGACTTTTCAACCGCACTAAATGAAGTCACGTTGACATGCCGCGCATACAGGAAGTGTTTTTTCTTTTCCCAGCTACATATCAGCAATGCCAATGAGGACGGAGCATGAAGTTGGGAAAACATTTACATTTTTAGGAAGTTTTATATGACGTTTGTATGTATGGGAGGAGGTTAAAGGATATGGCATTCATGTTTGTAAATAAAGTCATCAATATTATGCAGTGAGACCGGAAGAAATAAAAAGTTATCGACGAAAAGTTTTGTTGCCTTAATATGTAAAGTGTCATCCCCTCTCCTACACCCTATATTTTGAAAGCTAAACGATTTGCTCCTTCCAGGGAACGATATTTGCAAGATATTTTGATTAAATTTGGTACACAGTTACCAACTTCAATGCCTTATAATGATCGAAAAGTGTGAAGGAAATAAAAAGTGCCACGCCCACTTTTCAGCACGCCTCCACTAAGTTGCACGGGTATATTTTTTTTATATAGCAATGAAACTACTACTACCAATTTAAGATAAACTTTTTTACATATTTCAAATCTACACAAAAAACCCTGTTCAAAAATGAGCATTTCGTTTCTTAACTCGCTTCTCATACTTCATTTAAGCTCTGTAAAAATTGAATAATTTTGAACTTCGATGTCAACAAACTTGAGTTTTTAACTTTATGATTTCATAATACGGATATCATTTTATTGAAAATCATATCTCTTTTTAGAAAATGCAAGAAAACCGGCTTTTTATTTGATGAATATAAGTTCACTTTTTTTGTGGATTTAATGGTACCATTTTTGGTATTTTTCGGACACTTAGTACTTTTTTGCTATTTGGCACGATATCGTAAAGTTCATTTATCTTCAATAGTACAATTTAAGGTGAAACGTAAACAAAATGAAAAACATGAAGTCACTGCTTTGTCATTTTGTAATTCACTTTGTGCTTCATCCTATTTTCAACTCAGTGCGACCGCAGATTTTGCTATTGTTAATATTGAACTAGTAAGGGTGTAACTTTTGGCCTGGCCAAAAAGTATATACCCTACACTGACGTATTTTGAAAATTTTGCTCTCTTGTCTGAGTTCACCCAGTTTTGCTCGGAGCTTGCATTTATAGTTCTAAGTGACTGAGTGAAATTTGGTTCGATTATCTCAAAAAACTTTTTCAGTATAGCGTTTTGAAGCTTTTGCTTATATAGGAGGTGCCATGCCCTCTTGCCCGAGTTCGTCTAGTTTTAGCTTAGAGCATGCATTTATAGTCTTTAGTATTTGAGTGAAATTTAGTGGGATTATCTCAAAAAACTCTTTCAGTATAGCATTTTGAAACTTTTGCTTAAATGGGAGGTGCCACGACCCCTAGTCCGATTTCACCCAATTTTTGTTGAGAGCTTTCATTTATAATTCCTAGTGTCTGAGTCAAATTTGATTCGAATATCTCAAAAAACGCTTTTAGTATAGCGTTTTGAAGATTTGCTTACATGAGAGGTGCCACGCGCCCAGTTTTTTTTTTCAGAGCTTGCGCTTACAATTTGTAGTATTTATATTTTTTTTTGGTTGCATTGTCGTGAAAAATACTCCTAAAGTTCCATTTTGAATATATTTTTTGTATGGGCATGTCCGATGATCGATTTTGCTCATTTTCAATCCCTCGGACTAACTTTGAAAACGGAGGCAATATACCAAATTTTACTGATTAATCTTGCTCGGTTTTCCCAAAAAGTGTATTTCCACACACAGCCAGCCAGCCAGACAGACGGACATGGCTATATACGTATCGACTCAGGAGGTGTTGCTGATCAAGAATATATATACTTTTCTATATCTGGCACGCCTCTTTCTCTGCATTAGAAACGGAAGTACAAAGTGAATATACCCTGGGTGTTTGGTATAAAAACACGTGTCCAATATTTTTAAGAGGACTATTCGACTATACCAATCTTGGTCTCCTACATGTCTCCCCCGCACCATATAAGTGCAAACCTTCACACAAATACCTTTTTAATGGTTTATAACTCAAATTCGTGCTCTATTTTTAACACAGGAAAAAAACGGGTGTCAAATATTTTTCTGCGTATTAATTTTCGCTTGGAGAGTATTTTGAAGATGATTTATTTCAATATTTTGTTTTAATAGTAGTACAATGAGGTTTATTAACCTGAGGGAAACAACTTCAAGCGCTTCTTACTGGACGACCTTAAATTACGCTACGCATTAACAAGGGAGGTGATCCAGAGACAATTTTTGCGTTACGTAATTTACGCACGCCCTCTTTTTCAAGCGCGTTCACAATAATTTTTGAAAGGCTGCTGTTAGCATTTAAATATCAAAGTCTGCTTTGATAGACATTTTTGTTTGAAAATTTTGAGTCTTTGTTTTTTAATCAAAATGGTTTAAGAGAACGGGAACAATAATTGAAGAAAATAGCAAATATTTGTTGAAAACATAAATCTTACACAAAAACATCAGCAAGCTCCGTAGCCTTATCTGCTACTTAGTAAAATATAGCTAAGCAGCCCGAGTTTGAATCTCAGTAAAGTTGGTTTGTCAATTGAACGCTTATTGCCGCGTTACAAATAAATATTAGAGTGCTTTTGCAAAAGGCATTCCTTTTCTACTTCTTCGATATTTTCGGACACATCTCAAAATTTACGGCTTTTCCACTTTTGCAACATTTCTAGATTTATTTGATGCTTTTCAACATTTCAAAAATTGTTTTCTCTTTCCGCATTTTTTAATTTTCATAATAAGTAGTTTCACTTTTATCAGCATTTCTCGGACTTCTTTAAAAAATTTCAAATTTACTAACATTTTATGATCTTATCAACATTTTTCACTATTTTTAGTTCTTGCCTTTTGTAAATTTTTTCGATATTAGGTATCTAGATTTTACCTTCCCAATATTTTTAACGATTCTGAAACTGTGAACCTAAGTATTTTTTACTTCAACATTTATCAGTTTTTTTCTGTAGGATTTCCAATTTTTTCATAATTTTTTCAGTTTTGGAACCTTTTTATTTTTTTATCGATCTTATCAACACTTTTCGACCCACTCGAAAGTGTTCGGCCTATTCAGCATTTTGTGATTATTTAACACTTTTGGTCTTATTACACATTTATCGAATTTTTATACATTTTTGAACATTTCACCATTTTTTAACTCTTTCATCCGATTTAAATAAAAGTTTCAGGGTTACTGTAGAAAAGTATTGGCTTTTGGAAAAAAAAAAAGCAAAAAAGTTTTAGTTTTTTTTTTTAAATAATTGATATTAAATTTACTTCTAAGTAAAAATGTTTAAAAAAAAAAAAATAAAAAGGGTGCACCAAGCCTCAAAATGGCTTTGAAAAAGAAAACATGTTTTTTTTCACCAAATTTTTTTGCTTTTTTTATTTTTTTTTTTTTTTCCAAAAGCTCCTTCGTTTCTACAATAACTCTTTTTTTATTAAAATCGGATAAAAAGCCGAGGAGCTATGACTTTTCAAATATGTGAGTATCCAAAGTTTGGAGCGTACTACCTGTGGCTGCCATCTTGGAAATTTTCGGAATTTCGGATTTTGACCAATTTTCAAAAAAAAAAATCGAAGATGACAAGTCAAATTTTGGTCGATCACGCAAAGAATCACTCTGATACTTTTTTCGAAATCGAAAAGCTTTTTGTAAGGAAAACTATCCTGATTGGTGCTTAATTAGTTCTCATCTAATAAATAGATCTCAAAAAATAAAAAACTCGCAGAATGCTGAAAACATTGTGAACTTTTTAAAAATTTTGGTTCATATTTTAATTCCAAAATTTTGTGTGTGATATTTGCTACCTTAAATGTTTTCAAATGAGCTGTTTCCGAGCTCATTCTCTTAACATTACAATATTATCGATGTTATCCTTTTCCGGACAGTGTAATAAAATATACACCTATCTATCGAAAAATACGAGGGGGGAAGGGAAAGGTTCGAAAAAGACGATTGTATGGGGGTTAGCGAATTGTAGTGGGAGTAGAGATTTTAAAATGAAGTTTTTTTTTGAAAAATCACAAAAAAGTTATCCCTTGAAAATTAATTAAAATTTTTATTTTACAGTGCATTTCTTTTTTGTTGTTGTTGTTGTTGTTTTAGTTTTGTTTCCAATCAACTATTTTGCATACGACAACGATTTGTTTGTCTCTGCAAAAATCTGGCATTGTCACTAACAACGTGGTTCAATTTGAAGCCCCCCGCCCTCCCGCCTTTGGGGTTACCATTTTACTGCATTTTAACGCATCGCTTGGATTTTATTATTTTTGGATTTTCTTTGCTTTTGTGATTCGTTTTTCCTTTCATTTGTATTTGATGTGTTTTATGTGTGTCGACAACAAGTTTTTCCTCCTTAACTGACGGTTTTTCATTTTCTAGGTTTCCCGCTGCCTTTGTGTCGTCGTCTTCGTCGTCGTTGGATTGCTGCTGCTGCAACTTGTTGTCAGTGGGTAAATGTGTTACATAACACTTTCTTGTCTTTGCCAGATGTATTTCATATCGTTGGCATAATTTTTTTTACCCTCTACTGCCACTTGATTTTCTTGTATTGCATGGGTAGATTTTGATGTTTTTGTTGTTATTGTCTTATTGTTGTCGTTGTTGTATTATTAATAAAAAATTTTCAACGTCTATTTGTTTGTAAGTGGCAACGTCGTACAATGAACTTTTGGCTTTAGTTGGATAAATTTATCTTTTTCTGTTGCTTCATATTTTGCGGTTGGTGGTTTTGATTTTGGCATAACTGTGGCTTTGGCCGAGGGGGAACTTGAAGCAGTAAATCAGTCGTTGAATCAACGTAAAGTTACAAAACTACATAACCTTTTCGAATTGCCACTAAAATTTTACGAAATATGTTTTTAAAAACAAAAAGGTGTGAACTGATTTAAAATAACAAAATAATTTTTAAATTCCAACCGAACAAATAATTTTTGTTCTTTTTTTTTTATGGGTTCTAGTAGAAAAAAAATACTAAAGAACTTTTCGAAGATGGGTCGCTAAGCGGCGCTATAACGGTTCAAAGTTCGAAAAATCAAGTATTACGTATAGAAAAAACATATTTTTGGGTTAAAAACTAAAATTTTTATATCAAATCTTAATTTCTCCAAGGTTGTCAGCGTTTTCAAATCCCTGAGCCAAGCACATGCAGCGCAAAATTTTCGCTTTTACAACAACTTCAACAATTTTCAAAATTTCTAAGGACTAGGACACACACAAAAAGTAGGGGTATTCACGCGTTGATGCGCAATGCTCCTTCGTCGTTGCGGAAGTGCGGTTTGCGAAAGTTTAACATTTGTAAAACAACAAATTTAACTTCAGCATAGTCCAGTAATTATTTTCTGCTCAAATATTACGGCATAACTTGTACAGTTTTGGAGAAAATTATTGAAAACTGTAAAAAATAACAAAATACCCAAGATTTTTTATATTTTTCCTCCCACAATCAATGCAACACCTGGGATGGGGTCCAATACGGCACTACCGATAACATTTAATGTGTTGCGAAGCACAACTAAGGGATTTTGTAAGCTTGTGTCTTTAAGCAGTTCTAAAGCTCCAAATATCCACAAAAAATGTATTTTCGAAATTTCACCCTACTCAAAATCTTCATTTTGGAAAAAAATAAATAAAATTAGGTAAGGAACCATTTTCATACATTCCATATTACGTTTTTTCTATAATACTTGATTTTCGAACTTTGAACCGTTATTGCGCCACTTAATGACCCATGTTGGAAAAATTTTTTAGGAAATTTTTTCTAAAGTGCTATGTTAGAACCTATCCCAAATTTTGTGCTGAAGCGTGTTATAGATAAAAATTTTATGAGGGATCGTTAGAAAATTAAAGAAAAAATTTAAATAAACTAAAAAAAAATATTTTCAATTGTTAAGTTAAAAATTCCACAATTGACAAAAAAAAACTGCAGATTACCAAAAATGAACTGAGAATTGTCAAAAACTACTCGCAAAGTATGAGAAAAAGGATACAAAATGCATATTAACAGCTGTGCTCAAAATAATAGTAGTGCTTACTTTAAAATTGAAATCGACCTTAAAAATATCTGAACAGTTGCGAAACTTTTGTAAAATAGCGACTTTTTTTAAACTAACATTATCACTAATATTAAGATTCGTGCCTTTTG
Source organism: Calliopum simillimum (assembly GCA_951812925.1). Lineage (NCBI taxonomy): Eukaryota > Metazoa > Arthropoda > Insecta > Diptera > Lauxaniidae > Calliopum > Calliopum simillimum. Next base: position 87,450,861 of record OX638372.1, read on the forward strand.
TTCGGAACAGCACCAGCCCATCGCTTTAGCATCGAGTCTACAAGATTTTGGGCGGTATAAAAGATCCAAGTACATATCTTTGCCCGTATTCCAAAGTTGCGAAATAAATATTTGTCGGCTGACATTGGTCAGTTGCCTTCTTCAAGTCACACTACAGATGTTCAATTGTATAAAAGTCTGGCAAATTTATTTTGGTGGTCTGACATCACTGCTTGACGTCACTAGCGTGGTTAGGATCATTGTCCTGCTGAGAAACCGAAATCAGTGTCATTTCTTCTTTAGCATATTACAGCATCCGTTTTGTCATTATATGAACGTACAGCTGGCGACCCATGATATCGTTGATCCAATAGATAGGCTCCATGACACTACTTTTGCCTCGTACTGGTACTTAGGCCCTTTGGTACGGCCACTCTTCAAATGATAAATATTTTCAACGAATATAAAAACAAAATATTCAAAAACCAATTTGAGAATTGTTAAAAATACCAAAGAATTTGACGAAATCGTCAGGAAAGGTAGTAAAAGAGACGGAAAACTGAAAAAAAGCTAGGAGTCCACTGAATGAACTGAATGAAAAATAACTTACCTGGCCTACACCGTTAACAAAATACATTTTAAGGTTAAATTTTCATTGCACTATCTCAAACAGCGCTTGCACTGTAGCGTTTTGAAGATTTTGCTTGTATGGTGAGGTACCACGCCCGACTTCGTCAAATTCACCAAGTTTTTGGTCAGAGCCTGCATCGACTTATCTCAGTATATGAGTGAAATTTAGTTCCACATAGATCTGGCGATGTTATGTGTAACTTTTTTCGATGATTTTCGCCTGTCTCTCTTCAGTACGTGTCTGTGCAGAAGCTTCATGAAATGGAATGAGTTTTTTTTGGGATCCCAAAGTAATGGTCCGTTTAACAATAAAATTATAAGTCATCATTTTGACATAATGTCGCTAGGTCATGTCGTTTGATCTAAATAATTTGCTCTATTATGAGATAAGAGTAATACTGAGATTAAAAAGTTTTAGTTCTAAAAAGGGTAATAAGCTTCTTAAATATGTATATTCAACGATACACATTTGGCTTGGATAATGATTTTAAATTCGCTAAAAATCTTCTAACATAGATTTCGAAAAATCTTTCTCCATTACTAGGTGTACAAATATGAAACCGGTAATGACATCTAGCGGTCGATAGCCGTATATATATGAGCTTCCGAACCGTACCAAATGTCTTAATTGTTCATTCTGTAATCTGTCAACAATATTCAGTTCACAATTTGTCAAGTTTCATACAACAACGCATTTTTCCCGCTCGTAAAGATGTCGAATTTTGTGCCTGAAAACTCTCATTTGCGGGAAGCATTGATTTTCTGTTTCCATTTAAAGAAAAGAAAAGGTTTTCTCCATCGAATCATCCATCACTGGCGATGAAAAGTGGATTTATTTCAACAATCCCAAACGAAAAAAATCATATTTGAGCCCCGGCCAACGACCCAAATCAACGCCAAGACCAAATCGCTTCGGCCGAAAGACAATGCTGTGTATTTTCTGGGATCAGCGTGGTGTTATTTGGTATGAGCTACTAAAACCAGGTGAAACAGTTACTGGTGCACGCTACCATCAACAATTGATCGCTTTGAACCGTGCGATACGTCAGAAGAGGCCCGAATTTCAACTTCGCCATGACAAAATTGTATTCCAAGATGACAACGCATCGCCACATCGAGCAGCGGTCAATAAAAACTTGGTAGAATCGTAAAACTGGGAGCCCCTGCCCCACCCGCCGTACTCACCGGACCTGGCGCCGTCCGATTACTATTTGTTTTCATCGATGGGACACGCACTCAACGATTCGCACTTCAATTCTTACGAGGAAGTGCAAAAATGGCTCGATGAATGGATAGCCTCAAAAAACGAAAAATTTTTTTGGCGAGGAATCCATAAATTGCCTGAAAGTTGGGAAAGATGTGTAGCTAGCGAGGGGAAGTACTTTGAAGATTAAATTTGGAACCATTTTCGCAAAATAAACGTGTTTTTTTCTAAATAAAAATTACCGGTTTCATATTTGTACACCTAGTATAATTTGGTTTTTCTAAACAAATTATTTTCACATCTCTTTTTAAAAACACGGGATGCCCCAAAACCCGACAAAAGTTTTAAAAGTTTTGAAGAGAAGAAGAAGATAATGACACAAATAGTTTATAATTGGCCAACAAGTTATACTGCCAACATTTTGCATAACAACTACAACAACATCAAAATTTTTCACCTAACAAGTATGAGCGGAATTTTCGACCACAAATAATTCCCTTGCTAAGTTAGAGCTGCATAAAACATATATCTACATATCTACGTAAAGTTTTAGTTTTTTTTTTTTGTTAAAATAAAATTTTTTTTTATGATAAGCAACATCTAACGGCCACACCTTATAGATAGTCGAAATAAAACACCATATCCTTTTTTTTCAACTAAAATTCCATCGGTGTAGAAATACAATAACATTCGTACATACGTTTAAATAAACTGAAAAACAACAAATTATAAAAAACAACAAACAATATCCGTTAACCAGAACGGATATCAGTCGAAGGACAAAGGTCCTTTACCAGCTCAGGGTAAAGTGAACGCCATGTTGAACTTTTTGTACATATTTTTGTGAATAACAATACATACATAGCAAATACAGATGAAAAACAGATATACATACATATGTATATGTATTTACTTGATGCAGATATTTGTGCATACATTTGATTGTGCATACACATTAGAGCGCCCATATGTGCAAAATTCTGATTTTGCTTGCTCCCCGTCCATTTCCTGAAATTAGAGGTCAAAAAAATAAGATCTCAAAAAAAAATTTGGAATCGGTAGTGGAAAAAACCCAGCCGGTTTTCGATCAAAGGTCGATAAATTGACTAAAAAAAGGCAAGTCGATTTGACTGCCCGTTACTTCAAAACTATTAGTTTTTTGGTAATATTTCTAAGCCAACTTTTGTAGAGAATGACTAGGTCAATATTATCTTCTCAGAAAGTTTTGGTCCAAAAATTAAATTTGTGGCTGGGTCGGTACAAAAATTCCAATTTTTTAAGAAAATTGACATGACTTTTTTTCTATAAATTGGTTTTTTGTAATTTTTAAATGGCGGAATATTTGTTCTGGAATTCTTATGTTGTAGGAAATTAAATGTTAATTAATTTAAAAGAAAAATTATTAAAAAATATTAGTTTTTAAGAAATGGAGCCCGTTTCAAAGTTAAGAAAAATAATTTATTTTTTTATTTTTTCTTCTTAATTTTTAATTTGGTAAGCAACTATTTTGGTACTCATATTTTCTAAACTTATTTGGGATCGCCAAATATGATAATAGCATTTATTTTCGTTTTATTGCGTTTTGGGGCTGTTCCAGCAGAGATATTCGAAAATTTCGAATTTCGTGCACGCAGTCCAGGAAAAAATTTCAATCAAGTTTTCGTGAACTGCATAAAGATGTGAAATTGCACGCGAGCATTTACTGAATAAGAAAAAAAAGTTTTCAAAATCGGTTCATGGTATGGTTTTTAAAATGAGGTCGAAAAACGGTATTTTAAAAAAAAACGACTGCAAACCAAAATCAGAATAGTCATTTTAGATGTATTTATTAATGTTGACTTCGAAATTGGACGCGAAATTGCTATATCACTTATGGTTTGTAAGATATCTCACGCCTAATGTTCAAAAAACACGATTTTTGAGGTTGTGTAGAACACGCACAAAATCGTTTTGGTCTTTTCTATTAAATGCGTCATTTAGTACTGTTCTTCTTCTTCAAAATGAGTTACAGAATGGTCTTGTATGATTTTTTTTTTGAAAAGTTATGACCATTTTAAAATAGCATTATAAAAGATATAGCAATATGGCAATTTCTATAGAGAATCCACTCATGAAGTTGAATTTCCATGATGTCATTTTAAAATGGTCATAACTTTTTGTAAAAAAGTCGCACGAACCCATTTCATAGCTCATTTTGAAGGCAAAAAGTAGTTCTAAATGATGCACTTAATAACAATTAGCAATACAATTTCTTGCATCCAATAAAGTAGCGATTAAAAGAAAAAAAATTAATATACTTATTTTTTTCCAACATTGAGACCGGTTCCATACCGTAAAACCTAATATTTTTAAACAATTTTTTTGTGTTAAATTAATCAGCATTTAATTCCCTGCAATATTAAAATTCCGAAACAAATATTCCTCCCTTAAAAAATTACAAAAATCCAATTTATAGAAAAAAAGTCATGAAAATTTTCTTAAAAAATTTAAATTTTCGCACCGACACAGCCACAAATTTTATTTTTGGACCAAAACTTTCTGAGAAGATAATGTTGACCTAGTCATTCTCTACAAAAGTTTGCTTAGAAACATTACCAAAAAACTAATAGTTTTGAAGTAACGGGCAGTCAAATCGACTTGCCTTTTTTTAGTCAATTTTTCGACCTTTGATCGAAAACCGGCTGGGTTTTTTCCACTACCGATTCCAAATTTTTTTTTGAGATCTTATTTTTTTTGACCTCTAATTTCAGGAAATGGACGGGGAGCAAACAAATTTACAACTTTGCACATTTCATATATCTTGTGGGCGCTCTAATACACATATACAGATATGTATACTTTTACGTTTAGTGAGTAAGCAAGAATGATAAGGGAAGCCAAAAACTGCGCCAGTCGTAAATCTGATATCAACAGGGTGCTGCATTTCATTAATAACATAGGGACACAAAAAAAAAAAAAGTCAAGACCCAGAGGGTACACCCCCAGGCTGTTTGTATTTCGGGGTGCTGAGCCAAAATATTGCATTAAAAAAGTACACTGAACTGTTGGTTTTCACGCTAGCGGCCCCTTAATACCTACCTTCGGGTTAGAATTTAACTTGCTTTTAAAATTTGATATTTGTGCATACATTTCTAGGCTTTAAGGCGCCCTGAAGCCAAAAAATTATGACAAAAAATAATTTGAACCACTCAGTCATCCCCTAGAACCCGCTCAAAAAGAGAGTTTAAATTACACATTTTATAAAAATTAAAAAAAAAAAAAAACAAATATTTTTTAAAATTTTTGTAGACGGGAGCTGGATATGATAATAAAAAATAGTTTCAGCGGCACAGTTACTCCCTAGCATCCCCTCAAGGAGGATAAAATTTCACTTATGAAAATTTAAAATGTATGTTAATTTCTAGGTTTTATGGTGCTGTAAAGCTGAATTTGACATTAAAGAATGATTTTCATCATCCAGTCACCCCCTATAACCCTTTTATCACCCCTCAAAGGGGGACTTTATGGATCCGTTTGAAATCAAAACCAATAAAAATGGAAACAACAAATTTTTGAGTTTTTTTTTGGGAATTTGATGTTGACCGACACTGCTTCACTAAGATACCATCTTGGTTTCGGATGTATTTGAAAGGTAGTTTTGTTCAAAAAAACATAATTCCTGTTAAGGATGTCATCTTGGTCTTGAATTCATGTGAAAGGTAATTTTGTTTTCTTTCCATGAAAAATATTTTGTAAGAACTTAAAGGTTTTCAATGGAGTGTTTTTTGTAATCTTAGGCTGTGTCCAAGATATGAACAATTTCGTTGTGCAGTTTCAACTGATTTGGGTATTATTACCCCCCGAAATACATTTTTTTTTTTGTTGGTTGTTGGTTTTTTTCTTCATCTAGGCATAAAACCGTATATTTTTACGCCTTCTGGTTCTTGAGGTATAAGTTTAAGTGGCGGCAAATTAGCCACACATAGATATAGAACATGACACAATATAATACGACAGATTTTGCGTGGATTTTCGCATCAAATTAAAGTTAAAATTATCTCTCATGAAAATCCACAAATGTTTGGAAAATTCATAAATTTTTGAAAAACCACAATGCCATGTATCGAAAATAATCTAAAAAGCTTGCCAAATCGAATAATGATGAAATCTTTGTATTTATTTTGTATGGTACATATGGGTATTTCCACAGAAAAGACAGCCGTGAACCAAAAAATTAAATCATCATTTGTCTGATGAGATTTGGTATACAGGGGGGTTGGGATTCGATAAAACACCCGAAAATGTTAGATTTCTGGGACTATTTTGAACAACTTTTCTTAGATCCATTTTTCGAAATTTGCAAAATTGACGGAGATATAGCCATGGGAAGATCGGGATATAGTTTTATGAAAACCGGTATAAGTTCAGAACTCCTTCATATGAAAGGTATTTTAATTGGCTACAAAATTGGTGTAGAAAAGTTTAAGATCTGAGTCATGGTTTTCCAGATATGGCAAATTTTCGGTGCTATTGAAATGTTTTGGTAAATTGCATGAAAATTTCTTTGGTTTACTTTTTTGTTTTTCCATCAAAAAAATATACAAATGAAGGAAATCAGGTACAAATTACATAACAAATGAAAGGAAATAAATTGGGCCTTCATAATTTGTTACAAAAACTTTGTGTTACTAATAGTTTTTGGAAAAAAGTGCTTTAAAAAAGATTGGTCGCCGGGCCAAATAATGTTCAATGGGTGATGCCACGCCCCTAAAAAAAATTCATCAATAATGAGATTTGGTACATATGTAAAATGGATCCTTTGGAAAAATTGGTGATGCTACGTCAACTTCTCATGATAAGGTGAATCAACGTACACCGGGAAATCCTGGTTATTTGTAAGATTTTCAATTTAAAATTTGTATGGTGGAAAAAAATTTCCCATGCGTCCCGTGTTCGTGATTAAAATGAAATTAAAACAAAAGTATCAATCATTTTCCGGTAAAATCAAAACTTTTTTGAAGAGACATCAATGCACAACATTCTAAAATTAGTCACATGAAATATTGCCTTCGGTTTCCCTGAAATCGGAGTTTAAATTGCTGGCTGCTAAAACCACTTTTGTTTTTGTCCCGTTCGAATGCCTTGGTTGTTTGTAATTATCTTGAAAAAAAAAAATAAAAATATTGGCCCAAAATCTACCTAAGCATCAATTGTAGGACTAATTAAGATATTAAAGTTTACCCTATATTTTGACTTTTTTACTTTAAATGTGTTCGATGGTCACGTTCGTCAGCATGGATGTGCCCATATATGTAAAAACTATTTTTGACAGACATTGTTTTTTTCTTTTGGTATTTCCATACACTCTTTTTTTTCCGTTTCCAACTTTAAAAAAATCGTTCCACTAAGGTTTAAGGATCATTGCAAACCTCTAGGCTAATTTGAATAAAAATAAAAATAAATGTACATACATCACCCTGTAACTTCCCTTAATACATATGTATTCAGAATTTGTTTTTGTTAGTTTTCCTTTTGATTTAAAATGTCGACAGCGCACAACGACGACGATGATGATGGTGGTGATGATGATGATGACGACGATAACGTCGTTGCTCGACGCCAAAATAGATTTTTCACCACTGACCTAGATAACGGTACAAATACGTAGCCTAGCAGAAAACATATTCACAAATACCACCAAAGTAAAATGCATACAGAGATACACAAAGATACAGTTACAATATTACATACATATATAGAAATATTTATTACATAAATAGTATGTACATACCAACACCATCATGCATACTCCTCGTCATCGTCGTAAAAAAACTCGTGCATTGATGCAATTTCGGTTTGGTATCCTGCGCAGGATAATTGTATTTCATTGTCCTTGGACTCGCAAAGTTGCATGCACTCGGTTATTGAACTTCGTCGAGAAATTGCCATGAAAATGCCACGACAGCACAAACATATAACGTTGTTGTTGCTGCTGTTGGTGGTTTTCTTCACAAGCAGGAAGGTGGGTGGGTTTTCGTACCCCCCCACTATTGTAGCGTAGCTTTTTGTTGTTGCCGCCGCCTATCTGACGCTCCAATACTGCACAGTTCATACACAGAGTGGGTTCAAATATTTTTTCACTTGTCCTAGGTCAGTTCGGCAACGAAAGCTCTCTTTCTTCATCGTTTCACTGCTACTACTTTTCTTATGTCATTGGCAACGGCAACACTGTTCAGTCTCATTTACGCAGAATTTGCTATCGCTATTTATTGTTCATTTTGTTGTTGCCTATGCTTTGCAGCAATCACTACACTTTGCAGCTTTTACTGATTTTGCTGCTATTGGTCCTTTTCAATGCTGCCAAGTGCAAGTTCAGCCGAAAACATGAAATTCCTTCTTCATCTTCAGCAGTAAATGCTGCGTAAATATTTGTCTTCGGATTTTGGTTATTGTTGTTGTTATTGTTGCTGCTGTTTTTTACTGTCTTTCCGGGATAATGTCATTGCCAAATTGGTGGTCTGCAAAAGAGACCAAGAGACTATTGGATGCTGTAAACTGCAATGCGTTTGTAAAACATGTATGTATTTTTTTTTTTTTTTGGGTTTTTCTGTATTGATTTTATGTAAAGATAAGTATATACCATTTGGAGATTAGTTCCGATATATGTATGTTTATTCTAAATAATAATTATTCTTTACAGTCTATTCGAAATTACTACTGGTCATTTGCAAATTGTTTTCTGATTTTTTATTAATATATGTAAATATATTCACATCTTAGTTAAAAGAAATTTTATTCGAAATTCGATCACCCACGCTTTTTTCCGAATTAGTTTTTTGTGAACCTCACAAAGTCAAATAAATTTGACATCCAAACCTTTTTTCGAGAAACCCTAAGATCATTCAATCAGTTTTTTGTAAATATCTCGTTTACGGTCATTTCTGTAAAAATATTATGCTTAACAATTATGTAGGTTACTAAATTTTCTTCAAAAAGTATAATAAAAAGAATTTATTATTACTCTTTTCGAAACACAAGGAGGAAAATCAGTATCATAATTGTTACTCCACTCGAGTAGTAAAAAATTTTTTTTTTTGTTTTATTTAAACTTTACAGTAACTTTACAGCCTAAATTTCGCAACCACCATATACACTGATGGTTCGAAAATGGTCTGTGGCGTAGGTGCGGGTGTATTTTCAAAAGACCTCAATATATCTCAATCTTTTAGCTTACCTAATTCAGCTAGCGTCTTTCAGGCGGAAGTTTACGCGATTCTCAATGCATGCAGGCTAGTAGAGACCACAAACCTCAGCCTTAGACAAGTGGCGATCTTCTCTGACAGTGAGGCCGCTATCAAGGCGCTGAACTCGGTAACAATAAAATCAAAACTGGTTGAGGAATGCAGAAAAAATTTATTCGAACTAGGGCGTCAATCTGAACTTACTCTCGTCTGGACTCCAGGTCATAGGAACATTGAAGGTAACGAAAAGGCTGATGAACTAGCTAGACTTGGCTCCTCTCTAAGCGTGACACATTCTGAGTGTGTATGCACTCCGATAGGTGTGGTGAAGAAAGGCATTTTCTCGCATTTCGTCCGAAGCTAATGTTAGATGGAAAGCTCTAGAAACATGTAGGATCTCCAGAGCAATGTGGCCTTCATTTAAAAAATCAAAAAAAAAAACAGACCTGCCATCCAGAAATCGTACTGATATTGCAAGAATCGCTGCAGTCTGCACTGGGCACTGGGCCATCGGCAAGCATGCCGAAAGGCTGGGTATCCCCTTTAATTCTTTCTGTCGAAGTTACTTGGATGGCAACGAGAAGGAATCTGTCGAGCACTTTCTCTGCAACTGTCCTGCTCTAGCTAGAGCCAGGCTTAAATCTCTAGGAAAACCCTTTTTTAAAGATTTAAGTGAACTCGCCGATATTGAGATTGGCTCCCTGCTCAGCTACATTAATAGAACAAAATGGATATAAATATTTTTTTTACAGTTTCCTTTAAAGGATATCTAATCCAGACCATGACAACCCGTCCTACCATCCAGCCGATCACTTATGTGGTATTAAAACGGCACTAACAGTGCTACTTAGGCTTAGCATCGTTTTACTAAGCCACCACTCTAATATAATCATCTAATCTCTTACAGTAACGTAAATACCACTTAAATTTTTTCCAAAAAATTACCATACTGTAAAGTAATTCGAAAATTCTGAATTTACTTAACCCTTTCGACCCGGCTGGGACAATATATATATGTAAATTGGGATATATTGTCCCAGCCGGGTCGAAAGGGTTAAAGAGTATGGTAATGTCACTGAATTGTCTCAAAATTAAAAAAAAAAAAATATCTAAAAATAAAGTAGTACGAACTATTTTTTTTTTTCTCCATCCACTTATAGTTTAGGAGATATTTTTTTTAAATTTTCGACGTTTCGATTATTGAAAAATATCTCAAACTCAAATGATGAATAGCACATGAATACCATTATCATCTATTTTGTGAAGCATCACATATTCTACAAAGAAAATTCATATACTTATGTCTCTATTAAGAAATATTCAATAAAATCCGTTTTTTCACCTATTGAAGGTTTTTAATAAATATTTACTAAACGATATCTTTTTGAGTTTATATATGAAATATTTCACAAGATTTTCCTAAATTCAGATTCTGCAAAAACTCTTCTTTTCGAAGCAACAACAATTATTGAAGAATATCTTGGCATATACTTATAATATAAAATATATATTTAATTTATACATAAAAGGTCGCTAAAATAAAATCATTAATATATTATATTTTTTTTTGTCTTTTTTTTTTTTTTGAGCTACATAATTGTTGAATAATATTTTTCTACAGATATTTGCTAAAAACTTGGTTTAAATGCCCTTTGACCTTGAGATTACTCGAAAAAGCTGCATTGAAGATTATCTGTCAAGTAGATTTTAACTATGGAAGGCTCCCAGAAACTAATTCAGAATATTTCGAGTGGTCGGATTTCGATTTTTTGAGCCATGTGTGATTATATCATTTACACTATTATCGAAAAAGTCGGAAAATGTAAAACAATAGTTAAGAAATGTGGAGAGAATTCTGAGCGAAAGCTGAAAATTTTTAAAAGGATAACACTACAGAATTGATTTTTTTAAGTTAATAATTTAAATCAAAAGTTTTTCACTTGTATAGATACGATATGTACTAAAAACTCCCGAAAATACCAAAAAAGTCTAAGTTTCTTTCAAAAAACAAAAAATGTTGGGATACACGGCAGATATTGAAGAAGTTGTAAAATCTCTAGTTTGATACCAAGATGTGATACTGCAAGGTTTTCGAGTAACAGTTCTCAACGGAAATTCTTTCCCAGTTTCAAGTGAATTAAAGTATCTTGGCATCATTCTAGATAAAAATTAACTGGAACTTTCTATCTGTCTAAGCAAATAAAACTCAGTTTTTCAGACGAAAGTAAGGGGTTTTCTAATAGGGACTTGACAACTATTTGGGATATTTCAAAAACTTTATTATCGGCTTGAAGTACAATCAAAACATTTATGAATGGAGCCAATGTTGGCTCCAAGCTCTTCCAATGTCGTCGGCTTAGCCCCAAAGCAAATAGTCTAGAGGCGTTAAATCGCACGATCCAGGCGGCCAATCGACTGGCGCATTTCTTGAGATAACACGCTCAACAAATTAACTCTTCAATAAATCGATTGTATCGTGTGCTGTATTGTATGGCTTGTGGCACCGTACTGTTGAAACCACATGTCGTCCAAGTCCATATCTTCTAATTCGGGCCAAAAATAACACAGGTTTACAAAAAAAAAAATGTCATGGCGTTTTGATCAGACTATGTGTTTGAGGTCAAAATGGGGTTCGTGTGTCGGTTAGTAATAAATTCGCTAAAATTCTGAAACTAAATTTTTATCATTGAATTCTCAGTCTTTAAAAATAATACGCGATCAAAATGGGTATGTCGGACCTAGTTTCGAAGATAAAGCCATCGGAAGATCCGGATATATCTTCTATAAAAACCGCTATAAGTTGGGAACCCCTGAATGGATTTAAAAAATATTGATGTAATCTGAAAGGTATTTTGACAACCTATAAAATTGGATTCACAATTTTGGAGATATGACTTTTTTTGAAATTTTGAGAAATTTTTCAATTACAACAACAAATACATCAACATCATCAGCAACAACAACAAAATACCTTTCATATGACATCAATATTTTCCAAATCCATCCAGTGGTTCCCAACTTATAGCTGTTTTCACAGAAGATATATCCGGATCTTCCGATGGCTATATCTTCGAAACTAGGTCCGTGAGACCATTTTTGATCAGATATTCTTTTTAAGAACTACGACTTCAATGATAAAAAATTAGTTTCAGAGTTTTAGCGAACTTATCACTAAACGACACATGACCATTTTGACCTCCATATGACCTTGAAATCTATTTTCTCAGACGTTCTGGAAAAAAACGGACCCTGGATTCGGATTAAGGACGTCAAAGTCCCTAGGAAACACATAGTCTGATCAAAACGCCATGGATTTTTTTTTTTTTTTTGTAAACCTGTGTTATCGTCGACGAAAAAATATGGCCCAATGTCGCCGCCGGCATGCAAACTGCACCAAACATTTATTTTTTGTGGATGAAATGGCAATTCATGAAGCACATGTGGATTTTCACCCGACCAATAACGCATGTTTTGCTTATTGACGAACCCATTGAGCCAAAAATGAGCTTCGTCACTGAAGATGATTTTGCGATGAAATTCATCATCTTGGCGCATCTTTTCCAGAGCCCAAAAAAAAAAATTGTCAAATCCCTATTGAAAAACCCTTTGTATTCAGCAGAGCTTTAAGCAAGTGCCAAGGTTTTGAAACAAAGAACAAAATATAGAATCTGTTATGAAAAACGAAAAAGAACGGAACATATTTTATGTCACTGTCACTGTGAAATATCGTGTTCTCAAACACTCCCAAGGAACATTTGGCCAGTGCTAAAGATACTTTAGATTTGGGTTAACCACAAAAAGATCTTTGTGTACTTTTTTGTGTTTTGCTTTATGTTAACGTCACAAGAAGGGGCACGGTGTATGAACAGTCCATAAGAACAGTGAAACATTAATCCAGAGAATAAACTTTCAAAAAGCATAAACAAGAATATAGAGACTAAATTTCACAACAATATAGTTATGTTTATAAATTTTTATTCGACACCGGTAATTTTTGGATTTTGTATAAAGTAGCAAATATACTGAAAATAACTTAACACCCTGAATTTCATAGTATTTATTGTTCTTTCTTAGAAGCACCTGATAGTGATAGTACAAATATCTAAGTACTGAGTTCAGTTCTATGATAATAAATTCAAATATTTAGTACAGTGCATTCTTTCCAACTTTTATGAAGATTAGATCTTTCTAGTAAAAAACAAACAAGAACAAAATACAAAATTTTACTTTATTTCAATTCTTTTATTTCTTTTTTTCATTGAATTTAATCTTTAATTTGTAATTTGTTGGCGGCATTTTCGTTGCTCCAATTCCAATGTCGAAATATCCCTGGATTCTAACCAAGTTGAAGGTTTATTTTTGTTTACAATTCTTTCTTCATATGATTGAACCCGTTAAAAAAAAAGAAGAAAAAAGCAATCAAAAAATAACAAATTATTTATATACTAAAAGGCATATACACTAATGAACAAAAATATTTTTTTTTATTTATTGGTACTTTTAAAAAATAATCGATACTCACGTTTTTCTATCAATTTTTTCAATGACATACGAATGTTTTCGTGTTTTACCAGCTACACTGTGTAACACAAAATTCTGATTGAGATCTTAATAACTTTTTTTTTACTCATTTACACTCGCTAGCTACGAATCTGGAAACTTTTTTTTTATCAGTTCTATGATCCGGGTTATCCTTGCTTTAAAGTGCAAAACACTTTTTACCAGACATATGGCGTACATCGAGGAAGTAGTGGATCATTACTATCCGAGATATCATCAATTGAAGTAAAGATATCGGAAATCCCTTTAAAATGACAATAATAAATTTGTATACCTTTAGTTCAATGGATGATATCTATGAAGTAATGATCCAATTGGAAACATAAAAATGTATGCCATATCGTCACTCTTAGGCCAGATTCACGAAAGTGCAAATTTTTTTCCAATTGAATGACATTATTCATTTTATATGTAAAATGGGCTGCTGATTCCGAAAATCGCATTAAATTTTTTTCTTTTTTCGTGTCATTTTCGAGTCGGTTTTTGAACCAAAAAAAAAGATAGTTCCAGTTAAGTACAAATATCTCAATAACCAATGTTTGTGTTTTAACGTTATATATGTCATATTGAAGGTAATTAAATTACCTATAAATGATATTCACGACACTTTTTGGCTGGTTTGTTAGTTTCGGAGGAATAAATTGATTTCTGAAAAAAAAAAAAAATTATTTTTTTCCGTAAAAATTAAAAAAAAAAACTTAAAATCAACTGCAGATTTATACAAAAAAAAAAAAAAAAAATTTAAAAAATCATTTTGTTTTTTTATATCATAGTCTATATATTTGTAAAGCAAATAAGATACTATTTAAGAAAATCTATGGAAAAATTTTAAATACAAAATGTATACAATTCATTGATAAATTACTAAAATGCGTTTTTGCCTTTTTTTTTCTTTTTTTTTTGTAATAAACTGTTCGATAACACTACTCTACAAATGACTAAAAATTTTTTCCCCAGGAAATGCCATTATTCATTTTATATGTAAAATGGGCTGCTGATTCCGAAAATCACCTTATTTTTTTTTTTTTATTTCGTGACGTTTTCGAGATTTCGGTCATTTTCGGTTTTCGGACCAAAAAAAAAAAGATAGTTCCATTTAAATACAAATATCTCAAGAACCAATGTTTGTATTCAAACGTGTTGCATGTCATATTAAAGGTAATTAAATTACCTACAAATGATACTCACAACACTTTTTGGTTGGTTTGTTAGTTTCAAAATCAACTGCAGATTTATACAAGAAGAAATAACTTTTTTATAATTTTTTATACCCTACACCCAGGGTATATTCACTTTGTCCTTCCGTTTGTAACGCAGAGAAGGAGGCGTGGCAGGTATGGAAAAGTATATATATTCTTGATCAGCGTCACCTCCTGAGTCGATATAGCCATGTCCGTCTGTCTGGCTGTCTGTCTGGCTGGCTGGGTGGCTGACTGGCTGTGTGTGGAAATACATTTTTTGGGAAAACTAAGCAAGATAATTCAATGAAATTTGGTAAACAGCCTTCATCGTCAAAGTTAGCTCGGGGGATTGAAAATGAGCAAAATCGGTCAACGGACACGACTACCGCCCATACAAAAAATATATTCAAAATGCAATTTCAGGAGTATTTTCACGACAATGCAACCACAATACACATAAGTACTACGAATTACTAGCGCAAACTGAGAGCAAAAACTGGTTAGATTCAGACAAGAGGGCGTGGCACCTCTCTTATAAGCAAAAGCTTCAAAACGCTATTCTGAAAAATTTTTTCAGATAATCCAACCAAATTTCACTTAAATACTAAGAACTATAAATGCAAACTCTGAAAAAAAACTGGATGAATTCGTAGGGCGTGGCATCTCCCATATTAGTAAAATTTTCAAAATACTGCTGTGTAGGGTATTTAATGTTTGGCCAGGCCAAAGGTAACACCCTTACTAGTTTTTTTTTTGTATCATAGACTATATATTTGTGAAGAAAATAAGATACCACTTAAAAAAATCGATGGAAAAATGCAAAAGTTGTATACAATTCATTGAAAAGTTACCAAAATGCGTTTTTCCTTATTTTTTCCGTTTTTTTTGTAATAAACTGTTCGATACTTTTTGTAAAACACATGAGAAAATCCAAAAAATTCTTAAAGTAGGCGTTAAAAAAAATACCCGTGTCTCGTCGTTTTTCTCCAGCACGTCAGATTTTTTTTAATCGATTTTTGAAGTTTTTTAATCCACTGTACATGAAAAATACAAAAATAGCGCATTCTTGTGTTAAATCGATGAATTTAACTATATGATCCTTACATTTGAGGTGTATTATGTGTTCAGTAAACTTATGCAGGATATTACGAGAAATATTTTTGTAGACAATTTTAACCCTCTGAAACTCCCACATGTGGGTCATTTTGACCCAAATGTGGGGGGGTCAAAATGACCCACATGTAAAGGTCTTAGAGGGTTAAAATTTTCAAAAAATTTTTTTTTTTTTTTTTCGATACTATTCAATTTCTGTCACTTTTTTTTATATATTTTGAAACTTTTTAACTTCTTTCAATTCTTTTTGATATATTATTTTGCTTAGTTTTTCCAATACCAATACGACGCCTGAGACGAAAAGTAAGATGATTCATTTTTCCTACGAAAACTAGGTTTTCATAAATTCTTGGACGAAAAGTATGACGTTTCTAACCTATTTGGACGAAAACTAGGTTGTTTCATTTTATATGACGAAAACTAGGTTTCCTCGAAGTTTTATGTATAAAAGTAGGGCGTTAAAGATTTTATGACGAAAAATAGGATGTCTGAACATTTTGGACGAAAACTAGGACGTTTCGATGCCTTGCACGAAAAATAGGTTGTAGATTCTTGCGGCATATTTTTGACAAAAACTAGGGTGTTTCTTATTTCGTTACATCAATTTCCTTATGTAAATGAAATATTAATTTCAAGTATTAGTTATTAAGCGAAGGAACGATGAGAATACTTACTATATCTTTATATATGTAAATGGGTAAACGAAATCAGTTCAGTCCTTTTCTATGCCTAAATATCAACATATTCGCTAGATTTTTTTTTTTGTTGGAAAGGCTGTGAAGAGGAGCAGTACATTGGATATATTTTTTTAAATGAGCGGTGAAACGCCCCTAAATGGCTCTTTCAGCTAAGCCACTGCATTGATTTTTATGAAAATCAGTTTGAAGATAGGTTTAACACTAAGAAACGATAATATGACTATTTTTAAATGGGTGGTGCCACGTCCTTAGATGGAAAAAACGATTTCACGGCTAAAGCTAATTTTGAGTTCAATCATATTCATCTGTTATATAAATGTCAATTTGCTGTAATTTTGTTTAAACTAATCCACGTTTAATTTTGGCTATTTCCGCTAATGTATGTTTAGTTCGAACATCAAAACCATAAAAATTTAAGCAGATTTGTTGATGACACGAGCATTTTATTTCTTCCAAAACTAAAAGAAGCTCACAGCGAAGGTTAAGGTTCATTTAAATACATAAAGTAAATTACCTAAATTTATAAGCGCTTATGACATGATTCAGCCTTTTTAAATATAATATATCCTACTTTTTGTCTAAAAGTTTAAAACAACCTACTTTTCGTAACAAACTATGAAACGTCCTTCTTTTCGTAAAAATGTTTGAAACGTCCTATCTTTCGTTCAAGAATATAAAACATCCTACTTTTCATGGAAAAAATTAAACATCCTACTTTTCGTTTGTGGCGTCGAATAGATGCTTTCCGCGTTTTTTCAACTCATCCGTTATATTTACCATACTTTAAGCTTGAAATTTTGAGGCGAAAAAGGTCTGACTACGAGCGGGTACATTTGCATTTTTTCCCCTTTTTTTTAAATAAAAGTCTGTTAAGTAGGGTTAAAACCAGATAAAATTATGACTTTTACAGCTGAGCATTAAAATGCAACACTAACCATTCAACGTCCAACTTGCTCATTAGCTCAATTGGTTAAAACTTCGTTTACTAACATAAGAGTCGTGTGTTCGATACCACGTGAACACAAGAGGTTTTTGTTTTTTTTCTTCCACCCCCTCAGTCTCCTGAAGGGATATAATGTTACGTTCATATTTCGACCATAGGGCGGACTCTACTAATTGTAAAAGGCTGTTTTTTTATTGAGGTTATTGTTTTTTTTTTTTTCTTTTTTGTCCATTACTGTTCGCATCTGATTATATGAATATGTACGCGTACACCTATCGAATATATATGTATGACGGTATTTTTTTTTTTTTCGTTTTTTCAATGTACAACAACAGTGCAAGGCAATTCTTAATCTTATCGGGACTGTTAACAAACAAATAGTGCGTTTGTTTGTTGATCGTTTTTTTGTTTTTTGTTTTTGTTCTCGCACACCCCAAAATCTAGGTCAAATTTATTTTTGTTTAATTTTTTAATTTTTTTTTTTTTATTTTTACTCATTAAGTTTCTTTAAACATATGGTTTGATATATTTTTCCTAGTCATTTCGATTATTTTTTTGTATATGAAATATTTTTTATTTTTTTTTATGAGTTTTAGTTTGCTTACGAAAAACTAAGTCAGTTTACTTTGAAAAATATAAATGGGACTTTTTTTTTGTTTTTGTACTATAGGGTAGATATTTAGGTTAAATTGACATTTCTGTTTGACGTTTCTGAAATTTTTTCAATGTTCATTTGTTATGTTTTGTGAAGAAATGTACAGCTATTTTTATACAATACATATTCTTCATTAACGTAAATATATATTTGAAAAATTAGGCTAAAGTGTTTGCACGTGTTTTAAACAAATTTCGATTTTAACGATATCTGATTCAACTCAAAAGAAACATTTTTGAAATATTGGCATTTAAAGTTTTGAAAAATTTTTTTGTCAAATTTTTTATCGGCGGAGATCACATATTCTTGTTGTTTTCAAGGTATTGTAAGAATTTCTATACAATAAATTTATTATTCTTACCATAATACATAGAATTCAATAATTTTCAAAGTTTTTTTCAGTTATAAATTATAGTTTACAATTTCCACTTAATTCCTTGAATGACTCGAACAATATTATATGCTTGAATGTCTGAACCATTGTTAATGGTAACGCAAAAAAAATCATGAGTATGTAATGGGCATGATCAGCGTCGCTTTTTAAACGTAGGGGAGTTCTGATAACGGTCACAAGAAAGAGCTCTGGATTTTTTTTTTTTTTTATTAAAAAAAAAAACCGAAAATTTGCGATTAAAATGAAAGTACGATTATTTGGGAATAATGTTACTAGAATTTTTGTTAGAACTCTTCGAGCGCTATCCAGAACTCCATCACGATAAAATTTTCACATTTGAAAAAAACCGAATATTTTCTGATTTTTCGTTTAAAATAAAAGTACGAATATTTTGAAAAAATTTTTTTAGAATTTTCTTTAAAACCCTTAGAGCGCTAACTAGATCTCTCTTATTTTTTGAATTTTTTTAAATTTTTTTAAAATTTTTTCAGCAAAAAAGAAAATTATAAAAAACTCCAGAACTCTTTCTTGTGTGCTCAAAATTGTTTTCAGAACTCCTCTATGTGAAAAAAACGGCTCACCTCCGATTTTGGGTCCAATTTCACAGAACTGTTTGGACTTTTGTGCAAGAATTCCAGAACTATTCCCCTACGGACCCAGAACTCTAAAAAATTTTTTGGTTTTCGAGTATTCGGAGCCAACTTCACATGAGTGTTAATTTGAATGAAGATAAAGTTAACATTTCTTATGCGTATTCGTAATTTGCGTAATACGTTTTCAAGTATCCATTACATTAGATTACATATAATATCTTTGATTTTGTAAAATTATTCAAATCACATTTTTTTTTTTAAATTGGGGCTGTTCCCGAAATAATCGAAAATTCTGATTTTTGAGGATATGGGTAATTTCATTTTTATTGAGAATTTAACTTCATTTTTTTCCTTATTTCTGTTTCCGAGATAATCGAAATTTTAAATTTTTGAAATCTTCATGTATAAGAAAATATTTGAATAACACCAAGTCCGATTGAATAAGTTTTTTTCCTTTGTCTAGGTTTTTGAGGTTCTAACTTTATGCATAAGAAAATACTTGATCATTTGATCAAAATTGACTGCGGTATAGCAGCGTAAATTTCGATTTTATAGTTATTTTTCATATCAAAGACAAAAAGATTTTTCTTCATCTAGGCAGCTCCCAGTGAGATCTATAGGCTGAAAGTAACGTAATCGGATTTCCTTAAACTTTCTGATTTCGAATAATGAAACTAAGAAAATTTGTCCAGAATAGTTCCAAGAATCTTATATTTATTTTCCAGATGCCCGATGCCCGCCCACCCAGTATATTGTATTTAAATATCGCATAAATCAACCAACTAAAGAAATCTTAGTTTTTTTTTTTAGTTTTTTAGTGCACTGTTCTAAGTAGTATAAAATTACCGCAACCAAGTAGAACACCAATAGAACACCAATAGAACACCAAATACAGCATGAAATTTTCAAAATAATTTCATTATTCATTGGGTCAAGTTTGTACAAGTAGGTAAACATATATTTAAAGTAAGAAAAAAAAAATAATATCAATAATGAAAAACAGAAAATAAACAAAAAAAAGTATAACAACAATTTGTATGAAACTACTAAGGATTGAGAACTTTGTGCCGCAAATTAACATTTTGAACAGAATGAAGTGTAAATGCAAACTAACAAGTTCGTTTTTTGCAACACGGCTCAAGAAGTTATAAAGTCATGGTCAACGATGCAGCAGACTTAAAAGCTTATTCTTTTTCTGTTAAGATAAAGCTTTTTCTGAAACTGAGCGGTGAATTATAAAATGTTCTTGTTGATTAATGCATTAAAATTTTGAATTTCTGAAAAAAATAGAGCGTTTAAGCGCTTAGTCTATATGTGACCTGTTTTGTGAAATCATAAATTGATTTTGAGATTTTTACTATTTAAAGTCAATTATGAGGTGATCTTTCACTTATAAAAATTTAAAAACATTTTTTTACCTTCAAAATCCCCGTTGAAAAGGGTCCCAAGTGACAAGAACGCACACGGAGATAAAATATATTTAGTACGGACTACTTAATTTCTAATAAGTTTTACTAGAGTTTCAAATACGCATAGTGACAACATCCCAATGAAATAAATTTTACTTAACTGTTTTAGGAAACCCAGAATTTTAGATTGACCTTACAGTATAGTAATTTTTTTTTAATTTAAGTAATATTACCTTACTGTAAAGTTAAAAAAAAAAAAAACAGAAATGAACTGACCGCACTAGGATTCAAACCGGGGTCCATCCCTGTGATAGATAGAAAAATAATTATTTTTATCTACAATTACAAAATTGTTAGACCACTACACCACTGAACTAAATGATGTAGAGGTATATTAAGCAAGTATCTGTCCAAACATAAATATTTTTACTAGAAATATAAAGTAAAAATGGTTTTACATTTTCTCTGGCTGAAAGTATAATTTACTCTACTTATAGAAATATGTACGCAAGGCATTTTAGGGTAAATATTACTTTATTATTCCCCTATATTTTATTTGTTAATATTACTTTACGGATCCATTACTATTAAGTATTAATTACTCAAATTTTTTACTACTCGAGTAGAGTAAAAGTTATGACACTCATTTTTCTTCGTGCATAGACTTTTTCACAAAGACCGCTTCATCGATTCCCATGGAATTTACACCACGCCGTCTATATATTAAAGAGCACATTATTATTATTCAAAGGCTTTGGATTGCATTGCGACCTAAAAGATCTTTTGTGCAGCCTCTTTCCCTATCAGAACAGTTCTAGACTATCTATAAAACGTGTCACTGCCGTGTGATTAATTTTACCTATGTTTTTTTGATTTAAAATCTCGGCACCTAGGTATCTTACTATGCGTCTTACCGCGGCGGGGCAAGTACATATTACATGTTGCGCTGTCATTATCTTACTGTACGTTTTTATATCTTTTCTACTGCGATTTAAAACAGCTTCGCCTGTTGCATACCTTCTTTGGCTCTCCAGTGATCGGAGAGGCTTTCCTTTTCCCATTCCCGTATTAAGTTATTTTTAAAACTGTTGTTTACTCCGCAGAAGGGTTCTGAGCCTATGAAAGTATTTAATGCGGCCCTCTTGGCCAAGCAGTCTGCCCTTTCGTTGCCTTCATGCCCCTCGTGCCCTGGTATCCAAACTAGAGTAACTTCATTCCTCCTGGATAGGGCTTGAAGAAGTTCAAAACACTCCCAGACAAGCTTGGAGTACATTGAAAAAGCCATTAGTGATTTTAGAGTTGCTTGGCTGTCAGAATAAATGTATATGTCGGTGCCGGAAGTGCCCCTTCTTAGACATTCTCTAGCGCACAACACTAAAGCGTGGACCTCCGCCTGAAAAATGGAAGCTGTTTTTCCCATTGCAACTGCTTTCTGGAACCTTGGTCCCACAAATCCAGCTCCCGCGCTGCCATCTTCCATTTTGGACCCGTCAGTGAACCATAACTGTGAGCCCTGCTTTACATTCATGTCCTATCAGTGGAGATTTCGCTCTATTATTCTCCAAACACCTGTTTTAGATTCTTGATAGAAATGGTCCTTTCTCTGATTTTCCTGTTAATATTTTTCTACAAATGTTCACTAGGCTTACGATCTTGGGACTGAGGGGGTAACTAAGGATCTTAGGAGTGTGGTATTGTAACCATTCCCTGTTAATTTTGAACTTTTGCTTTATACTGTTGTCCTGTTGGAAGATACTGTTACTTGATGCTCCGAATAGAGCTTCAAGTGCAATAAAAATCTCGGAAAAAAAAATTCACATACATCATGTTCATCAATTAGTGTCATAACCGCCTGGAGAGAAATCTATAAAAACGGCTTACATGGAAGATCAATACTCAATATGCAATTTTTCGGTAAGCCATCCATTAGAGATTTGAAAGTTGTTTCAGACACCTTTTTGAAACATTTTGCCCATCTCCTTTTAAAATCTTCTTTTTTGTGCTCTTTAAGTTTCTTTTCACAATATCCCAATATCTCTCCACTGGTCTTAGCTCCGGACAATTTGGAGGATTGGCCTCTCTTGGTACAAAAACTATGTTATTACTTTAATACCACTCCAGAGCTTTCTTGCCGTAGTGACAAATCGGGCCAAAAATATGTGAATGCGTTGTGCTCTATTATGAAAGGAAGACTTCTTTTTTCAAAAATTCTTTGATGTATATTTCGGTATTTATGGAGCCCCATATAACAAATGACTTGCTTCTTTTGCTGCAACTGCAAATAGCTTGCCATACCAGGAATTGTAGGAAACTTTGTCTGCTTTTGGATTCTAAATTGTTCTTCGACATTTCCTCGAGCATCAGCAACACAAAAGTTTTGACCCGGAAGCTGCGTAAAATCTGCCTTTACATACGTTTCGACGTCCATTATACAACATGAATATTTTTGTATGAAATTCGATTTTAATTTCCGAGCCCTACTTTTGGCGTCAAAATTTTTTGCAGCATTCCTGTCTGGAACTTTTTGGACTTTGTATGTTTTCAAACCTGCATTGGCTTTAACTTTTCGCACTAAATAGGCAGAGCACTGGGCTAACCGGGCAGCTTTTCTAGCAGATGTGTTTGGAGATCTTTTCAATATGCTTTTAATTTTTTGGGCTTTCCCAATATCATGTGGTCCTTGTTTTCTTCCCGAACCAGGTTTAAAATCGATGGTCAAATTCTCCTGAAACTGTTTAATAACATTGGAAACAGTTTGACGGCAGATCTTCAATTCTTTGGCCAATTTCTTGTAGGACCAATTTGATTTTTTTTTGAAAATTTTCAATAATTTTAAGACGTACTTCTTTTTCTTCACTCATTTTGATCAAACTCACAACAAATCAATATGTTTGTCATTAAAAATAATAACTGACATATTTTTGAAAGATAATTAGGTAAAACGTGTGTTAAGATTTTTTCAATCTCACTCCTTAGAACAGTTTTAATACATAGTAGATCATAATTGGTCAGTCAGTCACTGAAACGTGTTGTGGCTGTAGATTTTCAAAAAAACCTTAAGCCTTGCAGTAAACTTTCGAAAAGCCTGCATATGATTGTTCCCAAAGTGGAAAAAATGAAAGATCGATCCTCTATAAACTTTTCGGATTTTTTTTATTTTTATTTTTTTTTTTCTATATAAGATATTTATGTATGTGTTATTCTATTTTTATTGTTTTAAATTAAATACTTCCATTAATCTTGCGGTTTCTAACGGTTGTTGCCCATAGCAGCCACATTTATTGATCTGTTATGCATTTATTTTCTAGATTGTTGACTTTTGCAACAACAACAACAACAACAACAAAAAAGTCACTCACGGTATTGGCGGGTTTTTTGCAATTTGTGGTGCTATGGTATTTGTTGTTGTTGTTTTTATATGTATGTTGCATACAAAGTAATGCAACTTTTTGCACTTACTTTAGCTGTGGTAATAACAATAACAATAATAATAGCAACAACAACCATAACTCAAGGTATTCAACATTCAAACGACACCTCACAAAGTGGGACTATTTTATGAAAAAAAAGAGAAAAAGAATTGATTAGAAAAATTAAAAAGCAATAAGAAATGAGAGTATGGAGTAAAAATAAAAATATATACCTAATTCAAAACAAAAAATTCACAAAAGCTCGAAAATGATCAAATAATGCCGAAAACTATGGAAAAAGTATTGGAATACATGATGAAGGGATCAATAACATTTCAAAAGTATAAAAAAAAATGTATCCATTCTATCAATAGAATCCAAAAATACAAAAAAAAAGAAAAAATTTAACAAAAGAAAAAGTATCGGAAAACTATATCGAAAACTATCGATATGAGACAAAAAAAGTTCAAAAAAATATAAGGATATTGGAATAACAACAAGTGTTGAATTGGTCGAAAATATTTGTAAACATTAAATGTAAGATCAATATACTCAATAATTTAGAAAAGAACAAAATTCGTAAGTTTTGAAAAATGCTGAACAAGTTCAAAATATCATATCAAGAAGCAACACTAAAATCAAATCGGACAAAACCAAAAAACTATATGATAACTGATGAACATCACATGAGCTAAGCATTCATAGGTTGATGTTTCTTTAACTGACAAATTCAAAATTTTATATAACTAGTAACCTTTGGCCTGGCCAAACATTAAATACCCTACACTGCAGTATTTTTAAAATTTTGCTTAAATGATGCCAAGCCCTCTTGTTCACTCAGTTTTTCCTCAGAGCTTGCATTTAATGTCTGAGTGAAATTTAGTTGGATTATTCAAAAAACATTTTCAGTATAGCGTTTTGTAGCTTTTGCTAATATGGGAAGTGCCACGCCCTTTTGAACAAATTCTTCCAGTTTTTTTTTTAAAGCTTGCGCTTACAATTTGTAGTATTTATGTGTATTTCGGTTGCATTGTCGTGAAAAATACACCTAAAGTTGCATTTTGAATACATTTTTTGTATGGGCGGTAGGTGTGGCCCTTGACCGATTTAACTCATTTTCAATCCCACGAGCTGACTTTGGCAGTATACCAAATTTCATTGAGTTATCTTGCTCAGTTTTCCCAGAAAAAGGTATTTCCACGCACACCCAGCCAGACAGACGGACATGGCTTTATCGACCCAGGAGGTGACGCTGATCAAGAACATATGGGCAAATCCGAAAAAAGGTCAACCAAAAGAAAAATTATAAAGTTGCCGTAACAGCGCATTTTGCCATTAGGTGAGTGGGATCGCCCTTAAATAACTATGCTTTCAAAGGGTTCAGTCTTTATTCCGAGTTTCTTAAAAATTGGTGCAACGGTTTAGCCGCGGCAATGCATTTCGCCTTTAAGGGCGTGGCACTGGCAGCTACATAACAAATCGTCTTTAAAAAGGTTGCATTCCAAATTTCATAAAAATCGATCCAGTGGTTGAACTGCAACAGCGTATTTTCACCGTGAGATGCGGTGCCAAGAAAAAATTTTACTTTTGTGTGCACTGCACTTCTTTACAACCTTTTTCAGAGATAAATAAAGCGAATATAATGTGTTTAAGTTAGTTGAAAAGGGGCTGCATTAATTTTCGTTAGCCTATGTATAAATATAGAATAAAAATTGTAACGTTCGCAACGTAACGTGCGCACCACACAAAAGTTTAATTTTTGCACGAACAAAGGACTCTTTGATTCCCTCAAAAGCAGATTCGATATGCTCAAATATTCTTCTTTCTTTGGAGGAATTTGGATTTTTTGTTTATACTGGAAAATTCGATAAAAATTTTGAAAATGTACATTGATCTCCACAACGACTTCTGTTTTTTGTAACGTTCGAACAGCACTTTATGTACGATTATATTGTAACTGATACCAGCGAGGAAATGTTTTTAAATGCCTTTGGAAAGAACTCTCAAATGGAAACATACCACTGCAAGTAAATCAAGAATTTAACATTCAGAGCGCCTTCAGGATCAAAAAATATGCGTACGAATGTAACGTTCACAACGCAGGATTAGCCCATACATACTATTCTATATCTGTCACGCCTCCTTTTCTGCGTTACAACACGAAAAAAATAACAAGGTTCTGACAACGAATTTTAGCAAAGTGAACCAAAAAATACACGTGTTTTTTTGTTTTGAAAGTTTACGTCAGAATTTTTTTTTTTTTTTTTTTTTTTTTTTGGGTGTGGTAAAAATTATCCCCTTTTGATGCATTTTTGTGTTAAACCTTCAGAAAATAAATTTTATCAAAAACACAGTTTAAGTAAAATTCAAAATAAATGCATGATGAGCGAGAGTCGGTAAAGCACCGGAAAGTTTCAAATCCAAGTCATGATTTTCGAGATATGGCGAATTTTCGAAAATTTTGACAAGTTTTTTTTAAAGCTCTTACCCATAGCTTTAAATTAAATTTAAATTATGGAAGCCGAATCTGTTTCCTTTCATTTGATATGCAATAAGCAAAACAATAACACCGATAATTCGCCATATCTCGAAAATCATGACATGGTTTTGAAACTTTTGTGCTGCGATTTTGTAGCCAATTAAAATACCTTTCATACTACATCAATATTATTAAAATCCATTAAGGGGTTTGAAACTCAAACCCGTTTTCATAAAGCTAAATCCCGATCTTTCAATGGCTATTCATAACATGAACAATGCTGAAAAACTTTACAAATTCGAAAAACACTGAAGCAGTCGAAACATTACTTAAAAATTAAAAAAAATAATGATAAAATCGGAAAAAGATTAACGAGTCGAACAGGGTTAAATAAATCGAATAAATTTTTGGAATATCGAAATTATCGAAAAGCAAAAATTGAGTCGAAAAATGTGAAATTTTGAATAAGATGTAGAAAAAATTTTGAGGAAGTCAACGAAATCAAAAGTTTTGCTGAAAGTGACAATTTAAAAAATCTTCAATTATGAAAAAGTCATAAAATATAAATAAGTTTAATATACGTATGTGGAAATCTTCAGAAAACTTTGAAATGCTGAAAAATATTGGAAAAGTTATGAATGTTGTGACAGTCGTATAATCTAGATATTTCAGAATTTAAAAACTTTGAACATTGAAAATGTTAAATACTCCAAAAAAGGTAGAAGCGGCGATAAGTGTTAAAAAATTTTTATAGTTTGAAAAATGTTCTAAAATTTAAGTCTAGTCTGCTAATTCATTCTATATAAGATAATCGGCATAAAGGTGTTCACATATAAAATTAAATGACATTGGCATTGAAAGCAGTATCTACCTTTTCTGGATTGTCTACAAAATACATATTTTTATATACCGCATAGGCCGGTTATCTACAAATTTATAGTTTGTCGGTAAAGATTGTAGTTTCAGATAGAATCATTCCAATCCTACGAGCTGGAGGACAATCATACTTAGCTTTAACCAAGTTTTTCTAATATTTTGTATTTTTTTTTTTTTATAAAATAGTCCCCTTACGAACAGGCTTTGTTATCTATTGATTCTCTAATTATTATTATTATTCTTCTAAACTTTTTTTTTGCAAACATCCATATGTATGGATAAGTGAGTGATTTTTCACAATAACAAATTCTAATCTTGATCATTGCCAGGTGCGTTTAATGCACTCGACAACGGTGACTCGACGACGACTCAGACGACTACAGACATAGACTTGCCTATAAAAAAATTAATAAAAAAAAAGAAACAGTGAAAAAACCTACAACACTGCAATAAATCAATGGATTTGTAAGCATTTTACTACGCGTATTACATGCAATTTGCAAAAGCTTAGGCTTAAGCTCAATTTAGCAAACACTGCATTTGCGCAAGCGCGGGTGTTGGTTGTTGCCGGCTACTTGCACATGCAATGCGCGCAACAATGTTGCATGCAAAAGAAAAAAAATGCAACTCATAGAATTAGTTGACATTTAGAATTCTATTGAATTTGCCATAAATAATGAAAACATTATAACGAATTCAATGTCAAAACTGACAGGTGTGAGAGGTATTTAAGTGTAAATACGAGTAATGAGAGAGATAGAGAGAGAGTGTGTGATAATAAAAAATATATGATAGAGGAAAAATTTACTTTATTGCATAGAACTTTTTATTATTGTACAATTTATGAAAATTATGCACTCAGTTTATGAAATTTTGCAATAAAAGTTGATGCCACAATGAAGCTGAATTGATGTATTGGTATTCAAATAGAGTTGGAGTTTTATTGAAGGATAACATGTTCTGTTCACTGTAATTAATAGCTATTACATTTACTCTTATTTACTATTATGGTTCTCAGAAAGCGCCGATTATGTTCATTTTGACATTGAACTTAACTAAAGTATTTGCTGTTTTTTACATTATTAACAATATGTGATGTGCCACAGGAAATTGGACCTTATATTCTAAAAATCCATATCCGATTTTTCGCATTTTCAAAGTAACATATATGTTTTTTTGAATAAAAAAGGCGCCTCGTGTTCTCTGGAAAATTTCGAAATTAGGTTGAGATACAGTAACTTGGATATTTTTTAACCGATTTTCTTGTTTGTATAATTTTTGGAAAGGTATTGAATTATGCTATAAACATGAAGTTATTTTTTTTCTTTTTCTTTATTTGGTAAAAAAGTACTTAATTTACTGCTATTTTAGTACTAAATTACTAAAAATGCACCGTTTCCTACTTTTATAACCTTCCAAAATATATTTTTTAGAAAGAAAAAAATCACCTTTCTTATGGAAAATAAGAAAAAATGCCATCTTTTGCGGCTTAGAAGTTTTGATTTTTTGAACTTTTAAAAATTAACCGAAACATCTTCAAAAAATTCACAAAAATGGCCTATAACCAGAACATTTCTTAACCGATTTTCATTTTCTTACATTTTTTGGAAAGGTAGTGAATTAGGCTATAAGCACAAAGTAGGTTTTCTGCTATACATATCACAAAAGTACTATTCTTTCTACTTTTTTAGTACCAAGATTAGTAAAAACGGTACTTTTTGCCATACAGCAGAAAACTTCGTGCTTATAGCCAGATTACTTCGCCGCAACTTTTGGTTGGAAGATTTTCTTCGTAAGCACCGGCGAAATGATGTGGTCCTATCATAAAAATTAAAAATGGAAAATAATTTGCTCCCAGGGGCTAAAAAGTTTCCTATTGGTGTAAGTATCATACAAAAAAAATTTGTTCCTGATCGGAAAATATTTGACCTTGCCCTCAGGCCGTTGAAAGTCGGAAATACGCCATTTCTATGAAAATATGTGGCGTTAATAGAAATAATTAGTCCTATCTTTGTAAATATTCAACATAGGTATATGAAATTTAGTATTGTACGTATATGAACAATACTTAGGTAAATAGCATCCATTAAAAAATGGGAGATACCACGCTCCCTCCACCCGAAATTCGTCGTATCTCTGGAAATATTAAACTAAAGGGAATGAGATTCGGTACATATGTTATTGGCACTGGGAAAAAAATTTTTAACAAAAAATGGGTAGGGCCACGGCTCCTCCTTCTACAAAAAAATAAATTTGTCATATCTCTGAAACTATTTTACACTTGTGAATAAGATTTAATTTCAGGTAAAGTGAAGGTTTAAGGTACTTAGTTGGTATTGAAGCAGTTTTTTTTCTGTTCTTATTTTTGTCTCTTTAGTATAGAAACCAAGCAAAAAGAATTTCCGCCAGTCCGTTGAAGGTCGGTAAAATGCTATTTTTGTGTTAATAAGGAAACAATCAATCCTATCTTCGGAACTATTTGATATAAGAGAATGAGATTTGGTAAATATATGAACAATATTTGAATAAATAGTATCTAATAAAAAAATGGGCGATGCCACGCCCCTTCCACACAAAATTTGTCGTATTTCTGAAAATATTAGGCTCAGGGGAATGAGATTTGGTACATATCTAATTGGCACTGGGAAAAAATTTTTCAATAAAAAATGGGCTTGGCCACGCCCCCTCTTTTCTAAAAAAAACAAATTTGTCATATCTGGGTCAGAATTCGTCAAATTTACATAAAAAATTATTTAGTGTTTGTTTTTGTTGAAATTTTCAGAAAATGTTTGTTTTAAGGAAAAAAAATTATGTGTAAAAAAAAAATTTAGTTTTTTTTTTTTTTTCCAAAGTTATTGCAATATGCAATTTTTAGACACTTTATAAACAAAAGCTTGTATCTCATGTATTGTTCATCCGATTTCAACAAAAATTGGAGATGTTGTCGTCAATAGAATAGGCTTTAATTTTTTGATGATATAAAAAAAAAAAAAAAAATTTTAAATTATTATTTATCTATTTGTTTGAAAAAAATAAATTTTTTTTTATGTTCTGGAGCTTTAAAAAATCTGAAAAAAAATTTCGCTATATGCCTAATCTATTGTCAATTCAAAACCGTAAAAAAATTTTATGAGCCGTAAGTATTTTAAAAGTTATGACAAAAAGAGTGCTGCTCGAACGAACTTTTTCGCACTGCGCTTTCTCTATGTGACCATATTTGTTATGCTTAAATTTTTGTTTTTGGAATTATTGTCAAATGTGTCATTAAATGTAATAACAATACTAGTAAAATATCCAAATAAGTTGTTGTTGTAATTCTAGTACATATTTTGCCGTTATTTAACAATTCTTTTTGATGTGATTTCGCAAATTTCGTTCGCGTTAATACAAACCACACGTTTTTATTAAAATCGGGAAAAAGTTAAGATTTTAAAACATTTTTTTAAAGAAGAACCGCAGTAATGTCACCACCAAATGCTTGTTGCAACCCTTTTAACTTAGAAAAACATAATTCTTGTTATAGAGGCATTTTAAAAGTTACCAAGAACTGGAACGCTATGTATACGAATTTTTGCGGAAGATATTTGTGCTCGACATGCGGACTTCGAATTAAGAAAAACAATGACATTCCTTTGCCATTAAAGTCGATTGAAAGCGCAATATCTCCATCAGAATATGGATCTGATTCTGAAATGTCCAGTAGCAGTGACCAGTGTGAATCTGACTTCGAAGGTAAGTGTATGTACATAAATACGTATGTGCAAATACGATTATTTTTTTTTTTTAAGTAGATGAATTTTTATATAATAAAATGACAAAATTTGTTACATCAGACGATGTCGCTATAGCGGCAGAAATCAAAACTGCGTTATCAAAAGAAGCAGACTCTAAGAAACGTCTACAGCTATTGACAACAGTTCCAATTAATTGGAATGTAACACAAATCCACAGAATGTTGGGCGTAAGTCGCTACTTAGCTAAAACTGCTTTAAATCTACGTAAATCATCAGGATACAGTGCAACTGTACGCCCCAAAATTGGCCGATCTTTATCAATAGACGTTCTTGAAAACGTTAAAAAATTTTACAATTCCGATGACAATAGTCGAATTATGCCTGGAATAAAAGACTGCATTTCAGTTAAAAGGACAAGTATTGGAAATTTGAAAGATTTATACAATAAATTCACGTTAAAATATCCGGACACAAAAATTTGCCTTTCGAAATTTATAAAATTACGGCCACCAAACTGTGTTGTTGTTGACTGCAGTGGGAGTCATAATGTTTGTGTTTGCAAAATACACCAGAACATGAAGCTGAAGATAAATGGATTGAACCGTGCGCTAAAAAGAACTGGAGAATCATATAGCATTATTAATCTAACGAAAAAAATGATGTGTACGGAGGCGAATCAATTGTGCCATTTGCTACGCTGTGCTGACTGTCCTGGATTTTCAACCATATTCGGAAATCTTCAAGATCGTTTCAGTGCTGAAAATGTCATTGAAATTCATTTTAAAAATTGGACTTGTACCGACAGGTAATGTTTTCAGAAGATCATTATTGTCTTTATTGCATTCATGAAGTTCGCTTTTGTTGACTGTTTTTGCGTGTTAAAAAAATTGCAAAAAATTTCTGAACATTTAAATTTATCATATTATAGTATTTTTTGCAATTTCTTGAATGCGGAAGATGGTTTCAAGTAAATTGTGTTAATTTTTAGATGCGAACTCAAGGATTATGTGGAAGAAATTGACGTGTTTTTTAAGAACTTTGAAAAAGAATTACTTCAATATATAAAACATGATTTTATTGCCTCATCTCAAGCCGAACATTTAAACACTGCTAAAAACAATTTGGAAGACGGGCAGTTTTTAGTTACTCTTGACTTTGCCGAGAACTACTCCTTCAAAATTCAAGACGCGGTCCAGTCATTTCACTGGTCCAATGAACAGGCAACTCTACACCCCTACGTTATTTATTATAAAAACGAAAACACTATAGTCCATGAATGTTTCGTCATAATTTCAGACTGTATCAAGCATGATGCAATCGCGGTCCATTTATTTAATAAAAAAATGTTGCAACACTTAAAGCTCATTTTTGGGGAAGCAAATGTTAAAAAATTAATTTTTTTTTCTGACGGATGCGGAGGTCAATACAAAAACAAGTTTAACCTGATTAATTTGTCTCGTTATAAATACGATTTCAATCTTGACGCAGAGTGGCACTTTTTTGCAACCTCGCATGGGAAAGGTGCTTGTGATGGAGTAGGAGGAAGCATCAAAAGATTGGCATCTCGTGCTAGTTTGCAAAGGCCTGAAGAACAGCAAATTACAACGCCTCTCCTGTTATTTCAGTGGGCTGAACAAAATTTTGAAAACATTTGCTTTGAGTTTTGTACGAATAAAGAATATAAAAAAGAGGAAGTGTTATTAAAAAAGCGATTTGAAAGAGCTGTCACTATAAATGGAACGCGAAAGTATCATTCATTTATACCCGTAGACTCTAAAAAAATAGCTTGCAGAGAAATTTCTTGTTTAACATGTTTCGATGTTCATGAAATTACAATAACTTAAAATGTCATTTTGTTAATTTTTGTAAAAAAATTTTACGTTTATGTTAATAAAAGCAATTAATTCGATTTTTTTTTTTTTTGTTTTTCCTTTTTTCGAAAAAAAAAGTTCTTTCGAGCAGCACTCTTTTTGTCATAACTTTTAAAATACTTACGGCTCATAAAATTTTTTTACGGTTTTGAATTGACAATAGATTAGGCATATAGCGACATTTTTTTTCAGATTTTTTAAAGCTCCAGAACATAAAAAAAAATTTATTTTTTTCAAACAAATAGATAAATAATAATTTAAAATTTTTTTTTTTTTTTTTTATATCATCAAAAAATTAAAGCCTATTCTATTGACGACAACATCTCCAATTTTTGTTGAAATCGGATGAACAATACATGAGATACAAGCTTTTGTTTATAAAGTGTCTAAAAATTGCATATTGCAATAACTTTGGAAAAAAAAAAAAAAACTAAATTTTTTTTTTACACATAATTTTTTTTCCTTAAAACAAACATTTTCTGAAAATTTCAACAAAAACAAACACTAAATAATTTTTTATGTAAATTTGACGAATTCTGACCCATCTCTGAAACTATTTGACACAGGTGAATAAGATTTGAACCCTGTTCGCATCACTTTATCTGAGATAAAATCTTATTCACCTGTGTCAAATAGTTTCAGATATATGACAATTTTGTTTTTTTTTTAGAAGAAAGGGAAGTGGCCACACCCAGTTTTTATTGAAAATTTTTTGCCTAGTGCCAATTATATATGCACCGAATCTCATTCCCCTTAGTCCAATATTTCTAGAGATACGACGAATTTCGGGTGGAGGGGGCGTGGTATCTCAATTTTTTTTAATGGATGCTATTTATCTAAGTATTGTTCATATACGTATCAAATTTCATACACCTCATTTTCCTGAGTCCAATATTTCCAGAGATACGACAAATTTCGAGTGAAGGAGGCGTTTCATCGCTCAACGGATTAACGCCACATATTTTCTTAAAAATAGTGTTTTTCCGACCTTCAACTGCCTGGGGGCACGGTCAAATATTTTCCGATCAGCACCAAAATTTTTATGCTTGATACTTACATCAATAGGAAACTTTTAAGCCCCTTGGAGCAGGATATTTTCCATTTTAAATTTTTGACTTATAACATATGATAGGTATAATGTACCGTGGAAATGCTCCCATATCGAAAAAACATTTGGTTTAAATTTAAACTGTTCATGTTAATTTCAAAATGTCAGAATTTACGTAACTTTTTTCAAAGTTTTCAACATTACTAAACGTTTATCAACAACTATGTATACTTTTTCAGCCAGCATTTACTCAACTCGGTTTTTATATTAGGTGTACAACTTAAAAACCGGAATTTGACGGTGGATGTCCGTACTAACAAATATCGTGAAAGCTCGAACTTTATATATATGTCATTTTGAAGGTACATTTGACAGCTGTCAAAATCAGTCAACAAAACAATTTTATCTTGTGTGCATCATTATTATTTTTCACGATGAATAACTTCGAAAATTGGAGAAAAAGACAGCATTTGCGGGGGGTTCTAGTGGGTCATTTTTATGCAAAGAAAACAGCTGCCGAAAGTCATCGCATTCTTGTAGAAGTTTATGGGGACTATGCTCCAGCTGAATCAAGCTGTCGTGAGTGGTTTCGACGGTTTAAAAGTGGTTATTTTGATGTCGAAGACAAAGAACGTCGTGGTCAGGACCAGCTAGGTGTGATCCATTATGAGCTGTTGCCAAGTGGCCAAACCATTAATGCTCAATTCTATCGTCAACAATTGATCCAATTGAAGCAGAAAATCCAGGCAGAGCGGCCAACGTATGCGACCAGACATGAGTCAATCATTTTCCACCACGATAACGCTCTACCACATATTGCTGCCCCAGTCAAAAATTACCTGGAAAACAACGGAAAACAACGGATGGGAAATTTTGCCTCACCCGCTTTATAGCCCAGACCTTGCACCATCAGACTACCATTTGTTCCGATCGATGCAGAATGCCCTATCAGGAATACGGTTCACTTAAGTTCAAGATATCGAAAATTGGCTCGATTCATTTTTGGCCGCCAAGCCGGCGCAATTTTTTTGGGATGGAATTCATAAATTGCCTGAAAGATGGGGAAATGTTGTAGCTTCCAATGGACAATACTTTGAATAAAATATATTGTAACATTTTTCCACAATAAAGCATCAAATTTCGCTAAAAAATTCCGGTTTTTAAGTTGTACACCCAATAAAATCTTCATTTCTTGCAGTGTATATCTTTTCATAAAGCATATTTATTCAACAACACGTGTTAATTAATAAATTGCTATTTAAGTACTTACTGTTGTTGTTGTATTATTTATTTGTTCTTGCATTTTAATTAGCATCGTCAAAGTACCGTTATAACTTATGCCAATATCAATCGTAAAAATTATGTTGTTTTTATTGTAAAAATTAATTTTATACCACTTTACACTCGGTCTCTACACTAAAACTGCATAAATTTGCATATGCGCCAAAACTATTTTTATATTAAATGCGTCTTAATGTGCTGCTTAATGTTTTTGTTGTTTTTGTATATATCTTTTACGCTATATCTCTTACAAACATAATAATTAATCAAAGCCCCCTCCACTCTATACCATTAACTAAAGCCAAAAGTGAGGGGGCGGGGACGGTTGATTGGTTGCGATCTTAAGCGATTTACTACTCTTTGACGTAGAGGTATTTGAATTATTAAACTTTGACATTGAAAATTATAACGTATTTTTATTGTGAATTTATTCAAATTTTGCTTATTTGTCTGACCATTTGTCTGTTGTATTTTATTTTGGTTTTATTGATTTCTGTTGCATAAACATTTGCTATTAAATCAGTCAGTGAAAGAAATAAAATAAAATAAAAAAAAAAAACAGAAAATTATCTTAAAACACCCATAGTAAAACGTAGGCTACAAAATATGAGGAAGTTCTTTGAAATGGAAAAGAGTCTGAGTCACAAACCTGATCGATCGATCGATGATTCGATCAATAGAGCTGTTTATTTTGAAAGTGGTGCTACTAAAAATTCCGGAGTTGATGAGTTCGTAATAGATATTTTTGTTGGATCCGAACTTTAAATTTTTACAAATTGTGTAACCATGCTCTTAATTCAAGGAGAAATGCAACCAAAGTGCATCCCAAGTGCAAGAAAAGAAGAAAAATGAATGCCTCTGAAAGTTTAAGAGAAATACTCCAAAAAGCTGAAACTGTAGAGTTTGAATTGAGAAGTTATCACTGTTGCTAAACCAAGACCTGTACCTCAAAGAACCAAACTGTGCTTTGTCATAACTCCATGATAACACAGTAGGGCTGTTCAAAAAAAAAAAAATTTTTCGAATTTCCAAGATATACTTTGGCATCACGATCTACATCATGACAGAATATCCCAAAAAATTTTTCAGATTTTTAAATTCATATTTAAAGGTGGCTCAAAGCAGAAATATATTTTTGTTATTTTTTTTTTTAGCATTAATTATAAAATGTTGTCAAACAATTTGAAAAATTTGTTTTAGAGTAACTTAAAAACATTCATTTTGTTTGTTTTTAAATGAACTTTAAAACCTACGTTGTAATTTTGACAAAAAAAAATTTTACACTTCTTAAAAAACGAAAAACTGCCCTAAGAAGGCGAAATTTTACGGTTTTTCAAAGAAAAAAGTCATCGTGCTTTAAACGAAATGAACATTTTTTAATTTACAAGATCTCATTCAAAAGAGCTCTTAAAAACCTTCAAGACAAGACATGTTAAGATTTTTTTGAGCCAGCAGGCTCGATGACATTACGTTTGAAATATAGTAATGCAGCCCTGTGAAAGGCAAAACGCTTTTTACTCAAGAGGGAGGCATCTTACAAAAAAGTGCCCATGGCATAAAATGCTTAGAATCATCCAAGGAACAAGTGTGAATTGTTTTTTTTTTTTTTTTTTGGAAAGTTTATTAAAAATGACGTTAAAAAATTTTTTTTTCTAAAATTAAGTAAAAAAAACAATTTACACTTGTTCCTTGGATGATTTTAAGCATTTTATGCCATTGGCACTTTTTTGTAAGATGCCTCCCTCTTGAGTAAAAAGCGTTTTGCCTTTCACAGGGCTGCATTACTATATTTCAAACGTAATGTCATCGAGCCTGCTGGCTCAAAAAAATCTTAACATGTCTTGTCTTGAAGGTTTTTAAGAGCTCTTTTGAATGAGATCTTGTAAATTAAAAAATGTTCATTTCGTTTAAAGCACGATGACTTTTTTCTTTGAAAAACCGTAGGGCAGTTTTTCGTTTTTTAAGAAGTGTAAATTTTTTTTGTCAAAATTACAACGTAGGTTTTAAAGTTCATTAAAAAACAAACAAACTGAATGTTTTTAAGTTACTCTAAAACAAATTTTTCAAATTGTTTGACAACATTTTATAATTAATGCTAAAAAAAAAATAACAAAAATATATTTCTGCTTTGAGCCACCTTTAAATATGAATTTAAAAATCTGAAAAATTTTTTGGGATATTCTGTCATGATGTAGATCGTGATGCCAAAGTATATCTTGGAAATTCGAAAAATTTTTTTTTTTTTGAACAGCCCTATAACACAGGCCCACAAAAAAAAGTACCCTGCGCGAAAGATCAGATCACCTGAACTTTATGATTTCAGGGTCAGGGTCCGAATATAGCGCCAGAATAGCGAAGTTCGTTCGCGTTTTTTCAGAAATCAGAAATACTTACTTACCACGAAAACATTAAGTTCGGGTGGTGTGATCTTTAGCGCAGGGTACTTTTTTTTGTGGGCCTGTGTAATTATTACTGTGTTGCTTCATAACATACCTCGATCTTTTTGTGACTTTTTTGGAGGACGGCTTTAGATAAGAGAGCGTGCCCAATTGTACACAAAAATTTATTTAAACCATGAAGTAGAATTCTGGCGACACGAAATTTTAAATAAAACAGTCAGGATTCGTCTTGAAGTCTTGAAAATTTCAAGAAGAATGCAATCTCAAATGTTCGCAAATTTAGGTTAGGAAACGACACTAACTCATTGGTAATTTCTATCTGAGCTATACAGTTGGTACCTACTAGAACTTGGGAGGAAGTTGATGCTGATGTGCTTATGAGCAAAGGAAATTTAGTGTTTCAGATGGAAAAACACAGAATCAAGCCTTCGAAAATTCAGTCCGCAAAGAATTTTAAAAAAATTCCCAAGGAACAAAAAGCTACAGTTTTACCCTTAAATTACTTTAAAACTATATACGCCACTGGTTATAACATCTCTTTAACCAGGAATTAGCTCATAACTACTTCAGTAGTTGTTGATAAAGACCCAGCGGCTGACTGCACGAAGATGAAAAATAGTTTTTACTACTTTATTTCTAGAAAATTTTTCTAGAATTTCGAAATAATTAAGTGAAAACTCCCATTTAAATAAAACATTGACAAGGGTTTTTCTCCGTGTGAGCACATATCTCATATAATCAAGGCTGAATTGTTTTGCGAATGTTTTTCCAATGGTGGATATAAACTTTTGCTTAAGTCAAATCTTGAGAGGTGGTACAAAAACAACTTTTACATCTTTTCTGAAGGAAAAAATTCTGAGCTATTCTGGAGGGAAACCGTTAGCGAAGTACTGATTTTCTCGCCTTTAAAACTACGAAATTGTTCTTTGGTCTATATCTCCTAAGCTATAAATCTTCGAAAACAACTTTCTTGACTTTTCTATAGATAATTTTCAGAGCTACAAAGTTTTCGACCAAAATTTTTTTGTAGAAATAACCCTTAGCGAAATATTTGCAAAAAAATAATTTTCTAGACTTTTAGCAGCCGATATATCTCCAAGGCACCACCTCCCACAATTTGGCTGGAACAAAAGTTTGTACTCACTACTGGGAAAACAGCCACAAAAAAATTCAGCCTGTATGCTATGACGTAGGTCAGCCATTTGCTGGCTCCCCGTCTATTACTTTAATAAAGAATAAAAAACAGTAAGAATTACATTACATTTTCTAGCACAAAAATGAGTGTCATAATTTTTACTCCACTCGAGTAAGGTAAATATCATAAAAATATAGAATCATTTTGACTTTTATTATTTTAGTAAGAATTTCTATTTTTAGACAGACATTTACTTTATATACAAATGTTATGCCTCTTCATCATATGCGCCAGTAGCGCAAGAGGATACGTCTCTACCTATCACACGGACGGGCCAGGGTTCGTACCCTAGTGCGGTCAGATCTTTTTTTTTTTTTTTTTGTTGTTTGAACTTTAGAGTAAGGTCAATATCACGCCAATTTTTTAAAAAAAATTACTAGCAAGCATACATTCTGAATTGATTAAAGGTAAAAATTACTTCAGTGGGGAGTTGTCACTATTCTGACTTGAAATTTTGGTAAAATTTATGAGAAATAAAGTAACAAGTAGGCACAATTTTTTTTTTTTCGTGTACAGTCTCGCAAGGACCAGGTTTCGTATCTTTGCAAACGCGTACTCAATAAGTTTTAACGTATACACTTTAGCCTCAACCCGATTAGAAATTAGATCAGTTATTCCAAAACATGATCGGGCCCGGATCGGATATTCCTCATCATCACGGTAATCTGATCATTTTCTGACTCCAGTCTTATATTCCTTGATACAGACATCTGGTTGGGAGCTGTGGATTTAGTACTGGCTACTTTGATCTAGTCATCTGATGATATATATTATTTGAGTATAGTACCGTGTTCTTTGATACCGCCATCAGCTTCTAACTCCAGTACAAAATCAGTTTCCCATCACAATTTGGTATTGAAATCATTTGTACGTTCTTTGAGCCAGAATATATTTATAAAATGTTCGATATAAACAATTGAGGAGTGATTTTTCAAAAGGGCTTATAACCAAAACGTAAACGCAAAAGTAATGTCATTATATTAATTGCCTGATTCTTTGTTATAAATTAATAAAATTGAGTTTTGTTTTCACAAAAAGTTTACCTGATGTCATGGAATTAATGACATTTAGATAAAAAAATCATATTTATCCAAAAACCGATTATTGTGAAAATAATGTGTATGACATTACTTTTTTTTTATTTTTTTTTTTTATTTAATTTTTCAATAAATATAAAAAATTTTAAAACATGTATTTATAGCCCAGGAAAATAAGACATTTTCTGCGAAAAAATTCCCAGTGGAAATTTTTCACCAGACTTGTCTTTATTTATGCATGATACACAAACTGTGAAAAAAGTCCATTGCAAAGTCGTGTGCGCATAAAAAGTTATTCGCGCTCAAAGGTCGCTAAAATCAGTTTTTTGCAAATATCTCGCTAATGCTAAATTTTACAGAAAAATGTTGGTCTCCAATTTTGTAGCACAGGAAATTTCCTACAAAAATACGTTAAAAGTATTTGCGTACGACTTTTAGTTTAGGAGATCACCCAATTTAAAAAGTTGTTAACAGTTATGATATGAAATACTACCTATGAGTTCATATTAAAATATCTTACTTTTTAAATTGCAATAACTCTGCAATAGGGAGTCATACAAACTAACTTAAAATGCCGTTTGAAAGATAATTTAATTTTCTATATACCGCACAAAATTTTTTTTCGAACGGCCCATGACCTTAAAAATATTCTTGAATAACCGTTAAGGCTTCGAAATTACTGTTTTTTTAAGGATATCTGCGAATTGGTAAGTACTACGATAAAAAGTAATGAGACCAAATTTGTAGAAAATTACAAGATCTAAATACAAAAAGTAAGCGATATGTGTACACATACAAGTAACCGTATAGAAGATATTCAATAGAAACCGGTTTTTTGGCATTTTAAGGGTTTTTTTGGAATATCTTCTAAACGGTACTTGTATGTGTACACATATCGCTTACTTTTTGTAGATCTCGTAATTCTCTAAAAATTTGGTCTCATTACTTTTTATCGTAGTACTTACCAATTCGCAGATATCCTTAAAAAAACAGTAATTTCGAAGCCTTAACGGTTATTCAAGAATATTTTTAAGGTCATGAGCCGTTCGAAAAAAAATTTTGTGCGGTATATAGAAAATAAAATTATCTTTCAAACGGCATTTTAAGTTAGTTTGTATGACTCCTTATTGAAGAGTTATTGCAATTTAAAAAGTAAGATATTTTAATATGAACTCATAGGTAGTATTTCATATCATAACTGTTAACAACTTTTTAAATTGGGTGATCTCCTAAACTAAAAGTCGTACGCAAATACTTTTAACGTATTTTTGTAGGAAATTTCCTGTGCTACAAAATTGGAGACCAACATTTTTCTGTTAAATTTAGCATTAGCGAGATATTTGCAAAAAACTGATTTTAGCGACCTTTGAGCGCGAATAACTTTTTATGCGCACACGACTTTGCAATGGACTTTTCACAGTTTGTGTATAATGCATAAATAAAGACAATTCCGGTGAAAAATTTCCACTGGGAATTTTTTCGCACAGAAGCTCTTTTTTCGTCTTATTTTCCTGGGCTATTATTAAATTATTTCAAAAAGAACTTATGTGTAAAAACAAAATTATTTTTAAAGTATTGTAAATGCTGATGAAAATCTAATGAAACTGCTTCAAATCTCACTCCTGCATCGCATACTTTTTTTATCAGAATATAAACAAAAAACCTGATCTCCAGTAGATCCAATAACCTAATCTACTTCTGAAAACAATTTGTGATTCGCTTTTCAAATCCGATCCGCTTTATATGAGATGTGACGTTTATTGTCATATTCGATCCGCGCCATCTTTATCTGTATCGGATCCAAACCGGAACTAATTTCTAGTTGGGATGGGAAATGCAAAACGTATAGGGACTGATGTTTAATACGATTTTACTTGGATGGTCACAAGAGGCCTTATAGGCCATGCTAGCCAGGTCAATCTTACATAATCGAATGTTCTGAAGGTTATGAACACAATTTTAAAAACCTATAAAAGTTCCACAAAAACGGTTG
This sequence comes from Calliopum simillimum, assembly GCA_951812925.1. Classification (NCBI taxonomy): domain Eukaryota; kingdom Metazoa; phylum Arthropoda; class Insecta; order Diptera; family Lauxaniidae; genus Calliopum; species Calliopum simillimum. The sequence goes on from OX638372.1 coordinate 87,492,763, forward strand.
TGGAAATACTTAAATGATCTGAGCATATCAATTTTTGATCATGTACCTTAGCGCATAAATTTATTGAAGCATTACAGAAAAAGAGAATTCTTTTGGGGTTTTTTTTTCTAAATCTTTTTCGTTTACTTGACTTTAGTCACCTGTCAATGTTTTTGACCCAGTTTATTATTTTTAATTTTTTATTTTTTTTAACACAAACCACCTACATTTTTCATCCGATCATTTTTACCCAAAATGTTTCATTCATTCAATGCTGTGCATTTAGCAATAATGACAGACACACACACTGACTGACGGACCGAATGAGTGACACACAAACAGCAACAGTTGCCAAGAACTTGAACGATTTTGACAGCAGTCAATGTGTTACATTTTGTTTATAAATCAAGAAAAATGGCGGCGGCAGCAACAGCGGCTGTCAAACATAAATGATTTTTCAATGTACGATTATGAGTATGTGTGTGTGTGTGTGCGCATGAAATTTGAGTCTTTGAGCATTTTTTGAGGTGAGAATTTTATTTTAAGTTCTTTATCTAAGTAATTTTTATGCGTTTTAGTTGGAATACAACAACAAAAATTAAAACATTTACCTAACGGTAAAAGTAGGGCAAAATCTGTTGTTTAATTTTTTTGAAAAAAATTAAGTAAATTAGGGTCATACCACGTAGGTGTAGGCGACGGACAGACGGCAATGTTTAGTCAGAATGTATGTTTATACTTCATTGGTTTGTGGGGATATCTACAATTTAATTGAAAATGTGCATATGAATTCCTTAACATTCTATAGGGTGTATCATTTGTCCAAAGGCATGATTTCCATATGACTTTGCTAAACACTCTATGTTTCAATGATGTAAAAATATACGAGTATATGTCAAGTTTCAAAAAGATTCGATTATTTTTAGGAGCTGCATACTTTGATCACTTTTACCTCAAACTAGTGAAATTTCTAATATTTAATTCATATGATCACTATGTTTCATAAATTTCCGAATTTCCATTTGTTAACCGAGCTCAGGTGATTAATAAAACTAAAATACTAATTTACTTTGGTAAAATTTTGCCATCAGATGCTTTACTAGAACTTCAAGTCAATAAAGCGACAACTACCTAATATTTTTAATAATTTTACCTTACTGTTTTTGTAAATTCAGAATGTTTTTACAAGAATTATACAGTGAAAATGGTTATATATTTTCTGATATTAACCTTACTGTAAAACAAAAAAAAAAAAAAAACGAACTGACCGCACTAGGATTCGAACCGGGATCTGTCCGTATTATAGACAGAAACATGTTATTTTTACTGGTAATTTAAACCGCTGACCTATATGATGTAGATGTATACAATTTTTATATTAAACAAATGTCTGTTCGAACATAAATATTTTTACTAGAATCATAAAGTAAAACTGGTTAAATTTTTTTCTGGCGGAAAGTACAACTTACTCTACGTATACACAGAGCGATGAAAAAAAGCATAACTTGCGTTGCTAAATGATTTTCTACTACGTTCGTGAGTGTGTTTACTTCGTTTTGTTGCTGATTTGTATTAAACAACGCTCCAAGATCATATTTGTATGGTGCGTTGCTTAATCACTCAAGAACGTGATTGAAACTTATTTAGCAACGCTGGTTGCCAAGCGTTGTTAAATCCAAATCAGCAACGAAACATGGTCAAAACACCACGAAACGTATTTAAATCCAAATCAGCTACGAAACGTAGTCAAAACACTCACGAACGTGGCAGAAGCTAATTTCAAAACAAATAGACTTTCAGTCAACCTCACAATAATGATGGCAGTGGCTGAGTTCGTTAACGTCCGCATCTATCACACGACAGGTTCCAGGTTCAAATCTCCCCAATACCAAATAAAAAAATATTTATTTAAAGCAAAAATTGAAAATTAAAAACGAAAATAATATCACTTTCATAGTTGTTGACAGGAAAAAATTAGAATTAAAAAAATAATTAAAAAAATATATATTTTTTGTATTTTATTCAGCAACACACGTTTTTAAAACTGTTACGAACGAGCCAGGCTCAAAATTAGGGTCACAACGTTGTTAAAATAATCACGTTTCTGTCACTTTTGACAATGTTGTTTTCTCTGTGTAGGAAAATGTAAGCAATTAAAAGTAAATATTACTTTATTATTTCACTATATTTAATTTGTAAATATTACTTTATGGGACCATCAAATAGATCATATTTAAGGTTATTTATAGGTATTTGAAATTTAGTGTTAACTACTTTAATTTTTTTACTACTCAAGTGGAGTGAAAATTATGATACTAATTTTTCTCCGTGTAATGACTGGCAAAGACTTGGAGCATTTGCTACGTGAGAATGCTATTAGTTCTTCTTTTGATACTTTATCATCTAATATATTGACGACTTCAGTTTCAGGATACCAGAGGCTCTACATCAAGAGAGGAGTGATTTTTCAAAAGGGCGTAAAACCACTTCCGACCTCGAACAAACCTAAGAATGCTATCGCCATCACCATGCTAAAATGCATCTTCTGGTTCAAAATTCATCACAAAAAATTCATTTTTCCAAAATAAAATCATGATCAAAAATCGTATTTTGGAACAAAAGGGATTATTTCCATATAATTTTATAGAAAATTTTAGAGTTTGATACAAAAATACGTATTTCGAATAGTCGCCGAAGAAACATTTAATATTTTTTATATGCCCCAGTCTCTATAGGCGCTTACATACCATGCCTATAGACAGCAGTTTAAATTTCCAAATGGTGAAATAAGAGCGATGTCGAAACAAAAGGGCTTTTTTCCAAATGTTCCAGTACAAAAAGGCTTATTTCCAAATGCTTTTTAAATTTTGCAACTACTACAAATATGTTAGAATAAAAATGTTAAGGGGATGAGAATCTTTGGTCAACTGGAAACATTAAAAAAAAAAAATAATAAGATACTGTAAACAGCCCCTAAAAGTTTTTTCTCATTACTGAAAATTGATTTACGTGTTTTTACGCACTTTTGAAAAATCACTCCTCAAGACTAAAATTGTCCTCTTCGCTAAACAGTGTTATATACCTCAACGAGAATTGAAATGAATGAAATGGATTGCACATTTTTTCAGGCGTCAAAAAAAAAAGTGTTTCTTAATTGACACCTTTGATATCAATCAAAAAAAAAAAAACATAGGATTATCTTTTTCAAAATTTAGAAACCAAGCCTGTAAAGAAATGAAACGATTAGAGACATTAGAAAAACAAGTAGAACCATAACCAAGTAGAATACAACAGATAGTACCTTGTTGTGCTAATGTCACGAAATACCAGACTCATTTCATAAATTTTAAAAGGGAACCGTTCTTTGAATTGTTTGGATACCACGTCGAGACAGAATACTGTGCTGCTCTGATTAAAAAGTTTAATGCATAATAAGCCTTGTTGAGGGATATCAAGCATCAGGAAGAAGGAACATAATGTGTGTTAAGCCAAGCATTTTTTTACGATATTTTCATTTCTGGGTTTTTAAACATATTTGACTCTTTTTATTCTTGTTGGCCTTTCCAACATTTTGATGACACGATAAATATTTTTGGAAATTTTTAACTTTTTTCTATTTCCGTACTTTTTTCGGCTTCATAAACATTTTGGGTTTCTTTAGCATAATTCGGTATTTTGAAAATATTTTAAATATTTTGAATACATTTCAAAAACCTTTGATATTTTCAATATTTTGATACTTTAGCATTGATATTGCAATCACTTTATGATGTGCGCAATTTTACGAAAAAGTTATAATTTTGACTAGAACGAAAAAACAAAAACAAAAGTCTTCTTTCGAAAAAGTCTTCTGGAAAAAGGTTTGGTGGCCTCGCACTATATCAAATGCCGAACTACATCAAAAACATAAAGAATGCAATCAGAGAGCTATAGCAAACGAGGTCAAGCTGCGCAAATGAAGATGGATTGGTCACACTCTCCGGAAACCACACAGTGAAGTTTGTCGCCAGGCTCTTGAGTGGAATCTACAAGGCAGTAGAGCACGTGGTAGACCTAAAACCAACTGGAAAAGGTCGCTGGAAAAGGAAATCCAAGAATCGGGAAAGTCGTGGCAAGAGATCAAAGTCATCGCAAGGGATCGCAACGAATGGAGATGTTTCATATTGGCCCTATGATCCTCCTAGGAGTTCAAGGAGAATACATACATACCTGGAAATAATATGCTCATCCTCTTTCCGCTCTATTTGTTGTCTTTAGGTGTGAAAGACACTTTTTGAAGTAAAATAAATTACTTTAGCTCACAAAGTGAAGATGGATTTTATGCCACGATGAAGGCATATTTTTTTTTTTTTTTATAAAAAGGCAACACTTAAGGGGATAACCCGAACTAAAGAGATTTTTGCAAAATCTTTTACTTTGATACTGTTCTAAAGCAAGTGTTATGCCTTTGAACTTCATAGCATCAAAATCAAAAATCATAGTTAAGCACAAATAGCGTATATTCTACCACAACTGAAAAACTCAATGCGGCACTAATTTAGATATAGTTTGTAAAAATCTCTAAAAAAATAAGGAGGGCGAGAAAATAATTAAGAACAAAGAAAAATTAGGAAATAGGGAAAGCATATTATCATATTTGAACCGGGAATCGAACCTGGGACCTCTAGGTTACACAAACAAATCTACAAAATGTTTTGTGTAAAGACTAAGATAAATACTAAATAATCGAATTCTGCTCGACTTTTTTTGTGGAACCGCCCATATATTTTATCATAACTAAAACTTAAATCAAAAATGCCTAAATGTCCAAATTTTTTTACAACATTTAACTGTTAGTATGTTTTCTATTTTCGTTGTTTTACCTTTAAATTGTGGAAATTCTTGATTAAATAAATGAAATTAATTTTTACTGTGTACTGTAATATGCTTTCAATGCATTTAAGAATTCATAATAAATAAATCTTTTAATTTTGTTGTATATTGATTGCATTCTGAATTGAAACAGCATTTAATTGCGTTGCTTTGGTTCATAATCCTTGGACTTGTCATATGAACTACCGCTATTTATGCCACTTGTTTTTGTTGTTGTTGTTTTTCTATAGACATTTTTCTTAGATCAACATTTGTGTTTTTTTCGTTTTCGTTTTTAACCTTCATTTTATTATTTTATTTGTTAAAACATTCTTAAATCGCTTCTCTGTTCCGATACAAAGTCTCTACGTCGTTGCTGGCAAATTAGCTAAGAATAAATTAATGAAAATGCTGCGCATGCGCAGACAGATTTTTTACTTTTTCTTCGTTTGCCTTTTCATTCACACAGTTATCGTTTTTTTCTCTTCTATCTTTTAGTATTTTATTCTATTGCGCAGAAGATTGCAACATTGCACAAATCAGTGGGGTAAAACGTTTTCCCTTTTGTATACAAAATACAGTTTTTCATAAATCATTTCTGAAACAACGTGTCTGTAGGATAAGCAAACAAATTCTTTAGTACGAGAATTCTTTGAAATAAAATTCGAAAAGATTTTCTTTATAAAAACCCAAAAAAAAATAAATATTTTCGCAAATTAAAAAAAGAAATTATAAACGCAAAGTGTTACGATCATACTATTTTGTTACTTCGTCGTCTAAGTTCTCTTTGGCCCCATACGCATATTTGTTAAAAAAACAAAAGCAAATAACTTGTGTTTGTGTCAACACAAGTTATGTGATTTTGCTTTTTTAACGAATATGCGTATGGGGCAAAAGAGAACTCTGGCGACGACTTATCTAAAGCTTAAACTTTATTTGATAAAATGATAAATAAATAAAGCAATGAATATAAAAAAGCGGGTGAGTTCAAAAAAGCGTGTTTTTATGTGTAAAGTCAAATCGACAAATATTTACAAACTTGAAAAAATCTCATTATTATTGCAAGTTGCTTGAGAATAGTTGAAAGTTTTTAAACAAACTTGAAAAAGCCGGAAAAATCTTGAAGAAGCTAAAAAAGTTGAAAATTCGATAAATTTCAAGAAAGAGCAAAAGTAATGTCATAGTTTGAATGTGCCATATAATTTTATTGATGATCAATGCACATACATATTTAATAAATAAATTTTCTTTTATTTTCAGTCCTTTTGGGTAATGACGCGAGCATTTCTTTTGCAGCGTTGGATTTTCGTTTTATAAAGTGAGTATTTCTTTTGCATATTTATACGAATCTACATATTTTAAACAAAATGATAAGGATATGCGTCATATTCCGTACTATTCAAACCGGTGCTCAAAACCATGTTATAATTTAAATTTGATATTTTAGCTATTTAATGCAGATACTTAACAAGAGCTTCTGTACGAGTAGCTTGGACTTAATAAATAGTTCTAAGCGTTTAACAATGAAATTATAACATAAAGTGTTAAAAAACCATTCTCCCTGCTGTCCCTAACCACTTATTATAGCACTTAGTTTGCTCTTTTCGCAATTAGCTATCCACCATTTTCAAGTTTCCAACATTTTGTCATTCTCCCGTCAAATTAACTACGTTAGAATGGTTCTCGTACGAGAGATTGTTGTTTATTGGTTAATTCATTAGACTTGTTGAACTAATTCTCCTTTTTATGACTCGGTGCTGTCCATAAACCACACGACTCTCCTATGGTTTAAAGGGGTCCTATTAGAAAAGGTTCAAATTCCGATTATGAATTCATCTTTCAGGGCTGCCACGTGTTCATACTTATATTTTACTTAAATGGCTTTCTTCTTTATTGAAAAAAAAAAAAAAATAAAAAATCAGCCTTAAACTTTTTAAAAATCCAACAGTTTCGAAAATCTTGTTTAATTCTTACTTTTTTTGACTAAATTGAAATTTTTGGTTTCAGAAACGCTAAAATTTTATGTTGAATTTTTAAAAAGTTTATTAAAACGTTTTGAGATTTTTAAATAAAAGGTATTGCATTAAGACGTGTGGTACTTTGATTTAAAATAAAACGCAAACGGTTCGGAATTTTTCCAAATATTATATTTAGATTTCGCACAATAGGACTATTCGACTATTCCTTAAATATCTCGATCTTTCGGCCATATTTTCGATGACATTTTGCAGTAAGGCCTCCCGAATCACCGATGCTTTTCAAGTCTAGAATCGTCTTCGAATCATTCACATAAACCTAATTCTTCGTATAACGGGTAATTTTTACCTTTTTCTTAAAAAGATACATAAATGACACAAAACTGGAGAATATTGCGTCAGTATGTATTCTTAAGTGTTAAGCATTTCTCGCTTTTGGTGACCCAAAGTGAAATCATCCGTAGAACATATTTGCAGAATATTTTAACCACTTATAGCCGAATTTTTGTAGGTGAAATATTTCCTGAATGATTTCGTTAAGATCTTGGAACAACAAGTTTTATCCAAAAAGTGGTTTTACAGTTTTATCGTACGCACAGTGGGGTATTTGATACCAAAACACGATATTAATTCATCCAGACTATTGAGGGTAATAATAACTTATTTTTTTAGTTAATTATGCATAAAAAAGTAGAAAACTTACTGCCATACCTAAATTGGAGCGTCAGGCGTTGCGTTATTAAACGTTGCACAAAAGCGTCAAGCGCCATACCGAAATAAAGAGCGTTGCGTTGAAGTCATTCGTTTGTCAAAATCATATTGTTGTTTCTTTTTTTTCTTTTCTGCAACTACTAACTTCACTCAATAACGCTTTGTCAAAATTGGAAATTCCAATAGCTCAGCGTTGAGCGTTGACAATTTCGGTATGCGCCATACAAATTGTATGTACATGAGAAATTTTTGACAGTAAAATAACGCTGACGCTCCAATTTAGGTATGGCAGTTACGCAGTTGTATATTATCAAGTGAAATTTTTTTTTTTTAATAGCAATAAAAACGGAAATTGAAAATTGTCATCAAATTTTTTACGCATTATTCTGAAGTTTTAAAAATTTCTGTCTTTGATGACCCCTAGTGAAATTTTTTGAAGAAAAAAATTTTTATAGAACATTTTAACCCATTTTAAGAAAGTTTTCGGAAAAAAGGGTCAAGAAGACTCATAAATGGGTTAAGAAAATTGTTTCTTGCATGATTTTATGATAAGCTTATGAAAAACAGTTTTACCAAGATGTAGTTTAAGAGTTTTACAGTAGGCCGAAATATCGAAAATACGTTTTCTGTGAGTTTTTTATCTAAAAAAAAAAATATGAATGATTTTAAATTTGAGACATAATATTTTAATATACCTTGACTCAAGACGAAAAATTTGATATACCGGACGTCTCATAGCGAGCATTTCTTAAATCGTAAAAAAATAAAAACTGTACCAAACCGAGATTTTGCATAAAACGGCGATGAGCGACCTCTTAATGACCTTCAAAAACTTTTCAGACTTTCAAACTTGCAGATTCCTCTTTTGTGAACTCCTGACTTCTTTATTGAGAGAGTTAAAGACCTTTTCGGCGTCGTTCTTTTGCGCTCTAGTTTTAGCGTCATCTCTCAGTTTTTTTCGCGCTTCTTCTTTTTTTAACAAGACACCACGTTTCCTCGCTCATCCAGTGTTCTTTATTCGAGGGTCGGAACCCAAGTATTTTTTCACTGGAGTTTAAGAAAGCAGCCTCAGCGGCACTCCATGATGTTTCAATGCTTCCATCACAATCGATCGGGGCTGTTTTAAGTTCTTCAACGAAAGATCTGCGGATATCGTCGTTCTTAAGCTTAAGCACGTCGAATTTTTTTGCCACAGATAATTCACTTGGACGTTTTATAGCGGCAAGCCTATGTCAGCGGCCCTCTTTACTCGTACGTCCAGAAGACTCCCTCTCCATTTTCTGCTTATGCAAAAGTGGTCGATTTGGTTTTCCGTGATGTTGCCTGGGGACACCCAAGTAGCTTTATGGCATGTTTTGGGTGGGAAAAGCGTACCTCCAACAACAAGACCGGCTGTATTGCAGGCGTCAATGAGAAGCTCTCCATTGTCCATTCACGTGCTCAAGGTTAAGGTTTTCTGAGCCTACTTTGGCATTCAAATCACCCATAACCATTATTATGTCGTTCTTGTGAGCACTGTTAATCGCTGCAGCGAGCTGACTGTAGAATTCATCCTTGGTTTCTATCTCTGCCAACTCGGTGGGCGCGTATGCTTGGAAGATAGTAATATTTCTAGCGGGGGTTCGAAATCTGCACCAAATGAGCCTTTCGTTTACAGGTTTCCATTCCATCACTTCTTTTACTGCATTTTTACTTAACAAAAATCCAACTCCATCCCTGTGGATGTCATTTTGTGCTCTACCGGAGTATAGAAACTTTTCGCCGTCAGTTAGTACATATTCGCCGCCACCGTTCCATCTACACTCGCTTAATGCCAATATTTCAAGGTTAAATTTGTGGAATTCTCTTACGGCTTGATGTATTTTGCCAGTATCATTAAGAGTTCGGAAATTCCAAGAGCCGATGCGTCTTTGAGTTTTCATCGAAAGGATTTTAAAATTTTTAAACGCAGAAAAGGAGGCTTGGCAGACATAAAAAAGTATTTATATTCTTGATCAGCGTCACCTCCTGAGTCGATATAGCCATGTCCGTCTGTCTGTCTGGCTGGCTGTGCGTGAAAATATTTTTTACGAGAAAACTGAGCAAGATAATTCAATGAAATTTAGTACACTACCTTCGTCGTCAAAGTTAGCTCGTGGGATTGAAAATTAGCGACATCGGTTAACGGACACGCCTACCGCCCATATGTTTGAAAAACAACTTTAGTAGTATTTTTCACAATTCAACCAAAATACACATGAATACTATGAATTATTTGCGAAAGCTCTGAGCAAAAACTAGGCGGATTCGGACAAGAGGCCGTGGCACCTCCCATATACGCAAAGGCTTCAAAACGCTATACTGAAAGCATTTTTTGAGATAATCGAACTAAATTTTACTCAGACACTAAGAACTGTAAATGCAAGCTCTGAGCAAAAACTGGGTAAAATCAGACAAGGGCGTGGCACCACCCACATAAGCAAAAGCTTTAAAACGTTATGATTAAAACGTTTTTTGAGATAATCCAACCGAATGTCACTCCGACACCAAGAACTATAAATGCAAGCTCTGAGCAAAAACTGGTTGAACTCGGACAAAAGGGCATGGCACCTACCATATAAGCAAAATTTTCAAAATACTTCAGTGTAGGGTATTTAATGTTTGGCCAGGCCCTTACTAGTTTTGTTTTGTTTTTGCAAAAAAAATTAATTATTATAATTACATGCTGGTCGCCTTTGAGAGAGCATTTGAAAATAATAAAAGTTTCATTTTTATTAAATACGTGACACTATTTATTTATATACTTATATAAAATAAAATTGTATTCTTTTGGATATTTTGGATTCCCTTTCTATCAGTAAGGATAAGTGTCTAAACAATATATTGAGCGGCAGGCAATGCCTTAAAAACATTTTCTCCCGCAAGATCCAAACAGGTGGTAACACTTGTTTTAAAATGCACTGATTGGTAACGCGTTTATTTATTTAGCAGATATTCCTCTTAAATCCACATAATTGTATTATGGTATTTTTTGGTTTCATCAGTTAGCCACCTCCACAATATAGATCCGTTTGATGAAATCTTACTCATTCATCCATATGTGCAAATATGTATATGAATATACAATCTTATAAGTATGTAGATGTAGCAGTCAATTGCATGCTGTATCTGTTGTGTTCTTCGGTTGCATGAATTTATGTATGTGTGTATGTATGAGTGTGTCTTTCTGTATATCGGATAATATTTTATTGAATGCCATTTTCTGGGTCAAACTCATGCATTGGTCATTGTACTCTCGTGCATTTCCATACCCCGTTGACGTTTCGATTGCCTACAAAAATCTGCTCTGTTACCTCTGACGTCTTTTGCTGCTTGCCCCTTCTGTTTGACAGTTTCTGTATTCTGTTTTTCGCAGAAAAGTGCATTTTTGACTGCACGAATGCGCTCGTTTCTTTTATTTTTTGTTTTTTTTCATCTACCTCCTCTTCATCATCATCAGCAACATCCACATTGCTGTCAGCACTCTCAAATGCCTCTCTGAATTTCTTTCTCCCAGTTATTTTGTCTCTTTTTTTTTTCGTTTTCTTGTTATTGTAATGACGTGTCGATATTTGCACCACGTTTTCTCAACTTTTGTGCACCGACCGCATGGCAGGTTGGTCGGTTGGTTGGTTGGCTTCTAAAATTAAAAAATTATTTACTGCTCTTGCAAACGAAAGTGAATTTTCTTTTCAATTTCGTTATTTTCTATTATTACTTTTATAGAAATGAAATGTGCTATTCATTTGCGTGTAAGAACTATTAATATCTGCTTCCGAATTAAGCTTCGATTATCCCAGATTTTGAACAGTTTTTGACATCATCGAATATTTTTAATGATGAGCAGTATTGGTCTTGAGTCTCGTTAAAAATCGCTTTGACTTTGACGCCTGTAAATTTTTAAGACTCAGACCATGATGATAATCAAGACCAAGACTGCTATTCACTTTGGTCATTTAGTGTTAATAGGGATGTAACGCCCCTCGAACATAAGATCATTTCTCGATATGTACTTACTTTGGCTTCTTAAAATCCCTACCGCTTGGAATAACTGAGATTCAAACATTTTGCATACTCAACATCCTTAAGCAATTTCTTCTGAATTTGTTTAATGCTTAGATTAAGATTAACAAGAAAGCTAAAATCATAAACAATACAAAGACCGAGACCAAGACTCAACGTCCAAGACCAATACTTCGTCTTGGTTTTCTCATTGCTAAATATTTTAGATTTTCCAAAATAAATAGATTTGATTTAGTTTAAAATCCCAGTGAGACAGATGCTGTACTTATATCATGAGATTTTTTTAGGAGGGACCAAGAAGCTCTGTTCAACTTCCCAGTTGAAGTCAATAAAAGTTGAGGTCACATTTGAAGACAGAGTAAGAGACAACTTCAATTATAGACATTAATCTTCTAAATCGGTTAAAACTGAAATCAGAGTATGTCAAAACTAGTCCCATCAAAGTCTGTTAGAATCGAAGTCAGTCACAGTACAGTTTAGCTTGAGTTGAAATCCTTTAGATTCGGGTAATGTTGCAGTCGGAGCTACTCAGATAAAAGCCATTTGAGATTGAAATCAGTCAAAGCCAGTTATAGTCAACTAAAAATGACAAAGACTTACAACAAAATTATTTAATGTCTGGTTGTAGGACAGTCGAAGTCAATAATTTTTGGAGTCAGTCGCAACCGAAGTCGTTCACAGCTGAATTCATTCACATAATCATGAAGTTGAAATCCCAGTCAATTGTAACTATTGACCTTTTACGTGGGCTGCTAGATATATTTCTGGCCTAGGCAACACTCAGTGTTGCCAGGTGCAATCTGACATTTCCATTGCAAAGTTTGACATTTTTAGCATAAACGTACTCAGAACGTTTTGACGTACGACCATCATTTGTGTTGTTTACAGTGACTTGAAAAAATCAATTTGGCAAAAAAATGAAATTACCTCGTGAACATTTTCGTGCGATCATTTTTCACAACTTTCGACGTGGATTATCACGAAAAGTGATAGTCGATGAACTTAAATCTTTGTATGGCGATGAAGCACCATTCTATAGCACCGTGAAAAACTGTTTTAATGAATTCAATCGTGGCCGATGCTCGCTCAAAGACGAATTCCGTGAAGGTCATCCAAAATCAGTTGTTGTGCCACAAAACATCGATACAGTGCATGAACTGATAACGCAAGATCATCATGTGGCATATTGTGAGATAGAAGCATCCTTGCACATTAGTTCCACTCCAATTCGATTTTGCATGAACACTTAGTTGTAAAAAACGTTTGTACTCGTTGGAAACCCCATAATTTATCAATCGCTTAAATTACACTGTACTAGTTTTTGGGACCTTTTTTTGTTTGGTCTTGCGGGAGATAGATCATTCTTACCCAATTCGGGTACGAGGAATTCAGTGGTGCTAACCGTTTTGCTGGATTGGTTCATCACCCCATACAAAATGTTCAAATCAAAATTTTGCCTAGAAATAGGTGTTTTTCATAGAGAATCTCTTAGTAACTTCTGATAAACCAATGATTTTTCATCAGAAGTATAATTTCCAGCTCATGACGAATTAATGGGCATTCGAATTGCTAACTTTTCAACCAATTTATTGGATATTTTTGTACTTTAACGTTAATTTTTTTCGAATTTTCATAAAATTTTATTTTTTGCTCACTAAATCTAGAATAGAACTGTCATTTGTCATATGATCTTGTTCTGCAAAGGCTTGACATTTTTACGATAAAATATTGTTATTGGTAAGAATTATAAAACTTTAAGTTTATAGTTTTTCGGTTCGAAAATAGCTTTTGTATGTTATTGCGAGATATCCCTTTTTTAAAGGCTTATAACTTGGGATGTATTGATCCAATTGAAAAATAGTTAGTATATAATCATTAAAGAAAATTAATTTTACTATTTGCTGTTTTTGTTATATAGTTTTTAGTAGACCTCAAAGCAGTGATTTTTTCACTTTGTGCAAGGATAATTCAGGATCCTGACGTGATAGAAAAAAAACAAGACCACATTCGTAATAAGAAGGTCTCGATCCATCATAAATCGCTATAAAAACTGAAAACGGAAAACCATGCTTAGGCTGGACCGTAGTAGGGGCTTAAAAACATGGACCACCGCAGATCCAGACAGCATCCACTTTCTTGATACTTGAAGTTAGACTTATGAGAATCTCAGCTCAGTTTTCGGTACTCATATTTTGCATACTCAAGTCCGTTTAGCGCACACCCTATAAGAAAATTCGGTAAAAATTAAGGATATATATAGTTAAGTATCCGATAAATTGATAAAAAAATTAGCAACTCCATTGCCAATTTATACATCCTGAACAGGAAAACATACTTTTAATGAAAAATCATTGATTAATCACAATTTAATAAGAGATGCTTTATGACAAAAACCACTTTCTAGACAAAATTTTGATTTAAACTTTTTGTATGGGGTTATGAACCAGTCCAGCAAAACGCTTAACACCACTGAATTCCCCATGCCCGAATTAGGTAAGAATGACCTATTTCCCGTCAGACCAAATTTTCAACTAGTACAGTGTTATCAATGGAAAAATTGATTTTCTTAACTCAATGTAAACAAAACAAATAGCACTTGTACATCAAAACGTTGTGAGTACGTTTATGCTAAAAAATGTCAAACGTTCCAATGGAAATGTCAGATTGCACCTGGCAGCACTTAGTGTTGTCTAGGCCAGAAATATATATAGCAGCCTACGTATTTAAAATCAGTCAGATTTTATTAGAGTGGAAGTCATTCACAGTCCAGATCAGTCAGTTTTTCGTTTCGTTTGTAACGCAGAAAAGGAGGCGAGGCCGGTATAGAGAAGTATATATATATTCTTGATTAGCGTCACCTCCCGGGTCGATATAGCCATGTTCGTCTGTCTGGCTGGCTGTCAGCCTGTGGAAATATTTTTTACGGGAAAACTAAGCAAGATAATTCGATGAAATTTGGTACACTGCTTTTGTTGTAAAATTTAGCTCGCGGGATTAGAAATGAGCAAAACCGGTAAACGGACACTCCTACCGCCCACACTAATATATTCAAACTGAAATTTTATGAGCATGATTCACGATAAAGCAACCAAAATAAACATAAATACTAGGGATAGTGATTGCAAGCTCTAGCCAAACTAGGTGAATTCGGAGAGCATGGCACCTCACATATAAGCAAAACTTTCAAAATGCTATACTGAAAGCATTTTTTTAGAGAACCAATAAAATTTCACTCAGACACTAATTATAGCAAATGCAAGCTCTGAAAAAAAAAAGAAAACAAGCTCGGACGAGGGAGCGTGGCACTTTTCATGCAAGCAAATATTTCAAAATAGTATACTGAAAGTGTTTTTTGAGATAATTCATCCACAGTTTACTCAGCCACTAAAGACAGTAAATGCAAGCTCTTAGCAAAAAATTGGTTGATTCCGACAAGAAGCTGTGGCACCCCCCCCATACTTTCAAAGTTTTTAAAATGCTATAAAGAAAGCGTTTTCAGCTTGCTCAATATTTGATTAACAAAATTATAAATTTTTCGATTTCTTCAAAATTTTTCAACTTTTTTCAATGTTTTCTAAAAAAATCTGATTTACAAATTATGCTGCAAGTGATTGCACTTACACTATTTGTATTTCATTCGTTCAAAGAAAAAATATTTTTGCTCCATAAAATCGAAAATGTAAAAGTTACAACGAAGAAAACTAAAAGTTTATAGTTCAGGTACAAAATGGTTCAAGTATACGCCCTTTTTCCTGGAAAGTTTAATTGAGTAGATGTTATGTAGTTCAACTTTGTAAATAATTTAGATATATTTTATCTAATATATGCAGTGCTTAGCTTTAAATGTGTACTACAAATAATTAAAATAAAATAAATAAAATTGTTGTTTTACGAATACTACTCCCTGCTCATATTGTCATCTCATTCTCTAAACGATAACACCACTAACACCCGCAACTTTGCACCCTTACGTTTTGCACACCCTTATTTTCATGCTGCGTTTTGGCTTTTACGTCAAGGATACTTTCATTATAAATCGAAATGACCTTCGAGAGTTAATTGACTTTTAGTTTCTGCAAAAGCGATGAAAAAAAAAGTGTTTTTGGTAAAAGTGCCATACAACAATGTGCATATGTATAGAGAGAGAGAGATAGAGAGAAAGAAGAATTGTGACAAAAAATCTTAAAATGGCAACTCACTTGAAAAAATGGTAGCAAACTGCAAATTGTCAACACCAACAACAACAATGTACTCCACAGAATTTGAGAGCAAAAAATGCACCTGTGCAGCAACACTGCATTTTGTTAGTGCATTTGCAGAGCGAAAAAAAGGCAGTTTACTGCATTTACAGCAAAAGGTAGTCTACTACCATTTGTGTCGTCGTTAAATCGTAGTAAATGTGCTAAAGCTTTTTTATGTTTTGTCGTGTTTTTCTCATGTTGCACCAACAACGATAACTCGTTTCAGTTGCGATTTCCGTTTGCATTTTAGAACGCGTGTGCGATTTTTCGAACAGCAGTACGTTTTTCTATTCAAACAGTTCAATATCTTACGAAAAAATGTTAAAATTGTGAACGAAATTTTGAGAAAAAATCGAAAAAAATAAATTCAAAATGTTTGCGTATAAAAATTGTAATTTGCATCATAAAACTTGATCATCAAAAACTGTATTTTTTGCGTGAATTTCAAAAAAAAAGTTTTGAAACATTTAAAGTATCGAGTAAATTTGGAAATCGTTCATAAAATATAAAACTAATGAAAAACTGAATGTTTTAAACATATGAAATTGTGTTTAAATATTTAAAAAAAAAAAAACTGTTAACAGAAACCATATACTAAAAAAAGCGTAGCAATAGTTACAGCTTGAACTCTAAAAAAAGGTAGTAATAAGGGCTCGTTTTCTATGAACCATAAAAAATTGATAAGAAAATTTGTTTCATATTAATTTAAATTATAGTAGTAATTTTTAAAGTTTTAATAAAAAAAAAAAATATTTTTTGGGGTTATCCATTTAAAAAATAAATCACGCATTTATGACTTCAGAAATTTTACCAAATAAAAAATATTTATCCAAATCCAAAAGGCTCACAGGTATGCTGAATAAAATATCCTGAAAAACTATGTCTTCATTGGTTTTTTAAAAAAAAAAAAAAATGTATAGAGAAATGAAGGATTAACGACATAAAGAACTAAAGAAATAAAGGCATAAAGGAGTAAACAGATAAATAAATATGTAAAACCATAAAAAAAAATAAGTAAAGAAGGAATCAAAGAAATAAAAAAATATAGATATAAAGAAATAAAAAAATAAATAAATAAATTAATAAATAAATAAGTAAAAATAAATAAATAATTAAATAAACAAATTAAAAAATGTAGATTTACAGATATAAAGAAATAAAAAAATAAAGAATTAAAGAACTATATAAATATAGATACGGAATATAAAAAAAATAAAAAACGAATAAAGAAATAAATAAATAACAAAATAACGAAATAAAGCAAAAACCAAATAAATAAACAAAGAAATATGCTAACAAGAGATAACAAAAATAAAAAGTTAAGAAACAAAGAATAATAAATAAACAAAAAAGCAGAAATAAACAGAATTAAAAATTATCGAGTACGTATTTTTTAATTTTTCGTTTTGGTGAAAATTAATTAAGTTATAATTTTTTAAATTTTCATGGTTTGGGAAAATATTTTTTTTCTATTTTTTTTTTTTTTTTAATGCATTTATATACAGAGAAAAAGTGATCACAATGTAAAACGTAGATAACTAACTGAATTTTTGAAACATTTAAAAAATGAATGGTATTAAACTTATAACTTGATGTCTTTTTATTTTGCTTAATTTTTTAACATAAGCTCTCTATTCAATTCTGTTTCAATATCCGTTAAGTTTAGAGTGGAACTCGTATTACGTCTTGAGACATAACGATTTTTCGAACAAAAAGTCGTCCAATTTAATCTAAGAGACAGCGTAACGCGGGCGATTTACGACATTACGATGTCATTTAAAGAATAAGGACCAAAAATAAATGTTGAATCAAGTAAATCGAACCATATTGCGATTTCTTTTAGATGAAATAGAATGACTTTATGTTCGAATCGGTATATCTCAAGAAGTAATACGAGTTCCACTCTATATTTATGGATGCTTAAAGAAAATAAAATTGACTAGCAAAATAAAAAGACACCAATATTAAAAAAATCGAATTGTTTACTTTGTTACACGTATAAGTTTACTATCATTAATTTAAGGTAAAATTTTTTTTACATATTTCAAAAATGCAGTTAGTTATCTACATTTTACATTATGATCACTTTTCTCTACATCTAATAGTTTCTGAGATAAAAGCATTACCAAAAAAAAAAAAAAGGTTTTCCCAAACCATGAAAATTTAAAAAATCATAACTTTGTTATTTTCACCAAAACGAAAAATTAAAAAGAAAAAAAATTTTAAAATTAAAATCAATTTTTAAAGTGTAAGTCTGACGAATAATACCCAAGAAAGAAATATTGAAATAAGGATTAAAAGAAAAATAGATATAGGCATTTTGAAATTTAGATATCAGAAAAATAAATAATTAAAAAAATTTTGTTTGTAGACTTTTTGGTCGATTACTTCTGCAGCAATAAAATAAAATAAATTTTATTCGTTGCGTTTAGCGCCATTCTCAAGGAGGCTACATTTAATGATAAAACTTTTTTAACAACAAAAAAACATTTTACTTGATTATCTACTTACAATTATTTTGTGTTTTCTTAAACAATTTACTGTGGTAAATTACTGACGCCAATGAACGTCGAAACATCGGAGAAACGCAACGAATAAAATTTATTTTATTTTATTGCTGCAGAAGTAATCGACCAAAAAGTCTACAAACGATATTTTACAATATTAAATTGGTCCAAATTCAAAATTCAATTAAAAAAAATTTTTATACAAAAATAAATAATAAAGTATTAAAGAAATAAGTATATAAATAAATAAAAAAAAGGATAAATAAGTAAAGAAGTCAAGAAATAAAACAATAAAGAAATAAAAGAATGCATCAAGAAGTAAAGAGATGAAAATATTAAGAAATAAAGTTGATTTTGTGACCATTTTTATTGTAAAATTTGTGGATATTCGGGCTTTAAGGTCAATTCCAAATTAAAAACTTTGTTTTAAATTTTTAATTTTTAAATTATTTTATTTCCAATATTTCGATTGCCACTGGCAATCATCTTCAGGGAAATTTTAAAAGTAAAAATCAAAATAAAAACATTAAACACTTATAAACCCACAGCAAATGAACAAAACAAAAAACTGATAACAACATTAGGCGACAAAAAGGTTTAAAAAATATTGCACTTTAAATTGAAAAAATAAATAATCAAAAATATTGCACATTACTTTATTCGCCCTTTGGTTTTCTAATTAAAACAAAGTTTTTAATTTTGAATTGACCTTAAAGCCCGAATATCCAGAAATTTGAAATATAGAAATTTTGAAACAATGAAATAAAATAATTGAGAAATAAAGAAATGTACAATTACAGAAACTAAAAAATAAAAATTCATGAATAAAGAAACAGAA
Source organism: Calliopum simillimum (assembly GCA_951812925.1). Lineage (NCBI taxonomy): Eukaryota > Metazoa > Arthropoda > Insecta > Diptera > Lauxaniidae > Calliopum > Calliopum simillimum. The sequence continues at coordinate 87,511,907 of OX638372.1, forward strand.
AGTTTTAAAACTTAAGTAATTAAAATTTATTAGAAAAATATTGATCAGAAATAAATGAATTGATATATCTATATATAAATAGGCAAACGAAATCGATTCTCTCCCTGTTTCTATATCTAAATCTCAACCGATTTGCATGATTTTTTTTTGTGTTGAAAAGCTTGTGAGGAGGAGCAGTGCATAAGACTACATTTGTTTTTTAAAGTAGGCGGTGCCACGCTCCTAAATAGTAAAATCACTCTCTAAACCACTGCATCGATTTTTACGAAATTTAGTATGAAGATAGGGTTGGCACTAAGAAACGGCAGCATGACCATTATGTTTTACAGTAGGCGGTGCCACGCCTCTAAAGAGGAAAAAACCTCTCACGGCTAAGCCACTGCATTGATTTTTCATAAATTTGATATGGAGATAGGGTTAGCACTAAAAAACGCTAAAATTACTATAATGTATTTTAGTGGACGGTGCCACGCCTCTAAATGGAAAAAACGCTCTCACGGCTAAGCCATTGCATCTATTTTGACGAAATTTGATATGGAGATAGGGCTAAAACACTAAAGAATGAAAATTCAAATCATTTTATACTTTTGCTAAACACTGACATTTTTAATACTTCTCTTTGAATTTGTACTAAACAATTCTATTCGATACTGTTTCGAACTGCGCTTGATATTTTTCTATGAAACATCAACAAGATCACTTATCGCGCCACAAGTGATTGCACTCTTTTTCAGAAAAAAAGGTAGTAAGAAGATAAGATTCGTACGTGTAGTAAGATGTTTTTTTTTTTTTTTTCAAATTTTAATAAATAATATTTTATGATTTTTTGGTTTTGTTTTTTATGTTACAACAGCTGAGCGTAAAAGAAAAACAGAATGAAAAAAAAAGCGGAGAGCATCAAAGAGAGAACATTAAAAAAGGTAGTAGCTTGAAACGTCAAAAGTGCGAAATCAAAGTAAAAAATAAAAACAAAACACTAAAACTTAAGAAATAACAAAAAAAAAAAAACATACTACTAAAAATACAACAAAAACTACTCAAAAAACACGTTTAACACACATTTAAAAACTACAACAACTGAACGGAAAACAACAAAAAAATTGCAATCCCAACATTGGGATTTTTACTCACGCTCGCATAGTCGCCGCCAACGAACGTACCGAACGACAAAAGTTGTCTCAGTTTGTTGCCAATAATTCGCAGCATTGCAGCCGACTGCGGGCGCGCATATAACGGCATATTAATCTGTAAAAAAACGGTAAAATAATTAAGTAAAAAAGTAAAGTACTAGCGAAAACAAAACGTAATTTTATCGCAGAAAATACAAAAAAAAAGAAAGAAAATCCAGAAAAAATAACACAAAAGGAAAATGCGTATCAAATTTAGTGTTGCAATGCGTAGGAAATTTCACAAGAAATGCGTGTTGCGGTAGAGAGGGATATGCTCGTCGTCGGAAAACGCGAGAATAACCATTATCGCGTTCGAGTTGTCGTTGTCATCATCACCATCGCCGTCACTGTGCCTGTGTGCCGTCCGTTATTTCGTGGAAAAGTGCCGGAAGTGAAAATTTGAAAATGTGTTAGAAAGTTTAGAAATATGTGTGAGTGTAAGCAAAAAGTGGGAGAAAGAGTAGTAAAATTACTAATTGGAAATTGGCAAAAGTTGCAGCAGTGGTAACTACAAAATGAGATGGTTAACTAGCTAATTCTCGCTAAGTAAAAAATAAAAATGACGATAAGTTTTGAGGAGTTTTTTTACAACTTTATGTTCTCTTGACTGAAATTAACAAAAATCATAAACATATTTTTAGCTAGCAAAAAAAAAAAATATCGTACAATTGAAAATTCATCTTGAACTTATAAAGAAATAAACTTAATAAAAATATACTCGTATAAAAATAATAAAAAAGAAATAAAAAAGCACAATTGCCATGATCAGTGTGGCACAAAAAAGCTTAAATTAATTGAAACGACGCATTTGTGTGCGTTACTTAAAAAAACATTCGCCTCTCTGTGTTAGTAGACAATTGTGCATTAGATGCACACTACTGCATTACAAGCTAGCAGACATAAAAAAAAAGCTTAATTTTTATTTTAAACATCGGCAACCCTGTTTAAAGTAATCTATTTGAAAACCTTATTTTATGCATTTTACAAAGAGTCAAATTTTTGAAATTTAAAAAAAAATTTATAAAATAAAAATGTATTATTTTATTTTCTGTTTTTCTTTGTCTAATGGACAACTAAAAAACTTATTGCTTACAATTATGACGCAATATTTGCTAAATTTGAGCAAAAAAAAAAACAATTTCAATAAACTAGAGTCAGCCTCGTGTCCGAAATTCGACCATTTTTATTTGACTTCAATGTCTGCGTATTTTCTATTTAGGAGCGTGGCACCGCCCACTTTAAAACATAAAGGTCATATTATAGTTCCTTAGTATAAAGCCTACCTCCATACCGAATTTCATATATAGTTGCCAGGATTCGATTTTATTTCTATGTTATTCTTGCACCGTAAGGCATTAAATCTGAATCATCTTATATGAACTGAGAAAAGATTTTATTAAGTAAATAATTGCTTAGCAATCGTGCTATATACTCACACATAAGGACTGTACCGAAAAGTAACTGTACACTTTCATCTGCTTGCAACTTAGTTGTTTTTAGTAATTTTTTCTTTTAAATTTTTATACACCGAAAATATATGTTTTAATTCACTTTTCATGAAAACATATAAAAAAAGAACTTCCCTTAACTTAAGTGGCATTTTATGTCTGATTGATTCCCTTTATTTAAATAATTCCGCACACCTTCTTTTTGAACGACACTGCTAACCAATACCAGTTTTTTTAAAATTCTTTGATGTAGTTAGCAACTGGACCGGCTGTCTTCAGGTTTCAATTCACAATGACGAAGCTTGGGAGCTTCTTGCGGATTCCCTTCTTTCGCAACGCAAATTATATGTTATTCGCTTCTGGCAACTTTAGAGTGGACCGGGCGTAGTGAGCTGTGGCAAAGTCAGGCCAAAATATGGTTGATGCATTGTGTTTCTTATAAAATGGTATAAAACGGCTTTTCAGACACTCCTTTCTGTAAGATTCGGCATATATCGTGCCTTTTGTTAAAAATTATTCTAATGTATGAAAGCAAGTGCAAATATGTTGCCAGAAAGGAACATTTGCGGCAAATTTTTTTATTCCAACTGTCGACATTGACATATAACAGTACTACCTTTCCCTTTTCAGTGGATTTGGGGATCTGTCAATGTTTTTGAGTCCATTTTTACATAGATTTCATCATCCATCATAAGTTATTCAGAAATTTCTTGAAGTAAATGATCACAATCTTCGACGCCTTGTTTTACCAATTTGAACTTCCGTTTCACTTATTATTTTACATTTTCTCGCTTCCGTAAGACAATTGTGAATCCTTTTTTCAAAGGAAATAAACTAGCACCAACTCAGTGAACTTTTGTTAGAACCCTCGTATGCAGTTTTCATTTCGTTTTGATTACCCTAGATAGAATCCATGTCAAAACGATCAAGAAGAAAATTACTACCAAATATTTTTATACCCTACACCCAGGGTATATTCACTTTGTCCTTCCGTTTGTAACGCAGAGAAGGAGGCGTGGCAGATATAGAAAAGTATATATATTCTTGATCAGCATCATCTCCTGAGTCGATATAGCCTTGTCTGGCTGGCTGGGAAAACTGAGCAAGATATTTCAATGAAATTTGGTACACTGCCTCCGTCGCCAAAGATAGCTCGGAGGATTGAAAATGAGCGAAATCGGACACGCCTACCGCCCATACAAAAAATATATTCAAAATGCAATTTTAGGAATATTTTTCACGACAATGCAACCAAAATACGCATAAATACTAAGAATTGTAATAGCAAGCTTTGAGAAAAAACTGAGCAAATTCGGACAAGAGGGCGTGGCACCTTCCATATAAGCAAAAGCTTCAAAACGCTATACTGAAAGCGTTTTTTGAGATATTTAAACCAAATTTGACTCAGACACTAAGAATCATAAATGAAAGCTCTCAACAAAAATTGGGTGAAATCGGGCCAGGGGGCGTGGCACATCCCATATGAGCAAAAGTTTCAAAATGCTATACTGAAAGCGTTTTTTGAGATAATCCAACCAAACTTCACTCAAATACTAAAGACTAAAAATGCGCGTTCTAAACTTAAACTAAAAACGTTTTTCACTCAGATACTAAAAACTATAAATGCAAGCTCTGAACAAAAACTGGGTGAACTTGGACATGAGGGCGTAGCAAAATTTTGAAAATACTGCAGTGTAGGGTATTTAATGTTTGGCCAGGCCAAATTTTACACCCTTACTTGTTTATTTTATGTTTGTGGTACTTAATTTTTTTTTTTCTTTTTTTTTTTTTGTTTACTTACTTACTATTTTATTTCCCTACTATTTTTTCTATATTTCTACATTTCTTAATGGGCGTTATCGTGAATTAATATTCCCGCGGAATTTTCTCAGACTGCCGTGCATTCTCTATTGCAGTTTAATAAATTCCCCGGGAATCTTGATTCACTATGATCCCCATATCTCTACATTCTTATTTCTTTAATCTTATACTTATGTACAAATGTATATATATTTCTCTACTTCCTTATTTTTCATTTCATCATTTTTAATTTTTTAGTTCTCCATTTTTTATTCTTTTATTTCTCTATTTTCTTACTACTTAATTTATATAACTCTGCATTGCTTTATGATCGAAATATCTTATAAATTTTACCACAAATAAGTGTAAAGAACAAAACAAACTCACTTTCTGCGAAAAAAAAGAATTTGGGTTAAATCCCTTTTAAAGATATTTCTAATTCAATTATCAACTTTAAGTTAATTTTAGAATGTTCGGAACTAATCCAACTTAAATGTCGCAAGCGATTTAATGAACTCTATAAATTTTTTTTTTTCTCTCCAGTAAAATTTTGTCACAGAAGATCTCTTTTCCTGTGGAGCATAACATATATCGAAAAACTTATTATGATCGTACCATGGAATTTAAAAAAGTGGGGAAATATTTAAACATTAGGATCAGTAAAATAAAACATATTCCTACGAGCCTTTAGTACTAAGGAATATTATTGAACTTAAACTTTCAATGGGAAGTATAATTTCTGAAAAAAGATAGAAACATTAAAAGTACTATAAAACTTCACTTTATGTAAAATTTAAAAAAAAAATGAGTGTATTTCGTTTTAATGAAATATAAATATTTTCAACAGGATATGCATTTAAGGTAATTAATAAATTATGAAAAGTAAAATGACAATTGGACAAAAATTATGTTAAATAAAAAGTGCGGCGCAATGTGAAATTAAAATATTAAATGAAAAATAAAGTGAATTAAATTAAACACATCGATAAATATACATATACAATAATTGGAAATTGTATAATATCCAGGAAATCGTATCAAAATTACGTCCAACAAAGTAACAAGAGAAACACAAACTATGCCTGGCCCGGCAGTGTGGTCCGGTATGTACATATTTTAAATGTAAAACTTTTTTATATATGTAATTTCTTTAAATTATTTAAGTGATAATTACAATTGACAAGGAAAATTTATATAAAGTGGTGCGGATACTATTAAATCGAAATTATGTTAATTTTCTTGATATGTCAAAAATTAAAATTGCCATCTTATCGGACAAAAAGGCACTTCTTTAACAAAATTGACAAAATCAGCTTTCTGCAATGAATAATAAACACATACATACGTCTAAGGCCTATTAAGTAAAGCAAATAAGTATAAGTATGTGACGTATCATAATAAATGGAAAGTCTAGGAAATTTCGATTTTTCATTAAAATTTTAATAATTTCGCTGTTCTCTATATGACTTCTATATATTTTTGACCGCTAAATCCATCACGTCAGGATTTTCAGATATTCTTGCTTCAAAATGAAAAAATCTCTGTTTTGATATACAGGGCAAACTGCCAGGAAAGTCGGAAAACATGTAAAAAAAACTCAAAAAATATAAAAAAATTAAGTGACTAGTTGACAGGTTCCCAAAACAAGAATTATCTCAACAAAATAATCTTAAGATCCAAGCTCAGAATTGGTATATCACGCCTGGATATCAAGATATCTGGCTTCGAAGCGTAAAAATCGTTGTTTTGAGGTATACAGCGAAATTCCACGAAATAGTGTGATTCAGTTTCGCTAATAGTAACGGTATCCTGATTCTCTTCTTCAATATTTTTTTTTTAACTTTTCCAATTAGATCTTATCATACTCAAGTAAAGATAATTAACTCCATACAAAGTACGAATTATTTTTATGTGAAGTTGAGTTACCTTTACTTCAATGAATGATTACTCGAAAAACAAGAACTCAATTGAAAAAGTTAAAGGGTAAACAAAGTAATAGCTATCGAATATTATAAGTAGAAATGAATTTAACTATTTATAAGAGGGTGTCCCATAATTCACGCAAGATTTGTATTTTTTTTTTTTTATTAAAACATAAAGTACATAGTACAGGGTGGCTGATGAAAGCTGCTACATAAAGAAAGTTAAATAACTTTTTTTTAAATTCATTTAGTTAATGTTTTATTGTTTTATTTGAAAGATAATACATTTTTATTTAGTTTAATTAAGAAGTTTTAAAAATTATAGAGTTTAAATGGCCTCCACGCTCGGTGATGCATGAGCGGCATCTTAGTAAAAAGTTGTTCTTAACTGTGCGAAGAGTTGCAGCAGGAATCGCTGCAATTATTGTTCGAATGGATTGCTTTAAGTCGTTCAAATTTGCTGGTTTTGTTTTATAAACTTCCTGTTTGCAATAACCCCATAAGAAAAAATCAGGTGCAGTAAGGTCAGGAGACCTGGGAGGCCAACGGAATGGGGAGTTTCTGGAAATCAGCTTATTTGAAAATTTTCGCTGTAATTCTGTCATAACAGTCCGGGCAATGTGAGGAGTTGCACTATCTTGTTGAAACTAAGTACACACATTTGATAGAGATTTTCTTTCGGCGTAATTCTGGGTAAAAAAATTCTTTTAACATTTTTAAGTAACGGTCTGCAGTGACCGTAACAGTAGCACCGTTTTCTTCAAAGAAGTATGGCCCGACATTGCATTTTGATGAAACTGCACACCACACTGTGACACGTAGTAGATTCAATTTCGTCTCATGGAGTATGTGGGGATTATAATCACTCCATATTCGACAATTTTGTTTGTTAACATTGCCATTTAGGACAAAATGAGCCTCGTGAGACATAAAAATACAGTTTAAGACGTTTTCGTCCTCTTCCGCCATTTGAAGGATCATCTGGCAAAATTCCAAGCTAGTCGGCAAGTCTGCTGCATTCAGTTTATTAGACATTTGAATTTTGTATGGAAACAAGTTCAAATCTTTGTGCATAATAGCCTGCAGTGACTGTCTGCTGATACTCATTTGGGCCGATAAGATCCTTGTCGAAATTCTGGGATTGGCTTGTATGGCAGCAGCGATAGTTTCCTGCGTCTGAACTGAAGCGTTTCGATAATAAGGCCTTCTTTCAATTGTCCCGTGCTCGGCAAAATTGTTTACGAGCCTCATTATAGTCCATCTGCTCGGGGGAGTGCCCCCAAACGTGCGTCTATATTCTCTTTGTACTGAAACTACGGACTCCAATGCGAGATAACGGCGGACAATCCAAATCTTTGTCTCAGTGTCCCATTCCTCCATTTTCGTTAAATCTAAAGATTAATTTGTAAAATAAATAAAAAATGGAAAAGATTAATTGGTTAAGAAAAAAGTTATAACATTTTTTTTTGCTAGCAGCTTTCATCAGCCAATGCAAATAAAACAATTACGTCATCTTCTGAATTTCCTTGATACAGCATTAAGTTTTTTCGTTTATTTTTACCAACCCTGCTGTCAAGCTGTTTTCTTTTCTTTTTTTTTTTTTTTTTTTGGATGGCAACACTTGACTGCACAAATGGCGAAAAAATCAAATCTTGCGTGAATTATGCGACACACTTTATATTCCTCAAAGTAGCGATTTTTACACTTTGAGCAAAAATACCTCGAAATGCTGATTTGATAAAGCAATTCTAAGCTTGGTTCCGGATACATAAGGATCACCTCTTCACGACTATTTCATTTAATTTTTTTTTTTTTTTTTTGTTATTAATTGTCCCAGTGTGCCAAACGGCTCATATCCCCGCTTTGTTTCTTTCATTTTTCGACTTTTGGGACATTTTCCGCGCATATGCCGTATATGTCTCAAAAAAGTGACTTTCTCAATTCAATTAAATTCTTTAGCATTTTTGGCAAACGTTACCTTTGCAACAAGAGTGTCATAACTCTAAGGAAAGTCAGTTTTAGGCCTTTCAGCAGTTTTTTTTCAAATTTTACGTAGTAATTCAATTGTAAATTGAAAATTTTGATTTTTTTGATTTATGACAGACTTGCAGCTAACGAGCGTTATGATCTCATATGACATAATCTTTTCATTGCGACATTGTGCTATTGAGAAGATGAGAAAAACAAATTCATTTTATTAAGTTTTTTAAATGTAAAAAAAAAAAATATTGTTACAAAATTTTTATTAAAACCATAAACTTGGCTTATAAAATCATTCAATGAAAGTCATAAATTGTCAAAAGAAAGACAACAATAAAAGTGTTTGAGGCAAATCCGACAAATTTTGATTCAAAACAGAAAAAATGTTGCCAGCATTGTCGCCGGTGCGTGCAAATTTTACAAATCAACCTTAGGACGACGCACTTGCCAAGACTAATTCAATTTACAGCAAAGAGTTTTTTTTTTGTCAATTTTATTGCAAGTGAAAGTTCTGTTGCTGCTGCTGCTGTTGTCATTTTCATTATCGTTCATGACATCGATAAAACGTAACAACAACAAAAAAAACAACGCCACAGCGTGTCCAACAACAGCCGTCCAATGAACGCTAAAACAAATAAACGATCGTGCACACGCTGTTGCCAACAAAATACAAATGCACTTTGTTGTTGTATGAAAGTGACAGCAACACGGAAGAGAAATGCAGCAGCAGCAGCAACAACACAACAAAAACAGTAATATTGACCAAGATTGCAGCAGCAGCGACGGCAGCAACATTTTTTTTTTCGCACATTGCAAATAATGCCAGCAAGCTACCGTTTATTGCTTTTTCAGAGGGTCATAAAAGTTGGAGCAGTAGGTGCCCAGCGACAGCAGCAACAATAAGACGGCTGTTTATGTTTTGCTGTTGCTGCGGCTGCTGCTGCACTTAAAATGCATTGGCATTTTTATATGGCTTTTTATCCACCTTCATTGCAGCAATGTGCCAAGGCAGGTAGATTTGCAACGAAGCAGTGGGTAAGGCAGAGTAGGAAAGTTCAAAATGAAGCCACTTACGATCGATTGAGTAATATGTTGGTAATAAAATTTCAATATATGAGTTAATAATGGTGACCATTAGACTTTCAGTTACACTCTAGGAAATATGTGTGAATATATTAATTATAATTTCCTTTTTAATTAACATACTACAATAGTATTGTAATAAAATTTTAATATTTATGATTTTTATTGACCGGTTAATCTTCTAAAGCAACAGCATAAGATTTCATTAAAGGTTATGGTTAAAAGGCTTATTTCTCAAAAGATAACTTTTAAGGCTCGCGCATAGTTGCTTTATACTATAAACTTCAACTGATGCAACTATAAACATAAAATATCTATGGTTTGGTTTTAAATTTTTAAAAACCTTCAGTTTTAATTCGTAAGACTTGAAGTCTGTACTCCGAAGAAAATCGTCATACAATCATAATATATTATCGTAACCATAAAAGACATATTTTGAGCTAAAAGGCGTTATTCACCATGACAGCATCATCATTCGCTAATTTGAGACATTCACTCGCAAAAAAATAGTTCAGTGTCATACGCACTGCATAGCAGGTATGAATAAATGCCGCACCCAAAAATAACTTATACACTAAGTAAAGAGAATGAATAAATGAATACATATGAACTGAAGTGAGTGCAGTAGTGTCATCGAATGTAAGTACATATGAATACTGTGAAGTGTGCACTCAAACTACAGACGTGCATGAATAACATATGAATAAAATTTTTGAAAACTGTACAAATTCTTTCCGGGTTACAGCCTCACCTTTTGTATACCCTACACCCAAGGTAAATTCACTTTATCCTTCCGTTTGTAAAGCAGAGGAGGAGGCGTGGCAGATATAAAAAAGTATATATATTCTTGATCAGCGTCACCTCTTGAGTCGATATAGCTATGTCCGTCTGTTTGGCTGGGTGGCTGGGTTGCTGACTGGGTGTGCGTGGAAATACATTTTTTGGGAAAACTGAGCAAGATAATTCAATAAAATTTGAAACAATGCCTCCGTCGTCGTTGTTAGCTCGTCGGATTGAATATAAGCGAAATCAGTCAACGGACAAGTATTTTTCACGACAATGCAACCAAAATACATATAAATACTACAAATTGTAAACGTAAGCTCTGAAAAAAAAACTGGGCGTATTCGGACAAGAGGGCGTGGCACCTCCTATAAAAGCAAAAGCTTCAAAACGCTATACTGAAAGCGTTTTTTGAGATAATCGAATTAAATTTTACTCAGACACTAAGAACTATAAATGCAAGCTTTGAGCAAAAACTCGACAAGTGAACTCGGACAAGAAGGCGTGGCAACTCCCGTATAAGCAAAAGTTTCAAAATGCTATACTGAAAGAGTTTTTCGAGATAATCCAAATAAATTTCACTCAAATGCTAAGGACTATAAATACACGCTCTGAACTAAAACTAGACAAACTCGGACAAAAAGGCGTGGCACCTTCCATATTAGCAAAAGCTTCAATGCAAGCTCTGAGCAAAATCTGGGTGAACTCGGTAGAAGGGGGCATGGCACCTCCCATATAAGTAAAATTTTCAAAATACTGCAGAATAGAGTATTTCATATTTAGCCAGGTCAAAGGTTACACCCTAACTAGTTTAATTGTGCGCAAATTTAACTTTTTAAATAAAATCAAATTAAATTTAAGTTTTAACCATCTTAAAATTTTTTTTTTTTTTCAAAATTTAACATTCACCACCTGGTTTTATTCAAAAATTCTGTTTTAATCATTATTTTTGTGACAAATTAAATTTTTAGTTTCAAAAACGCCAAGATAAACATTTTGAAAATTGAACATGGTCCCTCAGGGCTGCCACCTATTTTTGCTTTAAATTATTTTTAATAACAAAATTAAACTTTAGTCTTAAAACGCTTACATAGATAGGTAGCAACACTGAAAAATTGCACAGTGCAACAAAATCCCAAAAATTTCATACACTTTTTAAGAGACCTAGTATATATTATGGGTCTTGTTGTAATACACCCTCAAAATCTTAAGTTACCATGAAAAAACAGTTTTTGGGTGACTTTTCGTACTTTAAAATTTGTAGCTCAGTTATTTCTTAGCAAATTTTACATTTTTCACTGCTTTGGAAAGAGGAATTTATGGTTATTTTACTTTAGATAAATTTTGCATTCCGCCAAAAATCACACTTTTTACCCAAAACTTAGCGTTTTTGGTTTTTTGCTCGACATGGGAGGCTTAAATTAAAAAAAAACATAATAAACAAAGTCGATTTATTTTTTGTCAATGAATTTGCTTGAATTTTTTCCGAATTTTAGGACCTGTTATGTGGCCGTAATGAGCGATTTAGACATTTTAACCCATTCTGTCGCCACGACCCACATACGCTTTTTCTGAATTTTACTAGAGAGTATTTCTTAGATATCCCGCTAAACGACCTCTGACATCCTCTCGGGTCGAATTTTTTTTGTTCACCTATTGGGTATTTCATTTTATACGTCTAGGAACATATTTCACCCCATTTGAACATGAAAAAAAATTTTTTCTTAGAACCTGGATCTTATAAGAGGGGATTATTTTCGGATATGACCATATAGGAACGACAATGAGATTAAACATATGCTTCGTATTTCTATTTCCTCAATAAACACTCCTCATCGATCCAATATATTTCCAGACTCTTAATTTAGAAACGAGACGACGATAAAAACTAAAACGTCTCAGAAACGAAATAGAAACGATATTTGGGAATGTGGGTGAATGAATATTTTTCATGTTTAGTGTTTTTATTTTATTCATTAACGTAATATTGAATGCAGTAAAATTTGCAATGTATTTTACAATACATTCTTCTTATTTTCTTCTTTATAATAATTTTTGCATTGATTTTATTTTGTGTTTTTAAGAAATATAAAACACCTGAAAAAGTCGTAAATAAGTGACGAAACGTCGGGACAAAATTGACTAATGATTTTTTAGTGCAATTCAAAAGAACTGATATGTATTACGTTTACAAAAATGTTGCTAAGCACTGAAAATCTTATCAACATATAAAATGCTGTACATATTAACATGTTGCTTATCGACGCCAAAGTTGCTAAGCATAGAAACTCCCAGCAAGCAACATAATCGGAATGACAAGCAAAATTAAGCGCTGCTCTCTTTGAATGACTAAATTTACACGGTGTACAGTTAGAAAACTAAGCAGAGTTGCTAATAAAAATTCGATCAAAGCTGCTGGCTGGCCGACTCGTCGTCGTCTTCGTTGTCGTGTGAACAACAACAAAAATATTGCAACCAAGCGAAGCAAAAGAATCATAACTGCAGCAAAATATGGAAAAATTTTATGCTTTTGGGAGAGTCAAAGTTTTAATAATTTTTGAGAGCTGATTTGCTTTTGCTCTTCTCTCTGACGAATTAACCGAAGAACAAAAAAAAACTTTCTGTGCTTTCATTTTAATCTGTATTTCTCTGCATTTTTTTTTTCTTTTTTACTCAACATTTACATGGCATTCGCATGCTCCACTGCTCCACCGACAGCAACAACAATTTTAATGTAAAATAACTGTGTCAATTGCGCGTTTGTTCTCTCTCCCTCTCTCTCATTTATGAAATGCAAAACTTTGCTGAGTTGTTGAACTTTGTTTGTGTGCTCTCTCTTTCTTACACCGGTTTGTTTGTTTATTTTTTGTAGTTGTTGTTTGCTTCAGTATTTTTTTTTTTTAATTTTTATTGCTGCGACTTTTCATTTCGTTTGCAACTCAGCGGTGGACAAGCAGATATGTTGCTCCCCTATATGTTTCTATGCGTTACATTATGTCTCTTGCTTTTTTTTTTCTTCCCATTTTTAGGAAGTAGTTTGTCATTTGTTGCTTTTGTTGTATGTTACACAAGATGAAACACTTTATAACTATAGGTACATATAGACATAACATAAAATAAGTTTTGAAATAAAGGGCGTATGGTGAGCTCCTGATTCTTCCGGCAAGAGCTCATTTGCTCCAAGCCAAAAAGGTCGCAGAAGTGATCGCCAATTCATAATTGCGATTTAATGCCTCGAAGAATTTTCTTAAATCTACAAAATAAAGACATACCGGATTGTTCCGTAATCCGTGTGGTTTCAATTACTTTTCATTTAGGAGGCTTTTTCATGAAAATGGTGAGTCACACGATAACTATATATATAGGTATATTTTTTGTGGGGATTTACAGGTTCCACAAATAACATTTTTGGCATTAACGAAAAATAACAGTTTAGGAAATATTATTAAAAAACTGCAAAAAGTCGAAAAATTCGACTTTATCGAATATTTTCGAAACAGTTACATTTTTGTTAATACAAATGAATATTATTTGTAGAACCTGTAATTCTCCACAAAAAAGATTCTAATACTTTTTATCGTGTGACTCCTCATTTTCATCAAAAAGCCTCCTAAGTGAAAAGTAATTGAAACCACGCGGATTACGGAACAGGCCTGATATTTTGAGTTGTGATATTATTGTTGAAAAATAAAGGTAGTAATCTGTGATTTTAAATTTCACTAAAACAGTGCTATTTTATAAAATGACTCTGTTTGTGATATTTATTAGTCAGTTAAAACGACAACAAGAATTTCGTTACTCTAAAAATGGTCAGTTTCTGGGCTACCAATATGGCAAAAGTTCCACCCAACGTTTATTCACAAGTTTCTTAACAAAAAAGTGTTAAGTAATTATGCTTTCATTATTACAAAGGCAATTAAACAAAAAGCCAAAATTTTGACTATAAAAAAAAAGCAAAAAAAATTCTTCTTTTGAGGTCGCAAATAGTTAAAACAATTTAAAGGTGGTTGTCATAACAAACGTAATAAAAATTATAATTCACCTGGCAATTATATTTTAATTTTATGTTATTTCATCATGTTATTTTCCCATAATAAATTTCAAAATAGGAAGGCGTGACGCAGCAAAGGACTTTTACACTTAAATGAGCGCGAAAAATTAAAAATAAAGTTTTAAGTTTTTTCCGCTCCATGTGTGAAAGACACCTTTTCGAATTAAAATAAATTTGATTACCTCATAGAGAGAAGAAAGTTTTAGTACTACGGTAAAGGCATACTGATATGAACAATCAAAATTTACGAAATGTTTTGCTTGAAGACTAGCATTTACATAGTAAAAAATTCAGGACTTCGAATCAGTAGTATTTTGCAATGTTTACTTTTAGTTATTATTATGCAAGGTTAGGTAGGGTAGGTAAGTCAAAGACAAAAAGTTTTTCCAGTTAAGACTAAGGCTCTGCTGGATACAAATTTGTACGAAGACTTGTTCCCACGAACTCTCTAGAAATTTGAGTGTAAGAATAGTAGTAAATATGCGTACATTGTGCATGGTTTGTGCAGAAATACAATAGATTTTTTTTTTTTTTTTCTAAAGTTCACTGAAGTCGAAAAACATTTCAAATTTCGAAAAATATTGAAAAATTTCAAAAATATCTAAAAATTTGTAAGAAAATGAAAAGTTAAAAAAAACTAGTAAGGGTGTAAAATTTGGCCTGGCCAAACATTAAATACCCTACACTGCAGTATTTTTAAAATTTTGCTTATATGGGAGATGCTCCGCTCCCTTGTCCGAGTTCACCCAGTTTTTGTCCAGAGTTTGGACTTATATATACAGTGCTGTGCATAACATTTGCAACCAGAAACACTTGAAACTGTATCACCAATTTTCGGCCACTAAAACAGATGCAAATAAAAAACTTGGTATGAGGTTTTATGTTTATATTGTTGTTTATAAAACAAAAATAAAAAGTCCTTACATCACTTAAACAAAACTAAAACTTAAGTGTAATATAAAAATGTGTCGGTATTGGCTGTGCAAAACATTTGCAACTATTAATCTAAATTAAAAATTAATAACTAAAAATCAATATTTAATGGAATAACCCGTGATTTTTATAACAGCAGTGCATCTTTTTGGCATGGATGCGATAAAACTATTTTCAAATGAGTGCAGAATGTCCTGGTACCGTTTTTTAACTTCATTAAACAACTCATCCTGTTTTCTAAATTTTTGAATGCATAATAAGCAATGCATTTTCGTGACTTGACGATTTGATTGGGTTTAGATCTGGCGACTCCGCGGGGCATTGATAAACATCAATATTTTGCCGTTTTATCCAATCTTTTACTACTTTCCACGTGTGCTTAAAGTTGTTATTATGCAGGAATATCCATTTTAGTGACATTTTCCAAGTTGCATATGGCTTTATAGTATTTTGTGGTATGTCTTTATAATCATTAGGCTTCATTATGTCTTCAACTCTTTGAATTGGACCGATTCCTTGCGCAGAGATGCATCCCCACACCATGATTCTACAACCTCTATCATAGACAGTTCCTATTGTATATTTCGGGCTTAGCCATTCTCTCCTTGGTCTTCTAACAAGACTTTTATTATCTTTTCTGAGGAGTCCAAGTTTAATTTGTGCGGATCGTGTGGTAACAGGCTTATGAGAAGACCAAGGAGAGAAAGGCTCAGCCCGAAATATACAATAGGAACTGTCTATGATAGAGGTTGTAGAATCATGGTGTGGGGATGCATCTCTGCGCAAGGAATCGGTCCAATTCAAAGAGTTGAAGACATAATGAAGCCTAATGATTATAAAGACATACCACAAAATACTATAAAGCCATATGCAACTTGGAAAATGTCACTAAAATGGATATTCCTGCATAATAACAACTTTAAGCACACGTGGAAAGTAGTAAAAGATTGGATAAAACGGCAAAATATTGATGTTTATCAATGCCCCGCGGAGTCGCCAGATCTAAACCCAATCAAATCGTCAAGTCACGTAAATGCATTGCTTATTATGCATTCAAAAATTTAAAAAACAGGATGAGTTGTTTAATGAAGTTAAAAAACGGTACCAGGACATTCTGCACTCATTTGAAAATAGTTTTATCGCATCCATGCCAAAAAGATGCACTGCTGTTATAAAAATCACGGGTTATTCCATTAAATATTGATTTTTAGTTATTAATTTTTAATTTAGATTAATAGTTGCAAATGTTTTGCACAGCCAATACCGACACATTTTTATGTTACACTTAAGTTTTAGTTTTGTTTAAGTGATGTATGGACTTTTTATTTTTGTTTTATAAACAACAATATAAATGACATAAAACCTCATACCAAGTATTTTATTTGCATCTGTTTTAGTGGCCGAAAATTGGTGATTCAGTTTCAAGTGTTTCTGGTTGCAAATGTTATGCACAGCACTGTATATAGGAGGTGCAACGCCCTCTTGTCCGAGTTCGTCTAGTTTAAGCTTAAAGCGTGCATTTATAGTCTTTAGTATTTGAGTGAAGTTTGGTTGGATTATCTCAAAAAACTCTTTTAGAATAGCATTTTGAAACTTTTGCTTATATGGGAGGTGCCACGCCCCCTTGTCCGATTTCATCCAATTTTTGTTGAGAGCTTTCATTTATGATTCTTAGTGTCTGAGTCGAATTTGGTTCGAATATCTCAAAAAACGCTTTCAGTATAGCGTTTTGAAGCTTTTGCTTATATGGGAGGTGCCACGCCCTCTTGTCCGAGTTCGTCTAGTTTTAGCTTAAAGCGTGCATTTATAGTCTTTAGTATTTATGCGTACTTTGGTTGCATTGTCGTGAAAAATACTTCTAAAATTGCATTTTGAATATATATTTTGTATGGGCGGTAGGCGTGTCCGTTGACCGATTTCGCTCATTTTCAATCCCCCGAGCTATCTTTGACGACGGAGGCAGTGTACTTAATTTCATTGAATTATCTTGCTTAGTTTTTCCAAAAAGTGTATTTCAACACACAGCCAGCCAGCCAGCCAGCCAGCCAGACAGACGGACATGGCTATATCGACTCAGAAGGTGATGCTGATCACCTTTCTATATCTGCCACGCCTCCTTCTCTGCGTTACAAACGGAAGGACAAAGTGAATATACCCTGGATGTAGGGTATAAATATCTTAACCCTTATGGTTATTGTTCGTCATTTCGACTAACATTGCTTTTTGTTTTCATCACTACTTTCTTCCTTCTCCGCTTCCACATCTTGGAAGCTGTATTAATTGCTTAGTTGTTTTGACAAGTGCGGCTGTGCATGCCGCCTCATTTATATGCTAGTAGTGTTCGTCGAAACGACTAACATTTTCTTTAGTATGTTTTTGGTTTTGTACGGAAAACTGTGTTTTCAATGTTTTTTTTATACGTTACAGATAACGTTAGTTGTTTCAACTACTATTTTAGCTTTGCTGTTTGATGTGCTTGCTACTTTTTTCTCTTAAATTCAATAAAGTATAATATCAACGACTTACAAACAGCGGGGCGATGCATAACAGGGGAAAAAACAAAAAATCAGAACTTTTCTCTTAGAACCTTGCATATGCTGCATTGAATTTTTTGCTATGATTCTCGTCTAATCTGTGCAAAAAATGAATAAAGCATGCTTGGTCGAGTTCTTGGTTTGTAGGTGAATTCGACTGAAGATCCCATATGGTTATGGGTGAAACGTATCGAAAACCAACAAAATTTTTTGGTTTTTTTGCCTATGCATTTTGCCTTGTTTTTGTAATGTTGTTGTTTTTACTCAAAAACTCAGAACAGTAAGCTCACACCACAGAACCACTTGACACGTGATTTGTTGGTAGCTGGTAGTATGAAAAATTATATATTTTTGATTTTCGCAAGACTTACTGCATGTGATAAAGCAATGGTTTATTGAAAATTGCTGTAAGAACACGTGTCAGTAGAATCGACTTGCATTATCTTTAGTTGTTATAAATAAATTTATTTTTGAAAGGTTGAACTTGCAAAAGGTTTAAATTAACAAGCAAACACCATAAAGAAGTTATAATGTTTACAATGCAACTTCCAATGTATAAAATGTTGCTGCAACATGTACAACATAAGTAAATAAGAAGCGAAGACCCATTAACTAAAAAATGTGTTTTCAATTTCATTTTAGTGCTTTTGGCGCACTTACACTTTAATGCATACATAAGAAAATGTGATGCACACTCTCAACATGTTGCTTTCAGTTTTTACTCTCACTCACAAGTACCGTTACATATGAAAATTGCATTTTCATAGAAAGCTTTTTCTTTCGTAGAAAACTTTTCCAATAAATAGTTTACTCTCTCAACCAAATATGGTTCTTTCACTCTCTGGCTCTCACACTCTTTTACCCTTTTATGCTCTTAGTTGCGCGCCGGCGCTAAATGCTCACAACATTAAACTAGAAAAATAGAGGAAAAGCTGCATATGAAATATTAACAACAACTAGCAACAATGACGACGACGATGTCGACGTCGCTGATGATGATGACAGCAACTCGTAGAAAAGTGAACTCGTTAAACTTAGGCGGCATGTTGCCGAGTGCTTTATGTTGCTGCTGCTGTTGCTGCTTGACTACATACATTTAGTTTTGCTTTCTTTCTTTACTGAATTTTCTTTGACGTAATCATTTTTATCGGTCGTTGGGCTTTTACGTTGTTGTTGCTTTTGTTGCTGTTGTTGCTGTCAACATTGCTAGCATTAAATTACTCATTTGTGTTGCTAGACAAAGTTTGTAGCAACTTTTTTCACTTTAATTTTGAAGTTTTTTCTTTCTTTCTATTGCTAGTACAACCTTCTCCTCTTGCTGCTCCTACATAAGTTTTTCCAGAGTGCGCCACCTCCCTTGTTGTTGTTTTTGTGCGCGCGCACTCACAGCAATACGCCGCTCATCTCATAGTTTTTTTAACTGCTGCTGCTGCTTTTGGCTGCGTTGTCGTCATCATCATAGTTTTGGCTCTTCATCGGTTCGTTTTGTTATTAGCGACGACAACGACGGCGGCAACTACGGCATTAGCGACAGCGGTGGCGGCGGCGGCTCTTAGCTGCTTTCTTTCCATACACTCCTTTCATTTCACTTGATACCGTTCGTTTGAACGCACGTTGAGCGCGGAATAGGGAAAACTTCAAATTGAATTTCTTCAATTTGTTGTATCTAAATGATTCAAATTTGTTGTTTGTTGAATTTTGAGTCAAGCGAAAGAAGAAGAAAAAGATATTTGAATTTATTGGATTGATTTTTTTCTCGTTTCTGTGTTGACGGTAAACGACGCGCGTTTATGTTGTTGTTTTATTTGAAGATTTTTTTTATTTTTTTTTTTTTGGGGTTTTTTGAATTTTTCGAAAAAAAACTCTTCTATGCCTTTTTCAAGCGGCGCCGCGCGGTAAGAAAGCATAACAACGACATGTCGCGCAACATTTAAAAAAATTATTTTGAAACGCCAATGAGACTGAATTAAATACTTAAAAAAGTGTTAACAAAAAATTAATAAAAAACAAATTTCAAAAAAAATAACTATTTACATAGTGTAATAATAAAAAAAAAAAATAATAAAGCTAAAGCGCCAGCAAACAATTGTTAAAATAATACATAAAAATTATAAAAAAAAAAATAATTTAATATTTTTTATATAAAAATAAGTGAAAAAATTAAATAAAATCCAAACAGTTAACAAACTTCAAACGCGTATAGTTCAAAAAATAAAAATATATATATAATTAAGTAAATAATTCAAAAATAAAGCAAAATTATTGCGTTAATTAAAATAATATAGAAAAACAGTCATAAAAAAAATACAAATAAAATCAAAAAAATAAAATAATTTCTTTTAAGTTAAATGATAAAGAAATGTACATAAATATGTGTTGTGTTTATTTTTTTTTTTAAGTTAAAAAAATTATAAAAAATTTTATAATATAAATTTAATTTAACAAAAAGGTATTGTATAGCAAAATTATAAAGCGAAAATAAATTTTGCCAAAAAAAACTAATTTCTGTGTGAAAAAACAAGGTTTATTAAAAAAAAAAATAAATTTTTTTTTGTAAAAATTATAATTTTAAAACAAAAGTGCAATTTTCAAATAAAATTTTTAAATGCAAGTGTCTTCTACGATTATTGCTATTGTTGTTGTTACTGCTGCTGTCAATTAAAATTAAAAAGTGTTAAATAAAGTGCTAAAATTAAACAAAACATAAACATGAATACACTGCAACATTTAAAAACATAAATAAATAAGCATAAAAATGAAAATAGTAATAATAAAAAATAAATAAACTTAACAAAAATAATAATAATAAGAATAATAAAAAATAAATAAAATAATAAACACACGAAAAATCAAACTTAAATATTATGTATAATGAAAAGTTGTAAATAATTAATAAAACTAAATATTGTACAACAAAAATGTAATTTAAATAAAAAATAAATAGCATTGTTTATGCTAAATAGAAAATTATACAAATAAAGCATATTCTATACATTAAATATAAAACAAAATTTTGCGCAAAAATTTAAACCCCAGTGCTATAGCAAAAAACACCCACATCCGTCCAATTTGTTTACAAAAATGCAGAAAAAACCCAAAAGACTCTGTGTTGCTACAAATGCAAGATAAAAATGTTTATAAACATTAAGCGCAAGCAGTTTAAATGTAATGCAGTAATTCATATATACATATAAAATATTAACAAAGGCTTAACTATAATTTACAAATATTTGTAACAATATATATAACAATTATATACACAATTATATAGCATACATAAATATTAAAATATAAACATATACATAAAAAAAAACACCATTAAATATTCAGATTTTATTAGAAGACTGATTGTTGATACTCGTAATTTCAAAAAACAAAAAAAAAAAACTGAAAGTGCATTTGTGCAAAAAAAAAACATTTACTTTAAACGAAAATAATATTGAAATATATAAGCTAAAATTATTAGTTTTGCTACGAATTAAATATAAATAAATGGCCTAATGAAACATAATTAATTACATAATAGTAAAGCATTCCAAAATTCTAGAAAAAAAAGAGTCTGGAGAAAAACAAACCAAACGAAAATTCGGCAGAAAAATCTTTAAAATAAACAAAATTAAAAACTTTAAAAATTGTGAAAAAATTTAAAAGTGAATAATTTAAAAGCTAATAATACTCTAATGCAAAATCTTTGCTTGTGCTGAAACTGAGAAATAGCTGGAACAGTTCTACAAGTTGGATAATTTAAAAGTTTTGATAGAAAAAAATGTTGAAAGCGTGCTGAAAATTGATTTATTAAAATATAAAAAAAATAATAATCAAAAAACCATACAGAACGATATACTTTATATGTGCAATAGTACAAATTTATAAGGGTTTCAATATTAAAATTAAAAACAATAAAAAATTTTGAGCAACTTTTAAAAAAAAAAATAACCATATATTGTAAAACGAAATGTCTTGAATCGTTATAAATAAATGAAGTGGTGTTCTAAAAAACAGACTACAGTGAACTCAGTAAAAGTTTAAAACTGAAACTGAAAATTATTATACATAACAATGTATTCGTGACATTATTTTCCGGAAGAAAACATTTTTTATTGCTGCATTAGTGTATTGAAACAATAAACTTTTGTCATAAACGTAAAATAGAAATGTCTATTCAGAATTATAAATGATTTGATTTGGAAAAAATTGCTACAAGAAATACTACAGTGACTTTAAAACTCTTACAAAAATCTTCGAACTCTTGACTAGGAAACTAAAACTGCGACAGTTAAATAAAGTGACTTCCCATTTAACACTAAACTACAAAGCATACTATTGAACGATTTCAAAATCGCCGCTGGAGTTAAGGAATAAAACAGTGGCTTGTAAACTTTTCACGCAAGGCATTGCTGAGTAAATTTGGAATATCAAGGCTGCATAGTATTCAATGAACGTTACTTCTCATTAAAATTCCAACTGCTGTAAATTTCAAACTGTTGTTTTAGAAAAAAAAATTTCCAGCAACACTGTTTTGGGACAAAGTGTAAACAAAGCTAGCAAAAAATATTACTTTTGTTGCAGTGACCTTAGAACTTTTGTATAATTTTTTTGGAATGAGTGAATGCTAAAGCGCTATGAACACTACTTAACTTGCGTTATACTTTCAATACGTTATTAATAAAAGCAATTGAACTTATGACAATTGGATATATGCAGTGCTCGCTAAACTTTTGTATGGAAACCTAACAGTGACTTTAAAACTTAAGTGTTACCGGAGAAGCACAGGAAAAACCTGTACAAAACGTAATTGAAATATGAAAACAAACGAATTTTAGACTTTCATAAAAAGTGCGCTAAAAGTGACTGAAGTTCAATCAACAGCTGGAGCTGCTACAGAAAATAGTAAAAAAAACGCTTACTATAAAATTTAAAAAATTCCACTAAAAAAAATATAAAAAAATTTAAAGAAAAACTTTTCACAACATAACTAACAAAGTAGCTTGTTCCCTCAGAACACAGAAAACTTGTCTCTGCAGAAACAACGCACACAAACTGAGCTAAAGCAAAATATCACACCAATAACTAAACAACATCAACAAAAAAAATGCCACCCGACGAACATATACAACAAGTATATCATCAAAAACAACAGCAAAATGCTGCCACCATATATTTGCAACAATTATATAATACATAAATAAAACAGCAACAACAACAATCTAACAATATACCAATGAATGTCAACAATACGACAAGTGGCGGTGAAACAGCCAATGAAATTGGTATAAATTTAACAAATAAACAAGCAACATCAACAACAACACCAACAACGCTCAAGCAGCAATTGTTGTATGAACAAAATAAAATAGCAGCAGCAGCAACTGCCACTGAGGATGTTAGCAATGCAACAACAAAAGCAATTGACAAGAGTTTTAATGATGGTGCTGCGTTGGTGGTAAACCAAAATGGTAAACATAATGATGTTAAGGAAAAATTAAATAATAGCAACAGCACTAACAATAACAATAAATGTCATGATGATGAAGACGACGAAGATGAAACGGAGAAGGAAGAAGCATCAACAACAACAGCAGCAGCAGCTGCTGCAACAACATCACCATCATCACCACCAAATTCACCAACAACAGCAGACGGCGGCAGCACATTGCAAGCAACAATAATTAAAACACCGCTTAATAAAACATTGCTACGTACTAAATGTAGCAATAGCAATAATTATGCGCTAAACTGCAATACACAAAAGTTGCCAACAACAGAAAACAGCAGCAGCAGCAATGGTGGTATAACAAATTGCAATAGCAACAATGATGCCTCCTCCTCAGCGTCTACATCATCAACATGTTGCAGCAATAGTAATAATGTTGCGAATCGTAATGAAAATGTTGCGGTTAGTGGCAGCAGCAATAGCAGCAACAACAGTGCTAATAATCATGAACAACAACAAACTGATAATAATAATGATACAACAATTAATAAAATACCAATAACAACAAAATGTACTAAATGCAATAACAACAATAATATTCACTATAATAATTATAATTGTTATTATAGAAAAAAATCGCGTTTGCCCATATGCCGTTAGTATATAAATTTTAAGTTTTCATGCTAAATTTAATTAAAAATTCTCTTTTTTTACTTTATTTTTTGATACAGCTTGCGCGCAATTTACCTTGAATAAATTTACAAAAAAAAAAAAAAATGTGTTTTAAAATGACTTGAATATTTTTTTGGACTATAAATTACTTCCTTATCCCATTAAAAATTGGCTACAAAAATTTGAATATTTTGGATTTGTTTTTATAAAAAAAAAAAATTTAAATCTACATACAACACTGCACTCATCACAAAATTCTACACCTGAATTTGATTGGCTTCTAAAGAAACATATCCCAATGACGGATTTATTTTCTTTTCGACTGCATTCAGAATTTTTTGTTTCAAAATTTGACAACAATTGGCAATAAAATTTTTGAAAATACAAAACCTAAATGCAACAAAATTATGACATCCATAGGTAAATTGTGTGTTTACGTTTATTTTAATTTTTTATATACAAAAGTACATACTTAAGTATTATAATATTTATATTGATATGTTATAATTTTTGTCTACAATCTTAAGCTTAAGGCCTTATGAATAATCCTCAGGTTACCCAAATCATAGCCTTTATTACCTCAAAGTAAGATCTATCTCATTTCAATTTCTATATTTCAAAAAAGTGTATTCGAGTATTTATTTACATATATTGATATATTGGTTAGTTGATATAATGATGAATGTTGTATTGATATATTAATATATTGAAATATAGATTTATTGACATATTAATTTCCTGATATAATGATATATTACATAAATATACATAATAACATATTGATATATTGATAAACCGATATAATGACATAATTTTGCATTAAGATAATGACATACTGATATAACGAGATAATAACAATGAATATATTGACATAATGGCACATTGTTGTGCATATTGATATACTGAATTATTGTTTGTTCATTATATTGTTGTACTGATATTATAACACACTTATAAATTGAGATAATGACATTTTGGTATAATGAAATATTGATTAATTTATACATATATGAATATATTGAATTAATGACACTGCACTACTATAATGATTTTCTGATATATTTTTAATTCATTATATGAATATACGTACTGATATAATGGCATACGTATACGTTGAGATAATACTATATTGATCTAATGAAATACTTATGTTTAAATATATAGACATAAAGACATATTGATACACGGATATCTATATATAAATAGGCAAACGAAATCGGTTCAGTCCCTGTTTCTATACCTAAATCTCAACCGATTTGCTTGATTTTTATTTTGTTGGAAAGTTTGTGAGGAGGAGTAGTGCATAGGACTATATTTGTTTTTTAAAGTGGGCGGTGCCCCTAAATGGATAAAACGCTCTCACGGCTAAACCGCTGCATCGATTTTAACGAAATTTGGTAAAGAGATAGGGTTGGCACCAAGAAACGATAATATGACCATTATATTTTTTAGTGGGCGGTGCCACGCCCCAAAATGGAAAAAACGATTTCACGGCTAAACCACTGCATCGATTTTAACGAAATTCGGTATGGAGATAGGATTGGCACTAAGGAACGATAACATGACCATTATGTTTTCAATGGGCGTTACCACGCCCTTAAATAGAAAAAACGATCTCACGGCTAAACTACTGCTTACGATTTTTATGAAATTTGGTAAAGAATTTTGGTATGGGCATAAAATTAACGGGACAGAAAGATATCAAAAACTGTTTGCTCTTTAGAAGGAGTTATACACCTCTTAATGGAAAGCACGATATTGCAACTTAGCTGCCGAGCGATGCAGATAACCTTAACCCTAAGCAAAATAATATTAATAGCTTATTGTGTCTTATCGGCCAAGGAAGGGTATTAAAACTTTTTGCTTTATTTTATGGTCAAATCGAAATGGTCGAATTTCGGCCACAAGGCGAACTCTAGTATTTATAATTCGACTAATGGACATATTGATATGATGTCATGCTGATACGTTAACATAGAGACTTATTGATATAATGATACAGTGAGTCACATATGTATTTTGCATACAAAAAATATTCAAAAATTCGAATTAATACTCAATTTTTAGCCGTTTCATTCTTGGAAAAGTAATAT
Source organism: Calliopum simillimum (assembly GCA_951812925.1). Lineage (NCBI taxonomy): Eukaryota > Metazoa > Arthropoda > Insecta > Diptera > Lauxaniidae > Calliopum > Calliopum simillimum. The sequence continues at coordinate 87,537,809 of OX638372.1, forward strand.
TTTTTTTATAAACTTCGAGTCAGTGGAACGTTAACTATGATACCACTTCATAAAAAAATTAAAATAATGCGTTCTAATCCCCTAAAAAGCAAAGAAATGATTTATTCATCTTTTTTTATAAGGTCACAAAAGTATTTTGCTTTTAAGTAATATTTTACTTTGAGATTATTTATCAAGTAAAAGAGGCTTTTTTAATAATAACCATGGTAACCATTATTAGAAGAGACATCACATAAACATCTTTGCGAGGACTCCATCCCTTTACGACATTTTCAGTCGGTGTTTTTTCCCATTTTTCTTGCAGTACTTGTTTGAGCACATTTTTTTGATAAAATATGGTATTATCTGACCTTTCCACTATATAAGGCCAAAAAATTTCTATTGGATTCGAAAAAGAATATCGCGGTGGTGTTCTAATCTCTTTGGTGTTGTACAGAAGTGTCCCAGGATGTGTATTTAGGGTCATTGTCTTTTGAAAATAAGAATTTATCTTGTGGTAAACCCATTTTTAAAGTACTGGGTGCAATTTTTTTTTGTGGAATTGGACTGATGTTCATGTCTATCCATATTGCCACCGATAAGTTTAAGTTTCCCCATTCCATGAGCCAAGAACAGCCCACGACACACCATCATGTAAAATTGTTGCTTTAAAGTTATAAAAGTTAAGGGTTTTATTTGCTTTATTACAGACCATGCGGCGTCCATCGGATCCGAAAATATTATTTTTGCTTTCTATTGGATCCAATAATTTAATATTTGCTTTCCATCGGATCGATAGACGCCGTGTGGTCTGGCACATGGCAAATAAGACCCTTAACTTTTATAACTTTAAAGCAACAATTTTACATGATGGTGTGTCGTGGGCTGTTCTTGGCTCATGGAATGGGGAAACTTAAACTTATCGGTGGCAATATGGATAGACATGAACATCAGTCCAATTCCACAAAAAAAAATTGCACCCAGTACTTTAAAAATGGGTTTACCACAAGATAAATTCTTATTTTCAAAAGACAATGACCCTAAATATACATCCTGGGACACTTCTGTACAACACCAAAGAGATTAGAACACCACCGCGATATTCTTTTTCGAATCCAATAGAAATTTTTTGGCCTTATATAGTGGAAAGGTCAGATAATACCATATTTTATCAAAAAAATGTGCTCAAACAAGTACTGCAAGAAAAATGGGAAAAAACACCGACTGAAAATGTCGTAAAGGGATGGAGTCCTCGCAAAGATGTTTATGTGATGTCTCTTCTAATAATGGTTACCATGGTTATTATTAAAAAAGCCTCTTTTACTTGATAAATAATCTCAAAGTAAAATATTACTTAAAAGCAAAATACTTTTGTGACCTTATAAAAAAGATGAATAAATCATTTCTTTGCTTTTTAGGGGATTAGAACGCATTATTTTAATTTTTTTATGAAGTGGTATCATAGTTAACGTTCCATTGACTCGAAGTTTATAAAAAAAATACTACTTTTCCAAGAATGAAACGGCTAAAAATTGAGTATTAATTCGAATTTTGAAATATTTTTTGTATGCAAAATACATATGTGACTCACTGTATATGTATTGATGTACTGATATAAGAATGCACGTATTTTGACAATTTAATATAGTGATATACTGATGAATATATTGACGTATTGATAAAATAACATCTTGATATACTGATACATTGATATATCAGTATGTATATTGATATAATGACAAATTATTATCTTGAGATTCTGACTAATCCCGCTGATGGCTATATATGTATGCAGAAAAATGTTGGTCAACAAATTTGAGCTCATAAAATTTCTCATAGAAAAGTCTTAATTCAGTTTTAAAACAATTATTTGCATTCGGGAACGAGGACCTGCTGCATAATAAGTTATTCGGCCGCAAAAATCAGTTTATTGTACGATTGGTAGCCTTGAGTTCAATGTTCACATACTAAACTATAGAACTTACGAAAACAACTTCCAGGATTTTTTTTTAATAGGAAATTTCATGTAATTGTAACAATTTTCTGTAGATAACTCTTTGCGAGATATTTGCTAAAAATTTGATTTTCCCAATCTTTGGGTTTGAATAATTTTTTATGTGGCAGTGATCTTGTTTTGGTTTTTGGTTATTGTTTTAAAACTCTAAAACAAAGCGATTCGAATTATAAAATTTCGCAGATTATTTAAATAAAAAAAAAAATAATAAGTAATGAAAGTAAAGTATAATCACATTTAAGTAAAATTTAGCCTTTTTATGTATCCCACTATTTATCTTAGATTTCTACATATTTGCCACAAAGATTTCTATAGATAAACATACCCTACACCCAGGGTATATTCACTTTGTCCTTCCGTTTGTAACGCAGAGAAGGAGGCGTAGCAGATATAGAAAAGTATATATATTCTTGATCAGCGTCACCTCCTGAGTCGATATAGCCATGTCCGTCTGTCTGGCTGGCTGGGTGGCTGGCTGTGTGTGGAAATACACTTTTTGGGAAAACTAAGCAAGATAATTCAATGAAATTTGGTGCACAGGCTTCGGCGCCAAAGTTAGCTCGGGGGATTGAAAATGAGCGAAATCGGTCAACGGACACGCCTACCGCCCATACAAAAAATATATTCAAAATGCAACTTTTTGAGTTTTTTTCACGATAATGCTACCAAAATACATATATATACTACGAATTGTAAGCGCAAGCTTTGAACAAAAACCAGGAGAATTCAGACAAGAGGGCGTGGCACCTCCCATATAAGCAAAAACTTCAAAACGCTATACTGAAAGCGTTTTTTGAGATAATCAAACAAAATTTTACTCAAATGCTAAGAACTATAAATTCAAACTCTGAGAAAAAGCTGGGTGAATTCGGACAAGAGGGCGTGGCACCTCCCATATAAGCAAAAGGTTCAAAATGCTATACTGAAAATATTTTTTGAGATAATCCAACCAAATTTCACTCAAATGCTAAGAACTATAAATTCAAACTCTGAGAAAAAACTGGGTGAATTTGGACAAGAGGGCGTGGCACCTCCCATATAAGCAAAACTTTCAAAATGCTGCTGTGTAGGGTATTTAATGTTTGGCCAGGCCAAAGGTAACACCCTTACTAGTTTTCAATTTCATTAAGTTCTTAGCATGGACTTCGTTGGTATAATAACACTGTTGTAGTGTCTTTAATTTTTTTGGACAGAAGAGAGATAGGCCGTCCGTTCTTACCTCATTCAGGTTCTAGGAATTTTGTTGTACAGAACATTTAGCTCGTCAAAAACAGGCTATTATCCCATATTTACTTGCATACCACGGTGTCCAAATAAAATATCTTAATGGGACGACGATACCTTGGCACTTTGCTTTTTATTTGGCACTTTGTTTTTTATTTGGCACAATGGGTTAATAGATATTGTAGTTTTCATAGATTTTCTAAGGAAAGTAAAAAAAATAAGCAAATGAAATAAGAATTAAAATAGCCATTTATGGATGTATTTGTCGATGCTGATTCCGAATCAGGTCTCAAAATTGCTGTATCTCTTATGATTTTCGAGATATCGTAAGTTAAAAGTGGAAAAACACAGTTTTTTGCTATTTTTTAAGCAATATATACAAGCAATGTAACAAGACTATGCTATTTTAAGGTATGAAACGTGATATGGTGGCTGATAGTTTCACTTTTTTTCTTCAAAACTCAATTTTAGTTATGTCGATATCTCATTATTCCTCCGAAATATCGTGAACTGAAATATTGCAAAAAACGTGTTTTTGGATTTTTTTAACTTTTTAAGATATATCTCCGAGAAAAAAAAAGATATCGGTATAATTCAAATAACGTTTTAAAGATAAAGGCTGAAGCTTTCAACCACCATATCACGTTTCATAGCTAAAAATTGCAGTCTTGTTGTATTGCTTCAAAAATAGCAAAAAAAAAACTGTGTTTTTTGCACTTTTAAGTTACGATATACCATTAGAGATACAGTAATTTGGAGACCGGATTCGGAATCAGCATCGACAAATACATCTTAAATGGCTATTTTAATTCTTATTCCATTTACTTATTTTTTACTTTTCTTAGAAAATCTATTAACCCATTGTGTCAAATAAAAAATGAAGTGCTTCGATTTTAAAAAGCATATCATTTTACTCAGGAGACTTAGGACTATTTATTGCAGCAGAAAAAAAGGTTACGGAACGTCGTCCGATTATGATATTTTACTTGAACACCGTGATACGTTCCCGGTACATGCAATGTTACTCATACGTCATGGTTAGAGTAACTTGACTTCTTACATTAGTTTATCAATTAAACTTCGCTCAATCATAACTTCCATATTTATCAATCTATTATTTAAGTAATCTACCGTTTTTTCTCCAAATTTAAAAAAAGGGATTATATTGTTTTACTTAAAATTATCTTCACATAGATAAATACATATAAATATCCACTTGCATATGTGTGTACGTAGACAGAGAAATAATGTAATTTTTCATAAATTGACAGTTTCAAAAATCAAAAGCTCTTTTTGCTGCATTTATTGTTACATTTTCGATATGACGGCTCGCGTTTTTGGCTTTTCATTCAACGACCCAGCCAGCAACTTTTAATTTCTATTTTTTTTTTTTTGTTTTCTCGCTCTTCCTCTCTTTAGCTCTCTCTACACTTCACTTAAGTTGCGTATATGCGTTTCTTCTATGCGTCAGTTTATTAGTTACAACTACAAAAATGGAAAAAGCTGCGCAATCTACTCTAGCACAAACACACTCACCTACAATATTATAGCACTAAATGTTACATATGTATTCAAATATTTGTATCTATGTCTACCAACAAATATTTGTATGTGTAAATAAATGCGTGTCTGTTATTTTGTATATATTTTCTTTTATTGTTTAGAATAATCTTGCGCTTGATAATGAAAATAGGTCAAATTTTAAAAATATAAATACATACATACAAATGTATACACAAACGTACATACCGTACATTTTGTAGATACATAGATAGCAACAGCAGTAGTAACAGCAATAGCAGAAAATAAATAAATTAAGAATGAAAAAGAGAAAAAGAAAAAGCAAAAGCACAAAAAAGAATTAACTTTTTAGCCATCCACGCATCCACACAGTGAACTGTTGAAAAACGCATAGAAAAAAGAAAAATTTTGTTTTTTTTTTTTAATTTAAATTAAATTATGTTTTTCTGATGGCAGTGATGATGTTTAATGATGTTTTCGGGTTAAAAAAATTGCGAAATTATATTTTGGCTCAGTCTTTATGTACTTAGTTCAAAGTTTTGAGATTGTTTTTTTTTTTTTATTTTTATTTTTTTTCAAAAAAATCAATTTAGAGGTTCGTTGGATAAATTTCAAGGTTTGGATTGATTGCAAATAAAAAAGCTCGTTTAGTATTATTTTTGGATAAATTTTTCTTTTTGTACCAAGAAACGAGATCATTCAGGAAAATATTTATCATCACCACTATCGCCATTGAAACCCGTAAATGCAAGTTTTGTTTGTCGGCAAGATTATGGGCAACAGTCATCGAGATAGAAATGTTTAGTCCTATCACGGAAAAAACAAGAAAATAAAAGTTTTAAACATAAAAAAAAAATGTCCACTAAAAATGTCCATTAAAAGCATAGAAAACACGAAAAAAACGAAATTTTTTTTTTTTAATTTAAGGTGTAAAAAAATTTGTTTACTAGAATGACGTATTAAGTCATGAAATGCGTAGAAAACTCGAAAAAAACGAACTTTAAAAAAAAAAAATGTGACTTATTTGAATATTCAGAGCACAGTGCCGCTCTTCAAAAAAATTTCGAGATAGGTTTTTTCTTAAGTCTCGAATATTTTGGTGTTTAGTAGTATTTTGACATTCCACAGTTTCCCACTCGGTAAAGAAGCCCACAAGGAAACCATGACTGCAAAAATCTCAAAATCGCAAAAAGTGGTCATAGGACTTTAGCGCTCTAAAGTATCGATATGTTTTGAATTTTATCTATCTCAACCAAACAGTTTCAGAGATATAAAATATTATGTTTTTCAGGGCGTGGCTCCTCCCATATTTTAATTAGTATTATTTGTCATAGTGTACTTTACATATGTTCCCAATTTCATTCCTTTGCGTTAAACTGCTTCTGAGATACTTCGAATATTGTGTTTTAGGGGCGTGGTTCTGCCCTTTTTCTAATGAGTCCTATTTGTGCAAAATTTCATTTCTATTCGCCAAACAGTTTCTGAGATATGTAAAATTTTGTATTTTATTGGCGTGACACTGCAATACCATATTTTTGCACAATTAGTTTGAGATATCTCGAGATCCTGGTATGATAGAGCGAAAATTATGTCTGAGCTGATAATCGTATTGGGTGTACAACTTAAAAACCGGAATTTTTTAGCGAAATTTTATGCTTTATTGTGGAAAAATGTTACAATATATTTTATTCAAAGTATTGTCCATTGGAAGCTACAACATTTCCCCATCTTTCAGGCAATTTATGAATTCCATCCCAAAAATGATTTCGATTTTCGATATCTTGAACTTAAGTGAACCGTATTCCTGATAGGGCATTCTGCATCGATCGAAACAAATGATAGTCAGATAGTGCAAGGTCTGGGCTATAAAGCGGGTGAGGCAAAATTTCCCATCCATTGTTTTCCAGATAATTTTTGACTGGGGCAGCAATATGTGGCCGAGCGTTATCGTGGTGGAAAATGATTGACTCGTGTCTGGTCGCATACGTTGGGCCGCTCTGCCTGGATTTTCTGCTTCAATCGGATCAATTGTTGACGATAGAGTTGAGCATTAATGGTTTGGCCACCTGGCAACAGATCATAATGGATCACACCTAGCTGGTCCCACCAAATACAGAGCATTACCTTCGAAGCGTGAATATTTGGCTTCGGCTGTGATGGGCCGGCCTCACCTTTCTTGACATACGCTGTTTTGCGCTTGGGATTATCGTAATGGATCCACTTCTCATCGCCAGTGACAAAACGATGCAAAAAACCCTTCTTTTTGTGGCGTTCAAACAGCATTGTGGACATCAAAAATCGGCGTTCGACGTCCCTTGGCTTCAACTCGTATGGCACCCAATTTCCTTTCTTTTGAAAAGGCTTTCAAACGTCTGGAAATTGTTGCTCGATCAACTTCCAATGGTTCTGCAAGTTCTTCTTGCGTTTGACATGAATCTTGATCGAGTAATGCCACCAATTCTTCATCCTCAAACTTTTTCGGCTGATGTCGGCATTTGACATCAAAATCACCACTTTTAAACCGTCGAAACCACTCACAACAGCTTGATTCAGCTGGAGCATAGTCCCCATAAACTTCTACAAGCGAACTATGACTTTCCGCAGCAGTTTTCTTTGCAAAAAAATGACCCAACAGAACCTCCCGCAAATGCTGTCTTTTTCTCCAATTTTCGAAGTTATTCATCGTGAAAAATAATAATAATGATGCACACAAGATAAAATTGTTTTGTTGACTGATTTTGACAGCTGTCAAATGTACCTTCAAAATGACATATATATAAGGTTCGAGCTTTCACGATATTGTTAGTACGGACACCCACCGTCAAATTCCGGTTTTTAAGTTGTACACCCAATGGTTTCTGTTTGCTGGCCTTTTTTTTGGATAATGTTTTGTCATCGCAGTCCTAGAATATCATTACTGTTCCCTACATTTATCATTTGTTTCGTGTGTTACAAAATGAGAACATAATAACGACGTATCTTTGGAGAAAAAAGATATAAAATAGATATAAAAAAAACAAAATGAAAGTTATAGACGAAAAAATTCAAGTAAACACCAGTGAGTCTAAATATCATAAGCTGTCCTTAGACCAGCATATTTCCTCTCCGTACTTGCAAATTTCATTTTACATTAGAAGTAGTAGGTGGACATTTTCTATTTAGTGACGTACATATGTATATTATAAGTAGATCTTTATAATTTATCTTTAGACAAATAAGTGCCACTGATTCCCCGACAGTTGGCAGAGAAAAAATTTTGTGCGTGTTTTGAGCTTTGCTGTGTGTACAATTGTTGAAATCCATCCACAAATCATTTTTATTTACTTTTCCACTTTTCTTTTCTTTCTCAATTCTATTTTTAATTAATTATTTTAAGCGTTTTATTCAGTTAATTTCTTCATTATTTTTTTTTTTTTATAATTCATCTTCATTAGCCTACATTTGAAGGGCTTAATTGGAAAAAAATACTGAAACAACCACATACTATGTATTTTGTATTATCATTACCAAGATGTTATTAAATTTTTAAAGCAATAATTTTAAAACAAAATAATAGTTACATTTCTTAAATATTAAAAGTATTTCCCAATGATTTAAATTTTATATTATTGCAATTTACGCACTTTTTGGTGACTCATGTACATATTGCACCTATAAAGAGCTTTCAGCGTTGTAAAGTAATTACAGTTCATTTAAATGAGAACTTTGTAATATACCTACTGAAGTATGCAAATATATTCGAATTGGCTTAATCTTTTTATGATAGTGCTAAAGAATTGAGGAAAATTTCAGAAGAAAATTCGCAGGCAACTGTCTCCACATTGCTGATTTGGGTAATTTCACTTAACTTTAAAACTCGAGTTGGTGTTTTTTTTCGAGGTCTTTCCTACTTTTTCCACATTGGCTGTTGTATAAACCACAAAATTGAAGTGGTCTCCATGCAACATATTTTTTCATAAATCATAAGATTTCAGGCAGGAACTGTGTTAGATTTCACACAAACTGTGTTAAAAGAGATGCATATAATACTGTGGATAAAGTTTCTTTCACCATTGCAAAAAATTTTCTCAGCAATGTGTCAAACTTTACTTATACAAGTACTCTGTAATTTCACAGTAAATTTTACCTATTTTCTGCATGAAAACAGTACTGTGTGGCTCCTTTTTTGCATAGATTGTATCAACTTTCACACAGTTTAGTATCTGATAGTATTCTGAGTATTCACTTTCTTAATACTTAAAGATAATTCCTCATACAAGTGTATGTTTGTTTAACGGAATTGCGTATAATATCAAAAGGAGCAGAAAATGCTCCAAAGAAATTTTTTTTCTGTCTTAATAACTGTCTCGTGAAAGTGTTTTTCTTTGAAAATTTTCTCTAAAAGCATGACTTTGAATGTTATCATTTTACACAGGAAACAGATGACAAAATGAGAGTTCCCAGACGAACACTTTGATATCGCAAATGTCAAAATCCATCATTATGAGCATACAGATGATACGGTTAAAGTGAAACGTCCTATATACTTTTTTTTGGTCCAAAATATCGTGAACTATATTCAGCGCCATTTTTATACAAAATTGTCATTTCAAGGAAAAGTAGGTAATGGCATAACGCACAATTTTTACTTAAATGATATATTTAAATGATTACCGTACACTTTCCGGAATTAAGTTTCCGGAATGACCAAAAATCCGAAAACTTTGTTCCGGAAGTTCTTTTTTCGGAACATATTTTAGGAACGGACATTTTCCGGAATGTTTTTTGTTTTTTGTTTTGTTTATTTCAAGTTGTCATCATTTGACTTACGTCTAGGTTTAAAAAAATTTCTACGCATGTCTATTTTTCCAAATTTACCGAGATGGATGCAAAAATGAGAGAAGATTTAGATTTTCTACGAGCGTGTGCCCACAATATAGCCCTCTGACATTGTACAATTTTGGTATTCGATGCTTGAAATAAAGTTTGGTGATTTTTTTGTACGATCGTGTGCCCACAACATTGCCCTGCGACATTGTACAATTTCACAATTCTGTGCTTGAAATAAAAAGTTTCGCGTACATTTTAATTGGTTTGCATAATTTGTTACACTGTAAAAGACAATCACTTTTTTTCCGGAAAGAAGTCCTTAAGGAAAAAGGCATTCCGGAAAAAAGTTTTCGGGTTTTTGGACATCCCGGAAAATAGACCTTCCGGAGATTAGATTCCGGAAAGTGGGCGGGATCCCATTTAAATAAGTGTATTATATTACTACTCTGTTAATTTTAGTATCTTTTATTAACGCTGCATGTAACATAATATGCCAACGTGTGTAAGCGTATAAACTTACAGATAACTACATAGAGGCATAAGTTAATACATGCATATACGTATGTACATGTGTATCCGTAATATAATAATGATTTATAACACTTGCATTTAGTGGTATCATTGAAGCGATAAAGTGAATTTTTTTTTTTTTTTTTTTCATTATTCATTTTTTTATTGAAGTATTAATTTGTCGTTGTTGTTTTTGTTAATTTGTAACAGTCACTAAATGGATAATTTCCATTAAGGGTCATTAACCTCTTCGTATTCGTAACTACTTTTAAAAGGTTGGGGTTATGTTCAGTGTTGAAATTTTAAAACCAGATGTCTTATTTATTGAAATGGAAGGAATTGAATATCTTTTAACACACTTTTAAAAAACTTCACTCAGAATCTGTGTTAAATTTACACTGAAACTCATTTCAGTTCCCTCAAGAAACTTCATAATCCTCTCTTTGATACGAAACTGCCCACCACCGTTCAATATGTATGAGTAAAATCTTCTACACAGTGTGACTTATCATGAATTTGTATAGAAACTCAATTTCGAGAAAATATTCCTTTCTCGAGAAGAAATATGTGGGGAGTAGAAATTCCGTTTCCAGCAGTAATATTTTTTTCTTCCAATTTTCGGCAAAAACTTTCTGAGAAGCTGATGGAGTAATGTAAATAAAAAAAACAAAAAAAGTGTTTCTTATTTCTCCTAAGGTTGCTAACTAAGATGACGTAGCATTATCTTGAACACAAATCTTAGTCGAGGCCTCCTTGACAGATATACATATTAACATCAACTCCAGATCGATTTGTATCACAAATTGAGCAACCGTTATTAGACCGGTCCAAGTTTGTGTGAAAAACAAAAATTTGTTTGGAATTGCGCACCAATGGTACCAAAATGTTATCTTTGATGCAAATAAGCACTACGTAAAATTTGGTCCATTTCAGAGAATATTTAATGCATCCAAAATCATTTTAAAAACCAAAAAAAGGTCCTGAATATGAAAAGAATTTAGCTTCTATCCTTTAAACAAAAATTTTGTTTGAAAGCAAAAAGGAAGCAAAACCGAATTATGAAGCAGTCTTTTTTACACTCTAAATAAAACTGTGTAAAATTTTCCACAAACAGTGTAAAAAATTCCACTCAGTAATGTGTCAAATACTCTCACCAATGTGTAAAATTTTCTCAGCAATGTACACATATATGAAATTTTACTCAAACACATCGATGACTCTCTCATTTCAAAGTAAATTTTACTCACTTACTGTGTGATATTTTTACACAATATGGCTCTATTTTTACATGGTTTGTATCAAATTCCAAACAGTATTATTTAGAGTGTATACAGGTTTTTTCACAAATATCAATATCCATCTGTATGTTTTCCTTATTAAAATTCACTTTGCATCTGCATTAAAATTTTCGCTTTCATTTGATAATTTTGTATTTGCGAATCATTTGTCATCATCGCCACCGTTTTTGTGTTGGTGCCTTCGTTTTATTTGTATTTTATTTATACCACACAAACAACACAGAACTCGACCTACGCCAACTAATTGCAAATTGTGCAAAATAAAATTAAGGAGAGTAGTAGGGTACAACCACAACACCAACGTCAGGAATGCACTCTTTGGCATTTGTTGTTGTTTTTTTGCTTTTGAATAAACATTGAAAATGAGTCGTCAAAATTAAAAACAACAAAAAAACAAAAACAATTTTGTACTGAAACTGAGTTGCTGATTAATGGCAACACTTGCTGCTGCTGCTTTTTTTGCACAAATACAACAGCAAATACTCACATCAACTGTGAACCCTGAGAGCATTTCAAATGTTTTGCGTAAAATGCAAGTAAACACAAGTGCACTATAAAGAATGAATAGAGCTTATGCGAGAGGGAGTGAGAGCCAATCTAATCGAAATTGCTATGTGTAAAGAAATGTGCTTTAAGTATTGAAATGCTTGATATATTCTTAACCCTTCAAAGGCTATCAGAACAAAACCGCTACTCTTTCGATTTTATCGCCCGCAGACTTGAAAGTCTTACGCTATAAATGAAAATGTGAGAAATTTGACTTAAAGTATATAAAAAGAAAACCACACAGTACCTTTTACAAATATCACACAGAAGCTGGGTATAATAAGACATTAATATGAATGAATATAATTTGACGCAATGCTGAGAAAATTTTACACTTCGGTGAGAGAATTTTACACATTTCTTAGAGAATTTTACAAATTTCTGAGAGAAACATTGTGGCGCGCCCTTTTTACTTAAGTTTCAAACAAACACACAGTACAAAGAGCGAAATATTGTCAACATAAAAAGTGTCAAATTTCTTAATACTAGAAGTCGGCTTGTAGCCGTAAATCGACCGTTTCAATATAAATTTAAAGATGGACGGTATCTCAGAAAGTAATGATCCAATTGAAAAAGTGAGAAGGTTTAATGGAACAAATTGAGTATATTTGATGCCCTTGGCAAAAGTAAACTACAATATTGCCTGGATGAACGCTGTATGTCTGAAAATAGCGGTTCTTGCATTTTACAGCAAAGATAACTCACGGTGTTCAAATAAAATATCTTAACGGGACGACATACTGTGCCCTTTTTTTACTGAAATCAATATTCCTAAGTCTCCTGAGTAAAATGATATGCTTTTTAAAATCGAAACCTTGGCACTTCGTTTTTTATTTGGCAAAATGGGTTAATAGATAGTTTTCATAGAATTTCTAAGTAAAAAATTTTTTTCTCCGCCATTTTAAATGAAAAACCAAACAAAAAATCTGGCCAGACAGATTAATAGAAAATTTATTAACGAAAATTTATTAACGAAAATTTCGTTTCAATTTAACAAAAATAGTAACTTTTACGCCACTGTGCATATGTACATTGTCATATTTGAGTTAAAACTTTTTCAACTGGTACACTTGGCATGTTTTCTTTCCCATATAAATCGGTATAGCAGCTTCGCCGTGATAGCGTATTTTCGGCGCGTCACCGCCGCTCATCATATAAGCTTCACCATTAAAGGGTTAAGCACGTTGCTACCATGACTTAAAAGCTTTATGTGCAGACTAAACTCAAAGGCAGCAACATTTACTTGTAAATATAAACTATTTTAATATGAAGTATCAGAAAAAAATAGAGACAAAAACTAAAAACTGCAAAAACTACTTTGTTCCACTTTTGGCAAAAACCTTCCGCATAAAAAAAAAAAAATATAATGAAAAATGTTCACCTTTTGTTCAGCCAACTTCATGCACTTCCTGCTGAAATTGAAGCAAAAAAAAAAAAATAAATAATGCCAAAACCCAATGTTCGCTGCAGTTGTTATTTCACCCTTAGACATAAATACAAATGCATGTATATAATTTCACATATACGTAGGTATATATTTTGTCTATATAATGTGCCAGGGTTTAAATGTTGCTGCACATGCAATGAACAAACCCAACTTACTTAGTAACCCAACGACCCATTGCTGCCTCCGTTTATGTAAAAAAGTTTCCTTCACCTTTTTGTCGTACGTTGAACTACATTTTTCTGTGGAGAAGTCTTACCCAGTAAAGCCACCCACAATTGTACGCCCAGTTGGGCAATGATGATGACAAAAGCAGCAACAACGATAGCAACAAATAACTATGCCTAATGTATGCAAAAGTGCAGTCAACTACAACATACACTATGTAAAATAAAATAAAAAACTAAGCCTTTAAAGCGAAATTTCCGAACTATACAATAGGACGCGTATATAAAATAGTGTTAATTTTCAAATTGCGATAACCATGAACGGTGAATTTTAAGTCAAAAAGTGCAAGGATCTCTTTTACATGTTCTATAAAAATTTTTATCATTTATGTAAACTATCCACAAAAAACGAATTTCTGAAATTTTACCCCACTGTAAAACTCTAAATCTTAATTTTGTATAATACTTGTTGGTGCTGGCCAAAACGCCACTCTAGAGTTGCGTCGTATCAAAGAGAGGATTTTTTGCGTATCTTTTCGTACTGGATAAAATGAGGTAAAAGAAAAGAAGAGAGCATTTTGCCCACCACCGTACTTGATGTTCCAAGATCATCGTGGAATCAAGCAATAAATAATTTTCTCAACATTTAAACCAATTATATCTTTGCATACCCCTTTTTCAACTAAAAAAAAAAATAGGATATATTGGTTAAAGTGTTTGCGTCTTAGAAGCGTACTTTTGCAGATATTCCAAGAGTGTTGTAGAAGTACCTGGATCTTTCTTAACGATGTTTTGAGGTCTATGAATATTACTAGTTAGAAAATACTGTTCATAAATGATTAAATTAAAAAAACTTTTTTTTTTAACTTTTGGTCAGCTTTTAAGGATTTTGAACTAGTGTGAGGCAGAATAAAACAGTACCAAAAAGTACCAGTAATATTTTTTATCAAGTATATTATGGAGCATCTTTTCTCATATGGCCAAATTCCAAAATCGAAAAAAAAAAATTTCGCTCCACCCTAATATATGTGTAGATATACAGGGTGGTAAAGTACGTCAACTTCTGGGTTGTGATAAAGAAGGCCTAGACTTAAAACTGCACATAGAGGGGGGTCTAAAATGTACCCCTGTGGAGTTATAGGGTTAAAACTGATGTTATGGCTTGTTTTACAAAAAAAAAATTTCTTGGGTCACCCTAACGTTTTAGGAAAATTTTTTTTTGGAAAAATTTTAGCTGGTTTTACGAGCTTTCTAGGAGTGTATTTGGTTAATAGGGTTTAAAAGGATTTCACAAAGTTCTGAGCTTTTAAAGTTGAAATTTTAAATTTTTCTCAGTATTTTTTGAATTTGGCAGCAATTTTAGTGCCAAATTCAAAAAATATTGAGAAAAATTTCAACTTTAAAAAGGTCCTATTAACATACTCTTTTATATTTTTTTTTTTGTCCTCGCTAAATTTCCTTTTATTGGGTTACACATTTGTCATACCAATTTTTTGATTTGATGTCAGAAAAAAATAATTTTATGTAACAACTCGATCGTTACTCGTGTGCGTTGCGCTGCATATGATGCGCGCAGTAGCGGAGCATTCAAACGAATTGTTCTTCAAAAGTATTTTTTTCTGACCTCAGATTAAAAAATTGGTATGACAAATGTACGACCGAATTAAAGGAAATTCAACGGATATTCCTAAAAAAATATTAAAAAGCATGTCAATAGGAACTTTTTCTTACTAAAATGGCAGCCAAAGTCAAAAAATAGGAAAAAATTTTAAAATATCAACTTTAAAGTTTCAGAACTTTGCGAAATCCTTTTAAACCTTATAGGGCAATACACAATTAGCTAAAACTTTCCTATAAAAAAGTATTCTCTAAAACGTTAAGGTGACTCACGAAATTTGTTTTTTTTATGTAAAACATGTCACAAAATCAGTTTTAACTTTACAACTTTTTAGGGGTACATTTTAGACCATTTGTTGCTTGAAGCCTCCTCTATCACCTCCCAGTAACTTCGTAACCTTATGCAATGCACCCTATATGTACATTTCTTCTCCTCACATTCTGAGAAACAAACTCTTCACTAAAGAAACATGGAATTTGGTGTATATATGTAATTCATTGACGATATATACAGTGTTCTTAAAGGGCAGGATTATCAGACAAAAATTACGACAAAAACTGAAAGTGTCACCCCCACTATAAGCGTTTGTGATCATTTTCCCACTGTCTAGAAAATCTGATCAGATGCCCCCTTCGAGAAAACCTCTTTTCTAGTTTTCCATTAGGGTTTTCAGTAAAAACATTTTTCTTTTTTTGTTTTACATGGATAACTAGAAAAGGGGCTTTCTCGAAGAGGGCATCTCATCGGATTTTCTGGACAGTGGGAAAATTATCACAGAAGCTTATAGAATCACCCCCCATTTTAAGAACACTGTGTGTAATTTAATTGTTCTGATACCATCTAGTAATTTAAAATTTTGCTCCTTTACAATTTTGAATGCCTATTTCGTACAAAATGATGATGTCATTTAACAAAGCAGAGATGTGACACTTCATAGAAATAGAACCTGAACGATCTTTGGGGTATTAATCAATAAAGTAAAGCATATACAAATGTAAGTATATGTGGAGACAGATATACAGATATAGATAGAAGTATAAAGTTAGAGATGCTTTAGATATAGAGATGGACACGGGAATTAAGATCGAGATGAAGTTGGATATAAAAATAGAGATTCAGATGAAGGTGGAGAACAAGATTAAGATGGAAACGGATATAGAGATTTAGCTAGATATGAAAATGGGAATGGAAATAAACATTTTCATTTAGATATAAATGGTAATAGCAATGGAGAGGTGGAGACGGAGATGGAAATCAAAATATAGAAGACGATTAGAAAAGGAAAGAAGTGTATATTGATACAGACGTTTTCATAGAGATAAGGAAAAAATTAAAGAAAATTAGAGAAAGAAATATATTGGAAATACAGTTTCAAAGGAATAGAATGAAGAACAAAGTTAGAAAACAGAATTCTGGCAAAAGTCGTGAGCAGCAGCATTCAGTAAATAAATTAAATTTTATAATAAATATAACAACTTGACAACAAAAACGCAAAACATCAAAACCTTGACAATGGAAGAATTCATCAGAATAAAAATTAAAAAAAAAAAAAAACTTTGCAAAAAACATAAAGTTTTACTAATTAAGTAAAATGGATAACAAAAAAAGAAGAATGAACACAGAAATCATCAATAAAACAACGCAAAAAATTTGTATTTCCATAATTTTTTTTTTTTTTTTTCAGACGTAGTATTTCATTGTATTTTTTTGCGGTTTCTTATCTGCGGTTTCTTATTGTTGTTGTATACAACTTTTGTGCAAATTTAATGAAAGCAAAAAAAAAAAAATCGTAGCCGCAGCACGTGTCTTTGTTTTGACATCACTCAAGTCGATTAAGCAGCCAGCATCTATCTACCGACTGACCGATTTTTCGAGTCAAAAGCCGAATTGTACAACATCTCCTTCATTCAATAAGTAGTTTGGCCCAGCGACACATTCTCATGCTGAGAGTGGGTTAGTCGGCACAACTTGTGGCCAATGAAGAAATATATACTATATAAAAAATATATATGTCTTTATAATAAAACTGGATTTATTCTTATAATGTGGGGAAGTCAATGCAAATTTTTATTATGGAAATTATAAAATTTTTATTTTTTTTTTGCAAATTACTTCCGTAAAAATATTAGCAAAATTGTTTACAAAAAAGATAAATGGAGGTGTGTGTTTCATTATAATATTTATATGTGTATAAGTGTTTCTTCGCGAAACCAATGTTATTTTGAACCGCTATTTTGTTTTTGGAAATTAATTTAAATATTTAGTGTTGTATATAATTTGTTTTGCTTCTTTTTTTTTTTGCAAATACCTAACTTGTTTACAAAAATTTTTTAGTGCGCATACTTTTTTATGTTGGGCATTTGTCATGTCATTTTTTATCAAGTTAGTCAGTCAATCAACAGTTATTAAATTAACCATAAATTTTTCTTCCGGAATACAAGTTAAATTTTATACTTTTGATATAGATTCCATGTCAACTCAATTAAGATTATCTTTATGAAATCTGATTTGGCTATAAATTAGCCTTAGCTGTAGTGTCAATGTTTTGAAAATAAACAGCAATTATTTTTGCAAATTTTCAAAAATGAAGTCTATTCACTTATGGATCATTGTGGCATATCTTGAGGCGTGATCTTGGTCTAAAGGCCTATTAAATACAGCTCGTACAAGAATTGATGCCGGCTGATCTTGGTGTACGCTTTAATTTCGATTTATGGGCCTTACAACAACTTCAAATTGATCCATTATTTTATCGAAAATTATGTTTGGTTGAACGGCTACGTTAACAAGCAAAATTGCCATATTTGGGCCTTTGAACAACCAGAAGCAATCCAAGAGCTTCCAGTATATACCGATAAATGTACTGTTTGGTGTGGTTTATGGGCAGGAGGCATCATCAAAACGTATTCCTTCCAAAATGCGGATGGAGCCCGTATTGCGGTCAATGGTGCTCGCTACAGAGCAATGATCAATGAATTTTTGTTGCCAAAAATTCAGGATATTAGTGTAGTCGACCTCTGGTTTCAACAGGCTGGCACAACATGCCACACAGCTGGAGAAACAATCGCTTTATTGAGGGAAACGTTCGATGAAAACATCATCTCAAGAAATGCTCCAGTTAATTGACCACCAAGATAATGTGATGTGACGCCATTGGATTACTTTCATTTGGGATATGTTAAATCACTTGTTTATGTCGACAAACCCGAAACTATTGACGCTTTGGAAACCAACATAACTCGTGTTATTCAAGGAATACTGACCAATATGCTCGAAAGAGTTATCGAAAATTGGACCCACAAAATAAACCATTTAAGAGCTAGTCGTGGGCAACATTTGAACGGAATAATTTTTAAACATTGAGTTGAAGGAATCCAACTATCATTTCAAATAAAGATTTGCATCAATACATTGATTTTTATGTAATTTATTTAGAAAACAATGTAGGAAGTTCTAATTGGATCACCCTTTATTTGCACTAAGATGGGTCAATTTGTATGGAAGGAAATTTTACCGGTCGGTCTGGCTCAGCGAAATATATTTTTTGAATTTTGTGGTCAATAAGGAAAAATAATAAAAACATTGATAATCGTGCTAACAGTTGCTTCCATAGAAAAATATTGGCCCATTATTTTATAGCTGAAGCAAAACACTCCAAGCGTACAAGGTGAAAATTTTGTTGTCTCCAATTTCGCTCAAATTTGGCAATATGGCGTGCAAGACCAATAATCCGCTAGGATTTGATTCTAGTACCATTTGTTGTTAAAATACGGGGTGTTGAAGTTTGCATTTTAGGCCTTTTCATGAAAAGGGTGTTTTTTCAAAAATTTATAGCTTACACCAAAGTACATCCAGGGTATATTCCGTTTGTAACGCAAAGAAGGAGGCGTAGCAGATATAGAAAAGTATATATGCATATAATCTTTATCAGCGCCACCTCCTGAGTCAATATAGCCATGTCCATCTGTCTGACTGGCTGGCTTTGTGTGGAAATAGCTCGTGGGTTTGAAAATCAGCAAAATCGGTCACGCCTACCGCCCATACAGAAAATATATTCAAAATGCGACTTTAGGAGCATTTTTCACGACAATGCAAGCATAATACACATGAAGACTAAAAATTGAAAGCGCAAGCTCTGAGCAAAACCTGAGCGAGTTCGGACAAGAGGGCAAAAGTTTGAAAATGCTACGTAGGCTGCTATATATATTTCTGGCCTAGGCAACACTAAGTGCAATCTGTTAGTTCCATTGGAAACTTCGACATTTTTTAGCATAAACGTACTCACAACGTTTTTATGTACAAGTGCTATTTGTTTTGTTTACAGTGAGTTAAGAAAAATAATTTTTCCATTGATAATTTAAGCGATTGATAAATTATGGGGTTTCCAACGAGAACAAACGTTTTTCATAACTAAGTGTTCATGCAAAATCGAATGTATTGGAGTGGAACTAATACCTAAGGATGCTTCTATCTCACGGTATGTCACATAACGATCTTGCATTATCAGTTCACACACGGCATCAATGTTCTCTGGCACAACTGCCGTTTTGGATGACCTTCACGGAATTCGTCTTTGAGCGAGCGTCGGCCACGACTGAATTCATTAAACCAGTTTTTCACAGTGCTATAGGATGGTGCTTTATCGCCATACAAAGATTTAAGTTCATCGATGCACTCTTGTCGTGCTAATCCACGTCGAAAGTTGTGAAAAATGATCGCACGAAAATGTTCACGAGCTAATTCCATTTTTTTGCCAAATTGATTTTTTCAATTCACTGTAAACAACACAAATGATGGTCGTACGTCAAAACGTTCTGAGTACGTTTATGCTAAAATATGTCAAACTTTATTATGGTGATGCCAGATTTTAGCTATTGACATTAGTGTTGCCTAGGACAGAAATATATATAGCAGCCCACGTATACTGAAAGAGTTTTTTGAGGTAATCGAACTAAATTTAACTCAAATACCAAGGGCTTTAAATGCACCTCCCATATAACCAAAAGCTTCAAAACGCTGTACTGAAAACGTTTTTTGAGATAGTCCAACCAAATCCCTCAGACACTAAGAACTATAAATGCAAGCTCTGAGCAAAAACAATAACCAAATGAATTTATTGAGTCAAATATTTTCCATTGTTATTGACCATCTCTCGCCATCTTTCGGGCAAAACCATAATACCGTCTTTAAAGAATTCTTGTGGTTTCTGCTCGACATACTCGGACAAGACTTTTTGCAATCCTCTATGGAATTCAATTTTACGCCATCAAGATAATTCTGCAACGAGTGATACAAATGGTAATCCGAAAGTGCAAGGTCTGGGCTGCATGGTGGATGCATTTAAACTTCACAGCCAAGCTCTCTCAGTTTTTGGCGGGTCACCAAAAGAGTATGTGGTCTAGCATTGTTATGATGAAAGCCGACACCCTTTCTTTTGACTAATTCTGGTCGTTTTTCCTTGAGCGTTTAGTACAATTTTGTTGCTTGTTGACAGTACAGTTTCGAATTAATCCTTTGGCCACGCAGAAGCAGCTCATAGTACACCCTTGCAATCCAATCAAAACACTAAGCAAAATCTTCCTTGACATCAGTTCTGACTTTGCGCCGGTTTGGACCATGATCCTTTTCGCACATTATTATCATAATTTATCCATTTTTCGTTACCAGTAACCAATCTGTGTAAAAATGTTTCGAGATCATTCCGTTTCAGAAGAAATTCACATACTGCAATGCAATTAGTAAGATTTTTCTCACTCAAATTATGTTGCGACTTCTTATGTGTCGGTCTTCCTTCAGCTTTTCAAGAATTTGGTGCATAGTCGAACATATTTAGGTGCGTCTTTTATATAAAAATTTCCAGAGCGGAATCGATCATACCATTCTCCAATTGTACTTTCCGATAAAGTACCATCTCCATAATGTGCCCAAATTTTTCTGTGAGCCTTCACGGCTATATAGTGTTTTTCGTAGAAATAAAGTAAAATGTAACGAATATTTCCGATTAATAATAATAAAGAAATGTTAATGGGTAAATTTGTTTATAATTCTTAGTAATGTCAACTACCTTTAGGGACAAACAGCTGCCAGATCGGACCAGTACTTACAGAGTTATCGTAACTTTGCAATTTTACTTTTCTAAACTTTCTTTTTAGGCAACCTTGTATTTGAAAAAAAAAAAACAAACGGATTTTTCCGACTTTTGAGTTTAATTTGGAACTAAAGCTAGAAATTAACTAGGAAAATCTGGCGTTATTTCCGAGAGCCATAAAAACTATCAAATTGTTTTTGTCTAAAACTTCAAAAAATTGTATATAACAAAACTTATAAAAATTACTTCTTAAACAGCTGCTTGATGTTAATTTTTTTTTTTAGAAAACTTTGTTTGCTTTAAACTGCAAGCGAAGCACAACACAACCAAAGCCCAGTGCTTTTTCAGAAAGCAAAATGTTAATTTCATGAAATTTGTGTTAACCAACTTTTTGGAGAAAAAAAAGGTCAAAGAACTCAGTCAAAAGAAATTCAAATTAACGATCATAAAGACATACATATACCTACATAAAGAGACATACATATGTGAATGAGAAATGATGTAGGTTTTACTGTGCCTTTTTTTAGGTTTTGTTTTTGCTGTATGACTGACTGACTTACCAACTGACTGAAATAGCCAACAGCGAACGCAACAAAAGCTTAATTTTTCATTTATTGTTTTGACGAAGTTCGGAGTGAAAGTCTTTCTTTCACGATTTTAAAATTGTTTTTTTTTTTTTATTTATTTATCTATAGTTTGACTTTGAAAATTTTTTATTTAGACAAATAATTAATTATCAGCATTATTTTTTCTTTTGGAAACGGAAATGCATGTTGAAAAATATTTGGATGGTTGTATAAAAAAAAAAAAAAAAATGTTTATGGGTGATTCTACTCACGGGGGAAATTTTTGCGCCTCATCTAATTATAAATATTTTTTGTAAAATTATTACATTGATTTATAATCAAAAAACTAAACGAGTAAATTATTTCCAGTTTGACACTGAAAATTAGGTTGATCCCAAAGACATTTCATACAAAAATTTGACTTTAAGCTGTCAAAAACTCAGCCTCCTGGCATGTCACTTTTCCGAAATTAAAGTTTTATTGGCACATTCTTACATTATACACCAGTAATTAGACATTTAACCAATAGTTTTTCAATGTAACTGTCAAAGTTTGCAATTAATATTAAAAAATACGTTAGTGAACTTTGTCACTCGACTTTTACCTCAGCCTCCTGGCACATCAAAACATTTCAAAATTTTGATGAATTTACCTATCTATTGCATTGCTGCTTTAATGATGCGAATGACCGAAATAAAGTTTCATAAGAATTGCTTTCACTTGACTCTGATCATGGATATTTTAGTCAATACGCCGAGTTTGGTGTGTGAAATTGTGTTGTGGCCAATCAAATCCTCAGGTCCTTGGCAAGTTTTTTCTTGAAAAATATATTTCGTAGGGAATTTTTGTTACATTTATAGTTTATAAATCCATAGCATCCCTTATTTCGTCGTTGAGCGTTGTATTCACGATTTATTGAAACTTAAAGATCTAATTTTTGTTTTTTAGAAGTCAAAATTATTGGGTTGTAAGAAACCGCGCTTAATAATATTATTTCCTTAAGGACTCAGCCAACTAAGCTAATTTTTCTTTTAAACGATCATAAAATTCGTACAAAAAAGACCCAAGCTGAGCTCAGGTACAAACAAAAAATGTTGTCCCGAAAATAATTAATTTTCCTTCCTTCGTGAGTAGAATCACCAATATAAAGTTTTTTATTTACATATTTTATGAGAAGTTTTTTTAAAAGTTTTGTATTTTTTTTTTTTTTTTTTTTTCTTTTTTTTTTGACATAATATTTCATTTCATGTTAAGCACTTTTATTGACTTTAATATAAAAATTTTATAAATAATTTTTTCTTTTCCTCTTTCTTTTTAACGCCTTCGTGCGAAAATGAAAGCTTAAAAGAAATACTACTTTTTATTAAATTATTATCATTTCAAATTTATATTGCGGAAGCTTTAATTGCTTTTACAAACAATTTATATTGGGTGTAGGTTGTGTGTATAATTCATCATATTTTACTGACAACTGGAAATAGAAATTAAAATTTAAATTTCACATTTTAAATTCGGGCTATTGGGCTAATGAACTCTAAAATTAAAGCAAAAATTGTAAAAGTTAAGCAAAAAATTAACTGACGTATAACTACAGCCAAATCTTGCATAAAAACATATTACATATAAAAAAAGCAGGCTTGCCAAGATTTTCAAGTCAAAAAAATAAATATATCAAATGATATCAAATTCCTCAAGTGCGCCACCTAAGAAATTAAACATAAACAAGTAAGGGTGTTTCCTTTTGTTTGTACGGGAGATGCCACGACCAATTCTCCGAATTCTCAAAGCTTTTGCCTAGACCTTCCACCTACTGTTCTCAGTGTCTGAGGAAATTTGGTTGCATTATCTCAAAAAATGCTTTTAGTATAGCATTTCGGATCTTTTACCTATATGGGAGGTGCCACGACCTCTTGTCCGAGTTTGTTTTGTTATTGCTCAGAGCTTGTGTTTACTGTTCTTAGTGTCTGAGTGAAATTTGGTTCGATTATCTCAAAAAACGCTTTCAGTATAACATTTTGAAACTTTTGCTTATAAGGGAGGTGCCACGCCCTAGTTTATGATCAGAGCTTGCAGTTACTGTTCTTAGTGTAATTTTGTCGGATTATCTTGAAAAAACGCTTTCAGTATAACATTTTGAAACTTTAGCCTATATGGGTGGTGCAACGCCCTTTTGGCCGAGTTCGCTTAGTTTTTGCTCAGAGCTTGAACGTACCGTCCCTAGTATTTATGTGTATTTTGGTTACATTGTCGTGAAAAATGTTCAAGTTACATTTTGAATATATTGGAAGCTAATGCTTCCTTATCGGACGTTTTGAGAGGCAGAGTCTGAACAGCGAAAACATGCAACGAAAAAGTGTAACGGATGTTTGCAACGAAAATGCGTCACACATATAAAAATAGAGACGTACTGTATACAAAGTACAGTATACAGTATATATGTATGTATACATATATATATGTTTATAAACATTGCGCGCACCAGCTCATGCTCTCTCTCTCTCTCTCTCTCTCTCTCTCACTTATTTTTCGAACGTAAGAGGGGCGCTCATATATATAGATATATACATTTCACATATGGATATCTCTTATGTCCGCGCGCCAGCTCGCGCGGGTTCTCTCTCTCTCTCTCTCTCTCTCTCTTTCTCACTTATTTATAATAAGTTTTAGCTTATTATATTAGCTTATAATAAGCATTAGCTTCCAATATCATCGGCCACTCCCCGAGTGCCACCTGCCGTTTTTTTTTGTATGGGCGGTAGGCGTGTCCGTTGACCGATTTCGTTCATTTTCAATCCCACGAGCTAACTTTTACGACGAAGCAACTGTACTAAATTTCATTGAATTATCTTGATTAGTTTTCACGTGAAAAATATTTCCACGCACAGACAGACACCCAGCCAGCTAGCCAGCCAGCCAGACGGACGGACATGGCTATATCGACTCAGGAGGTGACGCTGATCATGAATATATATACTTTTCCATACCTGCCACGCCTCCTTCGCCGCGTTACAAACGGAAAGACAAAGTGAATATACCCTGAGCGTAGTGTATAAAAAAGCTTTCACGAAAATTATGTTAAGTAGCAACTAAGTATTAAAGATTTTGTAAAAACAATTTTTTCTAAGATATTTAGCATAGGCCAGGGAATAAAATTGTATAAAGCAACTTCTCCACCTCTGAGAAAATTATAAATGTGGGCACTCTCCACATGTGTAGGAACTATAACCCAGAAAAATAATTAAAGTAATTGATATTGGTTCAAAAGTTATTAACAATATAGTGATGCCGTGCAAGTCTTTTTTCAGAAATAGAGAAAAGGCATAAAATGGTTAGAGTCATTTAAGGAAGACATTTGAGGGGGTTAGAAGCAAAGGGGTACAAGTAACAAAAAGTAAATTTTGAGTAAAATATAGTTAAAGTTAACGTTGCTTCATAAATTGCAGAGTGAGTTAAAAAATAAAATATTGCGCGTCAATTTAAAGTATGCTCCATCTAATGGTTTTTTCAAATTTTTTCTATGTGTCCCCCTTTAAAAGTTATAAGTATTTCAGTGAAAGCCTACACCATTTTACTCAAATTTTTTTTTTTTGTAGTAAAAATGGAGTAAAGTTAGCACCGTGTAGCAACTAACATAGCAAAAGAAAAAACTAAGTACCAAAACTCTAAGAATCCTTAAAACGTTCTCTGCTAAAGGTATTTTTTAAAATATTTATAGAGGTCCGCTTTTAAAAGTTATTAGTATTTTACTGAAAGCCTACCGCACTCGTTACTTTTCATTTCAAAACGAAAATATTTTATTCAATATTTTAAACTAGACTTTCACTAAAGTACTAATAACTTTTAAAAACAGACCTCTAGAAAATTTTTAAAAAATACCATAAAAAGGGAATTTTTCAAGGATTCTTAAACTTGAGGTATTTAATTTTTTCTTAACCTATGTTAGATGTTACGCTGCGCTAACTTTGCTTCTTATTTACTAGAAAAAATTTTTTTTGAATTTTGTTTTAAAGCAAAACTATAATTTTGTGAACTTGCTTACCTTAATGGGGCTCTATAGAGGTGTAGAAACACAAAAGCTTAAGTAATGTTTGTTTCATAAATAAAGCAAAGCTTCCACTACCTATTCTCATACTTAACTCAATTTTTCGTAATTTGTCACTTGTACCCCTCATTTGAGTTTTTTTGAAATTTTTTGAAACGAAATAATTTTTTTTTTTTTTTTGGGCCAATTTTTGCAAAATTATAAAATGTTTCAAAAAATTCTGAAAAAACTCACACGAATTCTTTAGGCAATTCTAAGCATTTTATGTCACATACACTTTTTTCGTAAGATGCCTTGTTTTTCTCTACCACTGAAAAAAGACTTGCAAGGCATCACTATATTGTTAATAACTTTTGAATCAATATCGATTACCCCAATTTTTTTTCTGGGATATCGGTAGTTCCTACACATGTAGAGAGTGACCACGTATTTTATATAATTATCGTAGAGGCGGAGAAGTTGCTTAATTTTTTTTGGTCTAAAAAAATACCATTTTATTTTCCCTGGTCAATGCTAAATATCCTAGAAAAAAAATTTTTACAAAATCTTTACTAGTTGCTACAAAAACATAATTTTTTTAAAGCATTCTATACGTTTAATTTCTTAGATAGCTCACTTGAAAAATTTTTACCCATATGCCACATTAATTATATCAAAATGTTTGTACAGATCTCGTCTATCCATTAGATGTCAAAACCTGTACATAAATCCACTACTCGGATGATTTCTACTGATCCGAATGTCATAAAAGCGAAAAATATCACTTTTTTGGGGAATTTTGTGCTCTAACTTGCCGAAAATGCATTCAAAAGGAAAGTTGTAGATATTGACGAGACGAGCAAAACCTCACCTCACTAGATGCAATAAAACTTAGTTTGCTATCGAAAAAAACACATAAATCGATGTGCTGAAAAACCTTTTCTTGAAAATTTGAGCCAACTTGAACAAACTGAGCCAAATGATTTCTTGTTTTGGCATATATTTTCACCCCGCAGCATCAGATCAGATTTTGTTCCACTGTATTACCCTAATCTTTTCTTTTTAAAAATTTTTCATATGTTACTCTCTTGAATATGAAATTTTTTTGTTCCAAAGTTCAAAACCAAAACCCTTACCAAGACCAAGATAAATACTTAATACTTAAGACCAAGATTCAATAGCAAAATGCCAAAACCTAGAATAAAATTGCTATGATCTTGGTCTTGGATATTGAGTCTTGTTTTCGGATCGCTCATCACATGTAGTATAGTAAAAATTATTGTAACTGCAAATTTTTAAAAGATTTTATTACTTTTTTGAGTAATTTGGGGCTGCTGATTCTGAATCTAGTAACCGTTTTACTTATATAGTATCCAAATCTTTAAGTTAAAAGTACTAGTTATTGCCTTCACAACCAACTTTGAATAATTGATTACTTAAGGAACGTCATTTAGGACGAGAGTGTCAGCGTTTTCAAATCACTGAGCCAAGCGCAGTCAGCACAAAATTTTCGCTTTTACAACAACTTCAAATTCCTCGAATGATAACAATCACAAAAACTATTTATACAACAACAATATTTCAATAATTTTTAAAATTTCTGAGAACTACAACACACAAGAAAAATTGTTGTTTTTTTTTTGTGAGAAACAACAAAAACAATTTTTCATAAATTCAAAATTAGTTCTGTGATTGTTGTACTTCTGCGAAATTTGCTAAATATTGAAATATTCTTGTTTTTGTAGGCGAGTCAAAATTATCTCACTTTTATTCTACACCCTTGATTTAGGACATTTCCATTCAAGGAACATTCTATGTCTAGAACTAAAGCAAATACATTGTACTCTTTTTTGTTAAATCTTTTCACAATTTTACCTACAACATTTAGCAGAAGGGACACTGTGACTGTGTGACCTTTTGAAATGAAAGCCATACTAACTGCTCTCCATTTAGTGGGAACGCTCCCAACCAAAATATTCCACAGAAATGTTTCTTTATTTTAAAGATCCTACGAACGATCTCAAGTCCTAAGTACTTATGAAGGTTCTTTGTTTATGAACGGCTTAATTAGATATATTATTTCGAGTAGGAATTTAAAAATAGATAATGCATAAGTCATGATATTTTTATTCTGTATGGCTTTACATTTCATTATGAGAAGACATCCCAGAACGGTTTCAGTCCATATTCTTTAATCTTTGAAAAAATAAATGTACAAAATGGTTCTTTTGTATGACAATGAAGATTATCTACCCGATAAAATTGAACATTTTTGTTTTACTTTTGAAAAAGTTTAGGAAATGAAAGTAATTTTGACTTCATTAGTTTATTGGTTGAATATAAAAAATCACAAAAGTAAATACTTTCATTACATTCACCATCGACAATATATGAATGGGTTTTTTTGAAAGTGGAATAAGTTCATAACGAGGCAAAAGTAATATGAAATGCTTGTCATTTTGTCAAAAATGAATAAAATTGGGCTCTGTTTTCACAGAAAGTTTTCTCAGAGGTGTAGAATTAATGGCATTAAGTTAAAAAAATATAGGTCAAATAACCGATTTTTATGGAACATAATCTGTATGATATCACTTTTGCCTCGTTATGGACTTATTCCACTTTCAAAAAAACCCTTTCATATGTATTAATGACCTAAATGAACTATGGAATACTTAGCTTATTCCTCCGGCCATTCACCTCCGTGTATAAACTACTTTTACTGTTCTGACCTCGAAGTGATGTCAACCAGAGTATTTACTGGTAATCTGATACCTCTTTACAAACCCTAAATATCAAATGGCGTTAAAATTATAAGCTGTGCATACATACATACATATGTCATTACCAAGCTCAAGTGCTTTTAATCAACTTTTCAACAAAGGCTCCATTGCTGTATGAATTCTGTTTCTTTTTTTTTGGCATTTTCACTTAACATTGACAAATTGGCCATGATGAGGGCGTGTTTAAGCCAAAGCATTTGACAACATGGCTCTACGGCACTAACTACCCAAGGGGAAAAAAAGTGCTTCAAAAACCCTTCTGAAGTGCATATTTTTCATCAATAAGCGCTTACCCTCCATAAGAACTATTCTTTCTTTTTAACATTGCATGTCATAGGATGTAAGCGCGCTTAAGCTTACCCCAGCGTCAAAAGGCCTTTTGAAGCGCTTATTTTTAATGCTGCGGTAAGCGTTTTTACAATAAAATTTAAAAAAAAAAGAAAAAACTGACAGCGCCAGGATTTGAATCCAAAACCGTCCGTGTGATAGATAGAAACATATTATTTTTACTTACATTAACCAACTCGTTAGACCGCTACACCAATGATTGAAGATATGAAGAGGTATTAAATTTGTATATTAAGCAAATGTTGTCCAAACAGAATTTGACGTTCGAATGCTCTTACAGCCTTACATAAAATCATTATGTAATCAGTTTCAATTCAATTAAACAACTGTAAACAAATAAGAGAAAGGAAAATATACAAGTGAAATAAAAAAATGTTGAATAAAAAATATTTTAATTAAAACAAAAAATAAAGCACAAAAAAAAGTAAAAAAAAAATCACCCGGGCTGGGTTTGAACCCATGTTGTTTTTACTGCAGCCTTACAAAAAATCATTGTGTAAGTGCTTCGAAATTTCTATGGGGACAAGCGCTTTCGAAATACTTGGATCAGAAGCGCATGAAATTTTTCCTCTTGGGTACTGAGGCATATGTACCATACATGCATATGCTTATGTGCCAAGTGTCAGGCAAAACAGAAAGAACAACAAAAAATCTACTTTTTCAAGACTGACTTTAAAATTCTACACTGCAATGAAATACATATTTGCAAAGTTTGGTCGACAAGTTCTTTCAAGTAGAAATAACTGTATTTACATAGGTTGGCTGTTTTCCACTTTTTCTCTTGTGAGCAACACGGTCTCGAACCCACTTGTTGTCGACAACTGGTAAATGCACAAGTTGCTAAGGGTGTCCCATAACTCACGCAATATTTGACTTTGCCGTCATTTGTGCGATAAAGTGTTGTCAACCAAGAAAAGAAAACAGTTTGATAGCTGACAGTTTAAGGTTAGTAAAAATATAGCATTACATGAAAGAACAAATTGTTTTCATTGTTGAACAATATTTCAAAAACAATGAAAGCTTGACCACTACAGTTCGCAAATTTCGTACAAAATATGATCGGAATACTGATGAAATGAAAACGCGTTGTGTTTTCGATTGGCAATACTTTACCAAAAAATGGCGGGGAATTCAATTTTTTCGTGATTTACGGACACCCTTTTTTCGTATATGTTTCTTTTTTTATAATGAAATTTTAGAGTTAAGTTGTAATTTAGTGTTTTTGGTATTTGTCAGACTGAAACCACTGTAAAATATTGGCTAATTTAATTTCATTCTTCTTTTCTTTCTTCCTTTCTGCTCTCTTTCAAATTTTTAGGAATTATGACACTGAGCCGTGGCCCATACAGCGAGCTCGATAAAATGAGCCTATTTCAGGATCTAAAACTGAAACGACGAAAAATCGATTCAAGATGCAGCAGTGATGGCGAATCAGTAGCCGATACCTCCACTTCGTCGCCGGATCTTTTGGCACCACTATCGCCAAAGATGTGTGAAACGGCGGCGACACCGATACCGATCTCAGTTACGCTCGCAGCAACATCGTCGATCACAACGGCATCAGCATGCTCGACAACATCGACGTGCGCATCCAGCGTTATGCAGCAGCCGCAACAGCATCAACAACAACAACAGCAGCTGCAGCAACATTCATCGCCTTTGCCGCCATTAACGCCAGTGAGCACAGCAGCAGCTGTTGTTGCTGCTGCTGCCAAGGCAGCTTTAGCAACAAGTGTGGCAAAAAGCGAACAACAACAACAGCAGCAACAACAGACTGAAATCCACTCATCGAGTGGTGCAATATCGGCGGCAGCTGCATCTTCAATTATGTCACCGCCACCTCCGTCAACGCGGCCATCACCACCACCATCGCCGGACTTAAATGCCAGTCGAACGATCACTGGGCCAGATGTCGAACGGCGTACTCCTTCAGCTTTAGCACCGCCTACCACACCAACGCCACCGCACAACAATGGCACCGCAAGCAGTAGCTGTGGTACAAGCAATGGTGGCGGAAGCAGCCGTGCATCTCCCGACTCGCTCGATGAGAAACCATCAACAACAACGTCACAAAATCCCGCAAATGGCATTCATACAACGAGCAGCAGCGGCAACACATCAGTTGCAGTTTCTGCTAGTGGTAGCACTACAGTGGTTGAGAGCGGTAGCGGCGGTGGTGGTAGTGTATCTGTTGCCGGTGGAAGCATTGGCAGTAGCAGCTTAAGTGTGATACGTTCGGTTAAAGACGAACGCTTTCTGGCATCGCCAACAAAGATGCTAACTTATTCGCAACAGCAGCAGTTGCAGCAACAGCAACAAATGCATCTACGTGATCAACAGCTGCAACATCATTATCATCAGTTGCAACAGCAGCAATTGCAAATGCAACAGCAACATAATCGCCAGCCATCACCAAAAACACTGACGCAGTCACAGCAACATGTAACCGTGTTAGTGACGCCCTCCAGAATTAAGTCTGAACCACAACAACATTCACCTTATGCTGCCTCATCGTCGTCCACAGCGTCTCACATGACAACGGCAGCGTCAACATCAACGTCATCGTCGCCGTGTGTTGGTGCTCCCAGCATACGGCAGCAACAATCGCCTTCACCGCAGCAACAACAACATCATCCGCCTCCACCAATTGTGCAAACGCACCATTTGCATCAGCAGCTTACGCAGCCGCAGTATTCACGCAAGCCCAGCCCGCCCTCAACGCAATTGACTCCGCAACAGCAACATTTGTTGAATCATGCAGCACGTGTTGCTGCTGCTAATGCGGCTGCGGCAGCCGCTGACAATGGTCTAAACATGAGCGCAACCACTGGTGGTGGCTCATCCACATCGCCAATGCAGCATTTAACACAGCAGCAACAGTTGCAACTACTGCAAGTGGCTGCTATGTCGCGTCCGACACAAATGTCGCCGAGTTCAATGTCGCCATCATCACGTGATAGTAGTCGATCCTCATTTCCGTCGCAGGTACACTCATCACAATCATCATCGCATTCGCCGCAGCATCATTTATTGCAACAGCATCAGCAACAACAACACCAGTTGTCACAACACATTCGTATTAAAAAAGAGCCTATTTCGCACATAAATCATGCAAGTGGATTGCTTGGCAACGGTGGTGGTGGACAACGACATTTATCTTCACCGCTACAACAGCAGCCGTCACCACAGTCCATGGGCAATATGGCACATGCCCTAATGCATCCGGGGTCTTTACAATCGTTGCGTCATCCAAATCGTGATGCAGCAATCTTATTTCGTGTCAAAAATGAAGCGCAGCAAGCAGCAGCAGCCAGTGGTATGCCACAGCTTATGCAACCTGGCGCCGCAGCAGCAGCTGCAGCGGCAGCACAACGTATGGTATGGGTAACAAATGCGCGTATTAATGGTGTCAAACCAGAAGTTATCGGTGGGCCACTCGGCAATCTGCGACCTGGCGGCCCTTGTCAATCGCCCTCGCCGCATCATTCATCATCATCATCATCTTCGCAACTGTCACCACAGCTGCCCTCACAAACGCCACCGCGTGGCACACCAACAGTAATTATGGGTGAAAGCTGTGGCGTGCGTACAATGGTCTGGGGCTATGAACCACCGCCACCATCGGCAAATGCGCCACCTGGAAGTTCACATCAGTCGTCGCCATCATCTATGGGAAGCCATCAGCAACAGCAACAGCAGCCACAACAACAACAGTCTCCACCAACTTTACAGCAACAGCAATCGCATCATTCGTCACACTCATCATTACAGTCAGCATCGTCGCCTTCGACTGGTTCTATAACACCAACACACACACCCGGTCCATCACCACAAAATAATGAAGAGGCTGCACAATTGCTTCTCTCGCTTGGACAAACGCGAATCCAGGATATAAAACCACGTCTCCATCAGTTTCGTACACCACATGCGCTTAATATGGAGCGTCTGTGGGCAGGTGACTACTCGCAATTACCGCCTGGTCAATTACAAGCGCTCAACCTTAGCGCACAACAACAGTGGGTTGGCTCAAATTCTACGGGTATGAATCGACCACTTGATGCGCCGCACGATCCGACAGATGAGGATGAACAACCGTTGGTTTGCATGATCTGCGAAGATAAGGCAACAGGACTACACTACGGAATCATCACTTGTGAAGGGTAGGTGAAAAGAGTGTTCCTAGTTAGATGATTTTCACTGATTATTTGGTTTTCCATTCTCTCTTTTTCCTTAACAGCTGTAAAGGCTTCTTCAAGCGAACCGTACAAAATCGACGCGTTTACACTTGCGTTGCGGACGGAACTTGCGAAATTACCAAAGCACAGCGTAATAGATGTCAGTATTGTCGTTTTAAGAAATGCATCGAACAGGGCATGGTGCTACAAGGTCAGTTTTTGAAAATATTTCCATTTTTATAGAATTTTTGTGACTAATCAAAGTGCTTTACTTTTATTTTACCATTTTTTTTTTCCATTATGTAGCTGTACGTGAAGATCGAATGCCTGGCGGACGCAACAGTGGCGCCGTCTATAACCTTTACAAAGTTAAATACAAGAAACACAAAAAGGCAGCCATAAAGCAACAACAACACCAGCAGCAGCAACAACATCATCAACAGCAACAAATGCAACAGCAACAACAGCATCCATCTCAGCATTCACATCATCAACAACAACAACTGTCCCCGCATCACCAAACGGCGCATTTAATGTCGCCACATCACCTGCATCAGCAACAATTGGCCGCTGCTGCAGCAGTTGCAGCTGCCACACAACATCAGCAGTCAAAACTTTTAAGCGCCAGTCTTAGTGGCGAATTGAAACCAATGTTTCTGGGACCTGCGCTTAAGCAGGAACATCACCATCAACAGCAGCAACAGCAACAACAACAGCAGCAATCGATGTTTCTGGGACCTGCGCTTAAGCAGGAGCACTCACAACATCAGCAGCAACATTTACCGCCACATCCACATGTAACGCTGCATTCCGCCTCACCGCATCATCCGCAACAGTCACATCAAGGACAGAGCGGATCACCACATCATTTGCAACTTCAACAACATCATCAACAGCAACTTCATTCACCACAGCAACAGCATCAACATCAACAGTCACCATCACATCAGCAATCGCAACAGCAACATTCTCAAACGCAACCGCAGGAGACTGCCATCAAACTACCCTCGCATTTGGTTAATGGTACCATACTAAAGACTGCCCTCACAAATCCCAGCGAAATCGTGCATTTACGCCATCGACTCGACAACGCCGTTAGTTCATCTAAAGATCGTCAAATCTCTTACGAACATTCGGTGGCCATGATTCAGACGCTCATTGATTGCGATGCAATGGAAGATATCGCCACGCTGCCGCACTTCTCAGAGTTTCTCGAGGACAAGTCGGAGATCAGTGAAAAACTCTGTAATATCGGGGACTCAATTGTGCATAAGCTCGTGTCATGGACTAAGAAATTGCCCTTCTATTT
The DNA here is from genome assembly GCA_951812925.1 of Calliopum simillimum. NCBI lineage: Eukaryota > Metazoa > Arthropoda > Insecta > Diptera > Lauxaniidae > Calliopum > Calliopum simillimum. Next base: position 87,572,226 of record OX638372.1, read on the forward strand.
GGAAATTCCCGTCGAAATACATACGAAGTTGTTGACTGACAAATGGCATGAAATACTCATACTGACAACAGCTGCCTATCAGGCACTACATGGTAAAAAGGCAGCTACGTCAGCAACTGCCAGCAGCAGCAGTAGCAGCACAACGACAACATCATCATCGAATACTGCATCCAACACTGCCTTGTCGTCTTCGGCGGCAACTTCGACTACAACGCGTCCCGGTTCAAGTTTACAATCGCCCGGTCCACCACAGTCACCGTCATCGAACCATCATCATCATTTACACAATCATCATGCGGGCTCATCGCCACATCATGGAGGATTGCATCATCATCATCAGCATATATCAACGCCACCACCCGCACCGCAACTGCACAAAGACGATCCGGAATTTGTGCAGGAAGTCAACGCTCACCTAAGTACCTTACAGACTTGCCTAACTACGCTGATGGGCCAACCAATAGCCATGGAACAATTGAAGCTTGACGTTGGCCATATGGTGGATAAGATGACACAGATCACTATAATGTTTCGGCGCATAAAATTGAAAATGGAAGAATATGTTTGTCTGAAGGTCTACATATTGCTGAACAAAGGTAAGTCTGGTATGGTAGCATTGAGATTGAGATTGAATTTAATGGTGATTTTAAGATAATCTTTCTATTGCAGAGGTTGAATTGGAAAGCATACAAGAGCGTTATGTTCAAGTATTGCGAACATTTCTGCAGCATTCATCACCACAAAATCCACAGGCTCGGCTAAGTGAGCTATTGTCGCACATACCGGAGGTGAGTTTGTCAAAAAACTGAAAGAATTTAATTCACTGAACTTTTATGTAAATTATGGAGAATATCGCCAGTGCGATTCGGTGGTCGTTTTTCTTCTTCTTTATCTCCCCTTAAGGTCGAAATGGCTTGAAATTTGACAGGAAATTGTGGCAGAGAATAGGGTCTACATTTATAGAAAAACTTTCCAATATGACGGATTCTGCGGGTGAATCACCAATAGCGTTAAAACTTTCTTGCATCGAATTTAACTCGACTTGACTAGACACTTATTTTTTTTTTTAAATATACAGAATTTTATCATAGAGATATTTAAGCTTGAAATTTTTTTAGGTTTTTGAAAATTTTTAAAATACCATATTTGGCTTGCTATTCAAGATAAATAATAAAATATACCTTAGTCTTCGAGTCTCAAAAAGACCTCGAGTAAAGCACCATGCCAAAAAGCTTCAACGGTATCGGTTATGAACGACCTAAAAGTTGAATCGCTGTCTTATAAAATCTGTCATATATAAATGGTATCAAAAAACATCGCATGAATCGGAATGTATGAGAAAGAATTCATAAACTGAATTAAAATTGAAAGAGATTTTTGAAATAAAAAATAATTCGATTATTGTCAAGAGTTAGAAAAATGACGTAACCATCGAAAAATAGCGAAAAATTTACTAATGAATGACAATCAAAAAACTTCGATAGATCAAAAAATTTTTACAAGTATCGAAACATTTGGATTGAGTCAAGAAGCATGGAAAAAGTAAAAACAATCGTTTGGTATCGAAGATAATCGATAAGGTCAATAGTATCGATAAATATCGATAACTGTTGAACCTGTCATTTTTAAAAGGGGATATGTGATAAAATTTAAACTTGTGGTAAATTTTAGAAAAACCCTCATAAGTTTGGTAAATCTCATTTTACTTATTCTAATTTTGGTGATTCGGGTTATCTGCGTACTTGGAAAAATAGACCAACTAGCATCATTGCCATAATGTCAAAAAAGCAAAAAAACAATTCTTAGCCGAGCGAAACATATCCCCTTTCAAAAATGAATGGTTCAGTTTGGATGTTTGGCGAAAATGCTGAAACATTGTTTAAAATTACAATTATTTCTTCAAAACATTTAGTAGAATCGAAACATTTGCATACAGTCGAGAAGCGTTCAAAATGTAGAAAATATCTTTTGGGATCGAAGTCAATAAAAGTAGAAAATTAATGTCGAAAATAGTAACAAAAGTCGAAATTCATAAAAAATGCTAAAATTTCGGAAAAAATTAAAATCAGTTTATACTATCGAAAAACATCGATATACTATAATAAGTATCTACTTAGTATAGAATCCAAACATTTAGATATGGTTGAGAAGCATCGTTAAAGTAAACTAGTAAGGGCGTAACCATTGGCCTGGCCAAAAATTAAATACCCTACACTGCAGTATTTTGAAAATTTTGCTTATATGGGAGGTGGCACGCCCTTTTTTCCGAGTTCACCCAGTTTGTGCTCAGAGCGTGCATTTATAGTTTTTAGTGTCTGAGTGAAATTCGGTTAGATTATCTCAAAAAAGTACCAAATTTCATTGAATTATCATGGTTAGTTTTCCCTAAAAAAATATTTCCACGCACAGCCAGCCAGACAGACGGACATGGCTATATCGATTCAGGAGGTGACGCTGATTAAGAATATATATACTTTTCTATACCTGCCACGCCTCCTTCTCTGCGTAACAAACGGAAGGACAAAGTGAATATACCCTGGGTGTAGGGTATAAAAAATTAATTGATATCGAATGTAGTCGATAGAGAAAACAGTGACAAAAGTCAAACATTATTAGCAAATTGTCGGAAGAATCGATTAAAATCTAAATTTGTAGATATTACGAATTAAAGCCGAAAGTGTGAAATATCACTGCAAGAATAAATAACAAATGCGAGTATATGATTCTAGAGAGATATCTATTGATATGAAAGATAATGGGGGTTATCGTGAATCAATATTCCCGGGGAGTTTTACTCAGACTGCCGTGCATTCTCCATTGTAGTCCGACAAAAATTCCCCGGGTATATTGATTCACTATAACCCCCAATATATGGATTATGCAGTTGAAAAAATCGTATAAGCCATAGCCGAAGCCGAAGGTTCATTTATTTTATATTTTTATACCCTACTCTCAGGCTATATTCAATTTGTAGCATTATAGGCATTATCAGACCAAATATAACACACTTAGCTCCGATTTTGCATTGTTCAGATAAGCCTTAACAGGAATGGATCTTGAGAAGTGGTGACTTTGTGAGATATCAGGTGCAAAAGGTTCTTGCAAAATGTTTTCCCTTATTTGATCCACGATTTTTTAGCTCAGAAAATTTGCATAAGTTGTTTTCGTACAAATTATATTCTATTTAAAGGTATTTTCTTGACCTTTAGCACCCGATTTCTCAGGAAGGCGCAACTTCTCAAGGTTTGACTAGAACAAAAGATCATACTTACTATCGGAAGACCAAAAAACTGATTTACTGGACCTTTTGTATCCGATATCGCACGAAGGCACCACCTCTCTTAAATAAAGCAGCCATTTATCATCCGACTTTGTTCTGCTAGGGCTCGAAATTTTTGTAATGAAATATGTTACTGACAAAAAATAATAAACTATGAACTCTTTAACTTTTCGATCCGGAAAAACTCTTTGTATGTTATTGAGAGATACCCTTATTTTAATGGCTTATTACTCGGACAGTAGGAATAGAATTAAAAATGTAGAGCGTTAAGGGTGATCTTACCTATCCAAATGCAATAACAAAATTAAATTTTGCCATTTACTGTTTTTGTTACATAGCTCAAAGTATACCTCAAGACAATGATTTTTGCACTTTTGAGCAATGATAACTCAGGATTCTGACATGATTGAAAAAACAAAGTTCAGATTCGTAATTAGATAGTCCCAATCCACTATAAACGGCCATCATTTTGTTTAAAAGTTTTTATTTTTAATCAACAAGTTGCTTTATGGTTGAAGTTACAAACATTCGGCTTATTTTTGGCCGAAGGCCGAATGTGAGGCCGAATGCGTTTTTTTGGCCGAAGGTGGCCGAAGCCGTAGCCGATTATTCGGTCGGACTCTAATAGAAATAGAGCAGAAATTGATAATACGAAAAATTACCATTTCAATATAACTAAAAGTACTCAAAATCATTAAAAGTTATTTCGGTAATTTACATCTATGAATTCTAATGTGACATTTTTTCCCCTTTTTTTTAGATTCAAGCTGCTGCTAGTCTACTGCTGGAAAGTAAAATGTTTTACGTTCCCTTCGTTCTCAACTCTGCCAGCATAAGGTAGCAAATGCTTGAGCGTGGCCTCTTACCGCATGATATAGAACAGCCAAACGCATTGGCAACAACGACAACAAGAATGATGAGACTTCAATTGCCAACAACATATGCGATGGCAAATATGCCAGCAGCAGCGGCGGCAACATCAAGAACACCAACGCCTACAAATCAAATGGATATGGAAATCGAAGAACGGACAGTAGACTCGCCAGCATTGCAGGATGTAGCAAGATATTCACAGCAACATCAACAGCACTACTTGACGTTGCCACAAATGAAAACTAAGCAAGCAGAGCAGCAGCATCAACAACAGCAATTTTCGACACGACAAGAGCAACAGCAATCACCATCATCACTAGAGCAGCAGCAACCAACATCAATTTTAAAGACTTCGTTACTTGCTGGTGCCGCAGCAACATTAGCAACACTAACAGCAGCGGCAGCAGCAACAGCAGCACAAACGACAGCAATAAAACATACAACATCAATTACCAAAACTGCCACTACAACTAAATTGACAACATCCCATGCAGAGAGTAAAAGACTTGAACAGCAGCAACAACAGCAGCAAATGCAATTGCATAATGTTGTTGCTGCAGCATCACCAGAGCCGCATTTCAAATCCATACTACAAACCGCATTATTGTCGTCCAAGCAACATCAGCAGCAGCAGCAATTGTCAGCAGCATATGCAGCAACACCAACAAATGTGCTCAAAACAGCTGTAACACTTGCAAGCCTTAGTGAAATTACAACTGCCAGACAAAAGCAACAACAGCAGCAGCAACAACAATTCTCACTGCCACAATTACAGCAATCAACAACACTGCCACTTAAAATTGCCAACTTTGCAACAATGCAACAACATCAAAAGCACTGCGCAACAGCAACTGCCACAACATTATTACAGCAACAAACAACAAATATTTTTAATTTAAGCACAACAACAAAACCAGCAAGCAGCACTGCCACTTTGTCATCAACAGCAGCAACTTCATCTTTATCTTCATCACCATCAACTAACAACAACAACATTAAGCATAATTTAACAGCATATACTAAGCAGCAGCAACAGCAACCATTAAACTGTATTAATGATAATTTCAAACTAAAAACTAATTTAAGCACCAACAACAGCAGCAGTAACAGCAACAGCAGTTGTCAAGCCATTGCCACACAAACGTCAAATAAAATACCAACCATTACAAAGCCGGCAACAGCAACAGCAACAACACAAACCCAAACGGATGAAATAGAAATGTTGCCAGCAGCAACAAAATCAACAGCTACTCAACAACAACAGCAGCAGCAACATCAACAATTGACAGCACCGACCACAACAACAACAACAGCTGCACAAACACAGCAACATATTGCTACAACAGATGCTGCCGCTGCTGCTGTTACTGTTGTTGTTTATAAAACAATGTTACCTGATGACTGAGTTATTTAAACAAAAGCAAAAAAAAAAAGAGGGAAAAATGAATTTGTTTTTTTGCCCTTAGTATTTAAATTAATTTAACATTTAAGCGTAAATTTTTACTATCTATCTATCGTATGTTGTGTGTGTAAAATTACACACTTTCTATTGTGTACATGTTTATTTTAGTTTAAATTGTAAATTTAAAACATATGTAAGTTTTACGAAAGTACGTTACTTTTAAACTTTAGCAACAAAAGCATGGACTTACACAGAGTGTCACATAACTCATGCAAGATTTGAATTTGTCGCCGTTTGTGCGGTAAAGTGTTGCCAACCACAAAAATTAAATAATTTGACAGCTGATAGCTGAGGATTAGAAAAAATTTAAGCTTACATAGAAAGAACAACGCGTTTTCATTTCATCAATACTCCGACCATATTTTGTATGAAATTTGCAAACTGTCAAACTTTCATTATTTTTGAAATATTGTTCAACAATGAAAACGCATTGATCTTCCATGCTCCATTTTTACTAGCCCTGTCATTTTTACTAGCTGTCAAAATGTTTTCTTTTTTGGTTGGCAACACATTTCTGCGCAAACGGCGGCAAATACAAATCTTAAATTTTATTTTTTTTTGTTTCGTCTTTAAATTCTATCAAACTATTTGTTTTATATTTTATAAGTAAGAAAGCGCGCGTAAATTTACACTGTTGTAATTTTACATCACTTAGTGTAATATGTATTTAAAAAAAAAAACACAAAATGCGGAAAATTAAGTTAGAAAATTTAGTATCAAAGAAAACGTTAACACAATGTTCGGCTTAAACGGGCTTTTAGTTATATCTAAATGTGTAATAAAAATTATTACTATTTTACTTATATAATTAAACTATAAACCTACTACAATATATACAATACATATTAATTTTATAAATTTTTATTTTTTATTTTTAGTAATTTTAACAAATGATTTTCCTATAATTTTTACGCGATTGTACATTATCTGTTTTTGCTCTGACTTTTTTCTGTAACGCATAGTGCATAATATTTTTTAGCTTTTTTATAATTTAATATCTTACGCCTATAAACACATAAATATACACTTACACTTATTGTTAGCTTATTATGCGTTTTGTAAAATTACACAATTATTTTTTATATTTTGCTTTTATTTTTTTTTTTAAATGTAACAGTTATGATGTATCTTATATTAAAATGCTTACAAAAATGTCTTCATTTTTTTATATATTATATATAAAAAATTAATTATGTGTTCGCTAATATTTCAATTTTATTATTATTACTATATTATTTACTATTTTATTTTTTAATTGTAAATGTAGTAATTTTTGTTGAATTTTATTGTATGTATGTGTGTATTTTTACATTTTCAAATAAATGTATTTTTACAAAATTATTATGCAAGTAAAAATTGGCACTTTATTTTTTGATTTCTTCAATTCACTTTTATTATGGTTTGTTTTGTCCTATTCCGATAAACTTTCAAGCCATTCTAGAACAGGGTTCCAAAATGAAAATTTCAAAACTTCTCAAAAAAAAAAAAAATGTGTCCTCCAAAACGGCCCAAATCTTATAAACTTTATTACCAATATCAAATATTCTAAAAGAAGGCTCCCAACGAAACGGAAGCAAGAAGCTGCTTTCATTGCTGTTCTCACTGCTTATCTTTTTTAACACAGCATGTCCTAGCGGAGATGCACATCTTCAGAAGCACACGAAATACGCTTCGAATACGCTTCCGTGGAAGCATATGAAATACGAAGCATATGAAATACGAATTTGAAAAATTTTGTATGCTACCAGAGATGTGCTTCTATTGTGCTCTTTTTTGAGGCAGCTTCATTTCTTCCCGTTGTGCTGCTAAGCAGGCCTTCCACGATCGTTTTTAATATAAAAGGACAGAAACAGGCATGCTGCCTTCCCTTCTTTCTTATTTTACACATGACACGCTTGCTTCTACGAAGAAGGCAGCATCCAAGGCATATTTCGATATTCGTTAATAACGACATGTTTTATATAGGATTTTATTATAGAAATCGCAAATTATTTGCCAAGCAAGAGACACTTAAGTAGTATTTTTATTAAATATATTGAGAGTTATATCTGAAAAGTATCTACAAAAAATTAAGCAATGTAGCCTTCTGTCATCGCTTCTAAAAGGAAAGGACGGAAGCAAGCATGCTGTTTTCCCTTCTTTCTTTATTTTTTTACACTTTATGTCTTTAGCCCTGCTTCTACAAAGAATGTAGCAACGATAGCTTCTAATATGAAAGGACAATAGTATGTTGAAAGGAACTGTAGTAAAACAAAGGTCAGGCGTTCTAAATGTTTAAAAGATATTAAAGAAGGCAAGAAAGAAGGCATGATTATACACGTAAGCAGGCATTGAACATTCTCCGACTGGGTAGTTTTTTTTTTTCATGCATATGTGTTAGTATCGATCAGTGAATGGTTTGCATGTAAAAAAAATGGCGGTGCCACAGCCCTCAAAAAAATCAATATAAATCAGGAACTAAAACACGGTGCTTGTGGGAGAATTTAAATCAAATTTTGATGTACTTCGGATTTTTTTGTAAATTCTTATTATAGATGTCAAAAGAAGTTATTCTATGCAAAAAATAAAATTATAGAGGTGGCGCTTTTTTAAAAAAACGATAAAAAGCCCTGTGATAGGAAAAACGCTTTTTTACTCAAGAGGAAGGCACCTTACGAAAAAAGTGTACATGGCATAAAATGCTTAGAATTGTTCAAGGAATACGTGTACACTGTACATACATTTTTTGGATTTTTTTGGAATTTTTTTTTTTTTTTTTTAGAAAAAATTTTTCACCTCATTTTTAATAAATTTTTCAAAAAAAATTCTACATCATGACAGAATATCCCATGAATTTTTTCAGATTTTTAAATGCATTTTTAAAGGTGGCGCAAAGCAAATATATATTTTTATTATTTTTTTTTTTAGCATTAATTATAAAATGTTGTCAAACAATTTGAAAAATTTGTTTTAGAGTAACTTAAAAGCATTCATTTTGTTTGCTTTTTAATGAACTTTAAAACCTTTGGTCTAATATTGCCAAAAAAAAATGTTACCCATCTTAAAAAACGAAAAACTGCTTTAAAAAGGCGAAATTTAAGGGTTTTTCAAAGAAAAAAGTCATCGTGCTTTAAACAAAATGAACATTTTTTAATTTACAAGATTTCATTCGAAAGAACTCTTAAAAACCTTTAAGACAAGATATGTTAAGACTTTTTTGAGCCAGCAGGCTCGATGATATAGCGTTTGAAACGTAGTGATGAAGCCCTGTGAAAGGAAAAACGATTTTTTACTCAAGAGGAAGGCATCTTACGAAAAAAGTGTACATGGCATAAAACGCTTAAAATTGTACAAGGAATACATGTGAATTTTTTTGGAATTTTTTTTTGAAAAATTTATTAAAAATGACAAAAATTTTTTCTAAAAAAAAAAAAAAAATTTCAAAAAAATGTATACGTATTCCTTGAACAATTCTAAGCATTTTATGCCATGTACACTTTTTTCGTAAGATGCCTTCCTCTTAAGTAAAAAAGCGTTTTTCCTATCACAGGGCTTTTTATCGTTTTTTTAAGAAAGCGCCACCTCTATAATTTAATTTTTTGCATAGAATAACTTCATTTGACATCTGTAATAAGAATTTACAAAAAAATGCGAGGTACATCAAAATTTGATTTAAATTCTCCCACAAGCACCGTGAAAAGAGATGGATGCTTTCTGACAACAGCATTAGAAAAATCATATTTAAAAAACTATGAAACAAATCTTAAGTCAAAATTTCAAAAAGTTTCGATGGGGCAAAAGAGATAAAATTCAAATACTAGTTTTCCAGCCATTTTTCGCAAAATTTTATTTCTTATTAATGTTCTTTTTAGCCAGTTCATATTTTACAACCTAAAATCCCATAATAAAGTTTTAAGATTGCAATAGTAATAATAAAATACTGCTTCAATCAAAATTATGTCTATATAAATTGACATATCAGGTCTTAAAACAAAACTCTTAAAAAATAACATGTTTTTGGAACCAATTAATGTCCATCGAATATAACATCATAACTTTTTTATGAAAAATAATCGTTTTGCTCATCTCTAATAGGTCACTGTCGTCACTGAAGTATTGTGCAATAAGACAAGAGCGCTGAAGTGATCAAAATTCCTGTACCGTAACTGTACTCAACGACTAAAATTGAATTCAGACCAAGTTTAAGCACATACATTTAAGTTCAAAAACTATAAAGTTTTTTTGCTTGCTTAGAAGCTTATGACGTTGCACAATATACACTTTAACTAGAAAAAAATATTTTGTCCGCAATTTCCTGCTACTTTGAGTTACCTACCAATGGACCATACTAATTAAAACCACAACAGAATTGGTAATTAAGTTTTTATGATGGTCTTCAACATAAAACAATTTTTGATTATACAGACAAGTATGCCTTTTCCGTGGTATAAAGTCCCTCTTCTCTTTATGAGCTGAACAAATTTATTTTACTTCAAAAAGGTGTCTTGAGCGAAAAAATTTAAATTTTATTTTGCAGTTTTGACATTTAGGTGCAGAAATACTTTGCAGTGTCACGATTTTACCGTGGATATTTTGAAATCGACTATGGAAAATGATATAATTTGCAGGTGATTCATAATTTTTTTTTTTTTTTTTCAAGTTTATTATGACAACTTTAATCTATTTCAACTATTTGCGGCCTTGTAGTCAAAACTACGTCTTTTTTGTAGAATCGATTATGTAGGCTATGTATGTAACGCCTTGATGCGAGATATACTGCACATGTTTTAAAAATCTTTCTTTTAAAATATCCTTTTTGTGCTAAAACAGAAACTAGCATCCTTTTTTTAATTTTTTAAGTAAATATCTTTTTTTTCACGATTACACACAAAAATGTTCACTCACTTTTTCATTGTTGATGCTTGCTGCTTCTCGAATTTCGTGTTTATTTTTATCTTGCTTTACAGTTCACTGCATTTTGTTGTTTTTTCTCTGAGTAAACCCAATCCGGGCAACGCCGACTAAAAAGTCTAAAATATATTGGGCATTATATACGTTACCGGATAACATTTTGCTTTTTCATCTTCCATTTTGAAACTTTTTTGTCTTATAGTACTAGTTGAGATTAGCATCTGTGATTTTTTTCATAGAGACGTTTCAGATATACAAATTTTCAAAAAACTAAAAAAAATGCAAAAACAACATTTACATTAACAAAAAAGTGAGTGGAACGAGCACTAAAATATTCTTCATTCAAAATTTTTACCGACCCCCAATAATTTTTCCTCTCCAACATTTCTCTTAAATATACAACCTTATTTCCAGCGCGGATTTATGAAGTATTTAACAGCTGTTTCTAGATTTATTTGACGTTTCATCATATATTAAACGTAAAATAAATCTGGAACAGTCGTAAATCACTCAATAAATCTGCAGTGGAAACTATTAAACTACGTTTCCACCAGAGATTACCATGTTATAAAATTTACAAATTTACGAAGATTTAAAATAAATCTCGTATCAACGGCTTAAAAGAAGCTCTTAAAAGACAAATTACATAATGCAATACAAAACATGTCAGACGAAAGGTCAAATGCAAACAATTTATCTAGGCACACTGTTGCCTCTAAGAGTTATAAAAAAAGAAGAAGATAAATATGCGGTTAACTCCTAAAAGGGATATAGAAGATGGATGTCTGCGTGTCACTTCGAGAGAGAGGAGGGGTTATATGCTAACGGTAAGCAATATGTATTTTTTACGTTTCTTACGTCGAATTTTAGCGTCTAGACGTTTATGTACAGTTTCGAAACTCGTAAATTTGTATTGATTTTGACAGCTTTAACGAGTTTGCAAGGCTTTCCACGTTTTGTGGAATACCTTCAATGATTTGAAAGAATGAACAGAATAAAATAAATAATCTTTTTCTAACGAAAGTTGAATTCAAAGTTTGTTTGCTCCAAGACCGTCATAATTCAACAAACCAAAATTTCAAGAAAAACTCTTATGGGTCATTTGAAATATATTACCAATAGTCATTTTATAAAATAATACAAAAAAAAACATGAATTGGCGACAATTTCCACCTAATAATTACACAGGCCCACAAAAAAAAAAGTACCATGCGCGAAAGATCAGACCACCTGAACTTTATGTTTTCGGGGTCGCTGAATCCGAATATGGTGTCAGATTAGCGAAGTTGGTTCGCGTTTTTTCAGAAATCAGCAATTACGCTGAAAATTTAAGAAGTTGGTTCGCGTTTTTTCAGAAATCAGCAATTACGCTGAAAATTTAAGATTTTTTTCAGCATTATTTCTGATTTCTGAAAAAACGCGAACCAACTTCGCTAATCTGGCACCATATTCGGATTCAGCGACCCCGAAAACATAAAGTTCAGGTGGTCTGATCTTTCGCGCATGGTACTTTTTTTTTTTTGTGGGCCTGTGTTATTTATATCGAACATTTTTTTTAGTTATGACAGCAAATAAAGAGCCATTATTTATAATGTTCCGAAGCTTTAAAGGATTCAGAATTTTTAAATAAAAACCATTTCTTTTTTGTATGAGAAATGTTAAATTTGGTAGAGTAATTTAGGGAAATGTGGTTACCTTTTTCTTTTTTACCAATTTCTACCAAAGTAATGGTAGTAGGTAAGCTTGGTCAATTTATTTGTATTAGTTATTCTATTGTTTTTACTATTTGATAATTTGTATACTAAAATATTAACATTTTCAAGAGTGAGGCCAGTTAAATTGAAAGTATTTAAAAATAGCTGAAAAAAAAGTGTCGGGTAATGTGGCTCACCCTGCCCATTTCCTAAAGAAGTACCGTTATTCGCAAATTTTGTTGACTAAAAGTCGAGTAGTAATTTTTAAGATTATATTTGCTATGAAATAGCCTTATATTCTTATTAAATAATATTTTCTGGTAAGATAAACCAAATTCATACTAACATGTGAATAAGTAAGAAGGGTTATCGAATCATACGTAAAATAGTACTCCACATTACTCAAACTCGGGTATCCTACACATGCAATTAGCTTTTTAAGGTGTAATAGTAGTCAAAGTTGATATACGGTATATAATATGGGGTAGTCCACATTACCCGAATACATCACGTTTTTGAAATAATCATTGATTATATAAAAGAAATGTAAAATCAGACTTGCTAATGCATTTTTTCGTTGAATAATAGATCCACAATTGCATTAGAGTTATTTGAATTTTAGAAAACTGAGTTCTGAGGAAGTAACTTAGTTATTCACCAAGTACTACAAATAAGTCAACTTGACCTCACAGCATATGCTAAGAATTTCACTCGAATAATTAGCATTATAGAAAAGCCAAAGAGCGTAAAGAATATGTTTTTCGCTTTTTATTGTGCACAAATAACCAGAATTGTTGTGCAGTCTTTAATATGAGAAATAAAAGGGTGCACCACATTACCCGCATAGTCCACATTACCCTAAATTACTCTACACAGTTCATACTTTTCAAACGAACAGGAATGCAAAGTTTTTCTGGTGGGCTTAGAACTCGCATGTACCATATTGTTTTCATATTTATTAAAGCACTTCAAAGCCGTTGAGTTTACATTTTTTTGTTCTTGTTTATTTCTTACACTCCGTTCAAATACATACCTTTGTAGATATTTCTGTTTTAGATTTGTCTTTTTATTTTTAAGGCCCCTATTGCGTATGACGGCATTATGAATTTTGCGATGGCAAACAAACTGCGAGATAAGTTGACATACGCAATAGGGCCCTAATAATGCAAAAGCTAAACTGAATGTATAATTTGTAATTATTTTTAATAAAAGATTCTCTACTCATAGGAAGTCTGAAAAAGAAATGCCTTGAAGTGTAAGAAAACCATTAAAATATGTAAGAGCAAAATTAGGTACACAAAAAATGCAAAAATAAAATTAAAAACACTGAAGAAAGTGCTGAAAATAGTACACTTTTATTGTAAATACACTTAAAGAAAAAATCAGCAGCTGCAGAAAAATTACAGTGGATTAATATTCAAGAAAATAGTTATTTAAGTTAAGGTATTAACATAGAAATGTATTTTTGCACGGTGTAGTTTGTTAACATATAAAGTACAAGTAAGTACATATTAAATTACACATGTAACGATAAATAGCACACACACATAAAAACAAAATTATTTGAATTTGATTACAAAAAAGTGTATAGCATGTACATTAGACTGCTTCTTATTTTTTTTGCTTTCAAACCGGGTTTTTTTGTTAAAATTGATAGTTTTAACTATTGTACATATGGTAACACTATTGTATATATCTCGTGAAAGAGAAAACTTAGAAGAATGGTACAATTACCATTGGAAAGAGCATTCAATTTTTTATAAAAAAGATTATAATAATTTTTTTCATGAAGATGTCACTTCGTTAGTTTTTTAGCTTTCAAAGTTTAAAACTAAATACAGTTTTCTGAAGTTTGAAAACGATTTTAAACTTTGAAAGCATCTTCACGAAAAATCATTTTGTAAACTTTTTTATGAAAAATTTTATGTTCTTTCCAATGGTAGTAGTCCCATTCGTCTAAGTTTTTTCTTTCACGAGATATATACAAAAATGTTTAGAAGAGTATTCTTTACTATACAATTCATAGTTAAAACAATGAAATAAAATGCGCCTCCAGTAAATATTGATATTATAAGCTCTCTTTGCATCAGAATTTTGAGTTTCTATACTTTTAACGAAAAAACCTGTTTGAAAGTAAAAAAAAAGCAAAACAAATTATGAAGTAGTCTAAAGTGCATGTAGATAGACTATGGGATCGGAAATTTGATTTAATTTCTTCGTCCTTTAGAATTCTTGATTTTCTTCATTTGCTTTGCAATTTTTGGCTCATGGTTTAGTTAGACGGACATTTTTATCAGCCGGTCATGTTTGACGTACACTGACTGCGTCCTATCCAAAAAAAAAAAAAAAAAACATTTAAAACTTTATATTGATATGAGATTTTCAGGCTTGGAATAAATCCTAAGTAAATAAGGAAAACTGGGCGAAGAACCTCCCAATAGAGTCGTGCCTTTTGGGAGCTCATATCACAGTCTTTGCTCTTATCGAAGACCGTTTGGTTACTGTTTATGGTCCCGAGTCACGATATTAGGTGTATAGGCCAAAGCGAAATATGGGAAACAAAAAGAGCAATGGTCAGCGTTTCCACTTGTATGGTTTACAGTCAACCAAATCAAAACACTATTTTCGAATAATTTGTTAATCTTGTTTTTTTCAGAAGTCACTGAAACTACTATATTTTTGATTTGAGCTTTAGTTTGTTTTACTTTTATGTTTACATACAAACCGGAAAACTCTTTATATTTCAAACTGTCTCGGTTCGTACATAACTAAGCATAAGCTAACTAAATCGATTTAACAAAGCAAGCGAGAATTGATATAATTTGATGAGAAATGGAAATGGTCATTGCTTCAGGAATTTTTAAGATCAAATTTTCGTTTGTAAGTTTTGATTTCTAACAATAAATATTTTATCAAAAAGTGCAGCTCGGACTTAGTTTCAGAAGAATAATTAGTGCCATCGAAAGTTCCAGGTATGATTAGCTTTTATAAAAACCACTTGGTCATTTATTTTTCCAAAAAATAGATGATTAACTTATAGTTTTATTAACGTAATAGGGAAGCCTAATTTACTTTCTTTTACCTGATATACCATTGCAATAATTTTTTTTTTGCTAGAAAATTAAAGAAAAACTAAACCCAATTACTCTGAAAATATTTGAATTTGTGGATAACAAAAACAACAAATAAGACCACAGCATCTACTACAACAATTACGAAAACTATTTCTGGCCGGATAAGCTCTAGAATTTCATAATTTTTTTAAAAATCGCCATATCTCGAAGACTATCATTTATACTTCATAATTTTATGCAAAAATAGTCCCAATTTATACCGATTATTGTAAAAGCCATATCCGCAACTTCCGAATGATATATTTCCAATACTAGATCCAAACAAAACTTTTTGATAGTATTTTTATTTTAACTCCTACACTTTATAAAAATCGGATTATAGGAGCTAAAATAAGCTCGTCTCCACAATAAACACTTAAGTGATAATGATGGTGTTAAAGCAAAAAGCCTAAATTCTAATAATGAGTTCCATATACAGACCCCATTATGACTGTATTGACATTGATCGCGCTTTTTTCTAAGTTCGTTCTTGGATTGAAAAGGACTCAAATGGATTGGAGTTGGACTTTGATTCCTGTGAGATATACCACAATCCCAGTAAACCCACGATATTGTTCATGCCAAAATATTATCTCTTTGATGATCAAAAATCAGCAAAGTCCAGTTATTGCAGGAAATCATGAAGTGTCTTGTTGAGTTAAAAATGGACTTAGCTGGATTGACATCGATAGCGCTTTTTCCAAGTGCATACTTGGATTGAAAAGCACTTTAAGTTAAGTTGGACTTTAATTCATCGAGGGGTGCAATTGGCTCTTACAATATTTCACGTCGCATTCATCGAGTTTTTCCATAACACATGGTCTGAATTTGTCCACTTTTTTTAAGTAATTCGCGCTTTTGGAAAAATGTGGTAATCCATTTTCTCTTGATGAAAATGGATAAGTTTAACGATGTTTCCAAATCTATATTGAGTAGTACACAATTCTGGATCAAAATATGGATCCAGAAAGATTGATAGACCACATCTATTTAAAACAATTCCAATCTTTCGCAACAATCCATATTTCATAGATTAAAATGCATTGATCCGATTCTGAATCCAAATCTATCCGATAAATCCGGTACACAATTCTGGATCAGAATATGGATTCAGATAGATAAATAGATTGCGTCTTTTTTCATCCATTTCAATCCTTCGTAACAATCTATATTCCGTGGATTTAAATGGATTGATCCGATTTTTAATCCAAATCTATCCGAGAAATCTGGTACACAATTCTGGATCAGAATGGATTGTTAAAATTAAATCCATTTCAATCCAGACGCGGCACAAAGGACTTGTTGTTTGAATCTATTTTTAGGTGTTCCTCTACGCGATTATTAAGATCGGATTGAAATCACTTTTAAGTAATACGGATTGAAACCGATATCCCAAATCAAAGCCAAATGCAATACAGAAAATAAATTACGCAAATTACAAATCAGATTTTTTCCCTTAAGCAGTTAGAATTGATCGGTTGAGATCCATCATAATAATGGGCCTACTTATCACGAATAAACATTCTCGAGAATTTTTTCTCCTAACATGCAATCGCGAAAGAAAAATTTTGGATGTGAAAAATTCATGTTATCGGCAATAATTTGGGTGAGAATATTTTGACACATTTTGTAAAAATTTATTTACAATTTTTTAACATGGACTACATAGCATGTATAACAGTGTATTCGACAAATAAAAAACTTTTCTACAAAAATTTAAAAGCTTAGTAAAATATTTACCTTTCATATGACACCAATATTTTTAAGGAAATGTCTATACGGGGCGTTCCGCGTACGCGAAAGCTCCTCTCTCTCTCTCAATTTACTCAATTAGCGTACGCGAAACTCAATTAGCGTACGCGAAATCCAGTGAAGTTTTTTCCCCCGGGGAACTTGATTAATTTATGTACTGATCCGCGGCCAAAGGCCGCCGCGAAGCCAGTGTCGGATTTTTGGGAGTTTTAAATCCTGAGCTGCGGCCGCAGGCCGCCCACTTACCCCTACTTTTATGTAAAATTACTGTTGTAACGAAAATGCGTCCCGGGGGAAAAAACTTCACTGGATTTCGCGTACGCTAATTGAGTAAATTGAGAGAGAGAGAGGAGCTTTCGCGTACGCGGGCCGCCCCGTATAGACAGACTCTATTTTTAATATCCATCCAATAGTTTCCATCTTATATCGGTTTTTCTGAAAGCTTTATCAGAATCTTCAGATGGTTAGGTAAGTCTCCGAAATATATTCTTTCACTACACTTTATTTATTTTTATTTGGTTGAACTCGTAAACCGTCACCTATTTGGTAATTTTATATTTTTTTTGTTTTTCATTTTCAAAATCCACTAAAATGATCAAAAAAATAACTTTCACAAATTGCTTCACTTCTTTTAATCAGATCTCAAAATCCAATAGGGTCGTTCGCACTTTCAAATTTTATAGTTTTTAGTTTGATGAATTCGATTTGTTTGGCATCACTTATTTTGAGCTCTTAGTGTACACTAGATAGTATCGACCCCCATTCAAAAAAAAAAAAAAGTTCAAACGGTCGGCCCCAGTTTGAGAGATTTTAATTTTTAAATTCGATGCAGTTTTATAGTCCCAACATCCTATTTTTTATATTTTGTACTGAGGTTTTAGATTCGCTATAACTTCTTCAATTTCAACAATTTGATGAAACTTTGTAGAGATGAATTTTATGATTTTTTATGGGCTTCAGTTCTATGTAGTGTCCTTGGCACTGAGATAAATGACTTCTATGAATGAAATGTAGCACATGTTGAGACATTTACAACGATATACTATACTTGTTAATCGGATGTCAAATATATATGAATCAAAACACGCCAAACGTACCAGCTGAAAATTTTTTTGTCTCCGATTTCATTCAAATTTGGCAATATGGTAGTTCCGGTGTGCAAGAACAATAATCCTGGAGGATTTGATCCTTGTACCATTTCTCGTTAAAATACAGGGTGTTGAAGTTGGCGTTTTTAGTCATTTTCATGAAAAGGGTGTTTTTTCAAAAATTTATAGCTTACACTAAAGTTTATAAAGTGATAAATCTAAGTCACTGGTCCCATTCATTTTGAAGTGTTCTTTTTATAAAAAAATGTTTTACACTTAAAAATATTTCTGAATTTTGTTTTAAAAAATCCCCCCTTAGATTTTTTTAGAACTACTTTAAATTAAAGCATTGCTTATAAGCTTTAAAATGATGTATGACTGAAGATGGGATTCGGACGCTAAATGTTAGTTTTTGGCTTTTGAACGCCCGCGGAAAGCAAAAATCTTTTTTTACTCAAGAGGAAAGCATCTTACGAAAAAAGTGTACTAGGCATAAAATGGTTAGAATCGTTCGAGAAATACGTGTCAAAAATTATTAAAAAAAAAAAAACTTTTTTAACTTTCCAAAAAACTCCCAAAAATTTCACACGTATTTCTTGGATGATCCTAAGCATTTTATGCCTAGTATAATTTTTTCGTAAGATGCCTTTCTCTTCAGTAAACAAAGAGTTTTGCCTGCCGCGGGCGTTCAAAAGCCACAAACTCTCATCTAGCGACCGAATCCAATCTAGAGTCATACATCATTTTAAAGCTTATAAGTTATTCCATAATGTGTTATGGCTATCGGCTTTTTTGTGCAAATTTAGTAAAAAATATTGAGCTTCAGCCGTGGTAATAAAAACAAATGTTTATGTTTTTATGTTTTTTTATTTTCAAATCAAGCCGAAATATTGAAAATAAAAAAACACAAAAACATAAATTAAGCTGAAAAATTGAAAATAAAATAACATAAAAACATAAACTTTTGTTTTTATTACAACGGCTGAAGCTCGTTATTCCATAATTTAAAGAACTTTTAAAAAAATGTAAGCGGGTTTTTTAAAAAAAAAAAATCAAAAATATTTTTAAGTGTAAAAAATTTTGGTGAAAAAAACCCCCCTAAACAAAACAATAACACTTGTACATCAAAACGTTCTGAGTACGTTTATGCTAAAAAATGTCAAACTTTATTATGGTGTTGCCAGATTTTAGCTATTGACATTAGTGTTGCCTAGGACAGAAATATATAGCAGCCCATGTAACTCATCAAATCACTCGTCAAACCAACGAAAAGTCAAAAATTTTAGATTTTCTTCAAAGTTTTTGACAAATTATTTGAAGAAGCGTTCTCACCATAAAAAACTCATCAAATCCATACAAATTACTTTTTGATATCAAAATTAGTGATGCCAAACAAATTCGTATTCACTAAAATAAATTTTTGTAATTTGATTGTCAAGGGAGTTCTAAAGCATATTTACGATAAGGCCCAATAAGAATTAACAAGCTCGCAGCAAGAATTCGTACAAAATCCGTGTATAAAATTTACATTTGGTTTATTTCTTCCTTTTTCGCATAAAATGGGTTGAAAATGACGCGTTTGAGGTAAATTTACTAATTTTTGGCAACATTGTGTGAAAATCAATAGGAAAAATTGTAGAATGGAACTTCCATTCTCAAATTATTCTCGATTGAAAATGTCGAGAATGAATATATTCTGAAATTCATGATAATGCCAAAAGTTTATTAAAATTTGTTTTCACTTTGTAATCAATTGGTAAGCAAAAGTGAAAAATATTTCGTGAAACAAAGATTTTATTCGTACTAAATAGATACGTAAATACGGAGTAGTTATTGAATTTTTTTTTTTTTTTTTTTTTCGTAATACATATAACACTAACATAAATCAAAATTATCAAAACAACAAATATTGTATATATATATAAAATCGCCAATGCTTAAAAGAACCCTGTAAAACCTATATAGCTGGCTAAGTTTACCACCAAAATGTGCGTCACAGTAATACACATAAGTATAACAGTATAGCAACTTTAGTTGTTATATAAACAAATAAGAGTAGATCGTTTAAAATGATATAAATAAGTAATATTTTAATAACATTAAATAGTTAGCAAAATTTAGTTTAAGTCGAAAATTAGTAAAATTTTAGAAAGCTCATATAAACCATAAAAATTATAGCGTAAAACCATAAAAAAAAATAAAAATTTCTAAAATAAAAAATTAAAAAAAAAAAAAATGTTTTACTAAATTACAATAATTGGTGCTGTTTTGTTTAGTTAATTGAAAAAAAAAAAAAAAAAAATACTAATGCATAAAAAACACTAAACATAAGTTTTACCATAACGAAAAATATGAAAACTAAAGATATAAATAAATAAGGACTGAGTTATGTTTTTAATTAAAATACAAGCACATTTAATAAGTTGTTATAAGGATAAAAAACGATTTTAAAAACGTACTTTAAGGGGGTATTTACTAATATTTTTAATTAAAACTTTTGATATCAACAGAAAAAATAAAAATAAAATTCATTAAAATGAGAAATTCAAATTGCTAATGCAATGAATTTTTGAAAGCATACTATCTTTAACCGGTTGCCATTGTATTTAACAATATTTTTTATTATTTTCACAAAGTCTCATCTTTGGATTAACTGTTCTGAAAAGTATTTTTCACAGCTGGAACAGCAACTTTTTTCAAATAATTGAAGTGCGTATCTGTCGTACTCCCATATGGCATGTATCACATTTTGTCATTTTATTATCCTGTACCCTTTTGGAGTACATAGAGCTAAAATAATTCGTCTCCATCGTTTACGATATTACATGATGTCTGTAATATTTTGCCACGACCTTGAATTTCTAGTCCAAATACTGTCATTCTTCAAACTTATGTCTAGGATTTTACAATTGAGAACTGTCGTTTCAAAATTACAGCTCTTAAAAATCTTTTTTTTTTTTTTAATTAGAATTTTGAAAATTTATACATAAGCACAATGAAATTTCTTCTGATATTATAAACAGAAAAATGATTTCGTTACAGATCATGAGTTTACTACTGCAACTAGATAAATATCTCTGTTTTTGATGTTATGAGAAAAACGAGTTTTAAGTTTTTGAAATTTGTGTTTTGCATGTGAAGTTTTCTGCTTTGGAATTTTTTGTATAAAATCGTATGTAGTCCAAATAGAGCGGTTTTTTCCAGTTTCTATATACTTGACTAAAACAACAAAAATGTAGACATCTAGTTGTAATGGTAACACCATGATATAACATAAAATAGTTTCATATAACTAATTTTGCACATACTCACTTTACATGCATAAAAAACATACATATAAATGAAGTTATTTCAACACAACCAAATGCATTTAATAAATAAAAACTAAAAATAAAAAAGAATTAAATTTTTAAAATATAAATAAAATTACACAAACGGCGAGACTTAAATAAAAAACAAATTAAAACATTTTTAACATTATAAAAAAAAACAAGTTGAATTAAAATTAAGAAACATTAGAAAAATATTTTTAAAAATATTTATAATATACAAAATAATGAAAAAATATTGAACCACTCAAAAAAAAAAAAAAAAAAACCCCTTAAAAAAGAAAATCGTCAAAAAAGCCCTCAAAATGTGTATAGTATATAGTCCTAAAAACTTTCAAAATTTCTATTTATATTGTAGCAAACAAACCACGCTCCTAACACTAAATGTTTTTCTAATTCTAAGAACATAACTTTAATTAAGCTTTAGTGGATCCTATAAAAAATTATTTAATTGTTGTAACTGTACAATTGTTATTTTACAAGAAACAAAAAAAAAAAAATGCTTACACATATATAATTAATTATAAGAATTTATTTATATGTATGTTCTTATTTAATGAATTTTCTTATATTCACATTTTAAATAGTTTAATCTTTTGTATTACTTATTTCATTATGATTTATGTTTTTAGTACCTACACATTACATTATTATATAGTTTTAATTAAAATGCTATTATGTATAACACATAAAAATTAAAACGTAAGTCCTATTAAAACCAACAACAAATTAGCAAATTTAATTAAGTAATTGAGAAGAAAAAAAAGCAGCCCTAAACCAAAGTCATACATTAAATTTAAGTACATAATTAAAAAGAATAAAAAAGTACATATATTTAATAATAATAATAAAGTTACAACAAAAAAAAAAAAAAACAGAACTTACAATATTTTTAAGCAAAATAAGAAAAATTATATACAATATATATTAACAATTTATTATATAAATATATATATAAAATATATTTAAACCGTATTTAAATGATGATTATTATTATTACAATGGGAAAAAATAAATAAATAAAAATTTAAAGAAAATTTTGTGTCATTTTTCTTTTTATGTCGTTAAGCCATATTCATATCTGTTTCTAGAGTTTAAAAATCATGAAAAAGACGTAAAGTTGACAATCTCAGGTCACTATCGCTAAGTTAATATAATGCACCTCATCATGAATAAACATTCTCGAGAATTTTTTCTCGAACTCCCTAACATGCAATTGCAAAAAAAGGGCAAAATTCACTGGAAAGTAAGGTTATCGGCAATATTTTGGGAGTGAATATTTTGACATTTTTTGTAAGAATTTATTCTCCAATTCTGTAATAGGGAATTCGAAACGCGAATAAATAATGAATGACAAATTAAAAACTTTCGTGCGACAATTTTATAGCTTATTAAAATACCTTCATATTTTTGATATTCATCCAAGCGTTTTCAACTTATACTGGTTTTTCTAAAAGCAATATCTAGATCTTCCGATGATTATATTCTCGAATCTAGATTCAAGCGACACATTTTTATTCTTTTTCTTCCTTAGAAAATTAATAAAATAAACTAGTTTTAAAAAAGAAAATGTTTCACTATGGAAACTTGACTCAAATTTATCAATAAGAATAGCATTGTCACTTTTCACTTCGCAACTTTTTTTTTACTGATGTTACTCAGTCAGCATCTCACAAAGTGTGAAAGTTCGGAGATTTATTTGGCCGAACTCGTAGACCATCACCAATTTTGTAATTTTACTTTGTTTTGATTATTTTTAATAAAATTTAGATCTTTATCTTTTTTTTTGTAATCAGTGATAACAACTTTTCATTTAGTATAGGCAAATTAGGTAAAAATATCTAATACTGTTGAACAAGCAGCGCTTTTGATCCGACATGAAACATTTTGTCGGCAATTGAATTTAGGAAAAAAGCAACACTTTAAATTTATGCATTATTGAAAAGGTCGAAAAACGGTTTTTAAAAAAAAAAAAAATTAGAAACAATTCAAAACATAAAATCCGAAAAGAATCGGATTTCAGAATATGCCTGATAAGTTGGTCTTGTCTGATTTTTCTTTAAAAAGTTATAATCATTTTAAAATGACAAATGAAAGTAAAAAATCATATCGTCGGGTTTTTGAAATGTAGTCCACGTCCGATTTATTTGCAAAAAGCTAAAGTTAAAAACTTCAAAATTCCATACCAAAAATTGAATTCCAAAATACTTAAAAAAATTTTTCGCAAAACATCAAAAATGTCGATGTATAGTGTTGTTTTAACCCGACGATATGTGCATTCTCTAATGATTTTTAACTTTCATGTTGTCATTTTCAAATGATAATAGCTTTTTATTTGAGACCACTTCATAACTCATTTTAAACACAAAGAATAGTACAAAATGTTGCATTTAAAAGAAAATACATACCAATATTATTTGTTGTGTCCTCTACATAACCTCAAAAATGGTGTTTAATGAACTTTTAAGTCAGGATATCTGAAAAACCATACAACGTGACAGACCAATTCTGAGTCCGGATTCGGATTCAGCATCGACAAATTCATCGAAAATGACAATTTTTGTTTTAAATTGTTTCTACTTTTTTTCAAAACAAACTTTTTTCGACCTTTTTCAAAAATATCATAAATTCAAAGATTTGATTTTATTTTCTAAATTCAATTGTCAACAAAATGAGCAATGTCGGATCAAAATCGTTGCTTGTTCAACAAAATTAGATATTCAGGCCTGTTCCGTAATCCGTGTGGTTTCAATTTTCATTTAGGAGGCTTTTTCATGAAAATGGTGAGTCACACGATTAAAAATAAGTATCTTTTTTTGTGGAGGTTGTACAAATAACATTGATTGGCATTAGCGAAAAAATAACCGTTTAGGAAATATTATTAAAAAACCACAAAAAGTCGAAAAATTCGACATTTTTTAATATTTTCGAAACAATCACTTTTTCGTAAATACAAATGAATTTTATTTGTAGAACCTGTAATTCTCAAAAAAAAAGATCCTAATACTTTTTATCGTGTGACGACCATTTTCATCATGACCATTTTCATCAAAAAGCCTCCTAAGTGAAAAGTAATTGAAACCACGCGGATTACGGAACAGGGTTGATTAAAGCCTTCTTTACCAAATTTGCCTGCACTTATTTTCAAAATTCAAATAATGCCCTTAATATTGTTTTTTGAATATATTTTTTGTGTGGGTAGTAGGCGTGTCCGTTGACCGATTTCGTTCATTTTCAATCAGACGAGCTAGCTTTGATGACGTAAGCTGTGTGTCAAATTTCAGTAAATTATCTTGGCCCGTTTTCCTAAGAGAAATCTTAGAATTACGGTCTTGGTTTTATAATAGCAGTTGTTGCGTTGTAGCAAATGCAAAATTATTTGAAATAACAAAAACAAATTCTATTGATTTTTCAAAAAACTTTTCAAATATTTTTGCATTTGCTACGATGCAACAAGATCTTGAATACGGCTGATCTACCATATATTCGGAATTTTGTATAAACTATTTTCCTCAGCTATAGTGAAGAGAAACACTAAGCCAAGCTATTAAAACATACAAACATATATTTGAAAAAATTTATTATTAACTTTTCTAAAAAGAATGTCATCTTTATCAGACTGTTTTTGGTAAATTAAATTAAATTGATTAGTGATTAGTTGACTAATTGAAAAGTTCTTTGGGAAATTGTGGCATGAAGTCATATTTCATAGGTTGCTTCTTGGATGTATCTGCTTTGATATCATCATATATAAAATCCCTAAAAAAAAATGTTAAAAAAGTAATAAGAAATTCGAATTTAAAGCACTATTTAAATATCACTCACTCTTCATTCGCTAATGTAATGTTAATGCGTCCTGTTGAAATTTCCGTAGGGCGTATAGAGCCAAAGAAATCTGTAATTGGCACCTTATTTGGATCACGATTATATAAGTCTTTACGCACTCCTACTGTAGAAATGCAGACACGTTTGGGGCATACTTGTAACTAGATGAAAAAATTGATTATGTATTTTTAGTACGCAAATATACCAGGAAATTTTTAATTTGCAGCAATAAGACTCACGAATTCACCCATTGTTTTTTCGCTGTTTGGCTGTACTTTTTCTAAAAATTCTAATGCATAGTAGGTGTAGCGATCGATCATGTAAACTCCAATTGAGGGATCTACATGATGCTGTAGATTAATTAAAAAATAAGTAGTATTCATTAATATTCTAAAAGGTATTCATGAGTTCTTTTACTTACAGATAATGAATCTTCTCCTACTAAGCTACTGGCAACAGCTAATACATTTGGTGAGGTAAATTTTTCATATAGTGATGCTGCTTGGCAGGTGTCCACCATCAAAAACAATTCATTGTAACTAAATAGCCAAAGACAAAAAAAAGAGTTGATCTAACATATAGTTTAAACGAGTTTGAAAAATTCTTTTACCGCTTCTTTTCCCACATTTGTTCAACTGCATCGGCCAGCTCTTGGCTGGTGATTTCTTCGGAATCTTGAAACTTTAAGAAACCATCGCCACCATGTCCAGTTAGATAAATTAAAACATTACTGCCTGCATCTGTGAGTAGTTTTTTAGACCGTGCGGTACCATTTTGATTACGTCCTGTAAGCAAGCGCACAAAATTCTCCACAGTTACCTAAGACAAAGTGGCATAATTTACTGACAATTGCTCGTTTATTATACACACTACTTAGTATTACTAAAAACTTCCCCTCAAGTATTTTCGAAATAAAACTTTTTTAGTCGCGCTAGTGTTAAAATTTCAAGGCCGCGAAATTTCGTCTTCTTACTATTATTTTGGCGTGAACGCAACAACGCGTTAAGCTGGGGTTGTAACTTTATGCTTCCGAGTACGTTCTTTTTAAATCTTTCATCCATTTGTATACCCTATACCCAGGGTATATTCACTTTGTCGTTCTGTTTGTAACACAGAGAAGGAGGCGTGGCAGGCAAAGAAAAGTATATACATTCTTGATCAGCGTCACCCCTGAGTAGATATAGTCATGTCCGTCAGTCTGTCTGGCAGGCTGTGTGTGGAAATATTTTTCACAAGAAAACTAACAAAAATAATTCGATGAAATTTGGTACATTGAATGGGATTGAAAGTGAGCGAAGTTGGCCAACGGACACGCCTACCGCCCATACAAAAAATATATTTAAAATGCAGTACACAAAAACAAGGTAAACTCAGAAAAAATGGCGTGGTACCTCCCATATAAGCAAAAGTTTTAAAATGTTATACTGAAAGCGTTTTTTTTTTAAAGAATGAATCCAAATTTTGTACAAATATTTGGAAGTTAGTGCAATTTCTGAGCAAAAACTAAGTGAATTCAGTCAAGAAGGCGTGGCACTTCCCGTATAAGCAAAATTTTCAAAATACTGCATACCCTTACAAGTTTCTTATCTTTTTAAGACCTAGTGTCCTATATAGTTTAGCCAAGTGTGGCGTTTAATGTTATACAGATTATATGCATAAGATTCGGTTATTTGACATATATGAGTTTTCAACATAATATCATCAATTCTACACTACTTCACTTTTCGTGAAAACAGAGCCCAATTATATTAATTTCTAACAAAATGCCAGCCAATTCATAGTATGACATTACTTTTTCCTTTAAAAGGACCACTATTAAAATAAGCAACATATACCAGTCAAAAAGTGTGCACAAACAGAAAACTTCCATGGCAGTTTTTCACGATTATACTCTTTATATCTTTCAAATAGATTGCATATTTTAATGAAAATGGTATGAAGGAGCCGCTTTCCATAAAATGATTTTGATTCTTTAATTCACTGATTTTAACTATGGTTTATACAAAATTCGCCTTTGGAAGCTTATCTAACTTGACTTAAGCTATACACATATTATGTGTCGCCAAAAATATAGTTTACATACCTCGTAGCCCCGATAGTCGACTTCAACATCATCACCGTATACATTTATGTGCTGATTAGCGTTATTGTAAACTTGTCCTGGACGAGGATTGCGTGGATTGCAGGCCATATCATCAGCAATCATAAGAATAATTTGTGAGTCGGGTATTCCAAGTCGTTTCACTGAACGATATATGGAAAGTACATTGGCCACATGACGATAGTTAAACCAAAAACGTGAAGCATCTACAAGCACTGCCCAGTTGTTGGTGTGCGTTGAGCGCTGTACAGATTTTACGTATTTCTCCGGCAATTGAGTCTGGAATTTTTCTTTTGTTGAATTTCATTTTCATTTATTTATACAATGTAAGATGTGAGCAAAATATTTGGTAATACTTCGGCAAAGTGGCTCCAGCCATATTTCCGTCCCAAAAAAAGATGGTATCGAATTACTAATTCGATACCATCTAATTCGGAATTAGCGGTTTTTTTTATAATATCAGATCACTCTTACAAGGGGCAGAAGGTTTTTGAATCGAAAAATCATGTTGTTGACTCAAAAATCGGCAATGTCGGGAGTCACTTTTCATCACTGATCCGCGGCCGAAGGCCGCCGCGAAGCCGGTGTTGGATTTTTGGGAGTTTTAAATCCTGAGTTGCGGCCGCAGGCCGCCCACCTACCCCTACTCTTATGAAAAAGCCTATAATATATCCAACACCTAGTTTGCTAGCCACAGTAATTTTACATAAGGGTAGGGGTAAGTGGGAGGCCTGCGGCCGCAGCTCAGGATTTAAAACTCCCAAAAAGCCAACACCGGCTTCGCGGCGGACTTCGGCCGCGAATCAGTCTATAATATGTATATCCAACACCTAGTTTGCTAGCCACAGTAATTTTTCATAAGACTGGAGCCACTTTGCCGAAGTATTACCAAATATTTATTAATTTATCCCTGCAGCATATAGCTAAAGGAATATTGTAATAACTTAATTTAAATTATGAAACTCACCTCATCACAATGCACAGTAGCTGTTATTATTGACAAACTTAAAGCTATACTCCAAAATACATGCATTTTATTTATTTTTTTATAAACTATGCGGTTTCTGTTTTAATTTTCACAGCTGTTCGAACTGTCAAACATGAATAGCCTGGTTCACACTTTCAAATATATACATTGCAGTCAGTGTTGCCGCGTTCTAAAGAAAAAATGTATCTCTAAAACTATATCTGTGGGCTTTTGAAAAAAAAAAACCTAAGTCGAGATGAAACAATTCTCCAGGATTTTAGTCATAAATATAAAATTTAAATACGCTTCTATTGTCTCTATGATTTCTTGTTCCAGAGATATAAGGGTGTCCCATAGTTCACGCAAGATTTGAACTTAGCGCCATTCGTGCGGTGAAGTGTTATTTTTAAGATTAATAAAAATTTATGATAAGAGTCACATTATTTGAAAAGTAGTTAATCAGTTTTTAGACTCTGCTGTAAAGTTGCCAATTTCGAGTTATTTTGTCAAAAGTCCACAGATATGTATCAAAATGATAAATAAAGTATCAAAACAAATTAAAACAAAATTTACAAGAATTTTAATTTGATTTCAAACAAAATAAATAGAAGATGTCAATCGTCAGTATTTAATTTTTATCGGGTACTCGACTAAAAATTTGTTTTGGCATGCCTAAAAATACATTAGGCCCTTCCCTCGACTGTGAATAGCAACGTAATCGATGGCTGTTCTATCATTTTGTTTTAATAGATGAATTTATTTCGCCGGAATATTTTGCGCAAATAAAAGAGGAAATGGTTAAAAAGTAAGAATTTGTGTCATATTAATGGTTTTACAACAAATAATTGTAATAACTTATACATTAGAAGTTATTTTGCTATTTGCAGAGCAAATCTGTTAAGTAACAAAAGGCAACTTGGACGGTTGGTGGAATTGATGGAGCAAACTTTGCTTTGCAGTTGCTGGTATTTCCGTAGATTTGAAGATGCTTTTCATTTGGCCATCTTCTTCTATATATTTTCAAAAGATTGTATGAGTTCCCCAGTTGGCGTCTTTTCCTGGCCAATTCCACATGGTTTTTTCTTTCCTCAGTGTCGTTGGATCACCAAAGCTCCAAGCAACTATTTTTTTTCATAAATTTATCCCAAAACATTTTAAATTTAAATAAAATCTTTCACAAATTATTGGAAATAAACTGCTGTCAAAATAAAACATTCACAGTATGAAGCTGTCAAAATAAAATATTCACAAAATTTAAAGTCACAATGGTAATTCTTTCTATTACGTTCGCAATACATATATAGCGTTTATCGATCGCAATCGATGGCAATAGATTACCGCAATAGGGGTCTTATGCTGGAATTAGCCAAGAAGTAGCGGTTGCAGGTTGCTTGTCAACGTAGCATCAATTAGTGAAAATGGTAGGCAACGTTCGAAATGTCACCTTACAACTTAAAAATTACTTGAAAAATTCCAGTTTTTGTAAACAAGCATCCATTGTCATACTTATTTTAATTAATTTGTTCAAAAAAATCCATTTATAACATCCAAATTTAATTTATTTTATCTAACAACGTAGCGCGACGTTTGAAAATCTAATTTCAACAGGTCTCAACGTTGCGTACCGCTACTTTGCGATTTCACTAATCGCTTACACGCTTCTGCCATTTGATAGATTTTGACAAAAGTCACGTTACGAAACGCTACTTCTTGGCTAATTCTACCATTAGTTAAGACTGTGGTGTAGTGATGGGTAACGCAACGCTGTGTTGGTGTTAAGTAATCAACGCACCAAAAATCGCTGCTTTACCCATCATTACTGTGGTGAGCTGTTTGACAGCTCTAAGACTGTTGCCGGAATAGCCCACAAAACATATTTCACTTTTTTCTGTTGATCATAACTTTTCCCATGATGATGAAGCTGGTACCTGTATTTTCTCAATATTTTTCTTTGGTTAGATGTTCTATGTATCTAAGTATACATCATACAAAACTTTAAGACAGATTCAAATTTATATGCAAATATGTATCGAGCCCTAACCTCTTAAAAGACTTAACCGACAGACTTAACCGCATACGGTGTGGTACAAAAATTAAAACGACTTTTGCTATTACTCCGTAATTGAGGCGCTGCGAACATTAACGCCCTAAGTCGACTTACGGCGTTTTTGCGCACATCGCTTTTTTGAAAAGCTTAGGTCCTGCAATATATCGCCGGTGCTTACGAAGAAAATCTTCCAACCGAAAGTTGCGGCGAAGAAAATCTTTTTTTTGAAATTGCGGCGAAAAAAATCTTTTTTGTAATATGCGGACAAGAAAATCACTTTTTATAAAATGCGGCGAAGGAAAGCACTTTTTACAAAATGCGGCGAAGAAAATCACTTTTTACAAAATGCGGCGAAGAAAATCACTTTTTGAAAAAATAATTTTTTCAGAGAAATTTTTCCTATTCCTTTTTTCGAAAAAATTTGCATTAAAGAGTGATTTTTTACGCTGTATTTTTAAAAAAGAGATTTTCTTCGCCGCATTTTGTAAAAAGTGATTTTCTTAGCCGCATTTTGTTTTAAGTTATTTTCTTCTCCGCATTTTGTAAAAAGTGATTTTCTTGTCCGCATTCGCACAAAAAAGATATTTTTCGCCGCAGTTTGAAAAAAAGGATTTTCTTGTCCGCATTTAAAGATAGTCTTCGTAAGCACCGGCGATATGTGTACTTAATTTCAACTTACGATCACAGAATGTGGTAGAGCAACATGTATATACTGTTTGAAGTGTTGCGGGCAAGAAGGGCATAGTACGACTTGGGGCGTTTCTGCATAAATCAGTTCGCACATTTACAAATAGTTAAGATGCAAGTAATTTCATTCCCCACATTTAAAAAAAAAAAAAAAAAAATCATTAAAATCGGAACACTTTTGCTGATTTCCCAAACAAAGTGCTAACGATACCAGGTAAAAAATTAAGATGCAAATGTATGCATGCATTTTATAAAATTAAAATTTTAGAGAAATAAACAAAAACGCACATTTATAAATAGTTGAGGTGAAAGTATATTTCATTCCTTTCATTTAAAAAAAAATCATTAAATTTGGAACAGTTTTGCCGGTTTCCCAAACAAAATGCTAACGTTACTTCAGTGATAGTCAAATGAATTTATGCAAAACCGCCCTATAAATTAAATTTTCCTTCTTCGATAATTCTGTCAATATGCATAAGTTATATGTATTAGCAGTAATTATTTACTCATTTTATTAGTGTGAATTGAATAAATTGGTTTTCCAAGGTTTAAATGATGGTTTGTTCTTTTTACAGCATTTAGAAACTTTAAATTGAATTATCTCGAAATGCCATTTTTCGACTTGAAGAAAATACGTATAGACGGGAAATTTAAATTCCTACCAAAAAACGAAAGTCAAAAATCATGTCGGTTGCCTTTCTGGGGGTTAGGGTTCAATACTTATGTACAAAAATTGAAAAATTCTGGAAAGTATGTTTTTCACTGTCACCCTAATGTACATGTATTTTATATTAAAATATTTTATAAATAAACATTAAAATTATTAAAATTTCTTATAAATAAACAAAAGCGCAAATTTTTAATTATAGATTTGGAAACAATTTTAGTTCTGCGCATTTAAAAAAAAAAAACAACTAAATCGTACAAGTTTTGAGTGTTTCCAAAATAAAATGCTCATGTTACTCCTCTTACTCTAAATATCTAAATACGTAAAATCATAAGAGTTATTCACGATCTGGAGTATAATTCATTACAAGTCTTTTTAGCCATTTTTTGGCTTTTTTTCAATTTGATTCAATTGCTGTCTGGAATACTAGAGGAAACATGTGTTAGAATGTGGTATAAAAAGTCGAACTTTAATAAACTTACTTGCATTTTTATGCTTTAATGTCAATAAATTTGATGTGCCCTTATTTTATGTCTTCTCAATGTAGGTTTTACAGCAAATGATAATCCGCAGCAATCGCAAGCATAGGGACGCTCATTTGTGTGAGTTCTATGATAAAAAATAATTAATTTTTGCTGTTAAAAAAGAACACAGGCATGTGAATTTCAATTTTCCCTTCAAAAAGTGACGTCAGTAATTGCCATACCTAAGTTGGAGCGTCAGCGTTATTTAACCATCTCTGTCTGTTTCACTTCCAAGCAATTTATATGAAGCACAGCGAAACAGAGGCGGTCAAATAAAGGTTCAATTTAGGTATCGCTTACAGTAACTAGAATATGTTGTTTTTTAAGAATTCTGAAATATCGTTGCTAGAATTTAATTTCTAATACGTTGCTTCTCTTTGGAGACAAGAGAACTTCGGTTATTTTATTAGAGCATTTACGCAAGCCACAACTCGTATCAGCTCCGAAAACTAGAAAAAAAGGACTAAATATGAGATCTTTTATGGTTGAGTTTATCTTTTTTCCTTTGCGAGTTATTTGCTAAAGTTATACATGAAAAAATTTTATTTTGTTTTAATTTTGGTTTTGTTTGGATGTCTTTCATTTTATACAAATTAGGATGAACCGATTTGTTTGGAAGGAAATTTAACAGATTCGGTTCAGTGAAAATCGAAAAGTTTGGATAATTTTAAGAAACTTTGCCGAAGATAGTACATATTTTCTTTGCCGTTCAACCCCCCCCCCCCCCCCACTTTTAACAAAATAGATTTGTCCTTATTAATTTTTTTTTAATACTCGGAAAATAAGGAATTTTCTGCCAAATAATTCCAAGTGAATTTTTTTTACCGGAATAATCTTTATTGATGCATGAAAAGTAAAGTGTGAAAAGTCCATTGCAAAATTGTGTTTGCATAAAAAGTTATTCAAAATGTCAAATGTTGCAAAAATCACCTTTTTGCAAATATCTAGCTAACGGTAACTTTTGCAGAAAAATATTGCCCAACAATTTTAAAGCTCAAAAAATTTTCTATAGAATGCTGTCAAAAAAGTATTCGTAAGGCTTATAGTTCACGAATTATAAAACCTTGAAAAGCAACTTTCATATAAATCTGCACATTTGTGCACAGCGATATATCTTTAGATAAGATATCTACTACAAGCTGCACGAAAACATTACATTTTTTAATAGGTAGTTTTCTGAGCTACAAAATTGTTCCCCAAAATTTTTCTGTAGATGTAACCGTTAGCGAGATATTTGCAAAAAACTGATTTTTGCAACCTTTGACCTTGAATAACTTAATATGCAATCACAATTTTGCAATGGACTTTTCACACTTTATTTTTGATTCATTTATAAAAATTATTCCAGAAAAAATTAAAATATATACTTTCTTGGGCAAAGTTTCTCTAAATTATCCAAATTTTACGATTTTCACTGAGTCATACCTGTTAAAACATTCGGGCCTTCCTAATACATACGGCTTTATTTGTTATTTCCAAAATTCGGAATTTGTTCTACAGTTGAGAGGCGGTATAGGAGAAATAAAGCCAAAAAATTCTGACTTTATTTCCAAAAAAATTTGTCACTTTATTTCCTGATAAGTTTTTTCTTTTTGTAAGCCACATTACTTTTGGGAGTAAAGCAATAATTTTTGAAAAAAAAGCGCAAGAAAAGTTTTTGGAAATGAGGCCAACATTTGGCATAAAGATTTTTTGGCTAAATCTGAAAAATTAAAAATTTTTTGTGAGTATTAGATAATCTCAAATATGCTAGCAATTCGTGTTTTTTGCTCTTGAAAGCAAGAATATTTCAGAATCAAAATTTATACCGAATTAAAAATATAGTAAGATCATTAATCATATTTCGAAGGGAAAAAAATGGACTCCTGTATTTGTTATAAATTTCAATTTCCTCTAACCGATGATGGCTATTACGGGACGAAGAATCTGAAAAAGCTTTTGGGCAATACGAACATTTATATGGACGTTCGCCAGTATGTATTCTCATGTGGCGATCAAGATGAGCCTTTTGAAAAAAAGTATTTTCACAAACTCTAAGTAGGTAAAGAGAAAAAAAAAATTAAATATAAGGATAGGTATGGTATAAAATATATACAGTATACATTTCGATGCATTTAACTTACCCACATTTAAAGGTTTTAAGATTGCAATCACTCACTTTATGTACTCTAAATTTATGTGTTATCATGCCACCTTTTTGATAAAATGGTTTGTTGCAGATATCACAAGCATACGGACGCTCATTAGTGTAAGTTCTAGGAAGAAAAAAAAACTTTTTTAACATTTTTTCTGTTGTGAGGGAGCGTTTAATTGCACAGGCCTACAAAAAATTTTACCATAAACCAGACTATACTTTTTCGATGTATTTTCACGTGTTGAATCCAAATCCGGGTTCAGAATTGCTCTATTGGCTCAGGTTTCCGAGATATCCTAACCTGAAAGTGCTAAAAACACTGTTTTGGCCTATATTCACGCTTATACATATATATCATCGCCTATCGATTTTTACTCCAAAACCTGTATACATCATCTTAAAGTATGACCCATAATCTTTTAAATACCGTTGAGTTTGCTCAAATATCTTTTTTTTTTTTCACTGAGATATGCCACTTTGAAAAATTCAAACTTTATGAATTTATGTATGTGAACAAACAACTCTTTCCACAAACCCATCAATCCAAACAGCCAAACCTGAATTTTTTTGAATTTTTCAAAGTGGCATATCTCAGTGAAAAAACAGATATTTGAGCAAACTCAACGGCATTCAAAAGATTAAGGGTCATACTTTAAGATGATGTTTACAGGTTTTGGAGTAAAAATCAATAGGCGATGATATATCACCGTAAATATAGGCCGAAACGGTGTTTTTAGCACTTTTAGGTTAGGATATCTCGGAAAAGTATAGTCTGGTTTCTGGTAAAATAACTTTGCCAAATTTTGTAGGCCTGTGTTATTCAAGTAAGCAAGCTTGGGGGTAGGGTATTCAATATGTAATACATACACGTGTATCCTACGTTAGCTAAATAATACAAAATAACGAAAGTGTTTCCACAATATTAATAATTATAGGATTGTTCGGTACCAAGCCCAAATATTGACGGTTGCACAAACGTCGCAATTAACAAATTTATGTAATTTATAATAATGAATTTTACTTTAATAAATAAACCCGTTTTCACATCTGTAAACCTATTGCTTTAGAAAAATTCTTATGTCTTATTTGGGGGAGTGGGTTGTAGTTGAGTCAATGAAACTTTTCGTCGGAAGACCTCAAGAATAACTCGATTTCGATGATTTTTTTTTTTGAACCGGGGGAAGGTGTGCCCTAAAAAGAAAAATGCTCACGCTGCGCAGTGCACGCCCCACTCCCATATAATATTTGGTAAAATAAGAGTATACAATAGAGCGGATCAAATTGTTCGAAACTAAATTTTTTGACCTGGTAACATCCAGTTTCGGATTTTTCGTCAAATTTTATGTCAAAAGCTCCTGAGGACCATATATGTGCGGTGAATTTCGAGGCACCATAAAATCGTCTGAAGTTTTGAGTGTTTTTTTCTACTGCGAGATTGTCTTTGAAAATTTAGATCTTCCGAACGATTTATTGTAGTACAATGATCTTGGCTTCTTTGGAAAGGTGTTGCTGCGTTTTATTAATTTATGGCCAATTTTTAGAAAAACGTCATCGGGTTCTAAAGTTATGAGCTTCTGAATGAAGATATATGAAATACTAAATGTATTAGAAATCACATCTTCTTTCATTTTTCTTTTGACTTTAAAATTTTTTTCTAGTGCATAAAAATACCTTTCTTACGAGGGTCTATTCATCAAGATACGACTAGCCATTCCAAAGCTATGACACTTTTGAATGAAATCAGTTGAGAACTTCAAACAAAGTGTATTAAAAATCACATCTTCTTCGAAAAAAAAAACTTGTAACTTTATAGCGCATAAAAATACTTTTCCAACTCAGGTCTACTTTTCAAGATACAGCTAGCCATTCTAAAGTTATGATCTTTTGAATGAAAGCAGATTCTGAATTAAGTGTATGAACAAACGAAATACTTGTTCTGTTAATTTAGAAGCAAGTAATTTAGTAGGTTTATTCACTTAATCCGAAATATAGTGGTAATTTTTCATCCGATCTTGGACCGCAAGGGCTCAAAATTTTTGTGATAAAATGTGTTATTGATGAAAATAATAAAATTTTATCTTTCTTAAGTTTTTGGTCCGGAAATGGGTTTAGTAAAATATTGAGAGATATCCTTTCATTAAAGGCTTATAACTTGAAGAAAAGGACTAAATTTAGAAATGATTGGAATACGGATTTTTGGTGGTAGTTTTAGCTATCCGTATCAAATGACAAAAAATAATTTTACTTTATGCTGTTTTAGTTATTTAGCTTTAAGTAGGTTTCAAAAAAATGTTTTGTTCACTTTTGGGAGGGAATAACTCCGGATTCTGACATGATGCAAAAAAAAAACCAAACTTAGAGTCGTAATAAGAAGATTAGATTCTACTATAAACGGCTTTAAAAACCGAGGACGGAAACTATGGTTGGACTGAACGGGGGTTAGGGGATTTAAAATGGACCACCATCCAGGTTTTTTTATCCTCTAACCCCCGTTCAGTCCAAACATAGTTTTCCGTCCTCGGTTTTTATACCCGTTTATGATAGAATGAAATCTGTTATTACGACTCTGAGCTTGGTTTTTTTTGTATCATGTCAGGATCCGGAGTTATTCCCTCCCAAAAGTGAAGAAAACATTTTTTTGAAACCTACTTAAAGCTAAATAACTAAAACAGCATAAAGTAAAATTATTTTTTGTCATTTGATACGGATAGCTAAAACTACCACCAAAAATCCGTATTCCAATCATTTCTAAATTTAGTCCTTTTCTTCAAGTTATAAGCCTTTAATGAAAGGATATCTCTCAATATTTTACAAAACCCAT
Organism: Calliopum simillimum; assembly: GCA_951812925.1. Taxonomy (NCBI): domain Eukaryota; kingdom Metazoa; phylum Arthropoda; class Insecta; order Diptera; family Lauxaniidae; genus Calliopum; species Calliopum simillimum. The sequence continues at coordinate 87,609,480 of OX638372.1, forward strand.
TTCCGGACCAAAAACTTAAGAAAGACAAAATTTTATTATTTTCATCAATAACACATTTTATCACAAAAATTTTGAGCCCTTGCGGTCCAAGATCGGATGAAAAATTACCTCGAAATTCACCACACATATATGGTCCCTAGGGGTTTTTAACTTAAAATTTGACGTAGAATCCGAAACCGGATGTTACCAAGTCAAAAAATGAATCGATCCTCTCTAGTATACAAGTATCTTATAATGTTCACAAAAAATGGGCGTGGTACGCCTAGCTCCCATATGACCTAAAATGTATTTTGATTATAACTCTTACATTTTTCATCAAAAATTGTGGTTATTTTCAAATGAAAAAAAAAAAAAAAAAATGTTTTTCCTTACAGAAGTAGCAATGTTTTAATGTCATGGGCAAAAGGAGGGTAAACAATACTTCAAGTTAGCAAATCTTTCTAAAAAAATCGCTGGGACCAAGTGAAACTTTTTTTGGCGCTCTAACATATTACATACTTGATAGAAATTTAAAGTTTCTTAGAAATATGCAACTTTTTCCGTTATTTTTTTCTTTTATGAAAGTTAGTGATACACCAAAATATTCAAAAAAGTTGTAGCCAAAAAAAAAAAAAATATTTAAAATTGTAAGCAAAACTTGTCCACCGATTTGCATTTGGCATAACTATGTATAATCTTAATTTTCGATATCAAACAGTTTTCTATGTTCTGACGTCAAAACTATTTTATTTGCTCGGTTGTTTTTCAAAATATCTTACCGAAATTTTCCGGAATCAAATGTTTTTTTTTTTTGAAGAATAACAATTCATTCAGAAAAATTTGACTAAATTAAATTATAAGGCATATCCAGTGATTGAAACGACTAATCGGACAGCGCGTATAGCTTCTTTTGGGTGATTATCGTAAGGAAATAGAAGATTTTAGTTGGAAAAAAATTATGCAGAAAATTTTATTTATTTTTCTAGTATTGGTCGGTACCAACAAAGCAAAAAAATGTTGCTCTAAATACCATTCAATACCATATTTTTTAGCGTTTTGCTTTACATTATCTTTCGAAATATTAAGGAAACTAAACTCATCCATTTTACTATCGATAAAAACTAAAATCGCTACAACAGCAATGGACTTATAGCCCCAACGCACTACAAAACTGCCCCATGATTCGCTGTAGAACCCATATTTTTAATATTAAATTCAGTGTTTGGTTGTCGCCAAATAAAATAAATAAGGTCTTATACAGAAAAGTATTCCGTGTGATTCCAATGGCAAAGCTTATGTATGGTGACAACCAAACACTGAATTTAATATTAAAAAAATATTCCTTCTACAGTGAAACATGGGGCGCTTTTGTAGTGCGTTGGGGCTATAAGTCCATTGCAGGTATCGCGATTTTGGTGTTTATCGATGGTAAAATGGGTGAGTTTGGTTACCTTAACATTTCGAAGGATAATGTTAAGCAAACGCTTAAAAACATGGTATTGAAGAGAGTTTTGCATTTTACCATTATAGAGACACGAATCATTCTTTCTATGTTGCGTAATTATAGCTGATACAAAACTGTTACAAGCTATTGTAAACGCCTCCTCTATCACCTGGCATCAATGTGATATAAAATTTATGAACCAAAATTACCTTTTAATTGCTATCCTAATTCAAAATTTGAAAAAATTAGTAAATTGTGCATGCCGCTTATGAGTAGGCAGTGATGTGTTGAGCTTAAAATTACGATAACTCGTAATTTTGACTTTGGACGCCATTTTTCTAATATGGCGGCACGAGCGACCACGATTCCAGGTAGCAAAGTTGAAATTCTGAAAGAGGACATCGAAATCTATAAAATACCTCATTTGCAAAAATCCCGCAAAAATTTCCAGGCAAAACTACCAAATAACTGTGCTATAGTTTTTATCTTCAAAACTTGATATAGTTTAATCGTTTTTTTCTTCTCACAGATATCCTAACCTAGCAACGCATCGGAGGCGTGGCAGGTATACAAAAGTATTTATGTTCTTTACAAGCGTCATCTCCTGCGTTGATATAGCCATGTCGGCTGTCTGTTCTGTCCCATCTCGTGGGATTAAAAAAAAGCGAAATCGGTCAAAGTACACGCCCACCGCTCATAAATAAAAATTATTTGAAATACAATAACAGCAAAATACATCCTAATAATAGAAATAGTAAGGGAAAGTTCTGAAGAAAAAAACTTTGTGAACCAGGATAAAAAGGCGTGGCACCTCCCATACAAGCAAAATTTCCAAAATGTCGTATTTCATGCGCAATGTTATATAATGCAACTAAGTTTTTAACAGACACTTGAATCAGTCGAACCAAGCTCAGAGTGAAAACTTGGCTCGAACAAAAGAACGTGGTACCTCCCATACAAGCAAATTTTGCAAATTGCCTTAGTTCATGTGTTTCAAATTAAACTTTTAAAAACTTTATAAAAACAACTTAGAAAAAGGTGGAAAATAAGTAAAACTCGCGGAGTTCGTTTTTAAGTGACTTTATTGTTTCAATAGCATGTCGTTCAAACAGGGAGCGAGAAGCGCTGCCCACACAACAAGAGAAGGAAAAGAAGAAGAAATGAAAACATAGAAAAAACCTTAGTCAACTAGAACGAACACCGCTGTGCAAAACACAGGGTGTTCATTGCTGGTGTAAACATTCCGCCCGCCTTGCAAGAATGCAACATCTGAAAGTTGGATATAGAAAACTATCATAAGGAAGAAGAAAACAAATATGGAAATAAGAACCTCTTACTTGGCACGCGGTATGAAGATCACCAGGAACAGGGTCCTGACAGAACATAGCCGAATATGGTGTTCTGTGCTAAAGTCTGGCCACTAAGGGTAGGGCACACGCCTGATAGCATAATCTTGGGGTAGATCTCTACCCCAAGCCGGATGTGTACCAGCGCTGATTTAAAAAAGCCTGGATCGGCTAACTTCAAATTGATGAAAGGCTCTTGAGCACTTTCATCAAGTGTACGCGGGGGAGTCACCAGCTCACACCTTGCGTCAACGACCGCCATAACATCGATGGTCGTGCTTGTATCGTTCCCCGCCCGCAACTGCAATGCACACACCTCTTCACCGTTGAAGTAAGAAGTACGCAGACGCCACTTCCTTACCAAAGACGTGGAAATCAAGGTTTTTGGTGAACAAACGTCTAATACCGCACGCTCCATCACAAGGCGCCCATCCACAAGGACACACGTCAGCACCGTGGGTAACAGCGTTACCATGCGTTGCAGGGTCAGCGCAGAAAGTGTTGCAGGGGCAGGGCGCTTCGGGACGTGAGCCCTAGTCGAGGACGGACTAGGCCCTGACTGTGATCTCTGACGGGGCGAACTAGGCTCCGTATTTGAATCCTGAAGCGCTGCCTGTACACGGTGGTGACTGGGATGTTTTCCCTGGGCTTTTTTTGCTTTTGTCTTTCGACCAGCTCTCCTTCCTCGGGACCTTTTGGAAGTTGACTGACCAGAACGCACCCGAGTGCGTGAGTGCAACAGAGTGTGGTGATCATCACCACAGTGGTGACATCTTCCGGTGCTACCGCAGCCCTGGCGCAAGTGACCTGAGGATAGGCAATTGGAGCAATATCCATGCAAGTATACTACCCTTAATCGACCCTCAAGGTTCTCGTCCAGGAACTGAGGACACCTCAAAAGACTATGCTCCAACGAGCACAGACGACACCTGGTTTGACGTGCCACCTCTGCCACACTTCTCACCACATCCGGAGAACGCTCTCGAACAGTCGCGGGTTCACTTACTTGAACCTCGGATTTTGCCTGGACAATTAACTCTTTCATAAAATCACCAGCGACGGATGAGGAGGAAAGCATTCTGAAAAGAGACAAGTTAAAGACAAAGGATTTTATTTCAAAGAGGAAAAAAGTAATTCGACTTTTATACCGTTGGAAGCAGAGCAAGTTTGATTATTGGTCGCGTGATACGACCACGCTCGGATCAAATGTCAGCAATGAGAGTACGACAGTCGTTACCTGGATAGGTTTTTATTATCCTACCTAACCGCCACTTATTTGCTGGTAAATTCTTTTACTTAACGACAACTAAGTAAATCATTAAGGCAATTATCTTTTTGTAGAGACTTTCCCTAAATGTCAGCATTTTCGTAAAAAAAGATGTAGTATAATTATAGGAGCTAATTGTTTTCTGCATTGCTCTTGAATTCTATAACGACAAACTTCAAAATGTTAACAAAGCTTAGCAATCAGCACGTTTGTAACGGAATTGAAGCTCTTATAAATTTTGCTCTTAATAAATAAATTAATAAATGATAAATAAATGGTAAAAAAAACATCCTAAAATTATGCAACAGTTTCTTTACCGAAATGATGTCGCAATACATTGCAACTGACGTTCAGGAGTTCTGCCTACTATCTGTCACGTCTCCTTCTATGCGACTCACCAACGGAAGGAGAAGAAGAATTTTGAAGTTTTTATATTTTAAATAAAAAAAAAACACTACCTCATCCGAGACAATGTTCCTAACTGTATAGTTAGTTACACATTGCAGTGACCAGGGTTCGAACCTGGGTTACCACGACCACAACGTGGGGTCCAAACCACAAGACGATCACGGCTGTATGAGGTGTTCAAAATGCCTCAGCCAAAAGACAGTCAATAGTATTTGAGGTGTTGCATGCAGCATTGTTCATTAATCAATTCAAATGAACAAATAAGACAAAAAAAAAAATACAGAAAAAGTGAAAGGAGACATTGAAATCGATAAGATTTTATAAAAGTTCAAACAGCAATACAACAAAAAATAGCTCGAAATAATATATTTTTTTTTTATGATAAGCGATTTTTAAGGCTTATTCTATTATATATGTTGTTGTAAATTTTAATTTTTAACATTCATACATTTGTATGTAGTTCCATTCATCTTACTGGTTTATTTTGTTGCATATTCTTTTATATACTAATTGAATTTAATTTGCTTTCTCTTTCCCTGTATCTATTTATTTTTGTTCTATTTTGCATAGAAATGCTATTCATTGCTTTTTGGCTAAAGCATTTTGAGCACCTCATATGGCCGTGATCGTCTAGTGGTTAGGACCCCACGTTGTGGCCGTGGTAACCCAGGTTCAAATCCTGGTCACGGCAATGTATAACTTTACAGTTATTACATTGTCACGGATGAGGTGATGTTTTTTTTTTTATTCAAAAAATAAAAACTTTTTAAAATTCTTCAGGAGAAATGTAGGGGAAGAGTACCGGGTGTGGGCACCTTTTTGTTTTCGACTCATAACTTTTGACCAAACTTATATTATGCAGACATATAAGTATCAATGGAAAGCTAGAGACCTTAGCTAACTACTGGTGAAGAAAGTAAATTGATTTCGTCTGTTTGGAAAATTATATCAAAAAAATAGTGAAGTGATTGTTTTTGACAAAAAAACAAAAATTTTTGGTTCGGCTGTGGGCACCCTTAGAAAATCGGCTAAAAATGGGAAAATATGAACAAACTCTGCTCAACGGCTTCAACAAGATCAGCGTCACTGAAAATGTCTTGATCGAAAGGCATCATGCCAGTTGCCTTGAAACCAGACTTGATTGCCAGATCAATTGTTTTACAGACTAAGCCGGCTTGGTGACGTAATTTCTAGCCCTTATTGAGATTTCTCTTTTGCCAAGCATGAATTTTTTGTACCAATCCATGCACGCCATCTGCTCCTCGGTCCACTTGCCTGGAAACTCAATACCGAGGTTTTAAGCAAAGCGGTTTGCGATATCCTTAAAGGGCCTATTGGTTCTTTCCATTCCACTAAAAAAGCGTAAAAAGGCATAAGGGCACCATTCAAATTAGTAATCTTGGCATCCACGACAATATTTCAGTAAAGCACACGCTTTAAATAAAAAAAGAAGGGTGCCCACAACCGAACCAATTCGGGACCCATACTCGAATTTGACCACCACTTTGAAAAGCAATAAGCACATTGTGTTGTGTGAACATTTTGGTTGCATTCGGTTTTGAATCACAAAATATAATAAATTTACTTCATAAATATAGATTCGATTTATCGCACTTGGAAAATGACTGAAAAAAACTTTTGGGTTGACTTTCACTTATTCAAAAATTATTTTCTTCTCAGCACAAAGGAAATGCGTCTCTTTGCTCCGGTAAATGCACAAAAACTTTGTGCTGTCATAACACTCGCTTAACATTTGTCAGATCAGCCGCATTTGTTTTTTGTCAAAAATTACGTGGGGTGCCCACGCCTCAACCATGCCAGCAGGCTGCACTCTTCCCCTACAAAAAAATCCAGAACTCAATTTTCATTCAAACTTCAAAAAAGGGTTTATTTTTTTTTTTGTCCTTTATCTCCTCTCGGGATGTAAGGCCTCTACAAAACTTCTCCAATGTAAACGATAATTAACAAGTGCCTTTAATTCGCTCTAATAATTCCCCGATTCACCTTATTTTTATTACAGCGCTCAATTGAGGATTCCATTCTTCTGTATGATTCCATTTTGTAAGATAACAGACATCCCTTGGGAATTCGCGCAGTGTGACCTATTTATTTTCATTTTAACCATATCTAAAGCAATACAGTATTTGATTAAGCCTACCACCCATTTATCTGATTCTCGAAAATGTAGAGTTGTGGTCAATCTACTGATATAAATCGACGTAGCATACGACTTTTCAAAAGGCGTGAAATTTCACTTCTGAGGTTGGCGAATTACCTACATAAGGTGGGATATGAATGTTTTCAACATTTTCCTATTAATGCAAAAATGTTTGCCAGTGAGATTTTTTCATCCCAGTCAACCTCATCTAACTAAATTCGGTGCATGAAGATATTTGCCAGCCAGCCTGCGGGATCGAATAGTTGGGATATAGTCGACAGGACTTAATTTTTAGTATAGACGACCTAAAGTTTTCGAGCAACTTCCATTTTTTAACTTTAATAAAAAGTTTTCGAGCAGAAAATGTTCTAGAGCCAGACCCGCCAATATGAATGTGGCATTGGAGGTTCACTTTTGCATAGCAAAGCCTGCAGAGTATAAAGCAAATATAAGCTCATTTCTAGCCCTTAAAGCAGTTCCAATACCATGAGCGACTGAAAGAGAGTGAAATGCTGAAGTATTTGAGCAGAAAGAGGAAATTGCTCCAGAATATAATCTATAAGTTTTAGATAAAGTGCACAATTGGCACCTCAAGTTACGCTTCTCAACTCAAAATCTTAAATTTCACCTTTAGGTGAAGTAAAGAGAATTTCGTGATATATGTAGCACCCTTACTAGTTACATTATTTTAGTTTACGATATTTCGGAGAGAAATAAAAATATCTAAACAATTTAAATTGGGTTTAAAAGAAAAGGTTTCTAAAAGCGCTTCTAACTACTACATAAAGTTATATGTAAAAAAATTATCTTTTCTTGTTATACAGCCTCTAATATAGCAAATAATAGTGCATAATAGGTAAGTTTATCTGAAAAACCATAGGAAAAAGAACAATTCTGACGCCGCTTTCGAATTCACAAAAAACATACATCGAAAATTGCTGTTTTGATTTTCGTCTGTTTTTTCAGTTTTTTTTTTATTTGTATATAATGGAGATAATGCAGCAACATAAAAGATGTAGAAAATGCAAGGATCTGATACGATTTTGAAAATATAATTTTCTGATTATACATAGTCTAAAGAGTCGAAGTACTTAGTTTTTGGTAGCATCGGGGTACGCCTTTTTTTCGTTCAAGCCAACTGTGTATGACTCTCATCAAAATTTAACAACGCTTTCAGTGGTTTCCTTTTCGTAAGTGATACCAATTGCATTTTCCGGGTGAATGGCAGTTTTCAGATGTGGTTGAAGCTGTAGTTAACGACAATCTCTCTCACGGACGCCTGATAACTACTATAGCCTAAAGTGAAACCAAACATAGTAGTCTTTTTTTGGAATGGAAATATTTCAAATATTTCTTAAGAGCAAGTAAGCACATAATTGATTTTATTCTAAGAAACAAAAACCCTAGCTAATCGACGAAATTTTGAAGAAAATTGAAAAAAGAAAAATTACAAAACGAGCAAGAGATTATTTGCGAAGAAGAGACCAAATGCCAAGCAGACCAAAACAACGCCTTAAAAAATGTAAAAGCCTCCTGAGGGAATGTCATATGTTCAACAGTAGCCCAAGACGCCGCAGAAACAAGGCCTACGCACGGTTTCCGAACTAAATCTTAAAATAACAGCCAACAAAACGTGAACTTATTAACTAAGTAACCCGATGACCAGGTTAACCGCTGGAAATAACATTCACAGGCGTTAGGAAATAGCACCCAAAAAATAACACAGGTTTACAAAAAAAAAAAAATGTCATGGCGTTTTGATCAGACTATGTGTTTCCTAGGGACTTTGACGTCCTTAATCCGAATTCGGGGTCCGTATGACCTTGAAATCTTTTTTCTCAGACGTTCTGGAAAAAAACGGACCCCGGATTCGGATTCAGAACGTCAAAGTCCTTAGGAAACACATAGTCTGATTAAAACGCCATGACATTTTTTTTTTTTTTTTTTGTAAACCGAACATTTACTTATATGAAAATAATTTGGGCGTTATTTCCTTTTTTGTTTTTGTGTGTTATTTCATTTTTATTTTGGGCTTTATTTTATTACAAAAAAAGGAAATAAAGCCCAAACTATGGGCGTTATTTTCGAAATGATAATCGCCCAAATTTATATGAAAATAATTTGGGAGTTATATAATTTTTGTGAGTTATTTCAAATTATTTGGGCGTTAATTTGTTTTTATTTTGGGCGTTGTTTGGTTTATTTTTTATTTTGTTGGGCGTTATTTCGTTTTTTTGGGCTTTGTTTTTAACGCCACTTCTACCTATTAGTCCTCGCTTTACGCTTCCCAAGGAAAGACTCCAGCGAGCCTCATTAACGGAGGTACTTAAATAAAGTCAACATGTTCTACCGTATGAATATGTTTTAAAAATAAAAATTATCTTCTTCAACACAAATAGCTTACTTGCATTCCTTCTTATGAATCTTCTTCACATGTTGCATTAAGTCTTGGTCTAGTGCAAAAGTAATTCGACAAACACTTGTAAGTATAAGGAGAAAAAATTATGAAATGTATAATTTGAATCTGAAAAGGTTTTGTAAACTTACTTGCAATCGAAGGTTTCTTTAATGTTCGGTAAGATTTCTTCTTGGGTTGTGTCAGCAGATATGTAAGTATTTGAACCCCTCAAACATTTCTGTTTTATGCTGCTTATACACGGTTCATTTTTCAATTCTTCAAGACATTCAGCATTCTCTGTTACCTAAAAAAAAATGATTCAAATTATATGGAATTTGAGCTTTTATTTTGCCTCGAAACACGATCTAAATTTGTATGTAATCAGCAAAAATGTCAGAGTTTTGATTAAAACAATTAGTTTCGCCAACTTTAATTTGTAAGTGATTGAATTTGTAAATAGTTTAGTTTTTTTAAAAATTAGTCATATGGGTAATTCCATGGTAACTCGCGTTACAAATATAAAAGTTTTGAAGAGTTTAATGAAGCTTTTGAGGCTCATCCTTCGGATTAACAAAAACAAATTTGGTTCTTAATGAACTTAATATTTTGTTCCAGTTATAGCTTAGTTGAAATTTTCAGTGACAACTTAATATTTCACCAGCAAAATAGTAAATTGTACTGGTAACTCGCGTTACCATTTTTGGACAACATGTTCAGAGAGTAAATTTCTTTCGCAGGTTTCTGCGAAATTTGTGTGTAGATTTCTTTACATTAGACATAAATGAAAGCAGCAGGATATCAATAAGTATTTCTTTATTAGAAACAACAATATTAAGTCGTATTTTTCGTAACGATTTTTAGACCAATACAAGGGGCTTTTTCTAGTTCATAGGTATAAAAATTAAAATTGGGTCAAAATATAAGAATATTAAAGAACTACTTCAGACTTTTATGCACAGGAACCAAAATTAAATAAAAATTTAATAATTGATTAACTTAGTCTATTATATCGCGATTGGAATTATTTAAGGTTTTAATACAGATAATATATTATCATCACAACTATTACCGTCACCACCAGATTCATATACTTCCTCGCAGAAGTACCGTTTTAGTTTGCTGCCAGTTTTTACTTCTTCTGATGTGCAGACAATAACTAAAAAAAGCGATAATAACCAATTGGAATGTCAAATCTTAATTTTGGCACTAAATGGTAATGTTGCTACAATTAAACATTAGTTTGGATATAGTTCAAGGTTGAAAAGAACTGTGAAATTTTTCTAAACCTTGTCCACATTGACATGGAAATACCCATATCTTGAAAACTTTAAGAGCCGAGTTTAAGCTTTGACATAAAAAATTTAAAACTCTATGAATTAACTTTCAAATGATATTGCGTTGCGAATTTTGGAAAAGTTATTTCCCTATATGTGGGTTACATATCCAAACCCAGTTCCGAACAATATGTGTCTACATATTCAGTTTTTTCAAATAATCTATTTCAGGAAAACACTAACAAAACCGGTGCTTCCAAACTAAACTACGTCAAATAAAATAAAAATCATTCTGGATAGATATTTTTAGAGGTTTTACTTACATCTTCTTTGATAAGTTTATCTTCAAATGGATTATCTAAAATCAATTTTTGATTTTTCTGTACGTTTACTTCAGCCTTTTTGTAATATATCTCCGAGCATTTTTCAATTGCATTTTCTGTAATAAATTCTTCCGCTGCTTCGTCAAAGGCGTCAAACATTTCGGAAATCATTTCATTTTCAACAATTTCTTCCTTCAGTTTCACGCTTAATTCAAGATTTTTACCATCGTCCATTTCCATATTAGATATTCTTTGTTGGTTCTCACTGTTTACGGCCGTACTAACTGATCCTTCTTTTGTAGCGAATTTAGTGGTTTTTCTCTATTAAAAACAAGCAACACATTTGTATACATCACAAATCGGTAATTTTTTGGATGTAATATAGTAATATGTATAGTTATTTCATATAGATAATATCCTTATACATATTTCTATTACTTACAACTTCTGGAACATATCTTTTTGTCTCATCGTCAAATATATTTGATGGTTCTTCAATGTTGTATTCCTCTTCAAATGCTAGTCTTTGTTGCTCCCCCTTGTCCACATCCATGGGTGCAATAAGTTCACTCAAACGCTTGTGTGAATGCTGGCAGGTCTTGCGAAATATGTAAGCCTCCTTTAGGCACTTGAGGCATTTGGTACATATTTTGTCTGGATAATGATCGAATTGCTTTATCTACATAAATATAACAAATTAAACAGTTTTTTTAATTAACTTAACACTTTACAACTTACAGGCACCCCACCGCACTCATGTATCAACAGCGTTAGATCTTTTCCATCGTCCTGATGAAAAATTGATTCTAAGCCTGTTGATGGCTGGTGCAAGCAAATACGGCACACAATCCAGTTTTCTGCAACATCCTTTAGTTTCATGATAGATATTCAAATAAAAACTTTTTTCAATACTTCATACAAGAGATTCAGGATTTAATTCACAAAGCGACTTTCTTGATTTTGACGCTTAGAGGAGTCAAAGTAATAGAGATGAGATTTTGAGGCTACAATGGTATGGAAAGTTGTCAAAATAAGAAAAACAGAACCCTGATCTTGCCTTGCTATCTGTCAAAAGACTAGAATCAAAACAAAGAATTTTGACATTATCGTAGTATAAAAAGAAGCAGCATTTGTTATCGCTGCAACCAGGGTAATTCAACCATGGCTGCCACCACATTTTGTGATCAGAAAGGTAGCATCAAATTGCAAAATCCCGATCAAAAAAAGTATATCAAAAATATATCAAAATGATATCAAAAATTTGTCAGTGACATACAAGATTTTGATAAAAAAAGGATATCACAGTGATATACGGAATGTAACGCTTTTTGTATATCACCATGATATCAAAAAAAGATATCAAAATGATATCAAAAAAAGATATCAAAATGATACCAAAAAAAGATATCAAAATGATATCAAAAAAAGATATCAAAATGATATCAAAAAAAGATATCAAAATGATATCAAAAAAAGATATCAAAATGATATCAAAAAAAGATATCAAAATGATACACAATTTTTGTACATTTCTGATACAAAAATGACAACCAATTTTGGGCCCGATAACTAAAGTGACGCAGATTATGGCCAAATTTTACAATATTGTGGTTAATCGTCGTCAACTAGTTTTTTTTTGTACTCAATTATATTTTTCATATGCTTTTTCACTAATTTCATGGCAAAACTCACTTCTTACTAAAGTTGGCTGCTCGTCCGTTTTCCATACTTTTAGTTTTCCCAACCACAGGCCACATGCAGCAACTGAATGGAGTGTCGGTTTTTTTGCACTCAATTATATTTTTGTGCTTTTCACTAATTTCATTAGAAAATTAACTTATTCACTAAAATTAGCTGCGCGTTCGTCTTCTATAATTATCTTAACCCTTAAATGCATAGTGGACCTTATATGGTTCATGAATATAATCATGGTTAAATCATTCATTAACCATGGTTAAATTTAACCATGATTATGTCCATGAACCTTATAAGGTCCACTATGCATTTAAGGGTTAAAATAAAATTCACAAACGAAAACGTAAAATTTGACATATCAGCAGCTGATAAACTTTTGATATCATTTTGATACACATTTCTGATACAAAATTGACATGTCATTCAATGATATCAAAAATATATCAAAATGATATACAAAAAATGGATATCAGCGGCTGATACATTTTTGATATCATTTTGATATACTTACATTTCTGATACAATGACAAGAACTTGACAAGTTTTTTTGATCGGGATGGAGAACAAAACTAACAAAGCAAATAGTTATATTTTGACATTTGTGGCTCGAAACCATAGAGAAGACTAGAGTAGAGACGAAGGTGTTTTAATTGCGAGCAACTTTCAACTTTTTCCACGCTTTCTCGCGTCAAGCTTATTAAAAACACCTTTCAATTTCAGAACGTATTTTTTTCAACTGTTTGACTGCTAATATAAATAAATAACAAAAGTATCTAAATCTTAAATCATTTCGGTAAGTTCTGAAAAAATAGAAAAGTATCCTCAGCACAAACTTTTTATATTGTTTTAAAATTTGTCAACTGTCAGCTGTTGCCATAAAAAACTTTGACGAGGGAAAGCGCGGTATGTAACTGGAAAAATGATACGCTTGGAAAGCCATGACGCGATAAACCGACGACGCGTGGGCTCTTACTCCATCTTTATGAAATAACGCCCAATGAAAAAACGGCAGAAAACAAAAAGGAAATAACTCCCAAATTATTTTCATATAAATTTGGGCGATAATCATTTTGGAAATAGCGCCGGAAAAATTTATGATTTATTTTGTTGCTTTGGGCCTTATTTCGTCAATATTTTTTCCATTCTAAAAACTAAATAACGTCCAAAAAAAAAAAAAACAAAATAATGCCCAAAAAATAAAATGACGTAATAAAGCCCATACATGCATACAATAAAGCCCAAAATAAAAACGATATAACGACCAAAAAATATGAAATAACGCCCATAAAATAACTCCCAAATTATTTTCATATAGGGGGTTATCGTGAATCAAGATTCCTGGGGAATTTCTTAAACTGCAATAGAGAATGCACGGCAGTTTGAGAAAATTCCTCGGGAATATTTATTGACGATAACCCCCATAAAACCCGGCGATAATACCAATAATAATACACTCAAGATTAATGACCAACATTTGATAACTACCGAAGGCCTCATGTGAGAAAGATGTTAAGGATTCGCACTAACCCAGCTACGAAAAAACTTGATAAAGACTAATATTTCTTGACAACATTAAGGAGGCTTCACCCACTTCCAGTCTGCTTTCAATGCCTGTCAAAAGCAATTTAAACGTCCCAGGGTGCTCAAATTTTCACAGTGGTCTGTTTATAGATAATAATTGACAATAGCAGTGGTCGATTTAAAGTTACTGTGCGGGAAAGGCAAAAAGTCTCCGACTTATAAAACAGCCTTCATAAATCAAGATGTTACTTTCTTTAACCTTCCTGCCAGACACGTTGGGGTCAAAGACTGGCAAACTGTTACTGATTTTTTTTTTTTTTACAAAAACCAAGAATACAAGCGCGATAACTTTGCTTATATTATGAATATCCAATGTCATTGAACGCGTTCTCAAAATGCTAAAAAAAGGAACACAGAAACTAACTGTGAGGACAACCAAAGGATGCTCCTAGAGAGGCATACTGACGCAGGTCCTATGGATACTAGTTTTCGACAAACTATTAGAGTTCACTGGAGATTTGGTAATTAAGTTTAGAGGAACGAACAAATACTACTAGCTGAACAAAAGTTCCTTAAGGTCGTGGCTAAATAATAATAATAGTAACAAAATTGCCTTAAGACCATGCAATTTCAGCGAATTCAAAATTGTCTTTCTTTATCTTTTTTCAAACAATTAAATAAAATAATTTTATTTTCCAATATTTTGTACTTTAAACGAAAAAGTTTAATTTTTTTAAGCCCCGACAACAATGCAGTCGGAACGTTTTTTCGATTTGGAGAAATTTTGTTGATTCCCTGCAGGCAAACGGACTAGTTGAAGAGTAGTCCATTAACTAGTCCTCTACCAACCAGTACTAGTCCGGCTTCAATCCCTTTTGCATACAAGTAACTGTTCCTCTTTGTGTGTTGATGTCATACGAAATTTCAATTGGCCCCTTATTCATTACTTTTACACCAGTCCGGAGTTAGTTGTGGTATGGAAGTAGTCACTTTAGGACTAGTCTTGAGCCAGTTGTTTCGTGTGTAGTCCTCCTATAGTAACATACGTGTATAGTGAAAAAGTGGATATTTTAAATAATTTTTTTTTTCTTTATTAGAATTTTTATTTTCAAAGCATAAATAAAGTTATATTTCATTTTATAATAACATTAACAAAACTAAATTCATTGATTTCATTTTGGGGTGTTTTTAAATTTTACACATATAAAGGGTGGGCGGGGATCGATTACCGCCCTGTTTGTGTGTAGAAGTTGTTATATATTCTGACTTTATTCTGGTATCGCTAACATGGTCCTTAGGAACCTTTCTTAATTGCCTGGGCTTTGCTGTCTGAAACGAACATCTATTTCAATACCACTTTCGTCAATGTCTTTGACTTCGTAATCTGCGTCTACTAGTGCAATTCACGGAATAGAGCAGAAAAAATCCTTGCGTCCTGGAACTTAATTGGAAAAACAGCAAAAACGTCGTTTTTTGCACTTTTTGGTTAGGATACCTCGAAATCCTGACAAGGTACAGGGATTTTGTGGCCAGTTTTGGAATCAGCACAACGAAATCTATTGGAATCGTTTTTTTAAACTAGGAAAAATTCACGGTCCAGGGGTTGAATCGCCGCATCCGTGAACGTACAATTCGTGACGTAAAATCATATATTCAGTTATGCGAAATAGATGTGAAGCACATGATTTTACGCCACGAGTTGTACGTTCACGGATGCGTCGATTCGACCGAAGATTTCAACACACATCAGATAAAGTGGTGCGAAACTGTCAACATGTTTTTGAAATGGTTCTTTGTTCATTATTTTTTTATGGTGTGAAGTTCGATAAAATCGTTCATTTGAATAGAGGAAAGGTTAAGCTTCCGTTTGGTTCATATTTCTTGTTGGTCATGTAATCAGAACGGACGCCATAGAAGTACTAAGTCGAAAATAGGAAACATGTTGACAGTTTTGCTTCTCACTGTATATATATTAGAGCGCCCACAAGATATATGAAATGTGCAAAGTTGTGAATTTGTTTGCTCCCCGTCCATTTCCTGAAATTGCAGGTCAAAAAAATAAGATCTCAAAAAAAAATTTGGAATCGGTAATGGAAAAAACCCAGCCGGTTTTCGATCAAAGGTCGAAAAATTGACAAAAAAAATGGAAGTCGCTTTGACTGCCCGTTACTTCCAAACTGTTCATTTTTTCATAATATTTTCAAGACAACTTTTGTAGAGCAGTACTAGGTCAACATTATCTTCTTAAAAAATTTTGTTCCAAAAATTAAATTTGTTGTTGTTTCGGTACAAAATTTTCATGACTTTTTTTCTATAAATTGTTTTTTTGTAATTTTTGAAGGGCGGAATATTTGTTTTGGAATTCTTATAATGCATGGGATTAAATGTTAATTAATTCAACAAAAAAAAAATTATTTAAAAATATTCAGTTTTAGGGTATGGAGCCGGTCTCAATGTTGGAAAAAAATTAGTATTCTAATCTTTTTTCTTTTAATCGCTACTTTCTTGGATGCAACAAAATGCATTTTTAGTTGGTATTGAATGCATCATTTAGAACTGTTTTTTGTCTTCAAAATGAGCTATGAAATGGGTTTGTGCGACTTTTTTTCAAAAAGTACTGACCATTTTAAAATGACATCATGAAAGTTAAAAATCATGTATGGATTTTCTATAGCAATTGCCATATTACTATATCTTTTATGTTATTTTAAAATGGTCATAACTTTTTAAAGAAAAATCATACAAGACGATTCTGTAACTCATTTTGAAGAAGAACAGTATTAAATGCACATTTAATAGAAAAGGCCAAAACGATTTTGTGCGTGTTCTACACAACCTCAAAAATCGTGTTTTTTGAACATTAGAGGTGAGATATCTCACAAACCATAAGTGATATAGCAATTTCGCGTTCAATTTCGAATTCAGCATTAATAAATACATCTAAAATGACTATTTTGGTTTTTATTTCTAGTCGCTTTTTTTTAAATACCGTTTTTCGACCTCATTTTAAAAACTATGCCATGAACCGATTTTGAAAACGTTTTTTTCTTATTCAGTAAATGCTCAGGTGTAATTTCACAGCTTTGTGCAGTTCTCGACAACTTGATTGAAATTTTTTCCTGAACTGCGTGCACGAATTTGGAAATTTTCGATTATCTCTGCTGGAACAGCTCAAAAACGCACTAAAACGAAAATAAATGCTATTTTCGTGTTCAGCAATCCCAAAATAGTTTAGGAAATATGACTACTAAAATGGTTTCTTACCAAATTAAAAATTAAGAAGAAAAAATAAAAAAGTAAATTTTTTTCTTTACTTTGAAACGGGCTCCATTTCTTAAAAACTAAAATTTTTTAGTAACTTTTCTTTTAAATTAATCAACATTTAATTCCCTACAATATTGGAATTCCAGAACAAATATTCCACCCTTTGAAAATTACAAAAAACCAATTTATAGAAAAGGTCATGAAAATTTTCTTAAAAAATTAAAGTTTTTGTACCGAAACAACAACAAATTTAATTTTTGGACCAAAATTTTTTAAGAAGATAATGTTGACCTAGTCATGTTCTACAAAAGTTGTCTTGAAAATATTATGAAAAAATGAACAGTTTTGAAGTAACGGGCAGTCAAAGCAACTTCCCTTTTTTTAATCAATTTTTCGACCTTTGATCGAAAACCGGATGGGTTTTTTCCACTACCGATTCCAAATTTTTTTTTGAGATCTTATTTTTTTGACCTCTAATTTCAGGAAATGGACGGGAAGCAAGCAAAATCAGAATTTTGCACATATGGGCGCTCTAATATATATAGTATATAATAGTATTTTGCTTGCGTTATCGTAAATGCTCTTAATATATCGTTTTGAATATATTTTTTGTAAGGGCGGTAGGCGAGCTGACTTTTACAACAAAGCCACGGTGCCAAATTTCATCGAATTATCGTGTCTTGTTTTCCCGTGAAAAATATTACCACTGGCAGACAGCCAGTCACCCAGCCAAGCAGATTCTTGATCAGGAGATGACGCTGATCAAGAATATATAAACTTTCCACACCTGCCAAGCCTCCTTCTTTGCGTTACAAACGGCGTTAGGAAATAACCCCAAAAAAAAAAGAAATAACGCCCAAAATAAAGACGATATAACGCCCAAAAACAAATCGTAAAAACGCCTAAATTTTTTTCATATGCATATCTGTGGACTTTTGACAAAATAACCTAAGTCGAGATAAGGCAATTCTCCAGGATTTTAGACCTAATTATAAAATTTAAATACGCTTCTACTGGCATAATCGCCATGCCTCTATGATTTCTTGTTCCAGAGATATAAAGGTGTCCCATAGTTCGCGCAAGATTTGAACCTAGCGCCATTCGTGCGGTGAAGTGTTATGAACCAAAAGAAAAAAATAATTTGACAGCAGACACTTTAAGATTAGTAAAAATGTATAAAAAGAGGAGATTCAACGCTCTATCTACGAAATTGATCCACATTATTGAAAAGTAGTTAATCAGTTTTTAGGCTCTCCTGAAAAGTTCCCAATTTCGAGTTAGGTTATTTTGTCAAAAGTCCACAGATATAAATTTAGGGCGATACTTCCAAAATGAGGGACAAAGTGAATATAGGTTATACAAAAAAAATTGGAAGACGGTTTTTTTTTTCTTTTTTACATATGAACCAACGCGCAGGGGATAACCCCTATACACGCAAAGCATTGAGTTGGCCAAAGGAAAAGGTTATAGGGAAGGAGGATAGATGGAGTAGTGTCGGTGAACATTTGTTTTAAATTTACCGATGTAGACGCTGTCGGGAAAAACGCTTTCTGGAAGATCGTTCCATAACGAATTGTCTCTGTAATGGGATGTTCGATTCAGCATCGAGGTTACACAAAAGGGATTAGCTTGGTGAGAAGCCCTAGTAAAACGAGAAAACACACGGACTGATGGCACCAGGCCACGTATTTCTCTTGAGCATTGCCCATGATAGTAACGATAAAAAAGTGTTACGCAACCAACATTTCGACGATGAGCTAGAGAATTAATATATGATGAAACAGTTACATCTCCTATCAGTTTTATCGCAAGTTGTTGGATTCCATCTAGCAGTTCCAAAGAAGTTTTGGAAGCTCCAGAAATAGATAGAGCGGAGATCAACTGGTTAGAAGTATTTCTTGCAACGTTTAAGAAAGCCAAGGCACTTGGCCGCTTCTTTTGACACATTAAATATGTGATCGGTCCATCTCAGATCGGATTGGATCGATAACCCGAGAACACCAAGAGCTGTTGATTCGGTAAGATTGATTGAATCCATACTGATAGGAAGGAGTAGGCAATCCATTTGTTTGTGAGACAACAGACAACATTGGGTGTTACCGGCATTAAAATCAATTCTATTAACTCGACCCCACTCGGATATTTTTTTTAGGTCATCGACAAGAGTTTCATTCATTTTTCGTCTCTTATTTTCAATTTGTATGGCATTAGGACGTTTTTTGAAGGAATAATAATGACAAACGTTGCTGTCGTCTGCAAATGAATGGATTGGATTAACGGTCAAGGACAGAAGGTCATTGATGAACACGATCGAATGCTTTGGAAATATCCAAAGCAACAACCTTACTTTCACCAAAAAGATGAATACATTGATTCCACTTTTCCGTGAGGAATGCCATTAGGTCACCAGTAGAACGAGATCTACGGAACCCATATTGGCGATCACTAAGCAATTCATTGTGCTCCAGATAGTTCACAAGACGGAAGTTAATTACGCTTTCTATTACTTTGGATAGCGCAGAGCATATAGCAATGGGGCGGTAGTTGCTTGGGTTCGTTGCCTCGCCTTTTTTAGGGACAGGCTGAATATTGGCAATCTTCGAACACGAGGGAAATTCACCACTAGTAAATAAAATATTAAAAAGATTGCGCAATGGGCGAGCCAGTGCTGAAGGACATGGGCTGGTCTGGACCCGATGCTTTATGAATATTGAGGTTTGAAAGAACCCTTTTAACAGCCCTTATTCGAAAGTGTGTTTTCGGCATTACCGAATTCTTTCTCTCTACAAAGGGCAGTGGCTGACTACTATCGGGGAGATGTGAGTTTTGAGCAAACAAGCTAGCTAGAAGATTAGCCTTATCAGCTGGCTCAGTGATGATTTTGTCGTCTATCAAAAGAGTTGCAATAGACGAAGACGTCTGACCAAAAGTTTTTGTTACCTTTTTGAAGGCTGAGGACGCATACGAAGTTTGTGCAGAAACTTTTCGCGCTGAATCATAGCATTGCAGCGATTTCTAGCCTCAATGCGAAGTCTTTCGGAACTGGCATTTCTGTCAGAGCACCAATTTCGAAATACTTCCTCTTTGGACCGGACGGCGTTTCTGCAGGTCTCATTAAACCAAGAACGGTCTTTTGGTTTAATAGAACTATTTTTAAAAGGTATAAAAGACCGCATACCTAATAAAATGATCTCTTGCACCATTAAAGCCGCGGCATTTATGTTTTTATCGATAAAACACAACTTCCAATTGAAATTACGGTAAAAATTGTTTAGCGCATTCCAATTCGCTTTTTCATACAGCCATACAATCCGTGACGTTAAAAAGGGGTCTAAAATTTTAAGGCTTTGACCCCCAACCCGTGGAATATAGGTGGGGTCTTTTACTAATTGAGTCAGGTTATTAGAGTCAGCAAATATAGCGACCCTCGGGTGTGGTTTGGCCAGAAAAATTTAACAACCCGGAGTTATGAATGTTAAAATCACCCGCAATAACAATTTCACTATTAGGGTTGTGTTCAAAGATTTTTGTAATCGAATCGGAAATTGAGTCTAATTTTTCATATGTAGCATCAATTTTTAGTTTAACCCATTGACAGCTAAATTCGGCGTAAGTCGAACACAAATGATCTTGGCGCTGATATGCAACATCATTCCGTATATAAATCGCAATGCCCCTATGTGCAGAAAATAATGGTAACAGGTGGTACCCAGGTATGTAAAAATCCAGTGGACCTGAGTCTCACCCACCGCCATTATTTGTGGCCTAAACTTTGATACATACGCATAAACAGAGAAAAAGTTCGCTCTAAGTCCACATATATTGCAAAAATCAAAACGAAATTTTTGCGACATCTGAGGCACCCAGTAAATAAAGTAAAGTTTGATAGTTGCATTAAACACAAACTGTGTATATGTTTATATATTTTTCTTTTTTTGTGCGATTCACGGTGTAAGAAACATTCTTTAAAAACAGTAAAGAGTAATTTACTGAGAATTTATAAATAAAATAAAATACATTAAATAATAAATACAAAAAAAAAAAAAAAAATGTTTCTTGCATCAAAGAGCTCAACATCATTTACAATTCAAGCTTACTTATAATCTTAAGATTTAGGTTCAATGTTTACATGTGATTTCTCGCTTATGAAACTCACTCCATGTACTCTCATTTTATGTTTGCTCACTAAATTTATAGCAAACGATTTGCCGCAGATATCACAAGCATATGGATGCTCTTTAGTGTGGGTTCTAGAATATAAAAAGATATCTTAAAATTGTTTCTCTTGTAAAATTATACGGCGCTGTGAAATAATATTTCGTAAAAATATTGGCGTTATTATCGTTGGCTTTATTTCATTTTAGAATGTGAAATAACGCCCATAAAAAAACTAAAATAAAGAAAATGAATGACGCTTATTTATTGAAATAAAATATCGCCCACAACAATATGAAATAACAAAAACGGCAGGTGGCACTCGGGGAGTGGCCGATGATATTGGAAGCTAATGCTTATTATAAGCTAATATAATAAGCTAAAACTTATTATAGTTAAAACTTATAATAAATTGATATTTTAAAATTTGTTTATTATTAAGTAAGAGCCACCTCTGGGACCTTTTCAGTATCATTGATAGAATTATTAGTTGGAGTATTAAGTACCTGAATCATATCTTCTTCCGCTGCTTCATAATGCAATCGAGGCTTTTTACTATTTTGACAAAATAACACAAATTTTATTTAATTTAAATTTCTATATTACAAGAACTATAAAAAATTACCTAATAGGGATAACAGGGATTTCTGTTTTCCGTTTTAAAGTTTCAATTTTTTGACGTTCCCTTAATTCTTTACTACGTTGAGTACTCGATTTTGGTGCAGGTTTAATTGGTTGACTCAATTTTTTACGTTCTCTGAATTCTTTAACACGTTGAGAAGCCGATTTTGGAGGTTGATTGCTTAAATAATATTAATATAATTACTTTTTTTTGCTATATATATATATATAATAAAACTATTTTTAACTTAGTGTACACGTTTAAATATGTGTATGTATATAAATTTGAAAAAAACACGCAATACTAGCGTCAAATTTAACTATATATATTCATATACTTATTGACGTATAATATTTAACACTCATATACATATATACATATATCACACCTTACTGCACTGACGTAGATATAAATTTCTATATTATACTAACTATAAAAAATTACCTAATAGGGATAACAGGGTTTTCTGTTTCCCTTTTTGAAGTTTCAACTTTTTGACGTTCCCTTAATTCTTTACTACGTTGAGTACTCGGTTTTGGTGCAGGTTTAATTGGTTGACTCAATTTTTTACGTTCTCTGTATTCCTTAGAACGTTGAGAAGCCGATTTTGAAGGTTGATTGCTCGTAGATGCAACAGGCGAATTGATTTGAATTGAATTCGATAAATCTGGCGTACTAAGAAAAAAAATGACTGTTAAATTAACGTATAAATAATGTTGATATAATTCATTGTTTTTGGCTATATATATATATATATATATATATAAATATATATCCATACATATATATATATATATATATGTATATACATATACACACACACACACACACACACATATATATGTACGTGTGTATGTATGTATGTATATATATATATATATATATATATATATATATATACACATATCCATATGTGAAATGTATATATCTATATATATGAGCGCCCCTCTTACGTTCGAAAAATAAGTGAGAGAGAGAGAGAGAGAGCATGAGCTGGTGCGCGCAATGTTTATAAACATATATATATGTATACATACATATATACTGTATACTGTACTTTGTATACAGTACGTCTCTATTTTTATATGTGTGACGCATTTTCGTTGCAAACATCCGTTACACTTTTTCGTTGCATGTTTTCGCTGTTCAGACTCTGCCTCTCAAAACGTCCGATAAGGAAGCATTAGCTTCCAAAAAAAAAAACAAAAATTATTAAAAAATGCCCACATAATCGATAGTCGATTTGGAAATAACGCCCACAATTCGTTTATATGCATGAAAAAATTGTGAGCGTTATTTCATATTGTAGTGGGTGGTATTTCATTTCAATAATTTTAAATTTCCTCTTACCGATAATGGTTGCGAAGGGCCCCTGAATCTGCAAAACTTTTTGAGCAAAAAGAACATTTACATGGGCGTTCGCCATTATGTCTTTTCATATGGCGTATAAGATGAGGCTTTTGAATAAAAGTTCGTTCACAAATCCTATGTAGGTAAAAAGAAAAATATATATATGCAATAATATGGTACAAAATATCTAACTTCAACACAATAAACTTACTCGCATTTGTATGTTTTTATGTTGATGCTATCAGTGTCAATCAAATTATGTACCCCTATTTTATGATTTTTCAAGGTTAGCTTTATAGCAAATGATTTGCCACAGACATCGCAAGTATACGGACGCTCATTTGTGTGGGATCTAGGATCAAAAACAATTCTTAAAACTTCATGTTGTAAGTACACAGGCATCTGAATTTTTACTCCAAATTCCTCTTCAATAAAAAAAGTGACATCAGAAGTAATTAACGAGTTATGTTACTAGTTATTTTTATGACACTAGGATTCTGAAATGTCCTTGCTAGAATTTCATTATTAATTGCTTTCTTTTAAAGATATACTGACAATAATATCTGTATTTATCAAAAACTTCTAAACTTCCGATAAATAAAAAAAAGCAATACAGCGATATAAAAAAATACCTTCTAAGACTATTTGGCAGATGTGGATGAGTTAAGGTAAATACATTTTTAAAAGGTATCGGGAACGGGCTAACGAAGTCGCTCCCGATCAACTAGTATTTATATGAAGCAAAACACGCCAAGTGTACAAGCTGAACATTTTTTTGTTTCCGATTTCGCTCATATTTGGCAATATGGTAGTTCCAGTGTGCAAGAACAATAATCCGGGAGGATTTGTTCCTAGTACCATTTGTTATTACAATACAGGGTGCGTTTTTAGTCATTTTCATGAAAAGGGTGTTTTTTCAAAAATTTATAGCTTTCACCAAACTTTGCAATATTTTTTTATAAAAAGAACACTTAAAAATGAATTGAACCAGTTAGTACACGCAAAAAAATTATCCGGAAAAATCGATTTTCAAATAGCACAAAGTGATAATAATCTCATGAAAAATTAAGGTTTGTTCCAGTAATTCAATAACTTTACTGAATTCTCATGAAAAAGTAATGGCACGAAAGTAAAATATACGGCTTAAACTTCAAAAAGTACAGAGACAAACAGTGAAAAATATTGAATAGAGAAGTGAAAACTTGTCGCCAGTGAGCTCTGCAATATTTGCTTAGAAAACAATTCAATTACTGATTGAGATTGTAAAAAATGAAAAAATAATTCAAATTAAACAATAAGCTATGTAACTAAAAGTGTTACAGTAGCTGAGTGTTAAGAGCGTCGCCTACAAACATAAAGGTCGTAAGTTCAATCCTAGCGCCGCACGAAATTTTTAATTTTCTATAAAAATATTTTACTTTTTTCTTAAGACCCTTCATTAAGTTTTGTACAGTTGTTTCGTCGACAGTGCCTTACGACTTTCACACTTATTTCTGAAATCTTATAAATTGTTTGCAATATTTTTACTCTTCCGAAGATCTGATTTATTAGTGTCCAATATGTTTCAATAGCTCAAAGCTCTGGGAAATTAGGTGGATTCGCATTTTTGGGAACAAGAGTTACATAATTGCATTGTACCATTCTATGGTGGCTCTAGAGTAGTGAGAGGTTGCTAAATCAGGCCAGAACACGAATAAATGGCAAAATATGTTTTTCAAGGCATTCGTCAATATAAATTTTCGAGTTAATTGTTTCCTGTGCTATAAAAAGAACTGTTTCTCAGACTACAGGTATATATGGCCTTCCATACCATATACTTCTTGGGAAAATTTTTGTGATTTTCTTCTCTTTAAATTTGTTCTGTACCTGCCCCTTCTCCGAACAGGTATAAAATGCGTGTCTTAGTCGCTGTTTAAAATCTGCCTTAATGTATGTTTCATCGCCCATTATGCAGCAGTCAAATTTAGTCATATTACTTTCGAGCTTGCTTTTGAGCCTACAACTGCTTTCATCGGAACGGTCAGATACTTTTGAACTCTTTAGCATACTTTTTTTTTAGTCTTTATATAGAAGATTTTGAGGTGCCTATCCTGGCAGCCATATCCCGTACTGAAGTGTTGGGATTCTGCTTAAAAAGGTGCTTCACTTTTTTCACCAAATGTGGGTCTATACCAGCTTTTCTACCTGTACTTTTTTTTCTCACAATTCTTTCTTTAATTCAAAATAACCCTTTTGGACAGTGACTTTTGATGCACCTATTGTTTTAGCTATAGCTGAATATTTTAATTTTGGTTTTTTCAGTTAAGTGGACAAAATGACTTTTTCTTGAATGCTAGACATTTTACCGTTTAAAGTGTGGTGAACACTTTTTTAATCATAATTCTATAAAAAAAATAGCACCCATAGATCATCAGGTAAATCATAATCTTAAGAAACAATAGTATCAAATTTTTTCGGGACAGTCCTTATATCATCTATGTTGTAGAAGAAGTCAATATCTTTTAAGTGCTGGATACTCTCAAACATTCCACAAAACTGTGTTATTACAATTTAAAGCAAAAAATTTTTATAATTATGTTTTATAAAAAAACTTGTAACAAATTTTGTAGCATAGGAAAGCTACTAATCAGTTTTGAAGGGAAAAACAATACATGCCTGTGAGTTATATAATCTAGTTTCTTCTTACCGATGATGTCTTTTGCGGGAACCATGATCTGCAAAAGCTTTTGGACAATAAGAGCACTTATAAGGACGTTCGCCAGTATGCGTTCTCATATGGATCGTTAGACAGATCTTTTGAACAAAAGTACGTTCACAAATTCTAAGTGAACAGAAAATATAAAAATATATGTAAGAATAGGGTATAAAAAATTTAAATTCAACAAAATAAACTCACTCGCACTTGTACTTTTTAAGGCTGCTATCAGTGTCAATCATTTCATGTGCTCCCATTTTATGATTTTTCAAGACATATTTTGTAACAAATGATTTGCTACAGATATCGCAAGTATACGGACGCTCATTAGTGTGTGTTCTAGAATTAAAAAGGAAACATGACATAAGTAACTAGAATCTGATATTTGTTAGGTGTCATAAGGAATTTGAAAAATTTGGTACCCTGCCTCTGTCGTCAAAGTTAGCTCGTGGGATTGAAAATGAGCGAAAACGTTAAAATTTTACTCAGGCACTAAGAACTATAAATACAAGCTCTCGACAAAAACTTGGTGAAATCGGACAAGAGGGCGTGGCAACTCCCATATAAGCAAAAGCTTCAAAACGCTGTATTGAAAGCGATTTTGAGATATATGATCGAATTAAATTTTACTCAGACACTAAGAACTATAAATGCAAACTCTGAACAAAAACTGGGTGAACTTGGACAAGAAGGCATGGCACGTTCCATACAAGCAAAATTTTCAAAATACTGCAGTGTAGGGTATTTAATATTTGGCCAGGCCAAAGGTTACACCCTTACTACTTTTTTTTGAAGACTAGGAAAATGAAGAATTTTCTGCGAAATAATTCGAAATGAATTCTTTTGAACGGAATAATCTTCATTAATGCATGAAAAATAAAGTGTAAAAAGTCCATTGCGAAATTGTGGTTGCATAAAAAGTTATTCAAGGTCAAAGGTTGCAAAAATCACTTTTTTGCAAATATTTCGCTAACGCTTACTTCCGCAGAAAAATATTGACCGACAATTGTATAGCTCTAAAAATTTTCTATGAAATGCCGTCAGAATAGTGTTCGTACGACTTACAGTTCGCGAATTACATTTTGTGTGCAGCGATATATCTTTAATTGCAATATCTCCTTAACTACAAGTTGTACGAAAACATTTCATACATTTTGTAATAGGTAGTTTTCTGAGCTACATAATTGTCCACCAATATTTCTCTGTAAATGTAACCGTTAGTGAGATATTTGTAAAGAACTGATTTTTGCAACCTTCGGCCTCGAATAAGTTTTAATGCAAACACAATTTCACAATGGAATTTTCACATTTTATTTTTCAATCATTAATAAAGACTATTACGGGTAAAAAATTCACTTGGAATTATTGCGAAGAAATTCCTTATTTTCCTAGCCTTAAAAAGATGTAAATATAAGGACAAATATCCTTTGTAAATATGGGGGGGGGGGGTAAACTGCAAGAAAAATAAGTATATCCTTTCTTCGGCAAAGTTTCTCAGAATTATCCAAATTTTACGATTTTCGCTTAACCGGACCGGGAAAAACATTCAACATTTATACATATTTACTAGCGGTCCCGGCAAACGTTGTTCCGCCCTTTTTCAATAGGAGGCGTGATGAGTTCGATTTGAACGAAAGCTGCTATAGGTGCAGGGATTTATCATTTAAGCAAATTTTTTCCTATAGCGTGCGCAACAACTTCATGAGCGATCCCTGCAATTTTTTGCAAAGCTAATGGTTGGCACTATTTATATTGATGTACCAAGTTTAAAGCACGTTGATTGGTAGTAAAAACATCTATCTACATACCAAGTTTTATTACAAAATCTGCTATATCTGCAGAGATATAGCATTTTAAGACTTTTTTCTGTATGGGGGCTACTACTCCCTCTCACTCAATCCCCCCTTTGCATAGCCATAAACCACCTGCAGTACAATACAAATACATACTGCAAAAATGGTTACGATCGGTTAAGCGGTTTCAAAGTTATAAGAAGACAAACACACGCACACTACATTTTTATATATATACATAGATTAGTAATTTCCTACAAAAGTAAGATAATCTCACGTATACCACAAAATCGTTTTTTATGATTTAAAGCAGCGATGCACATCAAAATTGTTTGAAAAATGGACAATATGCTAGAACAGCGAGCGCAGTCTTGAAATTACCAATAATATACAAATTGCAACTGATTTTTTTTTTTTTTTAGATGTTTGCTAAAGGCAAATGCGCGGGCGGTAGCAAACTGAGTTCTCATAATTACAACACAACAGTGTAAAGAGTGGAATGAGGTGATGTATGTATTCTCGCTTAGCTCCTAAAAGGAGCATAAGTGATGGGCATCCATAAAATAAATATATTGAAGAAACGTGACGTGTTTCAAAAAACGTAAAACAAATCTATTTTCAGGGCCAAAACAATTAAACGTATGCATTTTTTATGCAATCCAGTTTCCTCTTACCGATGATGTTTATCACAGGTCGCCTTAACTGCAAAAGATTGTGGACAATAAGAGCACCTATATGGGCGTTCGCCAGTATGTGTTCTCATATGGATCGTAAGATGAGACTTTTGAATAAAAGTACGGTCACAAATTCTAAGTATGTAAATAGAAAAAATATTATGTGTAAGAATATGGTATAAAAGTCTAATTTGAACACAATGAACTTACTCGCATTTGTAGGTTTGAAGGTTGCAATCCGTGTCAATCATATTATGCACTTCTATTTTATGTCTAGTTAAACCCATTTTTATAGTAAATGATTTGCCACAGATATCACAAGTATTTGGACGCTCTTTTGTTTGCGTTCTAGGATAAAAAAAAAAACTCTTTCAATAAAAACCGTGATACAGAAAGTAACGAGATTATGTTCTTCAGTTCTCAAAATTTCCAATAGCTCTAAAAAGCCTAATGAAAGCGTTCATGGAATCTTATTCCAGCTATTTCGTAGTTTCGAAATCTGTTCTGAGTGAAATCCTAGCTGATCGTTATTTAAAATGATTTCATGTCAAAGTAAAGCCAAAGTGCGCCAAGTTTTTTATTTATATTTTTAGTTTATATTTGAAATGGTTTTCGCCATTTCCACCAAAAGAAAAACCTCAGCTGCTTGCCTCATGCCCGCCCTCATTAACGATACGAAAAGCACTTTCACCGTATGAATAGGGTATAAAAATACATCTTCAAGACAAATACTTACTTGCATTTGTTCTTATGAGTCCGCAAATCTTGGTTTTGCGCAAAAGTAAGTCCACACACACTAAAGTAATATAAAGATATTAACAGTATGAATAGAATCCAGAAAAGCCTTGCAAACTTACTCGCAATCGAAGGTTTTTTCAGAGTTTGGCAAAAACTCATCATCGCTTGTAGCAGACATTTGAATGTTTGAACGCTTCAGTTTTAATTCTTTTCGCTTTACTTTAACTTTACGTAAAGATGACTTTTTTAGTTGCGGTACATATTCATCACCACTTGAATTAGAAAATATTTCATTTTTCAATGCATCAAGATATTCAGCTTTCTCCATTTTCTTAAACATGAAAAATAAAAAATTTGCACATCATAAAAAAAATTCGCTGTAATCTGTAAACTGCGGTTATAACATTTAGAAAATTTCTCATATCTTGAAAACCTTTGCGACTGATTTTAAGCTTTTCTATACAAACTTTAAAGGCGTATCAATTATAATTCGTAGCGAATTTAAGCAAAGCTATATCTGCAGTATCCTTTTCACTTTCCATGAAAAACAAAAATGTACTTACATTTTCTTCAATGAGTTTACCATACTCGTCTAAAAACGCTTTGTTTTCATCACACATCTCTGTGTCATTTACACTTGCATGTTCGGATCCTTTGTCGAATATATGAAACACTTCGGAAATCATTTTAGTTTCATCAATTTCTACTTCCAACTTTAAGCGTTTTTCAAGATTTTCAACAGCATCTTCTTCTACATGGGATGTTATTTGTTGTTTCTCGTTATCCATCGCCGTACTGGATGTTATTTTCGAGGCTTCTGTTCCAGCTGACTTTGTGTTTTCTCTCTATTAAAAACAAACAACACATTTGTTTAGATCACAAATTGGAAAATTTTTGAGTGCAATAAACATAATTTCACTAAAATACCTAAATTATAATTTTATTTAGAAAATTACATTATATTATTATAAACAATGATCAGTTCTGCTGTGCGAAGTTCAAATTTTGTAAGTGCCATTATACTATTTTTATTACTGAAATCTGATTAGGAATACTTCAAAACAGCAATGTGCATTTTGTTTTTCTAAAATATTAAATACCGTTTGACAGAGCTCAATCACGGCCACTTTTTCCTAACAATCAATCGCAGGTCAAAAACACAAAAGTTTTTTAACTTGCAATTTTTCAATTATAATTAATTTAGTGAAATAAATATAATTATAATTACAACAAAAATAGTCTGATGGGTCTTTGTGGCGAAAGACTAAACATATGGCACTATAGCCGTGTTTTTAATCCGTTCCTTAATTTGTGCATTGTGGCTTATTTTTTGTAAATCTTGTGATTCTCTACAAAATTGATGCTGTTGCTTTTTATCGTATGACTTACCGTTTCAGAGATATCCTTCAAAAACCAGTATTTTTGAGACCTTAACGGTTTTTGAAGAATATCTTTTAGACTTTGAGCGGCTCCAAAAAAAATTCAATACGGTGTTAACAGAATCCAATTATCTTTTGAACGGTTTTTTAATTTTTTTTGTTTTTTTGTACGACTCCTCGTTAAAGAGTATTCGCAATTTTAAAAGTAAAATATTTTAATATGAACTTATTCGTAGCATTTACATATAAAAACTGTGCAAAACTTTTTAAATTGAGTTTTCTCCTAAACTACACAAAAACATTTTTTACATCTTTACATAGGAAATTTTCTGTGTTACAAAATTGTGGAGAAAAATTTTTCTGTAAATGTTCACGTTAGCGAGATATTTGCAAAAAGCTGATTTTAGCGACCTGTGAGCCTGAATAACTTTTTATGCGCACAATGGACTTCAATGGACTTTTTACACATTATTCATTCTGTTTTAATAAAGAAAATTCCGGTAAAAAAAATTCACTTGGAATTTTTTCGCAGATATATTCTTATTTTCCTGGGCTATCATATAAAAAAAAAACAATCACTTGTGAACAAACCTTATAACGGTTGCGGCTAATTTAAAATTTTAATTTTTTGTAAGCTTTAAAAAAATCGGCAACATTCGGCTAACCAAACTTAAACAGAAATGAATAAACAAATATTTTGCGAGTTCATTTCAGTTTAGATCCATTCAGAATTTTTTGCGATGTGAGTAATACAAAAATAAAAACTTTAGCAGGTTTCAACCCGAAATGCGTTGGTTTACGCAAAAAAACTTGAAAATGAAAATGGAAATGAGAGAGTAATTGAGCTCTCTTTTTGGACTAAATTGCAAGTTTTTACCCGAAGGATTTGTTCGCCCAAAACTTTATTTCAATTCAATTTAATTTTTTATCCGATCTTTGTTTGCAATTTCAAAGTTTTAAGTTCAGAAAAACTTTGCGGTAGTCATGATACAATAATTGGAAGGTAAACGCAGTTATATAACGTCCTTTTTTGCTCAGAAGAATTGCTCTCTCATCATATATGGTTGTTGTTATTTTGTTTTCTACTGAAATTGTAAATCTTGTTATTTTGGCAAAACTATCAAAATTTTAATTTTGAACCACTATTCAACTATTTTTTAATCAATCCCCACAAATAATACACCGTCAGAAACATAATTTAATTGCCTTTTACAGGTTGAAATCGAACTAGCCGTTCTCTGTAAATATCAGTTGAACTAAAGTCATATTTAGAAAAACAGCTTTTTTCGAACACGTATTTACTTTTTTTAACCAACCATACTTCAAGTAATCGAAATAAATTTGAATCATTCGAATTACAAATTTTGCTGTATAACAGTGATTATGCGAAGTTTATGTCTAAATATTTATTTTTTTTTTGGGTTGTGATTTAGAATGGTCAAAGTTGTCAACTTCAAAGACCAGGGTTTCCCACTTAATGATTAAGTAGTATGTGATTATGAATCACTTTAGTTGTTTTTTTTTTTTTTTAAGTCTGAAAGTTTCTGATTATAGTTTTTTCTTATTATTTTTCTTAAAGGTCAATTTTAGATTCCCGTATAAAATTTAAAAGTTCTTTGTAATTATCACCATTGAAGGATTTTAAAAGCGAACCAATGTTGTTAAATTTTTGAAAAATGGTATGTTTAGATCGAAATGATGCAAAGGAGTTGCAGCTAAAGATAAGATGTTCCATCGAAGCAGGAACATTGCAATTGTCACACAGGTTGGAGGATACAGCACCAATTTTATGCAAGTAAACTTTGTTAATTTCCAAACAAATATTTGGTTGAGCATAGTTTTCGAACAGTTATTTGACAGTTCTTAGCAAAGCAACGTTCGATAGTCACAAATCGTTTTTGTCAAAATAGTTTTGCCGATCATTGTACTTACTTCTGGAACAAATTCCTCCGTCACATCACCATCTAACAGCATTTCAGTTTTAATTCCTCCATTGACCTGCTCTGGATCAAATTTCAATTCAAGCTCATCAATGGGGTTATCCTCTACAAATGCTAATCTTTGTTGCTCCCCCTTGTCCACATCCATGGGTGCAATAAGTTCACTCAAACGCTTGTGTGAATGCTGGCAGGTCTTGCGAAATATGTAAGCCTCATTTAGGCACTGGAGGCATTTGGTACAAATTTTATCTGGGTAACGATCGAATTGTTTCACCTACATAAATGTATAAAAGTAAAGTTTTTTAACAAACTTAACACTTTACAACTTACAGGCACCCCACCGCACTCATGTATCAACAGCGTTAGATCTATTCCATCGTCCTGATGAAAAATTGATTCCAAGCCTGTTGATGGCTGGTCTAGGCAAACACGACACACAATCCATTTATCCATGCCATCCTTAAGTTTCATATGAGACATTTAGTAAAGCCACTTAACAAAATCCTTTGTAAAAAAAATTGACAGACAAAATAAACAAATACTGTTTTGCTCGATTATGACGCCAAAACAATAGTGATGAGAAATCTTATCGCCATCATAACAGTGTTGCGTTTATACTTATGGTATCGTTACTTTTTGGACCGATACTTGTAAGTATATTAAATTGTACCAAAGGATGACATTTTCAAGTCTGCAATATAAATGCAAAAAACTGATAACGAAACAGGACTTACCTAAAATGTCAGACAAAGAGAGGACTTTTTGCTTATCTTTCCGTGTAGGATAAAACGAGACAAAAAAAAAAAAAGAAGAGAGAATTTTGCCCAGCACCGCTAATCTATATATAAATACGTGAACAGTTTTTTTTGCGCCCCTTTTGCGAGCTAACCATTTAACCGATTTTGGATATTTTTTTTTATATGATAGGTACTGTGGTGTAGAATCCACGAATCCAAAAATTATCTTCATAAGTTGCTATTAAGGCAATTAAAAACAGGATCAAAGTTTCCCATATAATTACAACAACAACAGCACCCACAATGTTATGCTGTGTTGATGAGAAAATGAATGAGACAGTGGAGTGGGAGAGATTTTGTTGTTGTTGTTTTTCTCTTGCTTGCAAAAAACTATTTCGTTGCACTCTGTCGACGTTCTGCACCGATATTTTGGATGTTTTTCGATATTTTGGACTTTGATCGATATTTTTGACACTTTTGGATTTTCACCGATATTTCGGATGTTTTTCGATATTTTTGGACTGTTATCGATATTTTAAATGTTTCTCGATACTTTTGCACTTTCATCGATATTTTGGATGTTTTTCGATACTTTTGGGCCTTTACCGATATTTTGGATGTTTCTCGATGCTTTTGGACTTTTACCGATATTTTGGATGTTTTTCGATACTTTTGGACTTTTACCGATATATTGGATGTTTCTCGATGCTTTTGGACTTTTGTCGATATTTTGGATGTTTCTCGATACTTTTGGACTTTTACCGATATTTTGGATGTTTCTCGATACTTCTGGACTTTTACCGATATTTTGGATGTTTCTCGATACTTCTGGACTTTTACCGATATTTTGGATGTTTCTCGATACTTTTGCTCTTTTATCGATATTTTGGATCTTTTTCGATACTTTTGGACTTTTACCGATATTTTGGATGTTTCTCGATACTTCTGGACTTTTACCGATATTTTGGATGTTTCTCGATACTTCTGGACTTTTACCGATATTTTGGATGTTTCTCGATACTTTTGCTCTTTTATCGATATTTTGGATCTTTTTCGATACTTTTGGACTTTTACCGATATTTTGGATGTTTCTCGATACTTTTGGACTTTTATCAATACTTTTGGACTTTTATCGATATTTTGGATGTTTCTCGATACTTTTGGACTTTTACCGATATTTTGAATGTTTTTCGATACTTTTGGACTTTTACCGATATTTTGGGTATTTCTCGATACTTTTGGGCTTTCATCGATATTTTGGATGTTTTTCGATACTTCTGGACTTTTACCGATTTTTGGATGTTTTTCGATATCTTCGACTTTTACCGATATTTTGGATGTTTTTCGATACTTTTGGACTTTTACCGATATTTTGGATGTTTCTCGATACTTTTGGACTTTTCCCGATGTTTTGGATGTTTCTCGATACTTTTGGACTTTTATCGATATTTTGGATGTTTCTCGATACTTTTGGACTTTTATCGATATTTTGGATGATTCTCGAAACTTTTGGACTTTTACCGATGTACATACCGATGTTTTTCGATACTTTTGAGCTCTTTTCGATGTTTTGGATGTTTTTCGATACTTTTAGGATATTTTTCGATACTTTTGGACTCTACCGATATTATTTTGAGCCTGCTGCATATAAAAAATGTTGCTACGATTAATGAATACTCAATGTTCTGGCTTTCTTTTTTACCAAACGGCACTCGGAAAAAGTGTATTTATCTCAAAGTAAAAGGCCAAAATTTGGCCACCGGCGATACTAGTAAGTAATAAATGAGCAAAAATCGAAAGAGTCGACAAGTTTAATTAGAAAAACTCATTTTGACATGAAGAAAAAACTAAGTGGGGTGTCACACGAAGGGCACGGGCACGTAGGGCACTTCGAGTTTGTTGGCAAACGGAGGGAAATGAAAAGCACCACTTCCCTCCGCTTACCTACAAATTTGACGTGCCCGTGTCGTCGTGTGACTTCACTATAAGTAATTCATTTTGATTGCTCTTGAGTACTCAAATGGAAAAACTCACTTTTCTATTTGATGCAG
Source organism: Calliopum simillimum (assembly GCA_951812925.1). Classification (NCBI taxonomy): domain Eukaryota; kingdom Metazoa; phylum Arthropoda; class Insecta; order Diptera; family Lauxaniidae; genus Calliopum; species Calliopum simillimum. The sequence goes on from OX638372.1 coordinate 87,644,691, forward strand.
AAAAGTTTGAGTTAGAGCTGCCAGATTGCGAAAATTCGTATTTCAAGTGAGTATGTAAAATCACGGACAGGAGTACGAAGTCACAAACCTCTAAGTTCATGAAAACTTGAAGTACGTACAGGTAAGCGAAATTAGTAAAAATTATATTTGAAAAGTGGGTGTGGCACTTAATATTTTTCGATCAGTTTATGATATTCGAACTCGGCGCCTACCTACTAAATTTCATCAAAATAGCTAGAATGGCTTGCGGGACAAACGTGTACAAATATTCAACAGTTAAAAAGTGGACTTGACTTTTATCTTATTACGCCCAGTTTTGCGATCTGTGTACGGTATTCATGTTGGGCATCCAAAACAAATTTCTCTAAAATAGCTTGTACTGGAGACAGCGAGCTAAAGTTTTCAATCACTAAAAAGTGAGTGTGGTACTAATTTGATTAACCTAACTTTTGAAATTGAAATGATTTGAATAGTTTGCGAGATATAATGGGATTTAACAAAGTTTGACTCCAAAAAATTTCGCAAAAATAAGACGTGTCTTACACATACTGCGCAGTGCAACTAAATTTAGTTGAATTTCCGAAAGCATCTATCTGGGTTAACCCAAGATAATGTCCTGTCATGTATGTGTTCAAAATCTAAGGGGCTGTCCATAAACTCCGTGACTCCGGTAGCTTCATATAACAAAAAAAAAAAAATACACCAAGCGTGACGCTTCCTTGACCCCTCCCCTCCCTAAGAGCGTCAAGGAGTTTATGGACAGCCCCTAAAGAACGCAGTAAACGTAGCATTTTATTCAGTAGAGCTTATGCAGCCGTGATAAAGTCTTTCGTGACATTTTAGGAAGTTAGTAAAATTCAAGGATTGGAAATTTATTTCTATTTTCATTAAAAATTGTCATACACGTAAGGTTTTGTACAATAAGTTAAGAGGAAACCATTCTGAATTTGATCTCGATAAATAATTGACTAATTCAGGGTTCCTGATTCCGAATCTGGCAACCGGTTTTTCCTATCACGTCTGAGATCCGAGTTATCCTTGATTTATAGAGCAGAAAACGCTATTTTCAGATATATGGTGTTAATCCAGGAAGTAGTATAGGGTCTGAAAATAGCGTTTTCTGCTCTTTAAATCAAGAATAACTCGGATCGCAATCGTGATAGGAAAAAACAGATTCGGAATCAGCGCCTCTGAATTAGTAAAAAAAAGTTATCGAGACCAAATTCACATTATTGTATTGCACAGTGTCATTACAGGCATTAAAAATTCACGTACTATATGTATGTACATAAAACATTAGTAAAATCTATATCTATTGGTATCCTATTACAGGGGATTTTCGCTTCATGAAGCTCTAGCGTTTTTAGAGGAAGACCATAACATTGCTGCTAGAGCCGAGAAGTAATGACATTACCTCCTAAAACTGTCACTGGTTATGTCACTGGTGACGAGGATCCCGCAGCTGACGAAATAGTTCTTAGACAACCTGCCCGTTTCAAAACTGCAAACTTTAGAAGAAATTTCGATCCAAGCACCAGTAATTGTCAAAATATGTTATAGGATGAGTCCGACGTACTTAAAGCTAAGCTGCCAACATGTGATGATAACAATAAGGTCTCCCTTATTATCAATTTTACGGGGATCATACCTATTTATTCAGTTTAGAGTTACTCGCAAAATAAAGTGCTTGTAGAGCAACTAAATCTAATTTGCGTGTACAACTCCAGCATGGGATGAGTTGATCGTTCGAATCAGAAAAGACTATCAGTTCAGCTTTAGAAGAACTACTGGCACAAAATCAAAGGCGAACGGTTTAACGAAGTTCCCTCGCACGGGTAAGAAAATACGTTGCAGCCGTCTGGACCATCTTGTGGTGCCTGGTGAGAGGCACATTTCATCAGCGTAATCGAAATCTTCTAGGTGTTCGTTAATATTCTATCGGTTTTCTTATTCGGCCTTACTAAGAGCCTTGCCTGGAACGTAATAAAAAACGATAAGAGAGTTGATGATATTAAACAACCCTGCTAGACGCCTGACATAGTGCCAAAATGCCGGTGACAACAATCCGTTCAATGCATTTAAAGCAATGATACTGAACCGAAAAAAAACTGACCGTAAAATTTTAAATCTATAGTATCTTCAATTTTCTATGAGAAACAAAAACAACCATTAAAAATTTCAGATTTTTTTTACTTTTCTACAGTTTAACTCAACTGTTCATTTTGTAGTTGTAGAATTTACTTTGTTTGCTCGCACTCTAGTGCGTAAACACATTCATTACATCCAAATTTGCTAGATACTACAGCAGTCTATACATTTTTAAGCTTATACGAAATAAAAGCCTTAAGGGGTTTGAACACTGTAAATGTTTTAATTTAAAGTGGTTTTTATTTTATTAATTAAGAAAAATTGGCTTGACATATAAATATAAAACTTTGTATATATATTAATTGAAGTTAGTACTACATGATAAAATTTGATGTTGATACAATTTGTCTGTTCTAAAACTTTAAACGCCGTTTTTACGAAACCACTTTTTTTAACCGCGTTGACAGCATAACTTGCAGAGTTTTTGTTCGATCGACTTGATTCCAAAGGCATTTTGTAGAAAAATCATGTTTCTACGGCAGGACGTAGCGGTTTTTTTTACAATTTTTACTCTTTTTTTATGACCTTTTTTAGAGAAAATTTCATGAATTTTTTTTTTTTTTTAATCGGTTTTAATTTTTAGTAAATTGATATTTTCAAAATCCCCTACGTCAAGCTATAGTCATTTATATGTACTTTAAAAATATTTTTGGTTTTTTGCTATTAGACGCTCCGTTTTGCTGCAATGCTGTCAACGCCACTGGCATCAAATTTTTAGGCGCGTGATGTTTGACGGAGGACTGTAGCCAAACTCGATACATAAAAAAAAATATCAAATTTTTTCATGTAGTACTAACTTTAGTTAATACATATACAAAATTTTTTATTTATATGTCAAGCCAATTCTTCTTAATTAATAAAATAAAAACCACCTGAAATTAAAGCGTTTACAGTGTTCAAACCCCTTAATAATTTAAGTCAATTTTTTAAAAGTTTCATACAGTTACTCGCACTGGTAGGTTTCAAGGTTGCTATCAGTTTCAATAATTTTATGTACTTCTACTGTATGTCTTTGCATTATCTGTTTTCGGGTAAAGGACTTTCCGCAGATATCGCATGTATACGGTCGGTCATTAGCGTGGATTCTGGAAGAAAAAAAAGAAGACTTTAATAAAATGCTCATTGTGGTGAATGCATGTGAATTTTGACATAGAATTTGGCCCTTGGATAAAAGTGATTTTAAAAACAATGCGTTAAAAACTGTTATTAGGTATTATTGTTAGGATTCTGAAATATCAATGGTAGGATAGATAAATATGGAATAATCATTCGCTTAAAGTTTCAACAAGTTAAAGTTGTAACAAATTTAACAAGTAAGGGTGTAAATTTTGGCCTGGCCAAAAAATAAATACCCTACACTGCAGTATTTTGAAAAGTTTGCTTATATGGGAGGTGCCACGCCCTCTTGTCCGAGTAACCCAGTTTTTGTTCAGAGCTTGCATTTATAGTTTTTAGTGTCAGAGTGAAATTTAGTTGGATTATCTCAAAAAACTCTTTCAGTATAGCATTTTGAATCTTTTGCTTATATGGGAGGTGCCACGCCCCCTTGTCTGATTTCACCCAATTTTTGCTGAGAGCTTTCATTTATAATTCTTAGTGTCTGAGTCAAAGTTGGTTCGAATATCTCAAAAAACGCTTTCAGTATAGCGTTTTGAAGCTTTTGCTCATATGGGAGGTGCCACACCCTCTTGTCCGAATTCGCTCAAATTTTTATCAGAGCTTGCGCTTACAATTCGTAGTACTTATATGTATTGTGGTTGCATTGTCGTGAAAAATACTCCTAAAATTGCATTTTGAATATAATTTTTGTATGGGCGGTAGGCGTGTCCGTTGACCGATTTTGCTCATTTTCAATCCCCCGAGCTAACTTTGACGACGGAGGCAGTGTACCAAATTTCATTAAATTATCTTGCTCAGTTTTCCCAAAAAGTGTATTTCAACACACAGCCAGCCACCCAGCCAGCCAGCCAGCCAGCCAGCCAGCCACCCAGCCAGCCAGCCAGACAGACGGACATGGCTATATCGACTCAGGAGGTGACGCTGATCAAGAATATATATACTTTTCTATACCTGCCACGCCTCCTTCTCTGCGTTACAAACGGAAGGACAAAGTGAATATACCCTGGGTGTAGGGTATAAAAATGTCTTCCAACCTCATGGTTGTGTCTATAAAAGAAAAGTTCCTATTCCGCTGCCACCTCCAAGTCATATAGACAATTTTAAAATTTAACAGTCAGAATAATGTTGTGATGTTAATGCCTTTCACGACTTTATCAAATCGACCCTGACTGACGCCCAAACGAATAAAGATAGATAAATGAAATTGGATCTGGAATTAAAAAAAGCGTGATCGATTAATCATCACAAAAAGCCCATATGAGAGGTAGTCGTGAACATTATGCGACCACTCGCATTATACCCTACACCCAGGGTATATTCACTTTGTCCTTCCTTTTAGAACGCAGAGAAGGAGGCGTGGCAGATATAGAAAAGTGGGGTAAGGTAACCGGCTGTGGGCCGTCACCGGTTGTGGGCCACCCCTTGTATTTTTTGACGTTTATAAAATATGACAGATCTGAGTTTGAGGTTATGTGTACATTGACAATAGACAGTATTAGTGCGAACATTGAAGTGAAAGGACGCATCTGACCCGCAGCTACAACAAAACATGCAGTATTTTCGTTAAATTTTCCGATTTTATATCGAGTTTACTCAAAATTTTGCCAGTCACTTAAGGGATGGCTGCCGTTACCGGTTGTGGGCCACCATGTTTTTTGCATGAAAATACCACCAAATTTGACAAAAGCCAATTCGATCAAATGCAACGGTGGCTGCGATCGTTTTGTGCATTTGAAATGCGCTGTTATAAAAAAGAGCTATTATACATGCAAAAATTGCGAATCCGATGAGGATGATTAATAATTTAAAAAAGTCACATTTTCTTGATGTTTTTCGCCACTAGAGGCTTCACTTATAAATAAATTTTGATAATACGTATTTTTTTACTGGTTTTGCTTCATAACTTTGCATTTGAAGTGGATTTTTCAGGGTGGCCCACAACCGGTCATAAATTTTTTTTTGTCCAAAAAAAAGCTTTTTACAAAATTTGTTAAAAAAAATTTTTCTTGAAAAATTATAGAAAAATTGTTTCTTTTTGGTTACCCACAGCCTCTAGCTTTTTATTGGTACCCACAAGTCCGAAAAATGTATACTTGAATGCAAGTTACGGGCAAAAAACGAAACCCGGCCCACAACCGCTTACCTTCCCCTATATACAGTAAGAAGCAAAACTGTCAACATGTTTGCTATTTTTGACTTAGTACTGACGCTATCGTCCATTCTGATTACATGACCAACAAGAAATATGAACCAAACGGAAGCCTAACCTTTCTTCTATTCAAATATGTGAGCAATTTTACCAAACTTCAAACCATAAACAAATAATGAACAAAAAACCATTTCGAAAACATGTTGACAGTTTTGCACCACTTTAAGTGATGTGCGTATGAACCTGGAACGTGAATTTTTCCTAGTTTAAAAAAACGATTCCAATAAAGTTTGTTGTGCTGATTCCAAAACTGGCCACAGAATCCCTCTACCTCGTCAGAATTTTGAGGTATCCTAAACTTAAAGTGCAAAAAACGACGTTTTTGCTCTTTTTCAAATTAGGTTCAAGGTTGCAAGGATTTTTTCTGCTCTATTCCGTAAAAAATACTTGAACATCTTGCTTTTTCCCTTTCCAAAAAAGTGATGAATGGTCATTTACGATTTTTCTTTGCAAAGTTATGCTCACTCTAAGATGACATCATAAAATACCCAAAATTCATACTAAGAGTAATTTGGGTATTTTTTGGTCATATTTCTCCAGAAGGATATGTTTATAAACCATTTTAAGGTAGAGGAATGGAAAACACAATCGGAGTTTTGCCAATAAAAGAAGAAATTTGAAGTAAAACACGCCAAATGTCTCAGTTAAAGAAGCATGATGTGACTGATTTGGCTAAAATTAGGCATTGTTGTATTACCGATGCCTAGCATTATAAAAGTGCTAGGTCTTAGCTCTTGTATTATTTGTTGTAAATTTCTTAGAAAGACTGCTTTTTATAAACTCAAACTTTTTGTTTTCAGATTTTTCGAAAAATTTTAAATTTTTCAACAATTTTTCTAAGCCCAAATAATAAGAAAAAAGCATTTCAAAACGTTCTAAAAATTCTGAAAAAACTCTGACGTATTCTTTCATGCATTCTAAGCATTTAATGCTTAACAAAAAAGCAAAGCCTACTAAGAAAAAAATCTCATTCGTATTATCGAACCGTAAAATTTACCGCTGTTTGTATTATAGAATCACGTGTGGAAGAAATATTGCATTCGTATTATTGGACATTCGTAATACGGAGCATTCGTATTGCTGGACGTCGACTGTATAAATGCAAGCTCTCAACAAAAACTGAGTGAAATCGGACAAGAGGGCACCTCCCGTATAAGCAATGTTTTCGAAATACTGCAGTGTAGGGTATTTAATGTTTGGCCAGGCCAAACGTTACACCCTTACTAGTTTTAAGTCACAATCAGATCACGGCTTTATTAAGTGTACAGAATTTCATGTATATAGCTTTGTACGATTGGCCGTAATCGTAATTTCAACTGGCAGATGGGCACATTTGCAAAAGGACCAATACGAGCTCAACATAAAAATATGAAAAAAGCATAGAAATTGGTTTTCGGCATTTATCATGATCTTGGGGATAATGAGTTCAAAAAACCTTCAAATTAAAAAAAAAAAAAAAAATTGCTTTTGAATTATCTTAATAAAAAAGTAATTTCTTATATACTACTTATGTATTGATCAAAAAATTGAGTATCCAAGAAATTAAGAAATAGTTTTTCTATAGCATAAGAGACCAACGGTTTTTTCATATGAATTTTTTTTCTACGCCGTGCTAAACTTGAAAAAAAAAAAGCATCAAAATGTAAAAAAATCTTAATTTTTGAGATACATTAGCCTTAATCCACCAATCACGGCTAGACGATGCTTGTATTAAGTCCAAATTTAGATGGCATATTAACTGAAAGATTACAAAATGTGATTCGTCTCAGATAATCTCAAAGATGGCGAAATTCATTCTAATTTTTTTTAGTTTTAATCATATATAAATAATAAATTAAAAAGTGTTTCTAGTTTATTGTCTATCGTGAAGCCATAGAGGTTTATCTGCGATAATTTCGAGCCCTAATCCCTAACCTGCTAGAAAACCTTAAGTATGCCAAAAAATTATTTTGCTATTTCAGTCTCATAAAGTGTTACCAAAATAAAAGCATTTTAATTTTTAAGGAATGAAAAAATCAGTTAAAAAATTTCAGTTTCCACTTACCGATAATGGCATTTCAGGGCCCCACCATTTGCAAAAGTTTTGGGACAATCAGAGCACTTATAAGGTCGTTCTCCAGTATGTGTATTCATATGATACGTGAGATGAATTTTTGCACTAAAAACACGTTCACAAAGTCTAAGTAGGTAAATAGAAAAATAAAAATGTATGTGTAAGAATAATAATTTAAACACAACAAACTTACTCGCACTGGTAGATTGTAGCGTTGCTATCAGTGTCAATTATTTTATGTACTTCTATTTTATGTATTTTCAATACCCTTTGTTGGTTAAAGGATTTACCGCACGTATCGCAAGTATACGCACGCTCATTAGCGTGAGTTCTAGAAAAATAAATTAATAAAAATCCTACGTTATTATACAGGTATGTATATAACTTTTGAAATTGGATCTTGCTTCTGAAAAAAATGCGATTTTAAAAGCAATGAGCAAAAAACTGTTAATAGGTATTTCGGTGACGCACTGTGGGCTAAATTTTATGAAAATCGCCAAAAGCTTAAACATTTTTTTTTTTTTTTAAATTTTGATGTAATTTTAAATCAGGGCGACCGAAAACTTTAAACTGAATACTTGAGTGCATAGGTTTTCGTAACTGTGCCGATTTTCAAAAATTTGATCCCACTGAGTGACGCTATGTTTCTAAAATATTATTGGTTGAAACATAGAGTAGATTAGTAGTAGTATGGTTTGAAATGGTAGGCAGAATGAATGACGAGAAAAACTGAAGATGGGACTGTGTTCAGGATCAATCATAGATGAAAAGTCTGTTTGAAGTAAAGTTCTTGCCGATCATTTTAGCGAGATAGTGCATTTTTTCTCACTTTTTTGTGAGAAATGGTTCAAAAAAACAGGATCAAAAACTGAGTATGCTGATAGTTTTTTGCATGTTTGTGAACCTAATTTTATTCAAGAGATATTGAATCTTCTATAAATTATGTTTTGTTTTTGTATGATGTTGGATACGTTATTTTTTGATCTAGTTTTTTTAAACTTTGAACCATTTGGAAAGGAGTCAGCTAGGATTTCAAATCGAACCGACTTTTTATTTATGATGAGCCTTGAACACAGTCCAATCTCTAGATTTTCTTATCGTTTTTGTGATACTTAACACTTCTTACTGGCCACTGTGAATAATAGATAATAAAAATAGAATAATCATTCACTGAAATTTTAACTGCAAGGCTTTTTAAAAGTTGATTCGTTTTACAGATATAGAAATGGTATTGCTAATATATACTTGCATAAATCAAAAACATCTTAACCTCCGATAATGCAAAATAGAAGCATCGTAATTAAAAGGACATTTATGTAAAATTAGAAGAAAATAAATTTGATCAAAACTGTAAGCAAAAATCAATTTCCTGTTAGTGTTAGACAATCTCAAGTATACCAAAAAACAGTAATTTTGCTCATTCAGAATAATAAAGTGTGAATAAAAAAAAAAAAATTAAAAACCATATCACTAATCAGGATTTAAGGGTGAAATAATATGTTACAAATTTAATTTTTCTCTAACCGATAATGCCATTTCAGGGCACCAGGATTTGTATAAGCCTTTGGACAATCAGAGCACTTATAAGGACGTTCGCCAGTATGTGCTCTCATATGATACGTAAGATGAACTTTTTCACTAAAAGCACTTTCACAAAGTCTAAGTAGGTAAATAGAAAAAATATTATATGTAAGAATAATAATTTCAACAAAAAAAAAAAAACTTACTCGCATTGGTAGATTGTTCGGTTTCTCTCAGTGTCAATTATTTTATGTACTTCTACTTTATGTGTTTTCAATCCTTTTTTTTGGGTAAATGATTTGTCACAGATATCGCAAGAATGAGGGCGCTCATTAGTGTGGGTTCTAGAAAAAAAATTAAACTAAAAAGATTCCTACATTCGTATAAGTACACAGGCGTGAAAATTTTTAAAATTGATTTTTCCCTTCGGTAAAAGTGATTTTAAAAGAAATAAGCAAAACACTTTTATTAGGTATTTGGGTGAAGTTTGTAAATTAAATTGTTAAAATAAATGAAAAACCATTTTTGCATAAATCAAAGTCTTCTTAACTTCCGACAATTATTTAAAATTTTAAGTAGTTAAAATTTCATCTATGTCAATTTCTTGTAAGTGTTAGACAATCTCAATCTAAACCGTGTTTTTGTTCATAGTTAGAAAATTTTAGATTCATAACGTGTTATAAAAAAAAACTTGTAACAAAATCAGATTTTGAAAGAACAACAATCAAACGCGCCAGTGTTAATTATAAATTTTAATTTTCTCTAACCGATGATGGATGCCACGGGCCCCAGGCGTTGCAAAAGCTTTTGGACAATAAGAGCATTTGTGAGGGCGTTCGCCAGTGTGTGTTCTCATATGATACGTAAGTTGAGCCTTTTGACCAAAAGTGCGTTCACAAATTCTAAGTAGACAAATAGAAAAAAATATTATGTGTAAGAATAAAAATTTCAGCACAATAAACTTACTTGCAGTTATATGGGCGTTCGCCAGTATGTGTTCTCATATGACACGTAAGAGTATTCTTTTGAAAAAAAATACGTTCACATATTCTACAATATGTTGGTAAAGAGAAAGATAGAAAAAATATTGCATGTAAGAATATGGTAAAAGTTCGAACTTTGACACAATGAACTTACTCGCACTTATGGGTTTCACGGTTGCTATTAGTGTCAATCATATTATGTATCTCAACTTTATGTCTTTTCAATGTCGAATTTTTGGTAAATGATTTGCCACAGATATCACAAGTGCGCTCGTCTATTAATTCATTAGTGTGGGTTCTAGAAAAAAAAATATTTAGAAAATTTCTACTGTTATAAAAGTAAACAGGTATGTGAATTGTGTAACATCGAGGGGAATCTTTTAAATAAACCCCTGAAAAAATGTTCATGCCTCGTAAGCAAAATCTAACAATTTGTTTACCGAAATTCACACGAAGGGCACCACTTCCGTCCGCTTGCCTAGAAATTTGATGTGCCCGTGCCCTTCGTGTGAGTTTGCACTATGAAACACAGTCTACGTCGACAAATTTGATGCGTAAACAGCTTCGAAAAAATACGAGAGCGATTGTTGTCTAATAAATGTATAGAGCGCCAGATAGAAAGTGGATGATGCCAGGATTTTTTTATCCCCTACCCCCTGAGCATGTCACAGCGAGCCTTAACCATAATAAAGTTTTATATCAACCACGTCAAATTCGGCGTATGCAGGATTATTCTACTTAAAAATACTAATTAATAACTGCAAACAAAAGTTTCGTACCTGATCGTCTGAAGAAGATATTGCAATTTTACTAATTTTTTTTCTTTGAGTGCATTTATTTTCATATTGTTTTAAGTTTTAAGAAAAAGATAAAAAACTGAGTATGCACAAAATTTTCTGTATGTTTTTAAATTTAAAAACTGCAAACCAAAAAACCGTGACTGATTCCATTCAGGAGATTTTGAATTTTAAACTATTTTTTATGCTTTTTTTTTAAAAACCCGGTTTTTTCGTATTTAAGACAAACACAAACAAAAACCAGATATACTAATAGTCACTCCAGATGTGATTTTTGATGCTTAATCCGAATCCGGTCTTAGAATTGTTATATTACATCTCGGTTTTGAGATATCCTCACATAAAAGTTTAAAAAACACAATTTTTTCCTATTTTTGAAGTTATATAACAAGACAAGGTCATTTTAAGCTGAAAAATCTGGTATAACAACTAATAGCCCTAGTTTTTTTCTTCAAAATACAATTAAATTGATATCGAAATCTTTTTTTTTGTCGGAGATATCTTAACCTAAAATGCTAAAAAAGTCCAAAAACATGATTTTTAGCTATATTGGATGTCATATGCAGGACGCACAAAATTTTGTTGTGAGTTTCTATCACCAGAATCATTTGGTACTCTTTTTTGGCTTCAAATTGAGCTATCAAATGGGTATTTCTAATATTTCTCTGCAAAGTTATGATCATTTTAAAATCACATCATGAAACTCATAGTGAAAAATCTCGGTTTTTGGATATATTTGAGGTTGTATACAGTACGGACGAAATTTGCCTGCCTTTTTTTACTGACCGGATCATGTAGTACCATTTGTCTTGTTATATAACTTCAAAAATAGGAAAAAATTGTGTTTTTTAAACTTTTATGTGAGGATATCTCAAAACCGAGATGTAATATAACAATTCTAAGACCGGATTCGGATTAAGCATCAAAAATCACATCTGGAGTGACTATTAGTATATCTGGTTTTTGTTTGTGTTTGTCTTAAATACGAAAAAACCGGGTTTTTAAAAAAAAAGCATAAAAAATAGTTTAAAATTCAAAATCTCCTGAATGGAATCAGTCACGGTTTTTTGGTTTGCAGTTTTTAAATTTAAAAACATACAGAAAATTTTGTGCATACTCAGTTTTTTATCTTTTTCTTAAAACTTAAAACAATATGAAAATAAATGCACTCAAAGAAAAAAAATTAGTAAAAATGCAATATCTTCTTCAGACGATCAGGTACGAAACTTTTATTTGCAGTTATTAATTAGTGTTTTTAAGTAGAATAATCCTGCATACGCCGAATTTGACGTGGTTGATATAAAACTTTATTTTGGTTAAGGCTCGCTGTGATGTATGTATGAAACTCTACTATTTAATAAATTTTTATCGAAAATTGGTCACGTTACCAAATTTTACCACTTTGACACCACTGTTTCGTGACCGTTGACGAAATCACCACAAAAAGTAACGCTTGTCCAGACCCCTACCCCTCTTAGAATATTACGAGGCTTATGGACAGCCCCTTCCGCAATTAATATTTTCATTAATTTCTTGTTGCCTGGCAAGCATTTGTAACCGGCAGAATACTACCAGGCGACACACAAAATATACAATAAAAAGAGTATAGAAAATTAATTTTCTTCAACACAAAAAGCATATCGATACCTTAGAGCACGATAGTCTTATCTCCATTTTTCGAATTGTTGGGAAATGCAAAAAGTAGATTTCAAACAGTGGTTATTTAGAAGTGGCTGCTATTTTGATATAACGATATATGCAACATTTTTACCTTTAGTATATTTTAACATAATTTAATGTTTTTAACCAATTTTATTAATTTCTAACGAAATCCCAGCCAATTTATAATATGTCATTACTTTTGCTCTTATATAGAATTCCACTACTATTGAAATAAACGACGTATTTAGTACATTTTTTGAAGTTTTTCCACTAAAATGTCGTAAAAAGTCATGAAACGCGTAGAAAACACGAAAAAACGAATTTTTTTTTTTTAATTTTTGAATTTTTGGTTCCGACAAAAACAAGAGTGGAGCTTTGGGTGTAACCAAATTTGTTCACTAAAATGTCGCAAAAAGTCATGAAACGCGAAAAAACGAAGAATTTTTTTTAAAATGTGACTGATTTGAATATTCAGTGGAGATAGGACAGTAGCGCTCTTGAAAAAACTACATTTTGGAGATAGGATTTTTTTTAATTTTCGAATATATTGGTGTTTTAGTGGTATTTTGACATCACACAGTTTTCCACACGGTAAAGAAGCCCACAATGTTGCCATAACTGCAAAAATCTCAAAATCGCAAAAAGTGGAGGACTATAGCCATCTAAGGACTATAGCGCTCTAAGGGATCGATATATACTTGCAGTCGTTATTATGAACCTTCATATGTTTCATATGAGGTATGTTCGTTATGATTTCCAGTAAAAATTATGCAGGTACTAATTTTGAGAGAGTAAAAAACTATTTTTTCGCAAAGACGAAAAATGCTTTGTACAAACCAAACAGAATCCAGTAACAATTATCCAGTAAAGACTGGTAGAGTAGAACGGGGCAATGTCGTGAACTCAACTTTGACATGCTCGTAAAGCCGTACTTCTCAAGCGAATGCGACGAGTAAGCATCCGATCGAAAGATAATTTCGTTGGTTACATCCATGTGTAACAACATTTGAAGAAAAAAAAATGTGCACGACATTACCCTCCTCAAAATTTGTGGGGTAATGTAGTGCATTGTTTTCCGAGTATAGTTAAGGTACCAAAATGTGCGAGAAATGATAGGTAGTGATTCTATTAGAGGAGATTTAGCATTATCATGTATTTATTCATTATTATACAAGTCTGAAGTACATAATATGTTGTGTACAAAATTATACAGTCAAGAAATACGATTTGAAGAGAAAAAATTAGTAAAATTTGGCTATTTGCCAGATGAAATGGGGGTTATCGTGAATCAAGATTCCCGGGGAATTTTTGCAGGCTGCAGTGCATTCTCTATTGCAATTTGAGGAAATTCCCCGGGCATCTTGATTCACGATAACCCCCAATATGAAAACAAAACACTTTGCAAATTTACAAAAAATGTTTGATATGAAAAAAAACTTCCATGTCTATTCTTCTGCGCACTGTCTTCGGACACTAGGGCGACCGCGTTTCCTCTCCGATGCTCTTTTGTCATTAGTTTTTGCGGCTTTCTTAGCTGACTTTTCAGCAGCTTTTTGTCGCTTGACCACCTCTTTTTCAATTTTTTTGTTCGCAGCCAATTGTTTTTTGTTTTCTAGGCTCCTTTTGGGCTGTTGCCTCTTGTTCGGCACGCAAGGAATCCAATACTTCTGGACTGGTGAGAAGAGCAAAAGTACGACGCTCGCAACCACGACTATTCGCTGTTCGTGCTGCATCAGTCGAAATTTCTAGATTAACACTCACATTGCGGTGCATCAGTTGTTCGTTTAATGCATTCGTCGGAGTTGATAATGGTGTGCTTGAAATTGCTGGATCAAACGGCTGTGCAGGTGTTTCTGGAGTGATTGTTATTGTAAGGTTTGATGGATCTTGATGGATTGATGCTTCAAGTGATGTTGGATGGATATCTCCGTATGGCCGATCGGTTACTGATGACGACAAAAAATCATCTTCTGTGAAAATGTCTCGCTTGAATGGCCAAATTCCCGTTGACCGGAATCCACTTATAATGTTCATCGACGAAGCGCCTTTGAGGATCGGCTCAGCAACAAGTTCTGCAACATTCTGAATTCCAATTGGAACGTTCGGGTGATTGAACATCCACGCGTTGCATGCATTTCCAAAATATGTCTTCAATGGTCCAAAAACACCTCTATCGAGTGGTTGGAGCTTATGACTGGTGTGTGGCGGCAGCGTCAAAACGTCGATGTTATTTTCTTTGCACAAACTTAATGCCTCGATCGACAAATGCGATGCGTGATTGTCGATGATCAACAATGTTCTTTGCGTACCGGCTTTGATTGCGTATTTTATAAAGTGACGAATGAATTGAAGATAAGTCTCAGTGGTCTGGCAACCCGATCCATTCGCAACTCCTTTTGCGTCCTCACTTCCGTGCATAAGGAACCTATCCTGCATCTCGGCTCGCGGATAGATGAAAAATGGTGGAATTTTTTCGCCAGCGGCGGAAACTGCTAGCGCAAGGGTAACATCGATCCCACGTTTGCCTGAACTAGCCGCAGCCACACAACGCTGACCTTTTCGGGCTAAAACAGTTTCGTCCATGTTCCACACAGTTGCCGCGGTATATTCGTGGGATTCTCGAATGCTCTCGTACAATTCGAAAAATTTTTGAACCACAGGTAGATTAAAAGCACTGGCTCGACCCAGGGATGTTGCCACTGGTCTTCGCAGACTTAAGTCTGGGTACCTCTTCATAAAACTATCGGCCCAGCTTTTCGAGGCAGCTGGTTCTTCATTTCCTTCCTTGGGAAACCAATTGGTTGGAATGTGCTTGATACATTTAGCTGCCTTCAGTTTTTGTGCGTATTGAAAAGTAAGCCTTCGCAATTGTAGCAAACTGAGCCCGTAAAACATATTCGCCGATTCCAGCAGATAATTGTGGAGCTCCTGCTCTTGTTCAGGATTGAATACCTTGAAAAAGATCATCGTTAGAAAATTATTCACGAACAAGTTCAAAAATCATTTGCTTACTCGTTGCCCGATGTGAGCTATTGATTTAGGTGCTCTTCCTAGCAATCGGTCACGCAAAGTTTGTGGTGGTATCCCAAATTTCATTGCTGCCCCTCGCACACTGCTTCCTTCTTCGACAGCTTCCATTGCCATTTCGAAAGCATTTTCATTTCGTTTTTCAGTCTTCCTTTGTCGATTGCGCATTTTCCTGGATGAAAAAATTATTGCAAAAATTATTGATAACTTATAAACGAAAAAATTGCATGCCGTATTTATTCGCATATAAGCCGCACTTTTTTTCAACGTTTTAGAGCTCTAAAATGAATGAAAACATAAAATATTGAGTTGATAGATATTGATGAGAATATTGGATGTAAACAATATTTTCATAACGACCGTTAGAATACTCGATTTATTTTACAATTAATTTTTTAAAACAATTGTTCAATGCAAAAACATAATATTCAATCGCTCTTTTATTAAAAGAAACTTTATTATCAGTATTATATTCAAATCACTCTTTTCTGTATAGTGCAAGACATTGCCCCAATGGTCGTTTTAAAGGTCAACTTCAATAACTCGGTGGAGCCCAAAATTTTTTTCGAAAACCAAATACTTCTTTTCTTTGGCAGGATATTTCATTTCAGAAAACTCTTACCTGGTATATTTTCCCGCAAGGAAAATTATTTTTCTGACCCGATGAAAAAACACTTTTATCGTCCCGAAAGCGTGCGTTTTGAAAAAAAACGTTACTCTGTAGAGACGAACTGGTGAAAATTGCTAGTATTATATGCATAAGCTCAGTAGGTCAGCAGGTCCCTACCTTAGAAACAGTTGGTAAATCATTCAATTCTTTGGGCTAAAACAGCCAGTGCACGACATTACCCCATGCACGACATTACCCCGTTCTACTCTAAACATATTTTTTTGACACTTGGTAATATGCTAAAATAAAAAATTAATTTTTTCACAAAATTGTTACAGCACAAAGGAGAAATGCTGAAAAGGTCGCTCGGTGCCCTTTAATTTGACTAACTGAATATAAAAAACACAACATCATGCTTATTTTATTGTTTCGAAAAATATTTTTGAAAACATTTATTAATGAAAAATATTTCCAAGTGTCAAAAACATATGTTTTCTTACTGGACAATTTTCGCTAGTAATACTTTGTCCAGTAAAAACTCTCTTATAACAAACTGTCAATTTACTCTCACACTTTCTCTCTCGTTACTGGATTTTTGGGTAAAACAATTCCGATTTCGATCGGAATCGGAATAGAATCAATTTGAAGGGTCTCTGCGTTTCGATATTGAACACTACATCGGAATTGCGTTTCCGTAAATCGAATTAAAACCAGTAGGCAATTTTACTTATTTCAATAAAATTTCGATTCCATTTTGTTTTTCGAAACTCAGAATATAATATAATATATTATATATAAAACATTATTTAAAATATGAATAGAATCTAGTAAAAAGTCTTTAAATCTTACTCGCAATCTGTGTTTGGTAAAAGTTTTTCATCTTTTGTGGTATCTGACATTTTGATCCTTGAACCACTAATAGATTTCTGTTTTTTTGTTTTTCCCTTAACGTTAACTTTATGTGACGATGACTTTTTTGGATGTGGCACATATTCGTCATCGCTTGTGTTAGAAAATAGTTCATTTTCCATTTCGCCAAGACAGCCCGCTCTCTCTATTTTCTTTAGAAAAAATAAAAACAAAAAAAGTTTTATTATGCAAATTATTTGGAAATTGAATTATGGTTAATTACCGGTTAGGAGTTATTCAATAAAAACCATTCAATTCAAGTGGTGATAAACGTTAACAAAATCGGTTTTTATTAAATATCTCCCAAACGGTAAATTTTGTACATATGTATGAATATAAAAGGGTTAGAAAATAAAGCCTAACAAAAACCAAATAACTTCCAATAAAATAAAAACACGATATAACACCCAAAACAAAAACGAAATAATGTCCAAATTCTTTTCTTATAAATTTGGGCGATAATCATTTTGGAAATACCGCCCAAAGCCCCATTATTCCAACTGGTACTATAAATCAGCAAAATATCAGAGTTTTGTAGGGCGTATCGTATATCGCAAATAGTGTTGAAATAAAAGATGTTAGCAGGGGTGTATTCCCAAATATTCGCCTACCGTTTCGCTATCACTGCCAACGCATGAGATCTAGGCCATTTGTTTGCGTTCTGATTTGTTTTTTCAACTGAATCTTGTATTTTCTTTTGTAATTTTTGTAACAATGCCTACTGAAATAGAAAGCTGATTTGAAAATTTACGACCGCCAGTCATCTTAAACCCAACCATTCTAAGAGTTTCATAAAAAACGATCACCGCCGAATATTATTCCGAGCGTTTTGAACATATTCAATATTGATTTATTTCATTTATTGACCGGTAATGCCCTCATAAATTACAATAATTATCTAATGTTCGAACTCGTGCAAAACGGCTCAAACGATTTTTATGAAATTTTTTGTGTATGTTTGGTAGGTATGAGAATAAGTTGTAAAGTATATTTCATACCGCTGTATATTTAGGGTGGCCCTCATACAAAAATATTTTATAAATCGCATTTTCTCAAAGACCGGTTAATTGATTCAAATTAATTCTACACCACGTGAATTTTATATTAAGTGGCACAGCTTAAGCTGGAAACTTTTTTTAGGCTGTATATTTAGGGTGGCTCTCATACAAAAAAATTTTTTAAGTCGTATTTTTTCGATTCACATGGAATTTGGCTTTTATATTAATACGCACAGCTTAGGCTGTTTTAATGAAAAGCGCTGGAAGGAGCGTTGTGGCCACACCGCTAGATAAAACACTTTATGGAAGTTGGTACATATTATGAATTGCCATCCTACCATCTAAATAAAATTAGTCGATGATGCTGTCAGCAATACCGCAGTCAAATGATGTAAAGAGAATATGCGGTTATGGACGGTAGATACTCAGATTCAAAAGAACACCTGCAGTTTAAAATTGGCAGCTTGTCTGATGCTTGTCCTTTCTTTGACCAGATCGAGCGCAGCTCGCATTTGCTCCAAAGTATGCGAACTAGGCCGGGTCAATTTGTTCGGGAGGCAAAAAATTGGCGAAGAGTATAGCAACAAAAAAATCTATGAAAAATTCTAAAAAACTTTGCCCAAGAGAACATGGGTCTAAAATCAATATCGAGCCTCCGTAAATTACGTTGAAGTTTTGATGTACTACTTTAAAATACAATAAGAAAAAGAAAAAATTCAAATTTTTTTTTACTTGTTTCATATAAAATTATAGCCCAGGAAAATAAGAATATTTCTGCGACAAAATTCCAAGTGAATTTTTTTCACCGGAATTATATTTATTTATGCATGTAATATAATGTGTAAAAAAAGTCCATTGAAGTCCATTGTGCGCATAAAAAGTTATTCAGGCATAAAGGTCGCTAAAATCAGTTTTTTGCAAATATCTCGCTAACGCAAACTTTTACAGAAAAATTTTTCTCCACAATTTTGTAACACAGAAAATTTCCTATTTAAAAATGTAAAAAATGTTTTTGAGTAGCTTATAGCTTAGGAGATAACCCAATTTAAAAAGTTGTGCACAGTTGTTATATGTAAATGCTACGTATAAGGTTATATTAAAATATATTTCTTTTAAAATAGCGAATACTCTTTAACGAAGAGTCAGTCGTACAAAAAAAATTAAAACACCGTTCAAAAGATAATTGGATTTTGTGTGCACCGTATTAAATTTTTTTTGGAGCGACTCATGGTCCAAGAGATATTATTCAAAAACCGTTAAGGTTTCGAAAATACTGGTTTTTGAAGGATATCTCTGAAACGGTAAGTCATACAATAAAAAGCACCAGCATCAATTTTGTAGAGAATCACAAGATCTAAAAAAAATAAGCCACATGTGTACACATTGAAGTAACCGTTTAGAAGTTATTCAATAAAAACCGGTTTTTTGCCATTTAAAGGTTTTTTTGATTACCTTCTAAACGGGTTCTTCAATGTGTACACATATGGCTTATTTTTTGTAGATCTTGTGATTCTCTACAAAATTTATGATATTGCTTTTTGTCGTATGACTTACCGTTTCAGAGATATCCTTCAAAAACCAGTATTTTCAAAACCTTAACGGTTTTTGAAGAATATCTCTTGGACCATGAGTCGCTCCAAAAAAAATTTAATACGGTGCACACAAAATCAAATTATCTTTTGAACGGTGTTTTAATTTTTTTTGTACGACTCTTCGTTTAAGAGTATTCGCTATTTTAAAAGAAATATATTTTAATATCAACTTATACGTAGCATTTACATATGATAACTGTGCACAACTTTTTAAATTGCGTTATCTCCTAAACTATAAGCTACACGAAAACATTTTTTACATTTTTAAATAGGAAATTTTCTGTGTTACAAAATTGTGGAGAAAAATTTTTCTGTAAAAGTTTGCGTTAGCGAGATATTTGCAAAAAACTGATTTTAGCGACCTTTGAGCCTGAATAACTTTTTATGCGCACAATGGACTTTTTACATATTATTAACCATGCATAAAAAAATATAATTCCGGTGAAAAAATTCACTTGGAATTTTTTCGCACAGCAGCTCTTTTTTCGTGTTATTTTCCTGGGCTATTATTCAATGTATTTGAATTTTTTGTTTTTTTTTATTGAACTTTAAAGTAGAGTAGAACGGGGTAATGTCGTGCAGGGGGTAATGTCGTGCACTGGCTGTTTTAGACCAAGGAATTGAATGATTTACCAACTGTTCGTAAGGTAGGGACATGCTGACCTACTGAGCTTATGCATATAATACTAGCGATTTTCACCAGTTCGTCTCTACAGAGTAACCTTTTTTTCAAAAAGTACGCTTTCGGGACGATAAAAGTGTTTTTTCATCGGGTCAGAAAAATAATTTTCCTTGCGGGAAAATATACAAGGTAAGTGATTTCTGAAACGAAATATCCTGCCAAAGAAAAGAAGTATTTGATTTCCAAAAAAATGTTGGGCTTCACCGAGTTATCGAAGTTGACCTTTAAAACGACCATTGGGGTAATGTCGTGCACATTCACTTATACAAACGCAATTTCTCGCTACAAAAATGTTGTTACACATGGATGTAACCAATGAAATTATCTTTCGATCGGATGCTTACTCGTTGCATTCGCTTGAGATGTACGGCTTTACGAGCATGTCAAAGTTGAGTGCACGACATTGCCCCGTTCTACTCTACACAACATATTATGTACTTCACACTTGTATAATAATGAATAAATACATGATAATGCTAAATCTCCTCTAATAGAACCACTACCTATCATTTCTCACACATTTTGGTACCTTTACTATACTTGGAAAACAATGCACGATATAACCCCACAAATTTTGAGGGGGGTAATGTCGTGCACACTTTTTTTTCTTCACTTACACAAACTCAATTTCTTGCTACACAAATGTTGTTGCACATGGATGTAACCAATGAAATTATCTTTCGATCGGATGCTTATTCGTCGCATTCGCTTGAGATGTACGGCTTTACGAGCATGTCAAAGTTGAATGCACGACATTGCCCCGTTCTACTCTACTACATACAAAATTTCAACGCAATTTTTGGCGGCTCGATATTGATTTTTGTCCCATAGTTTCTTGGACAAAGTTTTTTAGATTTTTTCGTAGATTGTTTTGTTGCTATAATCTTTGCCGCAAAAAAATTTGACTCGGCCTAATGCGAACCCTTTTTTCTTGCTGTTTTTGTACGTCCCATATTTATCTACGCATATAAAAAATTCATTTCAACAACCGTAAAAAAGTACAAAAATAAAATATAGGTCACAGTTAATTAGTGGTATACACTGAATCACTGTGTACGCAAATAATCAAATTATAGTTTTTAACTAACTTTATTTAACTACATTTTTAAATATTTCACTCAAAAAAACGTACGACACTTTTTTGAAAAAACGAAAAGTAGTACACATCAAAAAAATTAGTAATCTACAGTGGCGGACAAAACTGGATACATGTTAGCAACTTTACTATTAATCTGCCCATAAAACAATTAAAACTAAATCAAATGGGCTGAATTTTTTAGAGTTTTAATTAATTTAGTTTTTAATTTAAGTGCTGGAATTAATCATGCAAAATTTGTGTTCATAAAAAACTTCGCAAGACTTGATGTTTTCGAATTTTAAACTTTGGGAGAAAATCGATCAATGTCAAATATTTGTAATTTAGTCAAGGCATTGATTTTAATAGAAGTCTAAGATACGTATTTCTAGCCAACATATCAATATGTCGCACACAGGTGCCAATCGAAGTAAAAGCTGGCCAAAAATCGTGAAATCAATTTGTGATTTCGATTATTTTTTCAGCCAAGTTTTGTAAAGAGAACACCAGCGCATGATTTGGCGTTTGAAATAATACGTAATATCAAGTTGGCTCTCTTGTACCTTAACGCAAAGTCGTAGTTCCTAGCACAGATTATTTTTCTTCTTTGCAAGAGTAATATTGTATGCGTTGTTATTAGTTTCCAAAACAAAAAATGTTAAAAACATCATTGGATAGTAAGGAAGACACCCCCGCAGTACGTAAATCATGATAATCGATACTAAATTAGTAAATATTAGTGTTTTTTTAAATACATGATGTAAGGTTAGCTGCGAGAGATACAAATTGGAGAGTCATAGAGCTACAAAAAAGTTCCACCAGGTTCCACTCTGGCGACAACGGGGTCTTTTTGTCAAATGATTTTTCTATAATTGGTGAAAAAATTGGGTGCTACTTTTTGCTACTTTGCTTCCTATGCTTGCTCACAGTGAGAGATTCTGCCAGTCCGAATGCTCTTAATGAAATTGCAGCCGTAGTTTGAAAGATACCTTCTTGATATTTCGTCATATGAAAGAATTTTTCTTTTTCTTTCCAAAAAATATATTTTGGAAGGTAAAAAAGGTGAACCTGGATAAGTTTTTTTGTAGTTTAGTACTAAAATAGTAGTAAATTTAGTACTTTTTTATCTTGAGCTTATAGCCTAATTCAATACCTTTCCAGGAGTGGTCTGAACATGAAAATCGGTTAAGAAATGTCTAAGTTATTGACAATTATTTGAGGAGAGTTTGTCACAATTTACAGATTTTGTCACACTTTGCACCCTTCCACAAGCCACGAAAAAAACCGCAAAATTTTTTTTTTTTTTGCATTTTCTTGAAGACTAGGCATGAAACAAAACCATGTACCAAATTTCAGCCAAATCGGAAGGGGTGTAGAAGATCTTGTTACGCTAGGCATGGAATGGCTGTATTGCGATTTGAATTTTTTATATATATGGGAGGTGCCACGCCCTCTTGTCCGAAATTGCCTACTTTTTGCTAAAAGCTTGCATTTAATATTTTTAGTATCTGAGTGAAATTTAGACGACTTATCCTAAAAAACGCTTTTAGTATAGCATTTTGAAACTTTTGCTTATATGGGAGGTGCCACGCCCCCTTGCCCGATTTCACCCATTTTTTGTTGAGAGCTTGCTTTTATCATCTTTAGTGTTTCAGTGAAATTCGGTTGGACTATCTTAAAAAACGCTTTCAGTATAGCATTTTTAAACTTTTGCTTATATGGGAGGTGCCACGCCCCCTTGTCCGAACTCAACTTATTTTTGTTCAAAAGTTGCACTCACTATCCCTAGTGCCTAAAAACTGATTTTCAAAAGTTTACGTGGAGAATTAAATTTTTGGCCAGCTTTTACTTTGATTGGCACCTGTGCGTGTCGCCTGGATATGTTTGTCCATTTAGCACAAATTTTAGCCAGAACTGGCCAAAACTACCATAAGGGTTTTAAGTGTACCATCGACTTTCTTTTGGTAGTGACCAAGATTTTTTGGTTTGGTTGGTACTCATAGATTGCGTAGAATATTTTAATACCATAAAACATTGGTTATGACTAGCGGTTTGTTTAAGATTTTCAGATTTTTCATGCGCATGATAAACATTTTTTTTTTCTCTAGAATGTCGAGGTCTTTCTCCTTTTGAATGTTATTAATTTGCCCCTATTCCCAATTGTCGTTTCTATTTCGTTTTTGAGAAGTTTTAATTTTTATCGTCGTCTCGTTTCTAAATTTTGAATCTCAAAATATACTGAAACAACGAGGAGTGTTTATCGAGGTGTTAGGAAAACGAAGCAATCACACTTAGGCGAACATTTTGGAATTTGGAAGCGAATCGTTGGATCAATTTCAGCAAAATTTTTTTATGCAGATCAGTGAAGTATTGGCTACAGAATATATTTTAATAAAACGTGTGCAATTTCATTAAAAAAAGTTATTGAACAAAATCTGAAAAAAGTCAAAAGAGGTGTGTTTGAAAAGTTAGCGGGTTATGTGGTATATATGGTAGGGCAATGTGGTGTACTATACCATATTACCTGACACTAAATTTAAAAGATGTGAATTAGCTTACATGAGCATTTAAATTAGTTTTTAAACTCATAGTTTCTATTTAAAGAATTCAGAACAATAAGACATAGATAAGAATTACAAAATAATATCAAAACAGAAACCCACTCTAACCATTAGAAAAAAAAGCACTTCAAAAAGGAATTAAAATAACAACAAAAAAAAAACCATATAGTGTATCCACATAAAATTAGGTATTAGATGACATCTTCCTGAGCACCCGCCCAACCTGTCACTCGAATTTTCGTAGCACCCACTGTTAACACCGCATATCAGAAACTCACTTCATTTTCCACCAACCAAATTATCAATATTTAGAAATAAATAGACAAAAAGGCCTTTCTGGCATATAAAATCAAAAAAAAATTTATTTGAGATAAATGAAGTGAATTATACGAGTATATATTTTAATTATATCTAATTATTTTTTATAATCCTTCAAGAGTTTTGCTTAAAAACAGCGTTCTGCTCACTCAGACTCTGCAAAAATAATGCTGATTTCGGTGTCACTGCCTATTTCATTTCTATTTATAGGTGCTTTTATCGGCCGTTTAGGTAATTTCGTTGATGGTTTTGGCTTTTTTATTTTCGATTGGTTTTTGTAAAGGCTGAATCTTTCTTCAAATTCTTGTATATTAGGCGATGAAGTTAACAATGTGACTTTTGATTTTTTACCTCTGCGATTGGAAAGAGAAATTTGCATTTTTGGCATTGGTGGGAACTGCCAAGGTGTTATTATTCCACTGCTTGTTGATGCCACTGGTTCACATGTCGGTACATCTTGGGAAATGATCGCATTAGATACCATTGGAATGCTTGCGCTGTCAGCCGTTACGTAGTCTTCTTCAAACATTTCAGCTTCGATAAAGTCTGCATCAGAAAAAATGTTGCGATCGAAAGGATATATTCCGGTACACCTGAAGCCATTAATAGCAATTTGCTTTGACTGAACTTTAAGATAAGCTTTTGAGAACAGACCAATTAGATCAAATTGGGTGACCTTTCGACCATTTTCTCTTGTGAAGCGCCTAATTTCGTCACTGAAATATACTTTTAGAGGACTTATAAATGCTCTGTCCACTGGCTGCATTTTATGGGTCGAATGTGGGGGTAAAGAAATTATTACGACACCATTTTGTCGAGCCAGATCTAATACTTGAATATTTTTTGTATGGCTGCTGTAATGCCCATCCAATATTAACAAGATAGGTTCTTCCTTCGATGGCTTGGTGTTTTGCAAAAAATGATGAAACCATTTAGTGAATATATCAAGTTGAACCCATCCTGATATGTGGCACGAAGACTTAGAACCAGGTGGCGCATCCTTCATCAGTTGAGCGTCAAATTCTTTTCTTGGAAATATAAAATACGGCGGAATAAAGACTCCTCCAGCGCTCATGCAGTTTATTACCATAATCAGAGATTCACGTTGGGCAGACGTCATGGCGCTGACTTGTCTTTTATCTTTTTTGGCAACGACTTTCGAAACATTGCTTTGAACAACGGTCAGCCCTGTTTCGTCAACATTCCATATATGTGTAGCTGGAAATTTGTGCTTTTCCATCTTTTTTTCCAACAAATCAAAGAAATCTTTAACTCTTTCTCGTGAAAAAACCTTTGCTCTGTCAAAGGAAGTTTCTGTTTTCGAACGGATGGTCAACGTATCCTTATGGCGTTTACAAAAGCCATTAAGCCAGTCCTTGCCAGCGCTTTTTGTTACAGTAGAAAACGTATTTGGTATCTTATTTTGCTTTGCTAATTGAAAAGCTATTGAACGGACGTCTGATTTTGAGAGACCCCAGTATGCCGATTCCATTACAAACAAGTATTTTATTAGATCTTGCTCTAGTTCCTCGTTGAAAATTGGCTTACGACCTAAATTAATAGAAAACAGTTCTTGGAGAGGTTTTCCGCTTCTAGCCATGCGCTGAAGTGTTGAACGAGGTACTTCAAACGTTTTGGAGGCTATTAAAATGCCCATTTCGTTATTCCGTACTGCTTCAATAGCTTTCTTCATATTTTCTTGGCTCCAGCTCCTGATCCTTCCCTTTTTTGGCATCTATAATCAGAGTATAAAAAAATACTTATCAAATTATAAGCCATAGGAAACATCGGTTTTTTTGGAGGGCAATGTGAAACAGTATACCACATTAGCCGCCTCCTACTATACCACATTAGCCGATTTTTAGAAATAACAAAATTATAAAAATAAAACTTTGTGCATTTACACAGTTACACTTATTTCGTAATATTTAGCACTTACCTTAACTGAATGTTAATAAAACTTGCACAGAAAACAACTTTTTCTTAACTAAAATTTTCTACGAAAAATGCGGAAAAAAAGTCGACACGTGATTACATACATATTTCGTTCAACTGACAGCGGAAAAGTTATGTCTGGTGTATGACAGTAACAGATCCCTGGTGTTTCTTGTTTTCATATTAGGTCCGCAAGTCCTCATCCAAATCGGAGATATGCGACTATTCCACATTACCCGACCATATCAAAATACCCGAAGGTCCCCTATGCTTCGTTTTCCTGACCCCTCGATAAACACTCCTCGTTGTTTCAATATATTTCTAGACTCCAAATTTAGAAACGAGATTTAAAGATTATCTAATTTAATGTGAATCGATTAAGCGGTCTTTGGGAAAACCCGGTTTAAAACAAATTTTTGTATCAGAACCACCCTAAGTATCCACCCTAAATTAAAGTTATGTAGCTTTGTGAGGGCCTCTCAATATAAAAGCGAGGTGCTGGTGATTTCATGTGAATCGATTATGTGGCCTTCGATAAAATGCTATTTGAAACACGTTTTTGTATGGGAGGTACCCTAAATAGCCACCTTAAATAAAATTTTTATAGGTTTTGTAATGCCTTTTAATTTTAACATTATTTGGTGTAAATTTCATGTGAATCGATTAAAGCGGTCTTTGAGAAAATGCGGTTTAGCCGGTCAAGCCGTTTTCGAGTTTTAGCCAGAATAACGCTCGGAATTCATTTTTATAAATATAGAAATAGATAGATAGATATACATAGGCTAAAGAAAAATTATACAACCCCTTATTAACTAATTTAAGCATAACATATACGACTGATTTATGTGTGGGAAAGGTTGTAAAAAAGCGCTGCACCTATTTTTAAGAAATTCAGAATGGGGGAAGAAAGCTTACAAAGTATATTAAAAACTTTTAGTTTTTTACTGGACATGTAAAATGCGCTGTTACGGCAATTTTAAAATTTTCCTCTTGGTTGACTTTTTCTCGGATATGCCCATGTAAAAAAGACAAAAGTTAAGCAGATTAAAATGAAAAAAAAACTAAACTACTCAAGTTCTGGAGCATATAAGTGGAAAATGCTTATAAGAGGTAACAATCTGACTCCATTTCAGAGAAACAATATAAAATAGATGCCTCTAAATTGTACTTATGCAAATAAAAATAAAAATATTCTCAATATATAATTTTATAAGCATGACTTACCTTTTTCTTTTTAATAAGTTCATCATCCTCGTGATCAAACGCATTTGCCTCTTCTTTAAAGAATTCTTCTTCTCCTTCGTCAAATACTTCAAAAACTTCGGAAATCATTTCATTTTCACCAATTTCTACCTTCATTTTCACGCCTAATTCGAGATTTCTGTCAACTTCCTCTTCCACATTAGATATTATTTGCTGGTTCTTACTGTCCACGACCGCAATGTCTGCTGACTTTGAGACATCTATTGCAGAAAATTTTGTGATTTCTCTCTTCTAAAAATATACAGCACATTTGTTTGGATCAGAAATTGGGTGCAATATGATAATATAAGTAAAATTTATAATTTTATATGAGGGGAAGCTAAAGGGTACAAGTGAAAAAATTCGAAAAAGAGAGTTAAGTACGCTACTAGCTAGTGGGAGCTTTGCTCTATTTATGAAAAATATATTAACTTAACTTTTGAGTTCCTACAAGGTAAGCCAGTTCACAAAATTATGTTTTGTTTTTAGTATGGTATATAGAAGGCAGCGTGTGCAACGCGCGGATCATATGCATCACAAAGAACGCGAGTAATGCTTGTGTTGTTATATAGAACGCACAACGCGCGCCTCTAAATATACGAGAAATGACCTTTATTATTTCAATAAACAAGCTCCTGCACTATAAGTTTTTCTTAAATTTTCTTTTTTTTTTTTAATTTATTTAAGCAGCTGTGAAAATTATTTATAAATAAAGAAACAAAAGAAACGAAATGTCAAACGCACATGATGCGTTCAAAAAGTTGACTGTCAAAGCTCATGAAGCGAGCGTTGCACGCGCTTCCCTCTATATACTGGAGCCTTAAGAAGTAAAGTTAGCGCAGCGACAACTAACATACAGTGTTCCAATTATATCTTTATATCTTCGTACAGCAGCTGTTTCAAACTTAAGTGACAAAAAACAATAAAGTAGGCCAAAAAATTTGGAAAAGTTTTGATGCAGTTTTATTTATCAAATATTCATGTTCAATTTAAATACGAAAAATTATTCACTTTAATTATTTTTTGCATATATTGTATATTGACTAAAAATAAAACAAAGTCGCAAATTTGACTCCAATAAAGTCTTCGTACACTTGAACTTTTGTTTGCATTTTTGTTGTTTTTTGCTGAAAGTTTTCTTTAAAAATAACGGTTTTTAACAGAGATTGGTACACATTCACACGTGATACACATACGTAACAAGGCAAGTGCCAATTTGATGAGTTTTGATTAAAATTTTTTAAAATTACGCCTGGTAAATACTTGTAAGTTGAAGAGCGAAAGCTTTCATTGGATCTACATGTGAAGAAGCAAAAATCATACTCGGTACTAGACAAACTATTGTCCCGCAACCTCTCTAACTATCCAGTGTACAATCGGCCGCTTTAAATATGAAGACCGCGTCGAGAAAAAGCCCAAATTAGAATGTCCTACAGCTCTCGCACATGGAGATCGGCTGCAAATCAAGCGTATGTTCGCCGTGGATCCATTCATAACTACACAGAAACTAAGTGCAGAGCTCCTTCAATCAAGTCAAAACGAGCTTCATCCAGAAACCAATAGAAAACTCGTGATTGATGCCGCATTTAGCTCTCGCAAACCTCACAGTAAGCCTTTGGTTAATGCCATAAATCGCAAAAAACGTTTAAATTGAACTCGCCAAGACCGAAATGCCTCTCTAGAGATCTGGCAGAATGTTCTATTATCAGATGAGCCCAAATGCAACATTTTTGGGTCTTATCATTGAATTTTGGTCTAAGCGAGCGCAATTTAAACGTTTTTTTTTTACGATTTATTGCATTACTGTGAGGTTTGCGAGAGCTAAATCCGGCATCAATCACAGGTTTTGTAATGGTTTCTGGATAAAGTTCGTTTTGACAGGATTGAAGGAGCTCTGCACTTAGTTTCTGTGCAGTTATGAACGGATCCACGGCGATCATACGCTTGATTTGCAGCCGATCTCCATGTGTGAGAACTGTAGGGCGTTCTAATTTGGGCTTTTTCTCGACGCGGTCTTCATATTTAAAGCGGCCGATTGCACACTGGATAGTAGAGAGGTTGCGGGACAATAGTTTGTCTAGTACCGAGTATGATTTTTGCTTCTTAACATGTAGATGCAATGAAAGCTTTCGCTCTCTAACTAACAAGTATTTACCAGGCGTAATTTTAAAAAATTTTAATTGGCACTTGCCTTGTTACGTATGTGTATCACGTGTGAATGTATGCCACTCTCTGCTAAAAACCGTTATTTTTAAAGAAAGTTTTCAGCAAAAAACAACAAAAATGCAAACAAAAGTTCAAGTGTACGAAGACTTTATTGGTTTTTATTGCGACTTTGTTTTATTTTTAGTCAATATATATGAAAAAAATAATTAAAGTGAATAATTTTTCGTATTTAAATTGAACATGAATATTTAATAAATAAAACTGCATCAAAACTTTTTCAAATTTTTTGGCCTACTTTATTGTTTTTTGTCACTTAAGTTTGAAACAGCTGCTGTACGAAGATATAATTGGAACACTGTATCTTCTCTTCTTATACGAGCTAAAATTGTATGTTTGTTTTTTTGTTTGTTTGTTTTTTTTTTTTGTACTTATTTCTGTGCCAATATTTTTTCTCGAAAATGGCTACAACGATTTCAATGAAACTTGGAATAGTGTTAGATATTAGCAAACAATGAATAATGAGCTAGGTTTGAACTTTGTAAATGCTCACCAGAGGGCGTGGCATTGCACTATATTTTAAATTTGATTTAGTCATAACTCGTAAACTATACAAGGTATATTGATTAAATTTGGTCAGCGGGTACGGCTTAATATTGCCTTGTTACAGACTAAAAGTGGGCGGGATCGAATAAGTGCCACGCCCACTTTTCAGCCCTTGAAAATTTTGATTCAATATTACTCGAAAACGACTCCAACAATTTTTATGAAAATTTAGGAGATATTACCTCTGAAAACAAGGATTCATATGTGATACGCCGTTATATTGGGAAAACTCGTTGAAGGGCGTTTCACCGCCCACAAAAATATAAAACGGTATAAACGGTAGAAAACTAATAAAGCAAACATTCTGAAATTAACTGTGAGGAGCCTAATTGCAATAGGGCATCTCGGATTTGAAAGTGGGCGAAATGTCGCCATTGCGCGTGGAACCTCCCATACAAGCAAAATACGTTAAATGCTATTTCTCGCAAGTGTTACAAGATATTTTAATGAAATTTGGTATGTAGGTACTACATATCAATGCCTTGTAATAACCGAAAAGTGGGCGGGATCGAAGAAGTGCCACGCCCCTTTTATAACCATTGAAAATTTTGATTCAATAGTACTCGAAAACGACCTCAACAATTTTAATGAAAATTTCAAAGATTTTACCCCTGAAAACAAGTATCAATATGTGATGTGATGTGCTGTTATATTAGGAAAACTCGTTGGAGGGCGTGGCACCGCACACAAAAATATAATACGCTATAAAAAGAAAACTACTTAAGCAATCTTTCTGAATTTAACTATAGGGAATCTTCTTTTTATTAGGCACCTACGACCTGAAAGTGGGCAAAATCTCACCGGTGCGCGTGGAACCTCCCATACAAGTAAAACAAATTAAATGCTATTTCTCGCAAATGGTACAACATATTTTGATGAAATTTGGTATGCGGATCTGGATTACGAGTATCTAAAGCATAACGAAAAGTGGGCTTTGTTCAATAATTGTCAGGCCCACTTTTTACCAAAATAAAAGTTTTAGTTAAGAACTCATGCACAAAAAAAAAAAATGGAATGAATGGCGAAATATTTTGGGTGCGTATCGATTTTAACGAAATTTGGCATGGAGATAAGGTAAGCTCTAAGGAACGATAACATGACCATTATATTTTTCAGTGGGCGGTGCCACGCCCCTAAATAGAAAAAACGCTCTCACGGCTAAACCACTGCATCGATTTTTACGAAATTTGATATAGAAATAGGGTTAGCGCTAAGGAACGATAACATGACCATTATATTTTCCAGTGGGCGGTGCCACGCCCCTAAATGGAAAAAACGCTCTCACGGCTAAACCACTGCATCAATTTTTACGAAATTTGATATTGAGATACGGCTGGCACTCAGGTACGATAACGTAACCATTATGTTTTTCAGAGAGCGGCACCACGCCCCTAAATTGAAAAACGCTCTCGCGGCTTAACAACTGCAGCGATTTTCACGAAATTTGGTATGGAGATAGGGTGGGCACTCAGAAACGATAACGTGACCATTATGCTTTGCAGTGGGCTGTACCACGCCCCTAAATGGAAAAACGCTTTCACGGCTAAACCACTACATTGAATTTTTTTAATTTGAATATTTTTGTGTTTTATCTACCAAGGAAGGTTATAAAAACTTTTTGCTTTATAGTCAAATCGAAATGGTCGAATTTCGGCCTCAAGGCGAACTCTAGTAACTTTTAAAAGAAGACTCTTAGAAAAATTTTTAAAAATGCATTGGATACAAAGACTATTTATCGCGCAGTGTTTTATTTTTTAAATCACTCTGGAATTTATGAAGCAACGTTGACTTTTACTCTATTTTACTCAAAATTTACTTTTTGTCCCTTGTATCCCTTTGCTTCTAACCCCTTCATATAGAAAACTACATAATATTTCTATTACTCACATCTTCTGGAACAAATTCATCCATACCATCGTCAAATACATAAGACATGTTTTTGGTCGTTTCTGTTTCAATTTTTACCTTAGTATTTGTTGGATCAAATTTAAATTCAAGCTCTTCAATGGTGTATTCATCAACAAATGCTAATCTTTGTTGCTCCCCATTGTCCACTTCCATGGGTGCAATAAGTTCACTCAAACGCTTGTGTGAATGCTGGCAGGTCTTGCGAAATATGTAAGCCTCCTTTAGGCTTTGGAGGCATTTGGTACATATTTTGTCCGGATAATGATCAAATTTTTGAATCTAAATAAATATAATAAATTAAACAGCTTGTTAATAAACAACACTTTACAACATACAGGCACCCCACCGCACTCATGTATCAACAGCGTTAGATCTTTTCCAACGTCCTGATGAAAAATTGATTCCAAGCCCGTTGACGGCTTGTCCAGGCAAATACGACACACAATCCATTTATCCATACCATCCTTAAAATTCATATGAAACATCCAGTAAAACAAAATCTTTTTAAAACAATTCACACACAAAATGCAGTTTTCACCAAAAATAGTTCTGCTCGATGTTAACGTTTAGCGAAGAGCCAAAATAATAGAGATGAGATATTTTATCGCCCTTACATCAATGCTGTTTTTGCATGGTTGAATTATCCTGGTTGCAGCGATAACAAATGCTGCTTCTTCTTAAACTACGAAAATGTCAAAATTTTCTAGACTTTTGACAGATAGCACAAGCCAAGATCAGGGTTCCAATTTTGTTTATTTTGACAACTTGCCATAACCATTGTTATTGAATCATGCTGTTTCTGCATGTGTTTTGCATGGTTGAATATTGGTTGTTATTGAACCATGTGTGTTTTGCAACTTTTCAGAACGATACTTGTGCATAAATAAATTAAATTGTTCCAAATTGTATTCCTTAAAACATGTAAAAGCCTCGAAAACATCGTAAGTTCGTAAAACTGCCAAAGTTCGTTTTGATGTTGACAGCTACTACGAGTTTACGAGGCTTTCGTTGCATTTACACGTTTTAAAGAATACCCTCAATGAAATTTACATATCATCGTAAATTCAAAAAAAAAAAAAATGAATAAAGGGTGCGCTATATAGAGGGCAACGCGTGTGCTGTTGCATAGATCGCGTAAACGCGCTTTCAAATACACTCAGAATGGTCTTTATTATATAGGCCAGTGGTCGGCAAATTAATGAGTGAGAGTCAGTGCTGTCGTTTTGAAAAGTTTGAGCGAAGTGAATTTTTGTAAAAAGTGAAGTGTTGCGAAGTAAAATTCTGAAAAAGTGAAGTCTTAGCGAAGTGAACACAAAAATCACAATTTTATTTATTCAATTTATTAATTTTTATGCTACACATAACAAAATTTTAAAATATATTTTAAAAAAATTAATAAAAAATTTCTTAGGTCAAAAATTTACCGAAATATGGCCGGCCACTCGAACATGGAAATTTTGCTTATGCGGTCGAAAAAACGGTTTTTACCCAAAACAAGGCATCTTACGAAAAATGTGTATAAAGCTAAAAATGCTTAGAATAGTCCAAGAAATACAGTTGCGGTCAACTAATTAGCAACGCAGCGGTGTATTACATTTATTTGTTAATTTATCACAATTTTCTGAAGAAACTTTAAAAACTTACAATAATTATTTGTTAAGTACACTTCACTTTATGCAAAAGGAAGCCCCTACTATTTTGTTTTTTAATATATTGAGTAAGGATTAATAATCCTCTCGGTCATATAATTAACAACGCTTTGTTTATTTTTAATCAAAGCAACTTTTTATTTAAAAAACATTTAATATTTCGTTGCAAAACCATTATTTCTCATAACTGCTTCACACATACCAGCTATTGACTCCACTAATTTTTGGCGCACAGCATTTGGAATGGCTTGCCGTTCCATCTTTACTTTTGCAAATAACTCCAAGAAGTTTCCAACTTTATGCAACTAAACTTTTTTTTTTAATTGCTCCCAGAGGTTCTCGATGGGATTGAGGTCTACGCTGCATGAAGGCCGATCCAATAGTGGGATGTTATTTTCCTCCATACACCGTTTTGTTAACCGCTTGGTATGCTTCGGATCGTTATCTTGCTGTAGGATCCAAGACAGTGGTATGCTTTCATCACAGAATGGAACCATTACATCATTAAGGATAGAAATATACTGGTGGTGATCCATATGGCCCTCAATCTTTGGAATGGGACCAACACCAAAACGAAGCCTCTTCTACAATATTAGAAGTGAACAGAAAGAAAAGGTTACAGTTCGCCGGAAATATAGGCACTGGTCAGTAAAAGAATAGAAAAAAGTCCTTTTTTCGGATGAAACCCAAATTAATAGAGTTTCGTCTGATGGTAAAACCTACTTCCGTCGTCTTAGACTAAAGAAATTTGACCCAAAATACACACGTCCTAGACTGAAGTATAGTGGTGGAAATATTAGATCTGGGGATCCATGTCATGGCGCGGTGTTGGTCCCATTGCAAAGATTGAGGGCCATATGAATCAGCACCAGCAAATTTCTATCCTTATGGTTCCATTCTGTGATGAAAACATGCCAGTGTTTTGCATCCTGCAGCAAGATAACGATCCGAAGCATACCCTTGCGGTTAACAAAACGGTGTATGGAGGAAAATTACATCCCACTATTGGATCGGCCTTCATGCAGCGTAGATCTCAATCCCATCAAGAACCTCTGGGAGCAATTAAAAAAAATAGTTTAGTTGCATAAAATTGGAAACTTCTTGGAGCTATTTGCAAAAGTAAAGATGGAACGGGAAGCCATTCCAAATGCTGTGCGCCAACAATTAGTGGAGTCAATAGCTGGTAGGTGTGAAGCAGTTATGAGAAATAATGGTTTTGCAACGAAATATTAAATGTTTTTTAAATAAAAAGTTGCTTTGATTAAAAATAAACAAAGCGTTGTTAATTATATGACCGAGAGGATTATTAATCCTTACTCAATATGTTAAAAAACAAAATAGTAGGGGCTTCCTTTTGCATAAAGTGAAGTGTACTTAACAAATAATTATTGTAAGACCATCAACCGATATAAAGTTTTTAAAGTTTCTTCAGAAAATTATGATATATTGACAAATAAATGTAATACACCGCTGCGTTGCTAATTAGTTGACCGCAACTGTACGTGTGAATTTTTTTCAGAATCTTTCTTAATATATTTTTTTTTTACCAATTTTTTAAAAATTATAAAATGTTCGCAAAAATTAAACGTATTCTTTGAATGATTCTAAGTATCTTAGGCATTATACACTTTTCTCGTAAGACGCCTTTTTTTGAGTAAAAAAAATTTTCCGACCACTTAAAAAAAATTTAAATGTTCGAGTAGCCATATTTCAGCCAATTTTTCACCTAAAAATTTTATAATGAAGCGTTTAAAAGGAAATTTTATCTATTTTTATGATATTCTGCTATATCTTTACCAATCTCTGACCCTAAAACAGTTATAGACAAAAGAGTAAAAAACATAAGAATTCGAAATTTTTGCTTACTTTTTTTGGTCTATAAATTATTTCGATGGCAAATTTAATTCTCTACAAAAAGTTGCCTGTGAAGTATATCGAAATTTTGCTATGTTCGCTAGATATATTGAAAAAACAAATTACTTCCCAGTCAGGGCAGGTTTCGGGCATACAAAAAAGTATGTTTCTGAACTCTCATAAAAAGAATACACATTTTAAGGCAAATTTTTTATTCAAGAAAAAATGAAGTGATTTTATGAAAGGGGAAGTGGCGAAGTGTTTTTGATAAAAAAGGAGCAAAACACTTCAATTGAAGTGTAAACGACAGCACTGGTGAGAGTTTATGTTTGAGAGAAGATAGATAGAAGAAAGAAAAGGATAGAGAGAGCTAGGTAGATTTTTGAGAGCACAATTGTGCTATAGAATGCCGATCACTGATATAGGCAGACGTGCTCCTGCACTTCGCTTATACGTTTTTCTTTAATTTTGAACTTAATTTTTTTGTTAATTTATTTTATCAACTGCAAAAATTACTTATAAACAATGGAAACGAAATGTCAAACGCAAATGATGCATTCAAAAAGTTGAATGTTGGTCACAGAAACTTCAGAAAGCAAGTGCAAGATATAAGCAAAAACTAGTTGAATTTGATCTAAAGGGTGTGGCACCATCCGTACAACCGAATTTTCCCTAGAAGGCTGATGAATAAGCTTTACAATTCCGTTTACAAGAAGTCTCTAAACTTACTACTTTCAAAAATTGGAAGATTTACCTCTACTGCATTCCACTCAAGCGCTTGGCTTCAAACTTTTTTTAGTTCATTTCATTTTCATTTATTCAATCATACAATATAAAAGATACTTGTGATCAAAATATTTATAAATAAGGAACTTAAGTAGTTTATCTCTTCAGCATATAGCTGGTACGTACATATTCTCCTGTAACTCCTAGGAGGAGCTTAGGGCCAAAATGAAACGTCTCTACAACGAAAACTCCACACCTTTCTTAAGTATTTTTCAACGGCTGTGCTTGTGTACAGTGTATCTGTTATATTGATGGTTGGAGAAAATGGATCACTTGAAGTTGGATCTTTTAGTAAACATGCTTTCTTCTGTAGAGGTAATTGTTGATTGCTCAATGTAATACTTGCTTATGATGTGTCAGTAGACAGATTTCCTTCTTTAATCAATTTATCAAGATCTTCTATAAGACTATTTCACCACTAATTCGTTTAGCACTAAATATTCCGTTTTGAAATATTCAAAGCATTTCAAGTAAAACTTTTAAATGTTACTGTTGCTCATTCTATTGATTTCTCCGTCACACTATTTAATATGAAGAAATTGTTAGAAGTTATTTATTAATATTATCACTAAGTAATTTATTGCGTAGGATTTGTTTGTTATTTTTAACGTAATTTATAACATCATTTTTCTGTTTATCACTAGCTGGCCCGGTAGCGACCTTGTTCGCCCGTTTCCGATGATCTTTACATATGTTCCAAGGCCCATTCATCTCTGTCGTCCTTCTCTTCCAACCCCTCATATTTTTCAAGGTGAATAGAATATATATTTATGTACCAACTTTTATAATGATAGCTACTATAGGCGAAGAAATATAGCATTTTGAGTATTTTACCTGTACGGGGGGTGCAAATCTCTTTCGTTCAATCCCTCTTAAGCTTTTCATGCTGAATAGTAGACGCAATAAACATCCATGTACCAAGTTTCATAATGATACATAGCTGATATAGAAACACTGATATAGCATTTTGTGTGTTTTTTCATATGGGGGGCTCAACGTCCCCTGCTTCAATCCCCCTCAAATTTTGCATGGTTGATGGCAAATACATTCTGCATAAGTTCACTAACTTTTATAACACAGTGCAACATTTTTCAAGTCATTGACGATGAACTAAAATCCGTTATAAGGCGTCGAAAGTACTCGCCGAAACAAGTAATTCTGCCAGAGCGTTTTGCAAAGTTGACTCATATAAGGATTTTATGGTAATTTTTGCGATTTTAAGGCACTAGATGAATTTTTTTCCGTTAAGTTTGTTCGGCATTTTTTTTTTCTTTTATACAATAGCTACATCATTGCAATATCATCAAAACAATATCTCGGCTCGTTACCGAGATATAGCCATATGAAAAAATCGAAAAATCGCTCAAAGTTGCAATTTTCAGCTGGATAATTATAATTATAATGCCGAAAATTGCAACTTTTTGCCTCAAATTGGATTTTGAGCGATTTTTCGATTTTTTCATATGACTTCAGCAATGTTGTAGCTATTGTATAGAAGAAAAAAAAATGCGGAACAAACTTAACCGAAAAAAATTCAACTAGTGCCTTAAAATCGCAAAAATGACCATAAAATCCTTATATGAGTCAACTTTGCAAAACACTCTGGCAGAATTACTTGTTTCGGCGAGTACTTTCGACGCCTTATAACGGATTTTAGTTCACTTTTCATGTGTCGCACTGTGTAATCATAGCTTGTATAACTGCAGAGATATATGTAGCAATTTTTGTATTTTTTTTCGTATGGGGAACGCAACCCCCGTCCCCCGCAGCGGCATCTCACCCTCTTATGAACCTTCTACAGACCATAACAAACAATTTAAAAAAAAATTATTTAAATCGGCAATGTAGTTTCCACGTCCATAAGCTACATCCGGACACCATTTCATTTTTATATAGATTGTTTCTTATTTTTTTAATGTTATGCAAATTACATATTATTAGCATGTTATTATAGTCAGTAAGGAATATTATTTCCATTGAGTTATTAAATAAATAAATAAATAAAACTGACCTATTTTATGCGTAACTCTTATTTGCACGTAAGTTATAATTCTTTTTGTTATGTATAATTCTTGTGATTTTGACATTCGACGTTGCTTCGTTGTTGGACAGATTTTTTCACGATGCATTTACATCTATATATTAATACGCCAGACAAAAACTTGTCCATCTTTTTTTACTATGTTAGAAATAGAGTACGACTATAAATTATATACCATTAGAAAGGTATTTGTGTGTAGATGTGCACAAAATTATGCTCATATTTTGACTTTAAGCCAGGCCAAATTAAATACAAATTTTTTAATATTAATAACAACAAAATACACGGTCATACAGTGCTGAAAAAAGAATAAAGCACAAAGAGAAAGGCTAAAAGTATAGCACTGACTTCATGCTTTTTGTTTTGTTTATATTTCGCTTGAATTATGCCAGGGATGATAGATGAGCTTTTCTATTTCGTATCAAATAGCATAAAAAAGTACTATAAATGCCCAAAATGTACCAAAATTATTTAAGTTTTGTGGTCGAATTTTAACGACTGGGCGATTCTAGTATTTGTTATTTTGCGACTATCTGTGAACTTTTGACTTTCTATGATTTTTGTCATTAATATAAAATTAAAATACGATT
Source organism: Calliopum simillimum (assembly GCA_951812925.1). NCBI lineage: Eukaryota > Metazoa > Arthropoda > Insecta > Diptera > Lauxaniidae > Calliopum > Calliopum simillimum. The sequence continues at coordinate 87,683,729 of OX638372.1, forward strand.
CCTTTGGTGTAATCGTCATGTTTCTATGATTTCTAGTTCCAGAGGTATAGGAATGTCCCATTCTCGCAAGATTTGTATTTGCCGCCATTTGTGCAGTAAAGTGTTGTCAACCAAAAAAAGATAATATTTTGTCAGCTGAGTAAAAATGCATTGAAGGAGGAGATTCAAAACTGCATCAACGAAATTCAGTTACATTATTGAGAAGTAGTTATGCAGTTTTTAGCTCTCCTGAAAAATTGCCAAATTCGAGTTAGGTTGTATTGTCAAAATGCCACTAAAATGATTATACGATTTATAAAAAACTAGTGGCCCGGAAGAAACTTCGTTCGCACGTTCGTGATGCCCTTAAAAAATTTATGGTACCTAATCTCATCCATATCTGTCAAACCGTCTCAGGATGTCTGTTTTTTATATCGCTGTATTGGACATTTTTCCAGCGGATGTTATTTGTCCCGATGCCAAAATTTTTTAATTTTCCGAGCGAAGCCGAGGGTATTTCCAATTAGAGTTCCTGGAATCTCACCATGTTTTCGAAAGCAAAAAAAAAAAAAAAAACATGCAAATCGATCATGGTAGAATGATGATGTTTTATTTTAAATCAGTTTTTATTTTATTCATGGGTAAAAAAATTAGATTATGTAGCCAAACGATTAAAGTTAGTTATTGCATAAGCTTAGACTGTTCTCAATTAAAACCACAAGTGCGATTGTATTCAGAAGTAAAAGTTATTTTCTCATTATTATTATTTTATATTTATTTTCATTTATATGAACTAAAACAACTCGAACAACTTACTCAAAATCTTATGATATAGATTCATTCTCTATATTTGTTTTCTTGCTTGCATCTGTCATTGATCCCAGATAGCCTAGTAATATTGTTTTCATCTGTACCAAATTCCATGCGTCTAGCCTTATCTTTTTGTTTATAGAAGGGCCAATCACGACTCAGCAGGGCTATCAAGATTCAACATACAAAACTGAAAAAATCAAGAAAATATATTTTCGCCATTTGGAGCCGATTGACGACCGCTTGTCATGATCTTGTATATAACGGCCACCCAATAAATATAAAAAAAATGAAAAATCTTTAATTTTTCATATCTAGATAGAGGATATTGCATTTCACAAAATCGATTGCTGTAGATAGTGAATTTCTTTAAATGGAAAAAAGTAGCTCTGGAAGCAAATTTTTCGTTCGGAATTAATATCATAGATGCCATTTGTCTCAATGAAGGTTTCACTATCAAAAACTAATTTTCGTGAAAATTGTAGATAGAGGGTATTGAATATAAGCCGTCGTAACATATAGATTGTTTCTTATTTTTTTAATGTTATGCAAATTATTATTAGCATGTTATTATAGTCAGTAAGGAATGTTATTTCCATTGAGTTATTAAATAAATAAATAAATAAAACTGACCTATTTTATGCGCAACTCTTATTTGCACGTATGTTATAATTCTTTTCGTTATGTATAATTCTTGTGATTTTGACATTCGACGTTGCTTCGTTGTTGGACAGATTTTTTCAAGATACATTTACATCTATATATTAATACGCCAGACAAAAACTTGTCCATCTTTTTTTACTATGTTAGAAATAGAGTACGACTATAAATTATATACCATTAGAAAAGTATTTGTGTGTAGATGTGCACAAAGTTAAAATTATGCTAATATTTTGACTTTAAGCCAGGCCAAATTAAATACAAATTTGTCAATATTAATAACAACAAAATACACGGTTATACAGTGCTGAAAAAAGGATAAAGCACAAAGAGAAAGACTAAAAGTATAGCACTGACTTCATGTCTTTTGTTTTGTTTATGTTTCGCTTGAATTATGCCAGGGATGATAAATGAGCTTTTCTATTTCGTATCAAATAACATAAAAAAGTACTATAAGTGCCCAAAAAGTACCAAAATTATTTAAGTTTTGTGGTCGAATTTTAACGACTGGGCGATTCTAGTATTTGTTATTTTGCGACTATCTGTGGACTTTTGACAAAACAAGTTGATAAGAAATAAGAACAATTTTCTATGATTTTTGTCATAAATATAAAATTAATATACGATTCCTTTGGTGTAATCGTCATGTTTCTATGATTTCTAATTCCAGAGGTATAGGAATGTCCCATTCTCGCAAGATTTGTATTTGCCGCCATTTGTGCAGTAAAGTGTTGTCAACCAAAAAAAGATAATATTTTGTCAGCTGAGTAAAAATGCATTGAAGGAGGAGATTCAAAACTGCATCAACGAAATTCAGTTACGTTATTGAGAAGTAGTTATGCAGTGTTTAGCTCTCCTGAAAAATTGCCAAATTCGAGTTAGGTTGTATTGTCAAAATGCCACTAAAATGATTATACGATTTATAAAAAACTAGTGGCCCGGAAGAAACTTCGTTCGCACGTTCGTGATGCCCTTAAAAAATTTATGGTACCTAATCTCATCCATATCTGTCAAACCGTCTCAGGAGGTCTGGTTTTTATATCGCTGTATTGGACATTTTTCCAGCGGATGTTATTTGTCCCGATGCCAAAATTTTTTAATTTTCCGAGCGAAGCCGAGGGTATTTCCAATTAGAGTTCCTGGAATCTCACCATGTTTTCGAAAGCAAACAAAAAAAAAAAAAAAACATGCAAATCGATCATGGTAGAATGATGATGTTTTATTTTAAATCAGTTTTTATTTTATTCATGGGTAAAAAAATTAGATTATGTAGCCAAACGATTAAAGTTAGTTATTGCATAAGCTCAGACTGTTCTCAATTAAAATCACAAGTGCGATTGTATTCAGAAGTAAAAGTAATTTTCTCATTATTATTATTTTATATTTATTTTCATTTATATGAACTAAAACAACTCGAACAACTTACTCAAAATCTTATGATATAGATTCATTCTCTATATTTGTTTTCTTGCTTGCATCTGTCATTGACCGCTCATTTTCGTGGGTTCTAGGAAAAAAAAAAAAAAGGATAACATTTTTTCTGTCGTAAAAGTATTAAAGCAAATTTAACTTCAAAAGAAGTAACGAGAATATGTAATTAGTTAGTTGTGCCAAAAATCAAAAAAATATTGAAATATCACTATTCAGATTTTAAAGGGCGAAAAAATTTGTTAAAAATTTCCGTTTCCTCCTACCTATAATGTTTTTTCAGGGTCGAACGATCTCTATAAGCTTTCGGACACTCAGAGCACTTATAAGGGCGTTCGCCAGTATGTGTTGTCATATGGCGCGTATATTGGCTCTTTTCAATATAAGTACGTTCACAAACTCTAAGTTGGTAAAGAAAAAAATTAAAAAATATTGTATGTAAGAATATTGCTAAACGACTAACTTTAACACAATAAACTTACTCGCACTTGTAGATTTCACGGTTGTTACACGTTTCAATCATATTATGAACTTCTACTTGATGTCTTTCTAATATCTGCTTTCGGTTAAAGGATTTGCTGCAGATATCGCAAGTATACGGTCGCGCAATGGTGTGAATTCTGAAAAAAATAAAACTTTAATAAAGTTCCCTTCGTTATAAAAGTACACAGGCCTGTGAATTTTGACATTGAATTTTCAGAAGGAATGAACAAAAAACTGTTATTAGGTATTCAGGTGACGCAAAGATTCTAATATATCATTCTATTAAAATTTCAACTTTCGGCCTTTTTAAAACGTTGCTTCCTTTTGGAGATATATCGCCCATAAATTACGTCACGACTTATTTATTTATTTGTCTTTGGTTACAAAACTTTACGGACTAGCATTATACGTAACAATGTTATTTAATCATAATAATAAAAAATAAAGTAACATAAGTTAATAAATGATTCAAACCTAATTTAAAGCTATCCTCCACGAAAGGAGAAATCTAGAAACTTTTTGTATATAAGTTATTTACAGAAATTAGGGCTTTATTTAAACACTCATTAATAATATAATTCGATCTATGACATTTATATTAAAATCATCATCATCATTATATAAATAGGCGAACAAAATCGGTTCAGTCCCTGTTTTTTTATGACTAATTTTAACATGTTCGCTTATTTTATTGTTTTTTTTGGAAAGGTTTGAGGAGCTGCAGTGCAGAGAATTTTCTTACTTTCAAAACTTTTTTTTCAAAAGTAGAAAATCGCTCTTACGGCTTAACCGCTGCATTGATTTTTATGAAATTTGGAGATAGAGTTCACACTAATCCGAAATGAAAAATGCTGAGCTACAGCCGTACAAATAAAAACAAAAGAAATGTTTTTATGTATTTTTATTTTCAATATTCGAAATATGATCTTTATGCTTTTAAGTGGGCGATTCCACGATCGTAAATGAAAAAAATAACGATTTTACAGCTAAATTGCTGCTTGATAATTATTAAATTTGGTATGGAGATACCAAACTCTTAGGAACTACAAAATGATATTGTAAAATTGTAAAAATATTTATTTTGTTTTCATTTTTCTTATGACAATTTGCTACTCTAACCTGCATGGCTAGGTGGAAACGATTTTAATTCGAAAGCAAGACACCTTCGTATTTTCTTCCCAATTGGTATCTGAGGACCTTGATGTACCATAATCCATTTTCCATGAAATCATATGTGGTGCCGTTGTTGGGAAATCTCAATGAAATTTTCCATATTAAACGAAGAAACCAAAACACTAAAACCAACAAACAAAAACTAGAGTAGTAATTTTAGATGTATTTTTTGTTGCTGAATCCGAATCCGTATTTTTCGCACATTAATGTTAAGATATCTCAATATCCAGATAAGCTAGCGCATTCAGCATCGAAAAATACATCCAATATTACTATTCTTGTTTTTGTTTGTTGGTTTTAAAATCAGATAAATTGGACATTTACATAAAATTCGAAGGAGATTAAATGAACCATGAAATTAGCAACTGATAAAGTATTACAAAACTGCAACTTTCCAAATACAAACAGCAAAAAATAGACAAAATTGATAACACACCGTCACAGACCACAGTAATTTGGTATTTTTAGAAACAAAAACATTTACGATGACATCGATTTGGTGTAAAATCAGATAAATTGGACATTTACATAAAATTCGAAGGAGATTAAATTTTATCTATATCGTAAGCAAAAATCAAATTCTTGTAAGTGTCAGACAATTTCAAGTATACCCAAAAAACCTTACTTTGGGTCATTCAGAATTACCAAAAAAAAAAAAAAATTAAAAAAATACAAATTTTAGTTTCCCCTTACGTATAATGCCATTTGAGGGCCCCAGGATCTTTAAAAGTTTTTGGACAATCAGAGCACTTACTTGGGGTATTCACCAGGATGTTTATTATTCATATGAGACATAAAACGAGATTTTGCAATGTAAGCACGTTCACAAAGTCTAAGTAGGCAAATAGAAAAAAAGAAATTATATATACGAATAATATCAATATAAAAAACTTACTTGCACTGGTAGATTGTGTAGTTCCTATCAGTGTCAATAATATTATGTACTTCTACTTGATGTATTTTCGATGCCCTTTCATCATTAAAGCATTTGCCGCAGATATTGCAAGTATATGGGCGCTCATTAGTATGGGTTCTGGAAAAATAAAACTAATGAAATCCCTATATTTGTAAAATGTAACCGGTAGGTATGTAAAGTTCTGAAATTAAATTTTCTTTCCCTTTGCGAAAAAATGATTTCAGATTTATTAGATATTTGGGTGGCGCACTGGTTGCTTAATTTTATGAAAATCGGTAAAATTTGTTCTTTGATATTTTCGAACCATAGACTGTTTAAAAAAAGCGTTTGAAATATCATTAACTAAATTTTAAAGGGTAAAAAAAATCGGTTGCAAATTTCAATTTCCTCTTACCGATAATGCCAGTTCAGGGCCCCCGGATTTTTAAATGTTTTTGGACAATCAGAGCATTTGTAAGGGCGTTCGCCAGTATGTGTTCTCATGTGATACGTGAGATGAGCCTTTCGAATAAAAGTACGTTCACAAAATCTAAGTAGGTAAACAGAAAAAAATATTATACATATGTGTTGTTCATTATTTTGATAGTGGTGCAAGTCAATTCAAGGGCATAAGTAATATCAACATAATTGGCATAACAAAAGGTTATATGACAAATATGGATAGTTTCTTTGAAAACAGCCCAATTTTATCCAGTTTCAACAAGCCAGCCAGTTCATATTATGACATTACTTTTGCCTTTAAATGGACTTGCACCACTATCAAAATGAAGAGACAAAAATGTAAAGTGAATAATTTTAACACCGTAAACTTACTCGCACTGGTGGATTGTAAGGTTCCTATCAACATCAATTATTTGATGCATTTCTATTTTATGTGTTTTCAATTCTTGATTTGCTTTAAAAGATTTGCTGCAGATATCGCAAGCATAAGGGCGCTCATTAGTGTGGGTTCTGAAAAAAAATATAACTGATTTTAGAAGGAATGAGCAAAAAACTGTTATTAGTTATTTGGATGACATTGTGATTTTGTAATTTCATTGGTTAAATACATAAAATTAGAATAACCATTTTCTTAAAATTTAAACTTTTAAGTTAAAGTCAATTACTTATAAGTGTTAGACAATCACAATTATGCCATAAAATCGTGTTTTTGTTCTATGTAAGAATATTTCAGAATCATAACATCTATGCAAAGATTGCAAAACTAGGTGTTGAGCATCTTTTGTGAAAATGAGTTATTTAGTCCAGGGTATTGTTCTCGGTAAGATCTGCTAGATTTGCTCAAGGAATTGTAGTTCCTTAGAAGAACAACTTGAAAACCCGGTTATTTTGATTTTTTCATCTCAACTATAAATTTAAATTTGCTCTCCTGAAAAATTATAAAAACATGCGACACCTAGTTTTTTCATCTTTGCACAGACATGTTATAGAAAAAAACTTGTAACAAAATCAGATTTTGATAGGAAAACAATCAAACGCATGTTTAAACTATAAATTTTAATTTCCTCTAACCGATGATGCTTACGACGGGAATCAAGCGTTGGAAAGGCTTTTGGACAAACAGAGCACTTATAAGGGCGTTCACCAGTATGTGTTCTCATATGATCTGTAAGTTGAGTCATTCGAATGAAAGCACGTTCACAAATTCTAAGCAGGTAAACAGATAAAGATATATGTACATATGTGAGAATAATAATTTCAACAGAATGAACTTACTTGCATTTATGTGGGTGTTCGGCAGTATGTGTTCTAATATGGCGCGATAATTGACTCTTACTAATATAAGTACGTTCACAAGTTCTATTTTGACAAGTAGAAAGATACAAAATATTCTATATAAGAAAATGTTAAAAGATCTAGGATAAAAAAAAACTTTATTAACATTTTTTCTGTTGTAAGGGAGCGTTCAAGTATTAAGTAAGCAAACTTGAGTGAAAGGACTTTAATATTAACTAACTTACGCACACTGAGCTTGATGGACAGCATTATTAGAAAAAATCACGACAAAAAAAGAAAATCTGGGGTGATTCTAGAGGTTGTTGCGATAATTTTCTCATTGGCTAGAAAACCCGATCCTATTCCCAATTTTAAAACTAAGCGATACATTTAGTAGAATAGAGCAAAACAATTTGGTGCGACCTCTATACAACCTTAAAAGTCGTGCTTTTGAACTTTTAGGGTAGAGTATCACAAAAATCATACGGGACAGAGCAATTCCGAGACTGAATTCGGATTCAGCACTGACAAATAAAACAAAAATGACTATTTTTCTTAAAATATGTTTGGTGTTTTCAGCAACCTGTTAAGTGTTTGTCATAATCCATTTTACCAGAGCCCAATATCTTTCGATGGGTCTGAAGCCAAATCTGTCAAAAAAAAGTTGAGACCTCATGATACCTTGACACCTGGAAGCTGCGAAAAGTCACCAAGTACGTCAAATTGTTTAATGAATTCTCGGTAAAGTATTTTTGCTTCAACGTTCTTTTTGGAATTTCTGTCCGGAACTTTCTGGACTTTAAATGACTTAAACCCTTCCTCCGTTTTAACTTTTCTGACAAAGGCCTCAGAGCATTTGACTTTCTCATCTACTTTTCTTCCTGATGGTTCCACTCAAAAGCGGCCAAAAAATAGCGGCCAAAAAAAAAAGGGGCCAAATACAAAAAGGGGCCAAAAAATAGCGGCCAAAAAAAAAGCGGCCATAGGAAAAATGAGGCCAAAAATGGTTAAAGTGTTAAATTATCATTATTTTATTAAAAATCAAAGACATTAGGTAAAATAGTAAAGTAAATTGACAAATTGTGTAAATAATACATGGAAAAAGTTAGTTAATTAGTTAGTCAATTTACTTTACTATTTTACCTAATGTCTTTGATTTTTAACAAAATAATGATAATTTAACACTTTAACCATTTTTGGCCTCTTTTTTCCTTTGGCCGCTTTTTTTTGGCCGCTATTTTTTGGCCCCTTTTTATATTTGGCCCCGTTTTTATTTGGCCCCTTTTTTATTTGGCCCCTTTTTTATTTGGCCGCTATTTTTTGGCCCCTTTTTTTTGGCCGCTTTTGAGTGCCACCCTTCCTGATATATTGAGATTTTTCTTAAGGCGACATTCGCTTTTGTAATTGAAAAGAAAAACACTTTTTAAAAATTTTATTATGAAAAAACTATTATAGTTATTGACAAAATTTCTTTTGGACATTGTTTAAGAAATATGAAAAAAATTTTTTTTTTTATTTTTAGTTTCCCTTAGCTGCTGTAGAGGGCGCCATCCAAAAGTTACTTTTCAAACGGTAGGAAATATTTTAGACCTCCTGTAACAGATTTTTGAAAAATTCAAAATGGATTTTATTCTTGAGACCCAAAACTATACAATAAGCCTTTAAAATTTATACTTTTTTATATTTTAAAGTTTTTGTATGAATATTTATGAGGGACTTAACCTCAAAAAATGCCCCGTAAAAAAAAGGGGGGCGTATTTTTTAAAATTTTCAGAGGTTTATTGTTTAATATTTTTTATGAGTAATCGAATGCTTTTTGGTTTTTTAAAATCCGTCGAGCAGATTCGGAGAAAAATTTCCTACCAGTTTGAAAAGTAACTTTTGAATGACGCCCTCTACAGCAGCCAAGGGAAACTAAAAATATAAAAAATAAAATTTTTTTCATATTTTTTCGACAATATTTAACAATGTTTAAAAGAAATTTTGTCAATAAATATAATAGTTTATTCATAATAAAATTTTTAAAAAGTGTTTTTTTGTTTTCAATTACAAAAGCGAATGTCCCCTTAAGAAGAGCTGTCACCTTCTTGGCAGCATAAGGATTATCAAAACCTTATTTTTTTTCACTTATTTGCTTTCTATTAACGGTCAGCTTTTCTAGCAATTGCTTTAAAAGTACAATTTGGATTTTCGTTAAATATTTTACAAACTTTTCCCACACTTCTATTTTGCAGCTCATGGTGAAGCCATAAATTATCGAATGAGTAAAAAAAGTAGCATGAGTTTTGTACATATTTACGAAAGGCAACTTGATTAAAATTTTTTTAAATTTGAACAATTAACATGTAATAATGTGTGCACTAGTTTCATCGTGCGCAAGCCTTAATCCTGAGTCCACAAACGCTATAATAAAAATAAACTACTTTAAGTGACACAGCCCATTTGAAAACAAAAAGGCCATATTATCGTTCCTCAATGTTAACAGTATCTCCATACCGAATTTGATGAAAATCGATTCATCGGTTCAGCTGCGAGAGCGTATTCCATTGAGGTAATACGCACACTTTTAACATAAAAACTATTTTGTACCGTGAAGGTAAGCTACACCTATTCAATGGTACAAGTTTTACTTAAATCGGCAGGAAAAGGGAGTCAAAGTTTTCTGCTTGCGTATTAATATTATATAGATAGAAAATAATATTTACAACTAGCTAGTCATTCGCCTGTTCCCGATGCTTTTAAGATATATACCAAATTCCATCCATCTCAGTCGAACAGTTTCAAAGCTATAGACTTTTATTTTTGTAGATTTTATTTGGCTAGCCGCTATAAATGTAGAGATGTACCATATTTTTTTTTTAGAGGGGATACCACGCCCTTCCATGTAACAAGTTTTATAATGATAGCTCATATAGGCGCTGAGATATGGCACTTTGTTTTTTTTTTTTTGTTATTGGGGTGCAACGTCCCTTTTTCAATCCCTACTAAATTTTGCATGGTCATTGGTAGATACATTATATATAGATGCACCAACTTTTATAATGAAAGCTGGAATAGGTACAGAGATATAGCATTTTGTGTATTATTTTTATGTGGGTGTTCCATCCTCTGCCCCCTCAGCGGCACCTCACCCCATTAATATCATTCTACAAACCATAACAAAAAAAAAAAAATTTAAAAAAAAATATGTTAATGGGCAGTGTTGTTTATGTGCATATGTGTGTAAAATTTTTTTTCAAACTTACTCGCAAGCGAAGGACTTGGCAGTGCTTGGCAAAAATTCTTCATCTTTTGCGGTAGCTGACATTTTGATCCTTGAACCACTAATAGATTTCGGTTTTTTATTTTTTCCCTTAACTTTATTTTTAAGTACCGATGACTTTTTTGGATGTGGCACATATTCGTCATCGCTTGTTTTAGAAAATAGTTCATTTTCCAATTCACCAAGACAGTCTGCATTCTCTGTTTTCTTTAGAAAAAATAAAAAAAAAATTTTATTATGCAAATATTTGGAAATTTAACTCAACAAATTTAATTAATGGAAAACTGCCAGCATCTACCAATTCTCTTTTCCGAAATATTACTATTAAGTATAAATTTCGTCGCCTGAGTTCTCTTTTGCTCCTCGACACTTTTTGACATTTTGACTTAAAACTTATTCCGTATGTGTTGAAGCATGATCTTTCTAATGCTCAGAATTCATCTATCTCTTATAATTTTTGGGATATATTGAATTTTTTTGAGAGGCGTGGCACCGCCAATATTTTTACATGCAAGCCTTCCCCTAATCGATGGTAACACAGTAAAAATTTAAACGAAATCGGTCGACCCCCACAGATTCTATTCATGTTTACAGTTTGCTTCATTTGCTTCAAAAAAATCCAGTTTGTCATTGATTTGTCCACTTGACATATTTGATAGAATATCAAATACCTCGAAATGAACTTAAGTGAATGCTTGTAAAAGACAAAAGTTAAGCAGATTAAAATAAAAAAATAAAAAACTAAACTACTCAAGTTCTGAAGTATATAAGCGAAAAATTCTGATAAGAGTTAGCAATCTGACTTTATTTCAGAAGAAAAAATGCATTCTGAATTGATAATTTAATAGGAATGACTTACGTATTTTTTAATAAGTCCCTCATCCTCGTCTTCAAACGCATTCGCCTCTTCTTTAATGAATTCTTCTGCTCCTTCTTCAAATGCATCGAACACTTCGGAAATCATTTCATTTTCAACAATTTCTACTTTTGCTTTCACGCTTAATTCGAGATATTTATCAGTGTCTTCTTCTACATGAGATATTATTTGCTGGTTCTTACTGTCTGTTGATTTTGAGGCTTTTGTTGTAGCAAATTTTGCGATTTCTCTCTTTTAAAAACAAACAGCACATTTTTTGGATTTAATAAGAAAATATAAGAAAAATGCATTTTAATTATTATTCCTTCATTAATTACAATTAAAATTAGAGTCTGTCTATACGGGGCGTTCCGCGTACGCGAAAACTCCTCTCTCTCTCTCAATTTACTCAATTAGCGTACGCGAAATCCAGTGAAGTTTTTTCCCCCGGGACGCATCTTCGTTACAACAGTAATTTTACATAAAAGTAGGGGTAAGTGGGCGGCCTGCGGCCGCAGCTCAGGATTTAAACCCGTCAGACATCCAACACCGGCTTCGCGGCGGCCTTCGGCCGCGGATCAGTACATAAATTAATCAAGTTCCCCGGGGGAAAAAACTTCACTGGATTTCGCGTACGCTAATTGAGTTTCGCGTACGCTAATTGAGTAAATTGAGAGAGAGAGAGGAGTTTTCGCGTACGCGGAACGCCCCGTATAGACATTTCCTTAAAATTATAACTAATGATTTACATAAGCACTAGCTGCCAGGGCTATCGGCTTTGAAAATTTGTAATTTTATATAGAAAGCTACATTCATTACACTCTTACCAAAGAAGTATATTATAAAGAACACTCATCAGCGGAATTCATGGGATTGCTCAAATGAATATTTTGATGGCTGTTAAGAAACCAGCTCAAAAGAGATCGCTCTCACTCTCATATTTTGGATTTTATTTGGTGTTAAGTTTTTCTGCTCTCCCTCTCTCTCTCTCTTTGTGGTATGTTTGCAGAATTTGTTTTTGATTTGAAATTTGTTGAATTTTAGGTTTTTTTGCTGTTTTGATGCAGCATACAATTTAAGATATTTTTTAATAACTAAATTGAACATATTTATTTGTGGTTTTGCATAAATAATTTATGTTCAAGTTATTTATGCAAAAATATCAAAAAAAAAAAAAATAAAATAAAAAATCTTTCGCCAGCGGCGAACCTATGACCTCACGGACATAAGAAAGTCGATGTACCACTAGGCTACAGACTTACTCGAAATATCCTTGTAAAATCCGTATTATTAGTCTTTTTATAAAAAATGATGCTTTCTGCAAATGAAAATCTGTCCACCTCATGCATGGTTTACATCACGTATAAAATTTTTTTATGATTTTAAAACTATTTATAACTATTTTTTCCTATATTATATACATATTTCCTATATACCATTGAAACTTTCTGAGAAAATTACAATAGAAAAAAAAAGGTTTTTGAAAATCATAAATAAATTAGTCCAAAATGTAAAAAGACGTATATTCGATATACTTATATTTTTTCCCTTTTAATAAAAAATTATTAAAAAATTATAAAACAAAATTTATTTTTCTTTATTGGCTGACCGTAGAAATGCTAAAATTAGAAAAATAGTCCTTTTATCAAAGTTTATGAATGAAAAGTATTTTCTACTACTAAGTACACTTTTTGGATTTGTTGTACAAGAAAAACATGAAAAATAAAATTTAACAAATACATGCATAAGAATTTTGCTATTTTTACACATAATCCTCAATACACTCTCAAACTACTTCAATCACAAAAACAATTTCATTTGCAGAAAGCATCATTTTTTATAAAAAGACTAATAATACGGATTTTACAAGGATATTTCGAGTAAGTCTGTAGCCTAGTGGTACATCGACTTTCTTATGTCCGTGAGGTCATAGGTTCGCCGCTGGCGAAAGATTTTTTATTTTATTTTTTTTTTTTTGATATTTTTGCATAAATAACTTGAACATAAATTATTTATGCAAAACCACAAATAAATATGTTCAATTTAGTTATTAAAAAATATCTTAAATTGTATGCTGCATCAAAACAGCAAAAAAACCTAAAATTCAACAAATTTCAAATCAAAAACAAATTCTGCAAACATACCACAAAGAGAGAGAGAGAGGGAGAGCAGAAAAACTTAACACCCCAGCAGAAAATAAAACGAACACCTTCAGAAGTAGAGTAATCATTGGATGCTCCGAACAGTAGTGAAAAAACGAACTACTCCTTTTCGGATTAATTAAGAAGCTCAAAAACGATGTACACAATGTTTTCGTTTGATTTCGGGCTTATTTCAGTAACCGGCTGCGCTCGTATTTTTATTTTCATTTCATAAATTTTATTGTTTCCATGGATTTTATTTTATTTTCGTGTTTGTTTTTTGTAGCGAAGGAAATTTTATTTCAATAAAAATAATAAGAAAATATTTTATTATTTCTGAATACAATTATGACGGCGTAAACGGCAAAAAATCAATCAAAAAGTATTCGGAGCTTTTTTGTAAGAAAGAACAAAGAAATATAGAAGAGCAATGCAATTAATAACATTTCCCATTTCAGAAGAATTCAGAAAATAAGGCTACAACTAATCATACATCCAACGTATATCCAACGTGAAACACAATTAATTTAAATTTGCTACGTGTATAATGAATTTAATATAATTTTTCTTTTGGTCTTCAACAAAGACATTTAATTTTCAGTATTTTATTCATTTGCTGCTGTTTAGATTGGGCCTTCCTGTCGTAGACACAAAATGATGTTCTGTTCAGATTGCGCCTTCCAATCGAAGGCATAAAATGATGTTCTGTTCAGATTGCGCCTTCCAATCGAAGGCACAAAATGATGTTCTGTTCAGATTGCGCCTTCCAATCGAAGGCACAAAATGATGTTCTGTTCAGATTGCGCCTTCCGATCGAAGGCACAAAATGATGTTCTGTTCGGATTGCGCCTTCCCATCGAAGGCACAAAATGATGTTCTGTTCGGATTGCGCCTTCCGATCGAAGGCACAAAATGATGTTCTGTTCGGATTGCGCCTTCCCATCGAAGGCACAAATGATGTTCTGTTCATACTGCGCCTTCCTATCGAAGGCACAAAATTATGTTTTGTTCAGATTGCGCCTACCAATGGAAGGCATAAAATTATGTTTTATCGCAAAGAAATTCAAAAACACACATTCGTTTTCCATAGCCAAAAGGAAGAAACCCGATCCCCGACTATTCCGATTGCACCTTCTTGTAGAAGGCAACAAAGGAATGATACGATGAGCGGCCAGCGCTGAACAAAAGGAAAGTGTATTCTGATGTGGCAATGGAATGATTCGAATAACGAAAGGAATGTGCCAAACAGCTATGTTTGGATGATCAAACTTTCAGCTGGGACCAAATAAAATCCAAAATATGAGAGTGAGAGCGATCTCTTTTGAGCTGGTTTCTTAACAGCCATCAAAATATTCATTTGAGCAATCCCATGAATTCCGCTGATGAGTGTTCTTTATAATATACTTCTTTGCTCTTACTTACATCTGTTTTTGGAACAAATTCCTCCGTTGCATCGTCAAATACATTAGACATGTCTAAAGTCGTTTCTGTTTTAATTTTTGTCTTAGCATTTGTTGGATAAAATTTTAATTCAAGCTCTTCAATGGTGTATTCATCTACAAATGCTAATCTTTGTTGCTCCCCATTGTCCACATCCATGGGTGCAATAAGTTCACTCAAACGCTTGTGTGAATGCTGGCAGGTCTTGCGAAACATGTAAGCCTCCTTTAGGCACTGGAGGCATTTGGTACATATTTTGTCCGGATAATGATCAAATTGTTTAATCTAAATAAATATAATAAATTAAACAGTTTGTTAATAAACTTAACACTTTACAACATACAGGCACCCCACCGCACTCATGTATCAACAGCGTTAGATCTTTTCCATCGTCCTGATGAAAAATTGATTCCAAGCCCGTTGACGGCTTGTCCAGGCAAATACGACACACAATCCATTTATCCATACCATCCTTAAGTTTCATATAAGACATCCAGTAAAACAAAATCTTTTATAAAAAATTCACTCTCAAAACACAAAGTTTCCACCAAAAATCGTTTTGCTCGATTTTGACGTTTAGTGATGCCAAAACAATAGAGATGAGCAATTTTATCGCCCTTACTTCAGTGCTGCTTTCTGCAGTTACGACTGTAACTTTTCTGAAGTAAAATTGTATTTTATTGCATTGTTTATACGACACGAAATACAGTATCAAATAAATTCGTTTCAACGTAGCACGCTTAAAATGTGAGCGTTTATACGAATCAAAAGAAGTGTATCAAATTGTCAGACTTTTCTGAGCGTGTTACAAAATCAGCTGTCAGAATTTGAAGTTCGTGATATGGAAAATAAAGAAATTGAATATGTGTTATTTTATTTAATGAAGAAAATGCGGAACAAAATGCCAACAAGTTTTAATCATCAATCATCAGATATTGCTGAGCTTATTTCATGAAAGGAAATTTTTTAGAGACAGTTTGGCGTTGCAGAGTGGTCTTCCGGTTTTATTCCGTTTAACTTTGCCGTCCATTAAATGCATAATATGCTTTTCGTTTATTATGTAAAGCATCTAGTGAATTTTTCTGTAGCTCCAAACATATTTTTTCTTTAATTTTTCCATTATTTATGCCAAATTATATCACTTTTTGAAAAAATTGCTCAATTCAATTGAAAATATTAATTTTTAATGACATTTGTCAAATTACATCTGTCATTTGTTTTCTTATAAAACAGCTGTTCCAAATCGTGTTGCCGTAAACTTAACATGGTTCCGCAATGCTTAATTCGAATTGAAAAGGCGATTTATGGTGACACGCTTAAAAATTTCCATACGGATTGAAATAGCGTTTATACATGCGTTTCCAAATAACATGGTTCGAGTTAGTTCGAATTAAGCGTCGTATAAACAAGGTAAGTGACTGTTAAAACCCCACATGTCACAAATTTGATTTTTTTCCGAAGAGGAAAAAACCTGTTTATTTAGTAAATAATATGGGACTATTGAAACTGCGGAAAATTCTACACATCGTGCTTTTCCGCAGTTTCTGTCAAAGTGATGAGACTTTGTATGAAGAATTATTTCCGCAGTATTCGCATTGAATGAGTAGTATAAGCAAATAGTCTAAGACACACTTTTTTTTTTTTTTTAATTTTTAAAAAATTGATTTTATTTAATTGAACTTTTAGTCATATATTTGCAAAGATCGATTTACATATAAATCTATCAATGCATTTTTTTAACACATAGTTATGACAAATCAAGGAACGGATTAAAAACACGGCTATAGTGACATATGTTTCGTCTTTCGCCACAAAGACTCATCAGACTATTTTTGTTGTAATTATAATTATATTTATTTTACTAAATTAATTATAATTGAAAAATTGCAAGTTTGAAAACTTTTTGTGTTTTTGGTCTGGGCGGGAGACGAACCAAGGATCTCCAGGTTGGTAGCAGAAGTCGTTACCACTGCACCAGCCTTGCCCGGCTGCGAAGCCGACTTTTTGCCAGTTTTATTTGTGTGTTAATACGTATTGATATATCATAATTGTTGTTTTTGTGTTATTTATTGATATTTGGTATAGTTGTTCCTTTGGAACAAATTCAATACCGATTGCAGGTGTTTCCACCTTATCAGGGCGTGTTCTCCCAAATAACTTTAAGAATTTTTTTAAGTGTGTTACTTAATGACATTTTTTATATTGAAAATTGATTTTATTTAATTGAACTTTTAGTCATATATTTGCAAAGATCGATTTACATATAAATCTATCAATGCATTTTTTTAACACATAGTTATGACAAATCAAGGAACGGATTAAAAACACGGCTATAGTGACATATGTTTCGTCTTTCGCCACAAAGACTCATCAGACTATTTTTGTTGTAATTATAATTATATTTATTTTACTAAATTAATTATAATTGAAAAATTGCAAGTTTGAAAACTTTTTGTGTTTTTGGTCTGGGCGGGAGACGAACCAAGGATCTCCAGGTTGGTAGCAGAAGTCGTTACCACTGCACCAGCCTTGCCCGGCTGCGAAGCCGACTTTTTGCCAGTTTTATTTGTGTGTTAATACGTATTGATATATCATAATTGTTGTTTTTGTGTTATTTATTGATATTTGGTATAGTTGTTCCTTTGGAACAAATTCAATACCGATTGCAGGTGTTTCCACCTTATCAGGGCGTGTTCTCCCAAATAACTTTAAGAATTTTTTTAAGTGTGTTACTTAATGACATTTTTTATATTGAAAATTGATTTTATTTAATTGAACTTTTAGTCATATATTTGCAAAGATCGATTTACATATAAATCTATCAATGCATTTTTTTAACACATAGTTATGACAAATCAAGGAACGGATTAAAAACACGGCTATAGTGACATATGTTTCGTCTTTCGCCACAAAGACTCATCAGACTATTTTTGTTGTAATTATAATTATATTTATTTTACTAAATTAATTATAATTGAAAAATTGCAAGTTTGAAAACTTTTTGTGTTTTTGGTCTGGGCGGGAGACGAACCAAGGATCTCCAGGTTGGTAGCAGAAGTCGTTACCACTGCACCAGCCTTGCCCGGCTGCGAAGCCGACTTTTTGCCAGTTTTATTTGTGTGTTAATACGTATTGATATATCATAATTGTTGTTTTTGTGTTATTTATTGATATTTGGTATAGTTGTTCCTTTGGAACAAATTCAATACCGATTGCACTAAAAGTTCAATTAAATAAAATCAATTTTCAATATAAAAAATGTCATTAAGTAACACACTTAAAAAAATTCTTAAAATTTTTAAAAAATGCTAAAAAAAAATAAAAAATTGAAAAAAAAAAAATCCAAAAAAATGCACGCGTATTCCTTGGACGATTCTAAACATTTTATGCTTTGTACAATTTTTTCATAAGATGCCTTTCTCTTGAGTAAAAAAAGCATTTTATCTTTCACGGGGTTGCTGACCAGTCTTGTTCTAACGTTTAACTGACTGACCGACATAATTGTTATTCATATGCATTATACAATCTGTATAACAATTTTCAGCTTTTAGAAATTAATTTCATTACCATCCCAAACTTGACATGTTTGAGACCATATATAGCCGCCTGTTCTACAGTTCGCTTGACTGACCGATAGTTTATGTGTCCACACAACTACTGTCACAAAACCAGGTTTTAGAAGCGAAAAGTGTTTTTGATACGAAATAAATGATCATAAGATTTATAAAAAAAGTGTTTTATTTTAATTCAAAGTTTTATTTAATTCGATTCAAAAAAATGGGATCAAATTTCTTTTCAATTAAAATTTACAGTGTAGTTCAATTCAGAAGTAACAGTAGTTTTCTGTACATTTGTATAAATAAATTTAATAAAAAATAAAAAATTTTCTTTTTTCTAACTTGCTAAAAGTCTTATGATTTAGTTCCATTATTTATATCTGTTTTCTCGCTTATGGGGCTTATCCCATGCACTGTCATTTTATGTCTTTTCACGACATTTCTAGCAAATGATCCGCCGCAGATATCGCAACTATACGGCCGCTCATTTTCGTGGTTTCTGCGATAAAAGAAAGAATATTTAACATTTTTTCTGTTGCAAAAGTTCATATACACGCAAATATATTCAAAGTACGAGAACGAGAATATGTTATAAGTTAGATATTTGTGCTGAAATATCCTTGCTGGAATATATTTACAAAATTTTAGCTTTCGACCCTTTTCCAGTTAAAATTTTATCTGACTGCTTGAAATTTTTTTTCCTTTTTGCTTTCAAATAGGATTTTTAGTTATTAGGATAGAAAACAATAATTCTGGTGCAAGGAGAGTCAATAATATTAATATTTATAGTCTGTTAAATAAGAGCGTGGTCACGATTACTCGTGATCGGTAAAGTATAATGCTGTAATTTTTTTTTCTCACACAGAGGGCAGTATTGTCCTTCATGCTTCGTGAAAGTGAATCAGCTGACCACTGTTTTCAATGCGTTCTCAGCATTTTTCCAAAATGAGTACCGCGTACGCGTCGCGCTTTGAAGCCGTTTTTTTTGTGTTTGCACCCCAAAGGTCCCAAAATGACCCAAGCGGCGGCTGCGAAGTATATGCAAAAGTCGAAACAGTTTGTGAGTAAGTGGGTGAATCGCTTCAAAGAAGTAAAAAATTTCGATGACTTTCCAAATCGCGGGTCTGTCGGTGTAGTGACGGAAAAACAGGAAAAACTGATCTGTGCTCTATTTTCGAAAAATCCAACATTAACTTTGCGTGAAGGTGCTTCGAAATTGTCCCAAAAAGGTTTGAATATCTCCCACGGAACTATTCGTAATCATTTGATTGCAAATAGTGTGAAATACCGAAGTACTTTGCAAAAACCGATGCTCAGTGAAAAACATGTCCAAAAACGTCTTGAATGGGCCAAAGACAATTTGGATCGTGACTGGGGCAACGTTATCTTCACTGATGAATCCTCTTTTTGGGCCTTTCCTATCATCAGGCATGCCTGGACCCTGGACCCTGCAACTTGAAACAGCTGGTTCGACGCATTCACAAAATTTGGAGGTCGTTTTCAGAAGAGTATGCGCAAAATCTTGTTCAAAGTATGTCGCGAAGATGTCAAGCTATAATTGATGCTGGGGGTGATTGGACCTGCTATTAATGTATTTGCATTGAAGTTTTCGATCAAATAAATCAATATTAAAAAGAATTTTCGCAATGGGTATTTTCATTTTCTCACAACAATGACCACGCTCTTATTTAACAGACTGTACTGGTAGCGCATCCTGGTCTTCATTTTTAGTATTACTTGTACCAGGAGTTGAAATAAGAAAAATTTATTACTGCAGAATTTTTTTTTTTTTTTGTTTTTATTTGCAATTTTTAGCAAAATTTTTTAATGTCTTATTCAAGTGATTAATATTAAATAACAGACATCATGGCAATAGTTCAAATTAAAATTGAAAATTTATAGCGAAATTTTCTTCGAATACATTTATAAAAATATGTTTAAAGTAGAGTTGCCGAGTACTTATTGTGGTTGCTACATTTTAGCCCAAATTGGTGAGGTTAGACAACTAAAATGGTTATAAACGAAATAAAATGAGTATTTAGTTTCAACGATGAACGCAAAGCAAAGTAATATGAATTTGGGTGAAAATTATTATTACAATTTTTTACAATATTCTGAAGCTATTAATGCAAATTTGAAGTTATTACTGCAGAAATAGGGTATTACTACAGCTTATTTCAATGCCTGACTTGTACAGTAAAATGTACTTTTCTAAACAGTTTTGCGTATATCTCGTGAAAAAGTAAACTAAGACGGATAGGGCCAGTACAATTGGAAAGGGAATGGAATTTTTCTTATAAAAAACTAATAATTTTTTTTGTGAAGATGTGAATTCGTTAGTTATTTACCTGTCGAGCAAAACGAGTGGTGAGACTTGTTGCAGATATTTTATGACAAGCCGGCACCGTTAATAGGTTAAAAGAAGAGAACAAATTTAATAGAGACCATAATTTTTGTTTTATTGTTTTATTATTAAATATTTTTTTCTTAATTTTTAAAAAAATCTTTAACTTAAAAAACAAACGAAGTTGTATCCTCACAAAACAAATTATTGGAAACTTTTTTATGAAAAATTGTATGCTTTTTTCAACGGTGTAGAACAAATTTGTGTATAACAAAATTATTTAGAAAAGTACACTCTGTCATAAAACAAAGAAATAAAATACGCCGCTAGTAAATATTTATATTAGGGATCTCCTTGCACCAAAATTATTGCTTTCTATCGTAGTAACTATTAATCCTGTTTAAAAACAACAAAAAAAATTGAACCAGTCTAATGTACACGCATGGGTGATTAATAAGCACGCCAAGTATCCTGTTTTTAGCAGGATACCCCTATAATTTTGACCCAAGCCCCACGTTATTAGGGTTTACGCGAAATATTATTAAGTATTATTTATCATTTTGATTTTGGCTATTTGGCGATTTTATTTTTAGTTTCGCTATCTTTTCTGAAAATATCGCAAATTTTGGATAGAAACAATGAAATTGAAAAACGGCGTGGGAAAGTCAACAAAATTGTAATTGATACTATAAGTAGTATAATGCTAGCAAAAGAACATTCACCGAAAAATGGAGACTTCCGTTGTCTTTTAACCCTTTCAGGACCATAAGAAAATGGGAGCGTCCAAAAAACATTTTGATATCAAAATTCAAAAAATTATACTAATTTTACGAACTTTAGTCATTATTTGCAAGAATCTAAAATTCTAACGGTTTTTCTAGAATTTTCTGGGACGTATTTGTCTCTATGGTCGTAAGGGATACTATTTTCATATGAGGTGGTTAGAAGCAAAGGGGTACAAGTGACAAATTACGAAAAATTGAGTTAAGTATGAGAATAGGTAGTGGGAGCTTTGCTTTATTTATGAAACAAACATTACCTAAGCTTTTGAGTTTCTACACCTCTATAGAGCCCCATTAAGGTAAGCCAGTTCACAAAATTATAGTTTTGCTTTAAAACAAAATTCAAAAAAATTTTTTTCTAGTAAATAAGAAGCAAAGTTAGCGCAGCGTAATATCTAACATAGGTTAAGAAAAAATTAAATACCTCAATTTTAAGAATCCTTGAAAAATTCCCTTTTTAAAGTATTTTTTAAAAATTTTCTATAGGTTTGTTTTTAAAAGTTATTAGTACTTTAGTGAAAGTCTACCGCACGAGTTTAAAATATTGAATAAAATATTTTTGTTTTGAAATGCAAAGTAACGAGTGCGGTAGGCTTTCAGTAAAATACTAATAACTTTTAAAAGCGGACCTCTATAAAAATTTTAAAAAATACCTTTAACAGAGAACGTTTTAAAAATTCTTAGAGTTATGGTACTTAGTTTTTTCTTCTACTATGTTAGTTGCTACACGGTGCTAACTTCAATCCATTTTTACTACAAAAAAAAAATTTGAGTAAAATGGTGTAGGGTTTCACTGAAATACTAATAACTTTTAAAGGGGGACTCATAGAAAAAATTTGAAAACAACATTAGATGGAGCATACTTTAAACGTTATTTGACGCGCAATATTTTATTTTTTAACTCACTCTGCTATTTATGAAGCAACGTTAACTTTAACTATATTTAACTCAAAATTTACTTTTTGTTACTTGTACCCCTTTGCTTCTAACCCCCTCATATGTATATTATTTGAAAGGAGGTTGAGACACCTTTACTTCAAATTGTAATGACTCAAAACGTAAGAGTTCATTGAAAATGTTTAAAGGCATAGTTTAATTAGAAGGATTATGGCTATTCAAATTTCGAAGCCATTAAAAAAAAAGAATTACACCAACTCCTGGAAATAGCATTATCTGCAACTTCAAGCAAGAACATTTCGAAATCCTGCTATATATGAGCAATTCTGGCTTCAGATTAAGATTCAGCGTCGAAATATTAGTACATTAAAACTAGCTATAATATCAACGAAAAAAGGAAAAAATTACTGCGAACTTGAAACTTGGTATAGTTGTTTATAAAACAGTAACTTTACAAAAAAAAAAGTCCACCGCCATACGGGGGTTTAAAGGTCAATAAATTCAGTTTTTGACAATTAATTAAAAAACTATTCATCGGAAAAAAAATGTTTCCAGGAAAAAGTTATAGCTGACGTAATTTTACATATTTTTTTTAAACTTCTTTCTAGTATAAAATAAGAGTTATTATTTTTTCCCTTCAATAATGCTCGCTTCCTTAAAATTTAAATATTTCGAATCCACTTTTTAAATAACAAAACGGCTTTAACTTTTTGGTTTCTTGACCGATTGAAAAAATAAAAAGTATTTTGAAGGTAAAGATCAAGGCTTTTTAGCAAAATGGTTCTCAATTTTAAAGTTTTTAAAATAATAATAAAAAAATGCATGTAAAAAAACATTTAGTAAAACAATGAAGTTTAAAAAAAAAAAATAAGGGGATTCCTGTTAACGTGCAAAAGCCTCGAAAAACTCGTCAACTCGTAAAACTGTCAAATTTCGTATTGATTTTGGTGCTGGGTGACTTATTTCTGCAAAATGTACTTTTTACCACACAAATAACATAGAAAAATAAATTCCCGTTAAATAACGCGAATTAGCTCGAAGTGATGAAGAAAAAGCTGATGCTTTTGCAAATCACTTAAGCACAGTTTTTCAACCCAATCCTCCTATTCAAGGCTTTCTTCCTCCTAATTTGCCATTAAACAGCGATGTTATGCAATTGAACTTTCATATTAGCAACTTAAAGGGTGTAGTTGAAGAGATGTGTCCCATAAAAGCTCCTGGGTGCGATTATATAACTCCCAAAATGATAAAAGAACTGCCAAATTCAGCTTTTGTCTTTTTAACCAGACTTTTTAATGCTATAATTCAGTATGGATATTACCCATCAGAGTGGAAAATCTCATTAATAACCATGATTCCAAAACCTGGAAAAGATCGTACATTGCCTTTTTCATATAGACCCATCAGTCTTTTACCATGCATATCCAAACTGTTTGAAAACTAATTTTATCAAAAATAATACCTTATGCAACCGAAAAAAATGTATTTCCGGTATATCAATTCGGTTTCCGAAAACACCACGGAACAATTGAACAGGTTAATAGAATCACAAATGAAATAAGGAAGGCTTTCGAACAAAGTGAATACTGTACAGCAGTTTTTCTCGACGTAGCTCAAGCGTTTGATAAAGTATGGCATGAAGGCCTTATCAATAAAATTAAACACGTACTGCCTTTTAGCGTCCACAAAACATTTATTTCGTATCTGGAAAGCAGGCATTTTAGAATAAGACATAACAGTTTTATTTCATCACCTTTAAAAATTAATGCAGGTATCCCTCAAGGAAGCGTGCTGGGTCCTTTTCTGTACTTACTGTATACCTCTGATTTACCTATTATCGCTGGCACAACCATATCTACTTTCGCAGATGATACTGCAGTTTTAAGTTGTAGTCGTTGTCCCCTACAAGCGGCACGAAAACTTCAACTTCATTTAAACTCTATCGAAAAGTGGTTGCTGCTATGGCGCACAAAAGTAAATGAACAAAAATGCAAGCAGGTTACTTTTACCCTTAGGCGAGGTAATTGCCCTGCTATCGCATTAAATAACACTTCAATCCCTCAATCTGAAAACGTAACATACCTAGGTATTCATTTGGACAGACGGCTAACGTGGCGAAAGCATATTGAAGCCAAAAAAACGCATGTTAAGCTAAAAGCCTCCAGTCTACATTGGCTCATAAATAGCCAGTCCCGTCTGAAACTTGAATATAAAATCCTTTTATATAAATCCATCACTAAGCCAATTTGGTTATATGGTATACAGTTATGGGGTAACGCCAGCTCCTCGAACATTGAACTAATACAACGGACTCAGTCAAAAATTCTAAGAATCATGACTGGTGCTCCATGGTATATACGGAACGAAAACATACATCGGGACCTTTGCATCCCCTTGGTCAAAGACGAAATCAACAAATACAAGCAAAGTTACGTTGCAAGATTGCTGTATCATCCTAATCCATTGGCACGGAGGTTAAAAAATTTAGAAAATTTCTCCAGACTAAAAAGAAAGGATCGTCCTGCTATGAATATCGGTTGCAATTAGCTATGTTAAGCTGACTGAATTCTAAATTTTGTATGCAGCCGGTATCTGGCGCGTACTTTTTCTATGCAGCCGGCGGTATCTGGCGCGTACTTTTTTCTATGCTGCCGGTGGTATCTGGCGCGTACTTTTTTCTATGCAGCCGGTATCTGGCGCGTACTTTTCTCTATGCAGCCGGTATCTGGCGCATACTCTTTCTTATATTTCTTGTTCCTGCTACACATGCAGCCGGAACTACTGGAGCAAATTTGTATGGAGTTCTTTTCATTCAAACATCCTGCTAGACGGGCAGCATGTTTGTGAGAAGACTGAACGTACAACAACTGCGTTCTTCTGCGCGTTTACCGAACTCCTAGGATGTACAAGTCCCTATTAACTCTGGAGACACATTGAACACTAAATTATATATAAGATTAATTATGTATAATAATGTTATTTAGGATTAAGATTTTTTAAACTTATTGTTAGTCTCCTAAGATGAGAAGATTCAATAAATGAATTCAAGTATTAATAAAAAAAATAAAAAATAACGCGAAACGCTGGCTCCAAAGGGAAAATAAGCATCTGCACGAAATAAGCTGTGACTTGAATTTCTCTTGCTCAATCGGTTATTTTTGCCTTGAGCGTCTCGGAGTAAATTATTGTGGATTTTCTTTTACTTATTATAAACAATAGGCATGCCTATCTTAGCACGCATTTAAAATTTTATGATATATGTAGTAGTTTAAAGGACACAGTGTTTTAAAGTTAAAAAATATTACTGCACGAAATAAGCTGTGAGCCACTGTAATTTTTTGAAAACTACCTAATCTTTTCCATACAAATCGAAACACTTTTTATATGCAAAACTATCCTGGTTATTGCTTAATCAGCATTCATTTGGTTAACCAGGCAAGTCAGAATAGGGTATTAGGCTCTTAGTTTAGTTAATTTTTTAATTGTATTTAAGTTTATATTAATTATTGTCATATATTTCATTTCGATTTGTTCTAATCTGTATTATCCACAGACTCAAATAAATATATAAATAAATAAATTTCCTGTATGTCTAAGATAACCTCAACTGTGCTACAAAATCGTATTTTTGCACTTAAAAGCAAGAATATTCCAAAATCATGACATATGCTACAAAAAAAACTTAAACTCACTAATCAGATTTTGAAGTGCGAAAAAATCTGTAACAAATTTCAGTTTCCACTTACCGATAATGGCATTTCAGGGCCCCAGCATGTGCAAAAGCTTTGGGGCAATCAGAGCACCTATAAGGGCGTTCGCCAGTATGTGTTCTCATATGAAACGTAAGATGAAAATTTTGACTAAAAACACGTTCACAAATTCTAAGTAGGTAAATAATAGAAAAAATATTACATATATGAAAGAATAACAATTTTAAGACAAAAAACTTACTCGCACTTGTAGATTGTTAGGTTGTTACCACCGTCAATTATTTGATGTACTTCTACTTTATGTGTTCTCAATCCCTTTCTTTGGTTAAAGGATTTGCCGCAGATATCGCAAGTATGTGGTCGCTCAGTACTGTGGGTTCTGGAAAAATTAAAACTAGTAAAATGTCTACGTTTGTAGATGAACACAGAAATATTAATTTTTACATTGAAGTTTTTCTTTGGAAAAAAGTGACGTAAGGATTCAAAAAAATAAAAATAAAAATAGAAAGAGCAAAAAAATAGAATAATCATTTACATAAAATTTTAACTTTACGCTTCGATTTAAAAAAAATTATATTAAAACTACATCATACTCAGTATGTCAAGAATTGCTTTTCACATTGAAAATAAATTCATATTTTCAACTTATTAAGCAAAAAAAAACCTACTTCTTACATTTTTGCCAAACTTTTTTTCATGAATAATAGTTGCTTGCCATATATAGAAAGGATTCGTGAAAAAAAATTTGCAAATTCAATGCAAAATAAAGAAAATATCAACAAAAACAAATAATACTCGATTTTTGAAGTGTCAAGAATGTCTTCAAATGAAAAATAAAAATACAGTGGCTCAAAGCTTATTTCGTGCAGAATTTTTTTAACTTTAAAAAACTGTATCTTTAAAACTAATACAAATATTACCAAATTTTAAATGCAGGCTTAGACGGTAATGTTTATTGTTAATAATAAGTAAAAGAAAATCCACAAAATTTGATTCCGAGACGCTTAAGGCGGAAATAACCGATTGAGCAGGAGAAATTCAAGTCACAGCTTATTTCGTGCAGACGCTTATTTTCCCTTTGGAGCCAGCGTTTCGCGTTATTTAATGAGAATTTCTTTTTCTATGTTCTCTGTGTGGTATTCTCAACCAGATGCAGACAATTTTTAGTTTGATCATGTACATGTGAGGGTAAAAAAGTGCATTTTGCAGAAATGGGTCGTCCAGCAACGAAAATCGGTGATAACTCATTTTAAGAACGGCCAATCTATGCGCTAGGCTTCTTAATATGTTTGTTTGAGTCCCACCTACAATGCAAAGCACAATTGAAAGCTTCATTCATGCAAATCGGGTCCAAAGTTAAGGTAAAAGTGCGTCAAACAACAATTTTAATCCCGCTGACGATTCATTTATGGTCCACAAAATCAAAGCTAACCCACATTATTGGCTCCAAAAACCGTCTGGGACATACATCAAGAAAACTCGTACTGTGCGAAAACTGGCGGCTGCATGTCCCGAGACTGCAATTTTAAAGCCTAAGTAGCCCTTCATAAACAAAAAAAGCCAGAAAAGCCTACATTATTTTTGATATCGAGCTCAGTATTAGCACGCCCAAGAAGATAAGGACTTTTAAAGTAACGTCATAATCATGGACGAGTCTAAATTTAACATATTTGAACCTGATGACATGACATACTTATGGCGGAAACGTAATATTGTGCCGAATCGCAAAACCAAGTAGACTTTTTTGAATTTCTTTTGCTTATGAAGGACTACTTGGGCTTTGAAGCTGTGGTCTCGGAACACGCAGCCGCCATTTTCCGCACTGTAGTTAGTAGTTAGTTCTTCATGTATATCCCAGATGGTTTTTGGAGCCAATAATGTGGGTTAGTATTGATTTTGTGGACCATAAATGAATAGTCAGCGGGATTAAAATAGTTGTTTGACACACTTTTACCCTACTTTTGGACCCGATTTGCATGAACGATGCTTTCAATTGTGCTTTGCATTGTAGGTGGGACTCAAACTAACATATTAAGAAGCCTAGCGCATAGATTGGCCGTTCTTAAAATGAGTTATCACCGATTTTCGTTGCTGGACGACCCATTTCTGCAAAATGCACTTTTTTACCCTCACCTGTACATGATCAAACTAAAAAATGGCTGCATCTGGTTGAGAATACCACACAGAGAACATAGAAAAAGAAATTCTCATTAAATAACGCGAAACGCTGGCTTCAAAGGGAAAATAAGCATCTGCACGAAATAAGCTGTGACTTGAATTTCTCCTGCTCAATCGGTTTTTTCCGCCTTAAGCGTCTCGGAATCAAATTTTGTGGATTTTTTTTTTACTTATTATGAATAAGACATGCCCGTCTTAGCCTGCATTTAAAATTTTATGATATTTGTATTAGTTTTAAAGATACAGTGTTTTAAAGTAAAAAAAAATTACTGCACGAAATAAGCTGGGAGCCACTGTAAATGTTTTTATATTAAATTTTTAGTATCTTTCTTGTTTACAGCCATCTTTGAATGACTACCCTAAGCATCTACCACACATTTTAGACATTTTTACATAGAAGGAACCAACTTTTTCAATTTGTAATTACTCGGTCTTTTCCAATATTGTATTTTTAAGTGTAGTTCGGTGTTTGGTTGTCTTTTAGCGACCTTTTTCTTTAAATAGACCCACAAATTTTAGATACGATTATTGTCGGGACTTTGGACTAATGCATCCATCACTTTGCCACAATTTAACTGAAGCCACATTGACACCATAGTCGCTTATGCTTTCGATCATGACGCTGATAGAATTTGAAATGGGGTTTTCAGTCCCTGATAAACCCGAATTGTCAAGCGTAATGATCGATAGCATAAGCGACTATGGAGCGAATGTGGCTTCAGTTTAACTGTGGCAAAGTGATGGATGCATTAGTCCAAAGTCCCGACTATAATCCAATCGAAAATTGGTGGGTCTATTTAAAGGAAAAGGTCGCTTAAAGACAACCAAACACCGAACTACATTTAAAAATGCAATATTGGAAAAGACAAAGTAATTACAATCTGAAAAAGTTGGTTCCTTCTATGTAAAAATGTCTACAATGTGTGGTGGATGCTCACGGTAGTCATTCAAAGATGGCTGTAAATAACGAAGATACTAAAAATTTAATATAAAAGCATTTATTGTTATTTGTTCAAAAATCGAGTATTATTTGTTTTTGTTGATTTTTTCTTTATTTTGCAATGAATTTGCAAACTTTTTTCCACGAATCCTTTCTAAATATGGCAAGCAACTATTATTCATTAAAAAAAAGTTTGGCAGAAATGTAAGAAGCAGGTTTTTTTTTTTGCTTAATAAGTTGAAAATATGAATTTATTTTCAATGTGAAAAGCAATTCTTGACATACTGTATATGTAAGTCAAAATGATCTCAACTACCGAAATTGAAGCATCATAATGAAAAGGACATTATTAGAAAAATAAGTTTAAATTTCATCTTTATCGTAAGCAAAAGTCAAATTCTTGTAAGTGTTAGACAATATAAAGTATGCCATAAAACCGAATTTTGTTCTAAGTAAGAATATTTTTATAAAAAAAAAATTGTAACAAAGCAAATTTTAAAGAGAAAATATTCAAACGCGACTGCTTTAATTGTAAATTTTAATTTCCTCTAACCGTTGATGGATACGAAGGGCCACGGGCGTTGCAAAAGCTTTAGGACAATCGGTGCACTTATAATGGTTTTCGCTAGTATGTGTTCTCATATGAAATGTAAGTTGAGCCTTCTGAATAAAAGTACGTTCACAAATTCTAAGTTAACAAATAGAAAGAAATGTAAGAATAATATTTTCAACATATTTTACATAAACTTACTTGCATTTGTGTGGGCGTTCGCCAGTATGAGTTCTAATATGGCGCGTTAAATGACTCTTAATAATAAAAATACGTTCACAAACTCTAAGTTGATAAATAGAAAAAGAAAAAAATATTGTATATACGAAGGACGAACTTCGACACAATAAACTTACTCGCATTTGTGCGTTTCAAGGTTGCTATCAGTGTCAATCATATTATGTACTTCTACTTGATGTTTTTTCAATGACGGATTTTTGGTAAATGATTTGCCACAGATATCGCAAATATAGGGTCGCTCATCCATTAATTTGGTTAATTCATTAGTGTCGGTTCTAAAAAAATAATCGTTATAACACTTCTATACGTACTGTTGTAAAAGTAAATAGATAAACACATGAATTTTATGATTGATTTTCAACGTAAGAAAAAAGGGAACTTTTATTGCTTCGAAAACTATTAATTTTGCGTTACTTGGGGCTGTTCGACTGATGTTAAATTTTAAACTTAACTCTAAAGAGAACATCAATTTAAGCGCCGTTCCATGAAGGTTAGTTTCTTTGACGATTAGCATATTCATAATTTACTTGTAATTTTTGGCATTAGCTAATAAGTTTCCGATCTGACACAAATACAGTATTCAAATTTTTTTAGTAAGTACTAAAAAGGTACCTGTAAAAATTTGATGATTATCTGACGATTGTTTCAAAAGTTACAGTTGTTTCAGGGAAACAACTATTTATATTTGCAAAACAATGAAAAAACAAGAATTTCGAGTATTGATAAAATACTGTTGAAACAACAGCTTGGCTTGATTAGGACTCTGCGACAGAAAAATCGACCATTATTTACTGGTTTGCTAAATTTAAACAATGCCATACAAACACTGATAACACTGTGCAACAATTTAAAAAAATGTGATAGGGACAACACTTGGCTATAGCGGGACGATAGCCCGATAGCTGAAAAAAACAACCGATGGGGTTCCAAAG
Organism: Calliopum simillimum; assembly: GCA_951812925.1. NCBI lineage: Eukaryota > Metazoa > Arthropoda > Insecta > Diptera > Lauxaniidae > Calliopum > Calliopum simillimum. The sequence continues at coordinate 87,714,723 of OX638372.1, forward strand.
TTTTTGTCAGAGGCTCCTCAGTTTCCGATCAATAGCTCGTGTACTATTTCAGGAACTGGTTTTTTTTATTTACTAAAATTGTACCTCAATGTCCAACAAGTAACTTTTCCTAACAAACTATGTCAAAAAATTTCTTACAGTCTTTTTTAGTTTTTCGACCATAACTCACAAAATACCATTTTTTTCAAAAAAACTTCTTTATGCAAAATTGAACTAAACTATAAAATGCAGAAAGTTTGTAAACACCCAATATGAGATTTGATCGTTAAATGAGAATTTTCGGCTGTTGAACGCCCGCTGTCGGCAAAACTATTTTTTTACTCAAAAGTGAGGCATCGTCAAATAAATTCACACGTATTCCTCTGTTCGCCTAAATTCGGAACGAATGAAACTAGATTTCAGTATAGCATATTTCTTCCCCATAGCGTATGTAAATTTTGCAAAGAATTTTTTCATTGTGCAAAACTTCTAATATGCTCGCAAAACATAAAAAAAAACATAGTAATCATTGTATATTGATAAATAGGGTATACAAAAATAATTTCTTCTTTGATTTTGCGAAAAATTAAGTCAACAAACACTACATTAAAAATAAATAAAAAATAATATTGGGCCTTATCATGAATAAATATTCTCGAAAATTAGCATGAATAGCATCTGAAACAGTCTTTCAAACTTACTCGGAATCGAAGGATTTTTCTGTGTTTGGTAAAAATTCTTCATCGCTTGATATTTGAATGATTGAGTCTCTTATAGGTTTCTGTTTTGTATCTTTTTCCTTAACTTTATCCTTATGTGACGATGGTTTTTTTGGATATGGCAAATATTCGTCATCGCTTATTTTAGAAAATATTTCATTTTCCAGTACGCCTGCACAGTCCGCTTTCTCAGTTTTCTAAAAAAAAAAATATGGTTTTATTATGCAAATATTTGGAAATTTCACATTATGGTTCCTCGCGAACATTGGGATAAACCAAAGAGTCAATCTTCACCATATCTGAATATTATGAAAATTAAGGATGTCAATGTCCAATATCAAAACCAACAATGTATTTGATAAATCATTGTTCAATAGCTAACAATGTAAATTATTATCTGTTCGAATAAACAGTTATAAATTATAAAAAAAACTGTTAAAAAAATGACTAAAATTAAAATATTGCCAGCAATCAACAACAATTTTTAAACGAAAAAGCGCTTTAAAGGCAATTTATTATTTAAAAACTTTTGGTATTTTGTCAAGGTCAAAGGTTATATCTTCAAGATCAAAAAGTTTCAACAGCAAATAAAATAAATAATATTAAACTTCCCATTAAACTGCCCATTCTAAAAAATATTATTAAATAGTCATCACTTACGTTTTCTTCAATAAATTTGCCCTCCTTGTCAACAAACGCTTTCCCTAAAATCATTTTATTCTCATAATTTTTTTGGTTTTCCTGTAGCTCCATTTCCACATCAAGCTTTTTGTTGTATATGTCTGAATCTATTCCGTTTGAATTTTCTTCACTGAATTCTTCTGCTCCTTCGTAAAATACATCAAACACTTCCGAAATCATTTCATTTTCACCAATTTCTTCCTTCATTTTCACATTTAATTCAAGATCGTCCCCTTCTACATGAGATATTATTTGTTGGTTCTCACTGTTCACGGGTGTACTGCCTGCTGATTTTGAGACATTTATTGAAGCAAATTTTGTGGCTTCTTTCTTTTAATAACAAACAACATATTTGTTTGGTTTTTTGAAAGGATGTATGATAATACACGGAAGATTAATAATTTTATATAGAAAATACCTTTCTATTTCTATTACATACTTACAATTTCTGGAACATATTTAGCGGTCTCATCGTCAAATACATTAGATATATCTAAGAGCTTTTCAGTTTCAATTGATTTTGCATCATATTTAAATTCAAGCTCTGCAATGCTGTATGTTATTTTATGTTGCTTCCCACTGTCCACATCAGAGGGTGCGATAAGTCCACACAATTGCTTGTGTGAATCCTGACAGGTCTTGCGAAATATATAAGCCACATTAAGATACTTCAAGCATTTGGTACATATTTTATCCGGATAATGATCGAATTTTTTATCTGTTTGTAAATAAATAAAATTAAGACAATTTTTATAAATTAATGAATATTTGTGTTCCACAGGAAAAAAAGGACTTATTTTATAAAAATCAATATCCTTTTCTTGTACCCTTTCTCAAAATACTATGGTCCATTTTTCTTTTTTCTAATGAAGCAATTTCAGATACATGACGCATATCAAATAAAAATAAATAATTTAGGCTTCCCAATTTGGTTATTAAAATTATGGGCTTAAAGTAAGATAAGCGACTGTTAATATTTTTTTTATAACCTAGTTTGGTTTGTTAAGCTTTTAACGTTAAGAAAGAATATGTTATCAAAAATGTCTGAGCTGATCTACTTTCGGAGGAAGCCCAATTTATTTCCTTTCATTTGATATGCAACACATATCTGAAATTGCATCATTAATAAATTTTTATAGAAAAAAACAAAAATAGACCAAATCAATTTCCTTGAAATTAGGAACTTTTAACATCAACAATGCCAAAACAGACAACAACAACAACCGATTTTTATAAAAGATATATCCTGATCTTCCGATGGCTATATCTCCGAAAGTAGATCCGCTCAGAAATTTTTGATTACAAATTCTTTTTTGGAATTAAGAGTTTAACAAACCAAACTAGGTTTTAAAAAAAAAATATTAACAGTCGCTTATCTAACATTAAGCCATAATTTTAGCAACCAAATTAGGAGTCGGTTATTAAAAGAGAATGGCTATTTGGGGGGACTCATTAGCGTACGCGAAAAAAGCTTTCGGAAAACTTACGTACGCGAAATCCAGAGAAGTTCTTTCCCTCGGGTAGCTTGATTACGCATGATTAATTTAGTGTTGCAGCGCACGCTAAAAAATGTTGGGTACGCTGCGCGCAATTTGGTTAGCAAACTATGTGTTGGATATATTATAGACTGATCCGTGTTGGATTTTTGGGAGTTGTAAATCCTGAGCTTCGGCCGCAGGCCGCCCACTTACCCTTACTTTTATGTAAAATCACCGTTGTAGTAATTGTACTGCCCCGGGGGAAAAAACTTCACTGGATTTCGCGTACGCAAGTTTTCCGAAAGCTTTTTTCGCGTACGCGAGTCCCCCCGAATAGACAGACTCTTATTAAAATTATGTATTATCCTATAAATTTTTTTTGGAAATATAACGGCAAAATCGTAGCTTGGTAAAACAACTTTTATATGACACCATTATTTTTAAAATCCATCCAGAAATTCCCGACTTATACCGGTTTTTATAAAAGATCTTCCGATGGCTATATCTCCGAAAGTAGGTCCGACAGACACTTTTTGTGGTTGCTCATTTATTTTGTTCATTTGCATATTTGCATTTGTTTATGAAAGTAATTCGCAGAGCCTTATTTGGGAAAATGTTTTTAAATGTTAATTGTTCTAAACTTTCTGTGTTAGAATTATAAATTTAATTTGGGACCTAAAGTAAACTTAAGCCAAAATGCGTCTCTACTGTAAATTAGTTTCATCATTCGCTGAACGTACCCCGTGGTAGCCATTGTGGAAAAAATTTGCTCTTGGTGAATTTATAAACTTTATTTAATTAAAAATACACTCAAATTAATAATTGCAATCTAAAAATCACAAATTCCTCGCCAGTTAACTGCTGCAACTGGAATTTCAGTCATCAGTCACCTTATTATTACTTTTAAGTTCTGTAAGTCTTGAACAAATTTCTAACCTATATTAAGTTGCCGTACATTAAGAAAATGGATGATGCTGGGGGGATGAAAATCCCCTTAGCAAGAGAACCCAGGAGTAGAAGTACTAGTAGTAATAGAAGTAATAAAAAATTGAGAACTGCTGTTTCACTAACTGGTATGGAGACTTTGACTTTTACAAGTCCAGATAAATTGACATCTACAAGCTCGGACAAGACAAAGGCTGCAGGAACTTTCCCAGTTATTCAATATAGATATAACAAATCTCATCATGGACCTTACATGATTTATATTGATTCAACTAATGATGGAAATGGAGATCGCAAATCCATTAATGCTATTTCACTTTCCAGATTGTTAACCAAATTGAACATTGAAGGTATTACTGAGATTGCAAAAATTGGCTTTGGACGTTGTAAAGTAATTTTTAAAAGCGCGGACGCGGCTAATGCAGTGATGGAAGAAAAAAGATTAATTGAAAATGGCTATATTCCCAAACTTTTCGCACACTTTGTGTCCAAGGTTGGAATTATTTTTGACATTCCTTTGGATATCGATATGGAGGAACTTCGTAGTGCCTTAATCTCTCCAGTTCCAATTTTGAGAGCTATTCGTGTAGAAAGAAGGAACCCTTCAAACAAGGACGAAAAATTTGGCACCAGAAGAGTAAAATTAATTTTTGACGGGGTTGATATCCCTAAAGAGATCGGATTTGAGTATACTAAAATTGATGTGAAGCATTTTATTTCATTTAGCCAATGCTACAGGTGTTTCAGATTTAACCATTTTGCACAGCATTGTAAGCAGGCTGTTGCTAATTGTACGAAATGCTTTCAAAGGCATAGTTTACAGGAAAAATGCAGTGTAATTAAATGTACCAATTGCAATGGTGCTCATGCCCCTACGAACAAAGATTGTCCTGCAAGAGTGAAGGCGTATACCTTAAAGAAGATTATGACCATGGAAAATTTGACGGTTAGAGAAGCAAGGACTAAATTCTCCGGCGTATTCTCCAACAGATTCGAAGTCTTGTCGGATAAGGAATATAACTTTCCTCCAATAAGTTCTAAAAACCAACAAAAAAATGTCTTAATTAACAATAGTCAAGAAGCTGCCAAACACTTGCATGCTTCCTTTTCTTTTGCAAATGTTGCAAAAACTAACAAAAATAGAGAGCGTGAAGCGGAAAATTCTAGAAAATTAATGGCATTGAGAAATGAGGTGGTGGAAAATGTTGGAGATGCTGTTAGCAACAAGCCAAATGTCCTTCATGAAAATCCTTACAAGACAACGGAAGTTGAGAAATTCTTGCAGGAAGCAGTAATGAAATGTACGAGATTCTTATCAGATGCTAATCAAGATTCGTTATCAGTGAATCAAAAGACAATCATTCAAGAAGTAAAAGAGAGGATTGATCATGTGAGAACTATTTTAGACGTAATCCAGCTGAATACAAGTATGGACCTATCAGAGTAATTTATTTGAATTATGAAAATTTTACAGTATAATATTCAAAGTTTGAAGAAAGTTGGGAATAAAGAACTTCTTGAATTATTTGCAACAAAAAATAAAATTGACATTATTATACTATATGAAATTTGGCTGGTGGATAATTCATGTTCAAGTTTAAATAATTTTAATTTTGTTGGTAAATTCAGAAATGATGGTTTTGGCGGAGTTGGAATTTTTATCAAAAAATCTATTAAATTCTCAGTGTTGAACATCCCTAGTGTTTCGGAAACGGTTGGCATCACTACCCTTAATCTTTCCAAAAACATCAGCATAATTTGCAATTATTCTGCTCCAAGTATCACGGCTGCTGAATTTAAAACAGAAATGGAAAAAGTTTTCTTCTTTGCAAAAGGTCTTAATGATTTGGTATTAGTCGGCGGTGATTTTAATGCGAGATCAACTCAGTGGGGCTGTGAAACATCAAACACTAAAGGTGACTTATTGGAAACGATTGTTGATGATTATGAATTTATGTGTATGAACGACGGATCTCCAACTTTTTCAACAAATGCAAGCACTCCATCGGCTCTAGATTTGTCCTTCATTAACAGACAGATTGCCAATATGTCTTGGTCGGTGTATAATAATAAAATTACTAGCAGTAACCACTTACCAGTGTTGATAAAAATTGAGGTAAATGGTTACACAGCAAAAGCCGTGTTTAAAATTAATAAAAGTAATTTATACAAAGATATTTCCAAGTTGAAAATAGGCTCTAGTATTACCAACTTTCAGGCCAACGTGGATGATATTTACAAAAAGAACACAATCAGAATTTCAGATAATAATAAATACATTCCCAAACATTGGTGGTCGGACGAAACTGAAAAATTATTTAGATTAAGAAACGCAGCTCGACTTAAATATCACAAATTTAAAACCTGGACCAATTCCCAAAACTGGATAAAATGCGAAACTGATTTACGTGAACATATCAATAATTTAAAAAAGAAGAATTTCAATGAATTGCTGGATGACATCTCACATCCATTATCGGTTAAGGAGATGTGGAAAAAAATGGCGAATCTTAAAAAATACAAATGCATCAAGAAAACCAATAATGCTTGGGAAGATAGCCAAAAAATAGAATATCTTGATTTCATTGCTTCAAATGTTAATACTGCTTCAACAAACAGTAATGCGGTTTTTAGACCAATTCATGACTCCTCGGAGGTTCCTCGGCTTTTCTTTGCGGATTTTATGAAATATATTCAATCCAGAAATTTAGATTCTTCACCCAGTTGCGACAAAATTTCATATAGACTACTATTAACTCTAACGGAAAGTGAACTTCAAAAACTTTTTAATCTTATGGAGAGCAATTGGATGCAAGGCAGTATACCCGATGAATGGCGTAAAATTAAAATAGTACCCATCCCAAAGAAGGAAAGTAATCCGGCCATTATTACTCAGTACAGACCTATTTGTTTGATGTCAGTTCTCTTCAAATCTCTTGAAGGGTTGATAAAAATGCACATTGAAGGGCACACTAGCAACAACCAGTTATTACCAGATAGATCTTATGCCTTTAGAAGGAATCACTCCACGTCTCAATGCATTAATGATCTTATCAACACTGTTTATGCTTATAAACACACTGGTTATCATGTGGTAGCAGCATGTATCGATATTGAAAAGGCTTATGACTCAACGGATATCTCTATTTTATGCAATACTCTTCAGAGCATGGATTTTAACCCGGCCATCACAAACTGGATATTTTCATTTCTAAATGATCGTATTTTAATTTTTGGTAATCACAGCAAAAAAACTAATAAAGGTCTGGCCCAAGGTAGCAGCCTTAGTCCTGTTTTATTCAATCTGTATACAGCTTCCTTACACACTATTTCGGACGATTATTGTGACCTATTTCAGTTTGCGGATGATTTTTTTATAATTTGTGTGGATAAGGATTTTAGCTCTGCAAGACAAAAACTAAATTTCAAGATCATGTCATTCATGAACAAATGTAAAAACCTTAACTTGAAATTCAACTTACAAAAAACTAATACGATTCATTTTAACAATCGTAGAAGAGAACTTAATTTGGTCATCAATAATTGCATTATTCAGGATGTGAATGTTATTAAATATCTTGGACGTATCATTTCGTGTAACAATTCTTCAATTCATCATGTCAACTATATAATTAGTAAGGTCAACCGTACGTGTAATTTTCTTAACATTTTGAATGGCTGCAAATTTGGGGTGGACCCCAAAAAGGGTTTACAATTTTTTAAAGCTTACGCCAGATCCAAGATTGAATATGCAGTATCCTCATTTGCAAACTTATCTAAAACAGCTACATCTAAGTTAAAAGCTTGCACAAACGCCATCCTTAGAAGATGTCTTGGTCTAATTAGATCCACACCTATACATGTCATTTATCATCTCGCTGCGGAATTGCCTTCGGATTACAGATTCAAACTAAGTACGGCCAAGGAAATTGCTAAATGTTTGGCTTTTGACTTACCAATTGCACGTCTTTTAACGACCGCTGATTTCAATATTAAAACAAGTTACTTTAAAATTTTTCGCGAATTTGAAGACATTTTTAGGGAAATAGGAGCAATCGACTACAACATTCTAAAAACGGATAAAATTAAAACTTTCTCGCACTTCTGTAAAAATTTAGCCCTGAAGAAAGCTGAATGTAATCATGATTTGGTACAACAACTCTTCAAGGAAAAAATGAATAACATTCGGTCAAGAGGACTCGAGGCTATATTTACGGACGGTTCTGTCGCTGATGGAATTACTGGAGCCGCTTTTTATCACCCATTAAGTAATACTACTAGAAGTTTTTATGCTAACAAAACAACGGCATCTATGACCTCTGAGCTCTTGGCTATGGATAAAGCCATTGATTTTGCGATATCTAATAATTTTAACAAGGTGGCAATTTTGACAGACAGCATGAGTGGCGTGTTAGCAATTAAGAGGGATCCTTCTAAAAATTTTCTTCTAAACAAACTACATCACAAAATATTGAACAGTCAGATTTCACTGGTGGAATTTCATTATATACCAGGATATAAGAAAATTGAACCTAATGAAAAAGTAGATTTAGCTGCGAAAGGTGCTGTGGCAGATGGGGAATGTGTGTCCTTAAAGTGGACACTTGGAGATGCAGTCAACAGAATTACAGATAGATTAAAAACACAATGGCAAGAGGAATACGATTCTCTAAAACAATCTAAAGGAGTTGCATATGGTAGCATATTTCCCACATTATGGTCAAAACCATGGTTTAAAAAAACAGATCACAATTTAAGCCCAATTGAAGTTAAACAAATAAATAGAATTCTCTCCGGTCATGCATTTTGTAAAGAAACTCTCTTTAAAATGAAAGTTTATCAAGATAATTTTTGTGACAGATGTGGAACTGTAGAAGATTCATCTCATATAATTTTTAGCTGTCCACATTTCAATGATCAAAGACGTTTGTACCCGAAACTTTTACAATATCAGTCAGTAGCAGATTACTTCAAAAATATTCAATTGTAAGAAGCTGTTAATTCTATTTCATCGATCCTACAAGATATTCAAATTTCACTGTAAATTCTTAAAATCTTAAATAATCATCAAACTCCATCATATATCTCATAAATCAACAATCATTTCATACTTCATTTCATTCAACACTTTTTTTATTACACAACACTGTCATCATCACTGGCGAGGAATAAAACAATTAAAACAAATTAACAAAAGTATAATTCACTAATACAAAATTAAAACTTAATTAAAATTTATTTAATTTATTTCCAAATTGGAAACAAAATTGGTGTTGGCGATCTAAGTCTTTGACTGGCCAAATAAGTCTTCAAGTCCTGGGTTTTTCCCGAGAGATGACGAAGCAACGTTAAAGAGCAAAAAAAAAAAAAAAAAAAAAAAAAAAATTAGTTTCAACGTAGGTTTTTTTCCTGTGGAACCTGCGTAACTTTACAACTTACAGGTACTCCTCCGCATTCATGTATCATCAGCGTAAGATCTTTTTCATCGTCCTGATGAAATATTGACTCCCAGCCTGTTGATGGCCGGTCCAGGCAAATACGACACACAATCCATTTATCCATACCATCCTTTAGTTTCATGTTGACATGCAGTAAATCCACTTAATAAAAACTTCTTATCAAAAATCAAATCAAATCTTGTCAAAAATTCAAATAAGAAACACAACCAGAGTTTCCAGATGAAAATTTCGAATCTTCCCCAAAAAAACATTTTTTTCAATAGACCAACAAATTTTTTATGGTAATTGAATAATTTTGATTAACATAAGCTCAAAAATACAACGCTATGTAAATGTTACTTTATTTTTCTCGAAAATTAACCAGATTTTTAAAATTCACAAAAAAGAAAAAAAGAAAATTCAATGGGGTTTAAAGCGATAGTTTAGATAAACTAGGAAATTTTTGGAACAAGTTCTCTTAGTTCATAGGCAAGCGTAGGGAATCGAAAAGCAACTTTTCCCTCCGAATGCTAAAAACTCAACGTACCATTCATTAGTTGTATTTTTGTGGGTAGTTTCTCTGTGCTTATGTAAGAACATTCTGATAAACGTTTGAAAAAGCAATAAAAAATGAGCTTGACTTAACCCAGACAAATAAATGTGCTTAGAACAACCAAATAAAGTGTGGACAAAAAAATACAGCTGCATATTATATTTAATTCAGGATAGCGTCAAGATTTCAACTCCAATAAATCTGCAACAGTATCAGTGAAGTAGGCCTGGATGGGCTTGTTTTTTAAAGTGATATCAAAGAAATATTAGCCGTGTTTTTTTTGACGCGCATATACAATTGTGGATATTTTTAAATTGCGATAAATCATGAACAGTGAGTCGCACAATAAACTCTAAGGAACTTTTTTATGGAGAATCACGTTCTCCACAAAAACCTTTCATTTTATTTTTTTTAAAAATTTATCTTTTAGGAGTTATTCTATAAAAACTGGTAAAGCGCCGATAATCGGCAAAAAATCAGTTTTTTCTAAATAACTTCTAAATAATTATTTTTTTTACAAAAGATTAAAATTATTTGTAGAGCATGTGGTTCTCAATGAAAAATACCCTTGGACTTTCTATCGTACGACTCATCGTTCATAAGTTATCGCAATTTAAAAATTACCACAATTGTACATACGCGTCAAAAGAAACACAGCTATTTTCTAATGAAATTAGATTTTTTGGAATTCGTTTTTGAATTGGTTCTTATGATTTGTTCCGCAAAATAAAACGCGATATTTTGGTTAAAATTAAAGAAGAAAGCAGTCTATACTGAAAGCATATTCTTTAAATTCAAATGACGAAATGTCCTACAACTTTATGCGGTTAAAAAGAAATGGAGGGATCAAAACTAATAAATGAATCAAGAGCAAATACTGAAATTCCGCTTTCCCGCAAATTTTAAATTACTAAAATAATTCGCCACAGATTTCATCTCTCCACGGCATTTACTTTTCCCAAATCTGGCAGCCGAGAACACAGCACAAATCTTTGCTCGATTTTGACGTTTGTGATGAGACATTTTATCGCCCTGCCTCCAGTGTTGCTGTTCAGCATTTGTAACCTTAGGGAAGAAAAATTGTACTGTACCCAAAGATGGAATAGGCCAATTCAAAAAATTTTTAAAATTAATAAGGAAGCAAGTTATCTACATTCGTTTTTATACAAAAGGAAAAAATAATAATTACAACCACACAATGCGTACTACACATCCTAGTGGTCACTTTTGGTTTTATTAGGTCTTTATGGAGTTCTAAGAAAATATTTATGTACTATATATGAATACATTCGGCTAATCCAGTAGATTATTAGACTTAATGTCAGCAAGCTATTTTGATGAAATTTTTTACGATACCAAAGATAAATATCATACACTATTGAAAAGTTGGCATACTTTAGGAGTGTTCGTTTAGTTATCCTGTAAAACTGTCAAACAATTGAGTGCAAGGAAATTACGCTCTTTTTTGGAAAAAAAAAAATGTCGCACGAGAGAGCCGAACAGGCGTAGCAGCCACTCGCAATCTATACCCGGCATATACTACAACCACCTTGCCTAGCTACAAATATTCGCCACTACTTATTCAGGCCTGTTCCGTAATCCGTGTGTTTTCAATTACTTTTCATTAAGGAGGCTTTTTTTATGAAAATGGTTAGTCACACGATAAAAAGTATCAGAATTTTTTTTGTAGGGAATTACAGTTTCTACAAATAACATTGATTTGAATTAACGAAAAAGTAACCGTTTAGGAAATATTCTTAAAAAACCGCTAAAAGTCGAAGAATTCGATTTTATTGAATATTTCCGAAACAGTTACTTTTTCGTTAATATAAATCAATATTATTTGTAGAACCTGTAATTCTCCAAAAAAAAAAGATTCTAATACTTTTATCGTGCGACTCACCATTTTCATCAAAAAGCCTCCTAAGTGAAAAGTATTTAATTGAAACCACGCGGATAACGGAACAGGCTTTATTGCTTAACTTCGCGTTGTTTCCACTGTGTTCCCGATGTCTGCGACTCAAACAAGACTCCCCCAATCGTCTGATGTTTAATATATTTATACAATCTTTCCTTCCAAACTTTTGACATGTGGAATGAGAAAACTTCTGTTCTGAGGATTATTCGCCGCATGTGTCATTTTTGTTTTCTTAGGGTAAAAATACATATTAGCTTAACTTTGTTCTTAAATTATAAATTATTTCACAAAAATTTTAAATTAATTTTTAATGCAAATAAATTTAGTTAATGATAAATAATAAGGATAAATAAAATTTGTTGTGTGACGAAACGAGCCTGGTGACCTTCGTCGTTACATCACCAAACATTAAAAGCAAAGAATCCTTTCTATAGTTTAGCCTGGTTCTTATTAAAAACCAATACTGCACTTCGTCATATCCTGCAAAATACAGATTTAAATAAAATAAAAATTTCAAGAAAAGTAACTTTAATTTTCCGGAAATAAAGAAAATGTTAATAAAGACCTTGGTGCTTCGAACATCGCTTATAATACAAGTTTATTCAAAATGTTATGATTGAGGATCAATCCTTATTTGTGTCTTCTCGCTTATTCCATGTACTGTCATTTTGTGTTCTTCCAATAAATTTGTAGCAAATGATATGCCGCAGATATCGCAAGTAGACGTACTTTCTTCATCGGTGTGAGTTCTATGATAAAAATTATTTTGTTAAAATTTTTGTTGTTATAAAAAACACAAGCGGCCATGGTGTTTTAAGCTAAAATTTCGCATTCAATTAAATATAAAAGACATAACAAATAAGTAATGAGAATATGTTACTGCCATTCTTGAATGGGAGAGTTATTCGAGCATCAGCGTTATTTAAGCATCTCTGTCGGTTATATAGCCATACAATTTATGTAGAGCATTCCAAAATAGATGCGGTAAAAACTCTGACGTTCAAATAACGCTCCAATGTAGGCATTGTTCAGAAACATCATTGCTTAAAGAGATACAATTTCCAATTTTGATATTAGAAGGCATTTTGTAAAATTCGAAATAAGATTTTATCTGATGCTTAACAATTTCTTGTAAGTGTAAGATAATCCCAATTATCCTATAAATCTGAGTACCTAAAACACTTTAAAGCAAGAATATTTCAGAATTATGATGTGTTACAAAAAAACGTATAAGCTTAAAAATATCACTAATCAGATTTTGAAGGGGAATTAATCAATTATTCAATTTCCTCTAACCGTAAATGGCGCTTCAGGACCGCATCATATGAAAAAGCTTTTGGACAATCAGAGCATTTATAAGGTCGTGGGCCCTTATGTGTTCTCATATGGCGCTTCAAATAACTGTTATGAACAAAAGTACGTTCACAATCTCTAAGTTGATAAAGTGAGAAAGGAAAAAATATTGTATAGGTATGTTAGAATATAGAATTTAATACAATAAGCTTACTCGCACTTGTAAGTTTCACGGTTGCTATCAGTGTCAATCATATTATGTACTTCTATTAAATGTCTTTTCCATGTTGAGTTTTGGACAAATGATTTGCCGCAGATATCGCAGGTATACGGGCGTTCATTAGTGTGAATTCTGGAAAAAATTAAATTTTAATAAAATTCCCATTGTTGTAAAAGTACATAGGCATGTGAATTTTGACAATGATTTTATTCTTTGGAAAAAAGTGACTTTACAACATGCACATGTACGTATATTAGAGTGCCCATGAGACATATGGAATGTGCAAAGTTGTATATATGTAATTCATATAATAATTTGTGTTTTTTTATTCATAAAACTCAGAGCACGTCCTAGGAGCTCGGAATAAAATGGCCGAGCATTCAGCGTGAAACTGAGAGCACAGTGAAATTGACATTTGAAAGGATAAAAATAATTAAAATTAAATAAAAGTAGTGCTTTTGGCTTGGCCAAAAATTAAAAGCCCTACACTAGTATTTTGAAAATTTTGCTTGAACGAGTGGTGCCACGCACTCTTGTCAGAATTCACCAAATTTTTGTGTGCATTTTGCTTGCGTTAGAATAGTGCTCTTAATATTTCCACGGAAAGCCCGCCAGCCAGCTAGACAGACACGCATACTTTTTTATACCTATCAAAATTGAAGACCTTATCTTGGAATCACAAAAGGCCGGCCTAAAAATCAACGTATCCAAGCATGAAGCTAAACGCAAGCAATGACATCACGTTTTGAGCTGGCAGTGAAGACATCGGAAACGTCGATAGCTTCACGTATTTAGGCACCATTATCTCCAGGGATGGAAAGCCCGCCAGCCAGCTAGACAGACACGCATACTTTTTTATACCTATTAAAATTGAAGACCTTATCTTGGAATCACAAAAGGCCGGCCTAAAAATCAACGTATCCAAGACTAAAAGCATGATGCTAAACGCAAGCAATGACATCACGTTTAGAGCTGGCAGTGATGACATCGGAAACGTCGATAGCTTCACGTATTTAGGCAGCATTATCTCCAGGGATGGTGGAGCAAAAGAGGATATCAACTCAAGAATAGCAAAAGCAAAAGGCGCGTTTGCTCAACTGAACAAAATATGGTCTTCATCCGTTATATCCACCAAAACGAGAGTGCGCATTTTTGATTCGAATGTGAAATCGGTTTTGTTATATGGGTGCGAAACGTGGCTTGTTACTGAACTAACGAACAAGCTGCAAGTATTCGTCAACAAATGCTTAAGGCGAATACTAAAGGTTTGGTGGCCTCAAATGCCGAGCTACATCAAAAATGCAATCAGAGGGCTATAGCAATCGAGGTCAAGCTGCGCAAATGGAGATGGATTGGTCACACTCTCCGGAAACCACACAGCGAAATTTGTCGCCAGGCTCTTGAGTGGAATCCACAAGGCAGTAGAGGACGTGGTAGACCCAAAACCAACTGGAAGAGGTCGTTGGAAAAGGAAATCCAAGAATCGGGAAAGTCGTGGCAAGAGATTAAATTCATCGCAAGGGATCGTGACTAATGGAGAGATTTCATATTGGCCCTATGCTCCTCCTAGGAGTTAAAGGAGAAAACATACATACATACATATGTACATATTCAGGGCTTTACTCCGAATGCAAAAATAAAACCGCCTATTGCTCAGTGTATTTGAAGTCAAACGTGATCATTGACATTTTGGGCCTAATCATGAATAAACATTCCCGAGAATTTTTTCACAAAAAAAATTTTCAAGGGGAAAATTTTCTGGAAAATAAAGTTATATTATTTGACATTTTTTGTAAGAATTTATTCTCACACTTTTTGAAACGGAATTCAAAGCGCGTATAAATAATAGCCATGTTCACGATCCGGTGCTAAAGGTCTTGCATCATAGCATTTGTAAATAAGTGTTGAAAAACTTTGCTATACAACAACAAAATATATAGGATTGAATTTACATTTGCATTTACATTTTCTATACTAAAAACCTAGAGCATAAAAATATCATGTCATTTTTCAACTAAAAATTTTTTGTTTATGCTCTCGTTCTCTTTGCTCATACGATTTTCTCAGAGAAATAAATTTTTTCGTAGCTTGCAATGTTTATACTTTTAATATTGCTCACAATCAAGTGGAAATTATTGCTATTTTGCTACTTTGCTAGTCTAAATGCACCGGATCGTGAACACGGCTAATGTTTGCCTAATTAAAAACTTGTGTACGAAAATTTTATTATAATATCTTTGACATGATATACTGGTTTTTCTAAATGCAATATCCCCGCAACTAAATCCGAGCAACTCTTTTTCATTGCATATTCTTTCTTAGAATAAATAAAGCTATAAAAAAAGAAACAAGCTAGGCGAACTCAGACAACAATGCAACTCCGAGTCGAAGGGGAAATCGGATCGGGTTTTTAGGGCAGTGGGGAAAAGATCGCAAAAGCCTCTAGAATCATATTCTGGAAAAGGAGTTTCTATGTATATAAATTCATGAAAAGGCTCATTGCGATAGTTTGTATTTTTTGATTGTAAAAATATTTGTAAACAAAATGTATTAAATGATAAATAGGTGCAGAGGCGGATGAGAAAAAAAAATTAGATCGTGGATAAAATAAAAATTTTTTCTCAATACAAATAAAGTATAAAATAAAACAATAACAAAAATCAACCGCTCCTGTTTTCCATGCTCCCAACTTCTTAAACGTTGGCTGATAAAGGGTGTTTTTTTTTAGAGGTATAGAACTTCGAACTGAAATAAAACATAAGAAAATCGTTTTAATGTCCATCAAATTGGCTTTATTGGAAGGATAATTTTATGCCATTAATGTTTAAATATGATTTCGGGCATGTGGCCGCCGCGGCTGGCTCGAATAAAGCCAATTCTACAGGTCCAATTTTCAACCACTTTTTCAAGCATATGGGGCCGTATGTCGGCAATAACGCAACGAATGTTGGCTTCCAAGTCCCCTAACGTTTCTGGTTTGTTGGCGTAGACGAGCGACTTCACATATCCCCAAAGAAAATAATCCAATGGTGTCAAATCACACGATCTTGGTGGCCAATTGACAGGTCCATTCCGCGAAATTATGCGCTCATCGAATGTTTCCTTCAATAAATCGATTGTGACGTGCGCTGTGTGACATGTAGCGCCGTCTTGTTGGAACCACAACTCATCCACATTCATGCCATCCAATTCGGGAACAAAATAGTCGGTTATCATGGCTCTATACCGGTCTCCATTAACGGTAACTGACTCTCCAGCATTATTTCGGAAGAAGTATGGCCCAATGACTCCACCAGCCTATAGAGCACACCAAACAGTCAGTTTTTGTGGATGTTATGGCGTCTCAAGGGTCTCATGTGGATTCTCTTCACTCCAAATGCGGCAATTTTGCTTGTTGACGTAGCCATTCAACCAAAAATGAGCCTCATCACTGAACAAAATTTTGCGATGAAAATCAGCATCGAGATCAATCTCATTTTCGGCCCATACACCAAAATCACGACGCATTGCATGGTCTCGCGGCTTTAATTCTTGCACAAGCTGGATCTTGTAAGGTCGCAAGCCAAAATCTTTGCGCAAAATCTTCCATAAAGTTGATGGACAAAGCTCCAATTGCTGTGCACGGTGGCGAATCGATTCATTCGGGTCCTCTTCAACATTTTGCTCTACAGCGGCAATTGTTTCTTCGGTGCGCACTGTTCGACGTCTCTGCGGATGCGTATTATCACATAGAGTAAACGTAGTGCGAAAACGATCCATGGTTAACCGAATTAATTGCTCTGATGGACGATTATGTCGACCATAAAATGGACGGAGCTTGCGGTAAACTTCGCGAACTGAACCATTATTTTCGAAATAAATTTGCACGATTTGCAAGCGTTGTTCTTTTGTCAACCTGTTCATGATGAAATGGCAAACCAAACTGAACATAAATGACATTAGAGTTGCCAGATTTGACCACAAAATGCCAGTTTTATCTCTATTCGAAAAACAAACCTCTAAAAAAAACACCCTTTAGAAATTGGCGATGGTAGCAAATTCCGAATATATATACACATATGCTTCGAAGGAATGAGCAAGAATCTGTCATTATGTTAGAATTTAAAGATATCATTCGCTTTACTTTCAACTTATGCCCATTTCATTCACACGCCTAAGTTAATTATAAATTTTAGTTTCCACTAACCGAAGGTGGGCAAGACGGGCCCCAGAACATATAAAAGCTTTGGGACAATAAGAGCATTTAAATGGTCGTTCGCCAGTATGTGCTCTTACGTGACGAGCAAGTCCTCCTTTTTGAGCAAAAGTATTTCCACATATATCGCAATTATACACATCAGAGCGGGTACTAAAAATAATATGAATTATTAAAGAATTTTTTTAAAAAGCAAAATACAAACTTCTCTTACCAGTGATGTTTTTTCAAATTTTTATAGCTTACAAAAGTACGTCCACATGTTCTATCGCAAAAGAAAAAAAATTGTTATAATTTTAGTATAAATAATTTATATTCTTTAACACAAAGACAGTACTTGCATTCGTTCTTATGAATTTTCATATGTTGCATACAATGTTGATTTCTTGAAAAAATAAGTCCACAAACGCTTAAGTAAAAATTAAAAGAAAATTTTATAAAGAATATGAATAGAATCTGAAAACAAAGTCATGCAAACATACTCGCAATTGAATGATTTCTCTGATTTCCGTTTTTTGTATTTTCCTCTAACATTAACTTTATGTGACGATGAGTTTTTTGTATGTGACTCATATTTGTCATTCCTTTTTTCAGAAAATATTTTGTTTTCTAATTCGCCAAAACAGTCCGCTTTGTCCGTTTTCTTGAAATAAAAGATTGCTTTATTATGCATATTATTCGGAAATTATGGTTCTCGCGTTAAACTTTTGCTTTCAGCGAATATTGAGTACTAGAGTTCGCCTTGTGGCCGAAATTCGACCATTTCGATTTGACCACAAAACAAAGGAAAAAGTTTTTATACCCTTCCTTGGTCGATAAAACACAAAAAGCTTTTAATATTCTTCCTTAGGGTTCAGGTTATCTGCATCGGTGCAGCAGCTAAGTTGCAATATCGTACTTTCCATTTAGAGGCGTGTAACTCCTACTAAAGAGCAAACAGTTTTTGATATCTTTCTATACCAAAATTCATAAAAATCAATCATGCTATCGTGCTATATAGTGCTAACTCTATATCTATACCAAATTTCATAAAAATCGTATGCAGCATTTTCGCCGTTAGAGCGTTTTTTCCATTTAGGGGCGTGGCACTGTCCAGTGAAAATATAATGGTCATGTTATCGTTCCTTATTGCCAATCCTACCTCCTTACCAAATTTCGTTAAAATCGATGCAGCGGTTTAGCTGTGAGAGCGTTTTTTTCATTTAGGGGCGTGGCACCGCCCACTTTAAAAAAATATATAGTCCTATGCACTGCTCCTCCTCACAACCTTTCCAACAAAAAAAAAACCAAGCAAATCGGTTGAGATTTAGGTATAGAAACAGGGACCTAACCGATTTCGTTTGCCTATTTATATATAGATTTGGTTACCATGCGAAATCTCAAATAACGATCTAAATTTGGTTTCAAATCTCAACCGTTATTTAAAACCAAGACATCTATTTTTATGGTTTTTGACATTCCAACAGGAATGACATTATTACGCATAATCAAAAACTTGTTTCGTGTTACCATGAAAATATTTAAAAAAAATCATGGCGCGGATGTTTTTCCATTAAAAACCTGAGATGTGGTGGAACTTATATCTGAAAAATGCATGTAAGCGAATGCTTATAAGAGAAAAAAATTACGCTGATTTAAAAGGAACTGTTCCTTAGTTCTGGTAAGTGCTCACCCCATTTCGGGGAAACAATAAAAGTATATGGAACTTAATGGAACCTAAGCCAAATAAAAAATATAAAAACCATTCTAAATAAATAATTGTATAGCCATTACTTACGCTTTCTTCAATAAGATTACATTCCTCGTATACAAGCGCATTATCTAAAATCATTTCGTTCTCATTCACTTTAAGCTCTTTATAATGCATCTCTGATTCTATTTCATTTGCACTTTCTTTAATGAATTCTTCTGCTCCTTCTTCAAATCCATCAAACACTTCGGAAATCATTTTATTTTCACCAATTTCTTCCTTCACTTTCACACCTAATTCGAGATTTTTAACATCGGTCTCTTCCACATGTGATATTATTTGTTGGTTCACAGCTGTACTGTCTATTGATTTTGAGAATTCTGTTGTAACAAATTTTGTAACTTCTCTCTTTTAAAAACAACACATCGGAAGTTTTTTGGATGCAATATGATTATATATGGAAAATTAATAATTTTATTTAGAAAATATTCTTGCACACGTTTTTATTACTTACAACTTCAGGAAGATATTCTGTTGTCTCATCGTCAAATTCATTAGATATATCTAAGATCATTTCATTTTCAATTTCCGCCTTAACATCTTTTGGATCAAATTTAAATTCAAGCTCTTGAATACTGTATTCTCTTATTTTCTGTTCCTCCACGCTGTTCACATCAACAGGTGCTATAAGTCCACTCAAATGCTTGTGGGAATGCTGGCAGGTCTTGCGAAATATGTGTGCCACTTTTAGATACTTCAGGCATTTGTTACATATTTTATCCGGATAATGGTCGAATTTTTTTATCTGCATTTATAAAGTTAATGAGTTTTTTAACAAACTAAATATGTTATGTTTAACAGGAAAGACACCTTGTAAAAATCAACTTCCTTAATTTTTCAAAAAAAAAAAAAAAATATTTTTTTGAATAAAACAACACCTTGATCACCGGAAAATTCCAAAAACCTGTTAATTTATAGCATTTTATTATTCAAAACAAGTTTTCAGATATCGCAGTTGAAATTTTAAGAAATTTTACAAAGCTTTACATAATCCTTCATAACTCGTTAACCGAACTCAGGTTAAGAACTCCTGTACAGCAATTTAATAGGTTGTTAAAAACTCCTTCAGGGTTTTCAGGGTTTCCCAAATTATACTGGTTTTTCTTAAAGCTGTATCCGGATTTTCCTTTGGCTATATCTCCGAAGCTAGGCTCGAGAGACACTTTTCATTGCTGTTGTTGTTATAAGTTACTAGACTTGTTCCGGAATAAGTATAATTTAGATTCCAAAGACCGATCTTTTTTTTTTGGCAAATTAAGTCTTCAGGAATTAATTAAAACAACAAAAAGTGTTTCTCGGACCTAATTTCGGAGTTATGTATATATGGAAATTATTGAACAAGGAAATAGATCGGGCTCCCACATTCTATTACTAGAACTAAAAAAAATGTCTACAATCGCCGTAACACGGATTAAAGACTTTTCTACACTAATTGTAGCCTGTTAACGTACCTTTCATGAGACCAATATTTTCAAAATCCATCAAGCGGTTAAAAACTTCTACAGGTTTTCATAAAAGTTATCCGATCGTCCGATGGCTGTATATCCGGAACCAGGACCAAGCAACTTTTTTAAGCTACACATTATTTGTAAGGATTATAAGACTTTGGGACCTGAAGAAAACTTAAGCCCTTATTCCTTCCAAGGGCTAGAAGTTTGGTAAAATCTAACTGTAGTGAATTCTACCTAAACATAGGAAATATAAAATACGCCATATCTGTTATTACTAGCTCTATTGTAAATTGGTTTCATTGTAGGTTCTTTTCCTGTGAAAAATCACATATTTTACAACTTACAGGTATTCCTCCGCACTCTTGAATCAACAGCGTTAGATCTTGTTCATCGTTCTCATGAAAGATTGATTGCAAGCCTGTTGATGACTGGAGCAGGCAAATACGACACGCAATCCATTCGTCCATACCATCCTTTAGTTTCACGTTAGTCATTCAGTAAATCCTATCTTTGTTAAATCCACTAAATAACTTTTAACAAAAATTCAAACACAAAAAGTTTTCTCCACAAATCGTTTTCCTCGATTTTGACGTTTGGCGAAGCCCAAATAATAATGATGAGAGACATTTTATCGATTTGCTACCAGTGTTGCTTTCTTACACATTTGTTGTAACATTTCGGTTGCTTTGATACGACTTCGTACGAAAATTAAGTCGTATGATCAAAACATTCTCAAATAAAAAATGTATGATTAATTTTTCAATATTTATCTCTTTGTATTACAGCCACACCTAAATTGGAGCGTTGACCGTTGGTCAAGTTCGTCAGTTTTGCTCAAATTTCTCTTGTTTGCATGTGTGGGCGCTATTTTTCGTCAGTCATCAGTCAACCACAAAATGGTTTGTGGTTGAGTGACAGTCAGCGGCCATTTTTGACTGAAGAACATGATCAATAGATTGTACCTCCTACTAAGCTAAAGTTACATTGGATGCGATTTCGTGCAAAAATTAAGTCGTACAAAAGAAACATGTCCCAATAAAAATAAGAATAATCAATTTTCCAATATGCTACATTTTCGAGATATTTAGGCTTAAATAATACGAGAATATTGAAACAGTTTCCAGAAATGATAGATTTGACTTAAAGTTTTTAGAGAACAATAGGGCTATTCAGGCAACAGTCTCACAGCTGTCAAACTTCTCACCACAGTCTTAACTGCTACGAAAGTCGTAACTAAGATATTTTGGTATTCCGGCAGCAGTTAGGAAGCTCTTTTTCGTGTTAATAAAGACAACTTTTAAGACCTGCTACCTAGCCTTAGAGCTGTCTTAGAGCTTTTAGTTGCTTGCTTTCAGGTTTTTTTATGTGAAAAGTGAAGAATTATAAAATATTTTATATCATTGCTTCTTTATAACAGCTGCCTAAGGTTTGGCAGTTGTTAAATTTTTGTTTGTGATAGTAAAAAAGTGAAAAACTTTACAAAATTAAATTTTTTTTTGGTTTATTAACTTTTGTTCTAATGATTCAAAAAGAAAAGAAAATTTTGTGAAAAAACATGGTGCAACAATTTCTGCACAATATTATATAGCGCCGCACAAGAAGAAGACTTTATTTTGCACAATTTGACAAGTTCACCACTAAAGCTTTTGTGTAAGGAGTTTATGAGCTTTTTCTACAAAACTTTTACGCCAGAGTACCGAAAGCCTTAGAAAGTATTTCTGAAATGTATTACGAAAGACTTAATCGGAATAGCCCTAAGCAAGTCTAGTTTTCACTTTTTTCTCGCTTTTAAAGGTGTAAAAAGGCTTTTGTTGCTGTTAGTGTTGTGTGTTGTGGTGGTATTGTTGTCCTTATGTTCTTGTTTTGAAATTTCTATAGTATTCATGTATTACATAAGACTCGATATCTCCAAAACGAAGCGAGATATCGAAAAATTGTGTTTAATTTTTTCGACTTATTTTGAGTCGTTTTATGTGAAAACATCACCAAATCTAAAATTTCTTGGAATTTCTTCAATACTTTCGTATTCCTTAGGCTTATGTCAGAGTGGCCGCTGTATGCGATGCGATGCTATGACGCTACTTTGTGCTATAAAATTCTGCATGTGTATTCGTATGAAATAGCGCAAAAGATTTCAAAGTGAATGCGAAGCGTGAATCAGATGGAAGTGACTTCCAAAGCTATAAGCGATTGAGCAATGAATGTTGTTTTTTGTCTCAATTTAAATTGTTTTGTTTAAATAAAAAATGTTTACTTAAATATAACAACGGAAAAAATTTAAAAACAGCTGTGAGGTCTGAAAAAACATAAATGTGAAATTTACAATTTACAAAGAGTTTGGCATTATTACAAGAATTGTGGGGACAAAATTTCATCATGAATGTAGGAATCTTCTAAAACGGGATGCAAGTACATACATTTAAACGTCCAGCACTACACAAATTGTCACCTGATTATAACCACGAAATTCAAATAAAACTGTTACACGAACTGAATGCGGCCAGAGGTTATGTGACGTATTCGAAAAGCCAAATTCATCATCAACCTTTCGGAAATTCAGATAGATATACGACAGATATATTCTTGGATATTCTTGATTGGCTTACTGGACTGGAGCTGTTGAAAACGATATACTTAGCGCAAAGACTTCAGTAGCAGCATTTTATATACTAATAGCGAATGCTTTTCGTGTGGGTAACTTTGAAACTGGTTGGGCACTGCTAGATGAAATGCTGAAAGAACATAAACAACGGAAATGTGATGTATTTATAACGCGGCGTAAATATTTAACGAAATAAAGAATTTTTTGTCTGATGAATAGATCGCAACACAACATTTATAATTCGCTTATTTGGTATATCAAAGTCATCGCAAAGGAACGTGACAAATGGAGAGATTTCATATTGGCTCTATGCTCCTCCTAGGAGTTAAAGGAGAATACATACATACATACATACATTTGGTATATAAATTTTTTTTTTTCAACTTAAATTGAAATTCAAATAAACAAAATTGTTTACTGTCATTTCAGTTTGTATGTCGTCTCCACTCCGGCATCTCATGGCAATGCTTATAACTTGAGTAGACACTCTTTCAGAAAAGCATCGCATATAGCGCCCACTCTGACTTCAGCCTTAGGCCTTGATATTTTTTTTCCACCTACTTTAGGTCGATTTGTAGAAAACATCGTCAAATCGATGAGTGTCGGAAATCGAATTATCCCCCTGATTCACATCACTAGGCAATCGTCAAAATATCAGCTGTTTAGTGACCAACTGTTACCAGTTAATTTAATAAAGTTCGAACATGAAACTAACATATATTCTTCTGAAACCGAGGGCGTCCCAAGTGTTAACCGCATATCTAAAACAATGCAATGAGCCGCCTTGGACCTCATATTTTGTCAAGGTTTTGAACAAAATTATAAAGAAATTCGGCTCATGTTTCGTTTACGGATAAATTCGCTAAAATTCTGAAACTAATGTTGTTAAGTCCTCAACCTATAAGTTGGGAATCCCAGGATGGATTTGGAAAATATTGGTGTCATATGAGAGGTATCATAATAACCTATAAAAATGTTCTACATAATTTTTCAATCAGATGCATAGTTTTTGAGATATGACGATTTTTCGAAAATTTCATTAAATTTTCCAAATATTACAACAAATACAGCAACAATAACAACAATAATATTCCAACAACAATAGTTTCTGTTCAGATTAACCTTACTTATTACAAAGTTTGAAAATTTGTTTAAAGATCATTGCAAAAATTAAAAATTGTTATTAAAAATTTCGCGAACAATCAAAAGTAATTTTGGTTGTTGTTTTAATATCGTTTTTGTTGTTTTGATATTGCTGTCGCAATATTGTTTCTATAGTATTGTTGTTTTTGTAATATTGTTATTGCTATATTTGCCAAATTTCGTTAAATTCTCGAAAAATCTTCATATCTTAAAAACTTTAAATCAGATTGAAAAATTATTTAGAGCATTTTTATAGGTATTAAAATACCTTTTATATTACACCAATATTTTCCAAATCCATCCAGGGGTTCCCAACTTGTAGCTGTTTTCATAATAGATGTATCCGGATCTTCCGATGGCTATGTCTCTGAAACCAGAACTCGCCGATACTTGTTTTTGTTGTTGTTGCAATTCATGTATAAAGCTCTTTAAGGGGATAAAAAGGAACATTATTTTCCGAATTTATCCGCAAAGAAAACATACTCCAGAAATTCACTGGAAATAATCATATTTTGCAGCTCAAAGACGTCGAAAACGATCAGTATGGAATGTCACATTTTAACTGGACATTAGACACTGGAACGAATTATCATATATTGCGCACTGGTTGCTTTCCCTACATTAAATACCACTGCAGCAAACGCGAAGCGCAGGACTTAGGAATGGAGGACAAATTTTTCAGGTTTCTGAAGGTCATAAATTTTGGTGAGCCGACAGTTGATCTATATAAATTTAATCTGTTTTAGTTTGTTTTGCCAGGATTACCAATGCTATTTTACGGCTTAGCTGCAATTCACTTAATCAGTCACACAGAAGCTGTAATATTGCCTGATCGTTCAAAGGTTTTTATTTATTTTCTTTATGCTGAGGAAAAAGGTTCTAGGTTTTAATAAAAATGTCAAAATGGTCAAAATTTACGAAATGTTGAATCAGTGATTTCAATTAAACAAGCACAAGGTTTTGGAAATAACCACCTCTCATAAAAAATATTTTAATACAGGTTCCGTACAGGTAGGATTTTCAAATTATAGCACAAAATAATATTTATTTTCTTTTTATTTATTTCGTGTCTAACCATGATACCAAATAAAGGATCTATGATTTATAAAAAATTGCTTTCGATATTTTGATAATCTTACGATTTAGGTTCAACCGTTGTATTTGTTTTCTCACTTTTGTGACTTATTCCATGAAATGTTCTTTTATGTTTTGCCACATAATTCGTAGCAAATGATTTGCCGCAGATATCACAACTAAACGGGCGCGGATTGGTGTGGGTCCTGCGATAAAAAAAAAAAATGTTAAAATATTTCCTGTTTCATAAGTGCACAAGCGGCTTTGAGTTTTAACTTAAATTTTCTCGTTCAATTAAATATATACATAGGTATCAAATTTTAGTGCGAAAAATTCAGTTACAAATTTCAGTTTCTTCTTACCGATGATGCAAATTTAGCGTCCCAACATATGCAAAAGCTTTTGGACAATAAGAGCATTTATATGGACGTTCGCCAGTATGTGTTGTCATATGGCGCGTAAATTGGCTCTTAACAACAAAAGTACGTTCACAAACTCTAAGTAGGTAAATAAAAATAAATATTATATGTAGGAATCATAACAGAATATCATGTATCATATGAGACAGATCACGCCGAATGGACCGGAATTGATCCACTTGGTGATGAAATATTTGTTCAAATGTATCTCTGTGGCAAGTAGGAAATTAACGCTAATTAAGGCGATCTTTGATCACAAGGTAAAAGTACTTACATACTACCAAGTGTCATCCCTACCCCCCAGTTTTTAAAAAGATCGTTTAACATACATACCTTTAAAAAATGTCCAGGATTTATAGCGCAATATTGACATTTTTATAAATAATAAAGTCTATTTGTTTATATTTTTCCAATTTTTGAAAATTGTGGTTACTATTTTGATTATATTAGAAATAAAAAGGCTTTTTTAGTGGCCAATAATTTGGTTAGCAAAAGTTGTTTATAAATTTGGTTAACCAAATTATTGGCTACTGAAAAAAGCCAATTTATTTCTAATATATTTGTTTATTAATATAATTTTTAATAATTTTTAAAAAATTAGTTAAAAGATTTAGGCGTTAGGAAATAACGCCCAATGAAATAACGATCAAAAACGAAATAACACCCAAATTATGTTCATATAAATTTGGGCGATATTCATTTTGGAAATAACGCCCAAAATTTGGACTTTGTTTGGATTTTTTTTATTTTACTAAGTATTCAATTACTTACATTAGTAGTTGTAAAATAAGGTATCATCTTGGCGTGCGCTGTCTCATTTGTAAAAATAATAATTTCAACATGATAAACTTACTCGCATTTATGTGAGCGCTCCCCAGTATGTGTTCTCATATGGTACACTAGTAGAGTCTTATGAATAAAAGTGCGTTCACATATTCTATGTTGGTAAAGAGAACGCGAGAAAAAATATTGCATGTAAGAATATGGTAAAAGGTCAAACTTTAACACAATAAACTTACTCGCATCGGTGGTTTTCAATGCTGCTATCGAAGTCAATAATTTTATGTACTCCAATTAGATGTTTTTTCAATTCCGCTTTTTGGGTAAATGTTTTGCCACAGATATCGCAATTATACGGACGTTCATCAGTATGGGTGCTAAAAATAATGTGTATTATAAATATAAACAATATTTTAACTTGGCTAAATTTATAATATTATTGAAAACTCTCTTACCGACTATGTTTTTTCAAATATCGATAGCTTGCAAAAAAACGTCCACATGTTCTATCGCAAATAAAAAGAAAAGTTATCATTTCAGTATAAACAGGTTATAAGAAACGTATGTTCTTCAACATTAAGACCATACTTGCATTCAATCTTATGAATCTGCGTATGTTGCATATACTCTTGATTTTGTGAAAAAGTAAGTCCACAAACGCTTAAGTAAAAATAAATAGAAAATATTGTTAATGGTATGAATAGAAGCTGACAATAAGTCTTGCAAACTTACTCGCAATGGAAGAAATATTGTTCTGTGCTTGGTAAAAATTCATCATCGCTTGTGTCATCAGATATTTGGATGTTTGAACTTCCCTTAACTTTAACTTTATGTGACGATGATGTAGCTTTCTCTGTTTTCTTTAAAAAAAAAATAAAAAAATTTGAAAATGTTGGTTCTTCAAGTAACTTTTGTTCAAGTTATGGATAATTATGAAAAGGGGTGTTTGTCATAATTTACCGAATTTTTCGCTTTTTGCACCCCTCAAAAATACACAAAATAATTAGCAAATCGGTTTTGGTATGAAACGAACGATGTATCAAATTTCAGCAGATGGTGTGGTCGATTCTTGTAAAGCTGGGCATGGAAAGGATGTTTATAGCTATACCATGTAAAACTAGATTTGACATTTGTTTGGAACCGGAACAATGCTTTCAAATGCTTTACTTAATATACAAACTTTTTAAAAACTCAATTATGTGCAAAAATTATACCACTCACACCCTGCAGAATATGAGCGAGAAATGTTTATAAACAGTAATTACTGTCTTATTACACTGTTCGACAATTTGAAACTTTTTGTAAAACACATGAGAAAATCCGAAAAATTCTTAAAGTAGACGTTAAAAAAAATACCCGTGTCTCGTCGTTTTTCTCCAACACGTCAGATTTTTTTAATAGATTTTTGAAGTTTTTAATCCACTGTACATGATAAAAAAACAAATAAAACGCATTCTTGTGTTAAATCTGAATATTTAACTATATGATCCTTACATCTGAGGTTTATCATGTTTTCATTAAACTTATGCAGGAGTATTTTTGTAGAACATTTTAACCCTCTAAAACCCCAACATGTGGGTTATTTTGACGCTTTTCTTAAGAAGGTACAAAAACGACACCTAAAACAGGTGAAATTGAGTCAGAATGTACTACAGAAATATTTGCTATAAAATTTCACTGTTAGTTGTTGAACACTTAAAAGTCGAAATTTTATCCCGAAACCCGAAAAATCGTTAAAATCAATTAGGACTTTCTACATTGTAGATAGATCAAAGTCATCGCAAGGGATCGCGACGAATGGAGATGTTTCATATTGGACCTATGCTCCTCCTAGGAGTTAAAGGAGAATACATACATACAATACATTGTAAATATATTTATTACATCCCTGCCGCGCTTTCTTTAAGTTTTAAGAATTTTTCGCATTTAGTAACTCTTAGTGAAATTTTCGGTAGAATATTTTTGAAAATTTTTTTAACCCGTTGTAACCCAGTTTTTAGAACAAGGGGTCCAAAAGACCTTTAAAACAGGATATAATGGGTTTAATATGTTCTAGGAAAATGATCGTTGTGGGATTTCGTTATGATCTTGTGAGAACGAGCTTAAACCAAAATGTAATTTTAGAGTTTTACAGTCGGGTGAAAGTTGGGAAATATTGATTGTAAGAAGTCCTAATTGATTTTAACAGTTTCGGGATAAAAGTTTGCCTTTTTTGTGTTCAGCAACTAACAGTGAAATTTTATAGCAAATATTTCTGTAGTACATTCTGACTCAATATTCCCCTGTTTTAGGTGTCATTTGTGTACCTTTTTAAGAAAAGGGCCCAAACGATTCACATGCAGGGGTTTTAGAGTTAAAATTTTCTACAAAAATATTCCTCGCAATATCCTGCATATGTTTACACCTCAGATGTATGAATCATATAGTTAAATGTATCGATTTAACACAAGAATGTGTTTTTTTGTTTTTTTCATGTACAGTGGATCAAAAAACTTCAAAAATTGATAAAAAAAAATCTGACGAGCTGGAGAAAAACAACGACACGGGTATTTTGTTTTAGCACCTTTTTTGGATTTGCTCATGTGTTTTTTATTGCGTCGAACCGTATTATCGAAGAAAGAATAAAAAAGACGCCTATAAACTTAGGCAAACCATATAAACGAAATAAAACTTATAACTTTTTTGAATTCATATGGGCATCACTTACGTCTTCTTCAATAAGTTTCCCATCCACGTCTTCATAGGCGTTACCTAAAATCATTTCTTTCTCATGCATTTTTTGATCTTCCTCTAGCTCCATTTTCACATCAAACTTTTTATAATCCATATCTGAGTAGCTTTTATTTGCATTTTCTGTAATGAATTCTTCTGCTCCTTCGTCAAATACATCAAACACTTCGGTAATCATTTCATTTTCACCAATTTCTTCCTTAATTATCACGCCTGATTCAAGATTTTTAACATCGTTCTTTTCCACATTAGATATTTGTTGGTTCTTACTGTACATGGACGTACTGCCTGTAGATTTTGAGACTTCTATTGTGGCCAATTTAGTGATTTCTCTCTATTGAAAATAAACAATACATTTGGATCAGCAAACAAGGAACCTATTTTGGATGCAATAATTTTATATAGCAAATAACTTACTACATCTTCTGGAACATATTTTTCTGTCTCATCGTCACATACTTTCGTCATATCTGAGACCATTTCAGTTTCAAGTTCTGCCCTAACATCTTTCGGCTCAAACTTTAATTCAAGCTCTTTAATGGTGTATTCCTCTACATATGTTATTTTCTGTTGTTCCCCATTGTCCATATTGGTGGGTGTAATAAGTCTACTCAAACGTTTGTGTGATTGTTGGCAGGTCGTGCGAAATATATAAGATAGCTTTAGGTTCTTCAGGCATTTGGTACATATTTTGTCCGGATAATGATCGAATTGTTTTATCTACATAAATATATTGAATTAAATAGTTTTTGAAAAGGTAAACTTAACACTTTACAACATACAGGCACTCCTCCGCACTCTTGTATCAAAAGCGTAAGATCTTTCTCATCATTCTGATGAAAAATTGATTCCAAATCTGTTGATGGCTGGTCCAGGCAAATACGACACACAATCCATTTATTCGTACCATCCTTTAGTTTCATATGCGACATTCTGGTAAATCACTTGGCTAAAACTTTAATAAAAAATTCACAAAATACATAAGACTTTCCTTCACAAATCAATAATCACTTTTTGTTTTGCTCGGTTTTGACGTTTAGTGAAGCCAAAATAATAGTGATGTGACATTTTATCGGCTTTGTAGCAGTGTTGCCTTCCAATTTTGTAATTGTGACTTTGGGAAAAAAAATTGTGTATAAATCAAAGGTTGAAATTTACAAATCAGAAATCAAAACTCAAAAAAATTTTAAATTTATAAGGAAGCAGGCGACTTAACATACATAAAATTTAAGAAATATTTATTCATTAGTTTTCTTAAAAAATACTGGGCATGACGACGATTTCCGTGGCCTCTAGGCTTAACATTTTCACATGAAGCAATCTGCGCAAGAAATGCAGCTATTGCACAAATTTAAAAATTTATTGAAATATTTTCTGAAAGCACACAGTTCAAGGTCTTTAGAGAACTTCTTTTTTTTTGAGCGCAGGGAACTATTTAATTTTTGATTTTTTTTTTTTTTTTTTTTTTGTTGTTCACAGAGCCCGGTGATAAACATACGATCGCGTTTGCTACTTCGGTTGAAACTCGCCAAAAAAGCTTGCATCCGAAGGCGCTTTGCAAGAAAAGTATAATATCAACGACTTACAAACAGCGGGGCGATGCATAACAGGGAAAAAACAAAAAAATTAGAACTTTGCATATGCTGCATTGAATTTTTGCTGTGATTCTCGTCTAATCTATGCAAAAAATGAATAAAGCATGCTTGGTCGAGTTCTTGGTTTGTAGGTTATGGTATTGGTTATGGGTGAAACGCGTATCGAAAACCAACCTACCAACAAAATTTTTTGGTTTTTTACCTATGCATTTTGCCTTGTTTTTGTAATGTTGTTATT
Source organism: Calliopum simillimum (assembly GCA_951812925.1). Taxonomy (NCBI): domain Eukaryota; kingdom Metazoa; phylum Arthropoda; class Insecta; order Diptera; family Lauxaniidae; genus Calliopum; species Calliopum simillimum. Next base: position 87,745,924 of record OX638372.1, read on the forward strand.
TTTACTCAAAAACACAGAACAGTAAGCTCACACCACATTTAATTTTTGTTTTCCTATTTACTAAAGATTTTGAAATAGCAATTCATACATCACCTTAAATTTTTTATATACAATTTTAATTTAATTTTGAAAGTAGTCTATTAAAGAGCATTATAGCGCTATGCTTCAAGCTATATAATTACTGTGTTGATCTGGCTTTAGGTACTTCTAAGTGATGATTCTGACGCGTATTAAGTTGATGTATTCCGTTCCTTTATGTGAGAATCATTTTGGTTCAATCAGGCTGTTTTTGATATTGTGGATATATTTTCATTTTTCTGCACAAATTAGCTGATTGAAATCCGTTTGCTTCGTGTCTTTATATGATTCTCTTGTTGGAGTTAAAAAGTTCTTGTTAAATAGGACTTTTATAGATTTGTTCATTAATCTTCCAATCAGCTCAACTTGAAATTTGCTGCAATGGCTCTAATGTTGTAATATTAAACTTGAAATCGGGACATCGCTTTCTAAACGAATTATATGGTCACCTTAACCATGAGCAAGTGCTTTGACATTTACAAATTGTTGGGAAATATCTGTGTAGAAACGTAGACACAAAAGACATGATAAAGACAGAAAAAGATTATTTATGAAATAAAATAAGTGTTAAAAATTTGTTTATTAAAACTTATTAACTAATTAATCTAAATAAAAAGAAATGCAAGCAAAACCAAAAAAAAAAGCGAAAAACTTTAATTTTCCGAAAAAAAATCGAAAAACTATTTACGAAAATTGAGTCAAAGAAAAAGTGGCGTTCCATGGAAAGAGATACATAACAGTTATCTCTTTTCATGGAACGCCACTTTTTCTTTCATTTCATTTTCGTAAATAGTTTTTGGATTTTTTTTCGAATAAATGAGTGTTAGATTGTTTCTTCAATTAATGCAAATTAAAACTTATTAACTAGTTAATATTAAACATATATATATGAATATGAAACTGAAGGATGATACAGAAAACTGGATTGTGTGCCGTATTTGCCTGCAGCCATCAATGAGTTTGGAATCAATTTTTCATCAGGACGATGGAAAAGATCTAACGCTGTTGATACATGAGTGCGGTGGGGTGCCTGTAAGTTGTAAATTATTTGGTTTATTATAAAATTGCTAAATTTTAAATATGTATTTAGATTAAACAATTTGATCCTTATCCGGATAAAATATGTACCAAATGCCTGAAGAACCTTAAATTGGCTTTTACATTTCGCAAGATTTGTCAGCATTCACACGATCGTTTGAGTAGACTTATTGCACCCACCAATATGGACAATGGGGAACAACAGAAAATATCATATGTAGAGCAATACACCATTGAAGAGCTTGAATTAAAGTTTGAGCCGAGAGATGTTAAGGCAGAACTTGAAACTGAAATGGTCTTAGATATGTCGAATGTATGTGACGAAGAGACGGGAAAATATGTTCCAGAAGATGTAAGTAATAGAAGTGTACAGGCTTGCTATTTAAACCCAAATAATGATCCAAACAAATGTGTTATTTATTAATAGAAACCAGTCTCAAAATCAATAGCTAGTGCGGACAGTGTTAAAAATCTAGAATTAAGTGTAAAAGTAAAACGAGAAATTGATGAAAATGAAGCAGGAGAAGAATTCATTCGAGAAGGTGCAAAAGATGGGAAAGACTCAGGAATATATGATGAAAACCTAGAATTGAAAATGGAGCTACAGAGTAACCAAAATATTTATAAAAAGGAAATGATTTTAGATCATGCGTTTGCAGACGAGGATAATGAACTAATTGAAGAAGATGTAAGTGAAACCTTAGGAATAAAACATTCATAATTAATTTTTTTTTTTGTTGTATAAGTTAAATTCTGTTTTTATATTATTGTCTCTCCGAAATCGAGTACTGAATGAATTGAATATGTAAAGAAAATTTGTCGGTTAAAACTTGATTCTAAATTGTGCCCATCGCCCATATAATTTGCATAGTATTTTTTTTTTTTTTTTTAAGAAAACAGATAAAGCTGAATATCTTGACGAATTGGAAAAAGATCTTTCTAATTCAAGCGGTGATGAATATGTACCACATCTGAAAAAATCATCTCCACGTAAAGTTAAAGATAAGGGAAATGCAAATAAATTGGAAAGTTTTTCGGACGGTAAAAATATCACAAAACAGAAATCTATCCAACCTATCTATCTTTTAAATGAACCAAAAAAATCCTTCGATTGCAAGTAAGTTTGTATTTTTTTAATAATAAGCACTGGTAATAATCTTTTCTTTTTGTATTTACTGAAGATTTTGTGGACGTACTTTTGCTCAAGAACAAGAGCTGAAGAAACATATAAACACTCATAAGCACGAATGCAAGTACGCTTCTTGTCTTAAAAAAGTTAATTTTTTATATTCTACAGAATTTCCACTCCAAGTTAAACATTTTCTACACCAAATTGATCTATCTTCAATTCAATTTAAAATTTTTCCAAATCGTAATAAACTCTTTCCAAATCAAATTTCCCTCCCGTTTTTCCAAATCAATTTTAACTTTTTCCAAATCAATTTAAACTTTGCAAAAAAAACACGCTTAAAATGATAAACATATCTCTGCACCTACAGCAGCTATCGTTATGAAACTGGGTACATGCGTTAATCAATTGTTTTGAAAAAAGATTAAATTTGAAAAACGACAGGTTAATTTGATTTGGAAAAAGTTTATTTTGATTTGAAAACGATTTATTTTTTTTTGAAAAAAGATCGACTTGGCGTCGTTAGGTTAGGTTAGGTTAGATCCGGGAGATGAACATGTTGTCATCATTAACTTAGGCCTCGAGGAAGGGCCCATTGTATGTATGTATGTATTCTCCTTTAACTCCTAGGAGGAGCATAGGGCCAATATAAAATCTCTCCATTTGTCACGATCCCTTGCGATGACTTTGATCTCTTAACACGATTTTCCCGATTCTTGGGTTTCCTTTTCCAACGACCTTTTCCAGTTGGTTTCGGGTCTACTACGTCCTCTACTGCCTTGTGGATTCCACTCAAGGGCCTGGCGACAAACTTCGCTGTGTGGTTTCCGGAGAGTGTGACCAATCCATCCCTATTTGCGCAGCTTGATCTCGTTTGCTATAGCCTTCATGCTTGCATTTTTGATGTAGCTCGGCATTTGATATAGTGCGACGCCACCAAACCTTTAGTATACGCCTTAAGCATTTGTTGACGAATACTTGCAGCTTGTTCGTTAGTTGTTCAGTAACAAGCCATGTTTCGCACCCATATAACAAAACCGATTTCACATTCGAATCAAAAATGCGTACTCTCGTTTTGGTGGATATAACGGATGAAGACCATATTTTGTTCAGTTGAGCAAACGCACCTTTTGCTTTTGCTATTCTTGAGTTAATATCCTCTTTTGCTCCACCATCCATGGAGATAATGCTGCCTAAATACGTGAAGCTTTCGTCGTTTTCGATGTCATCACTGCCAGCTCTAAACGTGATGTCATTCCGGTTTGCCTTTAGCTTCATGCTTTTAGTCTTGGATACGTTGTATACCCGATACTAAAAGCTTTAGCAGAGACAGTCTAAGAGAACCACTTGGATGTACATATATACTTCCATATGGATTTAAGACAAAGCTCAGACAGTGCGTCAAGCGATTCCAAATTGAAATGACCAAAATTCTTTCTACGTCTAAGCGCAAGCGCTGGACATTCACAAAATAAATGAAAGACTGTTTCTTCCATATCAGGGTCTTTACAACTTCTACAAAGGTCGCCAATGTTTGAGAAACCTAAACGAGATGCATGGATTCCCATGGCACAATGTCCAGTAATAGCACCGATTAAGATCCGTACATTATGTTTCTCCATTGCTATTAAAAACTTAGTACGATTTATACTATATGATGGCCAAATAGATCTTATATGATATAATATGATATGGCGTCGTGGTAAAGGTTTAAATTGGAATGGAAATTCTGTATAGTATTTATGCTGAAATGATAATTTATTTGTTTTATTTGTGGCAGAACATGTAGACGTACTTTTGCAACGAATCATAGCTTGAAAAGACATAATCGGTGAGAAAAATTCGAAACTTTTGTTCACGCGTACAAAAATTGTTGCCTAAAAAGTTTGAGAGAGCAAGTAAAATTTATAAGATAAAAAACTATAAAAGAACGAAAACGAAAATTGTTAAAAATTTTGTAATAATTGAAATTTTATAGCTAGAAATTGTTAACTTTTGTTTGGACCAACATTTTTCTTTTCGGTCTAATTTAATAACACTAGTTTACAGCCAAAATGACCTTTGAATACCATTATTGATTTTATATGTAAAATCGCTGATTCCGAATATCTTATTAATTTGTTTTCCTTCTCGTCGTTTCCGAGATATAGGTCATTATTGATTTTTGAACCAAAGAAAAATATGGTTACACATTTTTTATGAATACTTCTATTTGTTGACAAGAACGGAATAATTGGTACTTCTAAAATTAAGAACCCTTTTGGTGTATTTATCCACTTTCTGCTTTTAATTTGAAAAATTGGCCTTGAACTGTCGCATCCGCTACTGTGGAAATGCGCATAAGAAATGAATAGTGGCACTTAAAAATCAGAAATTTTTTAATTATTTGTAAACTAGTGTAATTTTTTGTGTATAAAAACACTTTTCAGGTAATAATGGCTAACAATTACTAACAATTTTACACTGAGAAAAAAAAAATATTTAATAATATTTACTATTTTTAGCACCCACACGAATGAACGACCGTATAGTTGCGACATTTGTGGACTTTCTTTTGCGCAAAAAATAACGCTTGCTCGCCACGTGAGTATACATACTGGCGATCGTCCATACAAATGCTCTGATTGTCCAAAGGCCTTTATAGATTTGGCGGTTCTGCGTACACATCAGCGGTTAGAGGAAACTAAATTTTATAATTAACACAGGCCTCTGATGGCTTCCCTTTCAAAATCTGATTTGTGATTTTATGTGAGTTTTAGGTACTGCATTTGTTATAAGTTTTTTTCTAACACGTCATGATTCTGAAGAAGAAGAATTTCCTAGAATTAAAACAAAAATGCTCTTTCGTAGCAAGCGTTTGATAATCTGCTTGCAAGGAAGTTCAGCTGTCTTATGCTTTTGATTTGAGATACTTTATCTTCATCCAAATTGATGTATCTATTCAATATGATGTTTCCTTTTTGTAATGTCAGAAGTAAAGAATTTGCCGGATTTAGATGCTGTTTTATTATTGTGTTATGTACACAGCTTTCTGCTATTCAGCAATTTCGCTTAAAGTGTAATATTGCTGTTTGTTTGTTTGGTATTTACTCATTTCTTATGAAATGTAATCAAGAGGTCGCAAAATGCTGAAGGAAACACTTCGAAGAATTGATGACGTTAATGAAACCTTGATTCCTTTATCAAGGTAATTTCTTTATTACATGACCAGAAAAACGGGAAATAAGTAAACTAATAAAAAGCGGCATTCTCTTGCACTAACATCTGATTAGCTCTATCATTATTGTTGAACAATTGTTAGCGGTGTACGTAGGCATTAGTGTTGGCATCTGAAGAGTGCTTATTTTAACTAGGTAAATAGGTCAACAGTTGAAGTTTTAAGGGGAGAACTATTATTTTTTGTCTATTCTAGCAAGGATAGTTCAGAATGCTAACGTGCCCCAAATACCTTATAACAGATACTGGCTCATGTCTTTCAAATGTCACTATCGTTTTTCAAAGAGGAATTTCAATGTTAAAGTTCGGTGGCCTGTGTAATTTTACAATAGAAAGAATTTTAAGAAAACTATTTTTTTCTAGAACCCACACTAATGAGCGTCCTTATATTTGCGACATCTGCAACAAATCATTTACCAGAACAATGCACTTGAAAATACATAAAATCGGAGTTCATAATATGATTGATGCAGATAGCAATCTTAAAACCTACAAATGCGAGTAAGTTTATTATGATAATCCTTGTTATACTAATACCATATTCTAACATTTAATATTTCTTCTATTTCTATTTACTTACGCAGAATTTGTGAACGTACATATGGTGGAATGACTTATCTAACGCGTCATATGAGAACACATACTGGCGAACGTCCATATAAATGCTTCTATTGCCCAAAAGGTTTTATAGATTCTTCGGCTCGAAGTAGCCATCATCGGTTAGAGTTGACTGAAATTTTAAACTAACGCATGGCTTTAATTGATTTTCCCCTTCAAAATCAGATTATTGATTTAAGCATGTTTTTATGAACTGCATTTGTTTAATTATTTTTTTAAAACACTTCATGATTCTGAAATATTATTGTTTTAAAACGCAAAACAGGATTTTGTGCCATAATTAAAATTCGAATTTTACGTATTGCCTTATCATGAATAAACATTCTCGAGATTCCCCAAAATGCACTCGCAAAAAGTTTCTGGAAGGCCAAAATTCACTGGACTGTAAGATGACAATAATTTGGGAGGGAATATTTTGACATTTTTTGTAAGAACTCATTGTTAAATTTTTTTAGCAGGAATTTGAAGCGCGGTTATATGGACACTGTTATGCAATAACGAGTCAACCCTCTAACAAATTTTTTTCGACTTATGAATGCAGTTCGATTCTAAATAAAAATAAGTAGAGTAGAACGGGGTAATGTCGTGCAGGGGGTAATGTCGTGCACTGGCTGTTTTAGCCCAAAGAATTGAATGATTTACCAACTGTTCGTAAGGCATGGACCTGCTGACCTACTGAGCTTATGCATATAATACTAGCAATTTTCACCAGTTCGTCACTACAGAGTAACCTTTTTTTCAAAACGCAAGCTTTCGGGACGATAAAAGTGTTTTTTTATCGGGTCAGAAAAATAATTTTACTTGCGGGAAAATATACCAAGTAAGTGTTTTCTGAAACGAAATATCCTGCGAAAGAAAAGAAGTATTTGGTTTTCGAAAAAAATTTTGGGCTTCACCGAGTTATCGAAGTTGACCTTTAAAACGACCATTAGGGTAATCTCGTGCACATTCACTTACACAAACGCAATTCCTCGTTACACAAATGTTGTTACACATGGATGTAACCAATGAAATTATTTTTCGATCGGATGCTTACTCGTTGCATTCGCTTGAGATGTACGGATTTACGAGCATATCAAAGTTGAGTGCACGACATTGCCCCGTTCTACTCTACACAACATATTATGTACTTCACACTTGTATAATAATGAATAAATACATGATAATGCTAAATCTCCTCTAATAGAACAACTACCTATCATTTCTCACACATTTTGGTACCTTTACTTTACTCGGAAAACAATGCACGACATTTCCCCACAAATTTTAAGGGGGGTAATGTCGTGCACATTTTTTTTTTCTTCACTTACACAAACACAATTTCTCGCTACACAAATGTTGTTACACATGGATGTAACCAACGAAATTATCTTTCGATCGGATGCTTACTCGTCGCATTCGCTTGAGATGTACGGCTTTACGAGCATGTCAAAGTTGAGTGCACGACGTTGCCCCGTTCTACTCTACATATTTTTAAAAAAATCAAACCTATATTTTGTTAATAAGAGGTTGAAAACCACAAAATTTGTTTGACATTTTCATATCATTTGTTTTACGACATCTACACAAAAACGTTAATACCTCAAAACTAATTTCGAGTGGGTTGACTCGTTATTGCATAACACTGTCCATATAATGTACGACAAATTAAAAACTTTTGTATGACAATTTTATAGCTTATTCATATACGTTCTATATGACATCAATATTTTTTAAATCCATATAAAGGTTTTCATCCTATACCAATTTTTTTAAAACTTCACCGGATCTTCCGATGGCTACATTCCCGAAACTAAATCCGAGCGAAACTTTGCAAATGCTTCCTCTCGAGAAAGCAATATATTCCAGACAAATTCATGATAAGGCCCATAATGTTCATTTCAATTGTCTAGCCGACTTTTGGTTACGACAGTTTCATTTTTGTACCTTTTATTAAATTAATTTCTATCTATTATAGCAATGATATTTCGAAATCCTAACGTTATACAAATAACTAATAAATGATATTCTAGTCTATCTTACTTCTTATTGAAGGGGGAATTTATACTTAAAACCCACATGCTTGTGCACTTTTACAACAAAATAGAAAAATTTAAGAAAATTTTTTTTTTGCCCTAGAACCCACACTAATGAGCGTCCATATTCTTGCGATATCTGCGGCCAAAAATTTTCAACAAATTTTGTGAAAAAACATAAAATAAGATATCATGGGATGAGTGATGACACCAGCGAGAAAACAAATATAAGTGTTGAGCCTAAATCCTCAGATTGTGAGTAAGCGTGTTGTATTGTAAAGGATGTTAGAGATGTTTGAGGTCTTTGCTGCAACAAAAGCTTAACTAACATATTTTTATTTATTTCGAGAAAATGGATTAATAATTTTTATTTTGTTACAGGTCAAACTAAAGGGTGAAATATTTTTTATAATGCTTGGCGGCATCACCTCACTGTATTTAAACGTGATAGCACTTCAAATTAAGTTAATGCTTTTATATATAAATTATGAGTATATAATAATTTATTTAATATCAATGTGTTGTATGCGAAATAAATAAAAAATTAAAATACTTTTGTGTTTTAAATATTGGGTGTACAACTTAAAAACCGGAATTTGACGGTGGATGTCCGTACTAACAAATATCGTGAAACCTCGAACTTTATATATATGTCATTTTGAAGGTACATTTGACAGCTGTCAAAATCAGTCAACAAAACAATTTTATCTTGTGTGCATCATTATAGACTAAGAGCCAGCGCTTGGCTGACCCTCCTCATAGTATCAAAGCTGAATTTTTTTGTGAGTGTTCTTCCAATAGTAGGTATGAACTTCTGTTCTAGTGAATTCCTCAGAGGTGGTGCCTACGTGAGATATCGGGCGCAAAAGGTCGACAAAAACAGTTTTTTGCAAATATTTCGCTAACGGTTATATCTACAAAAAAAATAACTGCCACAATTTTGTAGCTCATTAAATTTTATATCGAAAAATTGTGCAAATTGTTTTCGCACGACCTATAGTTTAGGAGATATGGTTCAGTGAAATTGGACCTTCCGATCCAACATATAAAATCCATAATTTTTTTCCTTTAGTCGGTCTGTTTTATAGTTTCAAAGTATGCACCAAAATTTGAAACCAATTTCACTGTCGTTCAAAAAGTTATTCAGGCACAAAGGTCGAGAAAATTAGTATCTCGATTACGCTTATTTCTACAAAAAAATGGTGCTTCACAATTTTGTAGCTCAGAAAATTTCATACCAAAAAGTGGTGCAAGTTGTTTTCGTACGATCCACAGTTTAGGAGATATCCTATTTTAAGGTATTTTCCGCATACAAGTGTACATAGTAATATGAGTGTTGATTTTCAAAGTACTATAACTACGCCTACGTCATAGTATCATGGTTGAATTTTTTTGTGGGTATTTTTCCAGTAGTGGGTACCAACTTTTGTTTTAGTCAAACCGTGAGAGGTGGTGCCTTCGCGAGATATCGATCATAGTTATAGTAATTTGAAAATCAACTTTCAAAAAACTGATTTTCTCTACCTTTCACACCCAACATCTCACGAAGGCACCACCGCTCATGGTTTGACTAAAACAAAAGTCAGTACCCACTATTGGAAGAATACCCACAAAAAAATGCAGTCATGATACCATGACGTAGGCATAGTTAGAGTAATTTCAAAATCAATTTCAAAAAAACTGATTTTCTCAACTTTTGCACCCGATATCTAAGGAAGGCACCACCTCTCACGGTTTGACTAAAACAAAAGTCAGTACCCACTATTAGAAGAATACCCAAAAAAAATGCAGCCATAATACCATAACGTAGGCATAGTTATAGTAATTTGAAAATCAATTTTCAAAAAACTGATTTTCTCGACTTTTGCACCCGATATCTCACGAAGGCACCACCTCTCACGGTTTGACTGAAACAAAAGTCAGTACCCACTATTGGAAAAATACCCACAAAAAAATGCAGCCATGATACCATGACATAGGCATAGTTACAGTAATTTCAAAATCAACTTTCAAAAAACTGATTTTCTTTTCCTTTTGCACCCGATATTTCGCGAAGGCACCACCTCTCACGATTTAACTAAAACAAAAGTTAGAATTCCTTATTAGAAGAATACCCACAAAAAAATTCAGCCATGATTCTATGACGCAGGCGTAGTTAGAGTACTTTGAAAATCAACATTCATATTACTATGAACACTTGCATGCGGAAATATCTTAAAATAGGATATCTCCTAAGCTGTGGGTCGTACGAAAATAATTTGCACTTCTTTTTGATATGAAATTTTCTGAGCTACAAAATTTTGGAGCACCATTTTTTTGTAGGAATAAGCGTTAGCGAGATACTAATTTTCTCGACCTTTGTGCCTGAATAACTTTTTGTACGACAGTGAAATCGGTCTCAAATTTTGGTGCAAAATTTGAAACTAAAAAATAGGCCGACTAGAAGAAAAAAAATTATGGATTTTGTATGTTGGGTTGGAAAGTCCAATTTCACTGAACCATATCTCCTAAACTATAGGTCGTGCGAAAACAATTTGCACAACTTTTCGATATAAAATTTAATGAGCTACAAAATTGTGGCAGTTATTTTTTTTGTAGATATAACCGTTAGCGAAATATTTGCAAAAAACTGTTTTTGTCGACCTTTTGCGCCCGATATCTCACGTAGGCACCACCTCTGAGGAATTCACTAGAACAGAAGTTCATACCTACTATTGGAAGAACACTCACAAAAAAATTCAGCTTTGATACTATGAGGAGGGTCAGCCAAGCGCTGGCTCTCCGTCTATTATTATTTTTCACGATGAATAACTTCGAAAATTGGAGAAAAAGACAGCATTTGCGGGGGGGTTCTAGTGGGTCATTTTTTTGCAAAGAAAACAGCTGCCGAAAGGCATCGCATTCTTGTAGAAGTTTATGGGGACTATGCTCCAGCTGAATCAAGCTGTCGTGAGTGATTTAAAAGTGGTTATTTTGATGTCGAAGACAAAGAACGTCCTGGTCAGGACCAGCTAGGTGTGACCCATTATGAGCTGTTGCCAGGTGGCCAAACCATTAATGCTCAATTCTATCGTCAACAATTGATCCAATTGAAGCAGAAAATCCAGGCAGAGCGGCCAACGTATGCGACCAGACATGAGTCAATCATTTTCCACCACGATAACGCTCGGCCACATATTGCTGCCCCAGTCAAAAATTACCTGGAAAACAACGGAAAACAACGGATGGGAA